>OX940812.1:4947609-6340032 GCA_954870605.1 Acer campestre
AATTACTCATTCATTCATGAATTTTACTTTTGTTTTTTATTTTCAAATTCTCTTGTAATCCCATTCAAAAAAGAAAAAAAAAATTCTCTTATAATCCATTTGAAGAGGTTGGCCCCCGACCTCATCACACCCACACTACGAGACTGTGGGTTTAAGTCTCTCCTCCCTTCCTCACCTTGAATTATTGTAATATTTCAATAAATAAATAAAAGGGAAAATTTCACAAACTTCCCATGTGTTTAGTCCCCAACATTAGTCATAAATTAAATAGTTTGAAAAACTGAAAACGTACAACTTTGATAACTGAACTATCTAGTACCTATGCGATGTGTATCCGCTCATAAATAAGAGCTCTTGGACAGTGAGAATTTATTAGCTGAACCATAATTAAAATGGTTATTAACATACATTATTATAATAAATGAAATGTAAATATCAGGAAAATGTGAAGAATCATGAATGAAAATGGAAAATGTTTGATGTATATTTTGGGAGGGATTGGGGAATGGGGAATGGGGAACATAATTTTCAAGACCTAAATTTATGTATCACTCTCAAAAATCATGGAAGATGGTCTAACAGGCTAATACTAATAAAGAGACTACATAAATTGTTTTAATTAAATAAAATATTGTTGTAATTTTAGAGAACGTTTGAGGGCAATTTTGGAATAAAGCTTTTTGACTGCCAGGTTTTTAATACAATTGATCACATTTTCTTATGTGCTTTTATTTTTACTTGTCAATTTTTTCTTTCCCCATTTCCTGACACCCTCTTAAATAAAAAATAAAATTAAAAAAAAAAAAAAAAAAAAACAAACAAACAAACATGTTACATGTCTGATTCATTTTTACATAAAAAATTCATTTGTACAAGCAATTCATTTTCTCTTTCTGCAGATTCCTGATCACCTGTCTGACAAACTCCCAAAGAAGGAATTGCATGTCATTGGACTATGAATTCTGAAATTTTTAATGTGTTTGTAATTGCATTTTTTTTTTAATCCTTTAAAAAAAAATAAAAAAAATAAAAAAAATAAACTGCATTTTTTTTTCTAAAAAAAAAAAAATTTACAACAACGGCCTTGGTGATTGGTGGGTGGGGTGATAAATTAAATCAAGACAAAAAACTCTTTATTAGTTTTTACATTTTTAATAGGGTAAATTGCATAAACAACCCTGACATTAGACTTAATTGCATTCATATGCAACTTTTACTTATAATTACACGTACATACCCTGTCGTTAGTGGTGCACTGTTAGATGTTAACAACTAAGGGGTAAAAAAGCCTTTTAAACTATTAATATAACAAAATCATTATTAATTGTTGATATAAACTTAATTATTTATAAAAAGAATGGATAGAGGAAATCAAATTCCCTCCATCCATTAAAGAATCTCCACCATTGAAAGATGTTTTTTTTAAAAAAAAAAAAAGAAAAAAAAAACAAAAAACAAATTGGGAAGAAATTTGGAGAATCATTGAAAAAGATTTTTATTAAAAAACAAAAAACCAAAAACCAAAGGAAAAAAAAAAATCTAAGAATAGATCTAGAAATTCTTTAAGTGGGTTGTTTTGATTTGTAATCTATTTTGTTGCCTTTCTAAAAAAAATAAAATTGTATTGTCTTTTTTTTTTTTTTTTTAATAAAAACTTTTATTTATTAAATAATCAAATAAATACTATAACAGATAATAGGGGTCTTTCAAAAAAAGAAGATAATAAGGGCATTAAGGACTTTTTACATGTACAAGTTAGTCAATGGTTAAGTTTAACTGTCGACCACTAACAACAGGGTATATATGTGTAATTATAAGTAAAAGTTGCATATGAATGCAATTAGGTTTAATGTCAGGGTATATTTGTGCAATTAAACCTTATTGGTATTAAGCTATTTTTTTAAAGGTATTTTTTATTATTAAGTTAGTGGGAAGAACTGAAGAAGTAACAACATATACCCTACTGTGGTTAATGGATAGACCAAATGTCAAGTTGGGTTTTGGATTAATTTTTCAGGTTATTTAGTATTAGTGTTAAAATTAAATAATAGGTTTTTTTTTTTTTTTTTTTTTTTTGGAAAGCTGATGATACAATATGGGTTAAAACTAAGAAGTGTGTCATTGTCTGAGATTTTTTTTTTTTTTTTTTTAAATTTTGAAATATTACTTAAATTTAGGATTAGTCCAGTGATATAACTCTCATACAACCCACACACCTAGGGCCATCTTTAGATATTTCGGGCCCGATCTATTCAATGATATTAACAAAATTCAAGGTTCCGTAATTTTTTATTTTTGTATGAATGATATGTGCAGTGATAGGAATTAATAAGTAAAATAACTACTTTTAGGGTTATAATATTATCAGGATTATAATTTATAGAATGTGGGTTTTGAATTTTATTTTTAAAAAGGAATTGGGTCTTGGGTTTTTTTTTTTTTTTTTTTTTTTTTTTTTTTTTAAAGTAAAAAATTGGTTAATTATGCCCCATTATGTTTCTATAAAGACCATTAACCAATACACACCTTATGCACTATATATAATGTGACAAATTATGCACTATATATAATTTTATTTTGATAAAAAAATTGAACTGATATTGAATTGAACCATTTGGGTCCCAACAAAATGATAGGTTTGCTGCCCCCTCTAGTCGGCCTGCTTACACCTACACTGTCCGATCGTGGATTTGATTCCTCCCCTCTCCACTGTTTTGATAAGATTGTACTATACAAATACAACCATTAATTTAGTGCAATTATTATTATTATTATTCTGCATGGAAAAGTGTTCTCATTAATGTCATAAAAAACTAATAAGTAATAGTAGTAGAAAATTCTTAACTGTCTAGTACTACTTGACCAATTACTAGTTTATTATATACTATATAAACTACATAGATTACAATTATGCAAAATGTTCCTTCCGTTTGGTGCGCGGTATATGATATGATTATTTTCATGGGATTGAATTGGATTAGATAGGATAAGATTGAACTAAAATTAGTGTTATGGTGTGTTTGGTGTTGTATGAGATTGGATTAAAATAATCCATCTCTTGTTTAGTGTGGTATGAGATTGGATAAAAATATTATTTTTATCTTATATTTAATACGGTGTGAAATTAAATAATATTAAATTACTTTTAAATAAATAAATTTTATTAAATATTTAAATATTTAAAATTAGTATTAAAGAAAATAACATTTTTTTAATTAATATTTAATAGTTTAAAAATATTTTTTAATTTTATAATAAGATATATTAAATAAATAGAAAATTTTATAATTAAATAAAAAATTAAAAAAATATTTTTTAAATATATTTATGGGACTAAATAGCCCCACTTCACCTGAATAAAATGGTTACATAAAATTGGACCGGTTAAAATAATTATTTAAATTATATTTTAAAAAAAATAAAAGATTAAAAATCTATTTTATTCAAAATAATATTTATTATTTTTTAAATTGTTTAAAATAAAATATTTTGTTAATTATTAAAATATATTTATATTTTAATCACATACAAAAATAAAATAAATTGAAAAGAGAAAAAAAAATATTATAAAATGGTGGGACTAATATTAGTCCCACCTTTGTGATGGGACTAATTAGTCCCATATTGGTGAGATAAATTGTTTGCATGAGATGAGATTATTAGTCCTGTCCTATACTCCTATCTCATCTAATGCACCAAACATGCCCTTAGTTATTAAAGTCAAAAATGACGAGAAGAGATTGGTGTGGTGGTACCACTCCTACCTATATCACAAGGTTATAGGTTTAAGTCCTCCGTTTAAAAAAAAAAAAAAAATGCTGTGTCACGTTATGTGTCAACATCACATCAGTTATCCCATAATCTAGATATCCAAATTTTTTTCCTAAATTCTGTCTCAAATGATGTGGCACGTTATGTGTCAACATCACATCAGTTATCACATAATCTTATGATTTATAAAATACTGACACATCACGTGCCATATAATTTGAGACAAAATTTAGAAATTTTTTTTTTTTCAAACTTCTAGCATTACTCTTTTTTTTGAAGAAAATAAACTTTATTAAAGCCACGCAAACCTTACACACCCACATGACAATCAGCAAGTAAAAACCTGGCAATACATGGAGGGTAATCCTCCAACCAGACCTGATTCTGACTAATGGACAAGGCCATTTTAGCTAAACAATGAGCAACACAATTAAATTTTCTAGACACAAAATTAACATTGCAGAAGGAGAAGCTCTGTCTTATTTGATGAATATCACCAAGAATCAACCCCACTTCAGAATCAAAGATCTTCCCTGCATTTATCCAATCCACAACCACAGCCGCATCAGACTCACACTCCACTTGGAAGAAGCCAGTTTGTTGTGCCAGTAATAGTCCCTGGTAGATGGCAACAGCTTCAGCAGTTTGTGGAGAGTAAGTCGCCATTATGCGCTTGCAGCTAGCAGCAGCAACAAGTCCCTGACCATCCCGAATCACAACACCAACACCAACACAACAACCAGCTTTGTCAATAGCCGCGTCAGTGTTAATTTTGTATCTTCCAATACATGGAAGCTTCCAGCCATTATCACCTCTACCAACCTGGGCAACTTCTTGATTTGGAAGCATATTAGCATCCAAAAAATCTGAAATATAACTCCTTGCCCAGCTCACTACCTCACCCAGCTTCATACCTGGTAAACCATAAATAAATTGATTCCTGTTAAACCACACCCTCCAAAGGACTACACAAAACAGCCCCATCGTATCACCACCCCACCTCTCTAAATACACCAGCAGAAAATCACATAATTGCAAATCGTTGCCACTCCAATTCTCCTTAATCAGCTGCCAAGAATCACGGACAAGATGTAACTTTCGGCAACCCCACACCGCATGAAATGTAGTTTCACGGGCACACTCACACAAAGGACAAACAGCAGCAACCTGAATACCTTTACGGTTCAAATTCACTCTAGTAGGGATCCAATTTTTACAAGCTCTCCAAACAAATAATTTAACCTTTCAACTGAAGGATGTCTTTCCTTTTTTCCCCAAATTTGTTTTCCCCAAATCCCTAACACCAGTATCGCTATTTTCACTTATACGAGGAAACCGACCCAAGACCACACCTGATGTCTTAGTGAGGATTGGGTCATCCTTAGTCTCTTTTTGTTGGGCCTCCAAACCCACATTCCCAACATCCTTGGCCCACAACTCTACTTTCTCTTTTCCTTTAAGAGTGGGCCTTTTATTTTTTAAATCCCCTAGCCCAGACCCATGCCCCACGTCCACTACCCCAGAACCTTTCTCTGATTCAATTCCTTTACTATGAAAAACAAAACTGTCAACCCTTTTATTATGAGCAATTGAAACGTCCCCACTATCAATATTCTCCTGCCGTTTCTCCTCATAATTAATTCCATTTCCATTATTTCCATTAACTCCAATTAAATGCTGATCATCAACGGAAACGGATTTGGGGGTCGCCTCTCGCCCCCCCACCCCCATCGGAACAGTCAATCTCCGATCTTTAGCACCACCTGAATTAGGCTGAAAATTGCTTCGACGCCTCCACTGTTTCTCCGGCGCCGATGTTCGTAACCAAGCCCCAAACAGCAACACCTCAGCTCCAGTCTCACCATCTACCAACGACACCTCCATACATTCGCGTGTGGGATGGCCCAGCCGCCCACACCTGAAACAATGATTGGGTAATCTCTCGTACCTCAACAACATCACTGTTTCCTCCCCATCTCCCATTACATCAACCCGTATACACCTCCGCAACGGTTTGGAAATATCTACAGCCACTCTCACCCTCAAGAAATCACCAGAGCATTCCCCTGTGAGACCGACATCCACATCCTTGACCACACCCACCATACTCCCCAAAAAATGGCCTATCTCTTTTGTCATACAAAGCAAAGGCACTTGATGAATTTGCACCCAGAACTCGGCCCAGCTGAAACTCATATCCTTAACATCGCCTTTACCAATCGGCTTCTCAAGAACAATTAGAGCGCCGTCAAAAGTCCATGGTCCACCAGCCAAAATCCTGCAACGATCCTCTGCCTTCTCAAACTGGAAAGTGAAGACATTATTCGAGGCATCCTCAATATCCACACGCCCTTTCGTCCACCAAATTTTCCTTAACACATCCCGAAAGACAGAACTGTTCACCAACTTATTAGTTATTACTTTCCCAACAAGACTCAAAGAAAGCCGCTGCAAACCCGCCGATTTCAGACCCTCTTGTAATAGCTGCACAGGCCCTTCCGTCTCCAGTCGCGCCATATTTTTGCAAAGTTTAGTGATATCATCAGGTCCCATCCTCACAGAACCAAAGGTCGACACAACTCGGGAAAAGAAATCCCACACTCACCCTAAGCTACAGAGAAAAACAAAGGGGAGAGACTTTTCCTCTTTATGTACTTCTAGCATTACTCTTAAAAAAAAAAAACGAATTGATGTAATACATATATGACATATTTTTAATTTTCTCATAAATGTGTTGTTTTGTGTCACTTTATAACTTCACCTGTTGCCACTGCCCCAGTGATTAGGAAACTCTTAAAAAATCCGGCGAACCTAGATTCCATTATCCAATCAAAATTACATGCAACTCCTTCTTGGTGAGTTTGTTATACAAAATGAAAAAGATTGCATGTAAATATCAACTTAAGAATATAGGGAAGATGACTACTAACTATTTAAAATATTTTATAATTAACATTTTACTATTTCCGATTTTTGAAGGTAATAATCAAAGAAAATACCTGTTTCTTAATTGCGTTTGGTATTTTACTTTGAATAATGCTTAGGTACTGACCGGTCAGTACCCAAAATACTGACCTTACCAATGGGAGTATAGCACGTGGCTTTTTCTTTTACTTTTTATGTTTATCTCATAGATTAGGCTATGTGCTACACTCCCATTGATGGAGTCAGTATTTTGGATACTAACTCTACAAGAAAAAATAAACATATAAATTATAATAAATAACAAATAAATAAATTATAAAACCATCTTAAACAAAAACTTTAAGAGACTTAATTAACAATTAATACATAATATCGATCTCACAAGTCACAACCATACACACTTTATTTTATCATCAAAAGTCAATGCACATCTTCTATTTTAAGAGCCGCATTTGAGTTTTCAAAAACTCTTTATCATTTTGGTGATCACAAAACCAATATTTGTCCAAATAACAATATTCAATATATGAGTAATACTAGGCGAAACCAAGTCCATCATTGAACACCCTAGAAAGATTGGACCATTTGAACACCCTAAAAATTTTCATTGTTGGAATTTGTTGTTTATTTGTGTAGTGTTTGATGTAATTTTGTTGTGGAAGAAATTTATTTAAAGAGTTTTGGTGAAAATTTGAATGAAGATGAAGACAAAGTTATTTTTCCAGATTTTCATATTTAGGTGGGATGTTTAGCATTATTGTTTTTTTATAGATTGAAATCACTTATCTGAAGAGTATAAATATTTTTAATTTTTTAAAATAATTTTTTATAAAAAGATGTGAGATTGCTTTTCGATAGTTGTATTGATCTGATGGTCAAAATGGAACCCATATAAAGATAAAAATGGTTGCAAATGCGTACATTTTATTTCAATTTTTTTTTAAAAAAAAACAATAACACTAAATATCCAACTTAAAATCTCACTTTTTTCATCTTACTACATGTGACATATGAGGTGTCAAATTGTGAGTGGATACACATTAATGATGATTTATCTCACCTACCCCATGTATCCACTCACAATTTGACACCTCACATGCCATATGTAGTGGAATAAAAAATATGGGATTTTAAGTGGGATGTGTAGCATTAAGAGCATCTCCAATAGTCTCCCTTGGAGACTCCCTTAAATAAGGGTGGATGTTGTTGTAAGGGGTTATTAAGGGAGTATGTGCTCCAACAATACTCCTTTAAATACTCCCATAAATGGTCTCTTTAATAATTTTTATTTATTTAAATTTTAAATATTGTGTAATAAATATTATATATTGTTTATCAAATAAAATATATAGAGTTTTTTAAGAAATAAAATAATTTTAAATAGATGGAGCCCACTTTAAGGGAGTCTAAAAACACCCCTTAATTAAGGGAGTGAACTCCACCAAAACACAATTAAGGGAGTCCTTTAGGGAGTTGTTGGAGCTGCAAAAATACACAGACTCCCTTAATTAAGCTAAGGGATGTCATTAAGGGAGTTTGTTGGAGATGTTCTTACTGTAAAAATAAAAAAATCACAGCCTCAACCACTCACATGAAAATAAATGCAAAGTGAATTAAATAAGTTTGTCCTTGTACTACAACTCTGTGTGGTAACTTTTCTGAGAAACTTTGAAGACTTTTTAGTTCAATTTTTTTTTTTGTCGGTATCTAAAATACTGACCTCACCAATTGGAGTGTAGCACGTAGCCATTTTTCTTTTACTTTTATATTTACCTCATAAATTGGCCCACGTACTACACTCCTATTGGTGGGGTCAGTATTTTAGGTACTGACCAAGTATTTTTTATTTTTTTTTGGACTAGATTCAATTTAATATTTCCGTGTCTACAAATATAATACTTCATTTTTTTCTTCTTCTGTTAATTGTTGTGCAATGTTTGGTTGAGATGGCCTTGTAGAAAGTCCTACTAACAACATTAGGTCAACAAAGATGAGATTGGTTTCGTAGTTTGTCTCTCACATATATATATTATGAGGTTATGAGTTTGAGTCTGTCCCCCACTTCAAATCTTGAATTATTATAATATCTCAAACTTTTTCATCCAAACCATTGTGGCAGTTGATGTGTCAAATGGTGAATGAATATATATATTAATTTTGATTTATCTCAATTACCACGTGTAACCACTCACCATTTAACACATCGTTCATATTTTGAAATGAAAAATAAAGATTTTTTCTTCATCATAATTTACAAAATCTTTGACCATTCAAAGTCTCGTATGTACATTTTATACAAATCTCAATATTATTTTGTGTGTGTATATGGATTGTTCAGAGATTTAATGGGTCATGAAGTATGATGAGTGTTAAGAGAGTAGGTGAGTCAAGTCAAGAGATCCAAAGCAGGTGAGTCAAGTAAGAGATACTCATAGAGCAGGTGAGGTTGATAAGTGAATGTTATTTGTAAATCAACAATCTGGTCAGGACCTGTATAAACAGAAAGCAAAACAACACAAACCAACACGTTAGAAAAATTGATTAGGGAAAACCGAGGCCCGTGTTTCACACGGTGTCCTTAAGACGATTTCGCCGTATATTACACCGTATGTGTATAGCGATCGTCTCCCAGGATACAACGGTTTAACAGTGGAAGTGCGAAGCACAAGCCACTTTCAGCGAACTCAAACCGAGCTCAAACTTACCAAGAATAGAGAAAAGAATAAAGTAGTATTTGGATGCTTGTAAAATAAATGTATTCTAGAATGATTATCATATGAAAAGTACACTAGGGTATTTATAGGCAAACTCGAAGCTTCTTGAACACAATTCTAGACTGAAGCTTCTTGAACACAATTCTTGGTTCTTGGTGAACAAGCAAACTGAAGCTTCTTGAACACAATTCTTGGTTCTTGGTCCATAAGCCAAACTGAAGCTTCTTGAACACAAGTCTTAGTTCTTGGTCCATAAGCCAAACCAAAGCTTCGTGTATATGTTTCTGATTTAATAAGGAAAATATTTAATTAAATAATAATTAAAAACCCGATTCTGTATTCTTGGTGATCAAGCAAGAATATCAGAATCCAAACAATAAAAGTTTTCCTTATTCTTCACACAAAAACGTTGACTTAGGGAAGTGGCATTGTTCACCACATTTTGAGCTCACCTTGAGACTCAATTTCTTATTCACCCCTTAACCATTTTGTGAGTTTGAGTATACCATTTCGAAGTTCTCACGGAGGAGAATTCGAATTTCAATCTTCCATTTTTATGGGATTAATCATACTCAATTTGTCCTCTCAAATTAAGAGTTTATCACAAAATTTTCCAACAATCCCCCACATGAATGAAATTGACCTAGGAGACTCGAAAGATGATGTTTGGTAAGTTCAAACGGTCGAAACCTGCATAGGATAGGTAGGTGTTACCCTTTGAACCTTCCCTTGTAAAGGTATGCTTACTTTACTGGCTGATCAGTAGATGTGGTATCCTTGAACTGTTCTGCCGTTTTGTGTAAATGTTCACACACCTCACATAGGTATCTTCCAGACCCGATTTGGTTCTCATTGTTATGTTCGTTTTGGCCATGAACATGTGCCTGGTTCTGTGAGAGTCACTGGAGAATATAGCCCTTCACTATTCTCTTTTAAAAGCGGCCCCACTTCTCTCTCACATAGGTGATTTCTTAATTAAGAGTAGCCCGCATTACTCTGCTCAGAATTCCAATAGTTTGGAATTTCGACGCATAAGAATCATTAAAAACATAGTTTAACCTTTTCCCTACGGGCATCACTGTTTCATCAAAGGAATGGACTTGAGGGTAACCCCCACAGTGATCCAACTCAGTCTCACAACTTGGTTGTCCCATTGAACCTAGATCTTGGGATCTCCAGTCAACTAGGTTGGGTGTCCATTGTATTGACTTTTTATCTAATGGGCTTGAGTCCCATTCCTCTCGATGTTGTCTCAACTAATTCTCTATTTAACCCTTTGTTTAGCGGATCCGCAATGTTATCTTTTGACCTTATGTAGTCAATAGTGATAACCTTAGTTGAGATTAGTTGTCTAATGGTATTATGTCTTCGACGTATATGTCTAGACTTCCCATTATACATGTTGCTCTGTGCTCTTCAAATTGCAGATTGACTATCACAGTAGATGCAAATTGCCGGCACAGGCTTTAGCCATCTTGGAATATCCTCTAAGAATTGGCGTAGCCATTCAGCATTCTCACCACATTTATCTAATGCTATAACCTCAGATTCCATGGTGGATCTAGCTATACAAGTTTGTTCGGAGGATTTCCAGGATACTGTCGCACCTCCTAATGTGAACACATACCCACTAGTGGATTTTGAATCTTTCATATCAGATATCCAGTTTGCATTAGTGTATCCTTCTAGGACAGCAGGATATCTGGTATAATGCAGTCCATAATTAATTACAAGTGAATTGTAAGTACTTCAGTACTCTTACTATTCCTTTCCAGTGATCAGTTCCTGAATTACTCGTGTATCTGCTTAATTTGTTGACTGCATTAGCTATGTCTGGTCTTGTACAGCTTGTTAAGTACATCAGACTTCCTATCACTCAAGAATATTCTAGTTGAGAGACGCTCTCACCCTTATTCTTGGATAAGTGTAGATTTGTATCTACTGGTGTTCTGGAAATTCCAGAATCATTTTTGTTGAATTTCTCAAGAATCATGTCAACATAGTGTGATTGACTTAGTATGAGTCTGTTAGATGTTCTTGAGATTTTCATTCCCAACATTACATCAGCTGGTCCCATATCTTTCATATCAAATCTTGATTTCAACATATCCTTGGTAGATTTGATCATTTTATCATCACTACCAACAATGAGCATGTCATCAATGTAAAGGCACACAATGACATAACCATTTTCTGTGTCCTTGACATAAACACATTTGTCACATTCGTTAATCATAGTATTGTCAAATTTCTCATGCCATTTTTTTGGTGCTTGCTTTAAACCATATAAAGACTTTACCAATTTACAGACTTTCTTTCCTTGTCCTGGAGCAGAAAAACCCTCAGGTTGTTCCATGTAAATTTCTTCATTTAGATCTCCATTTAAGAAAGCTGTTTTCACATCCATTTGATGTACTTCAAGATATCGTAGAGCTGCGATTGCAAGTATCATCCTAATGGAGGTTATTCTCGTCACAGGAGAATATGTATCAAAATAGTCTAAGCCTTCTCGTTGATTATAACCTTTAATTACAAGTCTGGCCTTATACTTATCAATTGATCCATCTACTTTCATCTTCCACTTGAAAAACCATTTAGATCCTAGTGGTTTACATCCATTAATTCCCAAGTATGATTTTGAAGGATGGAATCAATTTCGCTCTTAATAGCCTCTTTCCACAAGAGTCCTTCTGAAGAGCTTACTGCTTCTTTGAAAGTTCGAGGTTCACCTTCTAGCAAATAGGTCATAAAATCTAGACCAAAAGACGTTTCCGTCCTTGCTCTTTTGCTACGTCTAGGTTCATCCTCAACTTTATTTTCTTGTTCTTGGTCCTCACAACTATCAGCATGTGTTCATTTTGACGAACTTGCTTCCTCATATGATTTACATGGAAATACATGTTCAAAGAACGTTGCATTTCTAGATTCCATTATCTGTTTTTGTGTAGATCTGATATGTCAGATTTATAGACCAAGAATTGATGAGCACTACTGTTTTGAGCATATCCAATGAAAATGCAATCAACAGTTTTCGGACCTATTTTCACCTTCTTAGGTATAGGTACGGCTACTTTGGCAAGACACCCCCACATTCGTAAGAATTTATAGGAAGGCTTTCTTCCTTTCCATAGCTCATATGAGGTCTTGTCTTCTTTCGTTGGGGTACCTTATTTAAAAGGTAATTGCTAGATAATATAGCTTCACCCACATGTTCTGAGGCAATCCAGAACTTATCAGCATTGCATTCATCATCTCTTTCAAGGAATGATTTTTCCATTCAGCAACTCCGTTTTGCTGAGGGAAATATGGTGTAGAGGTTTGATGTATGATTCCATGTTGTGCACTTAATTCACCAAACGGTGCTTCATACTCACCACCTCAAATGCTTCTCAGTGATATCAGTCACCAGAAAGGTTTCACTTAGGATTATCCCTTCAGCATAAATCTTATGCATAATCACTTAAAGCTCTTAGAGTTGACTCATAAAAGTCTTAAAGTCTACCATCTTGTAATCAAGAAACCGACTTTTGGCTATTTTTCTTTACAAAGTATACGCTATACAGCGAATCTAACAGCCTTTTCAGTATGTAGTTTCGACACGGAAAATCCGAAAGATTCCATGCATCACTAGCATTCATATCTGAACATCTCACTCTTAACCACTATTGGGTTTAAGAGTATCTTTAGTCAAGAACCTAACTAGATTCATCATGGTTAATTAGAACATCATTTTATGCTTCCACCACTCAAGGTTCATATGACTCACAAACTGGCTCATCACCGGATGTCCCAAGTTTCTCACGAATGAGTTGATGGCCGAAGTCGATGTTGCCACACTTGGCCCCAAAATAGGCACATCTCCCACAAGCACTGAATTAACAACTGAAATGTCTAGTCTGACAGTTGGATTAGCACTAGGAGTTTCAAGAGGAATACTTATGTTCACGTTTGATTTATCCACCATAATATCAGGAGGAAATCAACTTAATTAATTTGGAATTAATTCCCATTAAAATAGGCAATATTAAAGTCAAATCTGTTTTGTTTTTGAATTCAAAATTTAACGTTTCTATTAATCCGGAATTAATAGAAATAAATCATCATTAAATTGATAATTACAATTTTGAAGTTCAAAATTGATTTTGACACTAATCACCATTTTACACATCCAACTCGTTACCACGGTTGGCAATAAGAGCCTCACGAGTTAAGAATCTCACAAGATTCAAGATTTAACATCTTTCGTTGCCATCTCTTGAAATTCAGACCATTGAATTTCTCTGGTTTCTCCATATGGTTCATAAGAACCGAAATCGGAAACACAAACGAATTCACCGTCATGGTATTCATTTGACCCACAAAAGGGTTTACCATCAAGTTGGTTAACTGACCCACAACTGGGTTGACCACCGGAGTCTCTTGAGACACGCTCAGCTTGGGTTCACAGTTGATTCGGTAGTTATCTTTCAAAAACCAAATCAAATACTAATATATATCACAAAGATATATATAACGATATATCAACCACTGATATATCAAAATAGTATGTTAATATATATCAATTATAATATACAAACACACCAACATAAATTCAACTTTTGAAATATAAATAACTAGTACGTATACTGCTATTTATATAACTATAGCTAATATATCAAATAGAGATATATCACACACCGAAATAATATTGTTTATCAAAGCTGGTATCAAATAATACCATATAGTAAACACTGGTAAAACAAAACCGGTATGTCTACTTATATTAAACACTGATAAGGCAAAACCAATGTTAATATATATCCACCGTATACACCGATATATCTCGAAGATATCAATCAATATACTATACACCAATATATCAAATATTTATATAATGTATTAAACATTATTTTAGCACTTATCAACACTGATGTAAATCATATAACTAATACAATATCTAATCAAGTGCTGCTGCTCATATCAACGTACACCATATAAAGCAATTATAGTATAATTATAATTACACTAATATCAAACAGTTTTTAGTTAATATATCAACAAGAAATATATATACTATTAATTTTGTTTGTATCATACACTGGTGTAATATGTCAAACGCAAACCCATCTGTTTGATATGTCAAACACAAACCACCTCGACCACTGATAAAATATATCCAATGTCTATATACATAAAATATCAACACTGGTTTTTGTGTCTATTGATATTTTATATGAAGCACTCATGCTTCGAGATATCAAGTGTGATATATTTGTTATCACAATGATAACAACACTGATATCAAATAACTCTGATATCAAACTAGTGAAACTGGATTTCAGATTTCACAATTAAAATCATAATCAGTGTCTGATATCAAACCTGATTATCCAAGCGAAATCAGAATTGATTTCTAAATCAGTGTCTGAAACAGACCCGATTTTCCAAAGTGAAAACAGTTATTGATTTTTGAAACGTGATGTTTAAACCAATCTGTTTAAAGGTCAAGAACCAGAAGTTTGAAGAAAACTTTTAGAAAATAAGTTGAAAAAATCGTCTTAAGATTGTTATTTGTAAATCAACAATCTGGTCAGGACCTGTATAAACAGAAAGCTAAACAACACAAACCAACACGTTAGAAAAATTGATTAGGGAAAACCGAGGCCCGTGTTTCACACGGTGTCCTTAAGACGATTTCGCCGTATATTACACCGTATGTGTATAGCGATCGTCTCCCAGGATACAACGGTTTAACAGTGGAAGTGCGAAGCACAAGCCACTCTCAGCAAACTCAAACCGAGCTCAAACTTACCAAGAATAGAGAAAAGAATAGAGTAGTATTTGAATGCTTGTAAAATAAATGTATTCTAGAATGATTATCATATGAAAAGAACACTAGGGTATTTATAGGCAAACTCGAAGCTTCTTGAACACAATTCTAGATTGAAGCTTCTTGAACACAATTCTTGGTTCTTGGTGAACAAGCAAACTGAAGCTTCTTGAACACAATTCTTGGTTCTTGGTCCATAAGCCAAACTGAAGCTTCTTGAATACAATTCTTAGTTCTTGGTCCATAAGCCAAACCAAAGCTTCGTGTATACGTTTCTGATTTAATAAGGAAAATATTTAATTAAATAATAATTAAAAACCTGATTCTGTATTCTTGGTGATCAAGCAAGAATATCAGAATACAAACAATAAAAGTTTTCCTTATTCTTCACACAAAAACGTTGACTTAGGGAAGTGGCATTGTTCACCACATTTTGAGCTCACCTTGAGACTCAATTTCTCATTCACCCCTTAACCATTTTGTGAGTTTGAGTATACCATTTCGAAGTTCTCACGGAGGAGAATTCGAATTTCAATCTTCCATTTTTATGGGATTAATCATACTCAATTTGTCCTCTCAAATTAAGAGTTTATCACAAAATTTTCCAACAGTGAAAAGTACATGGGCCAGCCCAGGGTCTGTTTCTGTTGGTGTGTAACGCTTTTCTTATTATCAAAAAAAAAAGAAAAAAAAAAAGAAAAAAGAAAAGTACATGGGCAAGTGAAAAGGAAAGACCGATTTATTATATTCATTTATATCTCAGGACCATCAACTACAATTCTATACACCTTGATTTTTTTTGTAATGTCCAATAAATATTTTTTATATTCTGTTCGTTTTGATAAAAATTTCAAATATTTATTTAAGAGGATTATATTCTATTCTTTAGTATGAGGGCAAAATTGTAAAACTATACTCTATTAAGGGTATTCCCTTTTTAATAATCTCATGTAAAAGTGTAAACGACTGCAGCTCCCAAACAAGGCCATACGAGAGTAACGAGACTAAAAAATCTCACTCTATATATATCTCTAGCTCCCATTCTTCTAATCTCATTATTCTTTCTCTATTTCACTGTTTTCTTTCTTTATCAGACATTTCTCCCATCTAGAAAACTAAACTAATACTCCAACAACTCACTCCTCTCACTATATTCTCTCCATGGGGACAAAGAAAAAGAGAGAAAAAAAAAAGGTTAGAAACTACAGCCCGAAATTACTTTTTTTTTTTTTTTTTTTTTTTTTACATATAATATATATATTTTTCATTTGTTCTCAGTAATATTGATATATTTGTGTGTTTGTTTTTGTAGAAAAATCAACTGCACAAATTTGTTTGTTGGTATGGGAGGTGTTGGAAAAAACAAAGGTAATATAACTTTTTTTTTTTTCAAAATAAATTGATATTGGGTTTCGTTGTTTGTCCATGAAAATCTATTCAATAATTTGTATATGTATGTTACTATTATCATCTCATTCTAAGCTTTTAATCATATGGGTTCCTTTTGATTTATTCTTTTACAATTCTCTCACATGCAACTTTTGTGCAACATTCAATTTTGAGTTGGCTAGAATTTGAAGTAACTTTTTTGTTGGAGTTTTGGATTTTTAAATTTTTTTTTTTTTTTTTTTGTCTTCCTTTTGATGATTTTCTTCATTCTTAATTGTGTACTAAGTTGTGGTGAATCCCATTAAACAGAGATTTCCACTTTATCTCCACTTTCTGTGTCTCAGATGGATCCAAAATCCATCTAAACATCTCTAGAGTTCTCGCTAGAATATGGTGGTGCATTGGTTCCACTTCAAGTTTTTTTTTTTTCTTTCCTCACTTCACCTTCCTTTGCAGCTGGATCCCAATTTCCCTTTTCTTTTGATTTGTTATGTTTTCTGATGTATGAAGATTTTATAGTAATTTTAGTTTTTCCTATCTGTTGGGTTTGAGCTTATATTAGACTTTATATTGGGTTTATATTGGGGTGTGAGAAGGCTATATATTACCACTCCTTAGCTATTGTAAAGGACAGTTTAATATTTTTTATTTTCTTATATATAAAATTGTAGAGCAGAGCTCTCTTCTTCTCTTATTGCCATGGATTTGGCAAAGATTTCTAAAATCTTCCTACATCAGATTCCTCAGGCAGCAGCAGGATCTCTTCCTAGGCCAGTTAGTAGCAGGAGGCATCTGTCCTTGGCAAGAGGCGCTGGAAGCCTACAATCCCATTGGTTAGAAGGTTGGAACAAGTATTTGAAGAACATGGGCAACAAAATCCTAGGAAGGCAAGAATCACAGAATATGCTCATGAGTTGAATAAACTCGGAGAATTTTATGATATTAATTTGAATAACTGGTTCACCAATAAAGCATTTCGAGCAAAGAGATTGAAGGCAGTAGCAGGAGAATCCAGTTCCAGTATACAAGCGGCAACAGCAAGGGTTGTAGGAGCAGCAGGGAGTGATCTTGGTGTTGATAATGTTTTTGAACGTTATAGCTTGGAGGAACTTCGAGCATTGTTTGAAGATCCTGAGTAGGAAATATAGTTTTAGAGTTTTAGAGTTTTAGACTTATGAAATGATGTTAATGGCCTAATGTAAGAGCTGCATGATTATTATAACTTGAGCAAATTCAAGGCTTTTTTGCACTGATAAAAAAAAAAAATTAGAAAGGCGATGGAAATTGTAAAAGTGTTTCTTTTTTCCAAAGGAGTAAAGATTTCCGGATATGGTGGAAGGAATCGGTGTCGGCTGAAGTATCATAAAAAATATATATATGTAACCATATATGTACTAATGATTCGTCAAACATTAATTAATGCTTCACATGCAATTAATCCGTCTATTAACAACAAGAAATGAGCTGCAACAACAACAAATTAAACGCACAATTTTTTTTCAATTAATTAAATCACGCAAAGCATATCAGAAAAACGAAAATACATAAAAATAGTTGTACTTGAAATGAAGCTAATTTTTTTTTTTTTTAAAAGTGTAATATATATATATATATATCAACCGATCAGCTCATGTTTCTTCTGCTTCAAAGCTAGAATATATTAACACGATTACTCTCAAATCACGAGATAAAACCAAAACAAAGCGTGAAATAGAAAAGTATAAAAGAGAGACTCAAAGAGCTTACTAGCTAGCTAGTGAGTGCTATATAAGTTTCTCAAGGCTTTTTTTTTTTTTTTGTTCTCTCTGCAGATGGTGTGTGTTTGTGGTGAAGTGTAGCAGGCAATGAAAAAATAAAGAGCCAAGAGGAGTGCTATATTTTTTTTTGAACAGCAATTTTATTAGAAAGCACAGCAGAGAACACGAAACAACAGACAAACACGAAAACAGCACACCAAAAGGAGAAAAAACAAAAGGAAAAGCACAAACACAAGAGGAGTGCTATATATAAATACATTTAAGTGTGTATACTTGCTTTATGGCGATTAATTGAACAATTGAACAAGAATGGTTGGGAAATTGGCCACAATTGTTGTTAATTGGAAAATGAAAATGATGTTGGAAGGTTTTACAGTAATTTTAGTTTTTCCTATTTGTTTGGGCTTATATTAGACTTTATATTGGGTTGTGAGAAGGCTATATATTACCACTCCTTTTAGCTATTGTAATGGACAATTTAATTTGTGTTATTTTTTATGCTTATGCAACTTTACTTTTATTTTTTATTTTTTATTATTTTTTTGAAACCCTAAGCTTATATAGTTTGAATTTTTTATTCCTCTTTTAACGATTTTTTTGCTCTGGGTTTGTTCTCTTTTGAGTAATTTTACTTTAGTTATTTGAGTCTGCTGCTTGTGTTATTTGTATGAAAGTCAAAATCAAAACTTTACTCTACCTTTTTTTTTTTTTTTTTTACTATTTAAAAATTATTATTTTTACTATTTAAATAATTACTTAAAAATTATTTGCCCCAATCTCAATTCCTTCCATTGAAAGAAGCCACTCGAAACTGCAGCTGGAGCGGTAATTCGGGTACTCACTTTACAGAAATTATTGTTTTGATTAACTAAGATTTTGAACTTTTGTCTTCTAACTAAGATTACTTCCATATGTAAACTAGTTCTTTGATCTTGCCATTGGCATTAATGTGTCCCGATCTCGATTCTTTCAATTGAAGTCAACTTATGATTTGCTTCTTGTTCAGTCCGATATTTACAATGTGGTTGATGCTTTGTTATCCAGAATGAAGATCAGAAAAAACATGAAAATCCATTTATTGAGCTGGGGCCTGAATTTAAGAAGGTGAAGATCTATTCTAATGGCGTGTTATGCTTTTATATTTGTCCCATTCTTTATAAGCTTTGTAATTATCTGAACTTATTATTAACAAGTTAGCAGCTTTTTGAGCCGTTTCAAAAAAAATATACTTTTTTTTTATACTTATCTTATCTGCTTTGTGTAATATTTTAATAGTTGCATACAATTCATCAATTCTTAATTATTTTGTTGTTTTTATATTTGGAAGGATAGAAGAAGATCAAGAGCAGACTCCAAAAGAAAACTCTCATGAGAATGAATAAAAAGACTATTACAGCTATATCGGTGGTTGTTTGTATGATAGTCTACAGAATGATATGTAGACGGACTTGGGTCTACAGAATGATATGTTTCTTTTCACTTTTTCTTTTTCTCCTTCATTTACACTTTCAAATATTGTGTTTTTTTTTTCAGTTTTTACTTTTGAGGATTATGTTTATTAAGATTGACTTTGTTTATTCTCTTCTCTTGTTGTGTTAAATTCGCGCTGCCTTGTCTTTATCCATGTTGTTATGTTTTCATTTTCATACATTGAGGACAATGTTGGATTTAGGTTTGGGGGTGTGACTCCTTTTGTTTTGTTTTGTTTTGTTTTAGAGTCTATCGTTCCAGTGTCTTTCAAGACAAGGTACTTTAAAGTATGCCCTAGAGATAATATGCTTTTCTCAATGAGTTTACACTAACATCTGGCCATTTAGAGTACTATATTGCAGTTTTCAAAACTTATGACATGCTCTGATATGATAGTGGATAGGATGTTGAATTGAATTGCCATGATTAATAGTGGAGACTACCCTTGTGAGTTCACTAAACCAAAAAGCGTACATATATGACACACTATGAGGGTTCTGTTGTTTCTACTCTTTAAACACTTACTAGGATCTTAGCATTAGATTCGATCTCTATAGGTAGTACATTGAGCATTATAGAACAATCATCATAAAAGATTTCACATGTTATATTTTGATCTCGAGTAAGACGAACCAGTGAAAGTGATGATAGACTATGTGTGCTTTAGCTACTTAAAAGGCCTGAAATATTTCCTACCTTATGTGTGTGCTCCATAGCCCTGTTTGAAGCCAAACACTGTAGCCTTGTTTTTCTTTCTTCACCACATCAACCGTAACCCAATGATCCGATATCTTAAGCCTGACCCTATAGCTTTGGATCATATTTTGAGATAGTGAAGAAAAGGTGCTATTTCTGCACGTAACTGTGTGCAGATTTCAATGCTGAAGACCGAGGAGAAGAAGAGCTGCATTCAATCCAAAAAGTTCGAAGCCAAAGTCAATTTATCATTCATTCAAAAAATAAAAAAATAAAAAAAAATAATAATAATTTTTGTGCAATTGAGTCAAGAAGATTGCAAGCATTCAAAAATAAATAAATAAATAAATAAATAGAATAGAATGTTAATGGGTGCAATAAAGTCAATTTATATTGCAAAGCTTGTATTTACTCAAAAGGAGTATAACAAAGAGAGAGAGGTGAATTTTGAAGAATTGAACAACATCAAGTGGTGTCATTCCACTTGTAAAGGAGACCAAGACATTTGTGTGAAGCCGAAAAGGTAATGGAAGACTCTCATGATATGATCCTAGGTTGTTGAATTCCAATTTCCTGTTCTTTCTTGAACCCTCGCCCAATGGCCCCATTACAACCTAAATGAAAGTCTTTTTGATCTACTGGTTATCCTTATTATGAAAGTAGAGATAGAGCATGTGATTATCTTGTTCATAATGTTTGATTCATTTCATGAGATTTTTGCATACAAATCAAGCGTTCTTTCAATGATATATTCATATGCGATAATTCTTGATATTTCTTGTGCATAATTCCATTCGCATATGCTTGATGAGAGATTGTGCCTAGGATCCGTGTGAATTATGAGCGACATCACGTGAGAAGTAGAGTCGAGGCAAATTATATCTATGGCATTTGATGATGTGTCCTCGAAGCTAAAATGTTTGAGTTTGGGCTTTTCTATTTAAAGTATGCAATGTTTTCAGATTTATGGCTAGGTATTAGTCTTTACTTATTGGTTTTTGCATGTTGTCTCAACTTGGGCACATTTTGTGGTATTTTGGATGATAGGATGTCGCTGGATATGTTTGTGGGTGTCATAGCTGTAAACCCTCAGGAGACAAAACTCCTCCTACTAGGGACCCCTAGAGGTTTAAAGGCTTGTAGCATACGCTCAATGCTATCGTGTTCCCTACGAAAGTGGCTTAGTTAGGATTTGTTTTTCTTAGGTTTAGTTTTTAGGTTTTTGTTTTCTGTTTTGCTCGAGGGCTAGCAAAAGATAGGTTTGGGGGTATTTGATCGGTCATTTATTGTATATATTTTTTATCCCCATTCCTCCAATCAATTGCTTGCTTCTTGAGTCTTTTAGCGCTTTAATGGGTGTGATTGAGTGTTTTCAGGTTATTGGACCAGATTGATTTATTTGAAGAATTTCATATAAAAAGTGCTATTTTGAAGAAGTCAAGGGTCTTTTCTGAAATTGAGCAAAAAACGCTCTT
Source organism: Acer campestre (assembly GCA_954870605.1). NCBI lineage: Eukaryota > Viridiplantae > Streptophyta > Magnoliopsida > Sapindales > Sapindaceae > Acer > Acer campestre. Next base: position 4,969,616 of record OX940812.1, read on the forward strand.
GCACCACTGCTATTTTCTGAGAGAGGCGTCGCAGCGTTTATCGGGCAGAGGAGACCGCTGTGCAAAACGCTCCCTAACCACTGCCAAAGTGGCAGCGTTCCCAATTATGGAAAACCGCTGCCACACCGCTGCCAAAGTGGCAGCGGTCCGGCAGCGTTCCGGCCAATACTCCACGATTTAATAGGTTTCTCCACTGAAGCCCGAGAAGATATAAATAGAGGAGTTTTTGTTAGGATTATGCTCAATAACAAGAGTGTAGTATTGTAATTAACAATCTTTTTCATATTAATAAAGTGATTTCTGGTTTAAACAAATCTTATAGCATTTATAGTTTAATATTATAATTGTAAAAGTGAATAATCATAAGGTCTAAAGACTATGCGAAAAGAAGAATTGTTCGTACATCTGGATATGTATATGGTAGACACAATTCTTTAGTTAGTCTTGAATATTGTTCACAACTTAAGTTAAAGGTTGGGCACCTTTATCTTGTTAAAGTTGTAGAATTCTTTTGCTAGCATTTGAGTGGGATCAAATGAGATATGATGAGTCTAAAATCATCAGAGTGTCTTCGAGCAAAAGAATCTAGTGCACTGGGTGCATTGAACTGGATCACAATGAAATACTTTATCTATAACCGTCAGTAGATAAAAGTCTTTTCATTATCAGGACAATCGGAGAGTCTATCTTAATCCTGAGATAAATGATGGACTTATGGTTGCAAGTGATATCATTTGAGTTATCAATGAGTACGATTATATCGCATAGTCTATCCTCGATAGTTTGGTGATATTCATTTGTTAATCGATAGAGGACTTCATTTATAGATATGGACATCGTGGCTCAATTTATTAAATGAGAGTATAATATCATCATATGGATGTTTTGAGGTAATTGGATATTAAATCTCAACGTTGAGTTTTCGATAGTGTCTATTGAAAACATGGCTTCTGGACAAGTCAAAATATCCAAGTTCAAAACATGATCATATGAGTAATTATGGTAACTTGGAGAGTTATAGGCGGTCTATGAACTCTTGGCGATTACTGATATTAATCACGAGGATACACTATCTCCAACATGATTGTCTAGGGTATGAATGAGGAACTTCTTCCTTTTCTGTCTTTATTTAAGAGTTCAATTTTAGCTCTTTAGTGGAATGAGTTAAAATTAATGGATCGGACCTAAGTGAATCATTTGTTGATTGTGATTAGGTTATGTCTATTGAAGCTTAAATTTAGATAGCCCGCCAAGATCCCCAATCCACACGGACTTGCATGGATCACTTGATATATTCTACCGGACCAATTATGGGTCCATTTAGAATTGCATTTAATATATTAAGAATATAATTTGCACATTATTTATTTAATGGGCTGCTAAATTATATTAATATATTAATGAAAGGCATGTGGGCTTGTTTCTTTTAGTAAGAATGGGTCTGGTTCACATGCGGGCTTTTTATCTAAAGACCAATGGATTCAATGAAATAAGAAAATAATATATGGCCCATTTATAAGAGTGGGGCGGCAAGGTGTCTTTTTGACCTAATATATTATTTTGTTTCATTGTTTTAATTAAATAAGAATTAATTAATTTATTAATTAATTGTTTAATTAAGAAGCAAATCTTTTCTGATTAGGAAATATGATTCCTAGAGTTATACTATTGGTAGAAGTATACTTAAATTAAAAGACTTGTTTGATAAGAAAATAAATAAATAATTTTATTTATTTAATCAAATAAGAAGTCTTTTTATTTAGTTAAAATAAAAGAATAAAATATCTATGAGTTGGATTAGGGTTTGAATTAGGGTGCAACAAAAACTCCTATTTGGTAGTGTGATTTGCGGCAACCCTAGTCCTTTTAGGAAGAGGATTTTCGGCCACCCTAAAAGAAAAAGAGGAAGAGAATTCGGCCAATATGTGTGTGGTGCCTGATTCAATTTTCTTCTTCTTCTCAATTCATAGAAAGGATTTTATTCTACTAAAAACAAAAAAGAGTGAATAGATTATTTTTTGATGGTACACTAATTGCTTGTTCATCAATAAGCTTGTGTGTACAACATCGATTTAGGTTCAGGCGAGTTTCGATCATAAGATTGAGAACTCAAAAGTGACCGGAATAATCTTAGTCTTCTTTTGATTGTTTTGTGACTAACAAAAGAAAAGAAAAATTTGTTTGTCCATTCTCAGGTTTGCAATTCAAAGAAAAAGGGAGACCACGCTCCTAGATGATTCACGTTCGTGCTAGGATTGAAGATCTTGCGGATTACCATCGACGTAAGTCAATCGGATCACGGGACAAAAGGTATTCTTCTTTTGTTGATTATATATATGATTAATTAATTAAAGGGTTAAGGTTCATAAAAAGGAAAAAATTTTAAAGTTTCTAAATCTTTTTTTAGTCTCGCTTCCGCTGCGTGTACTACGGTATTTTTCCCTACAGTTTTCTATTCAGAAGGGGGTTCGTCTGGAGACAGTTCGACAACCATCATTCATAACCTAAATCACTCAACAAACTTTCTTTCACCTGACATATAGAAGATTTGAAGACGAAGAAGAAGATTTCAGCATCAGAGATTGGAAGAGTGTCTACTATTTCCATGGGTTCTATCAATTACTTCTCTCTTCTTTTTATTTTATCTATGTGTAACTAAATCCATACTAGGGATTCAATGTGAACCTCTATGAATACTCTTTGTTATAATTGACTATATTTTCGTAATTCAAGTTTCGATTCATTCAATTTGTGATTTCTTCTTGTCTATGCATGGTTAGTGCTAGTCCTAAATCTAGAGTTTTATATGTTAAGGTTGAGATATGTGTGCGTTTCACCATTCTTAGCTAATATGCAATTGAATGAATGAATTTATCGTAGCAGGATATTGCACGTTATCTTTGGTTCTCTTGTTCTTGTGCTTAATGGGTTCTCAATCGTAGTCTACATGCAGGTTTTGCTAACGACTGTGATTAAGAATACTTGATTGTGTGCTTTGTGGGTTTTAGGTTATAGTTTACATGCAGAGTTTTCTAATTACTTAACTGAGAACGCTTGGTGTATGGTTGATGTATTTTCTGCTATAGTTTACATGCAGGGTTTGCTAATGATTGCAGTAGAGAGTACTTGATTTATTCCAGGACCACATCGCACTAATTATACATAATTTAAGAACGAACCCTTAACTTGATTAACATTCTTTGTGAGAGTCAATTCGAAGCATTGAGTAAATGTAGTTGGGGATCATTGATGACCTAGTCCTCTCACCTCTCGATCACATTCACATATTCTTGTTAACTGCTTTCTTAGTTTAATATAGTTTTTAATCAAATCAATCAAATCAATCTCAAATCTCTTGGTTACTGTTAATTGCTTAGCTTTAATTAGAATTAGTTTTAGTCGATAAATCACTTTTCCTCGTGGGAACGATCCCTACTTGTCACTGTACTTATCTCATGATTCGTGCACTTGCGAGTTAGGATTTTATAACACGATTTCACACATCACAGTTCGTCCGAGTGGGGTCTAGAGCCTCATTTAAGCTACTGGATACTTCTTGATGCTCTAGCCAGCCTCTGGACTAGCATCGTGTAGAAGGCTACTCACTTTTGTTCCAGGCCCCCCAACACCCAAGTGAGCCTCGTAGGTACTAGTTAGTCCGAGTGGGGTCCAGAGCCTTATTCCAGTTGCTTGGTACATTTTGATGCCCTAACAGTCCTCTGGACCAGCATCATTTAGATTGCTTCTCATTTTTGTACGGGGTCCCTCAACGTCCAAGTGATCCTCCTAAGTTCTGGTTCGTCCGAGTTGGGTCTAGAGCCTCATTTTAGTTGAAGGGTACTTCTTGATGCCCTAGGCAGCCTCTGGACCAGCATCATGTAGGAGGCTCCCCAATTTTATACCGTGCCCCTCAACGCCTAAGTGAATCTCCTAGGTTCTAGTTCGTCCAAGTGGGGTCCAGAGCCTCATTTTAGCTACTGGTACTTTTTAATGCTCTAGCAAGCCTCTGGACCTGCATCATGTAATAGGCTTCTAAATTTTGTACCAGACCCTTCAACGCCTAGTGAGCCTCCCATGTTTCGGTTCGTCCGAGTGGGGTTCAAAGCCTCATTTAAGCTGCCGGATATTTCTTGATGCTCTAGCCAGCATTTGGACTAGCATCTTGTAGGAGGCTCCTCACTTTTGTACCAAGCCCCCCAATGCCCAAGTAAGCCTCCTTGGTATCAATTCGTCCGAGTGGGGTCCAAAGCCTCATTTCAGTTGCTTGGTACTTTTTGATACCCTAGCAAGCCTCTAGACCAGTATCATGTAGGTTCCTACTCACTTTTTTACTGGGCCCTTCAACGCCCAAGTGAGTCTCCTAGGTTATGGTTCGTCCGAGTAGGGTCCAGAGCCTTATTTTACCTACTGGGTACTTTTTGATGCTCTAGCAAGCCTCTAGACCTGCATAATGTAATAGGCTTCTAACTTTTGTACCAAGCCCTTCAATGCCCAAGTGAGCTTCCTATGTTCCGGTTCATCCTAGTGGGGTCTAGAATCTCATTTAAGCTACTTGGTACTTTTGATGCCCTAGCAAGCCTCTGGACCAGCATCATGTAAGAGGCTCCCCACTTTTGTACTAGGCCTCTCAATGCCTAACTGAGCCTCCTTGGTTCCTGTTCGTCTGAGTGGGGTCCAGAGCCTCATTTCAGCTGTTGGGTACTTCTTGATACCTTAGCAAGCCTCTGGACAAGCATCATGTAAGAGGCTCCTCATTTTTGTACCAGGCCCCTTAACGCCTAACTGAGCCTTCTAGGTTCCAGTTCGTCTAAGTTGGGTCCAGAGCCTTATTTAAGCTGCTGGGAACTTGTTAATGCCTTAGCAAGCCTCTTAACCAGCATTATGTAGGAGGCTCACCACTTTTGTAACGGGCCCTTCAACGCCCAACTGTGCCTCCAGGGTTCTGGTTTGTCTGAATGGGGTCCTGAGCCTCACTTAAACTTCTAGGTACTTCTTTAAGCCCTAGCAAGCCTATGGACAAGCATCATGTATGAGGCTTCTAACTTTTGTACAGGGCACCTCAATGCCCATGAGAGCATCCTAGGTTCTGGTTCGTTCGAGCGGAGCCTAGAGCCTCATTTTAGCTGCTGGGTATTTCTAAATGCCCTAGCAAGACTTTGGACAAGCATCATGTAGGATGTTCCTCAGTTTTGTACCGGGCCCCTCAATGCCCTCAATGCCGACATGAGCCTCCAATATTTTTGCTCATCTAAGTGGAGTCAAAACCCTTACTTTAGCTGCTAGGTACTTCTTAATGCCCTAGATAGCCTCTGGGCTAGCATCATGTAGGAGGCTCCTCACTTTTTTTACCGGGCCCTTAAACGCCTAACTGAGCCTTCTGGGTTCTGGTTTGTTCGAGTGGGGTCCAGAGCCTCATTTCTACTGCTGGGCACTTATTGATGCCTTAGCAAGCCATTTGAGCAGCATCATGTAGGAGGTTCCTCACTTTTGTACCAGGCCCCACAACGCCTAAGTGATTCTTCTAGGTTTCTATTCGACCGAGTGGGGTCTAGAGCCTCATTTCAGCTGCTAGGTACTTTTTGATTCCCTAGTTAGCCTCTGGACCAGCAACATGTAGGAGCCTCCTCACTTTTGTACCAGGCCCCTCAACGCCCAAGTGATCCTTCTTGGTTCCAGTTCTTCCGGGTGTGGTCTAGAGCCTCGTTTCAGCTGTTGGGTACTTTTTAATGCTTTAGCAAGCCTCTAGACCAGAATCATGTAGGAGGCTTCTAACTTTTGATTTGGGCACCTCAACGCCCAAGTGAGCCTCCTAGGTTCTGGTTCGTCCGAGTGGGGTACAGAGAATCATTTCAGCTGCTGGGTACTTTTTGATGCCCTAGCAAGCCTCTGGACTAGCATCATGTAAAGAGGCTTCTCACTTATGCAACGGGCCCCTCAAAGCCCATGTAAGCCTCATTGGCTTGGTTTCGTCCAAGGGGAGTCTAGAGCTTCATTTTAGCTGAAGGGTACTTCTTAATGCCCTAGAAAGCCATTGGACCAGCATCGTTTAGGAAGCTCCTCACTTTTGTACCGGGCCCCTAAAGCCCAAGTGAACCTACTAGATTATGGCTCATCCGAGTGGGATCCAAAGCCTCGTTTCAGCTACTAGGTAATTTTTAATGCCCTAGCTAGCCTTTAGACTAGCATCATCCATGAGACTGCTCACTTTTGTACCAGGCCCATCAACGCCCAAGTGAGCGTCCTAGGTTCCGGTTCGTCCAAGTGCATTCCAAAGCCTCGTTTCAGCTGCTGGGTACTTTTTAATTCCCTAGGCAGCCACTGGACAAGAATCATGTAGAAGGCTCCTCACTTTTGTACTGGGCCCCTCAACGCCTAATTGAGCCTCCTAAGTCCAGGTTAATCCGAGTGGGGTCCAGAGTAACATTTCACCTGTTGGGTACACTTTGATGCCTTAGCAAGCCTCTGGAACAACATCATGTAGGTGGCTCCTTCCTTTTGTACTGGGCCCCTCATCTCTCTAGAGAGCCTCCTAGGTTTCGGTTCGTCCGAGTGGAGTCCAGAGCCTTATTTTAGCTGCTGGGTACTTCTTGATGCCCTAGGTAGCATTTGGACCAGCATCATGTACGAGGCTCCTCACTTTTGTACCAGGCCCCTCAATGTCCAAGTGAGCCTCCTAGGTTCCGGTTCGTCCGAGTGGGGTCTAGAGCCTCATTACAGCTACTGGGTACTTTTTGGTGCTCTAGCAAGCCTCTGGACCAGCATCATGTTGGAGGATTCTCACTTTTGTACCAGGCCCTTCAATGCCCAAGCGAGCCTCCTAGGTTCCGGTTCGTTCGAGTGGGGTCTAGAGACTTATTTCAGCTGCTGGGATCTTCTTGATTCCCTAGCAAGCCTCTAGACTAGCATCATGTAAGAGGCTTTTAAATTTTGTATCAGGCACCTCAACGTCCAATTGAGCCCCCTAGGTTCCGGTTCATCCAAGTGGGGTCCAGAGCCTCGTTTAAGCTGTTGGGTACTTTTGATGCCCTAGCAAGCCTCTGGACCAGCATCATGTAGGAGGCTCCTCACTTTTGTAGCGGGCCCCTTAACGTCCAACTAAGCCTCATAGGTTCTGGTACGTCCGAGTGAAGTCCAGAGCCTCATTTCAGCTGCTGGGTACTTCTTCATGCCCTAGCGAGCCATTGGAACAGCATCATGTAGGAGGCTCCTCACTTTTGTACCAAGCCACTCAATGCACAAGTGATCCTCATAGATTCCGGTTCATTCAAGTGGGGTCTCGATCCTCATTTCAACTACAGGGTACTTGTTGATGCCCTAGAAAGCCTTTAGACCAGCATCTTGTAAAAGGCTCCCCAGTTTTGTAACGGACCCCTCAACGCCCAATTTAGCCTCCAAAGTTCCGGTTCGTTTGAGTGGGGTCTAGAGCCTCTTTTCAGCTTCTAGGTTCTTTTTGATGCCCTAGCAAGCCTCTAGACCAACATCATGTTGGAGGCTCCTCACTTTCGTACCGGGCCCTTCAACGCCCAAGTGAACCTCCTAGGTTCTAGTTCTTCTGAGTGGAATCAAGAGTCTTACTTCAGCTACTAGGTAGTTCTTGATGCCCTAGCAAGCCTATGGACCAACGTCATGTAGGAGGCTACTCAGTTTTCTACAGGGCCCTTCAACGCCCAATCGAGCCTACAAGGTTCCATTTCGTCCAAATGGGTTCTAGAGTGTCATTTCAGCTACTGGAAACTTTTTCATGCCCTAGCAAGCCTCTAGACTAGCATCATGTAGGAGGCTCCTCACTTTTGTAGCGGGCCCCTCAACGCCCAACTAAGCCTCCTAGGTTCCGGTACGTTCGAGTGAAGTCCAAAGCCTTATTTCAGCTGCTGGGTATGTTAGGTTTTTGGTTGTTGTTGGCATATATTCCATTTCAAAACGTGTTTATCTTGTAATGTTTATGTGGTCATATTGATGATGATACAAAGCTTCAAAGAAAGATTTGACTACGGTACATACAAGATGATGGCTTGATAAGGGGAAGTAGCTTCATTGCTCATCAAAGGTATAATTGACCTCATTCCTCTTACAAGGCATAGGCACACACACACAAATCATTCATAAGTGTCCTTGCATCGTTGTGCTGTAGGGAAAAATAACGTACCCGCAGCGGAAGCGAGACTAAAAATAGTTTTGAGTAGCTTTTAAAATTTTTCCAATTTTATGAACCTTAAACCCTTTTGATTAATTAAATATTTATAAAGAAGTAATAAAAGTTTAATACCTCTTGTCGCGTGATCCGATTGACTTGCGTCGATGGTAATCCGCAAGATCTTCAATCCTAGCACGAACGTGGATCACCTAGGAGCGTGGTCTCCCTTCTCTTTGAATTGCAAACCTGTGATTGGATTAAGCAAACTTTTCTTGATTCGTTAGTCCCAAAAACAATCTAAAAGAACCTAAGATTATTCCGGTCACTTTTGAGTTCTCAATCTAATGATCGAAACTCGCGTGAACCTTGATCGATATAGTATTCACAAGTTTATTGATGAATAAGCAACTAGAATACAATCAAAGAATAATCTATTTTCTTTTTGTTCTTAGTAGAATAATAGATTTCTAGCTATGAGTTTAGAAGAAGAAGAAGAAGAAAAATTCTGCACATTAGCCTTAGAAGGGGTGGCCGAAATCTATATGTGTACATATATATGTGGCCGAAATTTTTCTTCTTTCTTTTTAGGGTTGGCCGAATTCTCTTCCTAAAATTATTAGGGTTGCCGCAATTTCCAAACCAAAATTAATTAGTTTGAATTGCACCCTAATTCCTATTTAGAAAAGATTTCCAAAACCTAATCAAACTCATATATCTTTTATTCCTTATTTGACTAAAATAAAAAGACTTCCTATTTGATTAAATAAATAAAATTAATTATTTATTTTCCTTGTCAAACAAGTCTTTCTATTTAATTATACTACTACCAACAGTATACAAATAGGAATCATATTTCCTATTTAGAAAAGATTTGTTACTTTAATTAAACAATTAATTAATAAATTAATTAATTCTTATTTAATTAAATAATGAAACAAAATAATATTAAATGCCATTATAGCATGTTGCCGCCCCACATAATATTATTGGGCCAAATATTATTTTCTCATTTCATTTAATCCTTTGGACTTTAAATAAAAAGCCCACATGTGAACTAGACCCATTCTTACTAAAAGAAACAAGCCCACATGTCATCCATTAATATATAAATATAATTGTGCAGCCCATTACATAAATAATGTGCAAATTATATTCTTAATATATTAAATTGCAATTCTAGATGGACCCTAAATTGGTCCGGTAGAATATATCAAGTGATCCATGCAAGTCCGTGTGGATTGGGGATCTTGGCGGACTATCTAAATTTAAGCTCCAATAGACATAACCTAATCACAATAAAAAAAAATGATTCACTTAGGTCCGATCCATTAATTTTAGCTCATTCCACTAAAGAGCTAAAATTGAACTCTTAAATAAAGACAGAAAAGGAAGATGCTTCCTCATTCATACCCTAGACAATCATGGTAGAGATAGTGTATCCTCGTGATTAATATCAATAATCGCCAAGAGTTCATAGACCGCCTATAACTCTCCAAGTTACCATATTTACTCATATGACCACGTTTTGAACTTGGATATTTTGACTTGTCCAGAAGCCATGTTTTCAATAGACACTATTGAAAACTCAACGTTGAGATTTAATATCCAATTACCTCAAAACATCCATATGATGATATTATACTCTCATTTAATAAATGGAGCCACGATGTCCATATCTATAAATGAAGTCCTCTATCGATTAACAAATGAATATCACCAAACTATCGAGGATAGACTATGCGATATAATCGTACTCATTGATAGCTCAAATGATATCACCTGCAACCATAAGTCCATCATTTATCTCAGGATTAAGATAGACTCTCCGATTGTCCTGATAATGAAATTACTTTTATCTACTGACGGTTATAGATAAAGTATTTCATTGTGATCCTGTTCAATGCACCCAGTGCACTAGATTCTTTTGCTCGAAGACACTCCGATGATTTTAGACTCATCATATCTCATTTGATCCCACTCAAATGCTAGCAAAAGAATTCTACAACTTTAACAAGATAAAGGCGCCCAACCTTTAACTTAAGTTGTGAACGATATTCAAGACTAACTAAAGAATTGTGTCTACCACATACATATCCAGATGTATGAACAGTTCTTCTTTTCTCATAGTCTTTAGACCTTATGATTATTTACTTTAACAATTATTAAACTATAAATGCTATAAGATTTGTTTAAAACAGAAATCACTTTATTAATATGAATAAGATTGTTAATTACACTATTACACTCTTGCTATTGAGCATAATCCTAACATGTGCACCATTTATATAACACATTCACATGATTTTTTTATGCTCATGCATTGAACTCAAATGCTCATACATTTTAGAGTTGCATGTTCTAGGACTATGTCTAGGAAATGGCATTCATATGTGAACTTGTGTTTGTATGTTTGTGTTTCTTGTGTTTTGGACTTATACTTGATCTTAATTGATTCCTTATTGAGTCCCGGTCATTTCGGTTACTCATATGTTAAGTTTCAAGTCCAAACGATGTAGCTACGCTTCTTTTCATTCTCATTCGTTGAGTTGTGTTCATCATCATTTTCCGAGATGAATTCTCAACCATTTGTCAAAGTTTCATAGTCTTCGTCGTGCGTGAGGGAGTGATGATTCGTAATCCGAAAACGGATTCTAAATCGGAGTTTGGATACCCAAATACGGCTGAAGAACGTGAGAGGTGCGCGGGAGAAGTTGGTGGCCAAAAGGCCAAGGCTTGGCTTCCACGTGTGGAGGCCGTGTGCCACACGGCCCAGCCAGCTCTCTAGCCGCCTGTGGAACACGCGGCCCACACGTGGGATGGCTGGCCTGGTCCCTAAATTTTGTGGTCAAAAATGCCCTTCTTCCCGTTCTTTTTAAACCTCTCCAATTCCCTCCATTTGTTTCTAAGAAGAAAAATTGTGAAATCCCGTCTAGAGTTTCTCTCCAATTTTCTCAACTTCCAAACACCATAACTTTCTCATACGAAGTCGGAATTAAGTGATTCAAGTTGGAATTGTTCGTAATCGAGTCCTCTACCTTTTCAAAGTGATCTTGCAGCTGTTTGATTGATTTTCAGAGTGATCTACTCAGAAAACCGAACCAGCTCGTGAAATCAACGTAGTGCTCATAACTTAGTTATTTCATCTTTTTAAACCTTCAATTTGCTTGGGGTTTCTTCTTCTATATGTATATGTATGTTTGGTGAATGCTATTGAGAAAGATAGCTTCACAATCAATCTAATTAAAAAGTCTAATTAGAGACACATGTTGACTAGAATCTTGGATTCTTTGTTTTTAACATGATTGGGAGTTGTATTGTGATTAGATTGATATCTAGGATTATTTGAGACTTGATTGATCTATTTTATGATTAACAATCCTTTATATGTGTCTTTGATCCTTGATTGATGAGATCTAGGATTAGAGCCTTTGTATGTGTTTTTAGAGATATCTAGGATTGATTTGTTTTTAACAATATCTCCTATCTCAAAATCTTTGGCTAGAATACTTGTTTAATACATTTTGTGATTCTAGCATTTTTATGTATATTTATAACATCTTGAACTTGTGCCTCATGTATATGAATTGATCAAGAGTTATTTGTGTGAATGAATCTAGGTGTTTTATGTGTTAGTTGACTTCACATGCTGTAGGTTTTCATTCATGATTTTGCATCTAGATTTCTATTGCTTGTGTTTTCACATCTATAGATCTAGTTGTTCCATGGAATGTACTGATCACATGTTCTATGTTGTTTTGAATGTTTGCATCATTTGCATTCACATGATCACACTAGGAAGTCCTTGTAAAAGGCATGAAGTCTTGGTTAGAGTCGGGATGACTCGGATAGCCAAGCAAGAAGTCTTGCCTAGAGTTTTGAGGACTTGGATAGGTAAGCAAGAAGTCTTGTCTAGAGTCGGGAGGACTTAGATAGACAAGCAAGAAGTCATGGCTAGAGTCGGGAGGACTTGGATAGTCATGCCTGAGAGGCTTTCTAGAGGCAAGTGTGCCTTGTATAGAGAGTTGGCTTATATATTGGTAGGCCTGGGTGTTTGGTTAGACATAGAGTCCGATAGAGTGGGGTACATGGGATATGTATGCACTCTTGAGGAATTTCTAATCTACCAACGATGTTGGTTTGGTATGAGTTCCAATATGTGGTGGTTTACATCATTGAGGGATTTTGTATCTTCCAATAGGGATTGGGTAAACATAGACTCCACATGTGTTGGTGATCTAGGATTGGTCACTTTGTGGAATTTCTAATTTACTTTCCAAATATATATAAGTACCCAATGGTTGTAATTCAACCCGTGGATGTTTCCTCCTTGGAGGTTTTACCACGTTAAAAAATCCCTTGTGTTAATTCTTTCTATCTCTATCTTTTATATTTGTTTTTTGTGTATGTTTTAATCTTGTACTACAATCTTCACTTGTTATGTATTTGGAAACAAGATTTTGTAAACTGTGATTTGCAAGTATATTCATTTCGATCATAATTGTAAATATAATTCTTTTATTCATTGTTTCTGTGTGTATAGGTATTCTTTGATTGATTCTTATACATATTGGGCATTTTTGTAAATACAAGTATTATTTGTATTAATTTTAATATAGTTTCTTCTCTAGCAAGTTGTAGTGTTCTTACATTGTAATACTTTAAGTACAACTTGTAGAATGTGTTCTTTATTGAATATACTTTTATATGAGATACATTGGTTCTTGGTATATGTTTTGTAGACTAAGTGTGGTGAATTGAGCATACTTGTACAAATTGTTTTTCTCATAACAATCTTGTTCAAGGTTTATTATATGCTCACCAAGGTTTTGACACTAGGCACGAAAGAGTTTTTAAAACTATTGTGTCAACCTATTCACTCCCCTTCTAGGTTGTTTAGTATAACCTTGTAGGCATTTTCAGGGTACTTCTTCATGCCCTAGCAAGCCATTGGAACAACATCATGTAGGAGGTTCCTCACTTTTGTACCAAGCCCCTCAATGCACAAGTGATCCTCACAGATTCCGGTTCATTCAAGTGGGGTCTAGATCCTCATTTCAGCTGCAGGGTACTTGTTGATGCCCTAGTAAGCCTTTAGACCAGCATCTTGTAGAAGGCTCCCCAGTTTTGTAACGGGCCCCTCAACGCCCAATTTAGCCTTCAAAGTTCCGGTTCGTTTGAGTGGGGTCCTGAGCCTCTTTTCAGCTTCTAGGTTCTTTTTGATGCCCTAGCAAGCCTCTAGACCAACATCATGTTGGAGGCTCCTCACTTTCGTACCGGGCCCTTCAACGCCCAAGTGAACCTCCTAGGTTCCAGTTCATCTGAGTGGAAACTAGAGTCTTACTTCAGTTGCTAGGTAGTTCTTGATGCCCTAGCAAGCCTATGGACCAACGTCTTGTAGGAGGCTACTCAGTTTTCTACAAGGCCCCTCAATGCCCAACCGAACCTACAAGGTTCCGTTTTGTCCAAATGGGTTCCAGAGTGTCATTTCAGCTACTGGAAACTTTTTCATGCCCTAGCAAGCCTTTGGACTAGCAAAATGTAGGAGGCTCCTCACTTTTGTAGCAAGCCCCTCAACGCCCAACTAAGCCTCCTAGGTTCCGGTACGTCCGAGTGAAGTCCAGAGCCTCATTTTAGCTGCTGGGTACTTCTTCACGCCTTAGCAAGCCATTGGAACAGCATCATGTATGAGGCTCCTCACATTTGTACTGGGCCCTTAATGCCCAAATGAGCCTACTAGGTTCCGATTCGTCCGACTGGGGTCTAGAGCCTTATTTCTACTACTGGGTACTTTTTGATGCCCTAGCAAGCCTCTGAACCAGCATCATGTAGAAGGTTACTCACTTTTGTACCGGTCCCCTCAACGTCGAAGTGAGTCTTATAGGTTTCGGTTCATCTGAGTGGGGTCTATAGCCTCATTCCAGCTGCAGGGTTTTTTTTTTATGCCCTAGAAAGCCTCTAAACCAACTTCATGTAGGAGGCTCCTCACTTTTGGACCGGGCCACTCAAAGCCCAAGTTAGCCTCCTAGGTTTCGGTTCGTCCGAGTGGATTCTAGAGCCTCATGTCAGCTACTTGGTACTTCTTGATGCCGTGCGCAGCCTCGTGACCAGCATCATGTAGGAGGCTCCTTACCTTCGTACCGGACCCCTCAATGCCCAATTGGGCCTCCGAGGTTCCGGTTCGTCCGAGTGGGGTCTAGAGCCTCATTTCAAATGTTATGTACTTTTTGATGCCTTAGTTAATTATTGGACCAGCATCATGTAGGAGGCTCCTCACTTTTGTACCATGCCCCTAAATGCCCGAGTGAACCTCCCAGGTTTTGGTTCATCGGAGTGAATATACTAGCTATCGGGTACTTTTTTTTGCACAAGCAAGCCTCTGGACCAGCATCATGTAGATGGCTCCTCATTTTTGTACTAGGTCCCTTAACACCCAAGTGAGCCGCCTAGATTACGGCTCATCTAAGTGGGGTCCAGAGCCTTGTTTCAGCTACTGGGTAATTTTTGATGCCCTAGCAAGCCTCTGGACCGGCATCATGTAGGAGGCTCCTCACTTTTGTAAAGGGCCCCTCAACGTCCAAGTGAACCTCCTAGGTGGCTGTTCGTCCGAATTGAGTCTAGAGCCTCATTTCAGCTGCTGGGTACTTTTTGATGCCCTAGAAATACTTTGGACCAACATCATGTAGGAGGCTCCTCACTTTTGTACTGGGCCCCTCAACGCCCAAGTGAGTCTCCTAGGTTCCAGTTCGTGGGAGTGGGGTCTAGATTCTCATTTCAGCTGCTGGGAACTTTTTGATGCCTTAGCAAGCCTCTAGACCAGTATCATGTAGGAGGCTCCTCAAATTTTGTTCCGGGTCCCTCAATGCCCTCGTGAGCCATCTAGGTTCCGGTCCATCCTAGTGGGCTTCAAAGTCTCATTTATACTGCTGAGTACTTCTTGATGCCCTAGCAAGCCTCTGGACCATAATCATGTAAGAATCTCCTCACTTTTGTACCAGGCCCCTCAACGCCCAATTGAGCTTCCTAGGTTCTAATTCGTCCGAGTGGAGTCCAGAGCCTCGATTAAGCTAATGGGTACTTTTTGATGCCCTAGCAAGCCTCTGGACCAACATCATTAAGTAGTCACCTCACTTTTGTTCCAGGCCCCTTAACCCCCAAGTAAGTTTCTTAGGTACCGGTTCGTCCGAGTAGAGTACAGAGCCTCATTTCAGCTGTTGGGTACTTCTTGATGCCCTAGATAGCCTCTAGACCAGCATCATGTAGGAGACTCCTAACTTTTGTATTGGGCCCCTCAACGACCATATGAGCCTCTTAGGTTTCGGTTAGTCCGAGTGGGGTCTCGAGCCTTATTTCAGCAATTGGGTACTTTTTTATGCCCTAGAAATTCTTTGGACCAGCATCATGTAGGTGGCTCCTAATTTTTGTATTGGGTCCCTTAATGCCCAAGTGAGCCTCCTAGGATCCGGTTCGTCTGAGTGCAGTCCAGAGCATTATTTCTAATGCAATGTACTTATCTGCCCTAGCAAGTCTCTGGACCAGCATTTATACCAGGCCCCTCAACGACTAAAGGAGTCTCCCAGTTTCTGATTCATCCGATTGGGTTCTAGAGCCTCATTTACGCTGCTATGCTTTTCTTGAGGCCAAAGCAAGCCTTTGGACAAACATCATGTAGGAGGCTCCACACTTTTGTACCAGGACCCTCAATGCTCCAGTGATTCTTCTTGGTTTCGATTCGTCCGATAGGAGGCTAGAGCCTCATTTCAACTACTAGGAACTTCTTGATGCCCTAGCAAGCCTGTGGACTAGCATCATGTTTCAAGCTTCTCACTTTTGTACCAGGCCACTCAACGCCAAACTAAGCCTCTAAGTTTTCAGTTCGTCCAAGTGGGTTTTAGAGCCTCATTTCAGCTGATGGTTACTTTTTGATGCCCTAGCAAGCCTCTAGACAAGCATCATGTCGGAGGCTCCTATCCTAACTTTTGTACCAGACTAATCAACTCCCAAGTGAATCTTTTATGTTTCGGTTCGTACGAGTGGAGTCCAGAGCCTCTATTCGACTGCTGGGTATTTTTTGATGCCCTAGCAAGCCTCTAGACCAGCATCAGGTAGGAGGATCCTCACTTTTGTACCGATCCCTTTGAACGCCCAAGTGAGCCTCATAGGTTCCGATTCGACCTAGTGGGGTCCAGAGCCTCATTTCAGCGGCTGGGTAGTTCTTGATGCCCTAGCAAGCCTTTTGACCATTATCATGTAGAAGGCTCCTCACTTTTGTACCGGGCCACTCAACGCCCAAATGAGCCTCCTATGTTCCGGTTCATCTGAGTGGGGTCTAGAGACTCATTTAAGCTGCTGGGAACTTTTTGATGGCCTAGCAAGCCTCTGGACCGGCAATATTCAAGAGTCTCCTAGCTTTTGTATTAGGCCCATCAACACCCAAGTGAGCCTTCTAGGTTTCGCTTCGTCCGAGCTGATTCTAAAGCCTCATTTCAACTGTTGGGAACTTCTTGATACCCTACACAGCCTCTGGACCAGCTTCATATAGGAGGCTCATAACTTCTGTAAAGGGCCATTCAACGCCCAAGTGAATCTTTTAGGTTCCGGTTCGTCCGAGTGGAGTCTAGAGCCTTATTTCAACTGCTGGGTACTTTTTGATGCCCTAGAAAGCCTCTGGACCAGCATCAGGTAGGAGGCTCCTCACTTTTGTACCGGGCCCTTCAAAGCCCAAGTGAGCCTCTTAGGTTCCGGTACGTCCGAATGGGGTCCAGAGCTTCATTTCAGCTGTTGGGTACTTCTTGATGCCCTAGCAAGCATCTGGACCATCATCATGTAGAAGTCTCATCACTTTTGTAAAGGCCACTCAACGTTCAACTAAGCCTCCTACGTTCCGGTTCGTCTAAGTGGGGTCCAAAGACTCATTTAAGCTGTTGGGTACTTTTTGATGGCCTAGCAAGCCTCTAGACCAGCATTATTTAAGAGTCTCCTCACTTTTCTACTAGGCCCATCAACGCCCAAGTGAGCCTTCTATGTTTTGGTTCGTCCGAGTGGATTCAAGAGCCTCATTTCAACTGCTGGGAACTTCTTGATACCCTGCACGGCCTCTGGGCCAGCATCATGTAGAAGCGTCCTAGGTTCCGGTTTGTCCGAGTGGGTTTCAGAGCCTCATTTCAGCTGTTGGGTACTTCTTGTGCCCTAGCAATCCTCTGGACCATCATCCTGTAGGAGGCTCCGCATACCATGCCACTTAACGCCATACTAAGACTCCAAGGTTTTGGTCGGTCTGAGTGGGGTCCAGAGACTCATTTAAGCAGCTGGGTACTTTTTGATGCCCTATTAATCCTCTGGACTAGCATCATGTCGGTGGCTCCTCACTTTTGCACCGGGCCCCTTAACGCCTAACTAAGCCTCCTAGTTTCCAGTTCGTCCGAGTGGTGTCATGATCCTCATTTCATCCGCTAGGTACTTTTTGATGCTATAGCAAGCCTCTGGACATGCATCATGTAGGAGGCTCCTCACTTTTGCACCGGGCCCCTTAATGCCTAAATGAGCCTCCAAGTTTCAGAATCGTCCGACTGGGTTCCAGAGCCTCATTTATGCTGCTGTGAATTTTTTGTTGCCAAAGCAAGCCTTTGGACAAACATCATGTATGAGGCTCCACACTTTTGTACCAGGCCCCTTAATGCCCCAGTGATTCTTCCAGGTTTTGATTCGTCCGAGTGGAGTTTAGAGCCTCATTTCAACTGCTGGGAACTTCTTAATGCCCTAGGAAGCCTATGGACCAGCATCATGTTTGAAGATTCTCACTTTTGTACCGGGCCACTCAAAGCCCAACAAATCCTCCTAGTTTTCGGTTCGTCTGAGTGGGTTCAGAATCCTTATTTTAGTTTATGGGTACTTTTTGATGCCTTAGCAAGCCTCTGGATAAGCATCATGTAGGAGGCTCCTAACCTAACTTCTGTACCGGGCCAATCAACGCCCAAGTGAATCTTTTAGGTTCCGGTTCGTCCTTGTGGAGTCTAGAGCCTCTATTCAGCTGTTGGGTACTTTTTGATGCCCTAGCAAGCCTCCGAACAAGCATCAGGTAGGAGGCTCCTCACTTTTGTACCGAGCCCTTCAACGCCCAAGTGAGCTTCCTAGGTTCCGGTTTGTCTGAGTGGGGTCCAAAGTTTCATTTCAGCTGCTGGGTAGTTCTTGATGCCCTAGCAAGCCTCTGGAACATCGTCATGTAGGAGGCTCTTTACTTTTGTACCGGGCCACTCAACGCCCAACTGAGCCCCCTATGTTCCGGTTCATCTGAGTGGGGTCCAGAGACTCATTTAAGCTGCTGGGTACCTTTTGATGGCCTAGCAAGCCTCTGTACCAGCATTATTCAAGAGTCTCCTCACTTTTGTACTAGGCCCATCAACGCCCAAGTGAGCCTCCTAGGTTTCGCTTGTCCGAGTGGATACTAGAGCCTCATTTCAACTGCTGGGAACTTCTTGATACCCTACACAGCCTCTGGACCAGCTTCATGTGGGAGGCTCCTAACTTCTGTGAAGAGCCGCTCAACACCCAAGTGAATCTTTTAGGTTCCGGTTCAACCGAGTGGAGTGCAGAGCCTTATTTCAACTGCTGGGTACTTTTTGATGCCCTTGCAAGCCTCTGAACCAGCATCAGGTAGGAGGCTCCTCACTTTTGTACCGGGACCTTCAATGCCCAATGTGAGCCTCCTAGGTTCCGGTTCGTCCGAATGGGGTCCAGATACTCATTTCAGCTGCTGGGTAGTTCATGATGCCCTAGCAAGCCTCTGGACCATTATCATGTAGAAGGCTCCTCACTTTTGAACCAGGCCACTCGATGCCAAAATGAGCCTCCTATATTTCGGTTCGTCTGAGTGGGGTCCAGAGACTCATTTAAGCTGCTGGGTACTTTTTGTTGGCCTAGCAAGCCTCCGTACCAGCATTATTCAAGAGTCTCCTCACTTTTGTACTAGGCCCATCAACGCCCAAGTGAGCCTTCTAGGTTTCGCTTTGTCCGAGTGGATACTAGAGCCTCATTTCAACTGCTGGAACTTCTTGATACCCTACACAGCCTCTAGACCAGCTTCATGTAGGAGGTTCCTAACTTTTGTAAAGAGCCGCTCAACGCCCAAGTGAATCATTTAGGTTCCGTTTTGTCTGAGTGGATTACAGAGCCTCATTTCAACTGCTGGGTAATTTTTGATGCTTTAGCAAGCCTCTAGACCAGCATCATGTAGGACGCTCCTCACTTTTGTACCGGGCACTTCAACGCCCAAGTGAGCCTCCTAGGTCTCGGTTCGTCCGAACGGGGTCCAGAGACTCATTTTAGCTGCTAGGTAGTTCTTGATGCCTTAGAAAGCCTCTAGACCATTATCATGTAGGAGGTTCCTCACTTTTGTACCAGGCCACACAACGCCTTAATGAGCCTCCTATGTTTCGGTTCCTCTGAGTGGGTTTCAGAGACTCATTTAAGCTGCTGGGTACTTTTTAATGGCCTAGCAAGCCTCTATACCAACATAATTCAAGAGTCTCCTCACTTTTGTAATAGGCTCATCAACGCCCAAGTGAGCCTTCTAGGTTTCGCTTCGTCCGATTCGATACTAGAGCCTCATTTCAACTGCTGGGAACTTCTTGATACCCTACACATCCTCTAGACCAGCTTCATGTAGGAGGCTCCTAACTTCTGTAAAGAGCTGCTCAATGCCCAAGTGAGTCTTTTAGGTTCCGTTTCGACCGAGTGGAGTACAGAGCCTCATTTCAACTGCTGGGTACTTTCTGATGCCCTAGCAAGCCTCTAGACCAGCATCAGGTAGGAGGCTCCTCTGTACCGTGTCCTTCAATGCCCAAGTGAGCCTCCTAGGTTCTGGTTCGTCCAAATGTGGTCCAGAGACTCATTTCAGCTGTTTGGTAGTTCTTGATACCCTAGAAAGCCTCTAGACCATCATCATGTAGGAGGCTCCCCACTTTTGTACTAGGCCACACAATGCCTTAATGAGCCTCCTATGTTCCGGTTCCTCTGAGTGGGTTCCAGAGACTCATTTAAGCTGCTGGGTACTTTTTGATGGCCTAGCAAGCCTCTGTACCAGCATTATTCAAGAGTCTCCTCACTTTTGTACTAGGCCCATCAACGCCGAAGTGAGCCTTCTAGGTTTCGCATCGTCCGAGTGGATACTATAGCCTCATTTCAACTGCTGGGAACTTCATGATACCCTACACAGCCTCTAGACCAGCTTCATGTAGGAGGCTCCTAACTTTTGTAAATAGCCACTCAACACCCAAGTGAATCTTTTAGGTTCCGTTTCGTCCGAGTGGAGTATAAAGCCTCATTTCAACTGCTGGGTACTTTTTGATGCCCTAGCAAGCCTCTAGACCAGCATCAGGTAGGAGGTTCCTCACTTTTGTACCGGGCCCTTCAAAGCCCAAGTGAGCCTCCTAGGTTCCGGTTCGTCCGAATGGGGTCCAGAGACTCAATTCAGCTGCTGGGTAGTTCTTGATGCCCTAGCAAGCCTCTGGACCATTATCATGTAGGAGGTTCCTCACTTTTGTACCGAGCCACTCAATGCCTAAATGAGCCTCTTATGTTCCGGTTCGTCTGAGTGGGGTCCAGAGACTCATTTAAGCTGCTGGTTACTTTTTGATGGCCTAGCAAGCCTCTGTACCAGCATTATTCAAGAGTCTCCTCTCTTTTGTACTAGGCCCATCAACGCCCAAGTGAGCCTTCTAGGTTTCGTTTCATCCGAGTTGATACTAGAGCCTCATTTCAATTGCTGGGAACTTCTTGATACCCTACACTGCCTCTGGACCTGCTTCATGTAGGAGGCTCCTAACTTCTGTAAAAAGCCGCTCAATGCCCAAGTGAATCTTTTAGGTTTCGGTTCGTCCGAGTGGAGTACAGAACCTCATTTCAACTGCTGGGTACTTTTTGATGCCCTAGCAAGCCTCTAGACCAGCATCATGTATGAGGCTCCTCACTTTTGTACCGGGCCCTTCAATGCCCAAGTGAGCCTCCTAGGTTCCGGTTCGTCCGAATGGGGTCCAGAGACTCATATCAGCTGCTGGGTAGTTCTTTATGGCCTAGAAAGCCTGTAAGATCCTTTATTTGTATTGGCTTGATTCCACTGCAAAACTCTCTATATTTTTTTTGGTAGTTGCTTAAGTGTTTCTTGGAAGAAAAGAGCCTCAAAGGTGAAGAAGCAACATCTTGTGCAAATATCGTCTTCAAGGGGAACATCGCTTACTTGGATGCTAAGGTATTAAGATTCTTCTTCCTCTTTCAAGGCGTTAGCACACACACACACAATTCATACATGGGTGTCCCTGCATCGTAGTTCAAACATTTGGTATAACACTTTCACACACATTTAGTATGCACATGCATTCAGCTCATTGTTAACAATCTTGTAGAATTGCATGTTTTCTCACTATCGCTTAGATATGGCATGCTTGTGTTGTATAGTGTTTATTTTTTGTGTTTCTTATTTTTGGACTTGAACATGGTCTTATTTGATTCCTTATTGAGTCCCGGTCATTTCGGTTACTAATATGTTAAGTTTCGAGTCCAAATGATGTAGCTACGCTACTTTTTGTTCTCTTCGTTGAGTTGTGTTCGTCGTCATTTTCCAAGATGAATTCTCAACCATTTGTCAAATTTTCATAGTCGTTGCTGTGCGTGAGGGAGTCACAGTTTGTAATCCGAAAACGGATTCGAAATCGGAGTTCGGATGCCCGAATACGGCTGAAGAACGTGAGAGGTGCGTGGTACAAGCTTGGTGGTCAAAGGCCATGGCATAGGCATCCACGTGTGGGGGCCGTGTGCCACACGGCCCAACAAGCCTGATTTCGTTATTTTCTACACAAAGTGTAGCCCCTTTCCGTATCCTTTTGTGTATGTTTCTCGGGTGAAACCGGGGTTTTAATGTTTCATTTGAGGTTTTTGTAGGTTTTTCTGTTAGCAGGGGTGTTTTGGCTCTAACTAAAGAAATTTGGGCCAAAAGCGCAAATATGGAAAGTCTGGGGGCTTGGATCAGAAAGCGCCGCGGTTAGAGCCAAACGGCAAGCAGGCGACAGAGATCCTCCAAGGCTGCCGCTCATGAAGTGCCGCGGTCTTGCAACAGCGGCAAAGGGGCGACAGAAACCCCTCAGAGCTGCCGCTCATGAAGTGCCGCGGTTGGGAAACCGCGGCAGAGGAGCGACAGAAACATCATTAGATTGCCGCGGTTGATCTGCCACGGTTGTCCAACCGCGGCAGAGCGCCCTTTCGTGTTCCAGAGGGCATTTTGGTCATTTCTGGGCCTCCTATAAGTATCCCTTCTAGGCCATTTCAGAAAAGAGACCTCCCCAGCTCGAATTATTACAGCAAGATCTCATCTTGGCTCTCTCCTACACACATCACCAACCCATCTCTTACAAACCCACCAAAATCCCACCTTTCCCTAAGATCCAAACACACCAATCCCACCTTTCTTCCATAGCCATCATCACTTCACCTTTTGAGCAAGAAGAAGGATAGAAAGAGAAGAAGATCCAAAGAAGAAGAACCTCTCCATATAGTTTTTTCTAGACTCTTTCTCTTTTATTCTTATTTGTAGCCATGTATTTCTTATTTCACATCTATTGTATGGTTACTTGTTGTAATATGATGAGCTAAACTCATAGTGCTAGGATTTGATGAAACCCCACCTTTGACTAAATACTTAAATAAATTGATTCTTGTTTATCCCTTATGTGCAAGATTGTTGTTTGTATGAGTATTTTATGTTCTTGATGCTTTTCAATTGATTGATCTCCTCTTGAATGATTTTTGTGGTATGCTATGTACTAACCGGAGACGCGTGCCACGTGCTCGATAAAATGCTTCCCTATGCATGCTTAGAAAAGTAGACCTACTTAGGCTAGCGTATAGGACTCATTTAGTACACCAAAGTTCGTAATGAACTCATTCGTACATTCCGGGTAATCGAAGGATAGGCTTGGGTACGCTTTGAGTGTGGCTCACTCTACTTGACCAAGATTGTGGGTCAATAGAAGGGTGTACGAGTATATGAATTGCATGAGTACGTTTGGGGTTTTACAATCGAGTCTAACTAGAGAGTCAATCTAAGGGTGGGGTGTAGTCAAGTCCTAGCATCATTCTCTCCATTATCACATCCGTGTTTTATTTTGAGTTTTCATTTCATTGCTTTAGCATTAGTTTTAAATCAAGATATTTCACTTTGTTTGTTTTGAACTTCCATCATTATTGATTGTTTGAATAGTAATTTGACTAATCAATTTCGGTAATCGGTCACTCAATTCCATGGGAACGAACTTTATTTTCCGTTGTGCTACTCTCCGACCTCGTTCTATTTCGAGTGTCACTTGAGTGATAGCCAAAGCCCTCTGGTTCCGTGTGGCACACACACCCCACACGTGGGCGAGGCTGGTCTGGCCTATTTTTTTTGACAAAAATGCCCCTCTTCCTTCTCCTTCAAATGACTTCTCTTCCCTCCATTTCTAACAACTTGAACATCATCAAATCTGATTTTCTGCAGAAATGTTCTTGATTTTGATTTACTTACTTTGATCATAACTTCTTCATACGAACTCGAAATCGAGTGATTCAAAAGCCAAAATTGTTGGCTTCAATGAGAGCTACAAACCCCAAGCATTTTTAGAGACATTTGACTTCGTTATTTTTCACAGTACTCTGTTTTCAGTCCGAGGTCCATTGATTGTATGTGAAACTTCTTCTCTTGCAATTTCATTTGATCATCTTAATGATTCATTCTAATTGATTGTTGAAATATGTTGTGAAGTATGTTAGATCATATGCTAGGGTTGTATGATTGATTAGTTAATTGAGTTTAGCTTTGTGATTTCTATTAAACATATTTTTGCTAGAGTTGAGTTTGATTGAAATTGATTCTAGAAAGTGATCTTATAATGTGCTTCATATTATTTTCTAGATTAAATTTCTTGATATAAGAACTAAGTTTTTTGTGACATATATTGAATATTCTAACCTTGTCCTTATTGTTTTGACATGCTTTGATTTCTAGATAGATTTGTGATTGTGTGTTGATAGTATATTCTAGATTATC
Source organism: Acer campestre (assembly GCA_954870605.1). Classification (NCBI taxonomy): domain Eukaryota; kingdom Viridiplantae; phylum Streptophyta; class Magnoliopsida; order Sapindales; family Sapindaceae; genus Acer; species Acer campestre. The sequence goes on from OX940812.1 coordinate 4,993,822, forward strand.
ATTAAGCATGTTCATAGAGTGTGTTTTTTCTACTTACTCTATTTGTGTGTGCTTGCATCATTTGTATCACCTAGATCATTGCCTTGTAATAGGTTGAAGTCTCTTGTCAAGGTGAGCGAAGCCTTTGACTTGAGCAAGAAGACTTGGCTAGGAAAGGTTTCCGGATAGCCAAGCAAGAAGCTTTAGTTAGAATCAAGGTGATTCGGATAACTAAGCAAGAAATCTTAACAAGGAGTTTAATACTTCGGATGGTTGAGCTAGGATAGCTTAACTAGGATCTTTTGATCTAGATTGCTAAGCAAGGAAATCTTCTTAGAGGCTTTTTATTCTTGGATAGGAAGTTGCTCTCTAGAGGTGTGGGATACATCTTGGATAGAGAGTAGGCTAGGTAAATCACTAGGCCTTTGAGAGGTGATTAGGATTTGATAGCTTGAAGTGGATGTCATAGTGTTGATAGCTTTGAGTGTGTAAGTTTGTTTCATATAGTGGATTTGCTTTGCCGGTGGTTGCGGATTCAACCCGTGGATGTTTCCTCTTTGAGGTTTTACCACGTAAAAACATTGTGTCTCATTTTCGCTTTATATTTCCTTATCTTCCATATGTTCACTTGTATTGATTCTTTTGTATATTGATGCTTACATGAATTGATTCATATTATACAATTGTTATATCATTTCAAGTATTCATTTGATTCTTATATTCCGCATTTTTGAATATTGGAAGAATTTGGGACTATACCTATTCACCCCCCCCCCCCCTCTAGGTATAAAACACTATTGTTTTAAAGGGAATTTCAAAGCCTCTGGACCATTATCATGTAGGAGGCTCTTCACTTTTGTACCAGGCCACACAAAGCCATAATGAGCCTTCTATGTTCCGGTTCTCGGAGTGGAGTCCAGAGACTCATTTAAGCTGCTGGGTACTTTTTGATGGCCTAGCAAGCCTCTGTACTAGCATTATTCAAGAGTCTCCACACTTTTGTACTAGGCCCATCAATGCCCAAGTGAGCCTTCTAGGTTTCGCTTCGTCCGAGTGGATACTAGAGCCTCATTTCAACTGCTGGGTACTTTTTGATACCCTAACAAGTCTCTGGACCAGCATCAAGTAGGAGGCTCTTCACTTTTGTACCGGGCCTTTCAAAGCCCAAGTGAGCCTCCTAGGTTCCGGTTCGTCCGAATGGGGTCCAGAGACTCATTTCAACTGCTGGGTAGTTCTTGGTGCACTAGCAAGCCTCTGGACCATTATCATGTAGGAGGCTCCTCACTTTTGTACCGAGCCACTCAACGCCCAAATGAACCTCCTATGTTCCGGTTCGTCTGAGTGGGGTCCAGAGACTCATTTAAGCTGCTGGGTACTTTTTGATGGCCTAGCAAGCCTCTGTACCAGCATTATTCAAGAGTCTCCTCACTTTTGTACTAGGCCCATCAATGCCCAAGTGAGCTTTCTAGGTTTCACTTCGTCCGAGTGGATACTAGAGCCTCATTTCAACTGCTAGGAACTTCTTGATACCCTACATAGCCTTTGGACCAGTTTCATGTAGGAGGCTCCTAACTTCTGTAAAGTGCCGCTCAACGCCCAAGTGAATCTTTTAGGTCCCGGTTCATCCGAGTGAAGTACAGAGCCTCATTTCAACTGTTCGGTACTTTTTGATGCCTAGCAAGCCTCTGGACCAGCATCAGGTAGGACGCTCCTCACTTTTGTACCAGGCCCTTCAAAGCCCAAGTGAGCCTCCTAGGTTCCGATTCGTCCAAATACGGTCCAAAGCTTCATTTCAGCTGCTGGATACGTCTTGATGCCCTAGCAAGCCTCTGGACCATTATCATGTAGGAGGTTCCTCACTTTTGTACCAGGCCACTCAACGCCCTAAATAGCCTCCTATGTTCTGGTTCGTCTAAGTGGGGTCCAGAGACTCAATTAAGCTGCTGGGTACATTTTGATGGCCTAGCAAGCCTCTGGACCAGCATTATTCAAGAGTCTCCTCACTTTTGTACTACGCCCATCAACGCCCAAGTGAGCCTTCTAGGGTTCAGTTCGTCTGTGTGAATTCCAGAGCCTCATTTCAACTATTCAGAACTTCTTGATACCATACACAGCCTCTAGACCAACTTCATGTAGTAGCCTCCTAGGCTCCGATTCATTGGAATGGGTTTCAGAGATTCATTTCAGTTGCTGGGTACTTCTTGATGCCCTAGCAAGCCTCTGAACCATCATCATACAGGAGGCTCATCGTACCAGGCCAGTCAATGCCATACTAAGACTCCAAGGTTTCTGTTGGTCTGAGTGAGGTCTAGAGACTCATCTAAGCAGCTGGGTACTTTTTGATGCCCTAGCAAGCCTATGGACCAGCATCATGTAGGATGCTTCACACTTTTACACTGGGACTATCAACTCCAAAGTGAGTCTCCTAGGTTCCGGTTCGTCCTAGTGGGGTCCATAGACTCATTTCAGCTACTTGGTAATTCTTGATGCCCTAGCTAGCCTCTGGAAAATCATCATGTAGGAGTCTCCTCACTTCTGTACCAGGCCACTCAACGCCCAACTGAGTCTTCTAGGTTCCGATTCGTCTTAGTGGGGTCCAGAGACTAATTTAAGCTGCTGGGTACTTTTTGATGGCCTAGGAAGCCTCTGGACCGCATTATTCAAGAGTCTCCTCACTTTTTAACCAGGCTCCTCAATGCCCAAGTGAGCCTCCTAGGTTTCGATTCGTCCGAGTGGAGTCTAGAGCCTGATTTCAGCTATTGGGTACTTCTTGATAACCTACACAACCTCTGGACCAACATCATATGGGAGGCTCCTCACTTTTGTACCAGGCCCCTCAACGACCAAGTGAGCCTCTTAGGTTACGGTTCGTCCGAGTGTGGTCCCGAGTCTCATTTCAGCTTTTGGGTACTTTTTGATGCCCTAGCAAGCCTCTGGACCAGCATCATGTTTGTGGCTACTCACTTTTGTACCGAGCGCGTCTATGCCCAACTGAACCTCGTAGTTTTTGGTTCGCCCTGAGTGGGTTCTAGAGCCTCATTTCAGCTGCTGGGCATTTTTTGATGCCTTAGCAAGCCTATGGACCAATATCATGTAGGAGGCTCCTCACTTTTGTACCGGGCCCCTCAACGCTCAAGTGAGACATTTAGGTTTCGGTTAGTCCGAGCAGATTCTAAAGCCTCATTTCAATTGCTGGGAACTTCTTGATGCCCTAGAAAGCCTCTGTACCAGCATCATGTAGAAAGCTCCTCACTTTTGTACTGGGCCAGTCAACGTCGAATTGAGCCTCCTTGTTTCCGATTCATCCTAGTGGGTTCTAGAACCTTATTTAAGCTGATGGGTAATTTTTGATGCCCTAGTAAGCCTTTGGACCAACATCATGTAGGAGGCTCCTAACTTTTCTGCCGGGCCCTTCAACACCCAAGTGAGCCTCTTAGGTTCCGGCTCGTCCGAGTGAGGTCTAGAGCCTCTTTTCAACTTTTGGGTACTTCTAGATGCCTTAGCAAGCCTCTAGACTAGCATCATATAGGAGGCTCCACACATTTGTTTAGGGCTCTTCTACGCCCAAGTGAGCCTTCTAGGTTTCGGTTTGTCCGAGTGGATTCCAGAGCCTCATTTAAACTGCTAGGAACTTCTTGATTCCCTAGCAAGCCTCTGTACCAGCATCATGTTGGAGGCTCCTCACTTTTGTACCGGGCCCTTCAACGCCCAAGTGAGACCCTTAGGTTCTTGTTCTTCCGAGTGGGGTCCAGAGCCTCATTTCAGCTGCTAGGTACTTCTTGATGCCCTAGCAAGCCTCCGGACCATCATCATGTAGGAGGCTCCTCACTTTTGTATTGGGCCCTTCAACACCAAACTTAGCTTCCTAGTTTTCGGTTAGTCCGAGTGGAGTCTAGAGCATCATTTCAACTGCTGGGTACTTTTTGATTCTATAGCAAACCTCTGGACTAGCATCATGTAGGATGCTCCTCACTTTTGTACTAGGCCCTTCAACGCCCAAGTAAGCCTCATAGGTTCCAGTTCGTCCGAATGGGGTCCTGAGCCTCATTTTAGCTGCTGGGTACTTCTTGATCCCCTAGCAAGCCTCTGGACCATCATCATGTAAGAAGCTCCTCACTTTTGTACCGGGACACTTCACGCCCAACTGAGCCTTCTAGGTTTTGGTTCGTCTAAGTGGGGTCCAAACACTCATTCAAGTTGCTGGGTACTTTTTGATGCACTAGCAAGCCTCTGGACTAGCATCATGTATGAGGCTCCACACTTTTGTATCGGGCCCCTTAAAGCCTAACTAAGCTTCCTAGGTTCTGCTTCCGGTTCCGATTCGTCCAAGTGGGGTCCAGAGCCTCATTTTAGCCGTTTGGTAATTCTTTATGCCTTACCAAGCCTCTAGACCAGCATCATGTAGGAGGCTCCTAACTTTTATACCGGGCCCTTCAACGCCCAAGTGAGCCTTCTAGGTTTCAGTTCGTCCAAGTGGATTCCAGAGCCTCATTTCAACTTTTGGAAATTTCTTGATGCCCTAGCAAGCCTCTGTACCAGCATCATGTACAAAGCTCCTCACTTTTGTACCGGGCCACTCAACGCTGAACTAAGCCTCCTAGTTTTCGATTATGCTAAGTAGAGTCCAGAACCTCATTTCAAATACTGGGTAATTCTTGATGCCCTAGCAGGCCTCTGGACCATCATCATGTAAGAAGCTCCTCACTTTTGTACCAGGACACTTCACGGCCAACTGAGCCTTCTAGGTTTTAGTTCGTCTAAGTGGGGTCCAGACACATTCAAGACATCATGTAAGAAGCTCCTCACTTTTGTACCAGGACACTTCACGGCCAACTGAGCCTTCTAGGTTTTAGTTCGTCTAACTTTTATACCGGGCCCTTCAATGCCCAAGTGAGCCTTCTAGGTTTCGGTTCGTCCAAGTGGATTCCAGAGCCTCATTTCAACTTTTGGAAATTTCTTGATGCCCTAGCAAGCCTCTGTACCAGCATCATGTACAAAACTCCTCACTTTTGTACCGTGCCACTCAACGTTGAACTAAGCCTCCTAGTTTTCGATTCTTCTGAGTAGAGTCCAGAACCTCATTTCAATTACTGGGTAATTCTTGATGCCCTAGCAGGCCTCTAGACCATCATCATGTAAGAAGCTCCTCAGTTTTGTACCGGGACACTTCACGGCCAACTGAGCCTTCTAGGTTTTAGTTCGTCTAAGTGGGGTCCAGACACTCATTCAAGCTGCTGGGTACGTTTTGATGCCCTAGCAAACCTCTGGACCAGCATCATGTAAGAGGCTCAAGAATTTTGTATTGGGCCCCTCAAAGCCTAACTAAGCCTCCTAGGTTCTGGTTCCGATTTCGATTCATCAAAGTGGGGTCCAGAGCCTCATTTTAGTTGTTTGGTAGTTCTTTATGCCTTACCAAGCCTCTGGACCAGCATCATGTAAGAGGCTCCTAACTTTTGTACCGGGCCCTTGAATGCCCAAGTGAGCCTTCTAGGTTTCGGTTCGTCCAAGTTGATTCCAGAGCCTTATTTCAACTTTTGGAAATTTCTTGATGCCCTACCAAGCCTCTGTACTAGCATCATGTACAAAGCTCCTCACTTTTGTACCGGGCCACTCAACGCTGAACTAAGCCTCCTAGTTTTCGGTTCTTCTGAGTAGAGTCCAGAACCTCATTTCAACGACTGCGTAATTCTTGATGCCCTAGCAAGCCTCTGGACCATCATCATGTAGGAGGCTCCTCACTTTTATACTAGGCCACTTAACGCCCAACTGATTTAAGCTGCTGGTGTCCAGAGCCTCATTTCAGCTTCTGGGTACTTTTTGGTGCCTTAGCAAGCCTCTGTTATGATGCTCCTCACTTTTTTACCGGGACCATCAACTCCCATGAGAGTCTAATAGGTTCAGGTTCGTCCGAGTGGGGTTTAGAGCCTCATTTCAGCTGCTGGGTAATTCTTGATACCTTAGCAAGCCTCTGGACCAGCATCATGTAGGAGGCTCCTCACTTTTATACCAGGCCACTCAACGCCCAATAGATCACCAAAATTACTCCAATGCCCTTGAACTCTATAAATTCCTGAAAACACTTAATTTACACCATTAAATCACGGGATAATGCCCAAGAATCAAGCAAAAGGAGAAGGAAAAGGGGACCAAAATCATACCAATTTTGGTTCGATCAAACATGTGATCAATACATTCCATGGAACAACTAGATCTATAGATGTGAAAACACAAGCAATAGAGCTCTAGATGCAAAACATGAATGAAAACTTAGAGCATGTGAAATCAACTAACGCATAAAACTCCTAGATTCATTCACACAAATAACTCTTGAACAAATCATATAAATGAGGCACAAGTTCAAGATGTTATAAACATACATAAAAATGCTAGAATCACAAAATTTATTCAACAAGTATTCTAGCCAAAGATTTAGAGATAGGAGATATTGTTAAAAACAAATCAATCCTAGATATCTCTAAAAACACATACAAAGGCTCTAATCCTAGAAATCATCAATCAAGGATCAAAGACACATAACAAGGATTATTAATCATAAAATAGATCAATCAAGTCTCAAATAATCCTAGATATCAATCTAATCACAATACAACTCCCAATCATGTTAAAAACGAAGAATCCAAGATTCTAGTCAACATGTGTCTCTAATTAGACTTTTCAATTAGATTGATTGTGAAGCTATCTTTCTCAATAGCATTTACTAAACATACACATACATATAGAAGAAGAAACCCCAAGCAAATTGAAGGTTTAAAAAGATGAAATCACCAAGATATGATCACTACCTTGATTTCACGAGCTGGTTCGGTTTTCTGAGTAGATCACTCCGAAAATCAATCAAAAAGCTGAAAGATCACTTGGAAAAGGTAGAGGACTCGATTACGAACAATCTCCAACTTTAATCACTCAATTCCGACTTCATATGAGAAAGTTATGGTGTTTGGAAGTTGAGAAAATTGGAGAGAAACTCTAGACGGGAATTCAAAACTTTTCTTCTTGAAAACAAATGGATGGAATTGGAGAGATTTAAAAGGAAGGAGAAGAGGGGCATTTTTGTCCAACAAAATCAGGCCACACCAGCCAAGCCCATGTGTGGGGCGTGTGTGCCACATGGGACCAGAGGGCTGGTTGGGCCGTGTGGCACACGGCCTCCACATGTAGTGGCAAGGCCATGGCCTTTGCCCACCTTGCTTCTCACGCTCACCTCTCACTTTCTTCAGCCGTATTCGAGCATCCAAACTCCGATTTTGAATCTGTTTTCAGATAACGAATCATGACTCCCTCACGCACAACGAAGACTACAAAAATTTGACAAATGGTTGAGAATTCATCTCGAAAAATGACAACGAACACAACTCAACGAATGAGAACGAAAGTAGCGTAGCTACATCGTTTGGACTCGAAACTTAACATATCAGTAACCGAAATGACTGGGACTTAATAAGGAATCAATTAAGATCAAGTACAAGTCCAAAACACAAGAAACACAAACATACAAACACAAGTTCACATATGAATGTCAATTCCTAGACATAGTCTTAGAACATGCAACTCTAAAATGTATGAGCATTTGAGTTCAATGCATGAGCATACGAAATCATGTGAATGTGTTATATAAATAGTGCACAACGATGCAGGGACACTTATGAATGATTTGTGTGTGTGTGCCTATGCCTTGTAAGAGGAATGAGGTCAATTATACCTTTGATGAGCAATGAAGCTAATTCCCCTTATCAAGCCATCATCTTGCATGTACCGTAGTCAAATATTTCTTTGAAGCTTTGTATCATCATCAATATGACCACATAAACATTACAAGACAAACACGTTTTGAGATGGAATACATGCCAACAACAACCAAAAACCTAACAATTTGTCCAAAGGCTTGCTAGGGTATCAAGAAGTATCCAGCAGCTGAAACGAGGCTCGGGACCTCACTTGGACGAACCGAAACCTAGGAGGCTCAGTTGGGCGTTGAGGGTCCCGGTACAAAAGTGAGGAGCCTCGTACATGATGCTAGTCCAGAGGCTACCTATGGTATAAAGAAGTACCCAGCAGCTGAAATAAGGCTCTAAACTCCTCTTGGACGAACCGGAACCTAGGAGGCTCATTTGGGCATTGAGGGGCCCGGTACAAAATTGAGGAGCCTCCTAGATGATGCTGGTCCAGAGGCTTGCTAGCACATCAAAAAGTACCCAGTAGCTGAAACGAGGCTCTAAACCCCACTCGGATGAGGTGTATTCTAGGAGCCTCATTTGGGCGTTGAGGGGCTCGGTACAAAAGTAAAGAGCCTCATACATGTTGCTGGTCCAAAGGCTTGCTTAGGCAATAAGAAGAATCCAACAGCTGAAATGAGGCTTTAGACTCCACTCGGACGAACAGGAACCAATGAGGATCATATGGGCATTGAGGGCCCCGCTACAAAAGTTAGAAACCTCCTACATGATGCCGGTTCAGAGGCTTACTAGGGAATTAAATATTACCCAGCAGCTTAAATGAGGCTCTGGACCCCACAGGGACAAAACGGAACCTAGGATGCTCAGTTAGGAGTTGAGAGGCCTGGTACAAAGGTGAGGAGCCTCTTACATGATGCTTGTCCGGAGGCCTGCTAGTGCATCAAGATCTACCCAGCAACTAAAATAAGGATCTGGATCCCACTCGGACGAACCGAAACCTAAGAGGCTTAATTGGGCATTGAGGGGGCCTGGTACAAAAGTGAGAAGCCTCTTACATGATGTTGGTCCAGAGTCTTGCAATGGCATCAAGAAGTACCCAGCAACTTAAATGAAGCTCTAGACCCCACTCGGATGAGCCTGAATATAGGAGGTTAATTTGGGCGTTGAGGAGCCCGGTACGAAAGTGAGGAGCCTCCTACATGATGCTAGTCTAGAGGCTGTTTAGGGCATCAAAAAGTACTCAGCAGATAAAATGAGGCTCTGGAACCCACTCGGACGAACTGGAACTAAAGAGGCTCAGTTTGGCGTTTTGGAGCCTACTACAAAAGTGAGGAGACTCTTACATGATGCTGGTCTAGAAGCTTGTTAGGGCATCAAGAAGTACCCAGCAGCTAAAATGAGGCTCTGAACCCTACTAGGACGAACCGGAACCTAGTAGGCTCATTTGGGCGTTGAGGGGCCAGGTACAAAAGTGAGAAGTCTCCTACATGATGCAGGTCCAGAGGCTTGCAAAAGTATCAAGAAGTACCCAACAGCTAAAATGAGGCTCTGGACCCCACTTGGACGAACCGTAACCTATAAGGCTCACTTGGGCATTGAGGGGCCCGGCACAAAAGTGAGGAGCCTCCTACATGATGCTAGTCCAGAGGCTATCTAGGGCGTCAAGAAGTGCCCAGCAGTTGAAATAAAGCTCTGGACTCCTCTCGGACGAACCGAAACCTAGGAGGCTCATTTGGGAATTGAAGGGCCCAGTAAAAATGTAAGGAGCCTCATGGATGACGCTGGTCTAGAGGCTTGCTAGGGCATAAAAAAGTAGCCAGTAAATGAAATGAGGCTCTGCACCCCACTAGGACGAGCTATAATCTAGGAGGTTCATTTGGGCGTTGAGGGACCCGGTACAAAAGTGAGGAGCATCCTACATGACGCTTCTCCAAAGGCTTGCTAGGGCATAAAGAAGTACCTAGCAGCTGAAATAAGGCTCTAAACTCCAGTCGGACGAACCGGAACCTAGGAGGCTCACAAGGGCGTTAAGGGGTCCGCTACAAAAGTAAGGATCCTCCTACATGATAACTGTCTAGAGGCTTACTAGGGCATCAATAAGTACCCAGCAACTTAAAGGAGGCTCTGGATCCCACACGAATGAACTGGAACCTAGGAGGCTCACTTGGGCGTTGAGGGGCCCGGTACAAAAGTGAGAAGCCTCCTATATGATGCTGGTCCAAATGCTTGCTAAAGCATCAAGAAGTACCCAGCAATAGAAATGAGGCTTTTGACCCCACTAAGACAAACCAGAACCCTACAGGTTTGCTTGGGCGTTGAGGGGCCCGATACAAAAGTGAGAAGCCTCTTACATTATGCTGGTTCAGAGGCTTGCAAGGGCATCAAAAAGTACCCAGCAGCTTAAATGAGGCAATGGACCCCACTCGGACGAATCGGAACCTAGGAGGCTCATTTGGGCGTTGAGGGGCCCTGTACAAAAGTGAGGAACCTCCTACATGATGCTTGTCCAGAGGCTTGCTAGGGCATCAAAAAGTACCCAGCAGCTAAAATGAGACTCTAGTCCCCACTCGGGCGAACCAGAACCTAAGAGGCTCACTTGGGCGATGAAGGGCCCGGTACAAAAGTGAGAAGCCTATTACGTAATGCTGGTCTAGAGGCTTGCTATAGCCTCAAAAAGTACCCAGCAGCTGAAATGAGGCTCTTGACCCCACTCGGACGAACCAAAACCTAGGAGGCCTATTTGGTCGTTGAGGGGCTCGGTACAAAAGTGTGGAGCCTCGTACATGACGCTAGTCAAGAGGCTGCCTAGGGCATCAAGAAGTACCTAGCAGCTGAAATAAGGCTCTGGACGCCACTTCAACGAACAAAAACCCAAGAGGCTCAGTTGACCGTTGGAATGAGGCTCTAATGAAATGAGAAGCAATTTACATGATGAAGGTCCAGAGGCTTGCAATGGCATCAAAAAGATCCTAGCAACTTAAAAGAGGCTTTAGACCCCACTCAGATAAACCGTAACCTAGGAGGCTCATTTGGACGTTGAAGGGCCTGGTTCAAAAGTGAGGAACCTCCTATATGATGCTTGTCCAAAGGCCTGCAAGGGCGTTAAGAATAATCTAGCAATTGAAATGAGAATCCATGAACTTAGGAGGATCACATGGGCATTGAGGGGCCCATTATAAAAGTGAGGAACTTCCTACATGATGCTGGTCCAGAGGCTTGCTAGCGCATCAAAAAGTACCCAGCAGCTTAAAAGAGGCTCTAGACTCCACTCGGAGGAACCGGAGCCTAGGAGGCTCACTTGGGCGTTCAGGGCCTGGTACAAAAGTGAGAAGCCTCCTACATGGTGCTGGTCCAAATGCTTACTAGAGCATCAAGAAGTACCCAGCAATTGAAATGAGGCTCTGGACCCCACTCGAATGAACCGGAACCTAGAAGGCTCACTTTGGCATTAAGGTGCCTGGTACAAAAGTGAGAAGCCTCCTGCCTGATGTTGGTCCAAATGCTTGCTAGAGCATTAAAAAGAACCCAACAACTTAAATGAGGCTCTGGACCTCACTTGGACGAACTGGAACCTAGGATGCTAACGTGGGCTTCGAGAGGCCTTGTACAAAAGTGAGGAACCTCTTACATGATGCCGGTCTAGAGGCTTGCTAGGGCATCAAGAAGTACCCAGCAGCTGAAATGAGGCTCTGGACCACACTCGGACGAACCGGAACCCAGGAGGCTCACATGGGCATTGAAGGACCCAGTACGAAAGTGAGGAGACTCCTACATGATGCTGGTCTAGAGGCTATTTAAGGTGTTAAGAAGTACCCAGCGGCTGAAATGAGGCTCAGGACCCCACTCATATGAACCGTAACCTAGGAGGCTCACTAGGGCATTGAGGGGCCTAGTACAAAATTGAGAAGCCTCATACATGATGCTGGTCCAAAGGGTTGTTAGAGCATCGAATATTACCCCGCAGCTAAAATGAGGCTCTAGACTCCACTCGGACGAACCAGAACCTAAGAGGCTCACCTGGGCGTTGAGGGGTCCGTTACAAAGGTGAGGAACCTCCCACATTATACGATCCTTTATTTGTATTACCTTGATTCCATTGTAAAACTTTCTATATTTGTATTAGTAGTTCCTTAGGTGTTTCTTGGAAGAAAGGAGCTTCAAAGGTGAAGAAGCAACATCTTGTGCAAATATCGTCTTCAAGAGGAACATAACTTAGTTGGATGCTAAGGTATCAAGATTCTTCTTCCTCTTGCAAGGTGTAAGCGCACACACACACAATTCATATATGTGTTTCCCTGCATCATATTTCAAACATTTGGTATAACACTTTCACACACATTTAGCATGCACATGCATTTATCCCATTGTTGACAATCTTGTAAAATTGCATGTTTTCACACTATCGCTTAGATATGGCATGCTTGTGTTGCATAGTTTTTATTTGTTTGTGATTCTTGTGTTTTGGACTTGAACATGATCTTATTTGATTCCTTATTGATTTATGGTCATTTCGGTTACTCATTAGTTTAGTTTCGAGTAGAAATGATGTAGCTACGCTACTTTTCGTTCTCATTCGTTGAGTTGTGTTCGTCGTCATTTTCCAAGATGAATTCTCAACCATTTGTCAAAGTTTTATAGTCTTCATTGTGCGTGAGGGAGTCTTGATTCGTAATCTGAAAATGGATTCGAAATCGGAGTTCGGATGCCCAAATACGGCTAAATAACGTGAGAGGTGCGCGGGAGAAGCACCATGGCCACCATGTGTGGAGGCCGTGTGCCACACGGCCCAACATGCCCTCTGGTCCCGTGTGGCACACGCGCCCTACACGGGTACAAGCTGAAATGTCCTCTTTTTTTTGGACAAAATTTCTCTCCTTCTCCTTCCTTTAAATGCCTTCTCTTCCCTCCATTTCCAAAAACTTTAAGAACACCAAAACGAAATTTCTGCAGATTTCTTCAATATTTTTGTTTTCTTATTTTGATCATAACTCTCTCATACGAACTCGAAATTGAGTGATCCAAAAACCAAAACTGTTGGTCTTGAAGATAGATACAAACCCCAAGCATTTTTAGAGCCATTTGACTTCTTCATTTTTCCCAGAAAACTGATTTCAGTCCGAGGTTCTTTAGTTGTATGTGAAACTTCTTCTCTTTCAATTTCTCTTGATCATCTCTTTGATTCTTTCTAATTGATTGTTGTAATATGTTGAGAAGTATGTTAGATCATATGCTAGGGTTGTATGATTGATTAGTTAATTGAGTTTAGCTTTGTGATCTCTCTTGAACATATTTTTGCTAGACTTGATTTTGCTTGAAATTGCTTCTAGAAATTGATTGTATGATGTGCTTCATGTTATCTTCTAGATTCAATTTCATGATCTAAGAACTAGGTTTTTAGTGTGATATATTGAATATTCATACCTTGTTCTTATTGATATACATGCTTTGATTTCTAGGTATTTTTGTGATTGATTGTTGAAAGCATATCCTAGAATGTATGTAAGCATGTTCATAGAGCTTGATTGATTATCTAGCTTTATTTGTTTGTAAGTGATTCATCTTCTTCTTACTTTCATTATTGATCATCTCTTTAACTTTCTTAATTGATTGATGAAAAGTAATATGAATGATGTTAATTTACATGCTTAGGTTTCTAGATATATTTTGTGATTGAGTTGTAATAGCTTTATTCTAGATTCTCTAGTTGCATGTTCATAGAGTGTGTTTGATCTACTTGCTCTATTTGTTTGTGATTGCATCATATTGCTTGTGTGCACTTCACTTAGATTATTGCCTTGTGGAAGGTTAAAGTCTCTTGTTAAGGTGAGTGAAGCCTTAATTTGTGCAAGAAGACTTGGCTAGGAAAGGATTCCGGATAGGCAAGCAAGAAGCCTTAGTTAGGATCAAGAGGATCTGGATAACTAAGCAAAAGTCTTAGCAAGGAGTTGCGTACTCTGGATGGTTGAGCTTGGGTAGCTTGAGTAGGATCCTAGTGATCTAGATTGCTAAGGGAGGAAATCTTCCTAGAGGCTTGAGAGCCTTGGATAGGGAGTTGCTCTCTCGAGGTGTAGGACACATCTTGGATAGAGAGTAGGCTTTGTGAATCACTAGCCCGAGGGTTGTTTAGGATTTGATAGCTTGAAGTGGATATCATAGTGTTGATAGCTTTGAGTGTGTAAGTCCTTTTCGTATAGTGGATTTACTTTGCCGGTGGTTGTGGATTCAACCCGTGGATGTTTCCTCTTTGAGGTTTTACCACGTAAAACATTGTGTCTCGTTTTCTCTTTATATTTCCTTATCTTCCATATGTTCACTTGTATTGATTCTTTTGTATATTGATGCTTACATGAATTGATTCATATTATACAATTGTTATATCATTTCAAGTATTCATTTAATTCTTATATTCCGCATTTTTGAATATTGGAAGAATTTGGGACTATACCTATTCACCCCCCCTCTAGGTATAAAACACTATTGCTTTAAGGGAATTTCACACATGATGCTGGTTTAGAGGCTGCCTATGGCATCAAGAAGTACAAAACTACTGAAATAAGGCTCTGGACTCCTCTCGATCGAATCGGAACTTACGAGGCTTATTTGGGCATTGAAGGGCCCGGTAAAAAACTGAGGAGCCTTCAAGATGACGATAGTCCAGAGTTTTGCTAGGGCATAAAAAAGTACCCAGTAGCTGAAATGTGGCTCTGGACCCTACTTAGACAAGCCATATTCTAGGAGGCTCACTTGGTCGTTGAGGGGCCAATTACAAAAGTTAGGAGCATCCTACATGACGTTAATCCAAAGGCTTGCTAGGGCATTAAGAAGTACCTAGCAGCTGAAATGAGGCTCTAGAATCCACTCGGACGAACAAGAACCTAGGAGGCTCACATGGGTGTTGAGGGTCCCGCTACAAAAGTGAGGATCCTCCTACATGATGCCAGTCCAAAGGCTTGCTAGGGCATCAAAAAGTACCTAGCATCTTAGAGTCTGGACTCCACTCGGACAAACCGGATCCTAGGAGACTCAGATGGGAGTTTAGAAGCCTGGTACAAAGGTAAGGAGCCTCTTACATGATTTTGGTCCAGAGGCTTGCTAGGGCATCAAGAAGTACCTTGCAAGTTAAATGAGGCTCTAGTCCCCATTCGGACGAACCGGAACCTAGGAGGCTCACCTGGGCGTTGAAGGGCCCGGTACAAAAGTGAGAAGCCTCTTACTTGATGTTGGTCCAAATGCATGCTAGAGCATCAAGAAGAACCCAGCAGCTTAAATGAGACTCATGACCCCACTCGTATGAACCGGAACCTTGGAGGCTCATTTGGGCGTTGAGGGGCTTGGTATAAAAGTGAGAAGTCTCCGACTTGATGCTGGTCAAAATGCTTGCTAGAGTGTTAAGAAGTACCCAACAACTGAAATGAGGCTCTGGACCCCACTCATACGAACCTAAACCTGAACCTGAACCTTAACCTAAGAGGCTCACTTGGGCGTTGAGGTGCCTAGTACAAAAGTGTGAAGCCTCTTACATGATGCGGGTCCAAATGCCTAGTAGAGCATTAAAAAGTACCCAGCTACTTAAATGAGGCTCTTGACCCCACTCGGTCAAACCGGAACCTAGGAGGCTCTTTTGGGCGTTGAGAGGCTTGGTACAAAAGTGAGGAGCCTATTACATGATACTAGTCCAGAGGCTTGCTAGGGCATCAAGAAGTGCCCATCAGGAGAAATGAGGCTCTGGACCCCACTGGAAAGAACTGAAACCTAAGAGGCTCTCTTGGGTGTTGAGGGGCTCGGTTTAAAAGTGAGGAGCCCCATACACGATGCTTGTCCAGAGGCTTGCTAGGATATCAAAATGTACCTAGCAGTTCAAATAAGGCTCTGGACTCCACTCGGACGAACCGGAACCTAAGAGGCTCAATTGGGCGTTGATAAGCTTGGTACAAACGTTAGAAGCCTATTACATGATGCTAGTCCATAGGCTTGCTAGAGCATCAAAAATTACCCAGCAGCTAAAATGAGGCTCTGGACCCCACTAGGACTAACCAGAACCAAAGAGGCTCACTTGGGCGTTGAGGGGCCCGGCACAAAAGTGAGAATCCTCCTACATGATGTTGGTCAAGAGGCTGTTTAGGGCATCAAGAAGTACCCAGCAGCTGAAATACAGCTCTGGACCCCACTCGGATGAGTCGAAACCTATGAGGCTCAATTGGGTGTTAAGGGGCTAGGTACAAAAGTTTGGAGCCTTATACATGATGCTTGTCTAGAGGCTGTTTAGGGCATCAAGAAGTACCCAACAGATGAAATAAGGCTCTGGACCCCACTCGGACGAACCGAAACCGAAACCGGATCCGGAACCTTGGGGGCTTAGTTGGGCGTTTAGGGGCCAAGTACAAAAATGTGGAGCCTCTTACAAGATGCTAGTCTAGAAGATTGCTAGGGCATCAAGAACTACACAGCAACTGCAATGAGGCTCTAGACCCTACTTGGACAAACCGGAATCTAGGAGGCTCACTTGGGCATTGAGGGGCACAGTACGAAAATGACGAGCCTCCTACATTATGCTAGTACAGAGGCTGCTTAGGGCCTCAAGAAGTACCCAGCAACTGAAATGAGGCTCTGGAACCCACTCGGACGAACCGAAACCTAAGAGGCTCAGTTGGGCGTTGAAAGGCCCAGTTCAAAAGTGAGGAGCCTCCTACACGATGCTAGTCTGGAGGCTACTTAGGGCATCTAGAAGTACCCAGCAACTGAAATTAGGATTTAGAACCCACTCGGACGAACCGAAACCTAAAAGGCTCTGTTGGGCGTTGAAAGGCCCAGTTCAAAAGTGAGGAGCCTCCTACATGATGCAGGTCCAGAGGCTTGCTAGGGTATCCACAAGTACACATCAGCTAAAATAAGGCTCTGAACCCCACTCGGATAAGCCAGAACCTAGGAGGCTAAATTGGCCGATGAGGGGCTAGGTACAAAAGTGAGGAACCTCCTGGATGATGCTGGTCCAGAGGCTTGCTAGGGCATTAAAAATTACCCATTAGCTGAAATGAGGCTTTGAACCCCACTCAGATGAGCCGTAATCTAGGAGGTTCACTAAGACGTTGAGAGGTCTAGTACAAAAGTGAGGAGCCACCTACGTGATTCTGGTCCAAAGGTTTGCTAGGGCATCAAGAAATACCCAATAGATGAAATAAGGCTCTTAAACCAACTCAGTCGAACCGGAACCAAGGTGGCTCAGTTGGGAGTAGTGGGGATTGGTAAAAATGTGAGAAGACTCTTATATGATGCTGGTCCAGAGGCTTGCTAGGGTAACAAGTTGTACCCAGCAACAGAAATGAGACTCTAGACCACACTCGGACGAGTCAAAACCTAGGAGGCTCACTTGGGCATTGAGGGGCCCGGTGCAAGAGCGAGGAGCCTCCTACATGATGTTGGTCCAGAGGCTTGCTAGGGTATCCACAAGTACATAACAGCTGATATAAGGCTCTTGTTAACCACCAAACTTGGCGAAGGATCAAAGAAGAATTTTCCACCTCAACACCAGGATGACATAGGAGTCTAGACACCATCCGGCTACCCCGACAGAGAGGGACCCCGACTAATCCGAGTGCATGCGCCCTCCAGCGGGGTCCGGTCTAGCCTTTCTCCATCTTCTTAAGGACCCCGCCAACATCTTGATTCATAAGCATCATCTCAAGCCGGAATACTCGTTAAAACCTGCAATGAGGTCTAGCCCAAGCATACCCTGGCCTCCTATGAACCCCGTAGCAACCCGACACGGAGTTCCACTGAGCATCCCGTTATACTATGAACCCTGCAGCACCCCGACACGGAGTTCCACTAAGCATCCCGCTATAGTACCAGCTAGACATCACCCTACTTCATCAGTAGGGTGCCTACTGGCTTACACTTTCTAATATAGGCTAGCCCGCCAAGTAAGAAGATACCAAGCAACAAGATTCTAATACCAGAAACTAAAAGTGCCATAAAGAACCATTAAAATGCCGCCGTTTAGTCAAAACAGAGGAGATATACTCCTTCCCGCTAGAGAGTCCTATTTTGAGTAGGTCAATGCAGTTAGAATCCTCCTAGGAAGGAAAGATTTGCTTACGAGATTGACTCTCTGGCGATGGATGAACCAGAACCTAGAAGTTAGCTTTACGTAGAATTTTACGGTTTGTGATTTCGAATCTTCTTGAAGGAGTTATGACCATTTTACTGCCCAAAGGTCAGCCCAGAATTTCTACGTGGGATTTGGGAAACAAAGCATTGCGGGCTGCTTATTTGGGAATGAAGGAGCAGCACGACCGATAGAAGACTAGCATCATGTAGGAGGCTCCTCACTTTTATACCGGGCCCCTCAACGCCCAAGTGAGCCTTCCAAGTTTCGGTTCATCTGAGTGGAGTCCAGAGCTTCATTTCAGTTGCTGGGGACTTCAGGGATCCCAAACATGCCTCTGGACCAGGACCATTAAAGGAGGACTAGCAGTTCCTGATTCCATGCACCAGGCCACTCAACGCCCTAGTAAACAACTGAGGTCTCGGTTCGTTCTAAGGGAATCTCAAGCCCCATTATGATTGTTGGAAACTCTTGCCAACCTGGAGCAGGCCCCCTCTAAACTGGCTGCGGTACTTGGGGACTGAAAGCTTACTATTCTCTCTCACAAACCCAAGGGAGGTACGATGACCCCTATATTCAGAAATCTGATCGGGTCGCCAATCTATGATAAAAGCACCTGAACACCGGGATTTCTTGTGTAGAAATACTTAATGCCCTGGACCAGGTTAACCCCTCTAGGAGGATCTCCATCACTGAATTGCCTAAATACCAAGAAAGCTACATAGCACTCTTGATGCCATGGACCGGGTTAACCCCTCCAGGAGGATCGCCATAACAAACCAGGAGAGCTACATAGCACTCCTGATGCCCTAGAGTGGGTTAACCCCTCTAAGAGGATCTCCATTACCGAGTCAAAACCAGGAGGGTTGCATAGCACTCCTGATGCCCTGGACCGGGTCAACCACTCTAGGAGGATCTCCATTACTGAATCGCCTCGAGACCAGGAAATAGCCTTATGGCGCTCATGCTGCCTTAGTCGGGGAATACCCTCCTCCAAGAAGCCTGGTGCTAAAGTGGCCTTAGTTGCCTACCAGGACATACTTTCGCCATTTCAAGACCAAAAAATAGCCTTATGGCGCTCTTGCTGCCTTGGTCGGGGAATACCCTCCTCTAAAAAACCTGGTGCTAAAGTGGCCTTAGTTGCCTACCAGGACAGACTTTCACCATTTCAAGACCAGGAAATAGCCTTATGGCGCTCCTGCTGCCTTGGTCGGGGAATACCCTCCTCCAAGAAGCCTGGTGCTAAAGTGGCCTTAGTTGCCTACCAGGATAGACTTTCGCAATTTCAAGACCAGGAAATAGCCTTATGGCGCTCCTACTGCCTTGGTAGGGGAATACCCTCCTCCAAGAAGCCTGGTGCTAAAGTGGCCTAAGTTGCCTACCAGGACAGATTATTAAAAGGATTAGGATCCCGTATACAGGACACCTAGTGCCACAGATTCGCCATATGAAGACCTGGTGCAAAAGTGGCCTAGGTTGCCTACCAGGACCTTTTCGCCAAAGTACCTGGATTCCCAGAACAGGAATGCCAGGTACCCAGATTCACCAGTGGATTTTCTCCAAAGTAGAAGGATTCATGGAAAAGAAATGCCAGGTAATATCTCTTCAGCGATTCGCCACAGCTCATCTATTTTTTCAGGAATGACTAGTACCATGGTTCGCCTAAAGCCAAGTGTGTAGAGAACGGTTTTCGTATAAAGTAATGGCTACCAAAAAAGAAGGATGTGTAAAATTCTTCAAGTATTACATATCCTGACTCCAACCCCAACTGCGTACCGGTGTTCAAGTCAGGGAGACTTCTGTTAACCGCCTTGTTTGGCAGGGGTCCAAGGAAGAATTTTCCATCCTTGCCAAATAGAGGGATGCCGCAAGGAGCATCTAGCTACCTCGGAAAGGAACCAACATCAATACACTTATCTATTTATCGAGGTCTCCTGGTTCCCTAAGTACCAAGAAATATGGAAGTCAATGTCTCGCAGTACCCTGCAGGATCCCGCTAGACCCTGCTGGACCCCGTAGTACCCCAATACCCCGCAGTACTCGACAGTACCACGCAGTACCCCGCGGACACCGTAGGACCCCGCAGTACCCCAGTATCCCACATGTTAGGTTTTTGGTTGTTGTTGGCATATATTCCATATCAAAACGTGTTTATCTTGTAATGTTTATGTAGTCATATTGATGATGATACAAAGCTTCAAAGAAATATTTGACTACGGTACATGCAAGATGATGGCTTGATAAGGGGAATTAGCTTCATTGCTCATCAAAGGTATAATTGACCTCATTCCTCTTACAAGGCATAGGCACACACACACAAATCATTCATAAGTGTCCCTAAATCCTTGTGCACCATTTATATAACACATTCACATGATTTTGTATGCTTATGCATTAAACTCAAATGCTCATACATTTTAGAGTTGCATATTCTAAGACTATGTCTAGGAAATGGCATTCATATGTGAACTTGTGTTTGTATGTTTGTGTTTCTTGTGTTTTAGACTTGTACTTTATCTTAATTGATTCCTTATTGAGTCCTGGTCATTTCGGTTACTCATATGTTAAGTTTCGAGTCCAAACGATGTAGCTACGCTACTTTTCGTTCTCATTCGTTGAGTTGTGTTCGTCGTCGTTTTCCGAGATGAATTCTCAGCCATTTGTCAAAGTTTCATAGTCATCGTTGTGCGTGAGGGGGTCGTGGTTCATAATCCGAAAATAGATTCGAAATCGGAGTTTGGAAGCCCGAATACGGCTGAAGAACGTTAAAGGTGTGCAGGAGAGGCAAGGTGGCCAAAGGCCATGGCCTAGCCACCACGTGTGGAGGCCGTGTGCCACACGGCCCAACCAGCCCTCTGGTCCCGTGTGGCACACGCGCCCCACACATGGGCTTGGCTGGTTTGGCCTATTTTTGTTGAAAAAAAATGCCCTTCTTCCCTTCCTTTTAAATCTCTCCAATTCCCTCCATCTGTTTTCAAGAAAAAATTGAAATCCCGTCAGATTTTTTCTCTCCAATTTTCTCAACTTCCAAACACCATAACTTTCTCATACGAAGTCGGAATTGAGTGATTCAAGTTGGAGATTGTTTGTGATTGAGTCCTATACCTTTTCCAAGAGATCTTACAGCTGTTTGATTGATTTTCGGAGTGATCTACTCAGAAAACCAAACCAGCTCGCGAAATCAAGTTAGTGATCATATCTTGGTGATTTCATCTTTTTAAACCTTCAATTTGCTTGGGGTTTCTTCTTCTATATGTATATATATGTTTGGTGAATGCTATTGAGAAAGATAGCTTCACAATCAATCTAATTGAAAAGTCTAATTAGAGACACATGTGAACTAGTTTCTTGGATTATTTGTTTTTCACATGATTGGGAGTTGTATTGTGATTAGATTGATATCTAGGATTATTTGAGACTTGATTGATCTATTTTATGATTAATAATCCTTGTTATGTATCTTTGATCCTTGATTGATGATTTTTAGGATTAGAGCCTTTGTATGTGTTTTTAGAGATATCTAGGATTGATTTGTTTTTAACAATATCTCCTATCTCTAAATCTTTGGCTAGAATACTTGTTGAATACATTTTATGATTCTAGCATTTATATATATGCTTATAACATCTTGAACTTGTGCCTCATTTATATGATTTGTTCAAGAGTTATTTGTGTGAATGAATCTAGGAGTTTTATGAGTTAGTTGATTTCACATGCTCTAGGTTTTCATTCAAGTTTTGCATCTAGTATTCTATTGCTTGTGTTTTCACATCTATAGATCTAGTTGTTCCATGGAATGTATTGATCACATGTTCTATGTTGTTTTGATTGTTTGCATCATTTGCATTCACATGATCACACTAGGAAGTCCTTGTAAAAGGCATGAAGTCTTGGTTAGAGTCGGGATGACTCGGATAGCCAAGCAAGAAGTCTTGCCAAGAGTCTTGAGGACTTGGATAGGTAAGCAAGAAGTCTTGTCTAGAGTCGGGATGACTTGGATAGACAAGCAAGAAGTCATGGCTAGAGTTGGGAGGACTTGGATAGTCATGCATGGGAGGCTTTCTAGAGGCAAGTGTGCCTTGTATAGAGAGTTGGCATATATATTGGTAGGACCGGGTGTTTGGTTAGACATAGAGTCCATAGAGCGGGGTACATGGGATATGTATGCACTCATGAGGAATTTCTAATCTACCAACGATGTTTGTTTGGTATGAGTTCCAATATGTGGTGGTTTACATCATTTAGGGATTTTGTATCTTCCAATAGGGATTGGGTAAACATAGACTCCACATGGGTTGGTGATCTAGGATTGGTCACTTTGTGGAATTTCTAATTTACTTTCCAAATATATATAAGTACCCAATGGTTGTAATTCAACCCGTGGATGTTTCCTCCTTGGAGGTTTTACCTCGTTAAAAAATCTCTTGTATTAATTCTTTCTATCTCTATCTTTTATATTTGTTTTTGTGTATGTTTTAATCTTATAGTACAATCTTCACTTGTGATGTTTTTGGATACAAGATTTTGTAAAGTGTGATTTGTAAATATATTCTTTTGATCATATTTGTAATTACATTTCTTTTGTATATTGTTTAGAATTTTATGTATAGCAATATTTGTATATACTTGTAACGATTGAACATATATTGATATACAAGTATTCTTGTTAATTGTTTTTGTATTTTCTTTATACCTCATACAACTTATTGATACTTAGACAATGTATGAATGATCACATGATAACTTGTCTTAGTATGATTCCGTGATGTTTGTGTTGTATGTAAGGCTACCTTGAGGGACAAACGTAAGTTTGTTCAAGGGATTGAAATTAGGCGAAAAACCTATTCACCCCACCCCCCCTCTAGGTACGTCTTAAGCAATTTAACCTTGTTTGTATACTTTCACCACGGTAACCCGCAGTATCCCGTGGTACCCCGCGGTACCTCGCACCCTGTTACTGGTCCTCCATACTCCTTCTGACCACCTAGCGTAGAAGGCATCAACAAGGAAGGTCGTAATACACCATCTGTCAAATTACCAAGGAAGATCTAGACCACACCAAGATCAAGTTATAAATAACAGACTGAATACAACAGTGTTTTAGTAAACAAGGAAATTGCCTTGTTCCCGCCATTCAAGAGTCCTATATTAAAGTGGAGTCAACTCTTTCAGTTCTAAAAGGAATCACTTGATTTTGGGGAATCAATCCCACGATCTTCTCGCCTATCAACATGGAATGCCCCGTAAATTGCTAGGTCTTTGGATTGAATTTAGGGGAATGAACAAACAAGAAATAAGACCTATATATATGACCGGACATTCGACAGAAGGGAAAGGTTCTTTTCCCGGGAAGAGTTGCGGCTTCTTCCCCAACAAGGCTTCCATTTCTTCTTCTTTTCTACTGGTTAGAGAAAAGGGCCTATGCCCAGATATTATTGTAAGCTCTCTAGAGCACTTATATTGTGCTATTCTCCTACTTGTGTAAGCTCCACGGAGCACGCCTTATTGATAAATATATAAATGATCTCTCTCCACCGGATACTACTTAGGGGTTTTTTAGCATATGATCATGCGTGATGCTTTTTCCCCTTAGGCCAGTCCACCTTCTATCAAAAAGACTTCTCATTCTCTCCATTGTATCTATTTTATTACATATCTATGTAAGTTTATCATTGAAGAGCTCCTATCCCATATCCTACTTGCTTGCTTGCTATCTGGGTCAGGGAATCACAATGGAGATCCAGAAAAGAGTACGGGATGCGGGATTTAGGATACAGGGTGTGAAGGACGGGATATGGGGTACCGAGTACGGGATACGGGGTTCATAAAGAGGGATCACAACCCTTACTCCAACATGGGAACCCCGAGTGCCATATCTTCCCCATATGTTTGAAGCCCGATGGGCGGGATGACTTTTTCTCCTACCTACTACATCTTACTCCAGACATTTTTACTCGTACAAACCATGGTGTCTAGAGGTACCTACCTCGCTGCAGCCTACCAGGTAGCAGTTTGAGGGTGTTAATTGAAATTCCTCACCCAGAGCGATTTTACGGTTAACACAATAAATATAAAACAAAACAAAACAAAGTCAAAATAAAAAAGAAAAGCAATCAGGTGACAATCAAAACAAAAGCAAAGTAAAAGAAAGAACCAAGTGGTGGTGCGCGTTGAAGCGCTGTGCGCCACACGGGGGCAGAGGAGGCTTGCTCCCGTGGGCTGCATGCCCTTCATACGCCACCCTCTAGTTTTTTGTTTTCCTTTTCTTTTCTTCTTTTTTATGCCACACTATGCCGCCTCCCGATCCGAGTGACCTTCAGTCCAGTTGACCTCGGAACTTAGAATTCGATTCCGTCTTCGGAATATGGATCCAGACTCAATCACAAATATGGAAAATTTCATAACTTTTCACTCTAAGCTCGGAATTGAATTTCGATTTCCGATAAAAACACGGAATGTCCCAAATATCTCCGAAATCATCCGAAACAGATAGATAAGTCTCCGAATCACTCGGAACTCATCTAGGGACAAATCCACACATAGTAGGACTCGTAAAAATACAAAAAATTTCATAAATATATTTCTATAAAATACAAAGAGATTTTACCAACCATACCAAAACAAACACAAACACAGAAGTGCTCGTGTGAGTTGAAACATAAATGCACACAGTCATGGAAACACAAATGCAAAGTAATATGAGAATGCATGTAAGTGTGTGTGTGCACCTAATCTCTTCAAGAATCAAGTCAAGTGAATTACCTTTCACTCTTGCACTTAATCTTGAAGTCACGGAGATGCTTGGAAGCTTGCCAATGGAACCTAAGCTACCCATTACAAAATCATCCCCAATGTGGTATGTCATGAAATAAGCCAATCATAAAATAGAGGTCCTTACAGTAGGGAGCTTGGCCATGTTCATCAAGCCTCCGCTAGGGCAGGAGACTGGAAATCGGGATACCACCTCGTCAAAAGTGGCATCCCTTGACCCCGATCCGGAAGGGATATCAGTAGTAGGGGCAGAAGTAGGGATAGCTCCCTCCTCCTCCATGGTTCTGACCTGGTCTTTGGAGAAGGCTGTAGGAGGAGGAGGAGGAGGAGCAGGAGCAGGAGAAACCTTTGTAGGAGGAGCGGCCTTCTTCTGGGCATGCTTCCCAGACCCCCAGGCATTCACTGCTTGGGCCAGCATCGCCTTAATTTTTGAGCGCGATGGAGCAGAAGTCTTCACAGATGACCCCGCTAGAGTAGGAGGGGGGGTGACAGCATCAGTAGCTAATTTCATTAAGGAAGGAAGGAAGAAGAAGGGGATCAGTTCCTGCTTGATCAGCTCCAACTTGAGTGGACCTTACCACGGTTTTGACTTTGGCAGAGGGGGAGGGGACAGGAGAGGAGAAGCAGAAGCAGGCAGAGGAAGACCCCCTGTCCCAGATGATGTTGGGGACCCCACTGCCATTTAGGCAGTAGACACTGCAAAAGAGAGAGGAGACTTAATGAAAAGAAGTAGAGGGAAAACATATGTACAAATAAAATAGGGAAGATAGATACAGTTACTTACTAGGAAGAGCGAGGGAAATTTTCAAGTACCACTCTAGTCTATCCCCCTCAAAGAGGTCCAGAGTCGGATACTTCATGTTCGTGTACCCCCTCTTCATGATCCTCGTAAGCATATCCTGAGATTCAAGAGCTAGCACCCCCTTCGCCCACTTGTCCCTTACTGTGAATTGTGTGGGGACGGGGTATTCATACCCCCCGATAAAGGCAGTGCATCCCCACTCACCTTCTACTACGAGCCATTCCTCCTTCCAGGGCACTGCATACTTCAGGTTCGCCCCCGGCACAATGAACTTCATAACATTTGATGCCCTTAGGTAGAATTGACCCCTAGGCACCATACTTGCAATGTTGAAGAGGAAGCGAAGATCGTCTAGACCCGGCTCCCGGCCTATGTTGTCTTTTTCGCACTGCTCCCTCCAGAGCACCAGGAACCCCGTTAAATGCTTCCAAAAGCCCGGCAAGATCTGGAGGGGGGCTAACTCCAGTGCTACAAGAGCCCGGTGTAGAGTCGGATGCAGTGGCAGCCGGACTCCAAATTCGAAGGCCGCCTTGTGAATTAGTAGACGATCTTGTGGCCGGGTATACACGTCATAACCCCAATGAGGGAGGGAGAGAGTGACATAATCCGGAATCATGTATTCTTCTCTCAGCCTGGCCAGTGTATCCAAAGTACACACCGAATCGGGGACTATCCTCCCATCGTGGAAGGAAGCAAAGGAGCCGGACTGGACCCCGACTAATGAGACGCCTCCGTCGCCGCTTCCTCCTCCATCGCCACCACTAACCATCGCTACATCCACCCCGTCATTGATAATAACAGGGTCTTCTGGTTGATTGTGGAAGCCCGACCTGATTCACGGGTTTCATAAAGAACGACGGCGTTGAGTCCGCGGGGTATCATTAGAGGCACCGTCTTCGCCTCGACTCCGTTTCTTCCCCGTCAGTGTTGGAGAAGCCTCCCCTGAATCAGCCTTCTCCATACTGAACAGAGCGTCGAGGCTGTCAGTGGAGCATGGAGAAGCGGGCTTAGGTGGTCCGGAAGCCCCCACTGGGAGAGTCAGGCCAGTGGTAATTTCTTGTGAAGTGGTGAGGGGTTTAGAAGGAGATACCATTGAAGAAGAAGAAGAAGGAAGAAGAAACTTAGGAGATCGCGGTCAGAAAGGAAAGAAAGCAAGAAAGCTAGGTTTTCTTCTTTTTTGTAAGGATTCTGAAAGTTTGAAAGTGGTAAAGAAGGCACCAGGAAACCAAAATCGGAATCGAAATCGAAATATTTATAGAAGAGGGATGGCAATTGCACACCAGGAAACCAAAATCGGTGACCGGCAGAATGGGTTTGAGACGTTTCCGCATTAATCGCGCCAAAATGGCTCTTTTTGAAAACAAGGAAACCAATCATTGGTTGACACGTAATCAGTACTAACGCATCAAGTAAAGATTTCCTTCTCCTAGGTGGAGAACTAGTTAGAAAAGGAAATAAGCAGATAAGGTAGAAAATCCTTCAAGTGTAGACAGGATCCTGACTCCGACTCCGACTCCGACCCCGACCCCGACAAGGTATCAGTGTCTAAGTCAAGGGGGGCTTCTGTTAACTACCAAAATTGGCGAAGGATCAAAGAAGAATTTTCCACCTAAACACCAGGAGGACATAGGAGTCCAGACACCATCCGGCTACCCCGACAGAGGGGGACCCCGACTAATCCGAGTGCATGCCCCCTCCAGCGGTGTCCGGCCCAGCCTTTCTTCATCTTCTCAGGGACCCCGCCAAGATCTTGATTCATAAGCATCATCTCAAGCCAGAATACTCGTTAAAACCTGCAACGAGGTCCAACCCAAGCATACCCTGGCCTCCTATGAACCCCGCAACACCCCGATATTGAGTTCCATTGAGCATCCCGTTATACTATGAACCCCGCAGCACCCCGACACTGAGTTCCACTAAGCATCCCGCTATAGTACCAGCAGGACATCCCCCTACTTCATCAGTAGGGTGCCTACTAGCTTACACTTTCTGATATAGCCAGCCTGCCAAGCAAGAAAATACCAAGCAACAAGATACTAATACCTGAAACTAAAAGCGCCATAAAGACCCATTAAAACGTCGCCGTTTAGTCAAAACAGAGGAGATATACTCCTTCCCGCTAGAGAGTCCTATTTTGAGCAGGTCAACGCAGTTAGAATCCTCCTAGGAAGGAAAGATTTGCTTACGAGATTGACTCCTCCTAGGAAGGAAAGACTGGATTTTGCACGTAAAAAGTTCCGAGATTATCCCCTAAAGGGAAGGAGGTCCTGCGGTTGCCAAACCCTAGACCGGAACTGTAAGTGCCTCATTTTTTATTGGCTTATTTCATGACAAACCACATTAGGATTGGTGTGTAACGGGTAGCTTATGTTGTTGTGATTGGCAAGCTTCCGGGCTTCCCAACGTGTTTTCAAGAGCAAGAGCGAAAGGTAATCACTTGACTTGCCTCTTGAAGAGATCTAGTTGCACACACCCACAACTCATGCATATTTCTAATACTTGTATGTTGTGTGTTTTTATATGTGTGCATTCATGTTCTTGAATATCTTTTCATGCATGTTTTATTAATTGGATCTTGACTTCTTTATTTGAAGAGATTTAGGTTGCACACACTCACTTCAAATGGTTGCATATGTATGCTTTGCCTTTGTGTGTATTTTCTTCACATGTCATTTCACTTGCACATTGTACACAAAGGTCGCCATTTGTGTAGGTCGCCATTTGTTGGGTCGCCATGGCGATAGAATGATTTTTTACTTGAAAAAGCATCAGGTGTGAGGTGGCCATGAGACAAATGGCGACATAGAAGGTTTTTTTGTGTGTTGCATCAGAGGTCGCCATTTGCAAATAGCGACCGCAAACAGCGACCTAGAAAAAAAGCTGAGGTCGCCACTTGGTCGCCATTTGACAAATGGTGACCTCAAATGGCGACCTCTGATATTTGTCCATAAAACGACATCATTTTGATTGCATCTCTATATATATGTTGCCTTGGCTTCTTAGACATTTGTGAGAGCAAAAAATTACATCTTTGGGAGAGCTCAAAATCAAAACTTAGAGAGAGAATCTCAAACCCTAGAGAGAGAAGCTCCCAAGAACTCACCTTTACTCAACCAAACACATTCCCATGAGCATCTAGCATCATCCAAGCATGGGTCATGTTGTTTTCCTTGACCAGGTAATCTCTACATGTTCTAGAATCTCTTGTTTCATCTTTCTAACATGTTTGCCTGGATTTAGCATTTATTTTGTGATTAAATGCTTGACTCCTTAATTAATGTTGCTTATAACATGCTTGAGTCTTAGTTTATTGGTTGAGATGTGTTGTTTGTGATAGCTGGCATTTAGGACCATTTTGCCCTCTACCTAAGTCTATGTGATTTGCATTTAGACATTGTTGATTAGGACTCTATTGATTGCATTTGTTTATTGCATTTATAGTCCTAGCCATGTTCATTGAGAACATGTGTTGATTGGCATTTTGATTGACAATTCCTTGATTGCACTTGTTAATTGCATTTATTGTCATTGCCATGTTTATTGACAACTTGTGTTGAGTTGGCCTTGTTTGTTGACAATTAGATTGCTAGAATCACTTTGCATCTAACTGAGTCCTCATGCATGAGCATGTAGGCATTGTTGATAACTAGAGTGTTGATTTGCATTATAACATCTAGTTAAGCATTTAGTGTAGCCTAGTATTATTTGCATCTTGAATATCATCACATATTCACATAGGTTGTTGATTCTCTTCATGAGTCAAAGTCTTGTGGCTTCTAGGTGAAGTTGCACAAGCAAGGAAAGTCTTGTGGCTACCGGTGTGTAGTGCTCAAGCAATTGGTCGAGTACCATTGTAAAAGGCCCGCCGGGTAGATTAGGAGTTGCTCACGCCAAGAGTAATGTATCAGGGGATATCACTAGGGATTTGAAATTCCCTTTAAAGTGATAGTGTTTTATACGTAGAGGGGGGGTGAATAGGTATAGTCCTAAATTCTTCCAATATTCAAAAATGCGGAATATAAGAATGAAATGAATACTTGAAATGATGTAACAATTGTATAATATGAATCAATTCATGTAAGCATCAATATACAATAGAATCAATACAAGTGAACATATGGAAGATAAGGAAATATAAAGCGAAAATGAGACACAATATTTTTACGTGGTAAAACCTCAAAGAGGAAACATCCATGGGTTGAATCCACAACCACCGGCAAAGCAAATCCACTATACGAAAAGGCCTTCCACACTCAAAGCTATCAACACTATGATATCCACTTCAAGCTATCAAAACCTAATCAACCCTCGGGCTAGTGATTCACAAAGCCTACTCTCTATCCAAGATGTGTCCTACACCTCTAGAGAGCAACTCCCTATCCAAGGCTCTCAAGCCTCTAGGAAGATTTCCTCGCTTAGCAATCTAGATCACTAGGATCCTAGTCAAGCTACCCAAGCTCAACCGTCTGGAGTACGCAACTCCTTGCTAAGACTTTTGCTTAGTTATCCGGATCCTCTTGATCCTAACTAAGACTTCTTGCTTGGCTATCCGGAATCCTTTCCTAGCCAAGTCTTCTTGCTTAAGACAAAGCTTCACTCACTTTGCAAGAGACTTCAACCTTTCACAAGGCAATGATCTAAGTGAAGTGCACACAAGCAATATGATGCAATCACAAACAAATAGAGCAAGTTGATCAAACACACTCCATGAACATGCAATTAGAGAATCTAGAATAAAGCTATCACAACTCAATCACAAAATGTATCTAGAAACCTAAGCATGTGAATTAACATCATTCATATTACTTTTCATCAATCAAATAAGAAACTTAAAGAGATGATCAATAATGAAAGTAAGAAGAAGATGAATCACTTACAAACAAATAAAGCTAGATAATCAATCAAGCTCTATGAACATGCTTACATACATTCTAGGATATACTTTCAACAATCAATCACAAAAATACCTATAAATCAAAGCATGTATATCAATAAGAACAAGGTATGAATATTCAATATATCACACTAAAAACCTAGTTTTTAGATCATGAAATTGAATCTAGAAGATAACATGAAGCACATCATACAATCAATTTCTAGAAGCAATTTCAAGCAAAATCAAGTCTAGCAAAAATATGTTCAAGAGAGATCACAAAGCTAAATTCAATTAAATAATCAATCATACAACCCTAGCATATGATCTAACATACTTCTCAACATATTTCAACAATCAAATAGAAAGAATCAAAGAGATGATCAAGAGAAATTGAAAGAGAAGAAGTTTCACATACAACACTTGAGTCTCAGACTGAAATCTGCCAACTGTGAAAAATCAAGAACTCAAATGACTCTGAAAATGCTTGGGTTTGTAGCTCTCTTCAAGACCAATAATTTTGGCTTTTGGATCACTCAATTTCGAGTTCGTATGATAGAGTTATGATCAAAATAAGAAAATATAAATCATGAAGAAATCTGCAGAATTTTCAATTTGATGTTCTTCAAGTTCATCGAAAATGGAGGGAAGAGAGGTCATTTAAAGGAGAGGGAAGAGGGGCAATTTTGTCCAACAAAATAGGCATTTCAGTCATGCCCACGTGTGGTCAGCGTGTGCCACACATGGCCAGAGAGTTGGCTGGGCCGTGTGGCACACGTGGTGGCCATACCATGGCCTTTGGCCAGCTTGCTCCTCTCGCGCACCTCGCACGTTCTTCGACCGTATTCGGTCATCCGAACTCTGAATTTGAATCCATTTTTAGATTACGAACTGTGACTCCCTAACGCACAATGAAGACTATGAAACTTTGACAAATGGTTGAGAATTCATCTCAGAAAATGACGACGAACACAACTCAACGAATGAGAATGCAAAGTAGCATAACTACTTCGTATGGATTCCAAACTTAACGAATGAGTAACCGAAATGAGCAGAACTCAATAAGGAATCAAATAAGACCAAGTTCAAGTCCAAAACACAAGAAACACAAACAAATAAACACTATACAACACAAGTATGCCATATCTAAGCGATAGTGAGAAAACATGCAATTCTACAATATTGTTAACAAAGAGATGAATGCGAGATGAAAGCATGTGCATACTAAATGTGTGTGAAAGTGTTATACCAAATGTTTGAACTATGATGCAGGGACACACATGTATGAATTGTGTGTGTGTGCGCTTACGCCTTGCAAGAGGAAGAAGAATCTTGATACCTTAGCATCCAAGTATGCGATGTTCCCCTTGAAGACGATATTTGCACAAGATGTTGCTTCTTCACCTTTGAGGTTCCTTTCTTCCAAGAAACACCTAAGCAACAACTAATACAAATAAAGAGAGTTTTGCAATGGAATCAAGCCAATACAAATAAAGGATCTTACAATCTCGTCCTTTGACTATTCCATTGCAAAACCTCATCCTCACCATACATTGATCACTCCAATAAACTCAATGTTGATAGCATTCTCTCACCTCACATTACAAAGAGATCCCTAGACTAAAAGGTCTTCAAGTCTTCTTGAGTCTTCAAGAATCCCTTCTTTGAACTTCAAAATACCTATGTGAAAAGAAACAACCAACAAGAGAACTTCTTCCAAAGAAGAATGGTGAGAAATTATCACATAAACAAAATAAAACTTCCATTATCTCTACCAAACAATGCATTATCTCAAGTGAATAAATGTTATCACATTAAAAGCTCTCTCTTAAAGAATTCTTTTCTCCCCCTTAAGACAAAGTCTCTAATAAGCACAAAAAGGTACAAAACTCACTCTCCATATTGAACATGGTGAAGTTTTCTCCCCATGGTGTGATTTCTCCCCTTATAAAGATGGTGAGGTTTCTCCCCCTTTTTGTCAAGGAATAGACAAAGGACACAAGAGATAAAGAACAAGATATTAAGCAAACAAATCATATAGAAAGCATAGTTGAATAAACTAAAGCTCCCCCTTAACATATGCTCCACATATTATCACCAAGTAGATTTGTTCACAAGGGACTCAAACATTCACACATTCAAGCAATAAGAGAAAATATTTCATCACTTTTCAAAGTCCAAGAGAGAATCATAGATTTTCATTAATCTCTCAAAAATATTCTCACATTGCTAATGAATCAAGCATATAAGCAAAATATGTGTGTGTGTGTGAATGCTTCTCACATATATAGAAGGAGTAATTGTGATATCAACATGCAAACAATTTCCACACCTATCCAACTAAAGCATTTCCAAAAATAAGTCAAACCGATATTCATCCGTATTTTCGCTTTAAAAGAATAGTTATCAACATGTGAGCGTGTGTGTGCATGTGGCTCGTTTTCCCGTTTATGTTTGTCAACCCGAGCTTTTCACAATTCTCAACTATACACCATTAAGCCTTTTTAAAAAAAAAAAATTTCTTTAGGCTTAGAATCAAAGTTTTTTTTTTTTTTTTAATGATTCTTTTCAACTCTTCTTTGATTTTTCTAACAAAAACATATACACCTCTTGGCGGCTTTCAGTCAACACAAAGGCATAGCCCTTTCCAACATTGGGCGGCTTCACAACCAATGCGTGTAGCCCTTTCCAAGAGGGTGCTCGTTGAATACTATGTAGTGCCGAAGCAAAATGGATACATATTATAGGTCATTTATCATGTACTAAGCAATAGGCTTCTAAATGCATCCATTATCTACACATATTCAATCACATATACTCAAAACTAAAACATATAAGAGAAGCATTAGTGCACTTTTCAAAAATAAGATTTTTCAAGCTCAAGTGCATGATCTAAAAACAATAGAAGTTATTTATTCAAGATGATTACTTCTCAAGTGAGTAGCTCTCAAAGATATTGATATACAAATAAAGTTTTGCTCATCAAGCCACTCAACAATCACACATAGGCAATAATCAACACAAATCATGCCAATGGATCTTTAAAGAGTTTTAAACCTCTTATGTCCAAAGTCTTAGTGAACAAACCCGCAAGTTGATTATTTAGTAGGCATTGCTTTAGAGTAACAATAGAACATTCAACAAGTTCTCTAATGAAATGATGCCTAATAACTATGTGCAATTGATCTC
Source organism: Acer campestre (assembly GCA_954870605.1). NCBI lineage: Eukaryota > Viridiplantae > Streptophyta > Magnoliopsida > Sapindales > Sapindaceae > Acer > Acer campestre. The sequence continues at coordinate 5,027,235 of OX940812.1, forward strand.
ATGCAAACATAGAGTTAAAAAGATGAAATAGAAAGCAAGCTTTTAGAATAGACACATTCCTCTTACAAGGCATAGGCACACACACACAAATAATTCATAAGTGTCCCTACATCATTGTGCACCATTTATATAACACATTCACATGTTTTTATATGCTCATGCATTGAACTCAAATGAACATACATTTTAGAGTTGCATGTTCTAAGACTATGTCTAGGAAATGGCATTCATATGTGAACTTGTGTTTGTATGTTTGTGTTTCTTGTGTTCTGGAATTGTACTTGATCTTAATTGATTCCTTATTGAGCCCCGATCATTTCGGTTATTCATTCGTTTAGTTTCGAGTCCAAACGATGTAGCTACGCTATTTTTCGTTCTCATTCGTTGAGTTGTGTTCTGTTAGGATTATGCTCAATAGCAAGAGTGTAATATTGTAATTAACAATCTTTTTCATATTAATAAAGTGATTTCTGGTTTAAACAAATCTTATAGCATTTACAGTTTAATATTATAATTGTCAAAGTAAATAATCATAAGGTCTAAAGACTATGAGAAAAGAAGAATTGTTCGTACATCTGGTTATGTATGTGGTAGACACAATTCTTTAGTTAGTCTTGAATATTGTTCACAACTTAAGTTAAAGGTTGGGCACATTTATCTTGTTAAAGTTGTAGAATTCTTTTGCTAGGATTTGAGTGGGATCAAATGAGATATGATGAGTCTAAAATCATTGGAGTGTCTTCGAGCAAAAGAATCTAGTGCACTGGGTGCATTGAACTGGATCACAATGAAATACTTTATCTATAACCATCAGTAGATAAAAGTCTTTTCATTATCAGGACAATCGGAGAGTCTATCTTAATCCTGAGATAAATGATGGACTTATGGTTGCAAGTGATATCATTTGAGTTATCAATGAGTATGATTATATCGCATAGTCTATCCTCGATAGTTTGGTGATATTCATTTGTTAATCGATAGAGGACTTCATTTATAGATATGGACATCGTGGCTCCATTTATTAAATGAGAGTATAATATCATCATATGGATGTTTTGAGGTAATTGGATATTAAATCTCAACGTTGAGTTTTCGATAGTGTCTATTGAAAACATGGCTTCTGGACAAGTCAAAATATCCAAGTTCAAAACGTGGTCATATGAGTAAATATGTTAACTTGGAGAGTTATAGGCGGTCTATGAACTCTTGGCGATTACTGATATTAATCACGAGGATACACTATCTCCAACATGATTGTCTAGGGTATGAAAGAGGAACATCTTCTTTTTCTGTCTTTATTTAAGAGTTCAATTTTAGCTCTTTAGTGGAATGAGTTAAAATTAATGGATCGGACCTAAGTGAATCATTTGTTGATTGTGATTAGGTTATTTCTATTGAAGCTTAAATTTAGATAGCCCGCCAAGATTCCCAATCCACACGGACTTGTATGGATCACTTGATATATTCTACCGGACCAATTTATGGGTCTATTTAGAATTGCATTTAATATATTAAGAATATAATTTGCACATTATTTATTTAATGGGCTGCTCAATTATATTAATATATTAATGAAAGGCATGTGGGCTTGTTTCTTTTAGTAAGAACGGGTCTGGTTCAAATGTGGGCTTTTTATTTAAAGACCAATGGATTAAATGAAATAAGAAAATAATATATGGCCCATTTATAAGAGTAGGGCGGCAAGGTGTCTTTTTAACCTAATATATTATTTTGTTTCATTGTTTTAATTAAATAAGAATTAATTAATTTATTAATTAATTGTTTAATTAAGAAACAAATCTTTTCTGATTAGGAAATATGATTCATAGAGTTATACTATTGGTAGTAGTATACTTAAATTAAAAGACTTGTTTGATAAGAAAATAAATAATTAATTTTATTTATTTAATCAAATAAGAAGTCTTTTTATTTAGTCAAAATAAAAGAATAAAATATCTATGAGTTGGATTAGGGTTTGAAGTCTTAAAACTAGAAGTGAATTAGGGTGCAACACAAACTCCTATTTTGTAGTGTGATTTGCGGCAACCCTAGTCCTTTAAGGAAGAGGATTTTCGGCCACCCCAAAAGAAAAAGAGGAAGAGAATTCGGCCAATGTGTGTGTGGTGCCTGATTCAATTTTCTTCTTCTTCTCAATTAATAGAAAGGATTTTATTCTACTAAAAAAAAAAAAAACAAAAAAGAGTGAATAGATTATTCTTTGATGGTACACTAATTGCTTGTTCATCAATAAGCTTGTGTGTAGAACATCGATTTAGGTTCACGCGAGTTTCGATCATTAGATTGAGAACTCAAAAGTGACCGAAATAATCTTAGTCTTCTTTTGATTGTTTTGTGACTAACAAAAGAAAAGAAAAGTTTGTTTGTCCATTCTCAGGTTTGCAATTCAAAGAAAAAGGGAGACCACGCTCCTAGGTGATTCACTTTCGTGCTAGGATTGAAGATCTTGCGGATTACCATCGACGTAAGTCAATCGGATCACGTGACAAAAGGTATTTTTCTTTTGTTGATTATATATATGTTTAATTAATTAAAGGGTTAAGGTTCATAAAAAGGAAATATTTTTAAAGTTACTAAATCTATTTTTAGTCTCGTTTCCGCCTACGTATACTATGATATTTTTCCCTACATGTTCGTCATCATTTTCCGAGATGAATTCTCAACCATTTGTAAAAATTTCATAGTCGTTGTTGTGCGTGAGGGAGTCATGATTCGTAATCCGAAAATGGATTCAAAATCAGAGTTCGGATGCCCGAATACGGCTGAAGAACCTGAGAGGTGCGCGGGAGAAGCAAGATTGCCAAAGGCCATGGCCTTGCCACCACGTGTGGAGGCCGTGTGCCACACGGCCCAACCAGCCCTCTGGTCCCGTGTGGCACAAGCGCCCCACACATGGACAGGGCTGGTTTGGCCTATTTTTATTGGACAAAAATGCCCTTCTCTCTCCTTCCTTTTAAATGCTTCCATCTCCCTCCATTTGTTTTCAAGAAGAAAAAGTTTGAAATCCCGTCTAGAATTTTCTCTCCAATTTTTCTAAACTTCCAAACACCAAAACTTTCTCATACGAAGTCGGAATTGAGTGATTCAAGTTGGAGATTGTTCGTAATCGAGTCCTCTACCGTTTCCAAGAGATCTTGCAGTTGTTTGATTGATTTTCGGAGTGATATACTCAGAAAACCGAACCAGCTCGTGAAATCAAGGTAGAGTTCATATCTTGGTGATTTCATCTTTTCAAACCTTCAATTTGCTTGGGGTTTCTTCTTCTATATGTATGTGTATGTTTAGTGAATGCTATTGAGAAAGATAGCTTCACAATCAATCTAATTGAAAAGTCTAATTAGAGACACATGTGAACTAGATTCTTGGATTCTTTGTTTTTCACATGATTGAGAGTTGTATTGTGATTAGATTGATATCTAGGATTATTTGAGACTTGATTGATTCATTTTGTGATTAATAATCCTTGATATGTGTCTTTGATCCTTGATTGATGATATCTAGGATTAGAGCCTTTGTATGTGTTTTTAGAGATATCTATGATTGAATTGTTTTTAACAATATCTCCTTTCTCTAAATCTTTGACTAGAATACTTGTTGAATACTTTTTGTGATTCTAGCATTTTATGTATGTTTATAACATCTTGAACTTGTGCCTCATGTATATGAATTGTTCAAGAGTTATTTGTGTGAATGAATCTAGGAGTTTTATGTGTTAGTTGTTTTCACATGCTCTAAAGTTAGGAGCCTCCTACATGATGCTGGTCCAGAGGCTTGCTAGGGCATCAAAAAGTATCCATCAACTTAAATAAGGTTCTAGAACCCACTAGGATGAACCGGAAACAAGGAGGCTCATTTCGGCGTTGATTGGCCTGATACAAAAGTGATGAGCTTTCTACATGATGCTGGTACAAAGGCTTTCTAGGGCATCAAGAAGTTCCCAGCAGTTGAAATGAGGCTTTAGAATCTGCTCGGACTAACCGAAACCTAAATGGCTCACTTGAGCATTGAGGGGCCTGGTACAAAAGTGAGGAACCTCCTACATGATGTTGGTCCATAGGCTTGCTAAGGCATCAAAAAAAGCCCAGCAGCTGAAATGAGGCTCTGGAACCCACTCGGGGCGAACCGAAAACTACGAGGCTCATTTGGGCATAGAGGCGCTCGGTACAAAAGTGAGTAGCCACAAACATGATGCTAGTCCAGAGGCTTGCTAGGGCATCAAAAAGTACCCAAAAGCTGAAATGAGGCTCGGGACCACACTCGGATGAACCGTAACCTAGGAGGCTCACTTGGTCGTTGAGGGGCCCGGTACAAAAGTGAGGAGACTCCTACATGATGCTGGTCTAGAGGTTGTGTAGGCTATCAAGAAGTACCCAATAGCTGAAATCAAGCTCTGGACTCCACTCGGACGAATCGAAACCTAGGAGGCTCACTTTGGCATTGAGGAGCCTGGTAAAAAAGTGAGGAGACTCTTGAATAATGCGGTCTAGAGGCTTCCTAGGCCATCAAAAAGTACCCAGCAGCATAAATTAGTCTCTGGAACCTACTCAGACGAACCGGAACCTAGGAGACTCAGAAGCGAGGAGACTCCTACATGATGATTTTTCAGAGGCTAGCTAGGGCATCAAGAATTACCAAGTAGCTGAAATTAGTCTATGGACCCCACTCGGACGAACCGGAACCTAGGAGACTCACTTTGGAGTTGATAGTCTCGGTGTAAAAGTGTGGAGCATTCTACATGATGCTGGTCCATAGGCTTGCTAGGGCATCAAAAAGTACCCAGCTGCTTAAATGAGTCTCTAGACCTCACTCAGACCAACAGAAACCTTGGAGTCTTAGTATGGCATTAAGTGGCCTGGTATGAGGAGCCTCCTGTATGATGATGGTCCAGAGGCTTGCTAGGGCATCAAGAAGTTCCCAGCATATGACATGAAGCTCTGAAACCCACTCCGACGAATCGGAGCCTAGGAGACTCCTACATGAAGATGGTCTAGAGGCTGTGTATGGTATCAAGAAGTTCCGAATAGTTGAAATGAGGCTCTGGAATCCACTCGGACGAACCGAAACCTAGAAGGCTCACTTGGGCGTTGATGGGTGTAGTAAAAAAGTGAGGAGACTCTTGAATAATGCTGGTCCAGAGGCTTACCAGGCCATCAAAAAGTACCCAGCAGCTTAATTGAGTCTCTGGAACCCGCTTAGATGAACCAGAACAAAGAAGGCTCAGTTGAGCGTTGAATGGCCTTTACAAAAGTGAGGAGACTCCTACATGATGATGGTCCAGATGCTTGCTAGGGCATTAAAAAGTACCCAGGAGCTGAAATGAGGCTTTGGACCTCATTCGGACGAACCGGCACCTAAGAGGCTCACTTGGCCTTTGAAGGGCCCAGTACAAAAGTGAGGAGCCTCCTACCTGATGCTGGTCCAGAGGCTTGCTACGGCATCAAAAAGTACCCAGCAGTTGAAATGAGGCTCTGTACTCCACTCGGATGAACCGAAACCTGAAAGAATCACTTGGACATTGAGCGGCTCTTTACAGAAGTGAGGAGCCTCCTACCTGAAGCTGGTCCAGAGGCTGTGTAGGGTATCAAGAAGCTCCCAGCAGTTGAAATGAGGCTCTAGTATCCACTCGGACGAAGCGAAACCTAGATGGCTCACTTGGGCGTTGATGGGGCTAGTACAAAAGCGAGGAGACTCTTGAATATTGCTAGTACAAAGGTTTGCTAGGCCATCAAAAAGTACTCAGCAGCTTAAATGAGTCTCTAGACCCCACTCAGACGTACTGGAACATAGGGGGCTCAGTTGGGCGTTGAGTGGCCCGGTACAAAAGTGAGGAGCCTCTTACATGATGATGGTCCAGAGGCTTCCTAGGGCATCAAGCACTACCTAGAAGCAGAAATGAGGCTCTGGACCCCACTCGGATGAACCGGAACCTAGAAAGCTCACTTGGGCATTGAAGGGCTTGGTACAAAAGTGGTGAGCCTCCTACCTGATGCTGGTCCAGAGGCTTGCTAGGCATCAAAAAGTACCCAACAGTTGAATAGAGGCTCTGGACTCCACACGGACGAACCGAAACCTAAAACATTCACTTGGGCGTTGATCGGCCCGGTACAGAAGTTAGGTTAGTAGCCTCCTACATGATGCTTGTCCAGAGGCTTGCTAGGGCATCAAAAAGTAACCATAAGCTAAATTGAGGATCTGTAACCCACTCGAACGAATCGAAAACTAGGAGGCTTAGTTGGGCTTTGAGTGGCCCGGTACAAAAGTGAGAAGCTTCAAACATGATGCTGGTCCACAGGCTTCCTAGGGCTTTAAGAAGTTCCTAGCAGTTGAAATGAGGCTATAGACTCCACTCGGATGAATCAAAACTTAGAAGAATCACTGGGGCGTTGAGGGGCCCGGTACAAAAGTATGGAGCCTCCTACATGATGTTTGTCCAAAGGCTTGCTTTGGCAACAAAAAATTCACAGCAGCGTAAATGAGGCTCTGGAACCCAGTCGTACGAATCTGAAACTTGGAGGCTCATTTAGGCGTTGAGGGGCCCGATACAAAAGTGAGGAGCCTCTTACATGATGCATGTCCAGAGTCTTGCTGTGGCATCAAAAAGTACCTAGCGGATGAAATGAGGATCATGAATCCACTCGGACGAATTGGAACCTAGGAGGCTTAGTTAGGCGTTAAGGGGCCTGGTACATAAGTGAGGAGCCGCTGACATGATGCTGGACCAGAGGATTGCTAGGGCATCAAAAAGTACGCAGCTGCTTAAATGAGTCTCCGGACCCCACTCAGACCAACCAAAACCTTAGAGTCTTAGTATGGCGTTGAATGGCATGGTATGCGGAGCCTCCTACATGATGATGGTCCAGAGGATTGCTAGGGCACAAGAAGTACCCAACAGCTGAAATGAGGCTCTGAAACCCACTCGGACGAACCGGAACCTAGGAGGCTCCTACATGATGCTGGTCCAGAGGCTATGTAGGGTGTTAAGAAGTTCCCAGCAGTTGAAATGAGGCTCTGGAATCCACTCGGACAAACCGAAACCTAGAAGGCTCACTTGGGCGTTGATGGACCTAGTACAAAAGTGAGGAGACTCTTGAATAATGCTGGTCTAGAGGCTTGCTAGGCCATCAAAAAGTACCCAGCAGCTTAAATGAGTCTTTGGACCCCACTTAGACGAACTGGAACGTAGGAGGCTGAGTTGAACGTTGAGTGGCCTTTACAAAAGTGAGGAGACTCCTACATGATGATGGTCCAGATGTTTGCTAGGACATCAAGAAGTACCCAACAGTTGAAATGAGGCTCTGGACCCCATTCGGACGTACCGGAACCTAGGAGGCTCACTTAGGCTTTGAAGGGCCCGGTGCAAAACTGAGGAGCCTCCTACCTGATGTTGGTCTAGAGGCTTGCTAGGGAATCAAAAAGTACACAGCAGTTGAAATGAGGCTTTAGACTCCACTCGGACGAACCAGAACCTAAAAGATTCACTTGGGCATTGAGTGGCCCTTTACAGAAGTTATGAGCCTCTTACATGAAGCTGGTCCAGAGGCTGTGTAGGGTATCAAGAAGTTCCCAACAGTTGAAATAAGGCTCTAGAATCCACTTGGACGAAGCGAAACCTAGAAGGCTCACTTGAGTATTAATGGGCCTAATACAAAAGATAGGGGACTCTTGAATATTGCTGGTCCAGAGGCTTGCTAGGCCATCAAAAAGTTCCCAGTAGCTTAAATGAGTCTCTGGACCCTACTCAAACGAACCGGAACATAGGAGGCTCATTTGGGCGTTTAGTGGCCCGGTACAAAAGTGAGGAGCCTCCTACATGATAATGGTCCAGAGGCATGCTAGGGCATCAAGAACTACCCAGCAGTTGAAATGAGGCTCTGGACCCCACTAGGACGAACCGGAACCTAGGAGGCTCACTTGGGCGTTAAAGGGATCGGTACAAAAGTGAGGATCCTCCTACCTGATGCTGGTCTAGAGGCTTGCTAGGGCATCAAAAAATTCCTAGCAGTCGAATAGAGGCTCTAGACTCCACTCGTACGAACTGGAACCTAAAAGATTCACTTGGGAGTTGATCGGACCGGTACAGAAGTTAGGATAAGAGCCTTCGACATGATGCTTGTCTAGAGGCTTGCTAGGGCATCAAATAGTAACCATCAGCTGAAATGAGGCTCTAGAACCCACTTGGATGAACAGAAAACTTAAAGGCTCAGTTTGGCGTTGAGTGGCCCGGTACAAAAGTGAGAAGCTTCAAACATGATGCTGGTCCACAGGCTTGCTAGGGCATCAAGAAGTTCCCAGCAGTTGAAATGAGGCTCTAGCCTCCCATCGGACGGATCGAAACCTAGAAGAATCACTGGAGCGTTGAGGGTCCCAGTACAAAAGTGTGAAGCCTCCTACATGATGTTTGTCCAAAGGCTTGCTTTGGCATCAAAAAAATCATAGCAACGTAAATGAGGCTCTGGAACCCAGTTGGATGAACCAGAAACTAGGAGACTCCTTTAGTCGTTGAGGGGCCTAGTACAAAAGTGAGGAGCCTCCTACATGATGCTGGTCCAGAGGCTTGCTAGGGCATGTAGAAGTACACTGCATTAGAAATAAGGCTATGGACTGCACTCAGACGAACCGGATCCTAGGAGGCTCGCTTGGGTGTTGAGGGACCCAACACAAAAATTAGGAGCCACCTACATGATGCTGGACCAAAGAATTGCTAGGGCATAAAATAGTACCCAATTATTGAAATGAGGCTCAAGATCCCACCCGGACTAACCGAAACCTAGGAGGCTCACATGGTCGTTAAGGGGTCCAGTACAAAAGTTAAGAGTCTCCTACATGATGCTGGTCCAGAGGCTATCTGGGGCATCAAGAAGTACCCAACATCTGAAATGAGGCTTTGTACTCCGCTCGGACGAACCGGAACCTAAGAGACTCACTTGGGGGTTGAAGGGCCTGGAACAAAAGTGTGGAGACTATTGAATGATACTGTTCCAGAGGCTTGCTAGGACATCAAAAAGTACCATTAGCTTAATCGAGGCTCTGGACTCCACTTGGATGAATCGGAACCTAGGAAGCTCAATTGGGCATCGAGGGGCCTGGTACAAAAGTGAGGAGCTTCTTATATGATTATGGTCTAGAGGCTTGCTAGGGCATCAAGAAGTACCCAGCAGTTGAAATGAGACTTTGAAGCATACTAGGATGAACCGGAACCTAGATGGCTCACTAGGGTGTTGAGGTACCCGGTACAAAATTGAGAAGCCTCCTACATGATGCTGGTCCAGAGGCTTGCTAGGGCATGTAGAAGTACACTGCATTAGAAATAAGGCTATGGACTGCACTCAGACGAACCAGATCCTAGGAGGCTCGCTTGGGTGTTGAGGGACCCAACACAAAAATTAGGAGCCACCTACATGATGCTGGACCAAAGAATTGCTAGGGCATAAAATAGTACCCAATTACTGAAATGAGGCTCAAGATCCCACCCGGACTAACCGAAACCTAGGAGGCTCACATGGTCGTTAAGGGGCCCAGTACAAAAGTTAAGAGTCTCCTACATGATGCTGGTCCAGAGGCTATCTGGGGCATCAAGAAGTACCCAACATCTGAAATGAGGCTTTGTACTCCGCTCGGACGAACCGGAACCTAAGAGACTCACTTGGGGGTTGAAGGGCCTGGAACAAAAGTGTGGAGACTATTGAATGATACTGGTCCAGAGGCTTGCTAGGACATCAAAAAGTACCATTAGCTTAATCGAGGCTCTGGACTCCACTTGGATGAATCGGAACCTAGGAAGCTCAATTGGGCGTCGAGGGGCCTGGTACAAAAGTGAGGAGCTTCTTATATGATTATGGTCTAGAGGCTTGCTAGGGCATCAAGAAGTACCCAGCAGTTGAAATGAGACTTTGAAGCATACTAGGATGAACCGGAACCTAGATGGCTCACTAGGGTGTTGAGGTACCCGGTACAAAATTGAGAAGCCTCCTACATGATGCTGGTCCAGAGGCTTGCTAGGGCATCAAAAAGTACGTAGCAGCTGAAATGAGGCTCTAAACCCCACTCGCACGCAATGGAACCTAGGAGACTCACTTGGGCATTGAAGGTCCCGGTACAAAAGTGAGGAGCATCCTACATGATGTTTGCCAATGGCTTGCTAGGGCATCAAAAAATGCCTAGAAGCTGAAATGAGGCTCTAGACGCCACTCGGACGAACCGGAACCTAGGAGGATTAGTTCGGGGTTGAGGGGCCCAGTACAAAAGTGAGGAGCCTCCTACATTATATTGGTCCAAAGGATTTCTAGGGCATCAAAAAGTACCCAGCAGCTGAAATGAGGCTCTGGACTCAATTCAGACGAACAGCAACCTAGGAGGTTCACTTGGACGTTTAGAGGCCCTTTACAAAAGTGAGGAGCATCCTATATGATGCCGGTCCAGAGGCTTGCTAGGGCATCAAAAATTACCCAGTAGCTGAAACGAGGCTCTGGACCCCACTTTGATGAGCCGTAATCTAGGAGGCTCACTTGGGTGTTGAGGGACCTAGTACAAAAGTCAGGAGCCACCTACATGATGCTGGTCCAGAGGCTTGCTTGTGCAAAAAAAAGTACCCGATAGCTAGTAGATTCACTCCGATGAACTGGAACCGGAACCTGTGAGGTTCACTCGGGCATTTAGGGGCATGGTACAAAAGTGAGGAGCCTCCTACATGATGCTGGTCCAATGGTTAACTAAGGCATCAAAAAGTGCCTAACAGCTGAAATGAGGCTCTAGACCCCACTCAGACGAACCAGAACCTACGAGGCCCACTTGGGCGTTTAGGGGCCCGGTACGAAAGTGAGGAGCCTCCTACATGATACTGGTCACGAGGCTACTCACAACATCAAGAAGTACCAAGCATCTGACATGAGGCTACAGAATCCACTCGGACGAACCGAAACCTAGAAGGCTAACTTGGGCTTTGAGTGGCCCGGTACAAAAGTGAGGAGCCTCCTATATGAAGTTGGTTCAAAGGCTTTCTAGGGCATAAAAAAAAACCCTATAGCTGGAATGAGGCTCTAGACCCCACTCAGATGAACCGTAACCTATGAGACTCACTTCGGCGTTGAGAGGACCGGTACAAAAGTGAGTAACCTCCTACATGATGCTGGTTCAGAGGCTTGCTAGGGCATCAAAAAGTGCCCAGCAGTATAAATAAGGCTCTAGACCCCACTCAGACGAACCAGAACCTAGTAGGCTCATTTATGCATTGAGGGCCCAGTACAAATGTGAGGAGCCTCCTACATGATGGCGGTTCAGAAATTTGCTAGGTCATCAAGAAGTTCCCAACAGCTGACATGAGGCTCTAGACCCCACTCGCACGAATCGGAACCATGGTAGCTCACTTGGGCGTTGAGGGGCCTTGTATAAAAGTTAGGAGCCTTCTACATGATGATGTTCCAGAGGCTTGCTAGGGCATCAAGAAGTCCACAGCAGCTGAAATGAGGCTCTAAACCCCACTCAGACGAACCGAAACCTATGAGGCACACTTTGGCGTTGAGGGGACCGGTACAAAAGTGAGGAACCTCCTACATGATGTTGGTTCAGAGGCTTTCTAGGGCATCAAAAAATGCCCAGCAGTAGAAATGAGGCTCTAGACCCCACTCAGACGAACCAGAACCTAGTAGGCTCATTTGGGCATTGAGGGGCCCAGTACAAATGTGAGGAGCCTTCTACATGAAGCTGGTCAAGAAACTTGCCAAGTCATCAAAAAGTACCAGCAGCTGACATGAGGCTGTAGACCCCACTCGCACGAACAGGAACCATGGTGGCTCACTTGGGCCCTGAGGGGCCTGCTATAAAAGTGAGGAACCTCCTACATGATGATATTCCAGAGGCTTGCTAGGGCATCAAGAAGTACCTAGCATCTAAAATGAGGCTCTAGACTTCACTCAGATAAACCGAAACTTAGGATGCTTACATGGGCATTGAGGAGCCCGGTACAAAAGTAAGGAGCCTCCTACATGATGCTGGTCCAGAGGCTTGCTAAGGCATGAAAAAGTTTCGAGTAGCAGAAATGACACTCTGGAACCCACTTGGACGAAACGGAACCTTGTAGGCTCGGTTGGGCGTTGTGGGGCCTGATGAGGTCGTTTGTGTACTCAACAAAATAGTAATAATATAGATTTTGGTTGATTCTTGAAAACTCTTTTAAGCCACTTAATCCTTTTAAAATGTGATTTGATAGCAAAATAGTGAGCAAGTTCGTTCCACAGGGAATGGAGTGTTAATTAGATAAATTGACTAATCTTTGAACAATAAAGTAAATCATAGCGTTTGACAGATGTGTGGTTTCTAAGACCACCAATGCTAACTACTCAAATGAAAATAAACAAAATATGTTATGAAAAATAGAATACTCAACACCTTGATAAGAATTGTGATAAAATCAATTAATGAGATAGCTAGGGAATAGATCGATTAACAATTGAATGTGGGTAAGCTAACTAGCTACTTTAATGTACCAATCTCATTATGTTAACCACTTAGAGGCTTAGATCAGTGGGGTTGATATACCCACCACTAATCTATCCTATCCAATGGGTTCTTAATCACACAAGGATTGTCAATCCACATATGAATATATAACAAATTACTCCACTCAAGATAGCAATCAACAAGTGATATACAAGTCAATTATAATGAATGGAATCTAATTAATTTGAATGAATAGAACACATAAGAGATTCATTCCAAGCTAAGCTAAACCCACAACCAATTGATCCTCAAATCTATCCCCTAGATTAGGGGTTTAGTTACACATATTTGCAATAAATGAAAAGAAGTAAATAGTAAGGAAATAACCCTTGGGTCACCTTCTTTAAGCTTGATCCTTCTTCTCCTCCTCTATTCTCCTAGATGCAAGGAATGGAAGTAGAGGATATGTCTTGGAATGTAGGTGTTTTGGTGGGAAGTGACTAAGGATTTTGGTGGAGAAATGGTGGGAAGAGGAATGATTTAGATGAGGAATGGTGGGATGAGGAATGATTTAGATGAGGATTGTGTTGAGGGTTGGATGGATTAGATGAGTTCAAGGAGAGAAATGGAGGATGATAAATGGTGTGCCATGGATGATAGAGCTAGATCTCAGATGTGTTCTTTGTATTTTTCTCTGATCTTCGATGATGTTGAAGATGGAGGGACGTTCTATATATATGCACTCTTGGACATGTACTAATAACTGCTTGATTCGTTGAGGTGGCGCCTTGTTCGCTATTTGGTCGCTATGGTGACCTTGGTGCGTAAAACGGTTAGATGAGAAGGTCTCCATGAAAACCATCTTTCTCGCCATTTGGCAAGTGGCGACCATGAGCAATTTGTGTAGAGGTCGCCACTTGTACCTCTAGGTCGCCATGGCGACCATAAGTGGCGACCCTGCAAATGTAAGGAGGTTGCCACTTGCAACATCAAGGTCACCATGGCGACCATAAGTGGCGACCCTGCAAATGTAAGCAGGTTGCCACTTGCAACATCAAGGTCGCCATGGTGACCCTAAGTGGCGACCATGCCTTGACTGAACTAGGTCGCCATTTGCAAGGGGGGTCGTCGCCATGGCGACCCCACCTGGTTCATTTGGGGACTTTCTGTCGCCATGGCGACCTTCTGCTGTCTTTGGAGAATCCTTTGTCGCCATGGCGCCCATGTAGCGACCTCTCATGTCCAAGTGGCGAAAATGCCCTGTTTCTTCCTATTTGTGAGACATTTTCGATCAAGTCCTCCACTTTCATCTCAATTGCTTCTGAAACCTAATAAAACCTGAAACACTCAATTTAACAACATTAAACACCGGGAAATGCCTGAGAATCAGAATCGGAAATGAGGGCCAAAATCATACCAATTTTGGCTTGATCAGGGCCCTGTAGAAAACTGAGTAGCCTCCTACATGACGTTGGTCCATAGGCTTGCTAGGGCATCAAGAACTACCCAGCAGCAGAAGTAAGACGCTAGATTCCACTCAGACAAACTGGAACCTAGGAGGTTCACTTGGGCGTTGAAGTGCCCAGTACAAAAGTAAGGAGCCTCCAATATGATACTGGTCTAGAAGCTGAAAAGTGGCTCGGGACCCCACTTAAACGAACCAGAACTTTGGAGGCTAAATTGGGCGTTGAGGGGCCCGTTACAAAACTGGGGGGCCTCTTACAAGATGCTGGTCCAAAGGCTTACTAGGGCATCAACAAGTACCATGCAGCTGAAATGAGGATCTAGACCCCACTTGAATGAACCGGAGTCTATAAGGATCACTTGTGCATTCAGGGGCTTGGTACAAAAGTGAGGAGCCTCCTACATGATGCTGTTCTAATGACTTGCTAGGGCATGAAGAAGTACCCAGCAGCTGAAATGAGTCTCTGGACTTCACTCGGACGTACCGGAACCTAAGAGGCTTAGTTGGGCGTTGAGGGGCCCGTTACAAAAGCGAGGAGCCTCCTACATGATGCTGGTCTAGAGGCTTGCTAGGGCATCAAAAGTACCCAACAGCTTAAACGAGGCTCTGGACCCCACTTGGATGAACCGGAACCTAGGAGGCTCAATTGGACATTGAGGTGCCTGATACAAAAGTTAGAAGCCTCTTACATGATGCTAGTCTAGAGGTTTGCTAGGGCATCAAGAATATCCCAGCAGCTGAAATGAGTCTCTGGACCCCACTCGGACGAACCAAAACTTAGGAGGCTCACTTTAGGCGTTCAAGGGCGTAGTACAAAAGTGAGAAGCCTCTAACATGACGCTAGTCCAGAGGCTTGCTAGAGCACCAAAAAGTACCCAGTAGCTGTAATGAGGCTCTAGACCTCACTCGGACGAACCGGAACCTAGGAGGCTCACTTGGGCGTTGTGGGGCCCGGTACAAAAGTGAGGAGCCTCGTACATGATGCTGGTCAAAATGCTACCTAGGGCATCAAGAAGTACCTAGCAGCTAAAATAAGCCTCCGGACTCCACTCGGACGAACCGAAACCTATGAGGCTCTCTTAAGAGATGAGGGGCCCAGTACAAAAGGAAGGAGCCACCTACATGATGATGTTCTAGAGGCTTGCTAAGGCATCAAAGTGTACCCCAACAGCTGAAATGTTGCTCTGGACCCCACTCGGATTAACCTGGACTTAGGAGGCTCACTTAGGCATTGAGGGGCCCAGTACAAAAGTGAGGAGCCTACTATATGATTCTTGTCCAGTGGCTGCCTAAGGAATTAAGAAGTACCCAGCAGCTAAAAACGAGGCTCTGGAATCCACTTGGATGAACTGGAACCTAGGACGCTCACTTGGGCGTTGAGGGGCCTGGTACAAAAGTGAGCAGTCTCATGGATGATGCGAGTCTAAAGGCTAGCTAGGGCATTAAAAATTACCTAGTAGCTGAAACGAGGCTTTGGACCCCACTCGCATGAGCCATAATCTAGTAGGCTCACTTGGGCTTTTAAGGGCCCGGTACAAAAGTGAGGAGCTTCATAAACGATGCTGGTCCAATGGCTTTCTAGGGCATCAAGAAGTACCCTTCGGCTGAAATGAAGCTCTAGACTCCCTTTGGATGAAACCAAACCAAGGAGGCTTACATGGGCTTTGATGGGCCCGTTACAAAAGTGAGAAGCCTCTTACATGATGCTGGTCCAGAGGCTTGTTAGGGCATCAAAGAGTACCCAGCAGCTGAAATGATTCTCTATACCCCCACTCGGACGAACCGAAACCTAGGAGGCTCACTTGGGAGTTGAGGTGCCCGAATCAAAAGTTAGAAGCCTCATACATGATGCTAGTCCAGAGGCCTACTAAAGCATTAAAAAGTACCCAACAGTTGAAACGAGGCTCTAGACCACACCCGGAAGAACTGGAACTAAGGAGGATCACTTGGGCGTTGAGGGGCCCGGTACAAAAGTGAGGAGCCTCCTACATGTTGCTGGTCCAGAGGCTAACTAGGGAATCAAAAAGTACCTAGTAGATGAGATGAGGCTCTGGACCCCACTCGGACGAATAAGAACCTAGGTGAATCACTTGGGCATTGTGGGGCCTAGTACAAAAGTGAGGAACCTCCTACATGATGCTGGTTAAATGGCTTGCTAGGGCATCAATAAGTGCCCCAGTAGCAGAAATGAGGCTTTGGACCCCACTCGAACGAACCAGAACCAGAACCCAGAAGGCTCAGTTGGGCGTTTAAGGGCCTGGTAAAAAAGTGAGGAGCCTCCTACATGATGCTGGTCCAGAGGCTAGCTAGGGCATCAAGAAGTACCTAGCAGCCGAAGTAAGGGTTTTGACTCCACTTAGATGAGCAAAAACCTTGGAGGCTCATGTCGGCATTGAGGGCATTGAGGGGCCCGGTACAAAATTGAGGAACCTCCTGGATGATGCTAGTCGAGAGGCTTGCTAGGCTATTAATAGGTACCCAGTAGCTGAAATGAGACTCTGGACACCACTTGGTTGAGCCGTAATCAAAGATGATCACTAGGGCGTTGAGGGGTCCAATACAAAAGTGAGGAGCCTCTTACATGATGCGGGTCTAGAGGCTGGTTAGGGCATCAAGAAGTACCCTAGTGCTTAAATGAGGCTCTGGGCCCCACTCAGACGAACCGGAACCTAGGAGGCTCAGTTGGGCGTTCAGGGGTCTGGTACAAAATTGAGGAGACTCCTACATGATGTTAGTCCAGAGGCTGTTTAGGGCATCAAGAAGTACCCAGAAGCTGAAATGAGGCTCACTTGGATGTTGAGGGGCCTAGTACAAAAGTGAGGAGCCTCTTGGATGTTGCTGGTCCAGAGAATTTCTAGGGTATCAAAAGGTACCCAGTAGCTGAAATAAGACTCTAGACCCCACTAGTAGGAGCCGTAATCGATGATGATCACTAGGGCATTGAGGGGTCCAATACAAAAGTGAGGAGCCTCCTATATGATGCTGGTCTAGAGGCTGTTTAGGGCATCAGAAAGTACCCAACAGATTAAATGAGGCTCTAGACCCCACTCGGACGAACCGAAACCTATGAGGCTCAATTGGGCGTTGAAGGGTCTGGTACAAAATTGAGGAGCCTCCTACATGATGTTTGCCAGAGGCCGTTTAGGGCATCAAGAATTACCTAGAAGCTGAAATGAGGCTTTGGACCCCACTTGGATAAACTAGAACCTATGAGGCTCAGTTGGGCGATGATAGGCCTGTTACAAAAGTGAGGATCCTCCTACATGATGCTGGTCCAAAGGCTGTTTAGGGCATCAAGAAGTACCCAGCAGTTAAAAAGAGGCTCTGAACGCCAATCAGACGGGCCAGAACCTTGGAGGCTCATGTGGGAGTTGAGGGGCCTGGTACAAAAGTGAGGAGCCTCCTACAGGATGCTGGTCCAGCTGCTTGTCAGGGCATAAAAAAGTGCCCAGAATCTGAAATAAGGTTCAGGACCCCACTCGGATGAACTGAAAACTAGGAGGCTCCGTTGGGCGTTGTGGGGCCGAATATAAAATTGAGGAGCCTCTTACACGATGCTAGTCCAAAGGCGTGCTATGGCATCAACAAGTATCCAGCAGTTGAAACGAGGCTCTGGACCCAACTCGAACTAACCGGAACCTAGGCGGTTTACTTGGGCGTTGAGGTGCCTTGTACAAAAGTGAGGAGCCACCAATATGATGCTGGTCCAGAGGCTACGTAGGGCCAAAAGAAGTACCCTACAGCCAAAATAAGGCTTTGGAACCCACTCGGACCAACCAGAAGCTGGGAGGCTCAGTTGGGCGTTGTGGGGCCTAATACGAAAGTGAGGAGCCCCTTACATGATACTGGTCCAGAGGCTTGCAAGGACATCAAGAAGTACCCAAGAGCTGAAATGAGGCTCTAGACCCACTCAGACGAATCAGAACCTAGGAGGCTCACTTGGGCGTTGATAACGAAGTTTTTTTTTTTCCGGAGGCCAACATTGCATAGCCCAGGTAAAAAATCAACCCATGCCAAGGAACCAGCACAAGGTAGACATTGCTAAAATCAACCCACGCCAAGGCAGCACTGTGCTTGAGTTATCACTACCCCTCTAAAAACTTCGTTATCAAGAATTTTGAAAAGATTTTTCCCAGAGATGCTTAGAATGATGTTATAGACTACCATGTTAAATTTGAGATAATTCTGAGAAATATTTTCTTACAGGCCAACGTTTCACAGCTAAGGCCAAAATAAGTCCTAGCTAAGGCACTAGCGCAAGGCAGCTAAGGACAAAATCAGCCAACGCCAAGACGCCACAGTGCTTGAGTTTTCACCAGCCCTCTTAAAACTTCGTTATTAAGAATTTTAAAAAGATTTTTCCAGAGATGCTAAGAATGATGTTATAGACCACCATGCAAAATTTAAGAAAATTCTGAAAAACATGTACATATTTTTTCGGAAGCCAACGTTTCATAGCCAAGACCAAAATCAGTCCATGCCAAGGCACCACAGTGCTAGAGTTGTCACCAGCCCTCTAAAAACTTCATTTTTAAGAATTTTGAAAATTGTTTTTCCAGAGATTCTTAAAATAATGTTATAGACTAACATGCAAAATTTTAGACAATACTAAGAAATTTTTTTTTCGAAAGTCAATGTCGCACAGCCAAGGCTAAAATCAGCCCACGCCATAGCAGGACAGTGGTAGAGTTGTCACCTAACCTCTAAAATTTTCGTTATTAAGAATTTTGAAACCCTTTTTTCCAGAGATGCTTAGAATGATGTTATAGACAACCATGAAAAATTAGAAAAATTCTGAAATTTTTTTTTTTCGGAGGCCAATGTTGCACAACGAAGGCAAAAATCCCACTCTAAGGCACCACAGTGTTTGAGTTGTCACCAGCCTTCTAAAAACATCGTTATTAAGAATTTTAAAAAGATTATTTCCTGAGATGTTTAGAATGATGTTATAGACTACCATGCAAATTTGATAAAATTCTGAATTTTTTTTTTCCAGAGGCTAACGTTGCACAAAAAAGGCTTTGTCGACGCTAAGGCACTAGCGTTAGGCAGCCATGGCTGAAATCAGCCCCTATATGGCACCACAGTGCTTGAGTTGTCACCAACCTTCAAAACTTCGTTAACAAGAATTTTGAAAAGTTCTTTTCCAAATATGCTTAGAATGATGTTATAGACTACCATGCAAAATTTGAGAAAATTATGAGAATTCCTTTTTTTTTTTAAGGTCGGCGTTGTACAACCAATGCCAAAATCAGCCCATGCCAAGGCAGTAGTGCAAGGCAGCTAAGGCCAAAATCATACTTGTGCACATTTGAATGTAATCTCGTAAACTTGAGCATTTCGAATTTAATAACTTCAACTTTTACATTTTTAAGTTTGGTTGGGAGGGGCGGATATCACTTGGCATGAGGACTTGGTGTCTTGGCACACCACTAGGGAGGCCTAACCTTGTTTTCTAAAAAATGGCAATTTGACTGGTGATGATGTGGGCTGATTTTGGCCTCGGCTGCCTTGCTTTGGTCCCTTGGCGTGAGTTGATTTTGTCCTTGGCTGTGCAACGTTGGCCTTCAAAAAAACAATTATAAGAATCTTCTCAAATTTTGCATGGTAGTCTATAACATAATTCTAAGCATATTTGGAAAAAATCTTTTCAAAATTCTTAATAATGAAATTTTAAGAGGGCTGATGACAACTCAAGCACTAGGGTGCCTTGACGTGGGCTAAGTTTGGCCTTGGCTACCTTGCGCTAGTTCCTTGACGTGGGCTAATTTTAGCCTTGGTTGTGCAACAATGGCCTCCAAAAAAAAAAATCTCAGAATTTTCTCAAACTTTTCATGGTAGTTTATAACATCATTCTAAGCATCTCTAGAAGATATCTTTTCAAAATTCTTAATAATGGAGTTTGTAAATGGCTAGTGGCAACTCAAGAACTGCAGTGCCTTGGCGTGGGCTAATTTTGGCCTTGGCTGTGCAACGTTGGCCTCCAGAAAAAAAATTTCTCAACATTTTCCCAAATTTTGCATGGTAGTCTATAACTTCATTCTAAGCATCTCCAGAAAAAATCTTTTCAAAATTCTAAATAACGAAGTTTTTAAAGCGATGGTGACAACTCAAGCACTATGGTGCCTTGGCGTGGGTTGATTTTGTTGATTTTTGCCTTGGCTGCCTTGCCCTGGTGTGAAAGTATACAAACAAGGTTAAATTGCTTAAAGCGTACCTAGAGAGAGGGGGGGGGGGGGTGAATAGGTTTTTATGCCTTTTTCAATCCCTTGAACAAACTCACGTTTGTCCCTCAAGGTAGCTTTACATACAACACATAAACGAAACATTCATACATAGACAAGATAAACATTTTATCATTTAGGCATTGTCTATATATGTCAATTAATTGCATGAGGTATAATAGCACAAAAACACAATATCAAAGAATACTTGTATATCGATATTTTTCAATGTATTACAAGAATGAACAAATATAGTTATACACAAAGATAACTATATACGAAGAATTACAATTACAAATATGATCAAAATGGATTGTCTTACAAATCACATTTTACAAATTCTTGTTAAAATATACATCACAAGAGAATGATATCCAACAAGATAAAAACATACGCATATACAAAAATAAAGAGAAAGAGAAAGAGATAGAGACAATAGACACAAAGATTTTTATGAGGTAAACCTCAGAAGAGGAAACATCTACGAGTTGAATCCACAACCATCGGCAAAACAATCCACTATATGAAAAAGGATTTACACACTCAAGGCTATCAACACAATGATATCCACCTCAAGCTATCATCTCCTAATCTACCCTTGAGCTAGTGAACCACTAAGCCTACTCTCTATCTAAGGTGTGTCCTACACCTCCAGGAAACAACTTTCTATCCAAGGCTCTCAAGCCTCTAGGAAGATTTCCTTGCTTAGCAATCTAGATCACAAAGATCCTAGTCAAGCTTCCCTAGCTCAACTATCTGGAGTACCAAACTCCTTGCTAAGACTTTTGCTTGGCTATCCTGATCGCTTTCCTAGCCAAGTCTTCTTGCTCAAATTAAAGCTTCACTCACTTTAACAAGAGACTCCAAACCTTTCCACAAGGCAATGATCTAGGTGATGCAAATGATGCAAATCTCAATCAATACAACATAGAACATGTGATCAAGACATTCCATGAAACAACTAGACCTAAACATGTGAGAACACAAGTAATAAAAGTCTAGATGTAAAAACATGAATTTAACCTAGAGCATGTGAAAGTACCTACCACAAAAGCTCCTAGTTTCATTCACAGAAATAACACTTGAATAAATCATAAACATGAAGCACATATTCAAGATGCTATAAACATACACATAAACGCTAGAAACATAAAATGTATTCAATGAATATTTTAGCCAAAGATTTAGAGCAAGGATATAATGATAAAACAATTAAATCCTAGATGTCTCTAAAAACAAATACACAAGCATTAATCCTAGATATTATCAATCAAAGGATCAAAGCACATTTCAAGGATTATTAATCATAAAATGATTCAATCAAGTCACAAATAATCCTAGATATCAAACTAATCACAATACAACTCTCAATCATGTGAAAATCCTAGAATCTAAGAAACTAGTTCACATATGTCTCTAATTAGACTTTTGATTAGGCTTGATTATGAAGCTATCTTTCTCAATTGCATTCACCATACATATAATTACATACAGAAGAAGAAACCCCAAGCAAATTGAAGGTTATAAAAGAAGAAATCACAAAGATATGAACACTACCTTGTAATCACGAGCTGGTTCGGTTTTCTATGTAGAACCACTAGAAAAATAGATCAAACAGATGTAAGACCACTTGGAAAAAGTAGAGAACTCGATTACGAACAATCTCCAACTTGAATCAACCAATTCTAACTTTGTATGAGAAAGTTACGGTGCTTGGGAGGTGAGAAAAAGTTGAGAGAAAATTCTGGAGAGAGTTTTTCTAGTTTTTCTTCTTTTGGAAAGAAATGGGAGGGAAGGAAAATATTTAAAAGGAAGAGAAAGAGAGAAGGAGTCCACCAATCATGGGCTGCCATGTCAGCAACCCGTGTGGGCCGCGTGT
The DNA here is from genome assembly GCA_954870605.1 of Acer campestre. Classification (NCBI taxonomy): domain Eukaryota; kingdom Viridiplantae; phylum Streptophyta; class Magnoliopsida; order Sapindales; family Sapindaceae; genus Acer; species Acer campestre. The sequence goes on from OX940812.1 coordinate 5,049,256, forward strand.
GGCATACGTGGACAGAAGGCTGTCCAGGCCGTGTTTCACATGTGGCCCACACGTGGACACCAATGCTTGGCCTCAGGCCGAGCAAACTCCTTTCGTGCTTTGCTCGTATTCTTTGGCCGTATCCGGGCCTCTGAACTCCGAATTCAAATCCGTCTTCAGATTATGAATCATGACTCTCTCACGCACAACGAAGACTACAAAACTTTAATAAAAGGTTGAGAATTTATCTCGGAATATGACGACGAAAACAACTTAATGAATGAGAACGAAAAGTAGTGTAGCTACATCGTTTGGACTCGAAACCAAATGAATGAGTAACCGAAATGACCGAGACACAATAAGGAATCATAAGAGATCATGTTCAAGTCCAAAAAAAATAAAACAAAAACAAATAAACACAATGTCACACATGTATGTCGTTTTCTAGACATAGTCCTAAAATATGCAATTAACAAAGTTTATCAATATCAATCTAATGCATGAGCATACATTACCAAGTGTGTGAAAGTGTTATTAAAAATGTTGTTCAACCATGCAGGGACACATGCGAATGCCATGTGTGTGTGTGTATATGCCTTGTAAGAAGAATGAGGTCAATTTTACCTTAGATATGCAGTGTAGCACATTCCTTTTCGATGACACCTTCTTGCATGATATTGTGGCCACATATTTCTTTGAAGCTTTGAATCATCATTCTAAGACCACTAATCAAATACAAGAAAAATATCGTTTTGATATGGAATATATGCCAAGACAAACAAAAAACCTAACAATCTCCCCCTTTGGCAAATTCCATGTCAAAACCCCTATACATATACGAAAACAATTACAAAGAAAATTAGGTCACAACTAGTACAATGATTTACACATTTCTAGACAAAATTTCCAACAACAAGTCTTGAACTTCATCATGGTCTTCTCTTGATATCACCTAAAAATAACTTGAAGGCACGCAAATATCCAAGAGACAACACATATGGCAATATACATTTATTGGCAAGAAAATAAAATATTTAAAGTTCAAATGGATCATGTATGCTCCCCCTTAATACATGCTATCCACCAAAATATTCTAGCCAATATCAATCAAAAATATTACATGCCATAGAGTTCAAACTTGATACCAAAATACACCAAACATAAAAAAAAATTGAGAACTAAGAAAGCTAGAACTAACGTGTATAACATTTATCTCCCCATATATCTCCCCATAATTCTCCCCCTTTTTGACATGATACGAAGCCAAAAAGAAAGAATAAGAAAATATACCTCGAGGCTATTCTAGCCACTTGTGCCACCAAGGAAAATTGTGCGATTGGTTGATCTCACATAATGCTTTGAAGTAGATGCTTTCCTTTCCAATTCTTTGATCTTCCCATCTTGAAGCTCTACTCAGCATTGAGCTCTTCAATCTTCCTATGTGACTCCTCAATTTGCCTCCTTGACTCTTCAACCTCTTTCTTCAAATGCAAAGCCCAAATAAGAAGAATAGGTGCACCAGATACATGGCTTAAATCATATGATTCACCAAAACACCTAAATGTATAAATAGATTATCCCTTTCCCTTGTATGACATGTTTGCCACATGTTTATCACTTAACTTCTCTGAGGGAGGTATAAGCACATCATTGTCTTGATTCTTCAACGCTTTGGCTAAACAAAAATGAGAAATAAAACCCGAAAATGCCAATTTCTTGTCCAAACGAGTTGCACAAGCCATAATCTCTATATGTTCAATAAGCACTTTTCCAAGGTTAATGGGTTTGTTAGTCACTAAAGCATACACGATCTTGATCTTTTCACTATTAAGTTCGGTAGCATTAGTAAAGACAACAAGATTTACACAAGCAAACAAATGCCAAAAGGCACTAATCTTGGTCAATTCACTTTGCCTAATAAAGGCACGTTTACCCCACTCAAAGTCAACATTGTCACAAAGAGTCTTACTCATCAAATCAAGGTTTTCCACGACATCAACATCTAGGAAAACTGACTCAATATCATCGGGCAATTCTAGAAACTCATTCAATTTCCAAGAATTAACTCTAAAGACAACTCCTCTCATATCCATAACGGCATCTTCAAAAGTGGTACTCTCCTTGTACTCATAATAGAATTCCCTAACCATTGTCTCATTCACAACTCCTATTGAGTCAATCCAAGAATTCCACTTACTTTCACAAATGGCCTTATGAGCATAAGAATCAATACAATAATCCAAATTTATACCTTTCTCTTGAATAATCTTTTTGCATCCAAAGACTCCCAAACTCTTCAACTTTTTAGCTTTGGTAACTTTGGAAGAAGATGTAGGCTTAGACTTGTCAACGGGATTAGAAGAATTGCTACCAAAAACTTTCTTAGTTTTTCCCATGACCTTGTATCATACAAACACTAAAAACAAATATGAGTGGAAACATCAAAATAAGTTAGTGACCAATAAACATATAAAAAGGCAAAAACATTATTTTTGAAGAAATCAATATGCATATCAATAATAAGCATAGTATGCTCATTTGATTATTCAACTATACTCCATAAAGCCTTTTTCTTTTGTTTTAGGCTTGAATCAAAGTAATTTTTTTAATGATTCTTTTCAATACTACTTTGATTTTTCTAACATAAACATATACATCTCTTGGCGGCTTTCACTCATCACAAATGCGCAGCCCTTTCCAGCATTGGGCAGCTTCACAACCAATGTATGTAGCCCTTTCCAAGAGGGTGCTCGTTGAGTACTATATTGCCGAAGCAAATGGATACAAACCAAAGGTCATTTTAAAATGTACTAGTTTTAGAACATCAAGAGTATCCAAAACTCACATCTATCAAACTCAATGACATAACAAAACATATAAGAGAAGCAAAGTGCATTTTTGAAACCAAAATTTAAGACTTAAAAGCACATGATCGAAAAGCAAGTAAAGAGACTTACTTAAGATCTCTACTTCTCAAGAGAGTAGCTTTCAAAGAATATGAAGCATATTTTTCAAAACTTGCCACTCAACAATCATACAAACAGTAACACACATCATGATTAAGATCAATGTGAACAATTATCACCAAAAAATCTTAGACTAGAAAATGTCAATGAGGACCATATAAACACTATATTAGTTCTCAAGTATGATAAGCTTCATGAAGTGATAAAAACAATGAGTTGAGAGATGAAAAATAAATAAGCAAGCAATGTGATATTAGAGATACCTTCGCAAGCTGTTTTCATCATATGCAAGGCCTTCACCCTTTTTATGAGTCCTCTTGGCTTGTATGTCCTCATGACTACAAGTTATAGGTGTGTCGATCCCAAGAGACCAAAGGCTAATCATTTCAACTCAAACAAACAAAAATGATGTTCTCTAAAAGTCTTAACAAAAATGTCACCATATAGATATCGTAAAACCAACTTCTCAAAAAGTTAATCAATACATTTCGACTATCATAACAAAGAATGTGAGATAGCTAAGTTGATGCTAAGTCATAGAGATATAAAGCAAACAAGCTAAGTTTCTTAATAACATAACACTAATCTTAAAGCTAACTCACATGTGTAACTTACACTATTGGTAAAAGCACTCACCATTGACAAATTTTGTCTTGGGTGAACCTACACAAACATCATCAAGATCCTTATTGACAACAATGTTGAATCTAGAATAAAGTTCTTCAACCACTTGATTCACATGAATATCATTGATACTCTTCTTTTCAACATTGCTAGCAACATATGCTTTGTCAAATTTTGCAAGGTTTCCATTCTTCACATTCCGGACATTCTTAACATGCTTTGTGACATTAACATGCTTTCCATATTTAAAAGTTTTAGCATGCTTAAAATGAAGTTCAATCTCTCTATCCCTAGATGCATTTTCCATGTTGCAATATTCAATTAATTTATAGCACTTGGGTTTGATATGATATACGGTATTGCAAAAATGACATATAGGAACAAAAGAAGAGATTTTACCTTCCAGGATGGGAGAAGCACAAATGGGAGTTTTAAGGGGTACCTTGTTCTTCAACTTGTTCTTTGTCTTGGAGCGTCTCTTCTTAAGAGCCTTCTTGTCAACTGTAAGGATTCTCATATTGATTGGCTTATTTCGTAGACAAACCACATGTTGGGGTTTGACTTGTAAGGGTAGTTTTAGATGTTTAAGGATCATGCTTAATGCCCTCAAGTCCTTAAGATGACAAGCACGCTAAAGGTATATCACTTGTGCTTAGTTTTTCATTGAAGAGATTTAGTTGCACACACTCACTTTGCATATTTTAATATGTGTGCATTCTCTTCACATGTCACTTTCACACATGCACCTTTATGTATTGTATCTTGTTGTGTGTTTGTGTCTTGTTATTCATGTTCCGTAGATGTTCGAAAATGTCCGCGCTTACACATAAACGTGCTTGGTTTTGCGCGAAGACCGCTCTTGGTGATTGCTTTAGCTTTCTCCTTAGATTCACCACTTTTGGTGAATCTGAGTTTTAATCGGCGGCCCTAGCCGCTGAATGAAACCGCCGTTTTGGACCAGAGGTCTCTGGTCTGATTCTGCGGTTAGATCGGTGATCTGGCCATCGATTTGAAACCGCCGATTCATACCTGATGCATTTATTATTCTCGGGTTTTGTTCTGCGGTTTACTCGGCGGTTTCCAAACCGCCGAATGAAACCGCTGTTTTCTCCCCTATTCTCAGGATGAATTCTACGGTCATGATCGGCGACCTGGCCGCCGAATTAGATATTTTAGGTCATTTTCTTTTTGGGTTTTGATCTGCGGTTTCGTTGACCGCCGAATCTGGTCGTCGAATGATCCCCTGCTTCACGGGTTCAATTTGACGGTTAAATTCTGCGGCCACGACCGCAGAATTAAACCGCCAATCGGTGTTTTCAAGGGCAAACATGTCTTTTCACATGCCCTGTTTTTTATGCATATAAAATATCATGCTTTCTCTTTTCTCTGAGTTAGTTCTTTGACTCCTTAGAACCCTAAAGCAAAAAGAGAAACACTTGAGAGAAAAATCATCAAGAAATCACCTTTAAACACTCAAAGCTTTTCATTTGATTCATCAAGTTCATCTAGGATCATTCATGCATAGCTTTGCATCATCACAACTTGCTTGGTAAGATTTTGACTAACTTCATCTAATTTTAGTTTCTTTCTTGTCAAGAAATCTCTTTACTTCCTTGTATGCTTTATGTTCACGTGCTAGATACAAGATAGAGATTGTTTGTGATGAATATGATTGAGTGTTGTATTGTGATAGCTATCTAGGTTTTGTTTAATCTTGATTGGCTAAGATTTATGATATGTCATTTAGCTTTTGATATCTAGGATTGATTTCATTGATATATCATCATCCTAGATAAGCATATAGGGTTGCCTTGCTCTTATTGCATTTTGAGTATTCATATATTCACTTAGGCTTGTTATCTCTTCTTTGAGATTGTAAGACTTGTGTAGCTTCTAGGATTAGGTTGCGTAAATCACAAGCAATTGAACTAGGTTCACTCATACCGGGATTAGGTAGGTGTGTGATTACTTCTGGGATTCTTAAGTTGTCACCAGCCCTCTAAGAACTTCATTTTTACGAATTTTGAAAAGATTTTTTCCAGATATGCTTAGAATGATGTTATAGACGACCTTGCAAAATTTGAGAAAATTCTAGTAAACAAAATTTTCGGAGGCCAACGTTGCACAGCCAAGGTCAAAATCAGCACACGCCAAGGCACTGTGATGCTTAAGTTGTCTCCAACACTCTAAAAACTTCATTTTAGCGAATTTTGAAAAGATTTTTTCCAAAGATACCCTGAATAATGTTATAGATTACCATGCAAAATCTGAGAAAATTCTGAGAATTTTTTTTTTCGAAAGCCATTGTTGCACAGCCAAGGCCAAAATCAACCCACGCCAAGATAGCCAAGGCCAAAATATGCCCATGCCAAGGTATCACAGTGCTTGAGGTATCACCAGCTATCGAAAAACTATGCTATTAAGAATTTTGAGAAGATTTTTCCAGAGATGCTTAGAATGATGTTATAGACAACCTTGCAAAATTTGAGAAAATTCTAATAATTTTTTTTTTTCTGAGGCCAACGTTGCACAGCCAGGGCAAAAATCAGCCCACGCCAAGGCACCATGGTGTTTGAGTTGTCACCAACACTCTAAAATCATTATTTTTCAGAATTTTGAAAAGATTTTTTCCAAATATGCTTAGAATGATGTTACAGACAACCATGCAAAATTTGAGAAAATTCTAAGAACACTACAAAAAAAATGGTCTTTTCCGACGGCATTAAAAGACCATTTCCCAACGGAAATACAGTTTTTTGACGGGGAAAAGCTGTTAGAGGCCGTCAGAAATGTGCTTCTCAGAAATAACTATTCACTGACATGTTGTCACAAATACTACCATTTAAGACGGCAATAGCCGTCGGAAAAGATGAAAATGTTGTCAGTAATAGTGATTCAAGGTGGTCAAAATTACTTGTATTTCCGATGGCTTTACCGCTATTTTCGACGGTTTATTCCGTCGGAAATAGTCAAATTATAAATAAAAAATAGTGTGACTCGACTTGATGGTCGCCACATCACCAAACATGTGGCACTCTAAATCCATGAAATTCATGTGGATTAAACCCTTGACCTGGATAACAGTAAGGGTTTCCCTTACCATTTTGCAATAACCTTATATTTGATATGTTTTGCATATTATTTATATATAAGCTATTGATATGTTTGTATACTATGTAATTAAATATATTTTTATTTTTTTTGTATATTATTTAAAAATAACTATTGAGATATTTAAAAAATATATATATTTTATTAAAATTATTAGAGTTTTTGTTGATAGTGAATTTTGGATACATTTAACACATATAGTGATACATTTAAAATATTGACCTACAAGTCACATTTTTTGTGTAGTGTTATAAATTACATACATTCCATTATAATTTATTAATTAATATTATAATAATAAATTAGTTATTTATTCCATGAAATTGAGATCAACAAAACAAAGACTATTTCCGACTGCCTCAATGCCGTCGGAAATAATTTATTCCTTTTTTTCTTTTCTAATGGAACAAAACTATTTCCAACGGTATTGCGGCCGTCATAAAGAATGTAATTGGGAACAAAATTGATGGCTTTTTAGACTATTGGTCGCCGGAAATGTGGTATCATATTTTTACTCATTTTCGACGGCACTGAAATGGCCATCGAAAATGGTACCATTTCCTACGGCAATTACTACGGTCAGAAATAGTTCGTCACTGATAGGCCTTTTTTTGTAGTGGAACTTTTTTTTTTGGAGACCAACATTGCGCAGCCAAGACCAAAATCAGACCGTGGCAAGGCACTAGTGCGAGGCAAGCAAGGCAAAAACCAACCCACGCCAAGGCACCACAGTGCTTGCGTTGTCACCACCCCTATAAAAACTTCAATTTTAAGAATTTTTTAAAGATTTTTTCTTGAAATGCTTAGAATGATGTTATAGACTATCATGCAAAATTTGAGAAAATTTTGTGCATTTTATTTTATTTTATTTTTTTTTATTTTTTATTTTGTGGAGGCAAACGACACACAGCCAAGGCCAAAATCATCCCACGTGTGGTACTTCAGTTGTTACCAGCTCTCGAAAACCTTCATTTTGTTATAATTTTGAAAAGATTTTTTCGAAAGATGCTTAGAATCATGTTATAGATTACCCTGTAAAATTTGAGAACATTCTAAGATTTTTTTTTTTTTTTTTTTTGCTAGCCAAGGTTGCACAGCCAAGGCCAAAATCAGCCCCATGTCAAGGCAACCAAGGCAAAATTTTGTTCATGCCAAGGCACCACAATGCTTAAGTTGTCACTAGCCCTCTAACAACTTCGTTCTTAAGTATTTTGAAAAGTTTTTTCCACAGATGCTTAAAAACATTAACAATAAAAAATAAACAATAAAAAAAATTAATTTAGAAAATTTTAAAACAATAGAACTTGGAAAAGAACTATTCATCTAACAATTGTTGCTTTCAAAGAACTCAGACAATTGATATTCAACTTTCAATCAAGTGAAAACATATAGTATTCGTATCAATGAATGAGTAAAAAATTAGTAGGAAAAAATAGGAATAAATTGTCAAATTATATTTCCGAAAATAAAAAGTTGTCAAATTATAACTTTGATTAAAACATTTTGAAGTTTTTTTGGAATTAGAAAAGTATTTACAGTTTTTTTTCTTCTATGGAACTAGCTAGGAAACGATTACTTTGTATTTAAAGTTTTTTTTTTTTTTTTGGTATCCGTGGGTGTCCAGGCTAGCTTGCGCACACCTCGACTAATCCCACAAGGCCCTGAAGTTAACAGCCGGGTAAACCTCTAATTAATTTGTATTTAAAGTTGTTGATTTATAAAAACAATTAAAATTTATTAAAAAGTAATTTGTAGCCTATATCTTTTATGACTAGATTTTAGGAGGCTTCCAAGAATTATCAGCAAGTAATAAAAAAAAAAAAAAAAATTGAGGCCTTAGGCGGTTGCCTAATTTGCCTAAGGGTAAAGCCGGCCCTAGGTGCGCTGTAATTAATTTATCATTTATGTACAACATTATATTATTTTCTGTAGTCCGTTACACTATCGGTGACAGTATTTTGGATTTGATTCATATATATCTTCTGAGGGCTTATCATTTTTTGTTTTTAGAGTTGTGCTATAATTTTTCTCAGTATATTATAGATAAATACACTTCATTTTTATTATTGAAATGTCACATAAATCCAATATAGGTTACAATTAAAATTCAATCAAAAAAATTTCAATGTCTTGAACGCGGACGGAGATTATATTTCCTTGCTGCCATTGAAGAAGTTGTAAGGGAATTCTCCCTTGTTCCCTCTGTGAGAAAATAATCAGGGTCCTGGTGACTGTTTGCATCATCTTCTTCTAATAAGTCATTAGTGATCCATGAAGGCCAGTGCACACTGCTGTCGCTACTGCTACAATCCATTTCCAAACACAAGTCTCTCTCTTTGTTGTTGCTTCTCAGGTTTCTTAATCTCTCCATCAAGTCCACTAGCATTCTATGGTTCAATTGCTCATAATCCCTGCAACAAGAAGTAGTGTTAAATTAAGTTGTCGAAAACTTGATTCGTAAAATATTGAGGGAAAATAGATAAAATCACTCACTTGTATGTATAGATAGCATGCAAGAGTTGCGCGGAAGTGAGAAGCAGAAAGAGCAGCCGAACAAAGTTGATTATCCATAGTTGTTCAATATTGTTCGACAACATTCTTGGTATTGCGAATTCCAACAAGAATGCAGTGCATAAACCTGTGGATTGTATGCAACGATAAGTCCTTATGTACCCATTTGATTAAATCATGTCACATGATTGAAAAAAATTAGGGATATAGATGCATATGTATACATACCCAGATAGAGCTTTGGTCTGATAGTGTAGGTTTGCTTAGTTCCGGTGAGCACATAAACGATGAATGTCAATATGGAGTAGACGAAAAAGGCTTTGATCATTCGTGATTCGAAAAGCAACATGTTGTGCAAGGTGAAGAGTTTATCTAAAGCAAAAAACATTCTTGCCTGCTTTTCTTCGAAAGCTTCCTATATGTATGATAAATACTATTAGAAAGACAAAAAGAGTAATGTCTGCTGAGAATAATTCATCATCATAATTATAATTAACAAAGAATTACTAACCTGAGCTGCTAATATTGACTTTGAATTCGCTACAAGGCGTTGATGAGCTTCTTCGAGTTGTTCTTGCCGTTTAATAAGCGCTTCTTGTTGATTATGACCAAATTCAGCTAACTCTTTCAAAGTATCCCTACAAAAACACAATACACAACATAAGATTTGTTTTCCCGAGGAATAAAAAATATCTGTTTTTGTTCGCGTTCATTTACCTGCTCTCAGTGAATGCTTGAGACTGAAATTCTGACAAAGATTGAAGCCCTTCAAGAGCCTTGGATTGTCCCTCTATAAGTTGTTTCTGCTTATCCAACGAAACACCTGCAACATCCCTGATTTCGTTAGTCTTGCTTTGCAAGTTACTCATCTTATCAGAAATTATATTTCCAACTTCATTAATCTTCTTTTCAACTTCCACTGTTTCTGTTTTCAGATTGTCCATTTTTTGACCCAAACTGTTATAAGAATCATGAAGTGTTGCAATCCCTTCTTCAATTTTGTTTTTCATTTTCTGTTGCTCATTTTGCAGCGCTGATTGAGTAGCTGCAATTTGCACAGATTGATTGAAAATATCCTCCGAATACTCCTTCACTACACTTATGTGATCTGAGACTTTCTTCGAACTCTCAACCACTTGCTGAGTCTGTTCATCAATCACATTCAAAGTACTCAGGATACCATCTGATCTTTGCAACAATTTGTCTGATTTGTTATCCAAGTCCTTCAACTTGTCCTCTGCGAAATTTGCTGATCTTTTCAGATCATTCACCAATCTTTCGGTCTGACGTCTGAAAGCAGCACCCCTGAAAGCACAAAAATCAATCAAATTTCATGTCAGATTTTTCTATTCCTCAAATGTAAAAAAAAAAAAAAAAAAAAAAGGTATTAGATTAGATACTCAACTGTAACTGATAACAAATGGAATTGGTTTCCAGGAAGAATTCAAGATAGATTCGGTAATCATTATCATTCAATTTCGCAAGACATTTTTTCATTAGAGTACTGGTGTGACACACAGGAAAAGGTGCTCTAGTAGAGTCCAGCTGAAAGCAGTTGCTTAAGTCCCAAGCAAACCGCTTTCGTTTTTCGTTGTCATCAGAAATAATCTCAGAACAAGCATCAAAGATCTGCCTGTATGCAGTAAGCCAACAAGAGTTTGAGCCAAGCATCATTTTCTCTTTCACCTTTTCGACCAATTGAATCCCCTTCCGGTTGTCAAAAGCTTCCAGGGAAAATTGAGCATCAACATCACCACCACCACCACCGTCTATAACCGACCAAACATCGTCTGGAGATTCCTCAGCCTTGCCAGAAGCAAAAGGGTTCCAACTCCTAGACATACAAGAGTCTGAGAAACAGACCAAGATCAACAGAAGAAAAAGAAGATGATTGTGTCTACCCATTTTTTTTTCTCCAATTCTTCTCTCAATTTGATTTTCCACTACTTGATATAAAAATTGTGCCCAGATTACACTTAGACCTGCAACAAAACAGTACACGGTCAATTGTAAACTGAATTGGAAAGAAATCAAAATAAATATAAATTAACATGCAGAGAGACTATTATAACATTTCTTTTCAATAAAAAAATTCTATAAATAGAAAAAATTAAAATCATTAAAAGGGTAATTGAGGCAAAAAAAGGAGAATCATGAAGCATATACTATTTGTAATGTTGTTATCTCATTTATTTCACATGCATCATGTAGATATGTATTTTTTATATATACCACATGCCATGGTTGTGATTCGAATCTTGGGACATTACCGGTCTGAACGAACACCCTTTTCATAGAGGTTGTTGATATGCATAGATAGTGTAGTTTTTAGCTAAATAAAAAGAAAACAGTAACTGATCTATAATTAGAAAATCCAACACAACCAAACAATTACACTAATCAAAAGCTGAAACCCAACTAATTTTTATGTTATTTTTCGTTTTCGGTCAATGATTGATATCAAATTGTTAACAAAGTATTAAGAAAAACAGAGCAAACTATACAATATAAAAAATATATATATATATAACAGAGCAACAAAAGCTTCACACAGAGAATCAGGGAGAGAGAGAGAGAGAGAGAGAGAGAGAGAGAGAGAGAGAGAGAGCTTACTTGAGAGTAAATTTATGGTTCGGCTGCAACTGGAGTAAAGAAAGTGATTAAATATTCATGCAAAAGAAGAAATCTTGGAGAGAAAGAAACAAGTGGGTGTGTTGATGTAGGACGGTTTAGGAAAATTTCAATTCTAGTAAGATTTATTTTGTAATTTATTTTCAATTCTAGTTGAATTTGTTTAGGATTTCCTTTTTAGTAGTTTTTGGCAATAACTCAAATTACCTTTTGGTAATTTTGAGATTTTCTATTTTAGTCAATTTAGGGATCTTGAATCCTAGATGATTTGGGTAGTTTTGTGCTTTTATATTTTAGTAGATTTAGGGATCCTGAATCTTAAATAATTTGGGTAGTTTCAATCATTTCTTTTCAGTCTAGTCAGAAGTCCCGAATCCTAAAGAATTCTAGTTTGTTTTATTTTCATTTAAGCAAGTGTCAGAATCATTATTTGTAAGCTTTAATTGATTTTAATAAAAACGTTCCTTTGGAACATTTATCTGTCGTGGATTCGACATACTCTTTGAGGATTCGAGAGCACCGTTTATCTGTCGTGGATTCGACATACTCTTTGAGGATTCGAGAGCACAATTTTCTAACGAAGACTACGGAGTGATGGCCCCTGCATGATAGTGATGAAGTGATCATTCTTATTTTCGCCATACCCCGCTACATCAATCGGTATCAAAGCAAGGTTTTCGCAGACCTTTTTATGGCGCACGATGGTTCGGGAAGCAACCATCCTAATGACAGTGATCAAAGGATGAGGGCAATAGCAGCTGAGGTTGTTACTGCCGCCGTTCACAACTTATTGCAACCACGATTGATGCAAGATAGAAACTGAATGTAATTATTGATGCAACATCAAAACATCAAGTGCTCTCTGTTTTCTTTCTGTTATGTTTTGTTTAGTTTTGTTTTTCTCTGTTCTGTTATTTTCTGTCTCTCTTTCATGAGCAAAAAAAGTATATATAAGCATTTGAATAAATTGAAGCAGGTGAAGGATTTGATAACAATGAAGAAATGTTAAAGCACCCAATATCATTATTTATGATCTAGTAGTTTGATAATGTATCAACAAAAGTTATGTAAATATATTGATATATAACCCATTTTCAACTAATGTAAAGGTTGCTAATTTGAAGTATCGGTCCAAATTTCTCTTGGTGTAGTGGACCTCCTGCAGGTCTTCGAAAAATTCTCATACATGATGCTAATGGCCTGTTTCTTCAATTATAGGTTTAGTTGATGCATTTTTCATTGACGTATCTTATCTATTGATATTCAAAAGCATATATAATCATAAGTTTTTGATAAGAAAACTAAACATAATTAGCTTCTCTTGGAAAAGTTATTCAAGGACTTAGTTTTAGAGCATGGATTCTTTTTTCCTCTCTGTTTCAATGATTTTGCCGTAGATTGTAAGTATTGAATGATTGAAGGAGCATTGATAACTTTGCCGAAATTCAACTAGGTGTCAGCTGCACAATTACTTGAAGAATGCCTATGCTTATCAAATTCCACCACATATAAGCAAATTGAATCAACTTTATGCTCTTGACTTAAGTGGTGTTCTTCTACAATGTTTGGGTAATTTCAGCAATTACCTACCAATATTAGGTCTAAAAAGCAACGACTTTTATGAGTGGACCGAGTCTAAGGGTGATTGACTTAAGTCGCTATAATTTGCGAGGGAAAATTCTAAAATCATTGGCCAATTGTACATACGTAGAATTTCTTAATCTCGGATATAACCATATCAGAGATACTTTTCCCTTTTGGTTGGGAACTCTTCCAGAATTAAAGGTTGTTATCTTGACATCCAATAGATTCCATGGTGTTATATCTTAACCGAAGACAAATTTTAAGTTTTCAAAATTGCAGATTATAGATCTCTCTCACAATTTGTTTACGGGCGAGACCAAAGCTTGACGCCACATGCAGAAGTGAATTGCCTGAGGGGCTTACTTTGTTGAAGTTTTAGACAAATCCTCCCTCTCGATATCACAAAATGGAAACTTATTTCACATCCCCGTTAGAGTGCCGCTCAAAATGAGCAGGTTCTATCATTAATTTCCGTAAGTAAAACTGCCTTTTTGATAACCAAAAAAACTTGTCTATCTTTCTCACCACTTACCCATCACCAGACATGAACTACGACTTATTTATTATCAATATAAATTGAACTTGCATGCATCACATATATAAATGCTTACAGATGTTCTTGTTCTTGTGCTTTTAGGATTTTTTTTTGAGGATCCCCTATTGATGTTATGTTCTTGCACCATGATATTATATGGAACACAGTTGCTTTTTTATGATATATTTTATTTTCTGCCAATATTGCACATTGAAGAACCACGCAATATTGGATATTTGGATGTAATTTAATAAGTGCTGTTTTATTGTATATGTGAAGGATTATTCTTGCAAGTGCAACATTTTGTGATTGATTTTCTATGTTGATGCAATGATCCCCCATGATTGAATTTTAAGACCTGCATCTACTGTGTCTATATATTATTATATTTCTTCAATCTAGTTATTTATACCTTCTGTGTTTGTATGCTTGTATGCAAATGACATGTAAGCAACGAATTAGAGATGTGGCTTTAATCAGTTGGTTGCATATGAACCTGTTTGATCTAATTATTTGTCTTTTGTCAATGATACTTGTTGTATGTGCATATTCGGCTAAATGACACGTCAGCAAGGAAGACAGGAAAGCGAGAAGGAAGGAGAATGCCATGTCACTTATCAACCAATCAACGAAGCAAGCATTGATCACTTGCCACGTCATTCGGCCACGTCATCAAGATCAATAAAAGCAAAAAGTATACTCGCCAAAGCAACCCAGTCTACGAAAGAAAAATCGTGTTCGCCGAGTACCCCTACTCGGCCCAGACCCTCTCGGCCAATAAGGGAAAAGTAACCTCCTTATAGTATGCCTCCTAGAATAAGAATTCCTCAAGATATAAGGTCTAAAGGCGTTACACTCCAAAGATGATGCAACTTTATCTTCTCCGGGAGAAGTCTAAATAGGAAACAAGTCTCAATTCATCCACCACATCAGACTCCTAATACAAATAAAATTAGGGACTTCACCACCAACATGGCATGGGAAAGAAAGAAAACCTAGCCATTCTAGTATAAATAGGGCCATGTGATCCACGGTGAAGGGGTTCGGAATCTCAGAGAATAGAGCATTGTGTGGGAGATAGTATTGAGTGTGTAACCTTAAACGATTTATAATATTATTTTCTTGCCCTCAAGGGTGCTGTGGTTTTTTCCCTTTCTAGGGTTTTCCACATAAAACTTGTGTCTTGCATGCATCGATCTAAGATCTTATTTTCATTAAATTCAGTAAACGCGTGGCAATCCAGAATTCACCGTCAACAATTGGCACTAGAAGGAGGGGTTAGTGAACAAGAACTTCGAGGAACCCTTACGAACAGACCTAAAACATGAGCAACATCAACGACAAGGATGGAAACTCCATCGGCGATCAGGTCCCTGAAGTAACTGGAATAGCAGGGGACAGAACATTGATGACTGGGGAGTAATTGGTAGAAACGCTAGAAGTTAGGATGGCTGACCCAGGGGCTCTACAGCACTTCCAAACCTCCTTGATGAACTTGGTCAGCGAATCCAACAAATTAGGACTTTCGCTTCCTATAGGCCTAGGGATTTCTTCTCCCTATGACTTAACAACAAGCATGCCTGGAGACCACCCACTGGGGAGGTTACGCTTGGAAGTCCATATCGTGACCCCAGATGCCCAAACAAAGCCGTCTATGGAGGAAGTACCTCGGAACCACCCTGAAGTCGTCGAAGGAAGAAGACAAAAGAAGGGAAAAGGTTTGCTGGATGATGAATCCTTAGAAAGGCGAGGCCGCAGTCGGGCGCATGGGACGATCCCTAATAGTGCGCACCAGAAGACCCGACGGAGATACTGTTCTATCTCATCTAAATATAAAAGTCCTCAGCCGAGAAGGGGGTTCAGTCAAAAAGGGTGAGACAAAGGAGATCTGAAAGCACAGACGATCAGAGGTCTGGAGGAAGCATAGACAGTAGGGAGGATGCCTACCGAAGAGTGACTATTAAGAGCCAGCTTGGCCCGGGAGGAGAACCGACCGGCCAACAAAGTGTTACTCTTCAAGAACTGTCAAAGAAGGTCTCAGCTATGGCTCGAAGATATGGACACAGTGTTTCATCAGACGATGAATCAAACAACTCATTCATTGATCAAATCGCTTATACCTAGTTCCTGAAAAGATTCAGGATGTCGACTGTTAAGCAATACAAAGAGAACAGGGACTCGAACCTGTCAAACGATTCTGCAATGTCATGGCATAATATGAATCCAATGATCGACTTTTATGCTTAACATTCCCAAAAACTTTCGGCGATCTCACTTCCAAGTGGTTTGGGTGACTCCCACCCAAAAGCATTAACAATTTTTCCAGTTTCAGCAAGGCATTCATAAGGCAATTCATTGGAGGCGTGCAAATGAGAAAATAACTCACCAACCTGTTGAATTTGAAGCAAGAACATAACGAATCCATCAAAAAATACCTGACGAGATTCGGGAAAGAAGTCGCTCAGATTGAAGATGCCAGTGATGTAGCCGTCATAGCTGCTTTCACCAATGGGCTGCAAAGCGGCCGTCATAGCCGCTTAACCAGCAAGTCAATGATTTCATCTTTGGTTGCTATAGGTCTTATACGTGCTTCAAAAGTTGTCTTACAACGTTTCGCTGCAAGCATATCTCCTAATGCATCAATCCCATTTCTTCCATGTTCAACATCTCCATATATTGCTATCATTTCTCTCCATCCATGGTAGTCTACATTTTCTTCTATTGCAGCCATCTGATATCACTATGACCGGTTCTGACAAAATATGAGAACTGAAGTGAAGACAGGATAGGATCTGAGGCTGAGAATAACAATAAAGGGACATGGAGCTCATCTAAAACAATAGATACTACGTGAGCAGTCACAAAATCCTAGGGGCAAATTATAGCCACTGTTTCACTCTCCATAAACTTGAAGGCCGCATTAATTCAGTATCAAAGTCAGACAACGAAGAATTACAACGAATTAGTAAATCTAAGTAATTCAAAATCTCTTTGGAGAAAGAGACATGTTAAATACAATCAAACAAGAAAAATATAAAAAGGATCAGAAATTATGCTGATATCTGCATCTTTTCTCTTTTAGGATATGGTTTGATTGTTCTTCACAAAAGCTATTGTGATCGTGATTAGGCACATAAGGGGTTGTGAGTGTTTGAAATAGTGTAAAATAAACCTAGTCACAACCACTTATGAAACCATATGTTTTGCTTTCTATCTAAAAACCATATCTAAAAACCAATAAGTCCCTGCAAACTAAAAGTGGAAAATGAAACAAAAATCCAAACTCACATAAATGATGACAATGAAAAAATAATTATAAACCATTAAAACTAAACAGAAGCAAGACAAAGTTTATCATTAAAAGAAGAAAAGGAAACAGGAAAGACTAAGTACTCTGTGATCAACTTGCGAACCAAACCTGGTTTAGCAGAAGTCACAGTTTAGCATAAGCTGAAGAGGCTTATATAAGCCATGTCTCTAAGCCAAAGAAGAAAACCAAACCGTTAGCTTGTTTGTGTTTGAGACACGTACTGAGCTTGGAGGGAAAAAGAAAGGAATTATTTAATTAATAAAGTGAAGGATCTTGAAGTAGTACAACTATTGAGGTATGAGATTTCATGTTTATTGTGAATAAAAATTTCATATTCTTGTTAGTGATAATTGTCACTTTCATAATGTACAAGTGTGTAACCACATTAATTAGAGAAAATGAAAAATGTGTGGGCCGTCCATATGTACTGGAGACTTTCGGGAGGTGGTGGGTGGTTCTATCATATGTCATTCATCATATATGGAGAGCACAATTATCATGAGGAATTGCAGACAGAAAGGGATTTTTGGTATTTCAAATTTCAGTGGCAAGTGGCCCATTTCAAGTGTGAGATCATCATTGTTAGGAAATTACAGTAAATATAATTTCATAAATCACAACAACTTATATCTCTAGATGCTTAGTAATAAACGTAAATACAGAGATACAACAAAACAAAATAGTTCTAGCAACCTAAACCAGATTTTATCAGTTACCAGATATGCATGCAGATTAACAACAGATTAAAGTTAAACCTATAAATGTTCAGATTTAGGCATACACTTTCATATTTATGTTAAACATGCATATCTAATAGAGCTACTTAGAGGATATCACCTATACATGCAAGATCTAACAAAAATAAAGCAGTATAGAAGTGCAGTAAGGTAAATGACACAAGATCTATAGTGGTTCAGCCAAGAATGGGCCTACATCCACTTTGAGCCACTCAGAAGAGACTCTATCACTATATGGTGTCTTTACAGCCTTGAACTACACAGATCTATTCAAGATCAACCCTCAAAAGGAGCCCAAAAGCCCTAGTAACAAGAATCGCTCAACCCTAGAAACCCTAGCCTCTCAAACACTCTTCTGATAACAACCAGAAATACACAAAAGTAGTATTAGAAGAATCACAATACACAGAGGAACATTTCTCTCTTCTAACTCTCTTGCAAATTCAAAGCAGAGAACCCAGTTATTCAAGATGAATACCAAGAACACAAAGAACACTCTAGAGAGAAAAAGAACTATGTAAACAGAGAGAAAACCCTAAAAGAATAACAAATGAAACGATGCCTTCTCTCTCATCATCGCTTCGTTTATATAGGTCAGAAGAGATAAGGTACACATCAGCTGGGAGGATCCAATCACAGCATGCCACTTCAACAGAGAATCTCTGACTCAGCTCTTCAGATGATTAGATAACATAAGTGAAACAGCAACGTTTTGGACTTGGGCCGAATGGGAGCAACTGGTTACTTGGGCTTCTCTTGGCTTCAACCCATCTTATCATTGGGCCATTTGAAAACTCTGATGGGCTAATACAAAATCTTTACAAATTCCACCTTATATCATCACTGTTGATCAAGGTTGCTTAGACACCAACATATAGTAAAGGAAATCCCTTCTGAAGTACCTGGCTCAAGACACAGAAAACAGAAATCAGCCATAATCACCAATTTTAAGCAAATTCAAACAATGTTTAAGTTTGCTATAAGGTACCACTTTTGTACCCATATCAGCAGGATTATCTTCAGTGGAAATTTTATCCACTTCCACCACTCCATCTGAGATTTGATCTCTGATAAAGTGGTATTTAACTTATATGTGTTTAGTTCTTTCATGAAAAACAGGGTTTTTACAAAGATGCAATGCACTTTGACTATCAGTGTATATCAAAGATATTCCTTTAAAAACATTAATCTCACTTAACAACCCTTGAAGCCATATGGCTTCTTTAATAGCTTCAGTAACAGCTATATATTCATCTTATGTTTTAGACAAAGCCACAACAGATTGTAACTGACTTTTCCAACTAACACAACATCCTGCAAAGGTGAAGAAATATGAGGAGGTAGACCTTCTCTTATCTCTGTCCCCAGCATAATAAGAATCAACATAACCAATAAGTTCTAAATCACTGTTAGAATAATCATAAATCAGTCCCACAGAAGTAGTAGTACTAATATACCTGAGCAGCCATTTCATGGCATTCCAATGTCCCTTTCCAGGCTTAGCCATATATCTAGATAAAAAACTAAGGGCTTGAGCCAAGTCTGGTCTAGTACTAATCATGGAGTACATCATTGATCCTACTGCACTAGAGTAAGGACTTTTCTCCATATATCTAGTTTCTTCAATAGTTCTAGGAGATATAGCAGCAGATAAAATAAAGTTTGAAGCTAAAGGCACATTGGCAGATTTACAATTTTTCATGTCAAATCTATTTATCAATTTTAACAGGTATTTAGACTGACTTAAGTAAAGTCTGTTCTCATTTCTGATTCTCTACCCAGAATTTTCTTAGCATTTCCTAAGTCTTTCATTTCAAATTCAGATTTCAGTTTCTGCTTTAAATCTCTAACCCTAGACATGTCTTTACTAGCTATCAACATATCATCCACATATAAAAGCAAGTAAACAAATTTTTCAACAACAGTATTATTGAAGTAAAAACAGGAATCAAACTTACTCTTATAGAAACCTAAGCTATTAATAAAGGCATCAAATCTTTTATACCACTGTCTTGGGGCTTGTTTAAGCCCATACAGAGATTTCTTAAGAAGACACACATGTGAGGGATTTGTTTAGGATGTAAACCCCTCAGGCTGAGACATGTAAATAGTCTCATCCAAATCCCCATAAAGGAAAGTAGTTTTAACATCCAACTGCTCTAATTCAAGGTCATAGCAGGTAACAAGGGCTAGAATAATCCTAATGGTCTTGTATTTGACTACAGGAGAGAATATCTCATTGTAGTCAATTTTTTCCCTTTGAGTGAACCCTTTAGCAACTAATCTAGCCTTATACCTAGGTGGCTCATTCTGCCCATCCCCATCTTTTATCTTAAAAATCCATTTACAGGCTATAACCTTCTGTTTCTCTGGTTTCTTCACCAGAGACTAGGTATTATTCCTAACTAAGGACTCCATCTCATCGTTCATGGCATTCAGCCATCTAGATTTCTCTAAGGAACCTATAGCCTCTTCATATGTCCTAGGCTCAACATTGTTTATATCTTGGCCAGTGCACAATGCAAAAGAAATGAAATCTGCATTGGAAAACTTACTGTTAGGTATGATGTTCCTTCTAATCCTATCCCTAACCAGCTCGTAACCAGCTAAAGAATCAGTGTTATTCTCTGGCTAATTCTGACTCTCTTCCACCTGATGAGAACCATCATAATGGGTAGCCTCTTGGTCCTTAACAGGATCAAGTTGAACCGAGACTTGACTTGGTGGTGGGCTACCAACTTCCACATGAATATGGTTGGCAACATCCTTTGAAGGATCTGTTATGTTTTCAGTGGGCAATTCAATGTCTTTACAAGGCAATCTAGACTCATCAAACATAACATCTCTACTAATTATGACCTTAAAACCCTTTTGATCCCTAATCCACAACCTATAACCCTTAACAGCTAAAGGATAACCTAGAAAAACACCCTTTAAAGCTCTAGGTTCTAACTTCCCTTCATATTGGTGTGCATAACAGGCACACCCAAAAACTCTTAAGTGTTTGAGGCTGGGAGGTCTCCTAGTCCATAACTCTTCAGGAGTTTTAAGGTATATGGCAGTGGAGGGAGATCTATTAATAAGATAGGCAGCTGTAGCAGCAGCTTCTCCCTAAAAACTTTAACTCAAACCTGAGTCAATAAGAAAGCATCTCACTTTGTCAAGAATAGTTCTGTTCATTCTTTCTGCCACCCCATTTTGTTGGGGTGTATATCTGACAGTTCTATGCCTTTGGATGCCTTCACTGTCATAGAACTTATTGAATTCATCTTTGCATAATTCAAGACCATTATCTGTCCTAAGTGTTTTGATTTTCTTAGAAGTTTGGTTTTCAACTAACTTCTTCTAAGTTTTGAAGCTTTCAAAAGCTTGGTCCTTAGACTTAAGGAGATAGATCCAGACTTTTCTTGAAAAGTCATCTATCAAGGATAGAAAATAGTGATTACCCCCATGAGTTGGGACATTGGCAAGCCCCCAGAGATCTGAGTGATTATACTCAAGAATCTCTGAAGTGGTGTGTTGGGCAGTATTGAAGCTAAGTCTGTGTTGCTTACCTAGGATGCAATTTGCACAGAATTCAATCTTATTCACTTGATCACCATCAAGCATATTCTACTTACTAAGCTTACTCAACCCTTTCTCACTCATGTGACCTAGTCTCTTATGCCATAGAGACCCCTTGTCATAGATTTTGGAAGCCACACAAGCAGCTTCATCTGTGACAGTAACCCCTCTCAATATATAAAGCCCATTCTTCTTGTTTCCTTTAAGGATGACAAGGGATCCCTTAGAGGCCTTAAGGATGCCTCTTTCAACTTTATAGGAGTATCCTTCCTCATCTAAGGTTCCTAGAGAAATAAGATTTCTCTTCAGATTTGGGACAAATCTAACATTCTTAAGGACTCTTATCATGTCATCATACATTCTCAAAGCAACAGAACCTATTCCCTCAACCTTACACTATTGGTTATTTCCCATCAGTACAGATCCACCATCGAGTTCTTCAAACTCAGTGAACCACTCCCTATTAGGACACATATGGTAGGAGCAACCAGAGTCTAAAATCCATTCAGATCTTATCTCATTGGTGCTCACAATGAGGACTTCTCTAGGTTCAAAATAGTTAGAGGCAACTGCAGCATTACCATCTATCTGTGTTTTATCTTGAGTCTTTTTCTTAAATTCATAACAGCATTTCTTTATATGCCCTTCTTTCCCACAGAAGTAGCATTTCCTAGATCCAAACCTATTTCTAGACTTGGATCTATTATGGTTAGGGGTTTTATTCCTGCCTTTGTTCTTACTGTTTTGATTGTTATTCTTTTCTAAAGGCCTACCCCTAGCAAATAAGTTTTCACCACCATTTTTTTATTTTATTTTTTTTATTTTTTTTATATTTTTTTTAATAAAATTGGACTGATCTAAGGGGAAAAAGCATCACAAACGATCATATGCTGAAAAACCCCTAGACAGTATCCATAAATAAAAGAGATGAAAGAAAATAAAAAGTGACAAAAAGCAACAAAGCACAAAGAGCTAGGGAAAACAACCCCAAACAAAAAGAGGCACGCAGGCCACACCAACAAGAAAAAGAAAACATAAAGAAAAACAAAAAGACTCACGGCCCATACAGTCATTGCCAACTAAAGAAGAACAGAATGGCGGGGCAGAGAACCACCAAGAATCAGCCTGAAGTTCCAAAGCATGCTTAGAAAGTGTATCTGCAACTTGATTCTTGTCCCTAAAAGTATGTGAAACCTGAAAATCAATATGCAAGATTTGGAAGATACAGCGCTGCCACGCCTGACGAACCCTCCAAGGAACCAACTCAGAACAAGAGGAAAGAAGCTGAACCACATAAATAGAATCACTCTCAAGCCAGATTCGAAGCCACCCATACTTCCAAGCAAAATTAATGGCCAATGAGGCCGCTAGAAGCTCGGCCTCAAAAGCGAAAACCTGACCAAGAGGAATAGCAAAACAACCCTTCACAAAGGCTCTACAGTTTCGAAAGATACCACCACAACTACCAACTCCCGGAGAGCCCATAGCAGCGCCATTAGTATTCACTTTGATCCAACCGGGGGTCGGAGGAGACCAAACCACACTCTTGATTATCGGGGCTTTAGAAGGGCGATCCTGAAGACCAAATCGTCGAAGAATCAAAAGGTCGTCCATACAATTATGCATACAACCAATCTCCATGCGATTAGCCTCTGAAACCGCACACCAAACCAAAGAAAGGGCGGATCTAAATTCCACCGACTTCCTTTCAAAGATCCACTGATTATGAGCAGTCCACACCCCTCAAATCACTACATGGATAGTCGCTTTCCACAAAATCCTGACCTGCTCACTAAAGGAAACCGACATGGCCTGCAAGAAGAAGGATTGCCAAGTTTCGGTAGAGACACGTCGCTGGAAAGCCGAGAAAACCGCTTCCCAAAGAGCAACCGCTAGGGGACAATGAAGAAAAAGATGATCTACAGATTCACTACTAACCCCACAAATATTGCAACGAGAAGCCAATTGGAACTCAGACCTGCAAAGGCGATCCTCAGTAGGAAGCCCGTTCAACATCAACCACCGGTCAAAGCTGAGCAAGAGGGGGGAATAAAACGGGACCAAACATCTCTCCACCAAACAACTTGAGGAATATCACGAAGAAACTAGGAATAAGTAGCCTTGCAAGAAACATGACCATCCCAAGAATTAGCCCAAATCAGAGAATCCACAACAGGAGAAATTACAATACGATCAATCTGAAAACACAGATCCGGGAAGTGCGCTCAGAAACAATTGTCCAGCACCCATCTACCTTGATGAATAAAATTCGAGACCCTCACCCATAGCAGATTAGCTAAATTATCAGGAATCCCTAAAAGGTCCAAAATGGGAACC
The DNA here is from genome assembly GCA_954870605.1 of Acer campestre. Lineage (NCBI taxonomy): Eukaryota > Viridiplantae > Streptophyta > Magnoliopsida > Sapindales > Sapindaceae > Acer > Acer campestre. Next base: position 5,073,145 of record OX940812.1, read on the forward strand.
CCCAACCAATTATCCCGCCAAAAGTCCCTCTGAGAGTTCTCAACAATCAGCCAGATACCTTCCTTAAGAAGGGAACTATAATTAGACCGAAGAGAAGACCAAATCGAGGAGGTGAGATACCCTCCATGAGGCTTCTGCAAATGCCTGATATACCTCTCCCGAAGAAAAGAGAAAGCAAAACCATCAGAGGTCATAAACTTCCAAGTGAATTTTCGCAACAGTGAGTCATTCAGCAACCCAATATCTTTCAGACCAAGACCACCCTGTGAGTAAGGCCTTCAGCAACGATCCCAAGCAACCCGAACCAACCTAGTCTCCTCATTAGAACCAGGCCATAAAAAGTTTCTCAACTTGCGGTTAATTAGTGATATAAAGAAGAAGGCCACTTGTAAATCATGAAAGAGTGCACAAATGAACTAGTGATGACCGACCTGATCAGAGTAGCATGATCGGCCAGAGAGAGGGACTTGCCCTTCCATTTAGTGAATTTAGACAAGATCTTATCTGCAATAGGACGTAACACTGCTTTTCGTGGCTTGCCCAGAAACAAAGGGACTCCCAAATAAGAAAATGGAAGATGCCCAATCTGCATACCAACCAAAGACTATAAACTACCAATCCGAGAGGAAGAGATAGAAGATTCGAAATAAATCAAAGACTTACCCCAGTTAACCAACTGGCCTGAAATATCACCATAATCTCTCAAAGCACCCATGATATTCTTTAGATTCTTTTGAGTGCCTCTGCAAAAGATCAAAACATCATTATATGGTAAAGAATTCAGTTGTTGGATTTTGAGGAGCTGTGAAAACATATGGTAAAGGGGATTACCACAAACCCTTTATATGTGAAGAATTCAGTAGTTTTCGCGAACACTCTGACTATCACCTCTATGACTATCTGGATGGCGATAAGATACCCTTTCAAACAGTCCAACTTGAGGATAGAGCCCGCCTTTTGGAACATTTTCCTCAACTCATCACTCAAACCGGTTTCCCATAGGTCTACGGTTCCATTTAAGGTAGCCCGTATCTTGCATTGTATCATGGAGAGGCAGCCTGTTGATGTGGGAGTTATAGTGAAGATGGAGATTCAGAGGATTGGGAGAAATGAATCAGAGTCAGATATTCTCCCTTTTCCATATCTGATTACAGAGGCATGCAGATTGGCAGGTGTGGATATATGTAAGGATGTTCTAAAACCCCCTTTGTCTGATATGGATTTGACCATATGGCGTTGCTTGATGAGCAAGCGTGGGGAGTTACCAACCATCGAGAAGCGGAGCATAGTGCACAAATCAGATACTGGCACAAGTGCTGAGGCAGAGTTTAAGAGAGTTGTTCAGGATGATGAGCGTTTTGATGATGAGGAGGAGGATGATGAGACTCCTACTATTGTTGATGATCCTAGGCAGCCTTTAGGTCTTCAGATTTTATATGGAGTAGAGCACATCATGGGCACTCAGACCAGTGATTTTGATATACTCCATGCTGATGGTCTAGTTCTGGAAGCAAGGTAGAAGGCCCTAGAGAAGAGACAGATGACTTTGGAGAGTCTGATTCAGGATTTGAGCGAGACCGTGATCACGGGATTTACAGACCTCCGTCATGATTTGAGGCTTACTCCATATGTCAAGAGGCCTAAGAAGACTACCATAGGGACTCCATCTATTCCAGCCACAGCATCAGGACCCAGTATGGATGCACCTGACTCTGTCCTTCAGATTGCACAATCTGCAGCTGAAAAGGTAGCCCAGTTAAAGGAGGCTATGGCCCATTCCATTATCGATCAGGGAGTTCCTTATATAGGAGGTCCTCCAGTAGATGAGACAGCTGCGCATAAGAGATGGAGAGATGAGCAGGCCAGGAGAGCAGCTGTAGTTAGAGAGCAGAGGCGGAAGGACCCGAAAGGGATGGGTAGAGTGGAGTATGAGCAGAATGAGAAGGATTCAGAGTAGTTGCCATCCTACTATCTTTAGACTTTATTTTGGACCATCATCATGTGCATCATTTATTATTTCACTTGGATATTGTTAACACTTTGGCTATTTTTCAGTTTATTTTGTTGGATATTTTATTGCTTTATGTTTATTTGCCATTTCCTTATCTTTCGTTTTTATTTCTTCATTGCTCTTATTTCGTTTTTTTGCATAGAATAAGAGTGTGGTTTGGATGTTGGTAGAGGATTTAGGACATTTGTGCTTTATTGATATATTTTGATTGTTTGGATTTTGTGCATGATAGGATGGGAGGGCAATATGGTGAATTGTTGATATCTATTGTTATATTGCCTTTGCTTGATGAATTCTTGCTTGAAATTTGTTGAGTTGTGCTTTTAAAGATTTCTACCTCCCATGGACATTGGGGACAATGTCCAATTTAGGTTTGGGGGTCCATTTGCGCAACACCATTTGCTTGGTTTTTAAAATTTTGTGCCAAATTTTTCAAAATTCTTGCGATATTGCAATATTTGAGCATGTTTTGCTTGTTGAGATTGTTCTTTATATGAAGTAGTCAGGAATTATGCATCTTTGCCATTGTTTGGTTTAAATTAACACCATGCCACTTAGGGGGTCATTGAACAAAGTGCGTTAATCTTTTTCTATTAATGTTGAGTGAATTATCAAATTTGCTTGAAGGATAGGAATTAATAGTGGAGATTCCCGTGAGGATCACAAACATGGCCTTTAAAAAGCATATTTCAAGTTGTCAAAAATTTCACTCTTGAAACACTCACTCTTAAACACTCATACAAGCATGTATTGGTCTCATTTGCACTAAAATGTTGTTTGCCATAGAATATTATGGACTGCTTGTGGATGCTTTATTTTGCCTAGTGGACAAACCTTTAGAAATGATTTTAGGCGATGCATGTGAAAAAACCACTAATTGGCCTAAATACTTCCAACCCATTTAAATGTGTGTGCTCCCAAGCCCCTTTGAAGCCAAACACGTTTTAAACTTTTCATTCATGAATCACATCTATATGAACCTTATAAGCCTTAAAAATATTGACTTACCTTGACCTAATGATTTACTAAGGCTTAGGAAATCAATGTAAGATATTGTACTTGAAAATGTAAAGCTGTGTACCTAGGCATGTAAATGTGTGCTAAGAGTCTTGCAAAGCAAGAAAGCTTGAAAAGAAATTGAAAGGCTTGAAAGGGAAATGAAAAGTTTGAAAAGAAAATGAAAAGAAAAGAAATAAAAAGCATGCAAAGAAAAGAATTGGCAAAGCAAAGAAAAAGAGAACCAAGAGTTAGGCACAATTGGCCTAGAAGAGAAAGAAATGTAAAAGGATCTACTCAATATGAAAATGAGAGTAGAATGCACATGTAAAATTGAAAGCCTGGGTGCCTTAAGTGTGAACAATATGTGTGAAGCATGTGGAACTCATAATTAGAATGTATGCCTTAGTGTAATCATCGGGTTCCTTGTTATCCATTGTCCCATTCTTTGTTTCACCATCACCTAAGGCCCCATTACAACCAAAAGAAAGACCTTCATGATCTTTAGGATTGTCCATTTTGTGAAATTTGGTTGATACATGTTCTTTCTAATTCATGGCTTGCAATTCCATTCATGAGACCTACTTTTTAGAAATTGCGTTTTAAATGATCATCTTGTGCAATCAATTAGATGTCCATAACATGAATTCATATTGCACATGTATTTTATTGAGTGAAACCTATGAGTCTTAGAGGAAAGAAGAGAGAATCCAGTGAGGATAACTATCAAGGCGAATTACATTGTAAACCGAATAGCACCTTTGCTTTGAAGCTCTGGCATTTCGAATGTAAGATCGCATTACGTACAATCATATCTAGAGTGGCATGTTTTTAATCTTTACTTCACATTCTCTTACAAGTAGAAGTCTTCACTGTTGCAAAATTGTTTTAATCTCTTCATTTTGGTTTCGCACATTGACCATGAGAAAGTAAAAAACCTTTAAGATATCTTGATGCATGTTTTTAGGGGTTTGATTTGTGATTGTTTTGCTCAAGGACTAGTAGAATATAGGTTTGGGGGTATTTAATCAAGCCAAAATTGGTATGATTTTGGACCTAATTTCTGACTCTTTACGCTTAATTCTCCAGCATTTCCCCGTGTTTAATATTGTAAAATCTAGTGTTTCAGGTTTTCTTAGTTTTCAAGAACATTTGGGAAGAAGATGAGGCCTTCGGTGCAAAAAGACTCACAGATAGGTGAAACAGATCATTCTCGCTGCTTAAGCAAGAAGAGGTCGCCACATGGTCGCCATGGCGATAGAGAAATTATTCAGAGCATTGGAGGGTCGCCACATGGTCGCCATGGCGATAGAAGAAGTTGCAAATCAATCAGGTGTGTCGCCATTTGAGGTCACCATAGCGACCCACACTTGCAAATGGCGACCTCAAAATTTTAACTTATGGTCGCCACTTGTTCTTGGGAGCAACCTTGAGTGGCAAATGGCAATCCCATTAGAAAATGCTCAGAGTCGCCGCTTGCTCTAGGGCGAAAAAGATAACTTTCGTGACGACATCTGCATCGTAACCGTTTTGCGCCCCAAGGTCGCCATAGCGACAAAATGGCGACATTCGCGCCACATCAGCGAATCAAGCAGTTATATGTACATGTTCAAGTGCCAATATAAATACAGAGCCCCTTAATCTTCAGTAAGCATACAACACATTTTAGAGCACGAATTCACTCACTGGAGATCTAGATTTTCTCCTCCATTGTTCATCTTTCCTCGTCCTCCGTTTTTATACTTGAACTCGCTTTTTTCCATCCAAACCTCAACACCAAACCTTGACTACTTCCCTAAATCATTCCTCTCCTACCATTCTCTACACCCAAATACCTTTGTCACTCACCATTAGAAACCCATACTTCAAGACACATCCTCTTCTCCCACTCTTTGCATTAGGAGCATAAAAGGAAAGGATGGATCAAGCATTAAAGAAGGAGGCCCAAGGGTGATTTCCTTATTTATTACTTGCTTTCCATTTTATTGCTAATATGTGTTACTAAACCCCAAATCTAGGGGATAGATTTGAGGAACATTTGGTTGTGGGTATATGCTCTAGCTTTGTAATGAATCTCTTTCTGTGTTCTATCCATTTATTCATTAGATTCTATTCACTATGTTATTGACTTGTATATCCACTTGTTAATTGCAATCTTGTTTAGAGTAATATCTTATGCAATCATCCTTGGATTGACACCCTTGTGTGATTAAGAACCTAATGAATAAGATAGATTAGTGGTGGGTATATCAACCCCACTAATCTAAACCTCAATTGGTTAACATAAAGAGATTGGTCCATTAAAGTGACTTTAAAGGCATTACCCACACCCATTTGCTAATCAATCTATTCCCTAGCATTCATATTAATGGTTTACATCATTTATTTTATTAAGGTTGTTGAGTCTTCTATTTTTCACATCACTTTTGCATTTTAATTTTTAGTAGTTAACTTTGGTGGTTTATGAAACCACACATCTATCACATATTATAATTTATTTTACTTATTTAAATTTTAGTCAATTTATATAACATAGCACTCCATATCCCTGTGGAACGAACTTGCTTACCACTTGCTATAAAATCATACTTTAAGGGATTTTAAGTGGCTTAAAAAGGGTTTTCAAAAGATCAAACTAATTACATCATTTTTGTGAGCACACAATGGCTCATCAAAAACCGCCATTGAGATTTCTAGGATGAACAAGAAATTGGAGTCTTTGACTTCGTACATTGAGAGCATGGGATTTTCAAAGGCGAGAGTGAAGATGTTAGGAAGACAAGAGGGAAGCTCTAGTTGTCAATTCAGTGAGAATGAAGGACTTGATGACACAAATCAAGGGCAAGAGCAAGAGGAAGTACAAGCTATGGGTTTCCAAGGGCAAGGCAATAGTTTCTACTCAAACAACTGTAGGGAAAAATTGTACCCGCAGCGGAAGCGAGACTAAAAAAATAGTTTGAGTAGCTTTTAAAATTTTTCCAATTTTATGAACCTTAAACCCTTTTGATTAATTAAAGATAAATAAAAATAAACAAAAGATTAATACCTCTTGTCGCGTGATCCGATTGACTTGCGTCGATGGTAATCCGCAAGATCTTCAATTCTAGCACGAACGTGGATCACCTAGGAGCGTGGTCTCCCTTTCTTTGAATTGCAAACCTGTGATTGGATTAAACAAACTTTTCTTGATTCGTTAGTCCCAAAAACAATCTAAAGAAACCTAAGATTATTCCGGTCACTTTTGAGTTCTCAATCTTATGATCGAAACTCGCGTGAACCTAGATCGATATAGTATTCACAAGCTTATTGATGAATAAGCAACTAGAATACAATCAAAGAATAATCTATGTTCCTTTTGTTTTTAGTAGAATAATAGATCACTAACTATGAGTTGAGAAGAAGAAGAAGAAGAAATAAAATTTCTGCACACAAGCCTTAGGGGGGTGGTCGAATTCTATATGTGGCCTTATATAGGTGGCCGAATTTCTTCTTCTTTTTACCCTAGGGTGGCCGAATTCTTCCCCAAAAATAATAAGGGTTGCTGCAAATCCTCCTACAAAAAAGGAGTATGTTTTGCACCCTAATTCCTATTTTGTTTAAGATTTCCAAACCCTAATCCAACTCAATAATCTTTTATTCCTTATTTGACTAAAATAAAAAAAACTTTCTATTTGATTAAATAAATAAAATTAATTATTTATTTCCTTGTCAAACAAGTCTTTCTATTTAATTATACTACTACCAATAGTATACAAATAGGAATCATATTTCCTATTTAGAAAAGATTTGTTACTTAATTAAACAATTAATTAATAAATTAATTAATTCTTATTTAATTAAATAATGAAAACAAAATAATATTAAATGCTATTTTAGCACCTTGCCACCCCACATGTATATATTCGGCCAAATATTATTTTTCTTATTTCATTAAATCCATAGGACTTTAAATAAAAAGCCCACATGTGAACTAGACCCATTCTTACTAAAAGAAACAAGCCCACATGTCATCCATTAATATATAAATATAATTGTGCAGCCCATTACATAAATAATGTGCAAATTATATTCTTAATATATTAAATTGCAATTCTAGATGGACCTTAAATTGGTCCGGTAGCATATATCAAGTGATCTATGCAAGTCCGTGTGGATTGGGGATCTTGGCGGGCTATCTAAATTTAAGCTCCAATAGACATAACCTAATCACAATCAACAAATGATTCACTTAGGTCCGATCCATTAATTTTAGCTCATTCCACTAAAGAGCTAAAATTGAACTCTTAAATAAAGACAGAAAAGGAAGATGCTTCCTCATTCATACCCTAGACAATCATATTGGAGATAGTGTATCCTCGTGATTAATATCAGTAATCGCCAAGAGTTCATAGACCGCCTATAACTCTCCAAGTTACCATATTTACTCATATGACCACGTTTTGAACTTGGATATTTTGACTTGTCCAGAAGCCATGTTTTCAATAGACACTATTGAAAACTCAACGTTGAGATTTAATATCCAATTACCTCAAAACATCCATATGATGATATTATACTCTCATTTAATAAATGGAGCCACGATGTCCATATCTATAAATGAAGTCCTCTATCGATTAACAAATGAATATCACCAAACTATCGAGGATAGACTATGCGATATAATCGTACTCATTGATAGCTCAAATGATATCACCTGCAACCATAAGTCCATCATTTATCTCAGGATTAAGATAGACTCTCCGATTGTCCTGATAATGAAATTACTTTTATCTACTGACGGTTATAGATAAAGTATTTCATTGTGATCCTGTTCAATGCACCCAGTGCACTAGATTCTTTTGCTCGAAGACACTCTGATGATTTTAGACTCATCATATCTCATTTGATCCCACTCAAATGCTAGCAAAAGAATTCTACAACTTTAACAAGATAAAGGTGCCCAACCTTTAACTTAAGTTGTGAACGATATTCAAGACTAACTAAAGAATTGTGTCTACCACATACATATCCAGATGTATGAACAATTCTTCTTTTCTCTTAGTCTTTAGACCTTATGATTATTTACTTTAACAATTATTAAACTATAAATGCTATAAGATTTGTTTAAAACAGAAATCACTTTATTAATATGAAAAAGATTGTTAATTACACTATTACACTCTTGCTATTGAGCATAATCCTAACAACAACTACAATCAACCATGGAGAAACCATCCCAACCTCTCTTGGTCCAACAAAAACAACATCTTGAACCCACAGTCTAGGAGCCAACAACAAGGAATGAACAATCAAGGTGGTAACACACAAGGAGGATACCGTCAAACAGAACAAAAGGTGGATATCAATAAGGTGGATACCCCCAAGGAGGAAATCAATGGAACAACAACAACAACGCTCAATCTAGCTCATACCAACCTTACCATAACATAGATGAAGAAATGAGAGGGATGATGCAAGTCTTCCAAAGGGCCGAACACACTATGACAAACTTTATGCAAGCTAGTGGCCAAAGGTTTGGCAACTTAGAGGCATCGTTTGGGTAGTTGGAAACTCAAATGGGGTAAATTGCTGAAGCTCTCCAAAAACAAGAGAATGGAAAGTTTCCAAGCCACACCAAACAAGCCAAGGAAGGGAATTTGGTCAATAGGGATGGAGCTGGAGATAAAGCCATGATGCTTGAAGAAGCATTTCCACAAAAGGTTGATGATCTCGGAAGTTTTGTGATCCCCATATCTGTTGGTGATAGTGGGTTGCTTAATGGAGTGCTTGACTTGGTTGCAAACGTATGATGACCCTATCAGTTTATGAGAAATTGGGTTTGATAGGTTTAAAGCCAACCGGGAAGAAGCTCATGTTAGTGGACCAAACTTCACTAACATCACATGGTGAGATAAAAGATATGCCTATTCTAATAGATAAAATAGTGGTCCTAACCAACTTTGTGGTGTTCAACATCGAAGACAAATCCAATGGCAATAGGGAGTGGCAAGTTCTACTTGGTAGACCCTTCATGGCTACTGCTCAAATAAAGATTGATGTGTGCAAAAGGAGAGTTTTTATGCACTCATTTGAGAAAGAGCTTGAGATTGATACCATCATGTGCAACGATGATCTATACAGCATTGGGAGTTGCTATGTGGTGGAGGTGTAACCATCGAAGAATAAGGGTGGGAATGTATGCAACTTGGTCCAATTGTATAAGAAGAATAGCCAAGAAGATGAAGATGAGAGCATAGGTGATTCTGAGATTTAAGGACTAAAAAATGCAAATCAAGAGCTCATGCTTGAAATAGAGGTACTCAAGGCGGAAAAGTATGCTCTTGAAATGAAGCTTGAAGACCTAGCTAAGAGGAATCATAAGCTTAAGAAGATCAATGTAGCACTTACCAAAGAGAATGAGTCAACGGTGCAAGAGCTTGAGGACTTAGCCAAGCTCACCGAAGAGTTAGAGGAGGAATCTTCAAGAAAGATGAGAAAGACCCTTATGAACAAAATCAAAGCATCTTAAGATTTATCAAAAATATGAATTATGCCAACAAACAATTTCTTGAAGAATCATGTGAACAAATCACAAAAGAGAACAAAAACATAGCATATTATGCTCCCCCTTGATAAATGCCCTATCTAACATCTAGATAGACAATTGTTCACAAAAATCATCACACAATCATATCTCAAGCAATATTCAAAAGTTTTTCCAAATAAGCTCCATATAACAAAGAGAGTTACATCTAGATTTTCAATCACTCTCATATATCTTCAAAAATTGCTAGAGAACCAAATATACCATATAAGCAAAAGTGAGTGTGTGAAGATTTTGCTTCAAGAATATGAAATGAAGTAGTTTAGTAATCAAACATGCAAACATTTTCCATCACTATCCATCCTTAAACTTTCCATAAAAAAGTCAAACCGATTTTCATCCGAATTTTGCTTTTAAAGAGAATAGTTTTCAACATGTGAGCGATATGTGTGCAAGTGGCTCGTTTACCCCCGTTTCTATCTATCAACCTGAGCTCATTTGATTTTTCAACTATACTCCATAGCCTTTTTTTTTTTGTTTGTTTTAGGCTTGACTCAAAGTTTTTTTTTTTTATTTTTTTTTTATTTTTTTTTTATTGATTCTTTTCAACTCTACTTTGATTTTTCTAACAAAAAACTTATACACCTCTTGGTGGCTTTCACTCATCATAAAGATGTAGCCCTTTCCAACATTGGGTGGCTTTACAATCAATATGTGTAGCCCTTTCCAAGAGGGTGCTTGTTGAGTACTATATTGCCGAAGCAAATGGATACAAACCAAAGGTCATTTTTAAATGTACTAATTGTAGAACATCAAAAGTATCCAATACTCACACATATATCAAACTCAACAACATAACAAACCATATAAGAGAAGCAAAGTGCATTTTTTGAAACCAAGTTTAAGGCTTAAAAGCACATGATCAAAAAGCAAGTAATGAGACTTACTTAAGATCTCTACTTCTCAAGAGAGTAGCTTTCAAAGAATATGAAGCATATTTTTCAAAAACTTGCCACTCAACAATCATACAAATAAAAACACACATCACGAAAAGATCAATGTGAACAATTACTATATTAGTTCTCAAGTATGACATGCTACATGAAGTGTTAAAATAATGAGTTGAAAGATGAAATAGAGATAAGCAAGCAATGTGATACAAGATATACCTTCGCAAGCTAATTTCATCAAATGCAAGACCTTCACCCTTTTTATTAGTCCTCTTGGCTTGTATGTCCTCATGACTACAAGTTATAGGTGTGTCGATTCCAAGAGACTAAAGGCTAAGCATTTCAACTCAAACAAACAAAAATGACTTTCTCTAAAAGTCTTAACAAAGATTATCACCATATAGATAACATGATATGCAACTTCTCAAAAGTTAATCAACAAATTTTGACAATCATATCAATGAATGTGAGATAGCCGAGTTCATGTCAAGTTGTATAGATACTAAGCAAAAATGCTAAGCTTCTTGACAACAAAACACTAATCTCAAAGCTAACTCACATGTGCAACTTACACTATTGGTAAGAGCACTCACCCTTGACAAACTTTGTCTTGGGTGAACAAACACATAAACCATCATAATCATTTCTCATGGCAATATTATATCGAGAAGATAAAACATCAACTATCTTCTCTATAAAGATATTCTCATGTTATACACAACATAATTGCCATCAACAAAGATATTAACAAGACTATGCAAATGATCATGTGAAACACTCATTTTCACCCAAATCTTCTTGACAATGTTCCTTATACGATTATCATTAACATGCACAAAATTTAAAGTGTAATCATGCAAGAAGCATTCATAGAAGAATTTCTCATCTCACTAACATGCATCTCATTCCCTAGTTTGCATTGTCTAATAAACACATGGCATCTAGATTTAGTATGCACTACGAAATTTCAAAAATGGCAAACCGGAATACATATGGAGATGATACTATTTAGGTTAGAGTGTACCGACAGTGAAGACTTCTTACTCTTTTTGATTTTGCACTTGACCTTGGAAGATTGGCCTTTGAAATCCTTTTGTTCCTTAGTGACTTGCTTAAGTTGTAGGAGACTCAACATGCTCAACTACAAAGCTTAAGTCACTTAAATCTTCATGAAGAACACCAAGCTCTTTGGTCTTCATGATTGCCAACTCCTCTTCCTTGCCTTTGATAGTTTCCTACAAGAAAAACAAATTATTAGCAAAATCAATCATTAAACTATATAACACAAGAGCAACTTCAACCGTCTTCTCTTCTAGACAATTGATCACTTCTTTCTTACTTCAACTTCCTTCAAAGCTTTATCTCTTTCCTTCTCAAGCGATTGAGCTATTGCCATCAAGTTGAAGTGGTGGTCTTTGATTTGCAATCCTTTTCATGGAATTGCAAAGTCAAGAGATCAATTCTAGAACGATCATCCTCCGGGAAAACTTCTTCTTCTTTGCTTTTGTCACTAACATTCTTTTCAAGCTTATCAACAAAATTGTTAGTAGACAAATGAAATATAAAACAAGAAGAACCTATTTCACAAGTAGCTTGGAATTAATTTCATGCCTCTTTTGCCATATTTGAATCTTTATTAAGAACAAGGTGTTTAAAACCTTACACCACTAATAATGGCAAAAAGGTCTAAAAATTTCAACTTCTCAAAAAATAAACCTCATTCATACTTCATGAACATATTGGTTTAGAGAAACTACTCCATCAAATATAAAACATGGAGAAGAGAAACCTTTCTTGACAATCCAACCAAGCTTGCTCATCACTAGACTTAGGGAAGTCCTACATGAGCATTTTCAACAAAACAAATAATTTCCCGATCAACAAAGGAGGACAACCAATACAAACAAAAAACCTAAGCAATTCACTTGTAAGTATAACCCGGATCTCGTCGAGTGCCGTCCGACGACCCGCTCTGATACCAATTGAAAGTATACAAACAAGGTTAAATTGCTTAAGACGTACCTAGAGGGGGGGTGAATAGGTTTTTCGCCTAATTTCAATCCCTTGAACAAACTTACGTTTGTCCCTCAAGGTAGCCTTACATACAACATAAACATCACAGAATCATACTAAGACAAGTTATCATGTGATCATTCATACATTGTCTAAGTATCAATAAGTTGTATGAGGTATAAAGAAAATACAAAAAACAATTAACAAGAATACTTGTATATCAATATATGTTCAATCGTTACAAGTATATACAAATATTGCTATACATAAAATTCTAAACAATATACAAAAGAAATGTAATTACAAATATGATCAAAAGAATATATTTACAAATCACACTTTACAAAATCTTGAATCCAAAACATCACAAGTGAAGATTGTACTACAAGATTAAAACATATACAAAAACAAATATAAAAGATAGAGATAGAAAGAATTAACACAAGGGATTTTTTAACGTGGTAAAACCTCCAAGGAGGAAACATCCACGGGTTGAATTACAACCATTGGGTACTTATATATATTTGGAAAGTAAATTAGAAATTCCACAAAATGACCAATCCTAGATCACCAACCCATGTGGAGTCTATGTTTACCCAATCCCTATTGGAAGATACAAAATCCCTCAATGATGTAAACCACCACATATTGGAACTCATACCAAAACCAACATCGTTGGAAGATTAGAAATTTCTCAAGAGTGCATACACATCCCATGTACCCCGCTCTATCGGACTCTATGTCTAACCAAACACCTGGGCCTACCAATATATAAGCCAACTCTCTATATAAGGCACACGTGCCTCTAGAAAGCCTCCCATGCATGACTATCCAAGTCCTCCCGACACTAGCCATGACTTCTTGCTTGTCTATCCAAGTCCTCCCGACTCTAGACAAGACTTCTTGCTTACCTATCCAAGTCCTCAAGACTCTAGGCAAGACTTCTTGCTTGGCTATCCGAGTCATCCCAACTCTAGCCAAGACTTCATGCCTTTTACAAGGACTTCCTAGTGTGATCATGTGAATGCAAGTGATGCAATCAATCAAAACAACATAGAACATGTGATCAATACATTCCATGGAACAACTGGATCTAGAAATGTTAAAACACAAGCAATAGAAAACTAGATGCAAAAACATGAATGAAAACCTAGAGCATGTGAATACAATTAACACATAAAAACTACTAGATTCATTCATACAAATAACACTTGAACAAAACATATACATGAGGCACAAGTTCAAGATGTTATAAACATACATAAAAATGCTAGAATCACAAAATGTATTCAACAAGTATTCTAGCCAAAGATTTAGAGATAGGAGATATGTTAAAAACAAATCAATCCTAAATATCTCTAAAAACACATATAAAGGCTCTAATCCTAGATTTCATCAATCATGGATCAAAGTCACATATAAAGGATTATTAATCATAAACTTGATCAATCAAGTCTCAAACAATCCTAGATATCAATCTAATCACAATACAACTCCCAATCATGTTAAAAACAAAGAATCAAAGATTCTAGTCAACATGTGTCTCTAATTAGACTATTCAATTAGATTGATTATGAAGCTACCTTTCTCAATAGCATTCACTAAACATACATATACATATAGAAGAAGAAACCCCAAGCAAATTGAAGGTTTAAAAAGATGAAATCACAAAGTTATGAACTCTACCTTAATTACACGAGCAGGTTCGGTTTTCTGTGAGGATCTATCAGAAAATCAATCAAACAGCTGCAAAACAACTTGGAAAAGGTAGAGGACTTGAATACGAACAATCTCCAACTTGAATCACTCAATTCCGACTCCGTATGAGAAAGTTATGGTGTTTGGAAGTTGAGAAAATTTGGGAGAAAATCATAGACGGGATTTCACCATTTTTCTTCTTGTTAAAAGAATGGAGGGAAATGGAGAGATTTAAAAGGAATTGGAGGAGGGGCAAAATTGTCCAAAATTTAGAGGGACTTCAGCCAGCCCACGTGTGGTCAGTGTGTGCCACACGTGGCCAGAGAGGAGCTCTGGCCGTGTGGCACACGTGGTCCACACGTGGCCACCCCTTGCTTGGCTTTCGGCCGAGCAACCTCCTTGCACACCTCTCGCGTTCTTTAGCTGTATTTGGGCATCCGAACTCCGAATTCGAATCCATTTTTGGATTACAAACCATGACTCCCTCACGCACGATGATGACTATGAAACTTAGACAAATGGTTGAGAATTCATCTCGGAAAACGACGACGAACACAACTCAACGAATGAGAACGAAAAGTAGCGTAGCTACATCATTTGGACTCGAAACTTAACGTATGAGTAACCGAAATGACCGGGACTCAATAAGGAATCAAATAAGACCACTTTAATGTCCAAAACACAAGAAACACAAACATACAAACACAAGTTCACATATGAATGCCATTTCCTAGACATAGTCCTAGAACATGCAACTCTAAAATGTATGAGCATTTGAGTTCAATGCATGAGCATACAAAATCATGTGAATGTGTTATATAAATGGTTCACAATGATGCAGGGACACATATGAATGATTTGTGTGTGTGTGCCTAGGCCTTGTAAGAGGAATGAGGTCAATTATACCTTTGATGAGCTATGAAGCTACTTCCCCTTATCAAGCCATCATATTGCATGTACCGTAGTCAAATCTTTCTTTGAAGCTTTGTATCATCATCAATATGACCACATAAACATTACAAGATAAACACATTTTGATATGGAATATATGCCAACAACAACCAAAAACCTAACAATAAGAGTGTGGTTGGATTTTGGTAGAGGATTTAGGACGTATGTGCTTTATTGATAAATGTTGATTGATTGAATATTGTGCATGTTAGGATGAGAGGGCAATATACCGAATTGTTGATATCTATTGTATATTACCTTTGCTTGATGAATTCTTGCTTGAGATTTATTGAGTTGCGCTTTTGAAAATTTTCTACCTCCCATGAACATTGAGGACAATGTCCAATATAGGTTTGGGGGTACATTTGCGCAGCACCATTTTGCTTGGTTTTAAAATTTTGTGCCAATTTTTTCAAAATTCTTGTGAAATTGCCATATTTGAGCATGCTTTGCTTGTTCAGATTGTTCTCTACATGAAGTAGTGAGGAATTGTGCATCTTTGCCATTATTTGGTTTAGATTAACGTCATGCCACTTAGGGTGTCATTGAACAAAGTGCGTTAATCTTTTTCTCTTAATGTTGAGTGAACTATCAAATTTGCTTGAAGGCTAGGAATTAACAGTGGAGATTCCCATGAGGATCACAACACATGGCCTTAAAAAAGCATATTTCGAGTTGTCAAAAATTTCACTCTTGAAACACTCACTCTCAAACACTCATACAAGCATGTATTGGTCTCATTTGCACTAAAATGTTGTTTGCTATAGAATATTATACACTACTTATGGATGCTTTATTTTAATTAGTGGACAAGCCTTTAGAAATTATTTTAGGCGATGCATGTGAAAAACCACTAATTGGCCTAAAATACTTCCAATCCATCTAATGTGTGTGTTCCCAAGCCCCTTTGAAGCCAAACACGTTTTAAAATTTTCATTCATGAACCACATCTACATGAACCTTATAAGCCTTAAAATATCGACTTACCTTGACCAGATGATTTACTAAGGCTTAGGAAATCAATGTAAGAACTTGTACTTGAAAATGTAAAGGTGTGTACCTAGGCATGTCAATATGTGCAAAGAGTCTTGCAAAGCAAGAAAGCTTGAAAAGAAATTGAAAAGCTTGAAAAGAAAATGAAGAGTATGCAAAGAAAAAAAAATGGCAAAGCAAAGGAAAAAGAGAACCAAGAGTTAGGCACAATTGGCCTAGAAGGAAAAAGTAAAGCAAAAGGAACTACTCAATATGAAAAGGAGAGTAGAATGCACATGTAAAATTTAAAGCCTGGATGCCTTAAGTGTGAACAATATGTGTGAAGCATGTGGAACTCATAATTAGAATGTATGCCTTAGTGTAATCATCGGGTTCCTTGTTATCCATTGTCCCATTCTTTGTTTCACCATCACCTAAGGCCCTATTACAACCAAAAGAAAGACCTTCATGATCTTTAGGATTGTCCATTTTGTGAAATTTGGTTGATACATGTTCTTTCTAATTCATGGCTTACAATTCCATTCATGAGACCTACTTTTCAGAAATTGCGTTTTTAATGATCATCATGTGCAATCAATTAGATGTCCATAACATGAATTCATATTGCACATGTATTTTTTGAGAGAAACCTAGGAGTCTTAGAGAAAAGAAGAGAGAATCTGGTGAGGATTAGTATCAAGGCAAATTACATTCTAAATCGAATAGCACCTTTGCTTTGAAGCTTTGGCATTTTGAATGTAAGATCGCATTACGTACAATCATATCTAGAGTGGCATGTTTTTAATCTTTACTTGACATTCTCTTACATGTAGAAGTCCTCACTATTGCATAATTGTTTTAATCTCTTCATTTTGGTTTCGCATATTGACCATGAGATAGTAAAAAGCCTTTGAGATATATCTTAATGCATGTTTTTGGGGGTTTGATTTGTGATTGTTTTGCTCGATGATTAGCGAAAGATAGGTTTGGGGGTATTTGATCAAGCCAAAATTGGTTTGATTTTGGCCCTCATTCTCGTCTCTTTATACTTTATTCTCGAGCATTTTCATGTGTTTAATATTGTAAAATCGAGTGTTTCAGGTTTTCTTAGGTTTCAAGAGCATTTGTGAAGAAGATGAGGACTTTAGTGCAAAAAGACACACAAATTGGTGAAACGGGGCATTCTCACTATTTGAGCAAGAGGAGGTCACCTTATGGTCACTATGGCGATAGAGGAAGTATTCAAAGCATCGGAAGTTCGCCCTTAAGGTCACCACATGGTCGCCATGGTAGCAGAGGAAATTGCAAAGCATCAGGGGGGTCGCCATGGCGACATACACTTGCAAATGGCGACACCACATATCTGACTCATGGTTGCCATTTGTTCTTGGGTGACCTTGAGTGACAAATGGCGACCTCATTGGAAAATACACAGGGTCACCACTTGCACTAGAGCGAAAAAGATGACTTTCATGGCAACATCTGCATCTCAGAAGGCGTAATTGTTTTGCACCCCAAGGTCGCCATGGCGACACAAATTGTAACATTCGCGCCACATCAACAAATCAAGCATGCTCAAGAATTGAAAAGCACTCTTACGTTCCAAAAAGCATACTAAAATGCCAAAAAGAACAAACTGGTGCTAAAAAGAACGTTTGGAAGTCAAAAAGCATGGCCAGGAACTAAAAGCACGCTCAAGAACTAAAAAGCATGTCTGCACGCTAAAAAAAACATACTCATGCAAAAAAGAAAGTACGAAAGTCAAAAGGAAAAGCTAGGAAGAAAAAAGCACGCTCAAGAACTAAAAATAATTGTCGTGTTCAAAAACGCATGCCCGCATTCCTAAACGAACACAATTGTGAAGAAAATATCGTCCGAAAGTCAAAAAGCATGGCCAGGAACTAAAAGAACTCCCGTGCTCCAAAAAGCATGCCCGCATACCTAAACGAACACACTCGTGAAGAAAAGATTGTACAAAAGTCAAAAAGCTGGGCCAGAACAAAAAAGCACTCTCGCATTTCAAAAAGCATGCCTGGATTGTAAAAAGAACATACTTGTGCAAAAAAGAAAGTCCGAAAGTCAAAAAGCAAAGCCAGGAAAAAAAAGAACTCGAAAGAACTAAAAAGCAATCAAGGGTTCCAAAAATCATGCTCAAAAGCATAAAAGCACACCCGGAAATGAAAAAGAAAACTTAAGAACTTAAAAGCACTCCTACGTTCATAAAAGCATGCTCAAATGACAAAGAGAACAAACTCGTTCAAAAAGGAACTTCTGAAAGTCAAAAAAACATGGTCAGGAACAAAAATGCACGTTCAAGAACTAAAAATTACTATTGCGTTCAAAAACATATGCCTGTATGCCTAAATGAACACAGTCATGAAGAAAAGATCATCTGAAAGTCAAAAAGCATGGCAAGGAACTAAAAGTGTGCTCAAGAACTAAAAAGCACTCCCACGCTCCAAAAATCATGCTCGCATGCCTAAACGAACACACTTGTGAAGAAAAGATCGTCCGAAAGTCAGAAAGCTAGGCCAGGAACTAAAAAGCACTATCGCACTCCAAAAATCATGCCAGCATGCTAAAAAGAACATACTTGTGCAAAAAAGAAAGTTCGAAAGTCAAAAGGAAAAACCGGGAAAAAAAAGCACTCTCGAGAACTAAAAAGCAATCAAGCATTCCAAAAAGCATGCTCAAAAGCATACAAGCACACCCGGAAACTAAAAAGCAAGCTTAAGAACTTAAAAGCACTTCTACATTCATAAAAGCATGCCCAAATGCAAAACAAACTCGTGCAAAAAGGAACGTTGATCGCGCTCTAAATGTTCACATTTAGCACTCTCATTTCCTATCTTTTGTGTTCGTTTCCGAGCACTTTTGTGTATATAATGTGTATTTTAGCTATGTGTATGTAAATATTCCTCGGGGAAGGTGTCTAAACCCAAACTGAAGAAAATAGGGAAATTCAGGGGCAATTACGTCATATTGGAGAATCAGGGATCAAAGTGCAAATCTACAGCATATATTGACTATTCGGTGATTGAGGAAAAGTATAGGGATCCATATTGTAAATCGCTGCGCAAAGCACAGCGCAGCTGCTAATCGAACCAAAATTGGTATGATTTTAGCCCTCATGTCCTTCTCCTTTTGCTTGATTATCGGGCAATATCCCATGATTTAATGGTGTGAATTAAGTTTTTTTAGGTTATTTAGGGCTTAAGAGCATTTGCAAAGAAGAAGAGTAATTTGGTGCAAAAAGGAGTACAAGATGGTGAAACAGGGCATTTTCGCCCTTTGACTGAAGCATTGTCGCCATGGCAATAAAGAGGTGTTTTCCAAAGCTCAAATGTCGCCGTGATATTGCCATGAGGTCGCCATGGTGACAGAAGAAGTTCAGGTGGTGTCGCCATGAGGTCACCATGGCGACAGAAGAAGTTTAGGTGGTGTCCCCATGAGATGTCGCCATGGCGACATATGAGGGACAAATGGCGATAACATAGGAATTCCAACGTTGGAATGTCGCCACGAGGTCGCCATGGTGACAGAACAAACAGATGTTGTCACCATGAGATGTCACCATGGCGACAATAAGGGACAAATGGCGACAACGTAGGAATTACAGTGTTGGCATTCAAGAGGGATATTCTTGTCCTTTCAAGCCTATTTCATACCCTAGCTTTGCACACCTATAAATACATCACATTTCTCCTTTGAAAATAACTCTTGACAACTTCTTGACAATCAAGAAACCTCATTTCTCCACCATTTCTAATCCCACCATTCTCTTCTCCAATAAACACCTAGATTTCTCCACCTAAACCATTCCTCTCTTTCCATCTTCTCCACCCATTTCCTTTGTCACTTTCCATTTGACTCCACCTATCTAGACACCTCCTCAACACCCAATCTTTGCACAAGATTCAAGCAAGAAAGCTCAAGGAAGGATCAAGCCTACAAGAGAGACCCAAGGGTGATTTCTCTATATTTTACTTCCTTTCTTTGTTTGTATTATGTGTAATTAAACCCCCATTCTAGGGGGATAATTTGAGAAACTATTTGGACAATGAGTATTTATTAAGGCTTTAAATATTATGTTTGCATGATTTAAGTTTTATTTACTTTTTAATTAGGTCTTGCACTTATGTGATTAATTGAGTTATTGACACACTTGTTAATTACAATATGTTGTAGGATTAATTTGTGATAAAATTGGTTGAGTTATTGACATACTTAATCGATTATAGCACATAGTAAATAGGATAGGCTTTTGGAGGGGTGATCAACCACAATTGCCTAGGCCATTCAATCGTCACGAACCGATCGTACCTTGACACCCTTTCCTTAATCGGTTAGGCATTTTGGTGGGAAGTTGTTTAGGGTTCATAGTGAAGAGTCTAAACACACTTTTGAATGAGATCAGTCCTTGATTGTATGAATAGTACATTAATGAAGCCATCGGTAAATTGCTCAACGTCTATTAGCTACTCTATCATTTCCCTAGACTTCTAATTAATTGTTAAACCATTTTCTTATCTAGGTTGTTGTTATTGGATTCCTATCTCCATTCGTATTCTCTTTAATTTCTTGTCATTTACTTTACATGCATTGTTTGGTGGTTTCTCAAACCACACACTATCCAAATAACCATAATTTACTTTACTGCACACTAGTTAGACTAACTTAGATTAGATAGCAAATTGATTAATCTAACCTAATCCCTATGGAACGAATCTCAAGCTTACCGTTTTACTAGTTTTCAAAACTTAAAGTTTATTGCATAAGAATTCATTTATAAACAATTTTTGATAATTTGCAATTTGGTAACAACACAAAAAGCGAGTCATCAGCTACCACATCACCCTTGGAACGACATCGTTTGGGTGAAGGACTGCGTCAGCATGATGTCAGGTCGTCTTCTACCTATAGCTAGGTCAGCCCGACCCGGTTCAGACCCGACGACCCGGTTGTGACCCGACATGCAACCTGGCATTTTTCGACCATTTTTCAATGGTTTTTCTGGCCTTTTTCTACCCAGATCTGTAGCCTATCTTCTTCCGGTCACGATGGACCCACTTTAAGCCTCCCACACAAAATATTTCATCTCCAACAAATCCTCCAAACTCCATAGCTAAACCAAGCTTGTAAGCACATTCCAGTGGCTTCCTTCAAGCGTCAAAGGTGTCCAAAACCCTAGGAACACCGCAGTTTCATGCTGAGGGAAAGTTCCCACGAGCAACTGAAAGTCTCAGCCAACTTCCATATTTCGCCGCTATTTCCGTCGGCAGGAAGAAACCCACGAGCTTGACCGACTTGGAGGATATTGTTGTCTTTTCATGCCCATTCTTACCCTATACACTTCCCACCTATATATACATCCTTTTGCTTCTCTTTCTAAGTGTGAACAACCAACAACAACGCCTAGAGATTAGCTCTTACACCTCAAAAGAGAGAAAGAAACTCCAAGCCTTCCATGGGGGATTTTCCTCCATGGAAAGCCTTCCATGGATAGTAGATATGTAGAGATTGGAGGGCTTGTGTGTCAAGCCATAGATGTTCAATACATAGGGAGAGTTTTTGGGAGACTTGTCTTCAAGGGTGATCTCTTTTTTCATCTCTTTGTATTTCTATTGATGTGTAACCCATTTAGGAATATTTGTTACCAAAACTTATGCTAATATATGTTTGTATTGTTCTTTGATTTGATTTAGTATTGATTCATTCCTTAGTTGTATATTTATTAATCTCTTATTATGATATTCATGTGTATGGATGATTATATATTGATATGTATGTATGAATGAGATTAGGAGTAGATTAACTAAATGATTAGGAGTAGTTGTAATCAAATATCTCATTTGTTTATGTATGTTGGTCTATGATTTACTATTTATGTGTTTAGAATGATTACAGTGATTGAGAGTTCAGATTGTGCTTGGATAACCATTCCTTGCATAATCTTGGCTATTAGCTCTATGGAATGGAAATAGCTTGTGTGTGCATGACTTGCCACTTTAGCTTTGGTTCATATGTTCTTGTGCTAAAGGATTTCATATCCGTTCAAAGGATGTTACAATCCAAATGTTTCTCTTTCTTTATTTGTTGAACATGGCTACTATCATACGGGTTTCATTCCCGGAAAAATCAAATAGGGTGCAAAGTCGCTCATGCCATGTTTCGCTTATAAAGTTGGATATAGTTTCTCTTAAAATTGAAATCAATGAAATCTCTATATCCTTGCTTCTCTCATGACAAATGGTAAAATTGGTTTGAATTTTATTGGAAACCTTTGTTATTTGCTTTGCCAAATACCATTGTATTTTAGACTTGAATGCAACATGTCTTGTATGCAAAGCATTTTTATTTCTCACATTTTCAATAAAATAAATCTCCTTGTTTCTCTCCAATTAATTGAGTTTCATAAAGTGGCTTACATGATTATGCAATTATCTAGTATGCTATGATCTCTCTTTGCTATGAGTGACCCAGTTGAGGACTACTCCTTTGCCTATATCATGACAAAAAGGAGGAGTAGAATGTGGTAAGGGGAGTTGCTATAGTAGTAGCAATTGTGCATATTGGGGAGTGATCAAGCCAAATATGTTGTATATTTTGGCCCTCAAACCCGTAGCCTTTGTATTGTTTTTGTGTGTTTTTATCTTCACTTATGGGCAATATGTTCGTATATTCAGGTATTTTCCCATTTCGGGCAATTAGAGCATATTGCGAGGTTTTTGGGTGAAAAGAGCACCGGGAGTTGCAAAAAGAAGAAGAAAGCCATCATAGGATACAACAATGCGGGTGAGTGCGGGTCCCAACCGCACTCCACCTGCACTCTTGCCAAGCCAGAGAGGACTTGATTGCAGAAGTTGATGAAGTTTGGGTGAGTGCAGGTCATCCAACCACACTCTACCCGCACTCTTACCCAGATCCGGGAGTCCAAAATTAAAGGAAAACGATAAAGTGCGGGTGAGTGCGGGTCAGTGACCCGCACTCCACCTGCACTACCTTGCGTCAGACATCATTTAAAGGCTGAATTGTAACCTATTTTGGGGGACTATAAATAGAAAATGTGTATTATGTTTTTATTATCTTTTAACACTTAGAAACTTTGAAATTGTAACTAGATCTAGGATTTCATTTCTTCTTGGTTTCGTACATTCTCTACTCAACATCTAAGGGATTATCATGGTAGATATGATCTTCAAGGGTTATTTCTTATCTTTTCTCTTATTTCTTTTATTGTAAATGAGTAGCTAAATCCCACTAAGGGGGTTTATGGATTAGTTCCAAATGATTGGGTTTCTTGTATATAAGCTTTATTTCTCTTATATTTCTTTCTTATTTTAATTTATTCTAGAGTATGAATGAATTTCATTGGAGTTCCTTGTATTAGATACATCCTCTTTACAAGCCTTCCTTGGATTTTATCTTTTTAGACAACTAAATATACACTCTATGTAGTTGTTTATTACTCACATGAATAGATGAGATTCTCATAATCTCGGCTCAATAACTGAGTTCTTAATCTAGCTTCGAATGGGTGTCTGTTTCTATACATCCTAGAACAGCTCTCATGAGAGGCTAGAAGCCATTCTATACACCCTAGGTGGCTACCATAGTCGATTGAGCCCGAGATAGATATATATGCTTCATTAATAGGGTCCTAACGAGCAACCAACGCTATACACCCTAGGTCGGTTGTCTAAGAGGGACCAATCCCTAATAGGAGACCTCCTATACAACCTAGGTGGGTCTCTTGCTATGGATACATAGCCAACCTATACACCCTAGGTTGGCTACAGTTGTTAGAGTTGCGCTTATTTACCAAGTTTATTACAATTAGCCCAATTGTTTGCTTACTAATCTATTAACTCCCTAGTTGCCATATATTCATCTTTCATTACATTATATTCTATTTCTTGTTGTATTTCTAGTTTACTATTTAGTACATGATATTTCACACTTCAACATTATCAATCACTTATCTTATTTGCATAAATATAACTTAAATAGCAAATTAGTCTTAGCTTAATTCAGATCTTTGTGGACGACCCTTGCTTGCCGCTATACGCGTGTTTTCAACACCATTATAAGCATTGCTAGGTTTATAAATTGAGTTTGACAAGTGAATTTAAATACACATACAAACGACCATTGTCATGGAGACTACATATTGAGGGGGAGTAACCCAATGAGGGGGAGCATTGCATTAACATACAATGCAAGATACTTTGCAATTTGCATAATGTTGTACTTAAATTACTTAAATGCAAATGCTTGTTTTAATTTCACATGATCACCTCACATACACTTGATTTGGAAGTGTAATCTTTTTTGTTTTAAAGGTTTGATAGTTCTATAAGAGACTGAAGACTTGAAGTTTTATTTTCTTATCTCTTTGTAATGTAGAATATCTTTATTGACCTTTAGATTAATTTTGTTGTGATGATCATTGTGAGTGGTGGTTTTGTCACGAAATAGCCAAAGGGGGAGACGGTAAGGTCTCACTTATTGATTGGCTTATTTCGTGGACAAACCATATATTGGGGTTTTGATGTAAGGGTAGCTTACGCTTTCAAGACCTCAAGAGAATAAGCACTCCAAAGGTATATCTCTAGTGCTTAGTTTTCTTAGAAGAGATTTAGTAGCACACACACACTTAGCATACTTGCATATGTGTGCATACTCTTCACATGTCACATTACACAATAGCACTTTGTTGTTGTATCTTGTAATTCATTTCCCTAATATGTTCGAAAATGTCTGCGCTTGCACAAAAGTGTGCTTGGTTTTACGCGAAGACCGCCCTTGGAGATTGCCTTGGCTTCTCCTTTGGTTTCACCACATTTGGTGAATCGGCAATTGTGAGGCCGCCTAATGAAACCACCGTTTTGGTCCAGAAGTCTCTGGTCTGATTTTACGGTTACCATTGATCGAACAAAAATTGGTACGATTTTGGCCCTCATTTATGACTCTTTTTGCTTGATTCTCGGGCATTTTCCCGTGATTTAATGGTGTAAATTAAGTGTTTTCAGGAATTTACGGAGTTTATGGGGCATTGAAGTAATATTGGGGAAATAGGGGCAAAAGTGTAATAAATCGGAAGAGGATTGAAGATATCGTAATATTTGAAGAATACAGGGGAGATTTCAGCAATTTGCCATGCAAATAGGCAAACAGCACCACGTGGATAGAGGATAGTGGGTTTGGGCCACTAACTGCACCCCAGTTCCCTTCTAAACGCGCCCCAAAAAGAAGCCAAGCCCATGCCACCTATTAAATGAAATAGTGCATTTTGAGGGGTGTGGGCCTCCAAACACACCCCAGCCACTATCTAAGCACACCCCAAAGAAGAAGAGATTCACTACTCTGAATGCACCCCAGCCTGTATCTAGCTGCACCCCCATAAGAGACAAATCGACTGCTCCTAAGTGCACCCCTGTCTTGTTCTAATTGCACCCCCCTTAAGAGACAATTGCAGCAGCTGGGTGCACCCCACCTGAGCGCTAAATGCACCCCTTTACTATTCATCATCTCCTTCCTTTCATGCGTGCAGCAGCCAATACCCCCTAAAACCCTAGCTTTTTGTGGCCACATTCCCAATGATCACCGATCTACCGTCGGTCAGTTTTTGGTGTAAAAGAACGACCAGGTTAATTGTAGCTTGGTCGTTGACTTTTTGGCCTCTCCAATCACCGAAAACCGACCATCCATTTCTCGCCCATTTCTCCCCATTTTACCCCTAGGTCGCCATTTGGCATTCCGATGTCACCATGGAAACAGGGAGTTGATTTTAGCACCTGATGATGTCGCCACTTGCATCCCCAATGTCGCCATTTGATGCCAAACCGCGACCATCTTGCTGCTCTTCTCTGATTGGCCAATTTTGGCTAGAAAGGCCGCCTTAAGGGGCCAAAATGGAAATTTGACAAGTATAGGGGGTGTTTTGGTAATTTTACCATTCATGACCTAATTCAAAAAATACTATAAATTCATCCCTCTTTTCAATTTGAAAGGGAATCCTATTCTCTCCTACCTATCTCCTTTTCATCTTAGGATCACCATTAATCATCTCCCAAATTCCTCCATTTCTACACATGAACTAATCTTTTCCATCCAAAAACTCACACCAAATCTTGATTACTTCCCTAGACCATTCCTTCCCCACTATTCTCTACATCACAAATCCTTTGTCACTCACCATTAGACATCCACCTATCTAGACACATCCTCTTCCTCCATTCTTTGCATTAGGAGCATCTAAGGAGAACAAGGTTCAAGCACTAAAGAAGGAGGCCTAATGGTGATTTCCTTATCATTTACTTGTTTTCTATTTTATTGCTACTATGTGTAATTAAACCCCTAATCTAGGGGATTGATTTGATAAACATTTGGTTGTGGGTATTTGCTTAAGCTTTGTAATGAATCTCTATATGTGTTCTGTTTATTAATTCATTAGATTCTATTCATTATGTGATTGACTTGTATATCCACTTGTTGATTAGAATCTTCTTTAGAATAACATGTTATGCAATCATTCTTGGATTGACACCCTTGAGTGATTAAGAACCCAATAAATAGGATAGATTAGTGGAGGGTATATCAACCACACAAATCTAAACCTAAATTGGTTAACCTGTTGAGATTGGTCCTTAAAGTGGCTTAAAAAGCACTACCCATACCCACTTGCTAATCAATCAATTCCCTATCATCTATATTAATTCTTTACATCCATTTTTCTTATCAAGATTGTGAGTCTTCTATTTTTCATATCACCATATTTTTAGTTAGGTTTATTTTGTATGTATGTTTGATGGTTTGACAAACCATACACTCATTCATTCACTTATGATTTATTTTATTGCATATAGATTAGCTAATCAATTCAACATATTACTCTAATTCTCTGTGGAACGAATCCTAAGCTTACCGCTTTACCAGTTTTCAAAACTTAAAATACATTGCGTAAGAATTCATTTATAAACATTCTTTTGATAATTCGCAATTTGGTAACGACACAAAAAGCGAGTCATCAAAATGGCGCCGCTGCCGGGGAATTAAAGCGATAGTTGAATCAATTAGCTTCTCTTAGTTGTTTTTAGTCTTTTTAGTTTCTTTTCACTTCTTTGGTAGTTTTTGTTTGTTTTTGTTTCAGGACTCTATGGATTTCCTTATGTAAAAATCGAGGCCAAGCTATGAACCAATGAGCATGTCATCGGAAGATAGGATGGAAGAGCTCATGCAAGATGACATAGCCTTCAAATGGGATATCGCACATGATTTAAATTACTATATGTCATCTAGCTAGCCAGACCAAGGAATTAAGTCCGCATTTGAAGAAAATTTCAACAACTCCATTGATGCCACAACTCAACACAATATAGAAGTCTTGTATCAATCGAAGGCAGAAGATCTATGCAAGATCACGCTAGAGATGAACAAGAAGATTTTGAGCATGAGTGAAGACCTAGTGATGGCGATGGACGTATTGAAAAAAGAGAATGCTTTACTTCAAGAAAAAATCATGACAACTTCCCTACCACAAGAAGAAATCACCAAGGATTATGAAGGGAAGATACAACTCTTGAAGAAGAAGTTAGAAGGCAAGGAAGCCTTGGGAACAACAAGGGAGAATATGCTTCAAGAATTAAACAAGAAAATCATACTTGAAGTAAAGACGCTCAGAGCCGAAAGTGGTACTCTCAAGAAGCAAAATGGTGAAGTCTCCTACAAGAACAAAGAATTCGAAGAACAAATTGTGAGACTTGAAGCCGAAAAGAGTACAACATTTGAAATTCCCTTTAAAGCAATAGTTTTTTATACCTAGAGGGGGGGTGAATAGGTATAGTCCCAAATTCTTCCAATATTCAAAAATGAGGAATATAAGAATGAAATGAATACTTGAAATGATATAATAATTGTATAATATGAATCAATTCATGTAAGCATTAATATACAAAAGAATCAATACAAGTGAACATATGGAAGATAAGGAAATATAAAGCCAAAATGAAACACAATGTTTTTACGTGGTAAAACCTCAAAGAGGAAACATCCACGGGTTGAATGCACAACCATCGGCAAAGCAAATCCACTATACGAAAAGGAATTACACACTCAAAGCTATCAACACTATGATATCCACTTCAAGCTATCAAATCCTAATTAACCATCAAGGCTTAGTGAATAACCTAGCCTACTCTCTATCCAAGGTGTGTCCTACACCTCTAGAGAGCAACTTCCTATCTAAGACTAAAAAGCCTCTAGGAAGATTTCTTTGCTTAGCAATCTAGATCAAGAGATCCTAGTTAAGCTCTCCTAGCTCAACCATCCAGAGTATCAAACTCCTTGCTAAGACTTCTTGCTTAGTTATTCGAATCACCTTGATTCTAACTAAGGCTTCTTGCTTGGCTATCCGGAAACCTTTCCTAGCCAAGTCTTCTTGCTAGAGTCAAAGGCTTCACTTACCTTGACAAGAGACTTTAACCTATTACAAGGCAATGATCTAGGTGATGCAAATGATGCAAACACACACAAATAGAGTAAGTAGATCAAACACACTCTATGAACATGCTTAATGATAATCTAGAATATACTATCAACACACAATCACAAATCTATCTAGAAATCAAAGCATGCCAAAACAATAAGAACAAGATTAGGATATTCAATATATGTCACAAAAACCTTAGTTCTTATATCAAGAAATTGAATCTAGAAGATAACATGAAGCACATCATACAATCAATTTCTAGAAGCAATTTCAATCAAGATCAAGTCTAGCAAAAATATGTTTAAGAGAAATCACAAAGCTAAACTCACTTAACTAATCAATCATACAACCCTAGCATATGATCTAACATACTTCTCACCATATTTCAACAATCAATTAGAAAGAATCATAGAGATGATCAAGTGAAATTGAAAGAGAAGAAGTTTCACATACAACCAATGAGCCTCGGACTGAAATCGGAGTGCTGTGAAAAATGAAAAAGTAAAATGGCTCTAAAAATGCTTGTGGTTTGTAGCGCTCGTCGAGACCAACAATTTTGGCTTTTGAATCACTCGATTTCGAGTTTGTATGAAGAAGTTATGATCAAAGTAAGTCAACAAAAACTCATGAACATTTCTGCCGAATTTTCAATTTTGATGGTGTTCAAGTTGTTGGAAATTGAGGGAAGAGAAGGCATTTAAAGGAAGGAGTGATCGAACCAAAATTGGTATGATTTTGGCCCCCATTTCCTTCTCCTTTTGTTTGATTCTTGGGCATTATTTTGTGATTTAATGTTGTTAATTAAGTATTTTCAGGCATTTATAGAATTCAGGGACATTGGAGTAATTTTGGTGAAATTGGGGCAAAAGTGTAATTATTAGAGGAAGAATTGAAGTTATCGGGAATTATGAAGAATGCAGGGACTGAATTGCAATTTGCCTCGCAAACCAGTCAGATCGCGCCACGTCACTGATGCAAAACGGTGCGTTTCACATGTGAGGACGCCCAGTAGGAGTGGCCCAAAACGCACAACCCCATCAGCCCAGCTCAAAATGCTGCCGTTTTGATTAATGAGGCTGGTCTGATTTTGTGGGCCTGATGC
Organism: Acer campestre; assembly: GCA_954870605.1. Taxonomy (NCBI): domain Eukaryota; kingdom Viridiplantae; phylum Streptophyta; class Magnoliopsida; order Sapindales; family Sapindaceae; genus Acer; species Acer campestre. Next base: position 5,102,851 of record OX940812.1, read on the forward strand.
ATAGCCTAAATGCAGCCCAAAATCACGACCCAAATACAAGGCCCAATCTTGCACCCCACCTGAGCTGCAGCAGCCCATATTGTACCCCATTTTACCTCTAAGTGCACCCCTTTAAGACACATGTGCAGCAATTGATCACACCCCAGCCCCTTGCTAAATACACCCCTTTAACTATTCATCATCTCCCTCATCTCTCACGTGCAGATCAGATGGGTGCCCAAAACCCTAGCTTTTCTTAGCGGCCACGTTTCCGATGAGCACCGACCTACCGTCAGTCAGTTTCCGATGCAAAGCAATGGCCAGGTCAACGGCAACCTGGTCGTTGACTTTTTGGCCCCTCAAATGACCGGTTTCTCCACGACAAAATCACGTCCATCTCTTCCCATTTTGCCCCTAGGTCGCCATTTGGCATTTCGAGGTCGCCATGGCGACAGGGGATGATTTTCCACACCTGATTGCTTCGCTATTTTGTCGCCCTTTGGTCGCCATTGATGCAAACCACGACCTCCCCTGTGTTTAGCGTTGATTGGCTGAAATTGACAGAAAAATTACAGAAAGGCCCCCTAGAGGGGCCAAAATGGTAATTTGACAAGTACAGAGGGTGTTTTGGTAATTAGCCATTCGTGACCTATTTTGAAAACACTTTAAATACATCCTCTTTTCAATTTGAATACCAGGCCTTACCAAGCCTATTCAAGCCTATTCTCTCCTACCAATCTCCCTTTCCTCCATTAATCATCTCTCAAACTCCTCCATTTCTATACTTGGACTTATCTTTTCCATCCAAAACCTCACACCAAATCTTGATTACTTCCCTAGATCATTCCTTCCCTACCATTTTCTCCATCACAAATCCTTTGTCACTCACCATAAGCCATCCACTTATCTAGACACATCCTCCTCTTCCATTCTTTGCAACTAGGAGCATTAAAGGAGAACAAGGATCAAGCACTAAAGAAGGTGGCCCAAGGGTGATTTCATTACCATTTACTTGTTTCTATTTGATTGCTACTATGTGTAATTAAACCCCTAATCTAGGGGATTGATTTGATAAACATTTGGTTGTGGGTTTTTGCTTAAGCTTTGTAATGAATCTCTATATGTTTTCTGTTTATTAATTCATTAGATTCTATTCATTATGTGATTAACTTGTATACCCACTTATTAATTACAATCTTGTTTAGAATAACATGTTATATAATCACTCTTGGATTGACATACTTGAGTGATTAAGAACCCAATAAATAGGATAGATTAGTGGAGGGTATACGTATATCAACCACATTAATCTAAACCTAAATTGGTTAACATGTAGAGATTAGTCCTTAAACTGGCTTAAAAAGCAATACCCATACCTACTTGCTAATCAATCAATTCCCTAGCATCAACATTAATTGTTTATATCCATTTGTCTTATCAAGATTGTGAGTCTTCTATTTTTTATATCACCATATTTTTAGTTAGGTTAATTTTGTATGTATGTTTGTTGGTTTGACAAACCATACACTCATTCATCATTTATTGTTTATTTTATTGTTTCTAGATTAGCTAATTAAATCAACATATTTCTCTAATTCCCTGTGGAAAAAATTCTAAACTTACCACAATACTCATTTTCAAATCTTAAAATATATTGCGTAAAAGATTCATTTTATAACATTCTTTTGGTAATTCGCAATTTGGTAACGACACAAAAAGCACATCAAGGAGAAGAGGGGCATTTTTGTCCAACAAAAACAAGCCAAACCAGCCTTGTCCCCGTGTAGGGCACATGTGCCACACAGGACTAGAGGGAATGTTGGGTCGGGTGGCACAAAGCCTCCACACGTGGTGGCCATGGTACTCCTCCCGCACACCTCTCACATTCTTCAGCCGTATTCGGGCATCCGAACTCCGATTTCGAATCCATTTTCAGATTACGAATCATGACTCCCTCACGCACAATGATGACTATGAAACTTTGACAAATGGTTGAGAATTCATCTCAAAAAATGACGACGAACACAACTCAACGAATGAGAACGAAAAGTAGCGTAGCTACATCGTTTGGACTCGAAACTAAACGAATGAGCAACCGAAATGACTGGAACTCAATAAGGAATCAAATAAGATCATTTTCAAATCCAAAACACAAGAAACACAAACAAATAAACACTATGCAACACAAGCATACCATATCTAAGCGATAGTGAGAAAACATGCAATTCTACAAGATTGTTAACAATGAGATAAATGCATGTGCATACTAAATGTGTGTGAAAGTGTTATACCAAATGTTTGAACTACAATGTAGGGACACACATGTATGAATTGTGTGTGTGTGTGCTAACACCTTGCAAGAGGAAGAAGAATCTTGATACCTTAGCATCCAAGTAAGCGATGTTCCTCTTGAAGACGATATTTGCACAAGATGTTGCTTCTTCACCTTTGAGGCTCCTTTCTTCCAAGAGACACCTAAGCAACTACTAATACAAATATAGAGAGTTTTGCAATGGAATCAAGCCAATACAAATACAGGATCTTACTGTTAGGATTATGCTCAATAGCAAGAGTGTAATAGTGTAATTAACAATCTTATTCATATTAATAAAGTGATTTCTGGTTTAAACAAATCTTATAGCATTTATAGTTTAATAATTGTTAAAGTAAATAATCATAAGGTCTAAAGACTATGAGAAAAGAAGAATTGTTCATACATCTGGATATGTATGTGGTAGACACAATTCTTTAGTTAGTCTTGAATATCGTTCACAACTTAAGTTAAAGGTTGGGCACCTTTATCTTGTTAAAGTTGTAGAATTCTTTTGCTAGCATTTGAGTGGGATCAAATGAGATATGATGAGTCTGAAATCATCGGAGTGTCTTCGAGCAAAAGGATCTAGTGCACTGGGTGCATTGAACAGGATCACAATGAAATACTTTATCTATAACCGTCAGTAGATAAAAGTAATTTCATTATCAGGACAATCGGAGAGTCTATCTTAATCCTGAGATAAATGATGGACTTATGGTTGCAGGTGATATCATTTGAGCTATCAATGAGTACGATTATATCGCATAGTCTATCCTCGATAGTTTGGTGATATTCATTTGTTAATCGATAGAGGACTTCATTTATAGATATGGACATCGTGGCTCCATTTATTAAATGAGAGTATAATATCATCGTATGGATGTTTTGAGGTAATTGGATATTAAATCTCAACGTTGAGTTTTCAATAGTGTCTATTGAAAACATGGCTTCTGGACAAGTCAAAATATCCAAGTTCAAAATGTGGTCATATGAGTAAATATGGTAACTTGGAGAGTTATAGGCGGTCTATGAACTCTTGGCGATTACTGATATTAATCACGAGGATACACTATCTCCAATATGATTGTCTAGGGTATGAATGAGGAAGCATCTTCCTTTTCTGTCTTTATTTAAGAGTTCAATTTTAGCTCTTTAGTGGAATGAGCTCAATTTTAGCTCTTTAGTGGAATGAGCTAAAATTAATGGATCGGACCTAAGTGAATCATTTGTTGATTGTGATTAGGTTATGTCTATTGGAGCTTAAATTTAGATAGCCCGCCAAGATCCCCAATCCACACGGACTTGCATGGATCACTTGATATATTCTACCGGACCAATTTAGGGTCCATCTAGAATTGCAATTTAATATATTAAGAATATAATTTGCACATTATTTATGTAATGGGCTGCACAATTATATTTATATATTAATGGATGACATGTGGGCTTGTTTCTTTTAGTAAGATTGGGTCTAGTTCACATGTGGGCTTTTTAATTAAAGTCCTATGGATTAAATGAAATAGGAAAAATAATATTTGGCCCATTACTTATATGGGGCGGCAAGGTTAAATAATAACCTAAAATATTATTTTGTTTTCATTATTTAATTAAATAAGAATTAATTAATTCATTAATTAATTATTTAATTAAGATACAAATCTTTTCTCATTAGGAAATATGTTTCCTAAAGGTATACTATTGGTAGTAGTATAATTAAATAGAAAGACTTGTTTGACAAGGAAATAAATAATTAGTTTTATTTATTCAAACAGGAAGTCTTTTTATTTTAGTCAAATATGAGAATAAAAAGATTTATGAGTTTGATTAGGTTTGGGAAATCTTTTCTAAATAGGAATTAGGGTGCAATTCAAACTAGTTAACTTGGTTTGGAAATTGCGGCAACCCTAATGCATCAAGGAAGAGAATTCGGCCAACCCTAAAGCTAAAAAGAAAGGAGAAAAAATTTGGGCCATATATATATGCACATATAATATTTTCGGCCAGCCCTAATGCTTAGTGCAGAAAATTATTTTTCTTCTTCTTCTTAACTCATAGATAGAGATTTTATTCTACTAAAACAAGAGAAAAAGGAACATAGATTATTCTTTGATGGTGTACTACTTGCTTAATCATTGATAAGCTTGTGTATACAACATCGATCAAGGTTCACGCGAGTTTCGATCATTAGATTGAGAACTCAAAAGTGACCGGAATAATCTTAGGTTTCTTTTGATTGTTTTTGTGACTAACAATCAAGAAAGAAAAGTTTGTTTAATCCCATCACAGGTTTGCAATTCAAAGAGAAGGGAGACCACGCTCCTAGGTGATCCACGTTCGTGCTAGGATTGAAGATCTTGCGGATTACCATCGACGCAAGTCAATCGGATCACGCGACAAGATGTATTAAACTTTTATTACTTTGTTATATATATTTAATTAATCAAAAGGGTTTAAGGTTCATAATTGGAAAAATTTTAAAAGCTACTTTGAAAACCAAGTCTTACCAAGTCTATTCAAGCCTATTCTCTCCTACCAATCTCCCTTTTCTCCATTAATCATCTCCCAAACTCCTCCATTTATATACTTGGACTTATCTTTTCCATCCAAAACCTCACACCAAATCTTGATTACTTCCCTAGACCATTCCTTCCCTACCATTTTCTCCATCACAAATCCTTTGTCACTCACCATAAGCCATCCACCTATCTAGACACATCCTCCTCTTCCATTATTTGCATCTAGGAGCATCAAAGGAGAACAAGGATCAAGCACTAAAGAAGGTGGCCCAAGGGTGATTTCCTCACCATTTACTTGTTTCTATTTGATTGCTACTATGTGTAATTAAATCCCTAATCTAGGGGATTGATTTGATAAACATTTGGTTGTGGGTTTTTGCTTAAGCTTTGTAATGAATCTCTATATGTGTTCTATTTATTAATTCATTAGATTCTATTCATTATGTGATTGACTTGTATACCCACTTGTTAATTACAATCTTGTTTAGAATAACATGTTATATAATCACTCTTGGATTGACACACTTGAGTGATTAAGAACCCAATAAATAGGATAGATTAGTGGAGGGTATATCAACCACATTAATCTAAACCTAAATTGGTTAACATGTAGAGATTGGTCCTTAAAGTGGCTTAAAAAGCAATACCCATACCTACTTGCTAATCAATCAATTCCCTAGCATCAACATTAATTGTTTACATCTGTTAACCGCCAAAATTGGCGAGGGACCAAAGAAGAATTTTCCACCTCAACACAAGAAGCAGGTGCGAACACAATCCGGATACCTCGACAGAGTGGAGCCCGATTGGCCCAAGTATGAACCTCTTTCAGCGGGATCCACCCCGCCAGCATCTTAACTCACAACAAGGACCAAGCCCGGTTATGACCGGGCACCCTAGGGACCCCGCATCGTCCCATCAACACTACTTCCTATGGACCCCGCAGCACCCCGACACGGAGTTCTACTGATCATCTCATCACAAGTCAGCTACATATCACCCTACTACCATCAGTAGGATGCTTACTAGAAGTAGGCAGCCCGTTAAAGCATAAGAGCACCAGGAAGCCGGACCCTAACTCCAAGAACTAAAAGCTCCACGAAAGATCCAGTAAAACGTCGCCGTACAAAGGAGATACACTCCTTTCTGCCAGAGAGTCCTAATTTGAGCAGGACAGTACAATAAGAATCCTACTAGGAAGGTAAGTGATTGACTCCTCCTAGGAAGGAAAGATTGGATTCAGCGCATTAAAGCTCCGAAGTTATTTCCTAAAAAAGGGAGGATCCTGTAAGCTGTCAAACCCTAGTCCGAGATTGTAGGAGTGCATGGCAAGCAAACATGACCTATATATATAACAACTTATTCACAGGAAGGGGGGAGCGAAATCGAGGGAGCGAAATCGAGAAACCCTACACTCTACTTATCGACAGGCACAGTTTCATCACCACCAACATCCTGATTATCGACTTTTTTATGTAATGTTATGGTCTAGTAACTTCATAGTCAGTGTATTCATATAATAGGAAAGAGTGATCAATAAAGCGAGTTCCTATTTGATTTCTCGTATTCTTTATCGTGCATGCATTGGCAGGGACCTAGTTGGTATCGAACTACTTGATACCCCTCCGGCCAGGATCAATCTCGATCTTGGTCCTTTTAAAGTAGTTATTTGATTTATCGTCCTCTTAACGATTTTCGGATAACAACATCCACTTTTCTTATCAAGATTGTGAGTCTTCTATTTTTCATATCACCATATTTTTAGTTAGGTTAATTTTGCATGTATGTTTGATGGTTTGACAAACCATACACTCATTCATCATTTATGATTTATTTTATTGTTTATAGATTAGCTAATTAATTCAACATGTTACTCTAATTCCCTGTGGAACGAACTCTAAGCTTACCACAATACTCATTTTCAAATCTTAAAATATATTGCGTAAAGATTCATTTTATAACATTCTTTTGGTAATTCGCAATTTGGTAACGACACAAAAAGCGAGTCATCAGGTACTTCTTGATGCCCTAGCAAGCCTCTGGACCAACATCATATAGGAGGCTCCTCACTTTTTTACCGGGCACCTCAACGTCCAACTGAGCCTCTTAGGTTTCAGTTCGTCCGAGTGTAGTCCAGAGCCTCATTTCAGCAGCTGGGTACTTCTTGATGGATTACCAATCCTTTGGACCATCATCATGTAGGAGGCTCCTCACTTTTGTACCAGGTCCCTTAACACCCAAAGTAGCCTCCTAGGTTCTGGTTTGTTTGAGTGGGGTCCAAAGCCTCATTTCTGCTGCTGGGTACTTTTTGATGCTCTAGCAAGCCTCTGAACTAGCATCACGCAGGAGGCCTCTCAGTTTTGTACCGGGCCCCTCAACGCCCAAGGGAGACTACTAGGTTATGGTTCGTCCAAGTGGGGTCCAGAACCTCATTTCAGCTGCTAGGTATTTCTTGATACCCTAGCAAGCCTCTAGAAAAGCATCATGTAAAAGTCTCATCACTTTTATACCAGGCCTTATAGCGTCCAACTAAGCCACATTAGTTCCAGTTCGTCCGAGTGGGTTACAAAGCCTCATTTTAGCTGCTAAGCATTTCTTGATGCCCTAAGCACCCTCTAGACCAGAATCATGAAGGAGGCTCCTCACTTTTACGCCGGGCCCCTCAACGCCCACTTGAGACTCAAAGGTTTCGGTTTGTCCGAGTGGGGTACAGAGCCTCATTTAAGCTGTTGGGCACTTTTTGATGCCTTAGCAAGCCTCTGGACCGACATCATGTTGAGGGCTCCTCACATTTGCATCGGAGCCCTCAATGCCCAAATGAGAATCCTAGGTTTCGGTTCATTCGAGTGTTGTCCAGAGCCTCATTTCAGCTTCTGGGTACTTGTCAATGCCCTAGCAAGCCTCTGGACCAGCATCAAGTAGGAGGCTCCTCAGTTTTGTACCAGGCCCTTCAACGCCCAATTGAACCTCCTAGGTTCCGATTCGTCCGAGTCGATTCCAGAGTCTAATTTTAGCTGCTGGGTACTTCTTGATTCCTTAAGCTGCCTGTAGACCAGCATCATGTAGGAGGCTCCTCACTTTTGCTCTCCTCTGTTTTGTCTGGATGGTGGCGTTTCAATAAATCTTCATGGAGCTCTTAACTCTAGCTTGAGAGTCCCGCTATTTGTTATTTTCTTACTTAGCAGACTGATTTTACCAGGAGGCGTGGACCACTAAGTATCCTGCTGCTACTTGAGGATCAGGGACACCAATTGGGTCAGTAGCGTGATTTCCTGCTGATGAAGTAGAGGGATGTCTAGATGGTATAGTATTGGATTGCTTGGTGGAACTTCGTGTCGGGGTGCTGCGGGGTCCATAGGAAGCTAGGGAATGACTATTAAAGCAGCCCGGATCCCGAGTACCAGTGTTTGACCGGCTGGGGCCACCTTTCCCAGTTCGACAGGTGGATCTCAGACTCAGACTAGTGAAGTCCGCAATTACGATTCCCCTTAAGAGAGCCCAATCTCCACCAAAACCAAGAAATCCCAGCGCCTAGAGGATCAGATGACCAAGATGGCAAAGGAGTTGGAGGAATTGAAGAAGGGGAAGCACCAAGGAATCCAGAAAAACCCCTTGGGTGAGATGAATGCACCTTTTTTCCAAAAGAGTCAGGGAGGCAGGGTTACCTCCCAAATTCAGGATGCCCTCTGAGAAGTACTCCGGGATAGAGGACCCCGTCAGCCACCTAGAAAGCTTTGTCCATTAGATAGAGGTCTAAAGCGCGACCCGGCTAGCCATTTGCAGGATGTTTCCTTCGACCTTAACCTACTGCGCCAAGACGTGGTTTAGTGAAATCCTGTGAGGATTAGAGTCGAGGCAAATTTTATCTTGGGCATACGAGCGTAGTTGTTTTGTAAACTGAAAACATAGTTATTAATTGGTATATTTGAGATTCTAGCATGCATGTGTAGTCTTTGCTTGGTATGTGCGGATTTGCATCTCAACTTTATTGCAGAGTATATGTTTATGTGTGTCGTAGCTGTAAACCTTCATGAGACTATAACTCCTCCATCTAGGACCGCTTAATGGTTTAAAGGCTTGTGGCACATGCTAAGTGCCACCGTGTTTCCTACAGAAGTGGACTAGCTTAATTTTTATGTGTTTTTTTTTTTTTTTTTTTGTTATTTGTATTTTTGTTCTTGTAAGTTCCTCAAAGTTTGATTGGCTTATTTCGGTGACAAACCACATTTGGGGTTTGATGTAAGGGTAGCTTAGGCATTTGATTGTTGGTGCTCATGCACAACAAAGGTCCTCTCAAGTCCTCAAGAGAAGAAGCACACCAAAGGTAAAATTACTTGTGCTTAATTTGCATTGAAGAGATCTAATTGCACACACACACAACTCATGCATATCTCTAATTCTTGTATGTTGTGTGTTTTATATGTGTGCAGTCATGTTCATTGATATCTTTTCTTGCATGTTTAAATGGTTGCATCTTGTGTGTTACTTACCTTGACATGATTATGATTAGGTTGCATGCATTTTGTGAAGGCACTATACAAAGCGCTGTTGGGAGCGTTGTTCGTACATCACCCATCTGAGACCTGGTGGCATCTGGGCAAAACGCTGTACAGACCTGATCGATTTATTTTGGTTGCTGTACAAAGCGCTGTACATACAACGCTCTGTACAGTAACACTCTATTGCCCGAGAAGAACATAGATCTAGTGTTGTTAGGTCGCTCTTTAGAAGCGTTGTTCGTAGAGCGACAATGAAAAATGTTCTTTATTTTTCCCAGGTAGGCGCTGTACAAGTCGCTCTCCGTACAGCGACTCGTACAGCGCCCAAGGCAAATTTATGTCAACTTATCAAAATGCAGTAGTTTCATTTTGACACCCTATATATATATGCCTCTATGTCCTTAAGTCGTTTTAGAGAGTTCAAAATCAAATTTTTTACTTAACATATTTTTCCAAAAGAAAAATTCACAAAAGAACTCACCATTGATTACTCAAACACTTATACATGTGCATCAACACATCATTTAGCATCATCCATGATCATCTAGATGTCATCTATGCTTGGGTTTTGTTCAATACACTTTGCTTGGGTAAGTTAGTCACTATTATCTTACATACTTTGTGTCTGTCTTACTTTACAAGCAATTTCATTTATCACTTGTATGCCATTAGAACAGATTCTAGTTACTAGATTGAGATTATTATGTTGATTGTTTGAGAGTTGTATTTTGATAGCTATACCTAGGATTGCTTAATCTACGTTAGCTATGCTTTATGCCATGACATATAGCAATTGATATCTAGGATTGATTTAATTGTCATCATATAATCCTAGATAAGCATTTAGTGTAACCTAGCATTAATTGCATCTTTGAATATTATCATATTCACATTAGGTTGTTGATCTCTTTAGTGAGAATTAAGTCTTGTGGCTAAGGTGACTTAGTGTGCAAGCAAATTGAACTAGGTTCACTTTTAAAGGCCTGTGAATAGTAGTGGTGGATTATAGGCCGAGAATGGTTGAGGTCAACCTAGGATGTAAACACCATTACGATTAGTGAATTTGAGGTTCGTGTGTGGCATACATAATAGCCCATGGTTTTTCCTTGTTGAAGGTTTCTATGTGAAAATCAAGTGTCTTTTAATTTTTGCACTATAACACTTGATTTATAAATTGAGGTATTTTTGTAATATTTAATAAACACGAAAATTTGGTAGTAACCGGATAATATCAATTCATCCCCCCCCCCCCCCCCTAGATAATATTAGGACATTCCATATTTGTTTCAGTTCTCTTTGTTTTGCTCGAGGACGAGCTAAAGATAGGTTTTGGGGTATTTGATCGGACTATTTTAAACCTATTTGAGGTCCCCCATTTTCGATGGTTTTTCTCGTTTTCGAGTGTATTTTTGTATATAATGTTTTTTTTTTTAGCTTTGTGTAGGTATGTATTCTCTACAATAAGGTTTTGAGCTCAAAGATTAGTTTAGGAGGCAAAATGAGCCAAAAATGGAAGAAATTGGAAAGTATGTTGAGTGTCGTGCCTCACCATCGACATAGACCATGACGTGATCTCAGCCTAACCGTGTCCAAGGTTGATCTGTTGTCAAGCAAGAATGTGACATCGGGACCGCGGTAGAATCCCCTCGGCATTTCAGTAGCTTACGGATGAAGTGCACAAAAACAACCATATAGCGATTGCATTTGGCGAGCCCCACTGCCAAACCTAACCACCGTTCAACATCAGAGAAGTCCAAGAAGCATTCAACGGTCAAGGACCGCCGATCTGAAACCGCTGATCGTCAGAAGAACATCACCATATTTCCCACCACTGGCTTGAACCGGCAGTACAAACCGGTGCTACAACTCCAGAAGGACACCGCTGGATCACACCGCTGGCTTGAACCAGCGATATGATGCAGTGCTCACCCAGCGTCAGGTCGATTTTGAGCTAATTTCAGGGGCAATTTTGTCCTTTCACCCCCAATTCGTGCCTTAACATCCCAGCACTATAAATAACCCCATTATTCCTCAATCATCCAACATCCTTATCTTCCCCAAAAACTCTCCCAACTTCATCTTCTTCAAATAAAAGAGAGAGAGGCTTTCAAGGGCATCCATGGAGGTTTTACCTCCATGGATTCCTTCCATTTCATCTTCTACCTGTCATCCACCATATTTAAGAGTAGATTGCATAAAGATAGGAGTGGGCTTTGGACAAATTCGAGCTAGATAAAGGAAGGAGTGACGAAATGTCTTTTCGTGTCGTTTAAAATCACTTTGTCAAAAATATTTTTAAAACCTATGAAATGCGCTCACAAGTATAAAAACGAGTAAAGCAGTAAGCACATGTGTCTTCCACAAGGATCGGAGGTAGCTATGGTTAGACTAGGATTAATAAAACTAATATGCATAGAAATAAAGTAAATGCTTGGTGTTTTGAAATGTGAATTAACTAAAGAAAACTAATAAATGCAATGACTAAAAATGGATGCGAATGGAGTGATATGACTAAGGAGTTGATGGACTCGTAAGTGAACATTAGGCATGCAACAAATTCATAATTAAGCACATTTATCAAATGTAACCAACCTAGGGTGTATAGTGTTGGTTATTTATCTCTAGCAAGGGGTCAACCTAGGGTGTATAGTGGAGACCTCCTACTAGAGATTAATCCCTCATAAGCAACCAACCTAGGGTGTATAGTGCTAGTTGCTCAATTAGGATTCTAGCCATGAATGCTCATCTATCTATTAAGGGCTCAACCCCTTACTAATTTATCCATCCTAGGGCGTATAGTGATGACTTCCAATTCTCTCACAAGTGGCCGACCTAGGGTGTATAGTGAAGGCCACCCGTTTGAGATTGGATGAGGCTTGAGGTTATTAAACCAGATTCTACTCGATGGTTAGTTCTCGTAAAACCACTAATGTAGCCAACCTAGGGTGTATAGTGAAGGCTTATAATCCTCTCACAAGTGCCGACCTAGGGTCTATAGTGAAGGTCACCGTTCAAGGTTAGATTAAGACTGCGGTTGTTAAGCCGGATTTCCATAAATCCTTCCATTCAGTAGAGCATTAGACAACCAAATAGGGTATACCTAGTTGTCTACTCGAGTAATCCAAATCAACATGCCAAGAGGGTGTATCCAAGACATGCCAATATTGGAAATCAATTAAAACAAGAGAATAGAACAATAGATAGATATGAAAACAGGTAAGAGTTTAATTACAAAACCCAATATCCATCAAACTAATCACATCAACCCCTTAGTGGGGGATTTAGCTACTCATGTTCATTACAAAAAATAAACTAAGAGAAGAGATTGAGAGAAAACCCTTGGTGAGCATCTCATTCCTTGAAGCTTGAAATCCAATTCTTCTAGTTGCCTTTGGTGAGTAGAGATTGGGTTTGGATGAGAGGGAAAGTATTCCTAGCTCTAGATTAACTAAGTTTCTAATTTTCTAAGTGTGGGAGGATGTTTTTCGATCTAAGGTAACTTTCTATTTATAGAGGTTACAAAAATAGGTCACAAATGCATAAAAACTAAAGTGTGACGCGCGTGGAGTGCGGTTCAGGGACCCGCACTCACACACTTTATCACTTTTTCAACCTTTCAGCCCCTGATTTGGGCACGTAGTTCGCTGGTAGTGCACGGGTGATGACCAGTGCAGTACCCGCGCATAGTACAATTTATGGGGATTTCTGCCATAAAGTGCTGGTGGAGTGCGATTGGTTGACCCGCACTTTATCTTCTCTTCTGAAATCAGCCCTCGGGTTTCCCATAAAGTGCCTGTGTAGTGCGGTTAAGAGTGCGGTTGTGACATGCACTTTATGCCAATCTATGCTGATGGTGCGCTGGTAGTGAGCGGGTAGGCCGACCAGCACAGTACCCATGCACTAAAGCTTCTTTTCTTGCTTTCTGGCTTATTTCATGTCTGAATTTCCCACTTTTCAACTCCAACAACTGAATTACATCAATTGCCTGCAATTACTACAAAAGAGCCTATTAGACAAGAAACACATAGAAAAATACACGAGAATGAGACAAAGGATAAGGAAAAGAGGGCTAAAATATACAACAATTTAGGCACGATCAAATACCGCCAATCCAAACCTTTGCTCGTCCTTGAGCAATCTCAAAACAAATCAAAGACATGACACCTTTGCTCATCCTTCAGCAAACTCAAAACAAAACGAAGACATGATAACAAAAATGACTCGAACTAAAAATTTCCTAGACACAAAGAAAACTTGCTGCAAAGCCAACTAGTAGAGAGATAAGCAAAAGAGAGTGGAAGTGAGGAATAGGCACATGTAAAATATTCTAATATACCTCCAAGGCACTCCAAGGGAAACTCGTACAACACAAATCCCACACTTAAAAGGCCATCTCCTTGGAAACTACTCAATCTCACTCCTCGAGCATAATTTGCTTCGACGCTAGGTTCTCACATGGCTCTCTTATCTTTCCTCTCAGAACCTAGGTTCACACTCATGCAACAAGTATGCAATTTAGTTTATGAAATTGAATCAAATTAGTTGCATACATTTAGTATAGAATAAATGCTCTTTTTAGTGAGTGAGTCTCATGAAAGAATCAAGTGCCATGATCGTGGAAAGAGCATGCATCGACTAATATTCCCAGTCTAGACTTCCCCTCAAATCAACTAGGTATTTTCCATTTGGCTATAACGGGCCACGGTAGTGGTGATTAGAAAGAATGGGAATTTAGGTACAAGCACTAATCAACCAAGTTAAGGCATACATTCTACACATATGCATTTAATTCCTCATGCAACTCCAATTCAAAATACAAAATGGCGTCCAGACATACAATTAAACTCTAAGTGCAATCTTTAACTACTCTTGTTACCCATTTGAGTAGCATTTACAATCTAAACAAGGCAATTGAAGCATATTTTTCTTTTGTTCCTTTTTGCTTCTTTTCTTTTCTTCTTTTTAATTTTTATTTTTTTTAACTTCTGATTTCATGCCTTTTGACTTTGCACATTTTCACAACTCATTACTCTTGCCTAGGTACACGCCATTTATCAAATTAAAGCACAATTTTTCATTCAATCCTAAACCTCAACAAGATCAATTAAGTGAGGGTTGGCTTAGTGTTTAGGTTGCTTGGTGATGACTCGCTTTTTGTGTCGTTACCAAATTGCGAATTACCAAAAGAATGTTGTAAAATAAATCTTTACGCAATATATTTTAAGTTTTGAAAATGAGTAATGTGGTAAGCTTAGAGTTCGTTCCACAGGGAATTAAGGTGATTAGTTGAATAAATTAACTAATCTATATGCAATAAAATAAATCATAAAAATATGGATGAGTGAATGGGTTGTCAAGCCATCAAACATACATGAAAAATAAGCCTAATAAACTAATAAAGAGTACTTAACAAATCTAGATAAGATAAATGGAATTAATAATTAAGAGAATAGCTAGGGAATTAATGGGATCACAAATGAATTACGGGAAATGCTTATCAAGCTACTTTAGTGAACAAATCTCACAAATGTTAACCAATTGATTTCTAAAATGTGTTTGGGCCATTATTATGAACCCTAAACAACTTCCCACCGCAATGCCTAACCGATTAAGGAAAGGGGGTCACGGCGGGATCGATTTGTTACAATTAACGGCTTAGATTATCGTGGTTGATATACCCTCCGACAATCTATCCTATTCACTAAGTTCTCAATCCATCAAGGTTGTCAATCCAATCAAGATTATATAACAAATTATCCTAAGCAAGATTATAATCAACTAGTGGGTATACATGTCAATTACATAATGCAAAGAATCTAATTATAAAATGAATAGAACACAAATAGAGATTAAAAATATATTAAAGCTTAAGCAAATCCCAATCCAAATATTCTCACATCAAAACCCTAGAAAGGGGATTTAATTACACATATTACAATCAAAGGGAAGGCAAGTAAAAGATTAGGAAATCACCCATGGGCCACCTTTTGTAAGCTTGATCCTTTCCTTGCCTTTGATTGCTCCTTGTGTGAAGAGTGGATGATGAGGATATGTCTAGATAGGTGGAGTCAAATGGGAAGTGACTAAGGAGATTTGTGGAGAAGATGGGAAGAAAAGGAATGATTTGGGGAGGTAATCTAGATGTTAAGTTTAGGTAGGAAAGAAAATGGAGAGAAAAGGAATGGTGGAGAAAGGAGGTTTCTTGGTGGTCAAGAGTTGTCCAAAAGAGGAAAAATGTGATGAATTTATAGGATTTTCAAATTAGGTCACGGGTGGTAAATTACCAAAACATCCCCTGACCATGGCAAATTACCATTTAGTCCAACAGAGGGGGGCATTTTGTAATTTTCCCCACCAATCAGATTTTTACAGAGGCAAGGTCGCTCTTTGTTGTTCATGGCGACCCTTAGGCGACCCAAATGGCGACAAATCTGGAGCCAAATCAACTCCCTGTCGCCATGGCGACCTCGGAATGCAAACCGCGACCTCGATTTACGCGGTTTCGTCGCGGTTTGGAAAGTGGCGACGCAAAGGACGACCATAGGCGTGTTTGGGTGCCCGGATTCCGGTGATTGGAGGGGAAAAAAGTCAACGAATGGACAGCCGTTGACCTTGCCGTTAATTTAGGCCAATTTCCGGCCACCGGTAGCTCGGTTTTGGCCCTTTTCCGGTCGGCAAGGGTTTGGTGGGGAGGGAGGCCATGGCTGCACGCATGAGCTGAAGAAGAAGATGAATAGTTGGGGTGCAAACAGTAGATGAGTGGGGTGCAAATGGGCTGCTGTTATTGTCTCTTAAAAGGGGTCCAATTAGAATTGAAATGGGGTATGTTTAGGCATAGGTGTGGTGAGCTCACCACATAGGATTACTTGGGCCACTTTTAATTTGAGCCCAACACATTAAAACGCACCGTTCTATTTAAATGAGGTGGCGTGTGCAGATATTTTTCATGGAAAATTACGATATGCCCCCTCAAGTCTTCTAAAATTATAATATCTTCAATCTTGCTTCAATAATTACACATTTACCCCTATTTCTCCAATATTACTTCAATGCCTCTGAACTCTATAAATTCCTGAAAACACTTAATTTACACCATTAAATCACGGAATAATGCCCAAGAATCGAACAAAAGGAGAAGGATATGGGGGCCAAAATCATACCAATTTTGGTTCGATCAAATACCCCCAAACCTATCTTTTGCTCGTCCTCGAGCAAAACAAACATAAGCACACAATGGACATGTATCTAAAAATCAAATAATAACATTAAAGCACCAACTCTTTGCAAAAGACTCAAAAGCCAATATTTCAACTTGCAAAACCAAAAGTGAAGAGATTAAACCACGTTGTGCTCATTAGGAAATAATGCATGTAAGATATGCTAAATAAAGATTAAAGACATGTCACTCTATGTACACATTGCACGCAACGCGATTCCACATTCAAGATGCTTAAGCTTCAAAACTAAAGTGCCTTTAGGATAAGAATATAATTCGCCTCGACATCTAATCCTCACCGGATTCTCTCATTTTCGCACGAATTCCTAGGCTTCACTCACAATCCATATGCAATATGAGTTTATGCTCAAAATATCAAATATAATTGCACATGATTATTTAAAAACACAATTTCTAAAAATTTGTCTCATGAAAGGAATTGAAAACCATGAACGAAAAGAACATGCATCAACCAAAATTTCCAAAGTGGACATCCCTAAAGATCAAATAGGTCTTTTCATTTGGTTGTAATGGGGCCAAAGGTGAATGGTGAATCAATAAATAGGAAAAATGGATTTCAAACACCCAATGGTCACACTAAGGCATACATTCTAATTAAGCACAACATACTCATTACAACTTGCATATTCCACACTTAGGCGTCTAGGCTTACAATTTACTTTGTGCATTTTTCTACTCTTAATTTTCATTGAGTAGCTCATTTAATTCCACAAAATTGATCTAGGCATTTTGTGCCTCATTCATCATTTTTTTTCTTTTCTTTTCTTTCTTTTGCTATGCTTTTCTTTTCTTTTCTTTGCTTGTCTTTTCTTTTTTTCTTTTCAAGCATTGCATTTCATCTTTTTCATGTGTTTGCACATACATATTTGCCTAAGTACATGCCTTACATTTTGATACTCCTCAAAGCTTACATTCAACCCCTAAGCCTTAGCAAACCATTTTGTACAAGGTAAGTCTAGTGTTTAGGCTATATGGTTTCATGTTAATGTGGTTCATGAATGAAAAGCTTAATTGTGTTTGGCTTCAAATGGGCTATGGAGCACACACATTAGAGGGATAGGAAGTATTTAGGCCAATTTGGTGGTTTTTCACATGCATTGCCTAAAATCATTTCTAAAGGTTTGTCCACAAAGTCAATCAAGGCATCTACAAGCAGTCCATATGTTCTATGGCAAACAACATTTAAGTGCGAATGAGACATTTTAAAATATGCATAACATGTGTTTGAATGAGTGTTTAAAGAGTGAAAACTTTCCCTCAAATACGCTTTTTAAGGCCGTGTTTGTGAACCTCACGGGAAGTCTCCACTATTAATTCCTAACCTTCAAGCACAATTGAATATTCACTCAACATCAAGAGAAAAGAACTAGCGCGCTTTGAGCAATGCAACCCTAAATGGCATGAAGTTAATCTAAACTAAGCACGGCAAAGATACACAATTCCTCACTTGCACACACAAAGGCACAATCTCAACAAGCAAAGTATGCTCAAACATGGCATTATCACAAGATTTTCGAAATTTTTGAAAATTTTAGGCTCAAAATGTTTTTGCACACAATTGCAAACAAGAGACGATGTTGCGCACACACCCCCAAACCTAAATTAGACATTGTCCTCAATGTCTTTGGGGCATATACCGGTAAGTTCGGCGCAACACATCCTCAATCAAAGAGTTTAAAACACATTTCAATGTCCATTTAAAAATTATCCCAAAGATTTAAATCAAGTGGCTCAAGAATATCCTATATGCTCCTAATCCACTCAAGAGATATATCAATGCAAGCTCATCAAGAATTATCATCACAATCCATGTGGATAAAATATGATCATCAAAGCCTAAATCCACTATCACAAACAACTCACAACCTTATTCTAAGCAAAAATAAAATAAAGACAAAAATGAAATTTAAACTAGAAAAGAAATGTACCTAGGTGGGTTGCCTCCCACCAAGCGCACGATTTAACGTCTAGGCAAGACGTGGCATGGTGCTCCCACACATCGAACTCCCACAAAGTTGCTTCCTTAGGATAAGGTTCTCGCCCTTTTTATGAGCACTCTTGGCTTGCTTGTCCCTCCAAGACTTGCAAGTTGTCTTTGTTTCTTCCCAGGAGATAAAGAACCTTGCTTATCGCACAAGCAACACTCACTTGCTTCCTCAAGAAGCAATAGAAAAATCTATACAAGCACTAAGCATATTAGAAAGTTCCGGCAAAATATAACCAATATAAGCAATTGCCAACAACAATTTGGAACACCATTTATTCAAAAGAAATAAACTAAACTAAACTAATAAAGCATAAAAAATAAAATGCACAAAAAAGAATTTTCAAAATTATGTACTTGTGCTAGGGGTGTCATCAACTAAAGGAGGTTTTACAAAGTTTGGAAATTGGTTCTTTTTCACAACCCAAACAAGTTGAGTTGATTTCCCCTTTTCTTTTCTTTTGGGTCTAACTTGTTCAACCAAGTCTTTTCTTACCCAAATTTGCTTGACTCTAGGTGGACTCTTCCTATTCCTAGACTTTTTCAATTTTTCATGCTTATGGAATTTAAAACAATGAGCTTTGAAGTGCCCTTTTTGAAAACAAAAATAGCAAATAGGAGGATGGTTAAGAAAACTCCCTCTTGGTTGGTGACTATGTGGCCTTTGATGTTGCTTCAATTGTAGCTCTTTGACCTCTTTTTCCACCTTGTCTACATAGACAATGTAGTCACTCTCCTTCACTTTTGCTATCTTGAGGGCTTCATCCTTCCTACCAAGTGCCTCCTTCGTTTCTTCCAAAGCTTTTTCCTTCCGCTCCACTTCCATAAGCATCTTTCTTATCTTCCTTGCACACTCTTCTTCGAATTCTTCAAATAGCCTTGCAAGGTCTTTGAATTCCTTTAATGTGGAATTCCTCTCAACTTCAAGTCTCCCAACTTGTATTTCCAACTCCTTGTTCTTGTTGGAGACTTCTCCTACCTTCCTCCATAAGGTAGCATTTTCTTCTTTGAGCATGTTTACTTCAAGAGTGAGCTTCTCATTTTTCCCTTCAAGCTCTTCAATCTTCACCTTTCCCAAGGCCTCCTTTTCTTCCAACTCCTTTTCCATGAGTTGTATTTTCCTTTCCAACTCTTCCTTTCCTTGGGAGGTTGTCACCAATCTCTCTTGAAGCAAAGACAATTTTTCCTCCAATTTCGTGCTTTGCTCTTGGTTCCTTGGCGGCTCTTCCACAACTTCCGCATTCTTCTCAAATACTTGCACAAGAGCATGCACATGGCTCCTTGTCCTCCCTTGCTTGGGATAATCCGATTCTATTGATTGATCCGGCCAACTAGGGATCACATGGTTGGACATCCTCTCCTCATGTGCTCGTTGTGCGGATTGGAATAACTCCATGGCCTTTCGTTGAGAAGCTTGGATGCTCTTAATCTCCCGAAAGTGATCCTCCATGAACTTTTTCCTCTCATCATCTATGGCATTTGATTGGCATGATGAGAAGGAATCTTGGTTCATCCACCAATCCGCATTGAGGTCATTCCCATGAGTCTCGTAGCTAGGCCCTTGATTTTGCATGAAGAAATCCATAGAATCCTGAAACAAAAGAAACAAAAACTACCAAAGAAGTAAAAAGAAACTAAAAGACTAAAAACAACTAAAAGACTAAAAACAACTAAAAGACTAAAAATTAATAAAACCTAAACAAAGAAAAGTTAATTGATTCAACAACCGCTTTAATTCCCCGGCAGCGGCGCCATTTTGATGACTCGCTTTTTGTGTCGTTACCAAATTGCGAATTACCAAAAGAATGTTGTAAAATAAATCTTTACGCAATATATTTTAAGTTTTGAAAATGAGTAATGTGGTAAGCTTAGAGTTCGTTCCACAGGGAATTAAGGTGATTAGTTGAATAAATTAACTAATCTATATGCAATAAAATAAATCATAAAAATATGGATGAGTGAATGGGTTGTCAAGCCATCAAACATACATGAAAAATAAACCTAATAAACTAATAAAGAGTACTTAACAAATCTAGATAAGATAAATGGAATTAATAATTAAGAGAATAGCTAGGGAATTAATGGGATCACAAATGAATTACGGGAAATGCTTATCAAGCTACTTTAGTGAACAAATCTCACAAATGTTAACCAATTGATTTCTAAAATGTGTTTGGGCCATTATTATGAACCCTAAACAACTTCCCACCGCAATGCCTAACCGATTAAGGAAAGGGGGTCACGGCGGGATCGATTTGTTACAATTAACGGCTTAGATTATCGTGGTTGATATACCCTCCGACAATCTATCCTATTCACTAAGTTCTCAATCCATCAAGGTTGTCAATCCAATCAAGATTATATAACAAATTATCCTAAGCAAGATTATAATCAACTAGTGGGTATACATGTCAATTACATAATGCATAGAATCTAATTATAAAATGAATAGAACACAAATAGAGATTAAAAATATATTAAAGCTTAAGCAAATCCCAATCCAAATATTCTCACATCAAAACCCTAGAAAGGGGATTTAATTACACATATTACAATCAAAGGGAAGGCAAGTAAAAGATTAGGAAATCACCCATGGGCCACCTTTTGTAAGCTTGATCCTTTCCTTGCCTTTGATTGCTCCTTGTGTGAAGAGTGGATGATGAGGATATGTCTAGATAGGTGGAGTCAAATGGGAAGTGACTAAGGAGATTTGTGGAGAAGATGGGAAGAAAAGGAATGATTTGGGGAGGTAATCTAGATGTTAAGTTTAGGTAGGAAAGAAAATGGAGAGAAAAGGAATGGTGGAGAAAGGAGGTTTCTTGGTGGTCAAGAGTTGTCCAAAAGAGGAAAAATGTGATGAATTTATAGGATTTTCAAATTAGGTCACGGGTGGTAAATTACCAAAACATCCCCTGACCATGGCAAATTACCATTTAGTCCAACAGAGGGGGGCATTTTGTAATTTTCCCCACCAATCAGATTTTTACAGAGGCAAGGTCGCTCTTTGTTGTTCATGGCGACCCTTAGGCGACCCAAATGGCGACAAATCTGGAGCCAAATCAACTCCCTGTCGCCATGGCGACCTCGGAATGCAAACCGCGACCTCGATTTACGCGGTTTCGTCGCGGTTTGGAAAGTGGCGACGCAAAGGACGACCATAGGCGTGTTTGGGTGCCCGGATTCCGGTGATTGGAGGGGAAAAAAGTCAACGAATGGACAGCCGTTGACCTTGCCGTTAATTTAGGCCAATTTCCGGCCACCGGTAGCTCGGTTTTGGCCCTTTTCCGGTCGGCAAGGGTTTGGTGGGGAGGGAGGCCATGGCTGCACGCATGAGCTGAAGAAGAAGATGAATAGTTGGGGTGCAAACAGTAGATGAGTGGGGTGCAAATGGGCTGCTGTTATTGTCTCTTAAAAGGGGTCCAATTAGAATTGAAATGGGGTATGTTTAGGCATAGGTGTGGTGAGCTCACCACATAGGATTACTTGGGCCACTTTTAATTTGAGCCCAACACATTAAAACGCACCGTTCTATTTAAATGAGGTGGCGTGTGCAGATATTTTGCATGGAAAATTACGATATGCCCCCTCAAGTCTTCTAAAATTATAATATCTTCAATCTTGCTTCAATAATTACACATTTACCCCTATTTCTCCAATATTACTTCAATGCCTCTGAACTCTATAAATTCCTGAAAACACTTAATTTACACCATTAAATCACGGAATAATGCCCAAGAATCGAACAAAAGGAGAAGGATATGGGGGCCAAAATCATACCAATTTTGGTTCGATCACTTGGGTTATGGATAATGTGGGTGTAGAATGAAAAAGTCTATAAGTGTTTGGCTTCAAAATTGGCTTAGGAGCACACACATTATAGGAATGGGAAGTATTTGGGCTTTTTAAGTGGCTACATCACACATCGCCTAATATCACTTCAAAGGACCAATCTATCAAGGGAATAAAAGTTTCTGTCAAGCAGTCCACATATATGATGCATGTTCTATGACACATGATGATTTTTGATGTAATGAGACTTTGCATGGTGTTTGAATAGTGTTTAAAGATTTGAAAAATATATATATTTTTTCCCTCAAATATATACACACTTTTGGCTTGTGTTTGTGACCTCACAAGGGAAATCTCCACTATTAGAACAAGGTGCTTGAGCACCGAGTCCCCTCGACTTAGACACTAAAAGATGGGACTAACCCAAGAAGTGCAAGTGAGACCCCTAAAATGACTAAGAGGTATTGAACAAGCACACTAAGCATACACACATTCGCCACAAACATTTTGCTCAAGGTATCTCACAAAGCTAAATAAGCTCAAAATTTTGGCTAAGCAGCAAATTTGAAAAATTTGACACAAAAACGACTCAAAACTCAAAAAGACGACTCACAAAGACGTCTACACCCCCAAACCAAACTCAACATTATCCTCAATGTTGAAGACAAGAGAGTCCGGCCTATCGGCACACACCTAACACGACTCAAAACAAACCTAGGCACTAATCATGCATAATCAATGCCTGACAAAAATAAAAAGAGACTTAAAACTAGGCTCAACTAGTAAAAAGGCAATTCATGCAATATATCAATAAAAATAAAGGCAAATTCAAGCTCATGCATTCATTCTTGCACACGAGCCTCCGGCTCATTCATCCACAAAGATAATCAATAAAATCAATGTGCAACTATCCACCAAATATACCTTCGAACGAAAACATCCCAACAACATAAATTATTGATTGAAAGAGAAAATTGAAAACAAAACTAAAAAGGGAAAAGTTAAGAATTTTCAAACATAGGTGGGTTGCCTCCCATAAGCGTACTATTTATCGTCTAGGCAAGACGTTGCTACTTGGATCGCTTAACCGAATTCCAAGGTTTCGAACTTGTGCCTATATATGATTAGGTCTTGGAAATATTTCTCGTAGGATGGCATGTTCTTAATCACCTAGAACAAGGATAAGCTAGTGCAAAGCTTGTAAAATGGTACAATGAAACCAAAAAGTAACTTATCCATGGGACCCTTGCGTAGGCGACCCAGAGAAAGACTTGGTGGAGTGAAAAGCTTTGGTTCTTTGAATAGGAACGGCTCCTCAACGGAGACATCTTCTGCCTCCTTTACTTCTATGTTCATCTCTTCTTTCTCCAACTCTTTATTTGCAACATCAGACGAGTGGTCAGCAAAATCATGACTATCTTTATTATCGACAATTTTATCACCCCAATGGGTGATTGTTGCATCTTCTGGCCCCGGTTGATTCATGATCTCTTCATGCATTCGAGTTTTAATAGCTTCTATGATTGTCTCAACATGAGCTTCAATTCTACCCATTGTAACTTGCCTATCATGCTTTTGTTGTCTCTCCTTTTTCTCTTGCTCTTGTATGTAGGCTTGAAACTTTTGTTGAGAAATTAAAATCTGCTCATTCTCTCGAAGACTATTCTTCATGAAGTCTCTCATCTTGTCTTCAAATGACTGAGTCATTGGAAAGTGTGATGAGGTAGATTGCTCAAATGCATTGGCCTCATTGTATTTCCATGATGAGTCTTGGTGAGGCCTCCAATCCTAGTTTTAGGAGTTGTTTTATGGCTTGTAGTGCGGTTCCGGGTTGTAGAGTTTTAATTTCCGAGCTTGTTGTCTACAAAACACCGAAAATTTATCTCTTAACGGACAACTCTCTATCTCGTGCCCATCTACATGACATAACTCACATACCATAGCCTCCCCTTGTCCTCTTCCCGAAGCCTATTCATGATTTGCATCTCTTTCATAAGCATAAGTTGGTTGCCCATAAAAGTCCATCAATTCTGAAACAAAAGAAAACAAAACCACCAAAGCAATACAAAGAGACTAACAAGACTAAAAACAACTAAGAAACTATTAATATTAAAACTAATCTAACCACTACTACGCACACCAATCCCCAACAACGGTGCCATTTGACGAAATGTCTTTTTGTGTCGTTTAAAATCACATTGTCAAAAATATTTATAAAACCTATGCAATGCGCTCACAAATATAAAAACGAGTAAAGCGGTAAGCATGGGTGTCGTCCACAAGGATCGGAGGTAGCTATGATTAGACTAGGGTTAATAAAACTAGTATGCATAAAAATAAATTAAATGCTTGGTGTTTTGAAATGTGAATTAACTAAAGAAAACTAATAAATGCAATGACTAAAAATGGATGCGAATGGAGTGATAAGACTAAGGAGTTGATGGACTCGTAAGCGAACATTAGGCATGTAACAAACTCATAATTAAGCACATTTATCAAATGTAACCAACCTAGGGTGTATAGTGTTGGTTATTTATCTCTAGCTAGGGGTCAACCTAGGGTGTATAGTTAAAACCTTCTACTAGAGATTAATCCCTCCTAAGAAACCAACCTAGGGTGTATAGTGCTAGTTGCTCAATTAGAATTCTAGCCATGAATGCTCATCTATCTATTAAGGGCTCAACCCCTACTAATTTAGCCATCATAGGGTGTATAGTGATGACTTCCAATTCTCTCACAAGTGGCCAACCTAGGGTGTATAGTGAAGGCCACCCGTTTGAGAATGGAAAAGGCTCGAGGTTATTCAACCGGATTCTACTCGAAGGTTAGTTCTCGTAAAACCACTAATGTAGCCAACCTATGGTGTATATGAAGGGAAAAATATACGTACCCGCAGCGGAAGCGAGACTAAAAAAAAATAGTTGGGTAGCTTTTAAAATTTTTCCAATTATGAACCTTAAACCCTTTTGATTAATCAAACATATATATATAAGAAAGTAATAAAATATATTAATACCTCTTGTAGCGTGATCCGATTGACTTGCGTCGATGGTAATCCGCAAGATCTTCAATCCTAGCACGAACGTGGATCACCTAGGAGCGTGGTCTCCCTTTCTTTGAATTGCAAACCTGTGATTGGATTTAACAAACTTTTCTTGATCCGTTAGTCCCAAAAACAATCTAAAAGAACCTAAGATTATTCCGGTCACTTTTGAGTTCTCAATCTAATGATCGAAACTCGCGTGAACCTTAATCGATATAGTATTCACAAGCTCATAGATGAATAAGCAATTAGAATACAATCAAAGAATAATCTATGTTCTTTTTGTTCTTAGTGGAATAATCGATTTCTTGCTATGAGTTTAGAAGAAGAAGAAGAAGAAAAATTCTGCACTTTTGCACTAGGGGGTGGCCGAAATCTATATGTTGTCTTATATAGGTGGCCGAATTTTTCTCTTCTTTCTTACCCTAGGGTGACCGAAATCCTTGACCAAAACTAATTAGGGTTGCCGCAATTTTACTCCTAAAAATATTGGAGATTTAGTTGCACCCTAATTCCTATTTTGTTTAAGATTTCCAAACCCTAATCAAACTCAATAATCTTTTATTCCTTATTTGACTAAAATAAAAAGACTTCCTATTTGATTAAATAAATAAAATTAATTATTTATTTCCTTGTCAAACAAGTCTTTCTATTTAATTATACTACTACCAATAGTATACAAATAGGAATCATATTTCCTATTTAGAAAAGATTTGTTACTTTAATTAAACAATTAATTAAACAATTAATTAATTCTTATTTAATTAAATAATGAAACAAAATAATATTAAATGCTAATATAGCATCTTGCCGCCCCACATATGTATTGGGCCAAATATTATTTTTCCTATTTCATTTAATCCATAGGACTTTAAATAAAAAGCCCACATGTGGACTAGACCCAATCTTACTAAAAGAAACAAGCCCACATGTCATCTATTAATATATAAATATAATTGTGCAGCCCATTACATAAATAATGTGCAAATTATATTCTTAATATATTAAATTGCAATTCTAGATGGACCCTAAATTGGTCCGGTAGAATATTTCAAGTGATCCATGCAAGTCCGTGTGGATTGGGGATCTTGGCGGGCTATCTAAATTTAAGCTCCAATAGACATAACCTAATCACAATCAACAAATGATTCACTTAGGTCCGATCCATTAATTTTAGCTCATTCCACTAAAGAGCTAAAATTGAACTCTTAAATAAAGACAGAAAAGGAAGATGCTTCCTCATTCATACCCTAGACAATCATATTGGAGATAGTGTATCCTCGTGATTAATATCAGTAATCGCCAAGAGTTCATAGACCGCCTATAAATCTCCAAGTTACCATATTTACTCATATGACCACATTTTGAACTTGGATATTTTGACTTGTCCAGAAGCCATGTTTTCAATAGACACTATTGAAAACTCAACGTTGAGATTTAATATCCAATTACCTCAAAACATTCATATGATGATATTATACTCTCATTTAATAAATGGAGCCACGATGTCCATATCTATAAATGAAGTCCTCTATCGATTAACAAATGAATATCACCAAACTATCGAGGATAGACTATGCGATATAATCGTACTCATTGATAGCTCAAATGATATCACCTGCAACCATAAGTCCATCATTTATCTCAGGATTAAGATAGACTCTCCGATTGTCCTGATAATGAAATTACTTTTATCTACTGACGGTTATAGATAAAGTATTTCATTGTGATCCTGTTCAATGCACCCAGTGCACTAGATCCTTTTGCTCGAAGACACTCCAATGATTTTAGACTCATCATATCTCATTTGATCCCACTCAAATGCTAGGAAAAGAATTCTACAACTTTAACAAGATAAAGGTGCCCAACCTTTAACTTAAGTTGTGAACGATATTCAAGACTAACTAAAGAATTGTGTCTACCACATACATATCCAGATGTATGAACAATTCTTCTTTTCTCATAGTCTTTAGACCTTATGATTATTTACTTTAACAATTATTAAACTATAAATGCTATAAGATTTGTTTAAACCAGAAATCACTTTATTAATATGAAACAGATTGTTAAATACAATATTACACTCTTGCTATTGAGCATAATCCTAACAGTATAGTGAAGTCTTCTAATCCTCTCACAAGTGTTGACCCAGGGTGTATAGTGAATGTCACCTAGATTAAGACCGCAATTGTTAAGTCGGATTTCCATAAATCCTTCCATTCAATAGATCATTACATAACCAAATAGGGTATACCTAGTTGCCTACACAAGTAATCCAAATCAACATGCTAAGAGGGTGTATCCAAGACAAGCCAATATTGGAAATCGATTAAAGTAAGAGAATAGAACAATAGATAGATATGAAAAAAGAAAAGAGTTTATTTACAAAACCCAATATCCATCAAACTAATCACATCAACCCCTTAGTGGGGGATTTAGCTACTCATGTTCATTACAACAAATAAACTAAGAAAAGAGATTGAGAGAAAACCCTTGGTGAGCATCTCCTTCCTTGAAGCTTGAAATCCAATTCTCCTAGTTGCCTTTGTTGAGTAGAGATTGGGTTTGGATGAGAGGGAAAGTATTCCTAACTCTAGATTAACTAAGTTTCTGATTTTCTAAGTGTGGGAGGATGTTTTTCGATCTAAGGTAACTTTCTATTTATAGAGGTTACAAAAATAGGTCACAAATGCATAAAAACTGAAGTCTGACACATGTGGAGTGCGTGTGGAGTGTGGTTCAAGAACCCGCACTCACCCCCACTTTATCACCTTTTCAACCTTTTAACCCCTAATTTGGGCACATAGTGCACTAGTAGTGCGCGGGTGATGACCAGCGTAGTACCCGCGCATAGTACAATTTATGGGGATTTCTACCATAAAGTGCGGGTGGAGTGCGGTTGGTTGACCCGCACTGACCCGCACTTTATCTTCTCTTCTAAAATCAGCCTCCGAGTTTCCTATAAAGTATAGGTGTAGTGTGGTTGAGAGTGCGGTTGGGACATGCACTTTATACCAATCTGTGCTGGTGGTGCGCTAGTAGTGCGCAAGTAGGTTAACCAGCATAGTACCCGTGCACTGAAGCTTCTTTTCTTGCTTTCTGGCTTGTTTCGCGTCTGAATTTCCCACTTTTCAACTCCAACACCTGAATTACATCAATTGCCTGCAATTGCCACAAAAGAGCCTATTAGACAAGAAACACATAGAAAAACACATGAGAATGAAACAAAGGATAAAGAAAAGAGGGTTGAAATATACAACAATTTAGGCACGATCAAGGAGTTCTTGGAGGAGGTTTTCTTCAAGGGTTGTACCTATTTCTCACTCTCTATGTATTTCTTGTTTTCTTGAATATGTAATCCCCACTTGGAAATATTTACAAACCTAATTTGTGCTCAATATATATATGAACACGCTTTTTCTGTCGTTAGAAAATCGCAATTCAAAAGATGTTTATAATGAAATTCCTACGCAATGAGCTCTATGTTTTGAAAACGAGTAAAGCGGTAAGTAAAGGATTCGTTCCATAGGGATTAATTTAGATTAATCAATTTGTGATCTAATCTAAGTTAGTCTAACTAGTGTGCAAGAAAATAAATCATGTTAAGTTTGATAGAGTGATAGAGTGTGGTTTGAGAAACCACCAAACAATGCAAGTAAATTAAATTACAAGAATATAAAGAGAAAATGAATAGAGATAGGAATCCAATATCAACAATACCAGACAGGAGAATGGGCTTAACAATTAATATAGATTCTAGGGAATTGATGGAATTGCAAGTGGGTATGGGTGATGCTTTCTAAGCCACCTTAATGGACCAATCTCTTATAAGTTAACCATTTGTTTTCTATGATGTGTTTAGGCCATAACTATGAACCCTAAACATCTTCCCACCAAAATGCCTAACCGATTAAGGAAAGAGGGTCAAGGTGGGATTGATTGGTTACAAACCAAGGTTTAGATTAGTATGGTTGATATACCCTCCACTAATCTATCATACTCACTATGTTCCCTACCAATCAAGGGTGTCAATCCAAGGTTGGTTTCACAACAATTTATCCCACACAAGATTATGATCTACTAGTGATATACAATGCAAATCATATAATGAATAGGATCTAAGTATAAAGTGAATAGAACACAAATAGAAATTCAAATACAAATAGCTTAAACAAATACCCACATCCAAATGTTCTTAACATCTATCCCCTAGATTAGGGGTTTAATTACACATAGTTACAATTAAAAGGAAAGAAAGTAATAGATAAGGAAATCACCCTTGGGCCACCTTCTTTAGTGCTTGCTCCTTCCTCTCCCTTGATGCTCCTAGTGCAAAGAGTGGTAGAAGAGAATGTGTCTAGATAAGTGGGTGTCTAATGGTGAGTGACAAAGGTATTGAGATGTAGAGAATGGGAAGAGAGGAATGGTTTAGGTGAGGTAATCTAGTTGTTCGTTTAGAGATTGGAGAGGAGAAATGGTAGGATTAGGAATGGTGAAAAAAGGAATTTCTTGCTTGGACAAGTGTGTTTTCAAAGGAGAAACTGTGATGTATTTATAGGTTTGGAAAGTTAGGGTACGAAATAGGCATGAAAGGAAAAAGATACCCCTCTTGAATGGCTAACATTCCAATGCTGGAATTTCTACGCTGGAAGTTTTTCTCTCTATCGCCATTGGCAAAGAGCGACATCAAATGGCAACATCACACTTGATCATTTTTCTCTCTGTTGCCATAGTGACAATTTCCAACGTTGGAACGCCAACGCCGGAATTCATATGTTGTCACCATGGCGACACTCGTGATGACGCTTTGCTTCTTCTATGTCTTCATTTGTACTCGGAGCGACATCTCGTGGCAACAATTTACTTGATTTACACCTCCATGTCGCCATAGCGACAATGGCTTCATCAAAAGGGTGATAATGCCCTGTTTCACCACTTTGTGCTCTTTTTTGCTCCAAACTCCTCTTCTTCTTCACAAATGCCCTTAAGGCCTAAATAAACCTGAAACACTCGATTTAACGACATTAAATATTGGGAAATGCCCGAGAAACAAGCACAAAGAGACGGGAATGATGGCCAAAATCATACCAATTTTGGTTCGATCAATTTCTTGGTTGTTTTTATATCTAATTTGTGTTTTGATTCATTCTTGATTGTTGTTGAATATATCTCTTATCTTGAAATGCATGTTTATGGATGATTGGAAATTGATATGCGTTCATGGATGGGATTAGGAGTAGGTTAACTTAATTGTAGGAGTAGTTGTAATCAAATATCCCATTTATGTGTGTATGTATTTGGAAGGTCGAAATTGCATGTCATGAATGGGTTTGAGTGACTTAGAGTTAGGATGTGCCTTTGGAGGGGCTCTCTGGGCATAGTCTTGGCTAATTAGCTAGGAAGAGTGGGTGAACCTATAAATTTCCATATTATAAGGGTTTGGTTCATTGTTCTTGTTAACAATTGGACTCTAGCTATTTTTCACTCTAGGGGCTCTAGGTGTGTCATGCTTAGAGTTAAAATTATTAGTTTTTTGCTATTTCTCATTCCAGGGGCTCTAGGTGAGTTATGGTTGGAGATACAATCACTATTTCCATATTCATTAGACTTTCATGTTGTCATTTTACGTTACGAAGATAACATTGGGGCTCAATGAAGTTTTGTTTATAGAATTGGTTCACATATGATTGGTTGACGTTTCATGTTTGAGAGGTTCTCAACACACTCTTCAATCGTTAGCTATATGAATGGGTATAAATCGAATCGAGGCAAGAACGAACCCTAAACTAAAATTGGATGTGTTTAATGTCTAATAACTACTATTGTGCACTTATATATGGTGAACTTATGTACTTATGTGTCCATATCCTACATCTCTCATATCCACCATTTTATTTATCACTTTAAACACCATTCTCTCCCTTCCATATTCTCTTTATTTTTATTTATTTTCATTTAGATTCTCTACACACACACACACACACACATTGTACATACATTTCACATACACCATTCTCACCTTTCCGCATTCTATTTACATGCTTACAATAAACTCTAGAACTCGAAGCGGTTAACGAAACACCTCCCTGTGGAACGATACCCTCGCTTGCTGCTTTACTAGTCTTTTGCTAGTTTAGAGCACATTGGGTAGGAAACCCCTTTTAAAATGAAATAATCTTTTGATCCTCACGATTTCCTAAACGACCGAAAAAGCAAGTATCACCCGGCATTTGAGTCATCCCCGAGGTTAGTTCATGAGGATCTTATCTCCTCTTCTGACATTGGTGATGGTAATACGGATCTTTCTAGCCCATCCGGTGATCCTTCACCTTAGGCAATGTTGAGGGCCATGTCGTCTGGCCGTGCACACATCCGCGACGACCATTGGAGTCACTTCAAGACTGACACTGTTTCGAGTCGGCTCCAAAACTTCTACAACAACGCCGTTTAGGTAAGTTATTCTTCTCTATCATTTATCCTTATAATTTTTTCTCAATCTTAGTTTATTCTTGTTTCTTTTTTGTTATGTAGATGGTCATCGAGATGTCTGACGCTTTTTAGACCAGCTGCGCTCAAACGGATAGAATAAAGCGTCTGGAAGCGCAACTGAAGGAGAGTGAGGACCATCGCCCTAGGGTTTAGAGGGCTTGCCAGGAGAAACTTGGGGCAAACCAAGAGTTCATGAATCGGTGCCTGGCAAGTCAGATGGAGACTGAGCAGAAAGCTTCCCTGTTGAATTCAACCATGAAATTTTTCAAGGCTTGGGCCTTGATTGTTGTTCTCGCCATATACTTGATATCATACTAAGTAAGCTCTAAGGCCCATAGGACCAACCTGCCTGATACATCCGGTCTTTGGAGGAATTGTCTCAATGGCTGGTTTGTAACCACCACAATTGTATGTACTTGGGAACAGGGACTGAGTTTCCTATCTATGGTTACAAGTGCAAATGCGAGCTTCTCCAAGAGGGTGTAATTCTTCTCAGACTTGGTCAAGGAGCGACTCACATAATAGACTTGCCTTTGGACCCCGTCGCTACATTCTTTCACCAAGGCTCCGCTTGTAGCGGTTTCTAACACGGCCAAGTAAAGTTTTAGTTCTTCTCCTGGCATGGGTTTCACTAGCAGAAGCAGGCTAGCTAGCTACTTCTTCAAAGACTGCAAAGCCTACTCGCTTTCTTGATCCCACATCATTTTCTTTCTCTGCTTAATAATTTTGAAGAAAGGAAGACACTTATCTGTAGATCAGGGTATGAAGCGGTTTAATGCTGCTACCCTGCTAGTCAATCCATGTGCTTGCTTGAGTGTGGTAGGAGACTTGAGGTTCATGATGGCCTTGATCTTCTCAAGATTGGCTTCAATCCCGCTTTCATGTACCATGAACCCGAGGAACTTTCCTACTGCTACCCCGAAAGCACACTTAGCGGGGTTCAATCTCATCTGGTTTTCTCTTAACACCTGAAAAGTCTAGCGTAAGTCTTCTGGATGTTTATCTGTCATATGGGACTTAGTGATCATGTTGTCCACATACACTTCCATGGACCTTTATATCTATTCTTTGAATAACTTGTTCACCAAACACTGGTAAGTGGCACCTGCATTTTTAAGTCTAAACGGCATTACCTTGTAGTAGAAGAGGCCTTGTTTGGTAATGAAATTGGATCATCCTCTAGTACCTCCCTTCTTGGTTCACTGGTCACGTGCACGCATTGCTAGGCTAGCACAGTAGGGTTGGTGGACACTGCGTAACACCTGTAGGCTACTTGTTGATCTCCTCGAACTTCTCCCACTCTGGTTTCGACAAGGAATTTTAGAACATTGTGGTAGATAGACAACACCCCTTTGATTCCTAATAAGAAGGGTCTTCCCAGTATCACATTGTAAGTAGACAGGGTATCAACCGCAACGAACTCTGTTATTATGTTTTGCTAGAGAGAAGCTTCCTCGATTATCACCGGTAGGATTTTTGACCCAACTGGCATTAGGGAGCTCCTATGAACCTATACAGGGGCATGGTGCAACTATTGTAGAATGAGTTCTTTAGGTTGAACTTCTCGAGTGCTCCCTTGAACAGGATATCAACACTGCTTTCGGTATCAATCAGGATGTGATGAACCTGGCAATTAGCTATCCGTAGTGTGATCACCATTGGGTCATCATATGGTTGGACCGTGCTGTAGACATCTTCCTCCATGAAATTGATCTGGCTTGCACGGGGGAGGTCTTGGGATCCCTTAGTGACTCGAAGTACATCATGACCAGTAATGAGCCGAGGGATCTTCCTAGCATGGTTCTTTCTTGAATTGTTAGAGGTTCCTTCCAACGTAGGGCCTCCACTGATGGTGTGAATGATCTGGATATGCTACATCAGATCCTTCCCCTTATCTCTCATTCTCTCTTCTACTTCCTATATCTTTCCTTGTACATCCTTCCCTATCTTGATGCTATCTCGTATCTGTTGTAAAAATTCAACCAAGAGCCCTCCCCTTACCAATCCTTCAATCTAGTTGCAGAGCTTGTAGCCTACGGATGTGTTGTGTTCCACATCCTTGTGGAAGTCACAGTATTTGTAGTGATTCCTCTGGTCAGCCGGGATATTGATAGGACCAGGCTTCATGAGCAAACCCTTTTCCTGAATGACAAGGTATATGGTTTCTCAGGATGCATTGAGGAGGGGGGTGTAGTGGTTGTAACCATCCTCCTCTCTTGTTATCTGAGCTATCTCCCGGGTGTTGTTCTAGGAGGGGTCCTTCTTACGAGGTACCTCTCTCGATGTTGGGGGAAAAGAGGTGGCTGGTAGGTAGACCGGTTCGGAGGTTGATTCTGGGACTTCTTGGTTGGCGCAGGCTTTGGAGCCTCTTTCTTTGGGCCCTTGGCTGATCGGGCTTTATCATGATCGAACTTAATCCAGAGCTGCTCGTCTATCTCCACCTACTCTAATGCCCTGTCATAAGCCTCCTGGTAAGTTTCAAGTGGATGCTTGGCAAATGACAGGAATAGCCTTCTAGCCCATAGATTCCTTTAGAAGTTGGCCAAGGTCTCTTTCTCGGTGAATACTCCCATTAGGATCACTTCTTTCTGGAATTTCTCCACATACGACCTCAGCGTCTCACCCCGCTCCTGGATCACGTATTTGAAAAAGACGAGGTCTTTGGGAAGAGGTTTGATTCCATGAAACTGAGCACAGAAATCTTTGGTAAGCTGCGTAATGGAATCTATACTACCTGGTGGTAATTTTCTAAACTAAGTCTTGGCATAGTCTATCAGGGTTGAAGGGAACATCTTGCACATTGCTGACCAGGTAGAATTATGTATCTCCATCTGGTGTACAAAGCTTTTCATGTGGCTCACGGGATCTTCAGATCTGGAATACTTCTCATATGGCATTTTGAACTTAGGGGTAGCTCTACCTCTTTGATTTTTCTTGAGAAGGGTGAATTCATCTCTCCTAAAGGGTTCTTCTGCATTCCCCAATGCTTTCCCTTCCTCAACTCCTCGAGTTCCTTTGCCGTTTTGGCTATCTGGTCTTTGAGGTGTTTAGGTCTGCCGTTCCTGGATCGAGCCTCTGAGCTTTCATTGTCCGAGGTCTCCGATACCATGGTTGCCTCCTTACGCTCCTCCTTCTAAGGGTGGTTTCCTCAGAGATTCCTTCTGGGTCTAGTACTACCACCAGCGTTACTGTGCCTTCTCCTCCGCCATTGGTCTAGTTGTTGGCCGGTTCCTCCCAAGAGAGATATCAATTACTGATTTCACATGTCGGGGTCTAAAATCTACGGGGCAGTTTGGAGCTGGAAGCGGTGGTCCAAGTCTGTTGAAGACCAGTACTTGGGTACCCGATCCAGCCTCTCATACGGTCCTAGGCACTTCAAAGGGTATCCCATGGACCAACATCTGGAGGCGGATACTCTCTATGTAGGTGGCAGCCTGCTGTTCTAGGATATCCCGATTGATTTCCTAGATAGATGGGTCCTGGGGAGTGGAGCCCACATTTAGTGGAGGGACCGGTGCCAGATTATGGTTTCTTGATCCCCTTCCCTTCCTTATGGAAGCGAGGGATTAGGGTCCTGATGGGTCAAGCTGCCCTTGAGAGGATCAGAGTCTCATCTTAGGGTCTTCTAGGTAGAACTAGGCTTTTTTTGTAAGTAAATGAGAGGATACTTCCCACAGACGATGATAAAAAAATGTTAGCAGGAAAATGTTAAAGGGTTAAATTCCAATTAACACGATATAAATATTATTGAGATGAAGAAATAGTATTGTTTTATTGATCAATCAAGTTCAATACAAGATATAAAAGCGGTAACACAAGGTTTTGATACAATAGGGGTTTAGTGAGGTTTAGGTAGGAGATTTCTGACACAATTGGCGATAACAATCTCGTGCTAGTCGATAAGTAGAATTTCTGTAAGGATGTGGATCAAAAATCGAATCCCTCTCTTTCGAGAGTCTTCTAGTATTTATAGGTCCTTTTTCTTGCTCGTTACTTTAGCAATCAATCAATCAATCAAGCAATTAATGGGACGTTGATGGTGGCTTTGTTTTAGGTGTAGGAATGATCCCATAATCAAATGATTTAATTCCTTCCTTGGCAATCTTGACAGAGTTGACCAATCCCATTTAAAATGGCTAGAGAAGTCAACTTTCCTTGCATTTTAAAAGTTGAAGTATGTTGTCCTTCATGTGGCGTGGTCTTGGTTCCTTGGTGCACCGGTCCTTCCTTGCTAGTTTGCTCCTCTGATATATTGAAAACATCCTTCCTACTACCTGGTAGACCGGTTTAAGGAGGGATCGGGGTATCTGGATACCTTATGTCTTTATAGATCGTAGTGTCAGTATACCTAGGGCATCGGTGTACCGGAGTATTGGATAATGAAGTAGCGAGGTACTTAGGACCCTGACCTTCATGCTTCCTAGTACTTAGGGACCTAGACGACCCCGACCCTGATCTCGATTCATAGAAAGCATACCTAGACGTACCGGTCTAGCTTCCTTTCGAGGTATCTGGATATTCCCTGTAGCATCCTTCTTCTTCAAATAATCTTGGAGTGGGTGGAAAATTCTTCTTTGGACTCTTGCCATTTTTGGTGGTTAACACCTTTCTTGAAGCTTTAATCCAATCTCCTAGTTGCCTTGTTGAGTATAGGTGAAGAGAAATGGTTTAGATCTAAGGTTAGTGTTGTAAGGAAGGTTGTGATGGTATGTGGAAAGAGAGAGATGAATTTCGTGGCTGGAAGAGCATTGTAAAAATCAAAAATAGGTGTATTTATATGTGTTTCCAAAAATAAGGTTGAAACTCGTCTGATGCTGACATGGCGGATTCGACGACTGAAACAGTGGTTGGGAACCGTAGATCGCTTAGGTGTCGAAACTTCTAGAGCAAAACGGTGATTGAAACTGCGGTTGGGAATTGACGATTCTTGGCACCGAATCTACCGGAGGCAAATTTCCGTTCTCGGTGCGCGGGTAGTGCTGGTATGGGACAGAAAAGATGAGTTCAAGTATAGAGATGGATGAAGGTGAGTTAGGGTAAAATGGAGGATAGAACACTCTTCTAAATCTGAGAATTTCATGTATGGAAGTTGCTTTCAAATTGGAGAAAAAGACTATTTATATTGGCTCACGAACCTATGATGTAACTGCCAAAAATGCTGATGTGGGATGTGTCGCGGTCACGTTTTCGGGGTTTTGGAGACAGCGATGCTACCACGACAGACGGTTAAACGATCTTCGATCTGGTTGTCACGGTCTTTTTTGTCTTTTTTTTTTGGAATTGAAGACAGCGACACCTAAAGAGCGACAATGGGATATGAGATCTTATGAGTTGTCGATGTTTGATCACACAACGACACTAGGCAGCGACGCTAGACCTGATTGAATTCTTGGTTTTCTTCTTCTCTATCATGGTTGTGGCTTTATAGCAACATTAAACCGCAACAACACACCTGATTGATTTATCAGGTTTTACATTTCTCTGTCGCGGTTTGGCTTCACAGTAACAATACACCGCGACACCACACCTAATTGATTTATCAAGTTTTCCGTCTCTGTCGTGGTGTCCTTCACAGCGACACTTGGACAGCGACATTTCCTTGGCCTTGATCTTTATTGCTTCAAGCCCTTTGTCGCGATGTGTATATGGCGACAATGAAACAGCGACAATGCCCTATTTTTCACATTTTTGTACTTTTTGTATCAAATTCTTCTCCATCTTCACAAATGCCCTTGTGGCGCTAACAATTCTGAAACACTTGATTAGCATAGTTAAAACACGGGAAAATGCCAAGAATCAAGTGAAAAGAGTAGGAAATGGGAGCCAAAATCATATTTTGGCTCGATCAATTAACATGCCTTTGGGATTGGGTGCATGCTCGAAAGAGAATGCAAAATGAAATGGAAGAACAGGAACTTATTCAGAATTTCTCCAATTTATATGTCGATGAGGGTTTTGGCAGTAACTAGGTCCAAGACTAGGAGTGAAGACCGAAGAGTTGTTGATTGCATTGCACTCATTTTTTAATTTTAAATTTTTAATTATACATGTATATTTACTTGACTACTTGTAAGTTTTAATACGATTGCACTCTTTTTCCCTTACCAAGTTTTTATCCCACTGGGTTTTTCTTGGTAAGGTTTTTAATGAGGCAATCATGTAACACTGAAAGTCCAAAATAAATAAATAATTCTTCATTTCATATTTTCATAATTTCATCTATTTTTTATTTTCTTTAATATTTTATCTTTATTTATTATATGAATTATTTTATTGAATAAATAAATAATACAAAGAATAAATCTATCTATTTTCTACATTTTTTTATTAGACTAAAATAATAATTAATAAAATAATAAATATGATAAACAAATTACAATTAAAAATACATAAGCTAAATTGTTAAAACAATATCATAACAAATAAATTTAATACTTAAAAATTTATTTATTTTTAAGATATTTTTTTTGCAAATGGGCTTGGGGGTCGGCCCCTTTAGGCCCGCCTGAACTGGCACGGCACGGCCCATGGCCCTGATGGGCCGTGCCGTGCGCCTGTTTTCCTAAACGGACTGGGCTTGGCACGGCACGGCAACTTGCCGTGCCGTTCCAAGCCAGGCCCGTTTAGGAAAACGGGCTTGGCGTGCGTGCTGGCCCCCTTTTACAGCATTACCGCGGAGTATGTCTTCTCTCAAAGAGACGATGAATGGTCTTTGTCTTTGCTGCTTTATTTGCTACATTTCACATTGTCTTTTCTATAGGTTTTGGCTTTCCAGATAAGCCTCGATGCGCTGTAATTAATTTATCATTTATGTACAACATTATATTATTTTCTGTAGTCCATTACACTATCAGTGACAGTATTTTGGATTTGATTCATATATATCTTCTGAGAGCTTATCATTTTTTGTTTATAGAGTTGTGTTATAATTTTTTTCAGTACATTATAGATAAATACACTTCATTTTTGTTATTGAAATGTCATATAAATCCAATATAGATTACAATTAAAATTTAATCAAAAAAATTTCAATGTCTTGAACGCGGATGGTGATTTATTTCCTTGCTGCCATTGAAGAAGTTGTAAGGGAATTCTCCCTTGTTCCTGATGTGTACACAATGAAGCCATGCACCGAAGTCATGTAAGCATGGGGAGGGACTTGGTCAGCCATGATGGACTGTCATGGCAGTTGTTTCAATAAAGTGGTGCTTAGTGGTTCCTAAAGCCACGCTTGTCATGCTTAGTGGTAGATGAGTGCTCCACTACTTCCTATTTATTTGCTTAGTGGTAGATGAGTGCTCCACTATGGTAGATGAGTGCTCCACTATTTGCTTAGTGGTAGATGAGTGCTCCACTACTTCCTATTTATTTGCTAATTCCTGTAATGTTGAGCAGCTCATTCGTATTGTTAGGACTATATATATATATAGCCTACAATTGTTGGGTGAGGGCATGAATGAATATTGTTTTCTTCCAAATTCTACTTAATTCTTCTTCTTCTTTCTCTATATTTCGGTCACAATTATTGGTACACAACAATTTGGTATCAGAGCCATTGATCCATGGAGACTCGTACGAAATCGAACACCGAATTTCGGAATGAGGTTAGCGAAACGTTGGCTCGCCATGAGTCCGGAATCGACCTTATCAACGACAAAATGGACACTAAATTCGAGAAAGTCGACTCGACCTTGCAGACTATCATCGAGGAGTTGAAGGCCATGCGTGCTAGCCACAACACCATGCCTACCGAAAGGGACCTCAATCCATTTGCACACGAAGGTGTTTTCCCTAGCCAAAACATCAGTCCCATTGCTTCCCCTAGCCAACACATTAGCCCCATTGACAATTCACAGGCCATCCTACATCAGGATCGTAACCCAAACCACCCCTTACATCCTGACCGTGACAGATACAATACCCAGCTGAAATTATCATTTCCAAAATTCAATGGTAACGACCCCAACAGTTGGATATACAAGTCCGAACAGTACTTCGAATTTAAAGACATCCCTCACCATCAGAGAGTTCATTTAGCTTCCTTCCATTTGGAAGACATTGCCTTGCAGTGGTACAGGTGGCTCAGCAAATTCAGAGGACCCCTGACTTGGACAGCCTTCACCCAAGCCATATTACAACGATTTGGTCCGACCGATTACGAAGATCCATCTGAGGCCCTGTCACGCCTTAAACACACCACCACCGTAGAGGTGTACCAGGCTGAATTCGAAAAGTTATCACAACGTATTGACGATCTTCCCGAAAATTATTTGGTGGGATGTTTTGTTGCAGGACTCCGAGATGAAATTCGTTTGGATGTCAAGATGAAGCAGCCACGTACTCTACTGGATGCAATTGGAGTGGCCAGATTAACTGAAGAACGGAACCAGCTGCAGAGAAAGCTCAACAATTCTGTTCGGCCAACACAATTCAGTCCACTCCAAAGGACCACGCCAAACAATTCAATTGGTTTGCTAGGACCACCACCTGTTCAAAGAAGCAATCAGAATCAACCGGTACCATTCAAGAGACTCACAAGCCAGGAAGCCAGGAACCGACGTGAGAAAGGTTTATGTTTTTATTGTGATGATAAATTCTCTCCAGGACATCGTTGTCAACGTCCCCAACTCTTCATGATTGAAGATTGCTCGGAGGAGAGCGATGAAGATACGGAACCAACCGAACCAATTTCCCCAGAATTCATTCCAGAAATTTCTTTTCATGCCATTGCCGGAACCAATCATCCGCAAACTATCAGGGTAACTGGGAAATTGAAGACTCGTGACATTACCATTTTAATCGATGGGGGAAGTACGCACAACTTCCTTGACCAAACCGTAGTGTCGAAATGTGGGATACCAGTGGTCTGTGACAAAGTGTTACAAGTTATGGTGGGCAACGGTGAAAAAATTGAATGTGTGGGACGCTGTCTGGGACTTACGTTGATCATTCAAGACTTTCCTGTACGTGCAGATTTTTATGTTCTTCCAGTGGCTTCTTGCCAAGCCGTGTTGGGGGTGCAATGGTTGGAAACTCTCGGACCCGTCGAAACTGACTATCGCAACTTGACCATGAGCTTCCAACAAAATGGAGTCACGCAGAAATTTAAAGGGGTCAGCCGACCACCACTTGAGGCTTTGAGTGAGAAAGAATTATTGAACTTCGAAGGAGTGGGTGTGTTGTTTCAACTCATACCTGGTGAACACCTAGAGACTTCGACTGTGTTGTCTCCAGACCTTGCGGAATTGTTAGAGGAATTCCACAATGTTTTTTCAGAACCTGACAGCCTGCCACCACAACGAAGCCACGATCATCGGATTTCACTACAACCAAACCAACAACCTGTCAACGTCCGTCCTTACCGTTATCCGCATTATCAGAAGGCTGAGATTGAAAGATTGGTGAAGGAATTTCTGACCTCTGGGGTGATTCGACCGAGCCACAGCCCCT
Source organism: Acer campestre (assembly GCA_954870605.1). Taxonomy (NCBI): domain Eukaryota; kingdom Viridiplantae; phylum Streptophyta; class Magnoliopsida; order Sapindales; family Sapindaceae; genus Acer; species Acer campestre. The sequence goes on from OX940812.1 coordinate 5,144,151, forward strand.
TCTCATCACCAGTGCTACTCGTCAAAAAGGCTGATGGAAGTTGGAGGTTTTGCATTGATTATAGGGCGCTGAACAGTATCACGGTGAAAGACAAGTATCCCATTCCTGTGATTGACGAATTGCTAGACGAATTGAATGGAGCCAGGTATTTTTCAAAGTTAGATTTACGCTCCGGGTATCACCAGATTCGTGTTCATACAGAAGATATTCCGAAGACGGCATTCCGCACTCACGAAGGTCACTACGAGTTCGTTGTCATGCCATTTGGACTCACTAATGCGCCAGCCACATTTCAAGGTCTCATGAACGATCTATTTCGTCCGTACCTCCGAAAATTTGTTTTGGTTTTTTTTGACGACATCTTGATATATAGCAGAACATGGTCAGACCATCTCTTACACCTACGGACTATTTTATTGATTTTATCGGCTAATCAATTATTTGCCAAGGAATCGAAATGTCGACTTGGAGTAATGCAGGTGGACTATTTGGGGCACCTTATTTCCTGGGAGGGAGTACAAGTTGATCCAGCCAAAACTCTTGTAGTTAACAACTGGCCAATTCCGACCTCTGTTAAAGGTGTCCGTGGCTTTCTAGGGTTGGCTGGCTATTACCGGAAATTTATTAGCGGGTTCGGCGGCATTGCGGCACCTCTTACACGTTTGCTGTCTAAAGAGGGATTTCGATGGTCACCTGAGGCTGCCGCCTCATTCGAACAACTCAAAAGCGCATTACTGTCTCCACCTGTACTCCGGTTGCCTGATTTCTCTCAACCATTCATTGTCGAAAGTGATGCTTGCGGAGTGGGAATTGGTGCCATCCTCATCCAAGAAGAACGACCGGTGGCTTTCTACAGCGAAGCTTTAAAAGGTTCATCTCTATTGTTGTCCACATATGAAAAGGAAATGTTGGCCATAGTCAAGGCCATTCGGAAATGGCGACCTTATTTGCTCGGTAAGCCTTTTGTCGTAAGAACGGATCATAGAAGTCTTAAATACTTGTTGGAACAACGCATTACTACTCCAGCACAATCCCGTTGGCTTCCCAAGATTATGGGCTATGATTATAGCATTCAATACAAAAAGGGTAAGGAAAACAGGGGGGCCGATGCTCTGTCAAGGATGGTGGAATTAGAGTGCACGGCCATTTCAATGCCCATTCCTGAGTGGTGGACCATTCTTCAAAAGGAAGTGGCTCAAGACTCATTCTATGACCTGCTGGGTAGTTCAGCTTCAACACAACTCACACAGCAGTATGTTTTGCGTGATGGGGTCTGGTTTAAACGAGGCCGAGTGTACTTGAGTCCTACCTCTTCTCTACTTCCCCTGATTTTAGCGGAACTACACTCTTCTGCGGTTGGAGGACACTTTGGTTATCACAAAACCCTCAATAGAATCAAAAAGAGTTTCTGTTGGCCTGGTATGCGGAATTCAGTTAAAGATTACATCAAATGTTGTGATGTATGTCAGAGGTGTAAGCATGACAACACCCACCCCGGTGGCCTTCTTCAACCCTTATCAATTCCTGAAAGAATATGGTCTGAAATTTCTATGGATTTTGTTGAGGGTCTTCCCATTTCTCACAGTCATTCAGTCATCATGGTCGTGGTGGATCGCTTGACGAAATACGCGCATTTCGTTCCTCTTAAGCATCCTTATACAGCGATGGTAGTTGCTAAAACTTTCGTTGACAACATCGTTCGCCTCCACGGTATGCCTATTTCAATTGTTAGTGACAGAGATAAGGTGTTCGTCAGTTCTTTTTGGCAGACTTTGTTTAAATTGCACGGTACGAAACTCAAGATGAGTTCCAGTTATCATCCTCAAACCGACGGCCAAACCGAGGTCGTTAATCGGACGTTAGAGCAGTATCTCCGATGTTTCACGAGTAACCAGCCCAAAAAATGGCTCGATTGGCTTTCATGGGCGGAATATAGCTATAATACATCGGTGCACACTTCGACTCGGACAACACCATTTGAGGCAGTGTATGGAGTCCCACCTCCGGATTTGCTATCTTATGTTCCAGGTACCACTAATGTGCAGGCGGTGGATGAACTCTTACGGTCAAGGTCTGAAATTTTGCGTGACTTACGTCAACATTTAACTGTTGCCCGTGACCGCATGAAGGTTCAGGCAGATCGTGGACGGAGGGATGTTTCATTCGACGTGGGAGACTATGTGTATTTAAAACTTCAACCATATCGTCAGAAATCGGTCGCATTTCGTAGCTCCCTCAAGTTGTCTCCTAGATTCTTTGGTCCATTCCGTGTAGTCGCAAAGGTTGGTCCAGTGGCCTATAAATTGGAGTTACCGGTTGGCTCCTTGATCCATGATGTGTTTCATGTTAGTCAATTAAAGAAGCAAATTGGACCATTACCGCCTGCGTCACCAGTCCTCCCTCCTGTCGCAGAAAATGCCACACTACTGCCTCAACCTGAAGCAATTTTGGCCCGACGCATAATCACCAAGGGAAAGTATCGTCCTAAGCCTGAAGTCCTGGTTAAATGGGCTGGAACGACTAATGAAGATGCAACGTGGGAGAACCAATGGCGTTTCTCTCGTACTTATCCCGATTTCATCCTTGAGGACAAGGATATTTCGGGCGGGATGGAGTGATGTGTACACAATGAAGCCATGCACCGAAGTCATGTAAGCATGGGGAGGGACTTGGTCAGCCATGATGGACTGTCATGGCAGTTGTTTCAATAAAGTGGTGCTTAGTGGTTCCTAAAGCCACGCTTGTCATGCTTAGTGGTAGATGAGTGCTCCACTACTTCCTATTTATTTGCTTAGTGGTAGATGAGTGCTCCACTATGGTAGATGAGTGCTCCACTATTTGCTTAGTGGTAGATGAGTGCTCCACTACTTCCTATTTATTTGCTAATTCCTGTAATGTTGAGCAGCTCATTCGTATTGTTAGGACTATATATATATATAGCCTACAATTGTTGGGTGAGGGCATGAATGAATATTGTTTTCTTCCAAATTCTACTTAATTCTTCTTCTTCTTTCTCTATATTTCGGTCACAATTATTGGTACACAACAGTTCCCTCTGTGAGAAAATAATCAGGGTCCTGGTGACTGTTTGCATCATCTTCTTCTAATAAATCATTAGTGATCCATGAAGGCCAGTGCACACTGCTGTCGCTACTGCCACTATCCATTTCCAAACACAAGTCTCTCTTTTTGTTGTTGCTTCTCAGGTTTCTTAGTCTCTCCATCAAGTCCACTAGCATTCTATGGTTCAATTGCTCATAATCCCTGCAACAAGTAGTGTTAAATTAAGTTGTCGAAAACTTGATTCGTAAAATATTGAGGGAAAATAGATAAAATCACTCACTTGTATGTATAGATAGCATTTAAGAGTTGCGCGGAAGTGAGAAGCAGAAAGAGCAGCCGAACAAAGTTGATTATCCATAGTTGTTCAATATTGTTCGACAACGTTCTTGGTATTGCGAATTCCAACATGAATGTAGTGCATAAACCTGTGGAATGTATGCAACAATAAGTCCTTATGTACCCTTTCGATTTAATCATGTGACATGATTGAAAAAAATTAGGGATATAGATGTATATGTATACATACCCAGATAGAGCTTTGGTCTGATAGTGTAGGTTTGCTTACTACTGGTGAGCACATAAACGATGAATGTCAATATGGAGTAGACGGAAAAGGCTTTGATCATTCGTGATTCGAAAAGCAACGTGTTGTGCAAGGTGAAGAGTTTATCTAAAGCAAAAAACAGTCTTGCCTGCTTTTCTTCGAAAGCTACCTGTATGTATGATAAATACTATTAGAAACACAAAGAGTAATGTCTATTGAGATTTCATCATCATAATTATAATTAACAAAGAATTACTAACCTGAGCTGCTAATATTGACTTTGAATTCACTACAAGGCGTTGATGAGCTTCTTCGAGCTGTTCTTGCCGTTTAATAAGAACTTCTTGTTGATTATGACCAAATTCAGCTAACTCTTTCAAAGTATCCCTACAAAAACACAATACACAACATAAGATTTGTTTTCCTGAGGAATAAAAAATGTCTGTTTTTGTTCGCGTTCATTTACCTGCTCTCAGTGAATGCTTGAGACTGAAATTCTGTCAAAGATTGAAGCCCTTCAAGAGCCTTGGATTGTCCCTCCATAAGTTGTTTCTGCTTATCCAACGAAACACCTGCAACGTCCATGATTTCGTTAGTCTTGCTTTGCAAGTTACTCATCTTATCAGACATTGCATTTCCAACTTCATTAATCTTCTTTTCAACTTCCACAGTTTCTGTTTTCAGATTGTCCATTTTTTGACCCAAATTGTTATAAGAATCATGAAGTGTTGCAATCCCTTCTTCAATTTTGTTTTTCATTTTCTCTTGCTCATTTTGCAGCGCTGATTGAGTAGCTGCAATTTGCACAGATTGATTGAAAATATCCTCTGAATACTCCTTCACTACACTTATGTGATCTGCGACTTTCTTCGAACTCTCAACCACTAGCTGAGTCTGTTCATTAATCACATTCAAAGTACTCAGGATACCATCTGATCTTTGCAACAATTTGTCTGATTTGTTATCCAAGTCCTTCAACTTGTCCTCTGCGAAATTTGCTGATCTTTTCAGATCATTCACCAATCTTTCAGTCTGACGTCTGAAAGCAGCACCCCTGAAAGCACAAAAATCAATCAAATTTCATATCAGATTTTTCTATTCCTCAAATGTAAAAAAAATAAAATGTATTAGATTAGATACTCAACTGTAACTGATAACAAATGGAATTTGTTTCCAGGAAGAATTCAAGATAGACTCGGTAATCATTATCATTCAATTTCGCAAGACATTTTTTCATTGGAGTACCGGTGTGACACACAGGAAAAGGTGCTCTAGCAGAGTCCAGCTGAAAGCAGCTGCTTAAGTCCCAAGCAAACCGCTTTCGTTTTTCGTTGTCGTCAGAAATAATCACAGAACAAGCATCAAAGATCTGCCTGTATGCAGTATGCCAACAAGAGTTTGAGCCAAGCATCATTTTCTCTTTCACCTTTTCGACCAATTCAATCCCCTTCCGGTTGTCAAAAGCTTCTAGGGAAAATTGAGCATCAACATCACCACCACCACCACCGTCTGTAACCGACCAAACATCGTCTAGAGGTTCCTCGGCCTTGCCAACAGCAAAAGGGTTCCAACTCCTGGACATACAAGAATCTGAGAAACAGACGATGATCAACAGAAGAAAAAGAAGATGATTGTGTCTGCCCATTTTTTTTCTCCAATTCTTCTCTCAATTTGATTTTCTACTACTTGATATAAAAATTGTGCCTAGATTACACTTAGACCTGCAACAAAATAGTACACGGTCAATTGTAAACTGAATTGGAAAGAAATCAAAATTAACATAAATTAACATGTAAAGAGACTGTTATCACATTTTTTTTCAATAAAAAAATTCTATAAATAGAAAAAATTAAAATCATTAAAAGGGTAATTGAGGCAAAAAAAGGAGAATCATGTAGATATGTATTTTTTTTTTATATACCACATGCCATGTTGTGACTCGAATCTTGGGGTATTACCGGTCTGAACGAACACCCTTTTCATAGAGGTTGTTGATATGTATAGAAAGTGTAGGTTTTAGCTAAATAAACAGAAAACAGTAGCTGATCTACAATTAGAAAATCCAACACAAGCAAACAATTACACCAATCAAAAGCTGAAACCCAACTAATTTTTTATGTTATTTTTCGTTTTCGGTCAATGATTGATATCAAATTGTTAACAAAGTATTAAGAAAAACAGAGCAAACTATACAATATAGAAAATAAATAAATAAATAAATAAATATATAAAAAATAAAATAAAAAATAAAAAAACAGAGCAACAAAAGCCACACACAGAGAATCAGAGAGATAGAGCGAGAGAGAGAGAGAGAGATAGAGAGCTTACTAGTAATTTTATGGTTCAGCTGCAACTGGAGTAAAGAAAGTGATTAAATATTCATGCAAAATAAGAAATCTTGGAGAGAAAGAAACAAGTGGGTGTGTTGATGTAGGACGGTTAGGAGAATTTCAATTCTAGTAGGATTTATTTTGTAATTTATTTTCAATTATAGTTGAATTTGTTTAGAATTTCCTTTTTAGTAGTTTTTGGCAATAAGCCAATAACTCAAATTACCTTTTGGTAATTTTGAGATTTTCTATTTTAGTCAATTTAGGGATCCTGAATCCTAGATGATTTGGGTAGTTTTGATTTTTTATATTTTAGTAGATTTAGGGATCCTGAATCTTAAATAATTTGGGTAGTTTCAGTCATTTCTTTTCAGTCTAGTTAGGAGTCCTGAATCCTAAAGGATTATGGTTTGTTTTATTTTCTATTTAAGCAAGTGTCAGAATCATTATCTATAAGCTTTAATTGATTTTACTAAAAGCGTTCCTTTGGAACATTTATTTGTCGTGGATTCGACATACTCTTTGAGGATTCAAGAGTACCGTTTATCTGTCGTGGATTCGACATGCTCTTTTAGGATTCAAGAGCACCATTTTCTAACGAAAACTACCGGTAACCACCCTTTTTAGAATTGACTTTTCATGCTTGGGTAACTACCGGTTGCTGCATCATGGTTCGTCTTAGTGTTCCTCAGGGTTCGACGATGAAGTGATCATTCTTATTTTCGTCATACCCCGCTGCATCAATCAGTATCAAAGCAAGGTTTTCGCAGACCTTCTGATAGCACGTGATGGTCCGGGAAGCAACCATCCTAATGACGATGATCAAAGGATGAGGACAATAGCAGCTGAGGTTGTTACTGCCGCCGTTCACAACTTATTGCAACCACGATTGATGCAAGATAGAAACTGAATGTAATTATTGATGCAACATCAAAACATCAAGTGCTCTCTGTTTTCTTTCTGTTCTGTTTTGTTTAGTTTTGTTTTTCTCTGTTCTATTATTTTCTGTCTCTCTTTCATGAGCGAAAAGGTATATATAAGCATTTGAATAAATTGAAGCAGGTGCAGGATTTGATAACAATGAAGAAATGTTAAAGCACCCGATATCATTATTTATGATCTAGTAGTTTGCTAATATATCAACAAAAGTTATGTAAATATTATAATCGGTTAGCATATATCAATATATATAACCCATTTTCAACTCAATGTAAAGGTTGCTAATTTGAAGCATCGGTCCAAATTTCTCTTGGTGTAGTGGACCTCCTGCAGGTCTTCGAAAAATTCTCATACATGATGCTAATTGCCTGTTTCTTCGAAAAATGCTAATTGCATTTTTCATTGACGTATCTTATCTTTGGATATTCAAAAGCATATATAATCATAAGTTTTTTGATAAGAAAACTGAGCATAATTTGCTTTTCTTGGAAAACTTATTCAAGGACTTAGTTTTAGAGCATGGATTCTTTTTTCCTTTCTGTTTCAATGATTTTGCAGTAGATTGTAAGTATTGAATGATTGAAGGAGCATTGATAACTTTGCAGAAATTCAACGGATCAAGATCCTCTCATTGTATTGTTTTTCCTTGACTTTTCATAATCTAATAACACCTAAGCAAAATAAAAAATGCATGGTCTATATTTAATCACTTTTCTCTCTCTCATGCAACTTGATGTTTTAATTACACTTGAAAAATGTAAGGAAAAACAAGGACCAATGAGAGAATCCTGATCCAAATTCAACTAGGTGTTAGCTGCACAATTACTTGAAGAATGCCTATGCTTATCAAATTCCACCACAGATAAGCAAATTGAATCAACTTTATGCTTTTAACTTAAGTGGTGTTCGTCTACAATGTTTGGGTAATTTCAGCAATTACCTATCAATATTAGGTCTGAAAAGCAACGACTTTTATGAGTGGACCGAGTCTAAGGATGATTGACTTAAGTTGCTATAAATTGCGATGGAAAATTCTAAGATCGTTGGCCAATTGTACATCCGTAGAATTTCTCAATCTCGGATATAACCATATCAGAGATACTTTTCCCTCTTGGTTGGGAACTCTTCCAAAATTAAAGGTTGTTATCTTGACATCCAATAAATTCCATGGTGTTATATCTCAACCGAAGACAAATTTTAAGTTTTCAAAATTGCAGATTATAGATCTCTCTCACAATTTGTTTACGGGCGAGACCAGAGCTTGACGCCACATGCAGAAGTGAATTGCCTAAACGGCTTACTTTGTTGAAAGTTTCAAACAAATCCTCCCTCTCGATATCACAATATGGAAACTTATTTCACATCCCCGTAAGAGTGCCGCTCAAATGAGCAGGTTCCATCATTAATTTCCATGAGTAAATCTGCCTTTTTGATAACCAAAAAAACTTGCCTATCTTTCTCACCACTTACCCATCACCAAACATGAACTATGACTTATTTTATTATCAATATAAATTGAAGTTGCATGCATCACATTTATAAATGCTTACAGATGTTCCTGTTCTTGTGCTTTTAGGATTTTTGTTAAGGATCCCCAATTGATGTTATGTTCTCGCACCATGATATTATATGGAACACAGCTGCTTTTTTATGATTTTATTTTCTGCCAATATTGCACATTGAAGAACCACGCAATATTGGATATTTGGATGTAATTTAATAAGTGTTGTTTTATTGTATATGTGAAGGATTGTTCTTGCAAGTGCAACATTTTGTGATTGATTTTCTATGTTGATGCAATGATCCCCCATGATTGAATTTTGAGACCTACATCTACTGTGTCTATATATTATTATATTTCTTCAATCTGGTTGTTTATACCTTCTATGTTTGTATGCTTGTATGCAAATGACACGTAAGCAACGAATTAGAGATGAGGCTTTAATCAGTTGGTTGCATATGAACCTATTTGATCTAATTATTTGTCTTTTATCAATGATTCTTGTTGTATGTGCATATTCGGTTGAATGACACGTTAGGAAAGAAGACAGGAAAACGTGAAGGAAGGAGAATGCCACATCACTTATCAACCGATCAACGAAGGAAGCATTGACCACTTGCCACGTCATCTGGCCACGTCATCAAGATCAATAAAAACCAAAAGTATACTCGCCAAAGCAACCCAGTCTAGGAAAGAGAAATCGTGTTCACCGAATACCCCTACTCTGCCCAGACCCTCAGCCAATATGGGAAAAGTAACCTCCTTATAGTATGCCTCCTAGAATAAGAATTCCTCGAGATATAAGGTCTAAAGGCGTCACACTCCAAAGATGATGCAACCTTATCTTCTATGGGAGAAGTCTAAACAGGAAACAAGTCTCAATTTATCCACCACATCAGACCCCTAACACAAATAAAATTAGGGACTCAACCACCAACATGGCATGGGAAAGAAAGAAACCCTAGCCATTCCGGTATAAAATAGGGCCATGTGATCCATGGTGAAGGGGTTCAGAATATCAAAGAAGAGAGCATTGTGTGGGAGAGAGTATTGAGTGTGTAACTCTAAACAATTTATAATATTATTTTCCTACCCTCGTGGGTGCCGTGCTTTTTTCCCTTTCTAGGGTTTTCCATGTAAAACTAGTGTCTTGCATGCATCTATCTAAGATCTTATTTTCATTAAATTCAGTATTATTGTCGAATGCGTGGCAATCCAGAATTCACCGTCAACAATTGGCGCTGGATGGAGGGGGTAGTGAACAAGAACTTCGAGGAACCCTCACGAACAGACCTAAGACATGAGCAACGTCAACGACAATGATGGAAACTCCATCGGCGATCAGGTCCCTGAAGAAACCAAAATAGCATGGGATGAAACATTGATGACTGGGGAGCAATCGGTAGCAATGCCGGAAGTTAGGATGGCTGACCCAGTTGTTCTATAGCACTTCTAAACTGCCTTGATGAACCTGGTCAACGAAGCCAACAAATTATGACTTTCGCTTCCTATAGGCCTAGGGATTTCTTCTCTCTATGACTTAACAACAAGCACGTCTGGGGACCACCCACCGGGGAGGTTACACTCGGAAGTCCATATCGCGATCCTGGATGCCCAAACTAAGCTGTTTATGGAGGAAGTACCTTAGGACCACCCTGAAGCCGTCGAAGGAAGAAGAAAAAAGAAGGGAAAAGGTTTGCTAGACGATGAATCCTTAGAAAGGCGAGGGCACGGTCGGGCATATGGGACAATCCCTGATAGTGCACACCAGAAGACCCGGCAGAGACACCATTCTATCCCATCTGAAGATAAAAGTCCTCAGCCAAGAAGGGGGTTGTAGTCAAAAAAGGCGAGACAAAAGAGATCTGAAAGCATAGATGATCAAAGGTCCGGTGGAAGCATAGACAACAGGGAGGATGGTTGCCGAAGAATGATTATTAAGAGCCAGCTTGGCCCGGGAGGAGAACCGACCGGCCAATAAAGCGTTACTCTTCACGAACTATCAAAGAAGGTCTCAGTTATGGCTCGAAGATATAGACATTGTGCTTCATCAGACGATGAATCAGACAACTCATTCATTGATCAAATCGCTCATACCCAGTTCTGGAAAGATTCAGGATGCTGACTATTGAGCAATACAAAGAGAACAGGGACCCAAAGGAACATGTCAGACGATTCCGCAACGTCATGGCACAATATGCATCCAACGATGGATTCTTATGCCTAACATACTCACAAACTTTCAACGATCTCACTTCCAGGTGGTTTGGGAAACTCCCACCCAAAAGCATTAATAGTTTTTCCAGTTTTAGCAAGGCATTCATTGGGCAATTCATGGGAAGCGTGCAAAGGAGAAAATCACTCGCCCACCTGTCGAATTTGAAGCAAGAACATAACGAATCCCTTAAAAAAAATACCTGACGAGATTCGGGAAAAAAGTCGCTCAAATTGATGATGCCTACGATGTAGCCATCATAGCCGCTTTCACCAATGGGCTGCAAAGCGGCCGTCATAGCCGCTTAACCAGCAAGTCAGTGATTTCATCTTTGGTTGCTGTAGGGCTCATACGTGCTTCGAAAGTTATCTTACAATGTTTCGCTGCAAGCTTATCTCCTAATGCAACAATCCCATTTCTTCGATGTTCATCATCTCCATATATTGCTATCACTTCTCTCCATCCATGGTAGTCTACATTTTCTGCTATTGCAACCATCCGATATCTGAAAATGTCTACAAGGTTATACTAAACAACCTAGAGGGGGGATGAATAGGTTGACACACTAGTTTTAAAAACTCTTTCGTGACTTATGTCAAAACCTAGGTGAGCATACAAATTAACCTTGAACGAGATTGTTATGAGAAAACAATTTGTACAATTTAGCTCAATTCACCACCCTTAGTCTACAAAACATATACCAAGAAATAATGTATCTCATATACAAGTATATTCAATGAAGAGTACATTCCACAAGTTGTATTATGAATATTACAATGAAAGATCAATAAGTAAAACCTTTACAACTTGATATAGAATACTGCAAGATACAAAGTTCATACACTTACAAGATACAAGAAACAAATGTTGATTCAACAAACAATGTGTGCACCTCTTTCTTTATCAATAACATGTTTACAAGGATGTGAGAAATTTAAGATCATAAACAAGTTATATAGAACAAACGTACAAATATAAAGAGATAGAGATAGAGACATTTAACACATTAATTTTTACGTGGTAAACCTCGAAGAAGAAACATCCACGGGATGAATCCACAACCACCGGCAAAGCAAATCCACTATATGAAAAGGTCATACACACTCAAGACTATCAACTCTATGATATCCGCCTCAAGCTATCAAATCCTAATCTACCCTCGGGCTAGTGAATCACTAAGCCTACTCCCTATCCAAGGTATGTCCTACACCTCTAGGAAGCAACTTCCTATCCAAGGCTTTCAAGCCTCTAGGAAGATTTCCTTGCTTAGCTATCTAGATCACAAGGATCCTAGTCAAGCTTCCCTAGCTCAACCATCCGGAGTACCAAACTCCTAGCTAAGACTTTTGCTTGGCTATCCGGATCACTTTCCTAGCCAAGTCTTGTTGCTCAAATTGAAGCTTCACTCACTCCAAGATGAGACTTCCACCTTTTGCAAGGCAAATAATCTAAGTGATGCAAATGATGCAAACACATGCAACATAGAATATATGATCAATACATCCAATGGAAACTAGAAATAATCAATAAGCACATAATGTATATTTTTCTAGTTTATGATCTGAAACATGACACCACACAAAATGATGCATGAGCATATGAAATGTATGGATAAGGTACACTCCATGAAGATCTAGACATAGGCAGCAAAGCACACAAAACAAGGTTGTTTAGACCTTAAACATGAACAATAATCTAGAGCATGCAAAACACCTAAAACAGGCCAAATCCTAGATTATATTCATGTTACTAAAGCTTGAAAACAAAACATGATCATTAAGCATATATTCAAGACTTTAGAACACAAACAACAAAAAATGCTAGAATGACAAGATATGATCAATGAATATTCTAGCAAGTACTTAGAGCAAATATATTCACGATAATCAATTAAATCCTAATTAGCTCTAAATACAAAATTAAATGTGAAGTAGATAGGGGCATCATACTCACACTTGCTCCTAAATCTAGTACTCCTTTAAGCACCCCACTCTCTCCTATTGATATAAGAATCACAAAACTACCCGTATCTTCCACTTTCCGAACATATGTTTCTTCAAACAACATAGCCTCATCCCTAGCTCCATCCTTCTTGACAAAATTTCCCTCCTTAGCTTGCTCGGTGTGGCTTGGAAACTTCCCCTTTTCTTGCTTTTGTAGGGCTTCGGCAATTTGCCCCATTTGGGTCTCCAATTTCCCGAAAGACGCTTCGAGGTTGCCAAACCTTTGGCCACTAGCTTGCATGAAACTTGTCAAGGTATTCTCGGCTCTTTGGAAACCTTGCATCATACCTCTCATCTCTCCATCAATGTTTCGGCGAGGTTGATACGAGCTAGATTGAGCATTGTTGTTGTTGTTCCATTGGTTTCCTCCCCATTGGTTTCCTCCTTGGGGAAATCCTCCTTTTGGTAATCCTTCTTGTGTTTGATTTTGACGGTAACCCCCTTGTGAGCTACCTCATTGGTTGTGCATACCTTGTTGTTGATTTTGACGGTAACCCCCTTGTGAGCTACCTCCTTGGTTGTACACCCCTTGTTGTTGATTTCCTTGTTGTTGATTTCTTGGTGGTGGGTTTAAAATGTTTTTGTTGTTTGACCAAGAAAGGTTTGGATGATTCCTCCATAGTTGAGCATGGTTGTTGAAATAGGAGTTGTTTCCTTGTCCTTGGAATCCCATAGCTTGAACTTCTTCTTGCTCTTGTCCTTGAAAAGTGTCCTCAAACCCTTCGTTCTCATTGAAGTGCCCGCTAGAGCCTTCTTCTTGCCTTCCTAGTGACTTCACTCCCGCCTTCGGAAATCTCATACTCTCTATATGAGAAGTCAAGGTCTCCACCTTCTTGTTGATCCTCGAGATTTCGATGGCGGCTTCCGTACTAGCATTTACATCAAACTTCCCACCTCGAATACTGTTGGCATTCCTTTGCTGAGAGTTTTGTGCCAACATCTCATAGATGTCATATATCTCCGAAGCGGTCTTGGTGTCATATGACCCTCCACAAGCATTATCCACCAACACTTGGGAGAACCGAGTTAAGCCTCCTTGGAAACAAGACACCTTGTATTCCTCAGTGAACATGTGAGGAGGGCATTGGGCCACAAGGCGTTGATACCTCTCCCATGACTCATGAAATAGCTCCCCATCACTCTCATAAAAATCTGATATATTCACCTTTAACTCCTTTGCTTTCCTAGCCGGAAAGAATCTGTTGAAAAACACCTTGCAAATTTGACCCCAACTTGTCAATGATCCCGGCCTAAGCCCCATGAGCCATGTCATAGCCGCATCCTTCATACAATACTGGAAGCAACGCATTTGCAACTGTTCGCGCGTGAGACGCATGATGGGGAATGTCTCAATAATAGCACTATACTCCTTCATGAACTAGAGGCAGTCTTCATTCAACTTCCCATGAAATGATGGTAAGAGGTTGACGTGCATTGTCCTCAACTCATAACCCCTAGCAACCGAGTCTAACACGATAGGCGATGGTTGGTTCCCGATATCCGGCAAGGCATACTCCCCCATGGTCATCCTTTGACCACGGTTGGTTTGAGTCTCTTCCGTCTTCTCCTCTCTAAAAGGAGCTTCGTCTTCCCTACCATGTTGTTGTCCTTCGGTACTCATAGTTTGTCTTGGAATTTCTTCGAACTCTCTCACACGGCTAGTGCCTTCTAGTGGGGGATGAACACCTCTACCTACAGATCTCCTACCGTGCATAAAACTGAGCACCTGAAAGAGGAATAAATAAAGAGATACAAGGAAAGAAAAAAGTAAAAACAGCACTATGAACAAGTAGATAACCACAAAACAAAATACTAAACTAACAATCTACAATATACCAATAAAATGTGAAGAAAAGTCAATCTATGTAATCAACGCTACCATTCCCCGGCAGCGGCGCCATTTTTTGATGAGGTCGTTTGTGTACTCAACAAAATTAATATTAGTGTAGATTTTTGGTTGATTCTTGAAAACTCTTTAAGCCACTTAATCCTTTTAAAAAGTGATTTGATAGCAAAATAGTGAGCAAGTTCGTTCCACAGGGAATGGAGTGCTAATTAGATAAATTGACTAATCTTATAGCAATAAAGTAAATCATATTGTTTGATAGATGTGTGGTTTCTAAAACCACAAATGCTAACTACTCAAATGAAAATACACAAAATATATTATGAAAAATAGAATACTCAACACCTTGATAAGAATTGTGATAAAATCAATTAATGAGATAGCTAAGGAATAGATCGATTAACAATTGAATGTGGATAAGCTAACTAGCTTCAATAATGTACCAATCTCATTATGTTAACCACTTAGAGGCTTAGATTAGTGGGGTTGATATACCCACCACTAATCTATCCTATCCAATGGGTTCTTACTCACACAAGGATTGTCAATCCACATATGAATATATAACAAATTACTCCACTCAAGATAGCAATCAACAAGTGATATACAAGTCAATTATAATGAATGGAATCTAATTAATTTGAATGAATAGAACACATAAGAGATTCATTACAAGCTAAGCTAAACCCACAACCAATTGATCCTCAAATCTATCCCCTAGATTAGGGGTTTAGTTACACATATTTGCAATAAATGAAAAGAAGTGAATGATAAGGAAATAACCCTTGGGTCACCTTCTTTAAGCTTGATCCTTCTTTACTTCTATGCTCCTAGATGCAAGGAATGGAGGTTAAGGAAATGTCTTGGAATGTGGGTGTTTTGGTGGAAAGTTACTAAGGATTTTGGTGGAGAAATGGTGGGATGAGGAATGATGTAGTGAAGTAATCAAGGTTTTGTGTTGAGGGTTGGATGGATTAGATGAGTTCAAGGAGAGAAATGGAGGATGAGGAATGGTGTGCCATGGATGATAGAGCTAGATCTTAGATTTTGTTCTCTGTGTTTTTTTCTCTGATTTTGCGATTCCTTTGAAGATGGAGGGACGATCTATTTATATGCACTCTTGGACATGTACTGATAACTGCTTGATTCGCTGAGGTGGAGCCTTGGTCGCTATTTGGTCGCTATGGCGACCCTGGTGCATAAAACGGTTAGAAGAGAAGGTCGCCATGAAAACCATCTTTCTCGCTATTTGGCAAGTGGCGACCATGAGTATTTTGTGTAGAGGTCGCCACTTGCACCTCTAGGTCGCTATGGCGACCATAAGTGGCGACCCTGCAAATGTGAGGAGGTCGCCACTTGCAACATCAAGGTCGCCATGGCGACCCTAAGTGGCGACCATGCCTTGAGCGCACTAGGTCGCCATTTGCAAGGGAGGTCGCCATGGCAACCCCAAGTGGCGACCTCACCTGGTTGATTTGTGGACTTTCTGTCTCTATGGCGCTCAAGTGGCGCCCAAGTGGCGACCTTCTGATGTCTTTGGAGAATCCTCTGTCGCCATGGCGCTCATGTAGCGACCTCACATGTCCAAGTGGCGAAAATACCCTGTTTCTTCCCATTTGTGAGACATTTTCGCACAAGTCCTCCACTTTCATCTCAATTGCTTCTGAAACCTAATAAAACCTAAAACACTCAATTTAACAACATTAAACACGGGAAAATGCCCGAGAATCAAGCTAAAAGAATCGGAAATGAGGGCCAAAATCATACCAATTTTGGCTTGATCAGTATACTACTGTATACAACAGCTTAAGTCGATCGAGAAAGGGCGATACACCTACGCATCTCCTGCACACTGCCAGTCTAGTCAAAGCAACTACTACTCCTTAAGGCCAACGAAGAAGAAGAAGAAAGTAGGTGATCTTAGGGGAGTCAGTCTTACATAAGTTTCAGGAATTTGAACCTACTACAGATGTTTTCACAGTTCAGCTTCTCTAATTTACACTGATCCAGTGGAGTCGATTACATTGTAAGTAAAGGTCATGAGAGAGAAATGAGATGTTACTCGAATCAATCAAAGGTCGTCTCTACATTTGAAATAGAAACGGGCTGCCGGTTAGTCAGGTCAAAGAAGGAAGAACCGAAGACTCATAAAGAGTAGTATGGTTCTCCTCCCAGGTCAGGGACTTCCAAGAGAGTGGCCTAGATTGAGACTAAACTCTTACTGCTTAGAGTAAGCTGGCCTAAGCGGGTGTGACCTACTAAGGCTTGAGGTTTGACCGATGACTGATAGCGTGAACAAAATCCATAAAAAAAGAACATTTGGAAGTGATAAAACACTACTTCCAAAGAAAGATAGTATGCTAGAAAATGGTATGGTACCAGGAAAGGACAGCCCTTCGACCAATCCTTCCTCAGGTCAGTCATGGGGAAGAACGAGAGGGGTACTGATCACTATCCGAATCTGCCACCGAATAAGAAGTTCTCACCTTACCATACGATGCAACCCGAACTCTTAACGAAAGAAGAAGGATTACTGGACAAGAGAGAGGGCAGAGTGAAGGGATAGCTGGGTAGCTAGCCCAAGCGATAGCGGTATCTTGAATGGGGGATGAGTTCTAGCACGTTGGTACCTCCCATTCGAGCTTTTCGCTAACCCCCAAAACCCATTTCTGAGGGCTAGGGAGGGGGGTGTCCCCCTGAGACTCTTCCTTTCTTTCCTAGACCTTAGCGAAGGGTCCCGAGCGTTTATTCATTCTTTATCTCTTTTGTGGGAGTGAAGGGCTCTTCCTCTCCTCTCGTCATGCAGTCTTCAGTCATGAGCTTTTATGTGTATGCCAGGTCAGGATGAAGGGAATTTGACTAGCCTATAGTTAGATCGCTGATCGAATGTGAAGTATGAAGCGATCAAGTAGTGCCAGCGATAACCAAACCCCTCGACCAGCCAGCCACTATGTATCCATGACCACTAAGAGGGATGAGGAAGGGGCTACGGCAGTTAGTTATTCAAACTCTTATATGGTTACAGGTAGGAATTGGGTTGCTTGGAAATGGAGAAGCAAAACAACAGCCATTTTTTCTATTGCCCGAAATGGTGACCCAACACTTGTTTTCCTGGGAAAGGGTTTTGATCTAGATCTAAATACATAGCCCTATTTGATCTAGTAAGGGGAAGGGGAAGGCAAAGGTAGTTTGACTGGTAAAGGTATATCCTCCTATTGGTCGTAGACGGATCGAAATGCAGGTGAAGCTGCTCCACCCATCAATAGAGGAGCAGAGGACTTGCATTCTCCTATGGTGGAGCAGTTTACTCATAAGAGACGAATACAAGGGCGATGATCAGTTGATCCGGCACTAATGGTAGAGGTCGCAGAGCCTTCCACTTCACTTACCTAAGAGGTGAGGCTGAAAGTGAACCTATCGATTCACCGGCACGAATAGCATTTCCTCCTATCCCAGCATACCTACCGGTAAGAGCAGATCCTTTTCCATATGCGGGGGTCTAGTATATGAGATGGATTGCTCTTCTAGCCTACTTCGACTGATAGACTCACTATATTGCATATCCATATCTATATAACATAACTAAACCGCCCCTGCCTTGACTAAATAATGATCTCTCTCGCTTGACTCACTCCTAAAGTCGAAAAAAAAGAGCTTGAGGAGGTCTGGCTAGAATCTGATAGAATGCTCTTTGGAGCTATCTCACTACCTATCACAAGTGAGATTCTAATTACCTAGCTCACTCTCCTTCGACTGATAACAAGCTACCTTTTGAAATCCGAAATCATTTCACCTCTTTAATTACATAGATCTTCCGATTCATATTCCATATTCGTACTCGGAGGGTGAGATACAAGTTAACTTCTCCTTTCCTTGGGCTTTGCACTAACCGAAGATATTGCATTGTTTGCCCTAATGATGGCCTTTTTGATCTCATCCATATTCCGATCGAAGGTTGAAGTGAAGTTTCATAAAGCCTCCTTAGTCAATCTAAGCTGCGCTGAAGCTTTCACGAGGATTAAAAAGACAAGTGTTAACCCGCGCGTGGGTGGACAAATTTCATTGTCGTAAGGCGTAAGGGTGAGGCCTTGGTCAATCAATGGCAGTGAGTTGATTTTCCAAGGGAGGGGGAGTGGGAAGTGGGCCCCATCACATCAGGTTTTCGAGAAACCTTTATGACTCGCTTGTAAGGACAGATAGTCAATTATATCCGCTGGCTCACTTGCTTTTTCTTTCTTAGAGCTTTCGAGACTCCACTTTCTTCTATCTTGAATCCAAAGAATGGACAGCTTTCTTCGCTCCGCTGAACAACTACACTAGCTCGCTTCCTCGCATGCTTTCTCAAAGCGTTGCTAGCTTGATGGCTTGCTTTCCTTTTTCCAAGCCTTGCTTTCACTAAATAGTACTTACCTGACTTCATTCTACAGCGGCGCAACCCATTGATTGAATTTCCATTCCAACCCACGACATTGATTTGATTTTCAACCCATGAGTCAAATAGTCAAGGATTTACAACCACGCCTAGTTCCCTTAATTCCGAGCCTGACGTTAGGAGAACTGATTCCAAGGCGGCGCCTTAAATAGTTATGTTCCAAGCGAGTGAGATTTCAATAGGCTTAGCCAGGTCCAACTAAGCGGAGAAGCCAAGGGGAAAGGGTGATTCACCAACAAAACAGGTTTTCTTCACCTGATTCTTCCTCCGATGAAGCAGTCGAGAAGTCAATGGAAAAGGTATCATACCCGCGGGGGATATCTCAATAGAAGTCTCCAAATCGAGAAACGACCCTTAAATCATCGTTTTAAGCCGCGTTCCGCTGATTAGGTAGTCAATTCTCCATTAGACGCTTCAAATGACGATGACGCCCACTTTTCTTAAGAAATGGATGAATTCTTCAAATTTAACTGATTATGAGAAAGCGGATTTGTCTGCTTATTCAACGGATGAACCAGATTCTTCAACTGCAATTGAGGAAGTCGCCTGATTCAAATTCTTCTGGAAAGTCCACAGGGGAAGGTTTATTTGCCTGGGAAGCATTCTTCGGGGAGTTCGTCCGGGAAAAAGGTGGATTTTTCTACCCAATCTCTTTCTGAACCGACCGAACGTTGTTCTTGATCTCAATTTGCACTAGCGTTGGACAAGACGAGACTTTCTTCTTTCTCCTGAACTGCCTTACCTATCTTTGAAGAATTCTTCTAACCTTTCCTTGAGCCGTTACGACCCCTCCATGCATTAACCTTACGCACAGGTCTTCCAATCACATATCCAATTCGATTCCTCAATTGAGGCTACAGCAAAGATTCAACACAATCAATACATGCACTAGAGATTCAGCACCACCAACACCCCAATGGATTGAATGGGTAGCAAGCAAACATTAGCTCGACCTGGATAAAGAGATGACGGTCCATCTCCTTGGAAGGGGAATGGGGTAGAAGCTAGATACGATCTCTTACAGATTGGATTAGCGACTTGAATCGGAAACCACACCTCGAGAAGGAGATCGAATAGAGGTGGTAAACTTCTCCACAAGCGAAGGAATTACAGCCTAACCATCTGTAAGATCGGAGACTTCGAGAGGCTCCTCAGTTCTCTTTAACGCCACTCTTTTTGAGTCTCGTTTGATGACTTACGATTCTATTAGTGAGAAGCTCAGTTCCGCTTTAAGCCCGATAAGCTGGCAATAGAACTAGAGTTGGTGTAGCTAGCCCTAAAGCAGGCAACCAAGAGAGGTAGGCACGGAAGGAAGTGCTTCCAGTCGATTGAAGCTGAAAAGACTCCCCTCACTAGAAGACATTCCCCTTGGCCCATTTCTGAGGAAGGGAATAAGGATACAGATTTGGCAGTGGATTCAGATCCTTGATTATGCGGATTCGTATGCCTATTTTGTTGATTACGATGCAGAGGGATCGATCGCACTTCTTCTATTCAAAATTCTTTATCTTTATCTGGAACTGGTTCACAAATCATTTCCTTTTATGCGGTTCGGAAGGGCTTGGTTCCTTGGGATTGACTATTCCTGGAAAAAGTAAAGTCAATCAGAAACCTCAGAGTTGCAAGCAGCATAAGAAAGGGTTGCTGGTTCGAGCGTGATGGCTCTCAGCTTTCATGTCATTTCTTTATGGCACTGGTACTTGTATCCAGCACTTATTCTTCTTATCCCCATAGCACCTTCTGTTGTGTAACTTTTCTTTATGGTATCATGGATTTTATTTTATAGTAGTGATTGATTAACTGAGCCAAGACTGCATCTGTTAGTCGATTTCCCGAGAGCGAGGGTGAGGGGCTTCCCCCGAAGACTTGTGTTACTCGTATATCTAGTACTTATGTATTTATTTTCGTTAAGCTAGGCAAAAGGTAACATTCCTTTACCAAAGCGGGTGATTGATGGCTGGAGAATTCTATTGAGTTATAGATCTTAAGGGGCTAGAGGACTCCTTTTAAACCGGGTTCTTTCACTCGGTTTCAGAGTTCAAAATCGTAGAAGGAGGAGAAGAAGTCTACCCTTGCCTTGTGATGTCAGGGGGAAAAAGAAGAGAGTGTCCTGTTGAGGTTCACATCGGTACAAAAGAACTGAATACATTGCCAATACCGTTGGAAAGGGTCAAAGCGGATAGCATAGAATCGTTTGCTTACATCAAATCGTCTGTTTGTTTGATTTAGTAAATGAGTGCAGCAAAATCTCTTATCTTCCCACGGAATCGAAACCGGACCAAGCTCGCACACAAGCCTGCTACCAAGTAGGAGCAAAATTAGGAATATGTTGAATTGGGACAGGAAACCATCATAAGCCAGCCAACAAGCCTAACCGTCCCTATGTCATCGGGTTAGATACCCTGTAGCCTTTCTTCCCTTCACAAGCCAAGGGCAAGATGCATCTATTGCCTCCCCTCCGTCCACGAGTAGATAGTTTGTATTGAATAGTGTAAAACCCAGCAGCAATAGTCGAAGATTATATTAGTGGCTAGCTTTAGTGGTATTGTTCAACTGCTAACAAGAATAGCTTTTCTCTTTTGACTGGGAACTGCTTATCTTTGGTGCTTTATATAAGTAGCAGTTGATCCCGGAAAAGGGTCAAGGGATAGACTTGATGCCAGATCCACTTTTAGGGTTGACTCAGCATAAGAAGAAGTAAGTAGTTCGACTAGGTGTTATCTCTTTTCTGTTTTACTCCCTCCCATTACCAGAACCGATGAAAGGCAAAAGTCTGTGATTACTTGTTATTCAAGAAGCAAGGCTTGGTCTTCTGTGAGTGAAAGAACCTGACACAATCTCCTTAGCAAGGGATGAGTTGCCTTCTTTAGATTTCCATTTTACTATTAGTATTAAGACACCTTCCAAGAAAGAGCTACACCTTCCAAACTCTGCCCAAGGTACCAAACCCCCTACCCTGAGTCACTAGCTGACTTGAACGAGAAGTAGCTCCTTCCCTTCATGCTAAATCCAATCCATCCAATGAAAGCTAAACAAAGCTATCCATCTGAGAAAGTAGCCATCTCAGAAAGAAGAAGAAAGCAAAGTCAATGCATTCCCGCGCTATCGAGTATGGTTTTCCATCGATTAGAGATAAGGAGCGGAGATCTTTCTTTCAATTATAGAATAGTCCAGGTAGGGCTTCATCTCTCAACAATTACAAGTGAAGAGTGTTAATATGAGATAACTCTAGCTGTATGAGCTGTCATAAGCCGATGAAGGATAAGAGTGATCGGTAAGCTGACCCGTACTCAAGAAAGACTGATCCATAAAGTCAAGCTCTGTTCCCGATTAAATCCATCTCAGGCTATTCACAATCCATTCCAGAAGCATCCTCTGTCGTATTCTCGCCTTACCGAGAAAGAGAGTCGAACGAGGCAACATAATCGATTGAATAGCTGACCAAGTTGCTAGCTGGGGCAACTTCAGCTTCAGTAGTGAAAGTCAAAGGCGCTGTAGGAGCGGTCAAACTCAGTAGGTAATGTATATTGTAGGAGTCCGTGTTCTAGTGTTTAAAGCTAGGTCAAGCTCACTTCAGGGTAAAAAACCTACTTGATTTATTATGGAGAAACTCTTTTCGCACTCCAGCTTCCTATCCTAGCTGTCTTCTTTCCTGCTGGAAAGCAAAGCCCAAGGAAAGGATTTATGAATTGGAAGATCTATGTAATTAGAGAGTCTTTTAGACTTCTAAGAGTCAGGTACTCGAACAAATCCAATAGTACGAGCGGGCACAGTTAATGTAATTCAGGAAGGGAAGTCAAGGTAAGCGGCGAAAGATGCCGAGTCTGGGTTAAGATGATGATGATTGGTACACGCAACGTTTATTGGATGATCTACTAAGGCATGGATACCTTTGGATCAGTTAACAGAGCATTTGAACCATCACAAGCTCTAGGGAGGGATCAGGATTCTTGAGGCAAGCAATGGCTAACATGGAGTCCAAGCAGATAGCATTCTAGCCTGAGCATATTCAATAGCTAAGATAAGTGAGCATATTCAATAGCTAAGATAAGACCAGCATAAAAAGAGAAGAAGATAAAGAACCTAAATCCAAAGCGATCTCTGACAACTCCAGCACAGGCTAGGATTCCCCTTAGCAAGGCCATCAGTATTCACTTTGATCGAAGAAGGAAGATGCCAGAAGACTGAAAGAACCTTAGAAGGTCTATACAAGATTTTCAGTAAATAAAGAAGTCGTCCTGAATGAGATCTTTTGTGCTCAACTACCGGAATGAGATTTGAGGGCGGGCAAGGTAAGGCATAAACCTTTGTCGTCAGCCCGATGATCCATTCTTACAAGAGTTGGTAGGGCCCAAGGATAAGGAAACGTTGATTTCTTAGGGCATAAGCTATGTGAGGAAAAGGAATCCTAGGTCAAGGCAGTCAGCTTCAGTCTACTTATTCAAGAGTCCAATCTCCGGCCAGTGATCAAGTACGGTTTCAGGGAATGATGATTAGGAAGCGAAGCAACCTCTTATCTGACCTTACGAGACTTCTGGTCCGGGTATCCCCTCTCCCATCTAGTATAATTATAGGAATTGGTGAGAGCAGCTCGTGCGCAAGATCATTCGTTGGGAACAGCTCTATCGACAGCTTTCGATCATTAGGGCATGGATGTTTCTTTCACAAAATCTTGCCTCAAACAGCTATTTTAGGGGCTTATGTATACTTCCACTCACAGACGGGGTTTCACAAAGCATCAATCGTCTTTTAGATTAAAGAAAGAGCATTCCTTTCGATCGTAGTTCCCCCAATCATCCACACCCGGCCGAGGGACTGGTCGAGAGTGATCTTTCTTCACCACTGGGAGACACAAATTTCGTTCTCCTCTATGCCCCTTTCCTATTTCATATTTCAAGATTAATCACAATTTCGTATTTCAAGATTAATCACAATTTCGTTCTCCTCTACGCTCCTTTCCTCTTCACCACTGGGTTTCTCTCTCTAGTCTTCATAAGTTCATGTCTAAGACCGAGTTTGAGTCATGGCAGAGATAGAGGAATATCCTTCTCGTTGTGGCTTGTAGATCGAAGGCAAGGATACCGAAGCTGCTAGCTGTGTGAGGAAGTCAAAGAGTGAAAATATATTTTACCTGTGTGTCTAAAACAACCTAGAGGTTGGGGGGAATGGGTTGTTAATCGATTATTACTAATTTTCGATTAGTCAAGATTAATCACAATTAACCCAATTCAACAAACAATAAAAATCAAGTGTAAAGTGTGGAAATTAAAGAACACTTGATTTTTACGTGGAAACCTTCAACAAAGAAAAACCACGGGCTAATATTTGTGCTACACACGTCCTCGAATTCACTAGTTGTAATGATATTTACAACCTAGGTTGACCTCAACCATTCTTGGTCACTAACATACCACTGTTACCCACAGGCCTTTAATAGTGAACGTATACCAACCCTAGATAACCTCTATATGAAGAAAAGGTTATACCCTCAAGTGATCTCCACGATCCACTACTCTTGGCGTGAGCACCATCTAATCTACCCGCAGGCCTTTTATAAGGGAGCTAGTACAATGCTTGTGCAACTTCACCTAAAAGCCACAAGACTTTGACTCATTGAAGAGAATTAAAAGTCTAAGTGAATATGGCAATAATGATACACAAATGCAAAGAGTGCTAGACTAAACACTAGATGCTTAACTAGATGTAGATAATGCAATTTAACATCCTAGTTATCAAACAAGCCTACAAGTACATACATGAGGACTCAATTAAATGCAAAGAGATTCTAGCAACCTAATTGTTACCAATAATACATAAACATTCAGAAGGTTAACTAGTTGATTAAAAGACAATCTATTAACTTAGTCATCAATAAATCACAGAAGAATGTTTATGACTTAGCTTTTTAGGCAAAAATGACCTAATCAATTAAGCTATCAAAATACAAACCCAATCATGTCATAACTTCACAAAATATGCAATAAGAGTGAAGATTTACTAAACTAATCAATCAAAGACATGTCTTGACTAAGATAGAACAATAAATGTGTTGGGGTTTTTGCTCTAAAGCTTGTAGTTTGTAAATGTGAATTGAACAAGAAATAAAAGAAGTAGTTTATTTATTCAAATTGTCTCATACATTTATATATAACATGTGTACTTAACATCCAAGATTGCCAGATGTATTTTCAAACTGAGTATATGAATGTCATATACAGATGGATTCAATTTGAAACAAGCAATTTAAAGAGTTCATAGATAGCAAATAAAGCTGGGTACTTTATTTGTGGTTAATCTATAGTTGCGGTCCATTCCGTAATGTACGGTGATCTTATCCTAGATCATTCATATGGAGATATGAGAATAGAGGCACCTTGTATGATGTGATCATATAGGACTGGGCCATGATCTATATGAATCTCTCACCAAGATCCGTTACATGATGAGATTCATATATATCAACAAATGATGGCTATATGTGGGTGATCTCAATCCTGAGTGTCTTATCAACTCCTTCAGGTTAGATCGTGGTCTTTGATATACCATGGGTGAGGTCGGAGTTGCATTCCTGATCAATATGCTCCGTATGTTGGGATTGCGGTTTGGCTTGTGGCTGGGAAGATCTACACACAATAGTGGAATCCACTCCTTCTTGTGAGAAGTAGATAGTAGTTCCCTTAAGGGTTGATTCGGGGCTTGAACAATATGAGCACTCTCATAATTTCGTAAAGAATGTAGGATTTATCTTTCATTAGAGAATCAATGGTACTTAATGGAAAGATGTAATTAGAGGGGTATAACGGACATTATGACATAGCTCTAATTATGAACTACCTGTGGAGGATCATACCATATGTAATAGCTATATCAATGGACACCAAAAGTTATTGGTTTGTGTAAAAACGTCTACAGTTGAGAGAATGCAACTTCGGGTTTTTAGTGGAATAACACCGAAGTTAATAATCATGAAATGTTAATTAAAGAGTTTAATTAATTATTTCTAAGGATTATTAGAGCTCAAAATACTGTGGGTCCATTAGGTCCCCTTGCTAGCCCGATCGATTTAGGTAACAAGGGTCACAGTTAATTAATTGGATTGTCGAATTAATTATGTTACAAAAGTGACACGTATCTATTCAGGAATTAATTGAATAATGAGATTATTTAATTAATGAATAATGGTGATTAAATAAATTAAATAATAAGATTATTTAATTATGTTGTTAATCATTAAATGGAGGGTGTTAGTTGATATTTGATTTTGAATAAAATAAGATAATATGATTATTTTATTTTATTAAATTAAATATTTGAAATTGAATTTAAAATGTTTAAATTCAAAAATAAATGTTTAATTATTTTTTAAAAGATATGAGATATCTTTATAAAGATTTTTTTTTTTAAAATCAAACAGATTTGGTTTGTTTTTAAAGATATATGAGATATATTTTTAATTTAAAAATAACAACCGAATTATATGAGATCAACTTACACAAAAATTTAAAAGGCATCAGTTTTTTTGTCTTTTAATGAGAGAAGTTTTAAAAGCAAGTAGGTTGCATAAAACAAAAGAAGAAAAAGAGGAACAAAGGTGCGGCTAGAGAAAAAAATATAAGAATTGTTTTTTTTTTAGACTTATTATTGCTGCACTTCACCAAAAAAAGAACAAAAGTTGTCTTTTGTGTGCTCTTCTCTTCTACCTCCATTTTTGTTCCTGAGTACCGTGACGCACCCACACGCCGTTACCAGTTCAGGGTCATAGCGAGGAAGATCAAGTGGTTCAAATCAGGAGCAGATCGTATTAAAGTGAAAGAGCCTCCTACGTAGGTATGAAATAGTTTTCATCTCCTTCTTATTGTTTTCGATTATTACTGTACAAACGGGTTTATTTGATGATTTCTTTTAAAATTTTTAAAACCTTTCCGCTGCGCAATCTGTAACCCTAGTTACCAACAAAATGAAGATGTGGCGTTTGTTCTACTTACCAAGTTAAGAAACCAAGAAGACCCATGAAGATTGATACATGAAAGATGTTAAATGCACACGGGTTTGGGTTTGGGTTTGAAAAGTCAAAGAAGCTTTCTTGAAGCTTTATCTCTCTAGGAAACTCTTAATCTTTCTCTAAGGTTGTGTATCTTTTGTTCCCTTGAATGCAAATGAGAGAAAGAGATGTATTTATAGTGCTTAGATGATAGGCCTATAAATTTCATGAATTTTACTCCAAAAATGAGCCAAATCGGACTCCAAATGAGTGAGATATGGCCAAATTACGAAACAGGGGCGGAGCATTGCGCTACTCATCATGTGCCACACAAGTCACTTGGCTCTGAAAATTCTTGGTGTTTGTAGCTCTCTTTGAGACCAACATTTTTGGCTTTTAAATCAAGTGGTTCAGAGTTGAAATGAGATAGTTATGATTGAAACAAGATACCAAAAATCATGAAGAAATTCTGCACTTCTTTCTTTTTCAATTTTCTTCAAGTTATGTTTGGAGGGAAGGAGGAGAGTATTTGAAAGAATTCAAGAGAGGGAAAAATAGACCAACCAGCTGCAGCCACCTTACCATCCACATGTGGGGTGCGTGTGGCACACAAGGGCAGCCGAGGTCTCTAGCCGTGTGCCGCATGTGGCCTCCAAGCTTGTCCGTTGGCCTTGCTTGCTCCTCTCACGCTCCGCTCGTGTTCTTTGGCCGTATCAGGGCCTCTGAGCTCCAATTTTTAATTTGTCTTCAGATTACAAATTATGACTCCCTCATGCATAACAAAGACTACAAAACCTTGACAAAAGGTTGCCTCTTGAAGAGATTTAGTTGCACACACACACACACTTTCATAATGCATTTCTATGATTGCATATGTGTTTCTCTTAGTTGTGTGCATTTATGTTTTATCATCAAACTTTTGCTTTTTCATATCTTACCGCAGTGCAGGTCGCTCCCCATGCACCTGCCTATACAGCTGCACTCACAGCGGCAGAAACCAGGGGGTTTCACGCTTAGGGTACTACGATTGGTGACCTTGCCTCCATGGCAGTCCCAACCGCGAAGCTTCCCAGGGCTTTCATGCCATGTGTACCATAGTCGGGAAGGCACTCTTGACGTCCATTTGGTGCAATTTGAACTTGTGTACACAAGAGATGGACAAGAGAAGCCTAATGGACTCTAATCGGGCAACGGAAGCAAATGTCTCCTCAAAATCAATACCCTTAATTTGAGAGTACCCTTGAGCAACAAGTCTAGCCTTGTTACGCACTATGTTGCCATACTTATCAGATTTTTTCCTATATATCCATTTGGTGCCTGTGATATTATTGTTCTTAGGCTTAGGAACTAGAGTTCAAACCTCATTCCTTTCGAATTGGTTTAGCTCTTCTTGCATGGCAATAACCTAAAATTCATCTTTTAAGGCTTCATCAAACTTTTTGGGTTCAATTTGAGAGGTGTAGCAAGTGTAGCAAATTGGATTAACTATTTGATGTCTAGTCCTAACACCCTCATGCACTTCTCCAATGATGTCATCTTTATCATAGAGTGAAATTCCCTTAAAGCAATTTTGGGGGGGTGTGAGGGGGGGGGGGGGGGGGAGTGGATGAATAGGTATAGGCCCAAATTCTTTAAATATTCAAAATATGTGGACGACAAGAATAAAATATACACTTGATATGATTTAACAATTATATAGTATGAATCAATACATGTGAAAAACAATATACAAAAGATACAATCAATATATGAAATGAAAATAATGAAAAGTAAAGTGAAACCTGACACGATAGTTTTTACTTGGTAAAACCTCAAATAGGAAACATCCATGGGTTGATACCAAAACCACTGGTAAAGCAATCCACTATATGGAAAAGGACTTACACACTCAAGGCTATCAACATAATGATATCCACCCTAAGCTATCACCTCCTAATCTACCCTCGGGCTAGTGAACCACTTAGCCTACTCCCTATCCAAGGTGTGTCCTACACCTCTAGGAAAAAACTTCCTATCCAAGGCTCTCAAGCCTCTAGGAAGATTTCCTTACTTAGCAATCTAGATCACAAAGATCCTAGTCAAGCTTCCCTAACTCAACTATCTGGAGTTCCAAACTCCTTACTACGACTTTTGCTTAGCTATCCAGAACACATTCCTAGCCAAGTCTTCTTGCTCAAATTAAAGTTTCACTCACTTTGACAAGAGACTTAACCCTTTAGGTAAGTAAGTAGTCCCATATGTAATTCATAAAACATTCATATCCGGCACTTGCGGAGGTAAATCTTAAGTGTTGGAAGCTACTGCTAAGGTACTCCCCCTCATCTATAAAGGATAGGCAATTGAGAGAGAATAGGGCAATAGCGATAGACATAAGAACTGAAATAGACTCAAACTTCCGTAGAGGAGAGGGGAAACCCGCTTAGATAGGGCGACGGCCCGGTTTTTATTGAATATCCTTTCCTGTGCTTGTCTTGTATTGAGGTATACCAAAGATATGAGTCAAAGTAGGTAACAGAAGGGGGGGTGGGGAATTGCTGTTTTTTATTAGCGAGGGCAAGCTGCTTTCATTTTATTAAATAGAATGGTAGGGCTTTAAAGAGTAGGCGGTTCGTATGTTTTTATGACCCCCAGAATAATAAGTAGAAGGATACGTAGAGCAAGATCTCTTGAAGTCTACCCAGGCGTGCTTCTTCAATCATCCATTTAGGCCCGACTAGGAACACGTGGATCTAGGGAACCCGGTTCGGGAGCAGCTTCTTACTTGTAGGGGCTAATCACAGTAAGAGAGTCCAATCTCTGAAATAGAGCTTATCTCTCCTTAGTAGTATACTAGTAGAAGGCGTAGGTTATGACTTAATCCAATAGGGTCAGAACACCTTTCTATCTAAAAGGAAAAGGAATGGTGCTCGATGAAACGATCCAGATTCCGCACTATGCTTTGGGCTGGGGAGAGAGCTGCTCCGCAAAGCTGGGCATTCAGTGTTCTTATGGAGGAACCATACTAGAAAGAGAATAGAAAGGGCCTTCAAAAAAGAGCGAGGGAGTGATGGGCAACCTTATTAGTCTATTCTATATGTTGCCCGTGAGCCACCAAGTACCAGTCTTGCAACAGTACTGGCGCAAAAGGATCGATCCTTCACTTGCTGATTGTTCGCGAGTCGAATTCGCTCTCTTGCCACACCTTTCACTCACTCGCTTGAGTCGGACTCAATCACACTTTGGAGGATCATTCGTTCTTCACTCTCTTGCTATTACCCATAGGGAGCGCAGCAACCAAGGTGCATATTATCATATAGAAAGAAGTGAAGCGTAGCGATTCGTACTACCGGAAAAGTTTCTCTAACCTAACCGGCAGGCAATAGAGTCCACCGATAGGCGCAAGCAAGCGTAGCGAATCACATAGATAAGCCCCTACCAGCCAGCGTGTGGATAGATAGGGTGGGTGAAGCGCGAAGGGGATGGATGTCTGAGCGGTAGAAAGAGTCGGTCTTGAAAACCGAAGTATTTATAGGAATACCGGGGGTTCGAATCCCTCTCCATCTGCGAAGTCATAAGTTATCTCTTGCGTTATCTATGGATAAGAATGAATCGGATCGACTCGACTGATATGATAGATGGAATGGGTAGCTTGTGTTATGATTTAGTTAGGACTTTGTCTCCCTTTCGTTATCTTCCACTCCCCTTGTATAGGTTGGGGAAGGGCCGGGTGGATTACCTTCGGGAGCTAAGTCAAAGATCTCGGTGGTCTTGTGAGTGGTTGATAAACTACGATTGTAGTTTTCTTTAGGAAGTCCCATAGCTGTGAGGCTTAACAGACAAAGAAAAAGGTGGATATTTCCACTAGTTGGGTAGAGGGTGATGACCCTAATGAATCGACTATGAAGGTGTCTGTTAGCTACATCAGCGCTCAAATTCCTTCATCATTATTGCCCTGGCTTCGATGATCAACCCCAGGTACATTTAGGTTTTTATCTTCAGCCATCCTGGTCCTTAGGACCCAACCAAATTCTTATCAATTTCTTTTCAAAGATGTTGATACGTCCTATCCACATAGAAAGCTTACCCTCTTCCACACATTACCGATGGATGCTACAGCCGCTATCACTTTGGTTGCAGGAGGGGAATGGTTAAGTGAAACTCTCAACGTCTTGTTTGCTAAACGGGATGTTTACCCAGGCACCGTAGTCTTGAAAAACCTTTTGGCCGGAGATGCCTTTGTATGGTATAGCAAGCTGTTTAGCTACTTGTATCAATTTGCCACTGTGTGGTTAGATACAAATACAATGCGCTGGCAGCCTCCGCTTGGCAGGATGGGAATGAAGGTCGAGGAAGCAAGGTAGTTTACTTACTTAGATTATAAGGAAGAAAAGGTTATTCGCTATTGGCTCACCCTTGTATCAGGCGGCTTATACATGATTGAGCCATGACGGTTTTGGCTAAGAATGGATGGTACCTATAACCAGACCCAACCGTTGTAGTACTTGAGAGTCAAGAGAAAATGAATTTGTATTTCAAGGCAGTTATCGATTCCTTACCAGTTATCTTTATGTCCTGTATGATTGCAGGGTTGTTCGGAAATCCCTTTTCCTTTCCAACTTCCTTGACGTTCATACTTTGTTCTGTAGTCTTTCAATTACCATCTAGTTTAGATAATCAAGGCTGTAGGTCATCGGTTGTGACATTCACGAAGGGTCAACCCCCCAGATTTATTCGTTTTTGGCCTCTATTCACAGTTACACATCATATGCTTGTGTGGATAGCTGCTAAGTGGGTGTATGGCACGACAAAGCTTTGCGACTATGCCATTCTTGGCGACAGTGATCGCCAACGGGAAGGTGGGGGCCGCTTACCATAATACATAGTTTCAGTGTACTATAACTATATCTAAAGAAAGAGTCTCTAAAAAAAAAGACATTTTTTATTAGAAGTTATAAGTCATGTTTTGGAGTTTGCCAAATGATTTTGGAGCGACGAAGTGACTAGGGATTTCTCTCCAGTTAAGACGCTCCGGTCTTTGGTTGACGCTATTATGTGGAAAAGACCTATTTTCTCAAAGATTAGAGATGTAACTAGTACTATGTCTCCATCTTTGACTTTTCTATGGATGGGTCCTTCTTTTCGTATCTGTGGTGCGCCCTATTGCCCTCAATCTAAGCGATGGAAGCGTCACTATCTTTGTATGCTTTTGCCGTCAGCTATAACCCTTGATAAGTTCATAGTTCAATGAAGAACCAAGAGAAAACGTTCTCTCAAATAATATTATTCCATTCAAAGTCTACTGAATAATACATCAATGAGTCCCTTAAATACTAAAATATCTAAGACCTAAAAGGGAACAAATATTCGGCAATTAATGCCTTACAATCAGGAAAGAAAATAAAACTAAAACAAGCAACTAATTGACTTACTCCATATTTGGAAGGCTAACATTTGGAAGTAAATCAGCCCCATAATTTGGAAAACAAATCAACCATTATTCTTTGCAAACTAAAAAGGAAAAAACTGAAATTGAATCTTCTCTAACCCTAACTTGTACCACACACAAGTATGCTGAAATTAGGACTCCTCCAACCACACGGAATTAAGCTGAAATTCGGACTCCTCAGCTCAAGTCTTCGCGCAACAAGCTAGATGTCCAAATTCGGGCTTGTTGTGATCTGTTACGGAGGACAGAGTCTTCATAACATCTGTAGGGCTCATCTTGGGCTTTCCGAAAACATATTATAATAGATGATCTGACTCCATATACGTTCTGTAGAGGCCCACGAAGTTCTGCCCGGCGTCCAGCTCTTGTCCAGCTCGAGTCTTCGCGTAATAAAATAGATGGCCGATTTTGGGCCTGTTGTGATCTGTTACGGATGACGGAGTCTTCATAACATCTGTAGGGCTCGTCTTGGGATTTCCAGAAATATATTATAGTAGATGATCCGACCCCATATGCCCTCTGTAGAGGTCTACAAAGTTTAGCCCGGATTTGGTCTTCATGTGGGCCGAACTTGTACTTCAGCAACTCAGAATCAATTATCATTAAATGCTTCTTTGAACCTCTTGGCCCTTGCAATTGGCCCAACTGGAACATGCAATTGAGCCTTTGGTGATGCTTCTTGATTCTCATCATTCCCCCTCTCTTCAAAAGGATTCATCCTCAAATCTTCACCGTAATGTTGTTGATTGCCTGCGACACTTCATCAAAGTCCTGCAAAAGATAAACAAGAACACTAGGCCAAGAAGTTGGCTGATTTGAAAACAAAGCCTTTTTGATCTCACTTTTTTTTGTATAGAAGTTCACTTGTTGTCTTTTTTTTTTTTGTTTCTCATCAGCCGAGATTTTTTGTTTTGCTGTTTCAATCTCTCTTTCTTTTGAACTCTCACTCTCCTTTTTTTCATCTTTTTTTTCTTTTAATCTCACTTGATCTTCATAAACTTGTATTGGGGTTAAGGGTACAAGAGTGATTCGCTTTTTATTGAGTACAAAGGAGTATCTATTTGTGTAACCATCATGAGTTACACGCCTATCAAACTACCATGGTTGCCCCAAAAGAATATGACTCGCATGCATTGGTACCACATCACACAAGACTTCATCTTTGTACTTCCCAATGGAAAAAGACACCAACACCTGTTTAGTCACCTTGATTTCTTCATTATCATTCAACCATTGTAGCTTATAAGGTTTTGGGTGCTTTAAAGTGGCCAAATTTAGTTTTTCCACCAAACTAGTGCTTGCCAAATTAGTACAACTTCCCCCATCAATTATCATGCTACATACCTTATCATTAACATGGCATCGGGTGTGAAAGACATTGTCACATTGTACCTCATCATCTTCCTTTGCTTGAGCACTAAGAGCTCTTCTTGCGACCAAAATCTCTCCATCTTTGTGATCTTTGGAAGGTTCGGCCTTGGCATTGAAACTAGGTTGGTCATCTCTCTCGTTCCAATTCGGTTCCCATAATGAAGAAGAACCCGAATGTTGCCCAACTCGTGTGGTACCCTTCCTCTTCAATTGTTGATCCAACCTCATCTCCAACTGATCAAACTTTTGATCCAAGTACCTTAAAAAAAGTTTGAAATCATTCTTTTCTAGTGCACCGCCAGACATTTTTTTTTTAACCTGCAAAAACAAATTGGTAAGCCTCACAAACACTCCCTCACGTGTTTACTCTCAATAATGAAGGCACTCACACTTGTGTTTCACTCAATTTTAGCTATTACCCTCTGATAAGCTCACACTCTCTTGCCTTTTTCCACTCTTCGTTCCCTTATTTATTTATTTATTTATTTTTTATTTTATTTTTTTGTAACGGATCTGATCAATTTTTTTTTAATCGGAATCAGATCAAACTTCTTTTTTTTTTTTTTTTGGTAACGGATCTGATCAATTTTTTTTTTTTTTGATCTAACGAAATAAAAAGAAATAGAAAAAAAAAAAAGGATAGATCAAACCTGATTTAGAAGCCTAAGCTCTGATACCAACTGATATGAACCTCACCAAGAGTAGTGAGACCCGGAACCAAGATATGGCAACGAAGGATCGTTTTCTAATTCAAGTTTATAAAAACAAAGAAAATAAAAGGACCTCACGGCACTCCCTCATGTGGGCCGAACTTGTACTTCAGCAACTCAGAATCAATTATCATTAAATGCTTCTTTGAACCTCTTAGCCCTTGCAATTTGCCCAACTGGAACATGCAATTGAGCCTTTGGTGATGCTTCTTGATTCTCATCAGTTTGTATACTTTCAGTTAGGTTACACTAAATGCTTATCTATGATGAAAGATAACAATAAACACAATCCTAGATATCAATATTGGTATATTTCATGGCATACAACATAGCTATCAATGATAAAACAATCCTAGGCAATAACTTTTTTTAATAAAATTGGACAGATCTAAGGGGAAAAAGCATCACAAACGATCATATGCTAAAAAACCCCTAGACAGTATCTATAGATAAAAGAGATAAAAGAAAGTAAAAAGTGACAAAAAGCAACAAAGCACAAAGATCTAGGGAAAACAACCCCAAACAAAAAGAGGCACGTAGGCCACACCAAAAAGAAAAAGAAAACATCAAGAAAAACGAAAAGACTCGCGGCCCATGCAGTCATTGCCAACTAAAGAAGAACAGAACGGCGGGGCAGAAAACCACCAAGAATTAACCTGAAGCTCCAAAGCATGCTTAGAAAGCATATCTACAACTTGATTACCCTCCCTAAAAATATGTGAAACCTGAAAATCCATATGTGAGATTTGGAAGATGCAGCATTGCCACGCCTGATGAACCCTCCAAGGAACCAACTCAGAACGAGAAGAAAGAAGCTGAACCACATAAGAAGAATCGCTCTCAAACCAGATTCGATGCCACCCATACTTCCAAGCAAAATTAATGGCCAATGAGGCCGCCAGAAGCTCAGCCTCAAAAGCGAAAACCTGACCAAGAGGAATAGCAAAGAAACCCTTTACAAAGGCTCTACAGTTTCGAAAGATACCACCAACACCACCAACCCTCGGAGAGCCCATAGCAGCGCCATCAGTATTCACTTTGATCCAGCCAGGGGCCGGAGGCGACCAAACCACACTTTTGATAACCGGGGCTTTAGAAGGGCGACCCTGAAGACCAAATCGACGAAGAATCAAAAGGTCGTCCATACAGTTACGCATACAACCAATCTCCAGGCAATTAGCCTCTGAAACCGCACACCAGACCAAAGAAAGGACGGATCTAAAGTCCACCGACTTCCCTTCAAAGATACACTGATTACGAGCAGTCCACACTCCCCATATCACTGCATGGATAGCCGCTTTCCATAAAATCCTGACCTGCTCACTAAAGGAAACCGACATGGCCTGCAAGAAGAAGGATTGCCAAGTTTAGGTAGAGACACGTTGCTGGAAAGTCAAGAAAATCGCCTCCCAAAGAGCAACCGCCAGGGGACAATGAAGAAAAAGATGATCTGCAGATTCACTACTAACCCCACAAATACTGCAATGAGAAGCCAATTGGAACCCAGACCTGCAAAGGCGATCCTCAGTAGAAAGCCTGTTCAACATCAAACGTCAGGTCAAAGCTGAGCGAGATGGGGGAATAAAACGGGACGAAGCATCTCTCCACCAAACAACCTGAGGAATATCACGGAGAAACTGGGAATAAGCAGCTTTGCAAGAAACACGACCATCCCAAGAATTAGCACAAACCAGAGAATCCACAACAGGAGAAATTGCAATACGATCAATCCGAAAACACAGATCTGGGAAACTTGCTCGGAAACAATCGTCTAGCACCCATCTACCTTGATGAATAAAATCTGAGACCCTCACCCGGAGCGGATTAGCTAAATAATCAGGAATCCTTAAAAGATCCAAAATAGGAACCCCTAACCAATTATCCCGCCAAAAGTCCCTTTAAGAGTTCTCGCCAATCAGCCAGATACCTTCCTTAAGAAGAGAACTATAATTAGACTGAAGAAAAGACCAAATCAAGGAGGTGAAATACCCTCCATAAGGCTTCTACAAATGCCTGAGATACCTCTCCCGAAGAAAAGAGAAAGCAAAACCATCAGAGGTCATAAACTTCCAAGTGAATTTCCGTAATAATGAGTCATTCAACAACCCAATATCTTTCAGACCAAGACCACCCTGAGAGTAAGGCCTACAACAATGATCCCAAGCAACCCGAACCAACTTAGTCTCCTCACAGGAACCAGTCCACAAAAAAGTTTCTCAACTTGCGGTTAATAAGTGACAATAAAGAAGAAGGCCACTTGTAAATCATGAAAGAGTGCACAAATGAACTAGTGATGACCGACCTGATCAGAGTAGCACGACCGGCCAGAGAGAGAGACTTGCCCTTCCATTTAGCAAATTTAGACAATATCTTATCCGTAATAGGGGCGTAACACTGCTTTTCGAGGCTTATCCCGAAACAAAGGGACTCCTAAATAAGAAAACGAAAGATGCCCAATCTGCATACCAACCAGAGACTGCAAACTACCAATTCGAGAGGGGGATATAGAAGATCCAAAATAAATTGAAGACTTACCCCAGTTAATCAACTAGCCTGAAATATCACCATAATCTACAAAAGCACCCATGATATGCTTTAGATTCTTTTGATTGCCTCTGCAAAAGATCAAAACATCATCTGTATAGAGCAAATGACTATCAAAATACAACTCTTATTCAATCAACACAATAATCTCAATCTTGTATATAAATTTTAATTTAAATGAATACAAGGAATTTAAAGAGATTACATGATAAGAATGAACCCAAAAATGGATGAGATGGTGTTCAGCTTACCAAGTTAAGTGTGTTAAAGAAAACCCATGCATAGATGCATCCTAGATGAGGCTAGATGAAGTTTGATGCATATGGAAATGGTTTTGAGTAATCAAAGGTGAGTTCTTGAGTGATTTTCTCTCTTGAAAAATATGCTAAGTTAAAAATATGATTTTGAACTCATGAAAACCACCTAAAGACAAAATGGCATATATATAGGGTGTCAAATTGTGTTTGGGGTTTTGCCTAAAGCTTGTAGTTTGTAAATGAGATTTGAACAAGAAATAAAAGAAGTAGTTTATTTATTCAAATTGTCTCATACATTTATTTATATCATGTGTACTTAACATCCAAGATTGCCGGATGTAATCTCTAACTGAGTATATGAGTGTCATAAATAGTGGTATTTAGTTTTAGATGAGCAATCTAAAGAGTCCGTAGATAGCAAATAGAGTTGGGTACTTTATTTGTGGTTAATCTACAGCTGCGATCCATTCTGTAATGTACGATGGTCTTAACCTAGACTATTCATATGGTGATATGAGAATGGAGACACCTTATATGATGTGATCATATAGGACTGGGCCATGATCTATATGAATCTCTCATCAAGATCCGTTACAAGGTGAGATTCATATATATCAACATGTGATGTCTATATATGGGTGATCTTAATCCTAAGTGTTTTATCGACTTCTTCAGGTTAGATCGTGATTTTTGATATACCATGGGTGAGATCGAAGTTGCATTCCTGGTCAATAACTTTGTATGTTGGAATCGCGATTTGGCTTGTGGTTAGGAAGGTCTGCACATAATAGTGGAATCCACTCATTCTTGTGAGAAGTAGATAGTAGTTCCCTTAAGGGTTGATTCGGGGCTTGAACAATATGAGCACTCTTCTAATTCCGTAAGGAATGTAAGATTTATTGTTCATTAGATAATCAATGGTACTTAATGGAAAGATGTAACTAGAGGGGTATAACGGATATTATGACCCAGTTTTAATTATGAATTACTTGTGGAGGATCATACCATATGTAATAGCTATATCGATGGACACTAAGAGTTATTGGTTTGTGTAAAAACGTCTACAGTTGAGAGAGTGCAACTTCGAGTTTTTAGTGGAATAACACCAAAGTTAATAATCGTGAAATATTAATTAAAGAGTTTAATTAATTATTTCTAAGGATTATTGGAGCTCAAAATACTGTGGGTCCATTAGGTCCCCTTGCTAGCCCGATCGATTTAGGTAACAAGGGTCACGGGTAATTAATTGGATTGTCCAATTAATTGTGCTATGAAAGTGACACGTATCTATTCGGGAATTAATTGAACAATGAGATTATTTAATTAATGAATTCAATGATAATAACAATTAAATAATATTAATATTTAATTATGTAATTAATTATTGATGGAGGGTGTTAGTTGATATTTATATTTGAAAAATGGGATAATATGATTATCTTATTTTTAATTAATTAAATATTAATTTTGAATTTAAATAGTTTAAATTCAAATTAGATGATATAAGTTAATAAAATATAATAAAGATTTTGTTTAAATTAAAAAAGATATATTCAGTTTTTATTGATTAAAGAGTATATATATGATATATATTTTTTAAGTAAAAACGGATGAAGAAAACACAACACAAAAATATACAATCAAAATTGTTTTGAGAGTAAGAAAGAAGAAAAGAGAAACAGTGTGTGCGGCCTGCACAAAATAAAAAAAAATAAAAAAAAAAGGAATTTTTTTTTTTTTATTTTTTTTTATTTTTGATAAAAAGAAGGGCGGCCGAACTCTACTGACACAAACAACAAGAGTTGTTTTTTATGTGTTCTTCTTTTACCTCCATTCTTGTTCCTGAGTACCGTGACACGCCCACAGGCTGTTGCCAGTTCTGGGAGATAGCGAGGAACATCTAGTGGTTCAAATCAGGAGCAGATCATATTAAAGTGAAAGAGCCTCCTACGCTGGTATGAAATTGTTTTCATCTCCTTCTTATTGTTTTCGATTATTACTATACAAATGGGTTTAATTGATGATTGCTTTTAAAAATTTTAAAACCTTTCCGCTGTGCAATCTGTAACCCTAGGTTCCTACAATTGGTATCAAAGCAAAGATAGTGGAGACTATCGATCCCTGGGAACTCTCATGCGTGATCGTGTGATGAAATATGGCTCTCCGCCTAGGGGCTCCTTAGAGGAGTGCTCTGATAGGTATCTATGGATGTCACCACAAAGAGGTGGGACCGAGCCCATAGCCAATGAGATTGGTGATTGTAACCTACAATTGGTATCAGAGCCAATTTTTGTACTGTATAATCAAATTCGATTGCTTCTAAATGTATGTATGAATGTGTAGGCACTGTCTTTATGATTGTATGAATGTTTATAAATAAATTGTTTAATTTAAACATGGTTGATCATAAATTTTTATGGTACAAGAGTTTTAGGGTTTTGGATTTTGAATGTAATATTTTTCGATGTAATATTAATTCCAGGTTGTAATATATTTTTTTTAATTATTGATTTGCTGTAATTTTTTTTATTATTATTAATGTAAATCAATGAAGAAAACGATCCGAAAGACAAAGCATAGCAGCCTTGCGGACCATGTTCATCAGATGTGCGCAAGTGCGAAGCAATGTCTCTTTAATTGTGATGCATGGTGAACTGATGCATATGTGCTAGGTATTGCATGTTGAAGCCTATGTGTGAGAGCCTAGTGGCCCTAGTGAGACCATTGGCACGAATACCCCCCGAACTATACCCGAATTTGCACCTTACCCCCTGAACTTTTTTTTTCGGCATTAAACCCCCTAAACTCAGCGAAATTTGCAATTGTTAATGGAAATCCAACGGAACCCTAATTTCGTCCAGGAAAATTACACTAAGCTCCCCTGATTATATATATAATTGTATTAAACCCCAAAAAATATAATAATATTACCCGAATACCCCTCTGACCAAATTTTAAAAATAAAAATTTTAAATTTTAAATTTAAATAATGGTTAAATAATAATAAAATTCTGAATTTTATTATAAAGACAATAAAATAAATATAGAAATGAAAAAATTAAATTGACTTAACAATTATTAAATTATCTTTTTTTTTTTTTAAATATCCCTAAATATAAACCCATGTAAATATTTAAATTATTAATGAAAAATAAAATAATGGTTAAATAATACAATCCCCTTTCAATAATAATAATAATAATAATAAAATTCTTATTTTTTTTATCAAGACAATTAAATAAATAGAGAAATGAAAAAAATCTCTATTTATTATTTAATTGTCTTTATAAAATAATAATAATAATAATAATAATAATAATAATAATTATTATTATTATTATTAATATTTAAATTTTAGAATTTAAATAATGGTTAAATAATAATAAAATTCTGAATTTTATTATAAAGATAATTAAATAAATAGAGAATGAAAAAAATAAATTGATTTAACAATTTATTTAAATTATCTTTTTATTTAAATATCCCTAAATATAAAAACCTAGATAAATATATAAATTATTTAAGAAAAATAAAAATAATGGTTAAATAATAATACAATTCTCTTTCAAAAAAAAAAATACAAATCTGATTTTTTTAATAAAGAAAATAAAATTTTAAAAAATTAAAACATCTTTAAAATCTCAATCATCCGTCTCATAGATAGATGGTGGAGAAATATTTATTAAAACAAATTCAAATAAAAAAAAACATTTTTTGAAATAGATTGATTTATCTCAATTACAAAATAATTATAATAATACAAATACAAAATTTAAAAAATTGAATATCAATCCAATTAAAAGCACATATAGAAGAATTAAAAATTAAATTTTTTATTTTAAATTTTCTGGGTGTTGGAAATTTAAATTTTTTATTTTCTTTAGAGAAGGAAAATTTTTAAGGATTGGATGGAGAAATAGGTGTTCGTTTAATTAGATGGATCGAAGTTCATTTAAAAATATTTATTCAAAATTTTTTATTTTAAGGATTTCTCTTCTCTATGTTTATTAAGTTAAAAAATTAATTTAAAAAACACATTTCACAAACCAATAAATGAAATCTAATTATAAAAAAAAATTAAAA
This sequence comes from Acer campestre, assembly GCA_954870605.1. Lineage (NCBI taxonomy): Eukaryota > Viridiplantae > Streptophyta > Magnoliopsida > Sapindales > Sapindaceae > Acer > Acer campestre. Next base: position 5,185,395 of record OX940812.1, read on the forward strand.
AAAAAATAAAAAGAAGAAGAAGAAGAACATTGATGGATCTTCATATATTCATTAATGGAGAAACTTATTATTTTATTTTATTTTTTTATAATTGAGATCGATCAATCTATTTAAAATTTTTTTTTTTAATTTGAATTTGTTTTAATAAATATTTCTTCACCGTCCATCTATAAGATGGATGGTAAAGATTTTAAAAATGTTTTGTAAAGATTTTATTTTCTTTATAAAAAAAATAAGAATTGTATTATTATTATTATTATTATTATTATTATTATTATTGAAAGGGGATTGTATTATTATTTAACCATTATTTTTATTTTTCTTAAATAATTTAAATATTTATATGGGTTTTATATTTAGTGACATTTAAAAAAAAAAGATAATTTAATAATTGTTAAATCAATTTAATTTTTTCATTTCTATATTTATTTTATTGTCTTTATAATAAAATTCAGAATTTTATTATTATTTAACCATTATTTAAATTTTAAATTTTAAATTTGTATTTTTAAAAATTGGTCAGAGGGGTATTTGGGTAACATTATTATATTTTTTTGGGGTTTAATACAATTATATATATAATCAGGAGAGCTTAGTGTAATTTTCCTAGACGGAATTAGGGTTCCGTTGGATTTCCGTTAAAAATTGCAAATTTCGTTGAGTTTAGGGGGTTTAATGCCGAAAAAAAAAGTTCAGGGGGTAAGGTGCAAATTCGGGTATAGTTCAGGGGGTATTCGTGCCAATTAGCCTAAATTTTTATGTTACAAGAGTTTTAGGGTTTTGGATTTTGAATGTAATATTTTTCGATGTAATATTAATTCCAGGTTGTAATATATTTTTTTTAATTATTGATTTGCTGTAATTTTTTTTATTATTATTAATGTAAATCAATGAAGAAAACGATCCGAAAGACAAAGCATAGCAGCCTTGCGGACCATGTTCATCAGATGTGCGCAAATGCGAAGCAATGTCTCTTTAATTGTGATGCATGATGAACTGATGCATATGTGCTAGGTATTGCATGTTGAAGCCTATGTGTGAGAGCCTAGTGAGACCATTGGCATGAATACCTCCCGAACTATACCCGAATTTGCACCTTACCCCCTGAACTTTTTTTTTCGGCATTAAACCCCCTAAACTCAGCGAAATTTGCAATTGTTAATAGAAATCCAACGGAACCCTAATTTCGTCCAGGAAAATTACACTAAGCTCCCCTGATTATATATATAATTGTATTAAACCCCAAAAAATATAATAATATTACCCGAATACCCCTCTGACCAAATTTTAAAAATAAAAATTTAAAATTTAAAATTTAAATAATGGTTAAATAATAATAAAATTCTGAATTTTATTATAAAAACAATAAAATAAATATAGAAATGAAAAAATTAAATTGACTTAACAATTATTAAATTATCTTTTTTTTTTTTTTAAATATCCCTAAATATAAACCCATATAAATATTTAAATTATTAATGAAAAATAAAATAATGGTTAAATAATACAATCCCCTTTCAATAATAATAATAATAATAATAATAATAATAATAATAATAATAATAAAATTCTTATTTGTTTTATAAAGACAATTAAATAAACAGAGAAATGAAAAAAATCTCTATTTATTTAATTGTCTTTATAAAATAATAATAATAATAATAATAATTATTATTATTTAAATTTTAGAATTTAAATAATGGTTAAATAATAATAAAATTCTGAATTTTATTATAAAGATAATTAAATAAATAGAGAATGAAAAAAATAAATTGATTTAACAATTTATTTAAATTATCTTTTTATTTAAATATCCCTAAATATAAAAACCTAGATAAATATATAAATTATTTAAGAAAAATAAAAATAATGGTTAAATAATAATACAATTCTCTTTCAAAAAAAAAAATACAAATCTGATTTTTTTAATAAAGAAAATAAAATTTTAAAAAATTAAAACATCTTTAAAATCTCAATCATCCGTCTCATAGATAGACGGTTGAGAAATATTTATTAAAACAAATTCAAATAAAAAAAAAACATTTTTTGAAATAGATAGATTTATCACAATTATAAAATAATTATAATAATACAAATACAAAATTTAAAAAATTGAATATCAATCCAATTAAAAGCACATATAGAAGAATTAAAAATTAAATTTTTTATTTTAAATTTTCTGGGTGTTGGAAATTTAAATTTTTTATTTTCTTTAGAGAAGGAAATTTTTAAGGATTGGATGGAGAAATAGGTGTTCCTTTAATTAGATGGATCGAAGTTCATTTAAAAATATTTATTCAAAATTTTTTATTTTAAGGATTTCTCTTCTCTATGTATATTAAGTTAAAAAATTAATTTAAAAAACACATTTCACAAACCAATAAATGAAATCTAATTATAAAAAAAAATTTTAAAAAAAATAAAAAGAAGAAGAAGAAGAACATTGATGGATCTTCATATCTTCATTAATGGAGAAACTTATTATTTTATTTTATTTTTTTATAATTGAGATCGATCAATCTATTTAAAAAAAATGTTTTTTTTTTTAATTTGAATTTGTTTTAATAAATATTTCTTCACCGTCCATCTATAAGATGGATGGTAAAGATTTTAAAGATGTTTTAATTTCTTAAAGATTTTATTTTCTTTATAAAAAAAAAAAGAATTGTATTATTATTATTATTATTATTATTATTATTATTATTATTATTGAAAGGGGATTGTATTATTATTTAACCATTATTTTTATTTTTCTTAAATAATTTAAATATTTATATGGGTTTTATATTTAGTGACATTTAAAAAAAAAAGATAATTTAATAATTGTTAAATCAATTTAATTTTTTCATTTCTATATTTATTTTATTGTCTTTATAATAAAATTCAGAATTTTATTATTATTTAACCATTATTTAAATTTTTAATTTTTAATTTTTAATTTTAAAAATTGGTCAGAGGGGTATTCGGGTAATATTATTATATTTTTTGGGGTTTAATACAATTATATATATAATCAGGAGAGCTTAGTGTAATTTTCCTAGACGGAATTAGGGTTCCGTTGGATTTCCGTTAAAAATTGCAAATTTCGTTGAGTTTAGGGGGTTTAATGCTGAAAAAAAAAGTTCAGGGGGTAAGGTGCAAATTCGGGTATAGTTCAGGGGATATTCGTGCCAATTAGCCTAAATTTTTATGTTACAAGAGTTTTAGGGTTTTGGATTTTGAATGTAATATTTTTCGATGTAATATTAATTCCAGGTTGTAATATATTTTTTTTAATTATTGATTTGCTGTAATGTTTTTTATTATTATTAATGTAAATCAATGAAGAAAACGATCCGAAAGACAAAGCATAGCAGCCTTGCGGACCATGTTCATCAGATGTGCGCAAGTGCGAAGCAATGTCTCTTTAATTGTGATGCATGATGAACTGATGCATATGTGCTAGGTATCGCATGTTGAAGCCTATGTGTGAGAGCCTAGTGAGACCAGTTCTCAGTCAACAAGAGTTGTTGATCCATTAACATTTGAGAGTCAAATGATTCCTATTTAGGATACACTACCACCTATACGTAGTGAAAGGGTTGTGAGATAGCCTGAACACTATTTGGGTTTAAGTGAGGGACAAGATGTTGTCTCTGCTGATAGTGTGGATGATCCATTGACATTTAAGAATGCAATGGAAGATCCTGATAAAGAGGAATGGCTTAAAGCCATGAATCTCGAGATGGAGTCCATATACTCTAACTTAGTCCGGGAACTTGTAGACTTATCGGATGGGGTGAAACCCATAGGGTGTAAGTGGATCTACAAGAGAAAGAGAGGAGTAGACGGGAAGGTAGAGACCTTTAAGGCAAGGCTAGTGGCTAAGGGTTAGGTGAGGGAGTCGATTATGAAGAGACCTTCTCGCCAGTAGCCATGTTTAAGTCTATTTGGATTCTCTTATCCATTATTGCCTATTTTGATTACGAAATTTGGCAAATGGACGTCAAAACTGCATTCTTGAATGACAATCTTGATGAGAGCATCTACATGATGCAACCAGAGGGATTCGTGTCTTTAGATCAAGAGCAAAAAGTTTGCAAGTTGCAAAGATCCATTTATGGACTTAAGCAAGCATCTAGATCATGGAACATAAGGTTTGATGATGTGATCAAACCCTATGGCTTTGAGCAAAACATTGATGAGCCATGTGTCTACAAGCTCATCATTGACAAGAAAGTAGTTTTCTTGGTCCTATACGTAGATGACATCCTACTTGTTGGGAATGATATGGGAGTATTGTCTGATGTAAAGGGCTGGTTGGCCAGCCAATTCCAAATGAAAGATTTGGGAGAGGCGAGTTGTGTTCTAGGGATCCAACTTATAAGGGATCGTAAGAACAAATTTATAGCACTGTCTCAGGCATCGTATAACGATAAAATTCTTGTGCGATTTTCGATGCAGAACTCCAAGAAAGGTAATTTACCTTCCAGGCATGGAGTTCACTTGTCTAAGGAACAGTGTCCTAAGACACCTCAAGAAGTTGAGGATATGAGATGTGTTCCCTATGCATCAGCAGTAGATAGTCTCATGTGTGCTATACTATGCACGAGACCAAACATCTCTTCACAGTAGGAATAGCCAGCAGATACCAGTCCAACCCAGGATTGGATCATTGGGTTACTGTCAAGACTATTTTCAAGTATCTTTGGAGAACGAGAAACTATATGCTAGTGTATTCTGGACATGATTTGATCCCGTTAGGATATACAGATTCTTATTTTTAGTCAGATAGGTATTCTAGGAAATATACGTCTGGATCAGTATGGAGGAGTGTTAAGCAATCTTGTATTGCTGATTCCACTATGGAAGCTGAATATGTAGCCGCTTGTGAAGCTGTTAAAGAGGCTGTTTGGCTCTACAAGTTCTTGAGTGATCTGGAAATTGTTTCGGATATGGATAAGCCCATTACACTTTATTGTGATAATAGTGGTGCTATGGCTAATTCCAAAGAACCAAGAAGCCACAAGAAAGGTAAGCATATAGAGAGGAAATATTATCTCATCAGAGAGATAATGCAGAGAGGAGATGTGACTGTGACCAAGGTAGCATCACAGCACAATCATACTGATCCATTTACGAAGACCTTACCGGCTAAAGTGTTTACGGGTCACCTAGAGAGTCTAGGTTTACAAGACATGTCTCACATGCTTTAGTGCAAGTGGGAGATTATTGGGGTTTTTGCCCTAAAGCTTGTAGTTTGTAAATGTGAATTGAACAAGAAATAAAAGAAGCACTTTATTCATTCAAATTTTCTCATATTTTTATATCATGTGTACTTAACATCCAAGATTGCTAGATGTAATCTCTAACAAAGTATATGAGTGTCATATACAGAGGTATTTAGTTTGAGATGAGCAATCTAAAGAGTCCGTAGATAGCAAATAGAGTTGAGTATTTTATTTGTGATTAATCTACAGCTGCGGTCCATTATGTAATGTACGATGGTCTTAACCTAGACTATTCATATGGTGATATGAGAACGGAGACACCTTATATGATGTCATTATATAGGACTGGGCCATGATCTATATGAATCTCTCACCAAGATCTATTACAAGATGAGATTCATATATATCAACATGTGATGGCTATATATGGGTGATCTTAATCCTGAGTGTTTTATCGACTCCTTCAGGTTAGATCGTGGTTTTTAATATACTATGGGTGAGATTGAAGTTGCATTCCCTGTCAATAACTTCGTATGTTGGAATCGTGGTTTGGCTTGTGGCTGGAAGGTCTGCACACAATAGTGGAACCCACTCATTCTTGTGAGAAGTAGATAGTAGTTCCCTTAAGGGTTGATTCGGGGCTTGAACAATATGAGCACTCTCCTAATTCCATAAAGAATGTAGGATTTATCTTTCATTAGAGAATCAATGGTACTTAATGGAAAGATGTAATTAGAGGGGTATAATGGATATTATGACCCAGCTCTAATTATGAATTACTTGTGGAGAATCATACCATATGTAATAGCTATATCGATAGACACCAAGAGTTATTGGTTTGTGTAAAAACGTCTACAGTTGAGAGAGTGCAACGTCGGGTTTTTAGTGGAATAACACCGAAGTTAATAATCATGAAATATTAATTAAAGAGGTTAATTAATTATTTATAAGGATGATTGGAGCTCAAAATACTGTGGGTCAATTAGGTCCCCTTGCTAGCCCAATCGATTTAGGTAACAAGGGTCACGGTTAATTAATTGGATTTTCCAATTAATTGTGTTACGAAAGTGACACGTATCTATTCGGGAATTAATTGAATAGTGAGATTATTTAATTAATGAATTCAATGATTATAACAATTAAATAATAAGATTATTTAATTATGTAATTAATTATTGATGGAGGGTGTTAGTTGATATTTATATTTAAAAAATGGGATAATATGATTATCTTATTTTTAATTAATTAAATATTAATTTTGAATTTAAATAGTTTAAATTCAAATTAGATGATATCAGTTAATAAAATAAAATAAAGATTTTGTTTAAATTAAAAAAGATATCATCAGTTTTTATTGATTAAAGAATATATATGATATATATTTTTTTAAGTAAAAACGGATGAAGAAAACACAACACAAAAATATACAATCAAAATTGTTTTGAGAGTAAGAAAGAAGAAAAGAGAAACAGTGTGTGCGGCCTGCACAAAATAATAAAAAAAAAAGGAATATATTTTTTTTTTTGAAAAAGAAGGGTGGCTGAACTCTACTGACACAAACAACAAGAGTTGTTTTTTGTATGTTCTTCTTCTACCTCCGTTCTTGTTCCTGAGTACCGTGACGTGCCCACATGCCGTTACTAGTTCCAGGAGATAGCGAGGAAGATTAAGTGGTTCAAATCAAGAGCATATCGTGTTAAAGTGAAGGAGCGTCTTACGCTGGTATGAAATTGTTTTCATCTCCTTCTTATTGTTTTCGATTATTACTGTACAAATGGGTTTATTTGATGATTGCTTTTAAAAATTTTAAAACCTTTCAGCTGCGCAATCTGTAACACTAGGTTCCTACAAAATGAAACTACAACGTTTTGCTTAAGTGACACAATTTTTTCCTTGGGCACTGTACGGGTCGCTGTATGTAGGGCGACCTATATAGCACTCACTTGGGAAAATGAAGAACATTCTTCATAGTCGCTCCTCGTACAGAGACTCTGTAGAGCGACCATATAGCAACTCAACTTTGTTCCTCTCGGGTCTATAATGGTCATTGTACGAGCGCTGTATGTACAATACTTTGTAAAGTGACCGAATTAAATCGATCTAGTCTTTATAATGACTGAGACAAAATCAACCAGGTCTCAGATGGGCGTTGTACGAACAACGCATCGTACAGCGCCTCCCAAACCCAAATGCATCCTAAGCCTAGCATGTTATGGTATCAACCAAGATGCAATCAATTAAAACATGCATGAAGAGAGTTCAAGAGCATGAATGCATACATATAAAACACACAACATACAAGAAGTATAAATATGCATGAGTTGTGTGTGTGTGCAACTAGATCTCTTCAATGCAATTAAGCACAAGTGTTTTACCTTTGGAGTGCTTATCATCTTGAGGTCTTTAGAGGGCATTTGTTGATCTTGATCATCAACAATTATAAGCCTAAGCTACCCTTACATCACAAACACCAAATGTGGTTTGTCACCGAAATAAACCAATCAAACATGAGAAACTTACATAGTTCAACAGGACTGGACAAAACATGTTGAAATTGATAGACACTTCATTATGGAAAAACTTTAAGCCAGGATTATATATTATGTTTCCTTTTGTGAAGTCTGAAGATCAGTTAGCTGATGTTCTTACCAAAACTATAGCCAGCAATGCCTTTGATGACTCTTTAGACAAGTTAGGCATGTGCGATATCCATGATTCAACTTGAAGAGGAGTGTTAGAATTATGTGATTGAATTGGGCAAGAATTATGATATTAAATTGAGCAATATTCTTAGTCAATGACTGTCTTTATTCTCCTCTTAATTATAGGATATTCTCAGTTATGATTGAGATTGTGTAGTTGACTATAGATTGATTTGTTTAATTCGTGTAGTTGACTATAAATTGATTTGTTTGATTATAGCTTGATTCTTTCCTTGTAAATGGTCGTTGTACGTATGTATTGTATATATTAGAAAATTATTTCACAATTGTGTTATTTTGATAAATATATTATATAGTTTGTACAAGATCCCAATTTCAAAGATATTTTCATTAGATATTTTGCAACACCCGCCTTGTAGTTGTAGTACACGTATATCTCGATCAATATTGATAGTACTTCTTACTTATTGGACATCGGACAAGCACACTATTACCTGTTTCCAAATCAAATAAAAATCTCTTACAACTTTTTCATTTCATTGTTTTCGATCTGAAAATATATTAGGCAAAATAACAAATTGAAAGGAAAAAAAAAAAAACCAAAAGATTCTTCGAAATCTTGCTCATGTGCTCAAATTTCATTTCTATATAAATAGGCACGCAAGAACAACTAAATTCATAAATCATGATAGAAAATGTCCTTGTAACAGTTTAAGAACATATACATCGAATCACCCACGTACATTTTGTCTCACATTTGTCTATAAAATCACAAAGTGTGAGGAGATTCCTCCTTTCTAGGTAGGACTTGGAAGTTGCTTTCTGAATTGTGCTTGAAGCTTTTGATCTCGACAGTTCGATCCCCTGACCCGATGGGTGTCACTTCAAAAAAGAAAAATCTTCTTGGAAATTCAACCAACTCATGCCTCTTGGACCAAATAAATCCCGGGAATTTAAATTTGATAATCTAGAAAAATAAAAAGGGCAAATTGCACTGAACCCCTTGAGGTTTAAGCAAGTTACACTTAGCTGAAAAAGTTTTGTTATTATACACTAACACCCCTAAGACTTAAATTTAACTTTGAAAATACCTAAAATGCCCCTGGTTATATTATTTTATATTTATTTTTTTTTACCTTTTAACCAAAAACTTTATAAAATTTAATAAAATAAAAGAAATAAAATAAAAGATATGATACATTAAATAAATAAATAGTTTTAAAATAAATAAATAATTAATTAATTTTAAATAAAATAAATAAATAAATATTTTTAAAAAATCAAATAAATAAATAGTTTTAAAAAATTAAATAAATAAAGGGTTTAAAAAATAAATAAATTAATAAAATTAAAAACATTAATTTCTTTTAAGGATATCAATTAATAGGAACAAAACAAAAGCTCTAAACATCCAAACTTTTATGGTAAGGATGATGGTGATAGAAATTTTAAGATTCCCAACACTGGGAGTTTTCTTGCCTTCTTCAACCACTTCCTTCGGTGTTGGGAACCTTGAAGCTTCTCTCACCATCATCTTTACCGTAAAAATTTGGATATTTAGAGTTTTTCTTGTCTCTATTAATGGATATCCTTAAAAAAATATATTAATATTTTCAATTTTTTCATTTATTTATTTAAACAATTTATTTATTTGATTTTTTAAAAACTATTAATTTATTTAATTTTTTAAACTATTTATTTATTTAATTTTTTTAAAACTATTTATTTATTTCATTTTTAAAACTATTTATTTATTTGATGTATCATATCTTTTATTTATTTTATTAAAGTTTATAAAGTTTTTGGTTAAAAGGTAAAAAAAAAAAAAAGAGTATAAAATAATATAACTAGGGGCATTTTAGGTATTTTTAAAGTCAAATTTAAGTCTTAGGGGTGTTAGTGTATAATAACAAAAGTTTTCCAACTAAGTGTAATTTGCCCAAATAAAAATAATCAGAAGAATGAACCTAATACTTAATAGTAATACAGATACAACTACATGTGTTCTAAATCCACCTAGGCTTCATAGAAACAGTAAAATTGGTATGGGCTTGTTATAAGCTCAGTCACTATAAAAATAATAATAGAAGAAGCAATAATGAGTCTTGGTTGGGGTGGGGCCTTGTTTCAAATTGATCATCATCCGGGTGCAATTAATAATTATTTGACAACTTGTTTTCGAAATGATTTCCCACTGCTTAAAAGATAAACATAAGATGGAACTATAATTAATCAGTCAAATTATTCATCTCCATTATTCGTGTCTCATTTACAACTTTAAATTATTAGAAAGAGATTTCAATTTTTTTGTTGTTTTATCGTAACATAGTATTCTTAAGACACATAATTAATCTAATCCATATTTTTCTATGCTTCTAAACATAATCGAAAATGAAGAAGATAATAGTATCATCCATAATTTGACCATTTATATGGTAGATGGCGATATTTTACTCTCCTGCTGTGATCTGCAATTCATCATCTATAATTTGAGAATGGCATACCAATAACGGGATCGCAGTAATATGGAATCAACGTTCTTTTATTTATTTATTTATTATTTTTTCTTTTAATTTGCAACTTATGATTCTGCAAGTTGCATTATGATATGATCCAATTGACCAGGTGAACATGTTGGCTAAGAGTACGTTTAAGAGAGCTTCTCAAGTAGATTTTTTTGTAGTAGATCTTTTAGAAGTAGATCTTTTAGAGGTAGAGTTTTTAAATCAAAGTCGTTGGTCGTTTGGTTGTCAATTAAAAAAGAGCTTTTTTAATTAGAGACTTACCGAAATACTCTAGCAAATATTAAATTATAGGGTTATATCAGAGATTTTAGTGTTATTAAAAAAACTCCAAAAGATCTACTTGGAAAAGCTTTAAATTTGGGCTTCTCCAAGTAGACGTAAAACAGCTTTTTTAATCATCTAAAAGTTTTACTGAATAACAACCAAACGATGTAAAAAAAATTGAAAAGAGTTTTTTTAATTAAAGAAACTCTTTTAGCCCGTAGACAAACTCTTTCAAACGGACACTTAGTTTATAGGATAAACCTAACATCACTTTATTTTCGACACGTAAAGTTACAGATCGAGATCCTGATAAATAAAAACATACGTGTAACATCACGCGCCCCTAATAATTTATATATAATTATATATAGTCACTTATATAAAAGACATTTTTGATATCAAGCACGTTAGAAATTAAATGTCACATGTGGTATGGGGATGAGAGTAACCAGACACACAGTAATGGTGCTACAGGTTGCTTTCTGTTCATAATGTTGAAATGTCAGTGTTGATTGACATACTTTCTTTGAAAATGATGCTTGATCAAAGCATTCACCCTAAATGTCAAAAATCTATAATTTAATACTGATGCATACTTTATATATATGCTTTCAAGTGCGGGATCCCACACGCATTGTTTTATCTTATCTACTTTAATCGCTCTGCTTAATTGGCTATAGTCTTGAATTATGGTTCTGGATTATTACAAAAGCATCTGTGATAGAGGTGACCACGGTTCGGTTAAACCGTTGGTTTTGTCCGCGGTTTAACCGGAACCGGATTGACCAAACCGGAACCGGAAACCGGAACCAAAACCGTCGGTTTGGAAACCGATGGTTCCGGTTTCGGTTTCGGTTTTGGTTTCGGTTTGGGAGTCCTCAAAACTGTCCAAAACCAGCGGTTTTTAGGCCCAAAACCGGCGGTTTAACCGCCAGTTTGTTAGAAAAAAAAAAAAAAAAAACAACCAATCAGACACTGCCACGTGGCAGCGTCTTTTAAAAAAAAGTTACCGTTAACTTTTAAAAAATTAAAAAAAAAAAAAGAACCAATCAGACCGTAATATATATATCCACCAATCACACGCTGCCACGTGGCAGCGTGTAAAAAAATTTGACCGTTCTGAATTTCTGACTGGGCAACGGCCAAATTTTTTTTTTTTTCACCCTTTTATTTCTCTTATTTGTATAATCACCCCTCTCTACTATACTATAAATACACCTCCCACCCCCCCCCCCCCCCCCCCCCCCCCCCCCCCCCCCCCCCCCCCCCCCCCCCCCAATATTTCATTATTCTTCACACCACTCTCATTCTCTCAACTCTTCTCAATCTCAATTCTCAAATTCTCAATTCTCTCTACAATTTTATTTAATTCCCATTCATATATAAATTATTTCTTATATTTTTTACTATCTACTATTTTTTCAATTATCAAATTGATTTACAATATTTATTTCAACAATATAATTTTTTCTATATATATATTTTTCCAACAATATAATTTTTTCTCTCATATATATATATATATTTTCAAAAATATATTTTTTTCAATCATCTTTTTTTTTTTACTCTATATTTTATTATTTATATTTATTTTTTATAATAAATATTTAAACATATTTTTTACTTGCTTACTCTATATTTTTTACTCATATTTTTCAATGGCAAGTGGGGGAGGTAGTTTAAGAAATAAGGACAAAGGAAAGGCTCCAATGGGAAACTTGTTGGAAGATATTGGTGAAGCTGTCAGTTACGACGATTTGAATTTTCACCAATTCCTTCAAGATCGATTTGGATCCGATCCCCCTTCTGCTCCTAATCCTCCTCTAACAATTCCCGAGTTCAACGAACTCGACCCCGCTCAAAATACCCCCCCTGAAAATCTATCTAATTCTAACCTCACAGCCTCTTCGGATGCTTTTTTTGCAGGTGAAGGTGAAGAAGAAAAGCCAATGAAGTCCGAACTCTTCAAAGTGCATATGAAGAAAACTAAGGTAGATAATGGTTTCCAAATCCAGTGCAATCACTGCGGCAGAAAGTATAAGGTTTGAAGAAACTTCGGATATGGCACGTTATGGTCCCATATCAAAAAAAATCACCCATCTGAATACACGGTAGCGAACAACCAATCCCAAATCTCCAGGTACGCAACCCCTTCTAATCAATTATTTCGTTACATGACTGAAAACAATAGAGAACAATTAGCATTAATGGTTGCAACTGAACACTTACCTTTTGGTTTTGGTGAGAAAGTAGGTTTTATTAATTATTGTCAAATGCATTAAATCCTGCAATGCAACGTGTTCCTAGATTCACTCTCACACGTACACTACATAACATTTACAGAAGAGAAAAAAACAATTTGAAAACATATTTTTCTGAATTTCAAGGTCGCGTTTCCGTATGTGCCGACATATGGAGTGACAATTTTGGTAGTCATTCATATTTGGGTGTCACATGTCATTATATGGACAATAACTAGGACATGCAAAAAAGAATTTGATGCAGTGGAATATTCACCAAACAACAATTGATAAAAATAAAGGATAAACGATTCGGATCCGTTGATTTGCACATGAATACCGGAAGCGAACCCTACTATTAATCTGTTGATCTGCGCACAGATACCAGAATAATAGGCCTCAAATTCCAACTGAGGTAGCAGAAAATTCAACACAAATAACAATCGATAAAAGAAAAGATAAATGATTTGGATCCGTTGATTCGCGCACGAATACCGGAAGCGAACCCTACTATTAATCTGTTGATCTGCGCACAGATACCAGAATAATAGGCTTCAAATTCGTTGATCCATTCAGGATACCGAAATTGGATAAAAGGAGATGCTCTCTCTCAAATTTTATTAATCATCAAAAAACTCCATAACAAATTGGATTCAAACAACTTAAATAGGAAAAGCAATAAGTCGACTTCCACAAGGAATCAACTTCTAAATTAACTTAAACTAAAACTGAAAAAAAAAAATCCTATCTAAGAAAAGAGAACAAATCCTAATTTGACTTAGATTCAATGTCATCTAATTCAAACTTCCAGCTCAAGTCTTCGCGCAACAAAATAGATATCCGAATTTGGTCCTTTTTTGATCTGTTACAGAGGACGGAGTCTTCATAACATTTGTAGGGCTCGTCTTGGGCTTTCCGGAAACATATTATAATAGACGATCCAACTCCATATGGCCTCTGTAGAGGTCCATGAAGTTCAGCTCCCCCAGCTCGTCCAGCTCTCATCTAGCTCATGTCTTCACGCAACAAGATAGATGGCCAAATTTGGGTCTTTTGTGATCTTTTATTGAGGACGAGTCTTCATAATATCTGTAGGGCTCGTCTTGGGCTTTCCGAAAACATATTATAATAGACAATCCGACCTCATATGCCCTCTGTAGAGGTCCATGAAGTTCAGCCCGGATTTGGTTTGTCCACGCGATCCAAATACGAATTCGCCACCCGCTCCATGTGTTCCATTGCCTTAGCTGCTGCTGCATCAGAATTCTTGCATTTCGTGTTTTTGATGACTCGCATTCAGCTCAAAATATTTTTCAACTCCTTAAAATCATTTTTCAAGAGTATAATATCCTAAACAAAATTTTTGCTATTGGCTTTGATAATGCTGCAAGCAATACTGCATCTATTCCTATGTTACAAAAATTGTGCAATCCCTATTTTAGGGGTAAATTATTTCATCAACGTTGTACATGTCATGTTTTAAATTTGTGTGTTCAAGCTGGATTAGCAGAGCTTTCTACTTTTATTAGACCAATTAGAGATAGTATTAACTATATCTGGAGGCATAACAAAACCCAGAAACAATGGTTAAAATATTGCATTGCGAATAATATGCATCCCAAAAAATTTTCTCGAGATATTAGCACTCGTTGGAATTCAACTTATAAGTTGCTTTGTGAAAGTGTTGAATATAAGGAATTATTAGTTTCTTTTATTACTTATAATGTTCCTTCAATTTCTCTTCAATTGAACCATTGGGATGTATGTATAAAAATTCTTGAATTGTTACATGTTTTCAATGATGCTACCGTCGCTTTATCTGGTGTTTACTATCCCACTACTCATTCATTTCTTATTCAATGTGTTAATATTGTTGGTGCATTCAATGATTGTGATGTTGATCTTCAATTGAGTCCATGTGTTGATGCCATGAGGAGAAAATGGTTACAGTATTATGCGCAGATTCCAAATATTTACTTGCTTGCATCGTGTTTAGATCCATGCTTTAAATTTGAATATTTGCAGGTTTATTTAGCTAGTTATTACAAATGTTTAGATTTAGAAGTTGATGTTCTTCAGTATTGTGATTCCGTTAAGGAATTGCTTTATGAATTATACAATGAATATCTTAGAATATATGGTCCGTCTTTGAATGTGCCGATTTCACAACCCCAACCCACATTTGGTGGTACTAGTAATTCTAAAAAATTTACATTAAGGGGTTTAGGGGATCGACTATTTTCCGAAAGAACCAAAAAATTACGAACATCTTCTTCATCCTCAACGGAATCCGAGGTTGACCGGTATTTACAAGACACTCATAAATTTAAAGATGAAGAATTTAGTATCCAGGCTTGGTGGAAGAGTCATCAACAAGATTATCCAATTTTGGCAATTATTGCCAAACAAATTCTTGGAACGCTGGTTTCTACAGTTGCTGTGGAACAAGAATTTAGTGCATGTGGAAATATTTTGGATCCAAGAAGATCATCTATGTGTCCACAATCACTTGAAATGTAGGCATGTGTTAATGATTGGACAAAGGTCAAATATAGACAACAAGAACTTTAGCCGGAGATAACGAACGACTTCTTCGAAGATGAACAAACGACGGGAACGGAAGGCAGTGAATAGATTCCGTTCCAACATCCAACCTCGAACACCGAGCAACTAATTAAAGGTAAAAGAACTACATGGCCTTTGATTCCTCTACATTGATGGAGGATACGTAGGCAACTTAATTATGGTAAAAAATTAAGTGCAAGGCCGATTTTTTTTTTTTTTTTTAAATTTTAACTTTATTACATTGTAATATTGTATATTTGAATTCAAGCCTTCAAGGCCAATTTCTAATTTTATTTTATTTTTTGTGAAATTGTAAAGTTTATTTATTAATAAATGTCAAATTATTTTTTTCTAAACATTGTGAACTACTTAAATACTTCAATGGAAAATGTTTGTAAATATATTGATTGGGATTTAGGAAAAAAAATTGAAAAAAATAAAAAATAGTTGTAAATGTATTTTTATTTAATAATTTGTTCATTGGAAATTTGGAATTATGATTGGGAAGAATTAATATTAATTGGGATTTTAAAAAAAAAAAATTGAAAAAAAAAAGAAAAAATGGTTGTAAATATATTTTTATTTAATAATTTGTTCATTGGAAATTGGAATTATGATTGGGAAGAATTAAAATATTGATTATTTAATTGGGTTAAAAAAAATAAAAATAAAAATAAATAAAATAAAAAAAAACCGGAACCAGAACCGAAACCGAAACTGGCCAAAACCGGAACTGAAACCGGCCAAAACCGGAACCGCCAAACCGGCGGTTCCAAACCGGTTTTTCCGGTTTCGGTTTCGGTTTCGGTTTTGGGTGCCTTCCAAACCGAAACCGGAACCAAACCGAACCGGTGCCACCATTAATCTGTGATAATTCATATAAAACACTGATTGATTAGGGAGTACTTACAATCGATCGCAAATGATAATTTCAAATCTTGTACATCTAATCGAAGGATAAAATATCGGATTATTTTCCTTTTTTCTCAGTAAACTTTATTAATTTATTATACACATAGTTTTTAGTTCTATTTTATTGGTCTCCTTTATTTCCACGTTTTAAAATACCCTTTGAACTTATACTTGATGAAGTAGTAAGTATACATTACTAACTCAATGAAAACACTAATAAAATATTATCGTATGCACCCAAGAAAGAGTATACATCACACTATCTATTCTAAATTTGATCAAATTAAGCATGCACGTACGTGTATTCAATCTTAGAGAAACAATAAATAACATCCATGTTGATTATGGCATCAATTATTTATTTTATTTTTTTCATAAGTTTATTAAGTAGTTAATGATTGGGACGATAATTCTAAAGTAATCACATTCTCGATCAAATGTGTGTGTGCAGTGCAGTTGTTTAGACACATATAAGTTGAAAACGATGCCAAAAGTTATAAAGGGGTTCGTGTAACCCAAAAGAAGAACAGGTTGCGTGCATACTGCCAAAAAGGTTTTAAAGATCAAAAAATAAAAGGGAAACAAGCTGCGAAAGAGGTTGTGTGGATTCTTTTTTTTTTTTTTTTCTCCATTTGAAGCTATAAATGGATATAGTTGAGCAAAAGCATGTGTATAGTGTTTCCTTTGCACATGTCTATCCCATTGTAGACAAGCCTTTCTGGGTTTGTACCTTGCTCCACCCAAGTTTATCACCCAACTTGCAATATCACTAAATCTTTGTCGTTTCCCTCCTCTAATATAAGTGATTATATAAATATGTATATATATATATTAGGTGTGGGATTTCACGTATGAATCGTCAATTGCTAACTGTACTTATTAGATAATTAACGGTACCTATTGAATTACCACCAGTAGTAATCAAATAAGTATCATTAGCTATCGACGATTCCGGATGGAAAATCCCACATAACTGCTCTAGCTATATATATATTTATATTTAGAGTACTTGTGATTTGATCACGTACTTATTTCTTGTATCTTGTTGACATGTGTTTTTCTAGTTAAATAATTTATATTGATCATCACTTGATTGAAAACAATTTGTTAGTCTTGAAATTTTCCACGAGTTACGGTTCTTTCATGGGCTGTGCAGCTGCTACAATAACATCTTCGTGTCACATTTTGATCTCAACTAACCCTACTACTCGATTTTATAGAAGAAAGAAATATGTAAAAGAAAAAGAAATACAAATGGTAATCGCAGCATTGCAAGGGATGTGCATATGTAAATTTAGTAGAGAGTACACATATTAAGATCACAAGAATTAATTTTAGGGGCCCTTGCAAAAATGTCTCTTTCTATGTTTGAAATAGAAAAAAATGTCTCCATCTTGTTTTTCTTACAAAAATGAATTGTATTGAAGTTCACTTTGCATGAAATTTCCCCTGTTGGACTAAATTACCCTTCCCACATAAAGGGGGGCGTAATGTCAAAAATATTCATACACATTTCTGTTTCCCGAAAATACCCTTCCCTTCCCTTCCCTCCTTCTTTCCATGAGAATTGAATTCCCTCCCCAATTTTCCTTTCTGCCCAAAGTCATATCTTCTTCTTCCCTAACTTTGTTTGATCTGTAGATCCGGATTCCTCCTATTCAACTGCAGTTCCAAATTCTTTCATCTTTTCTTATTCATCCTATTCCGAATAAACTCCTCTTCTCTTTTCAACTGAACCGATTCTAAAAACCATTTACAAACCCTAAAAACAGAGGGATAGAGGCGACGGGGACAACGGGTGATGATGGGTTTCTCTCTCTAGTCTTCATAAGTTCATGTCTAAGACCGAGTTTGAGTCATGGCAGAGATAGAGGAATATCCTTCTCATTGTGGCTTGTAGATCGAAGGCAAGGATACCGAAGCTGCTAGCTGTGTGAGGAAGTCAAAGAGTGAAAATATATTTTACCTGTGTGTCTAAAACAACCTAGAGGTTGGGGGGAATGGGTTGTTAATCGATTATTATTAATTTTCGATTAGTCAAGATTAATCACAATTAACCCAATTCAACAAACAATAAAAATCAAGTGTAAAGTGTGGAAATTAAAGAACACTTGATTTTTACGTGGAAACCTTCAACAAAGAAAAACCACGGGCTAATATGTGTGCTACACACGTCCTCGAATTCACTAGTTGTAATGATATTTACAACCTAGGTTGACCTCAACCATTCTTGGTCACTAACATACCACTATTACCCACATGCCTTTAATAGTGAACCTAGACCAACCCTAGATAACCTCTATATGAAGAAAAGGTTATACCCTCAAGTGATCTCCATGATCCACTACTCTTGGCGTGAGCACCATCTAATCTACCCGCGGGCCTTTTATAAGGGAGCTAGTACAATGCTTGTGTAACTTCACCTAAAAGCCATAAAACTTTGACTCATTGAAGAGAATTAAAAGTCTAAGTGAATGTAAGATCCTTTATTTGTATTGGCTTGATTCCATTGCAAAACGCTCTATATTTGTATTAGTAGTTGCTTAAGTGTTTCTTGGAAGAAAGGAGCCTCAAAGGTGAAGAAGCAACAACTTGTGCAAATATCGTCTTCAAGGGGAACATCGCATACTTGGATGCTAAGGTATCAAGATTCTTCTTCCTCTTGCAAGGCGTTAGTGCACACACACACAATTCATACATGTGTGTCCCTGCATCGTAGTTCAAACATTTGGTATAACACTTTCACACACATTTAGCATGCACATGCATTTATCTCATTGTTGACAATCTTGTAGAATTGCATGTTTTCTCACTATCGCTTAGATATGGCATGCTTGTGTTGCATAGTGTTTATTTGTTTGTGTTTTTTTTTTTTTTGTGTTTTGGACTTGAACATGATCTTATTTGATTCCTTATTGAGTTCCGGTCATTTCGGTTACTCATTCGTTAAGTTTCGAGTCTATACGACGTAGTTATGCTACTTTGCATTCTCATTCGTTGAGTTGTGTTCGTCGTCGTTTTCCGAGATGAATTCTCAACCATTTTTCAAAGTTTTGTAGTCTTCTTCATGCATGAGGGAGTCACGGTTCATAATCCGAAAACGGATTCGGATTCGGAGTTCGGATGCCCGAATACGGCTGAAGAACGCGAGAGGTGTGCGAGGAGGTTGCTCGGCCAAAAGCCAAGCAAAGGGTGGCCACGTGTGGACCACGTGTGCCACACGGCCAGAGCTCCTCTCTGGCCACGTGTGGCACACGCTGGCCACACATGGACTGGCCAAAGTCCCCCCAAAAAATTGGACAATTTTGCCTTCAATTCTTTTTAAATCCCTCCAATTCCCTCCATTTCTATGTACTTGAAGATTTTTCTGCAGAATTCTTCAACATTTTCATTTTCTTATTTTGATCATAACTCTCTCATATGAACTCGAAATTGAGTGATTCAAAAACCAAAATTGTTGGTCTTGAAGAGAGCTACAAACCCCAAGCATTTTCAGAGTCATTTGAATTCGTGATTGGTCGCAGAATGCTGTTCTTCAGTCCGAGTTTCATTGTTGTATGTTAAACTTCTTCTTCTCACTTCATCTTGTGATCTGCACTTTAATGTTTCAATTTGATAGATGATTTGTGTTTAGAATGATGTTAGAACATATTCTAGGGGTGGTTGATCATTTGGTAATTGAGTTTTAGCTTTGTGATTTTACTTGAACATATATTTGCTAAACTTGATTAATCTTGAAATTGATTCTAGAAATGATATATGTGATGTGCTTTATGACATTTTCTAGGTTTAATTTCATGATCTAAGAACTAGGTTTTTAGTTTGATATATTGAATATTCATACCTTGTTCTTATTGATATACATGCTTTGATTTCTAGGTATTTTTGTGATTGATTGTTGAAAGCATATCCTAGAATGTATGTAAGCATGTTCATAGAGCTTGATTGATTATCTAGCTTTATTTGTTTGTAAGTGATTCATCTTCTTCTTACTTTCATTATTGATCATCTCTTTAATTGTCTTATTTGATTGATGAAAAGTAATATGAATGATGTTAATTCACATGCTTAGGTTTCTAGATACATTTTGTGATTGAGTTGTGATAGCTTTATTCTAGATTCTCTAATTGCATGTTCGTGGAGTGTGTTTGATTAACTTGCTCTATTTGTTTGTGATTGCATCATATTGTTTGTGTGCACTTCACTTAGATCATTGCCTTGTGAAAGGTTGAAGTCTATTGCAAAGTGAGTGAAGCTTTGTCTTGAGCAAGAAGACTTGGCTAGGAAAGGATTCCGGATAGCCAAGCAAGAAGTCTTAGTTAGGATCAAGAGGATCCGGATAACTAAGCAAAAGTCTTAGCAAGGAGTTGCGTACTCCGGATGGTTGAGCTAGGGTGGCTTAACTAGGATCCTCGTGATCTAGATTGCTAAGCAAGGAAATCTTCCTAGAGGCTTTTTAGTCTTGGATAGGAAGTTGCTCTCTAGAGGTGTGGGATACATCTTGGATAAAGAGTAGGCTTTGTGAATCACTAGCCCGAGGGTTGATTAGGTTTTGATAGCTTGAAGTGGATATCATAGTGTTGATAGTTTTGAGTGTGTAAGGCCTTTTCGTATAGTGGATTTGCTTTGCCGGTGGTTGTGGATTCAACCCGTGGATGTTTCCTCTTTGAGGTTTTACCACGTAAAAATATTGTGTCTCATTTTCGCTTTATATTTCCTTATCTTCCATATGTTCACTTGTATTGATTCTTTTGTATATTGATGCTTACGTGAATTGATTCATATTATACAATTGTTATATCATTTCAAGTATACATTTCATTCTTATATTCCGCATTTTTGAATATTGGAAGAATTTGGGACTATACCTATTCACCCCCCCTCTAGGTATAAAACACTATCACTTTAAAGGGAATTTCAGTGAATATGGCAATAATGATACACAAATGCAAAGAGTGCTAGACTACACACTAGATGCTTAACTAGATGTAGATAATGCAATTTAACATCCTAGTTATCAAACAAGCCTACAAGTACATACATGAGGACTCAATTAAATGCAAAGAGATTCTAGCAACATAATTGTTACCAACAATACATAAACATTCAGAAGGTTAACTAGTTTATTAAAAGACAATCTATTAACTTAGTCATCAATAAATCACAGAAGAATGTTTATGACTTAGCTTTTTAGGCAAAAATGACCTAATCAATTAAGCTATCAAAATACAAACCCAATCATGTCATAACTTCACAAAATATGCAATAAGAGTGAAGATTTGCTAAACTAATCAATCAAAGACATGTCTTGACTAAGATAGAACAATAAATGTGTTGGGGTTTTTGCCCTAAAGCTTGTAGTTTGTAAATGTGAATTGAACAAGAAATAAAAGAAGTAGTTTATTCATTCAAATTGTCTCATACATTTATATATA
This sequence comes from Acer campestre, assembly GCA_954870605.1. Lineage (NCBI taxonomy): Eukaryota > Viridiplantae > Streptophyta > Magnoliopsida > Sapindales > Sapindaceae > Acer > Acer campestre. The sequence continues at coordinate 5,207,209 of OX940812.1, forward strand.
ACATGTGTACTTAACATCCAAGATTGCCAGATCTATTTTCAAACTGAGTATATGAATGTCATATACAGATGGATTCAATTTGAAACAAGCAATTTAAAGAGTTCGTAGATAGCAAATAAAGATGGGTACTTTATTTGTGGTTAATCTATAGCTGCGGTCCATTCCGTAATGTACGGTGATCTTATCCTAGATCATTCATATGGAGATATGAGAATAGAGGCACCTTGTATGATGTGATCATATAGGACTGGGCCATGATCTATATGAATCTCTCACCAAGATCCGTTACATGATGAGATTCATATATATCAACAAATGATGGCTATATGTGGGTGATCTCAATCCTGAGTGTCTTATCGACTCCTTCAGGTTAGATCGTGGTCTTTGATATACCATGGGTGAGGTCGGAGTTGCATTCCTGATCAATATGCTCCGTATGTTGGGATTGCGGTTTGGCTTGTGGCTAGGAAGATCTGCACACAATAGTGGAATCCACTCCTTCTTGTGAGAAGTAGATAGTAGTTCCCTTAAGGGTTGATTCGGGGCTTGAACAATATGAGCACTCTCCTAATTCCGTAAAGAATGTAGGATTTATCTTTCATTAGAGAATCAATGGTACTTAATGGAAAGATGTAATTAGAGGGGTATAACGGACATTATGACATAGCTTTAATTATGACCTACCTGTGGAGGATCATACCATATGTAATAGCTATATCAATGGACACCAAAAGTTATTGGTTTGTGTAAAAACGTCTACAGTTGAGAGAATGCAACTTCAGGTTTTTAGTGGAATAACACCAAAGTTAATAATCATGAAATATTAATTAAAGAGTTTAATTAATTATTTTTAAGGATTATTGGAGCTCAAAATACTGTGGGTCCATTAGGTTCCCTTGCTAGCCCGATCGATTTAGGTAACAAGGGTTACGGTTAATTAATTGGATTGTCCAATTAATTGTGTTACAAAAGTGACACGTATCTATTCAGGAATTAATTGAATAATGAGATTATTTAATTAATGAATAATGGTGATTAAATAAATTAAATAATAAGATTATTTAATTATGTTGTTAATCACTAAATGGAGGGTGTTAGTTGATATTTGATTTTGAATAAAATAAGATAATATGATTATTTTATTTTATTAAATTAAATATTTGAAATTGAATTTAAAATGTTTAAATTCAAAAATAAATGTTTAATTATTTTTTAAAAGATATGAGATATCTTTATAAAGATTTTTTTTTTTTAAAATCAAAAAGATTTGGTTTGTTTTTAAAGATTTATGAGATATATTTTTAATTTAAAAATAACAACCGAATTATATGAGATCAACTTACACAAAAATTTAAAAGGCATCAGTTTTTTGTCTTTTAATGAGAGAAGTTTTAAAAGCAAGTAGGTTGCATAAAACAAAAGAAGAAAAAGAGGAACAAAGGTGCGGCTAGAGAAAAAAATAAAAGAATTGTTTTTTTTTTAGACTTATTATTGCCGCACTTCACCAACAAAAGAACAAGAGTTGTCTTTTGTGTGCTCTTCTCTTCTACCTCCATTTTTGTTCCTGAGTACCGTGACGCACCCACACGCCGTTACCAGTTCAGGGTCATAGCGAGGAAGATCAAGTGGTTCAAATTAGGAGCAGATCGTATTAAAGTGAAAGAGCCTCCTACGTAGGTATGAAATAGTTTTCATCTCCTTCTTATTGTTTTCGATTATTACTGTACAAACGGGTTTATTTGATGATTTCTTTTAAAAATTTTAAAACCTTTCCGCTACGCAATCTGTAACCCTAGTTACCAACAAAATGAAGATGTGGCGTTTGTTCTACTTACCAAGTTAAGAAACCAAGAAGACCCATGAAGATTGATACATGAAAGATGTTAAATGCACACGGGTTTGGGTTTGGGTTTGAAAAGTCAAAGAAGCTTTCTTGAAGCTTTATCTCTCTAGGAAACTCTTAATCTTTCTCTAGGGTTTTGTATCATTTGTTCCCTTGAATGCAAATGAGAGAAAGAGATGTATTTATAGTGCTTAGATGATAGGCCTATAAATTTCATGAATTTTACTCCAAAAATGAGCCAAATCGGACTCCAAATGAGTGAGATATGGCCAAATTACGAAACAGGGGCGGAGCATTGCGCTACTCGTCATGTGACACACAAGCACAACTTTTCTGGACCAAAAGCGCTAGTCGAGCAACGCCACACCAGCACATAGGCGCGATAGCGCATTAGCTCAAGATTCAAGCACTCCGAAACATGACCAAGCAACATCAAAATTTATCATATAATATACTGTTGGAAATGTATATATGTCTACTTTCTACTCCTTTTATAGAATGAAGTTTCGATAATTATAGAAAAATTTATGGTCATTTGAATTAACAAAGGTCAGATACGGACAACAACAAAGTTGCCTTATTTTGGTGGTCACTTTGGAGAATTCATAACCAATCCAAACGGTTATGAAATATTACGAATAATATACTGTTGGAGAGGTATAGGTGTCTAGTTTGTATAGAAATTTTCAAAACTCATTTTGAAGCTTTGTATAAAAGGTTATTGTCACAAGACCATACAAAGGTCAGTTTTGAAAATCATTAAATCATTGAAATCCAATTTTTTGAAACTTGACACTTTACTCCAAACAACCAAACCAAAACTAACACTTATCCAAGAGAAGAATAGAACCTTCTCAAATGGTCAACCATCTGTAGGAACCCAGGTTTACAGATTGCGCAGCGGAAAAGATGGGGTTTAATATTTTTTTTAGGCTTGTTGCATTCTATACACAAAAGCAAAAGAGTTGTTTTGTGTGTCTCTACTACCTCCATTCAAGTTCCTGAGTACCGTGACGTGCCTACACACCGTTGCCAGTTCTGGGAGATAGCGAGGAAGATCAAGTGGTTCAAATCAAGAGCAGATCGAAATAAAGTGAAGGAGCCTCCTACGTAGGTATGAAATCGTTTCACCTTCTTTAATTGTTTTCGATTATTACTGTACAAATAGGTTTAGTTTATGATTGCATAAAAAAATTTTAAAAAACTTTTCCGCTGCGCAATCTGTAAACCTGGGTTCCTACAATTGGTATCAGAGCCAATTTTTGTATAGTATAATCGAATTCGATTGCTCCTGATTGTATGTATGAATGTGTAGGCACTTTCTGATGATTGTATGATGTTTATAATATTTATTTATTTATTATGAACATGGTTGATTGTTAATTGTATGGTACAATGGGTTTAGGGTTCATTTTTAAAGGTTGTAATATTAATGTAATATTAATTCCGCGTTGTAATAATTAGTTATTATTTTTTTTTTCGATGTAATCATTCTATGTAAATCAATACATTATGTAACCGTTTACGAAGAACACGATTAAAAGACGAAAAACGAAGATAAAGGTTGCTGCACATTAAGCAAGTGTTGCTGAGCGTAAAGACAGCCGTGTCACACAAGCTGCTGCGTGCAAGTGTTGCACACCAGCAGGCTGTTGCGTGGGTTGTGCACTTGCCAAACGCATGATTGTCATGAAATATTATTGTTGTAGTGCAAATGTTGCACGTTTTTTATTTATAAAAAAAATGTGTTGTGTGCAATTGTTGCATGTTGCACGTGATAGAATAATAAAAGGCAATAGGTGTGCAGAGAATACATGCGCACAATACTACTGCACATGCAATTGTTGTATGTTTGTGCAGCAGTCTGCGCACTCCTTTGCGCAAGCAGCAACGATGTGACACAAGCTACGCGCGCGAATGTGGCCATGGGCATGATGCACTAAGGCTGCACATTCGTCGTGCTAGGGTTTGCATATTCGGAAGCGTAAATGGGCCGGAATATTTTTATTAATGACTTGGGCTTCAAATAAATGTTAAGTGTAACATATGGGCCTTAGTTTAATGATTCATGAGATGGATCACCATTAAAAATATTAAGGTTAATCAAGTTGGACTTGGTTAAAAGCCCATTAGATGCAAAAGATGGACTTGAAGAAAAAGAGATGACAAGAAGACCAAGGAATGCCTTGGATTAAATTTTGTAATTAGATTATTTTTTTTAAGTTAGATAAACCCATTGTACTTGGTCAACTCATGTATGCTTTTATTATGTTATAATTAAAGCATTGCCAAGCATATACATATCATTTAGATTAGGTGTGCCTACACATATATATGTTGATATGTCATACATGCATTATAGCCATCTATATTATGTGTTTATATTTTTTTTAATTTGATTAAAATGGATAATTCACATAATTTGCTATATATTAATGGGATTAGTTTTTAGGAGTAAAAACTTGGTAATTCTCATTAATCACTAATCTAATTTTTAAAGAGTTTAATTACTTAGATTAGTAGGGTCCTTTATTATTTATTAGGATTAATTTGATTAAGCCCCTAATAATAATTAGACCTAATAATGTGTTTAGTTTTAATAGTTAAAACTTGGTAAATACACTTTTAATAATTCTAGTCTTCGTAAATAGTTTACATAAATTAGAATTATCACTAATGAACTAGATTTTTAAAGAGTTAAAAATCGAATTAGTTTATTAGTTATTGGAATAGGATTCTAATAATTTGCGATTAATGCACTTGACGCTTAGATTGAAATTAGCCGTTTAATCTAGTTTAATTTAGGTGCATTAATATTAATAGAAAACCCTAATTATAAAATAGTGAGTGGGAGAGGGATATATGACATTATATCCCGCGGTCTCCATCATTAGTTCAACACTGTAAGATTCGAGTGGGGCCTCGTGACGGCATTGTTTTCGTCCTCCCTAAGGAGGGTTTCTATAAGAATCAATATCAAGGTTGACTTCCTAATGGATAAAATTTCTGAGGGGATTTCGAGATTGACCGACCCTAAGGCGGCAATTCTCGAGTTAAGCTCATGAGATCTAAAATGATGGGTTACACTCACAAGATTTTAATTAAATTGGTTAATTAGAAACTTGACTGAAATATATGATGGTTGAATGTTAGAGGAATAAGAGTTATTTTGGTATAGCATTTGATTGAGAATGTCTCGATCCAACATACAAGAATTTGACTGACCTTAAGGCGGCACTTGCTTGTGGTATGTTGGATTGTCGTGGTGTAGAAACATTTTTTTTGGGTTGTTCTTGTTCATTAAACATTTTCATGCATCATGTTTAATCTTATGCCGAACATTCGCACATGTTTTGAATGTATGAATGAATGAATTCTTTATTTATGTTTTTTCAGCCATGTCAACTGCACTATTACAAATCATAGCCAATGACAAATTAACTGGTGATAACTACACTAAATGGAAACATAATATCAATGCAATTTTGATCACCAAGGACCTTAAGTTTGTGCTTATGGAGGAATGTCCTCCAACGCCTACTGCCAATGCCGCACGAACTGTTCGTGAGGCATATGAGAAATGGGTCTCATCAGATGAGAAAGCCCGAACATATCTGTTAGCAAGTATGACAGACGTGCTTGTCACTAAGCACGAAGCAATGGGTACTGCATTTGAAATAATGGAGTCATTGCAGGATATGTTCGGGCAACCTTCTAAGCAAAAGCGGCACGAAGCTGTTCGTTCTGCTATGCTCGCTCGTATGAAGGATGGTGCATCAGTTCGGGAACATGTCCTGAACATGATGTCCTACTTCAACACGCAGAAATCAATGGCGGGGCCATTGATGAACCCAGTTAGGTGAGCATCATACTGACGACTCTTCCGAAGAGTTTCGATCAGTTCAAGAGCAACTATGGGATGAACAAGCTTAGGTTCAGTCTCACACAGTTGCTCAATGAGCTCACTACCTTTGAGTCCTTGACTAAGGACAGCAAGGGCAGGACCGGTGAGGCAAATGTTACCGAACCATCTTCCTCCAATAACAAAAAAGAGGAAAAGGTTTGCTGGGAAGGCGAAGGGTAAACCCAAACCCAAAAAAGCCCAGAGCAAAAAGAAAGGCGCCTCCATCGACAAGAGCAAGGGAAAATGTTTCCATTGCGACAAAGTCGGGCATTGGAAGAGGAACTGTCCTCAATATCTGGAGGAGGTAGCCAAGAAGAAGAAAATGAAAGGTAAATATGATTTACTTGTTCTTGAGTCACTAGTCGTGTTTAGTGGAAGATGATTCTTCACCTTGGATAGTTGATTCGGGGGCCACTAACCATGTTTGTTCTTCTTTGTAGTGGACTGATTCTTGGACACAACTGGAGGAGGGAGCCTTCTCTATGCGTGTGGGGTCAGGGGATGTCATGTTGGTACGAGCAGTGGGCGTAATTAGATTGCGTTTTTGTAATAATAATTTCATATTGTTGGACAATGTATTTTTCATTCCTGGATTTACATGGAATTTAATTTTCGTTTCTAAATTGTTAGAACAATTATATTCTGTTTCTTTTGATAATAAATCAGTTATTATTACAAAGAATGGTCTGAATATTTGTTCAGGAATTAATGAAAACAATTTATATGTGTTAAGACCGTTAATACATACAACACTGCTCAACACCGAAATGTTTAAGGTTGAAAAACCAAAAACTAAACGACAAAAGATTTCTCCAGAAAACGAAACGTATCTATGGCATCTAAGACTTGGCCATATCAACATTGACCGGATAGATAGACTAGTGAAAAGCGGACCTTTAACTGAGTTAAAGGTTGGTACCTTACTTGTTTGCGAATCCTGTTTAGAAGGTAAAATGACCAAGAGACCTTTTATTGGAAAAGGGCTGAGAGCTAAAGAACCACTAGAGCTTATACATTCAGACGTCTGTGGACCGATGAATGTTAAAGCAAGGGGTGGTTATGAGTATTATGTCACCTTTATAGATGACTAATCAAGATACGGATATGTCTACCTAATGAAATGGAAGTCGGAAACTTTTGAAAAGTTCAAAGAATTCTGAGCTGAAGTTGAAAATCAGTTAGGGAAGACTATCAAGACTCTATGATCAGATCGTGGAGGTGAGTACCTTGACCAAGAGTTTGAAGACTTCATGGTCGAGTATGGGATAGTGTCCCAACTCACAGCTCCTGGTACACCTCAGCAGAATGGTGTTGCGGATAGGAGAAATAGAACCCTAATGGAAATGGTGAGATCTATGATTAGTTTCTCATCGTTACCAAATTCATTTTGGGGATATGCATTACAAACAGTGGCATACATTTTGAACGTAGTGCCATCCAAATCTGTTCCTAAGACTCCTCTAGAGTTGTGGAATGGTCGTAAAGTTAGTTTGCGACATTTTTGCATATGGGGGTGTCCAGCACACATGCTGAAGAACAGAAGTGGAAAGCTAGAACCCAAGTCTATGGTCTGCTTGTTTGTAGGATACTCCAAGGAGACCAGAGGTGGATACTTTTATAGTCCTGAAGATAACAAAGTGTTTGTATTGACAAATGCAACATTTCTTGAGGATAACTATATTAGTGACCATAAGCCTTGTTCACCACTAGCATCGAGAGGCGACCACTGCCGGGTCACTCTCCTTCTAAATACGTATTTTTGAAGATGAAAGAGAGATCGTTAATCGAAACCTGCACCTGTTGACTGAACCAACATGATGAACATAAGCAGGAAACGATTAACAGCTGAACTAACATGGCGCAATAATGCCCACTCCCAATTCCCTAACCAACAGATTCCATTGGGATAAGCCACTCACTGCAGGCGGATATGGATCACCCATAGAAGGAGATACAATACAATGTTATCTAACAGCAGACAATGTTGAGATTGTCTTATAAAGAATTGTCTTCATAAGATTGTCTGCTGCTCTCTAACAACCTAGCCACTTACTGGGATAGGAACTACTAGGATTGGAAGCTATTAGAGGAATTCTTAAACATCCTAAAGCTACATCCTACGCCTAGCTACTACCAGTGCTAAATCGAAAACATTATTATCTGGCTTTGCTTGTTATAACCCTACAGTCAAGTAGCAGCCTGCCTCAGGTATAGATATCTCGAAACTCCCCTTGCCTACTCTACGACTACAAAATAGAAGATAGATCCAATCCAATCTATTCTAACCTTCAAAACAGAAACTACAAGCAACCCTTAGACCTTACGCTCATCCCTCTTGCTAGGAGGGACTGAGTTACACTACCCTTACTCAACCTCAACTACCAGAACTTTAAGGAAAGAAATCCACATGTGGTTACATCAGACTGACAAGAAAGAAGAAGAGCTACCATCTACCATCTATCAGCTAGGATAGGGAAGGCTAGCTACTCAGACTAGAAGACACTGGGGGAAATAGAAGCACTAACCAAGAGGAAGCAAGCAATTCGGACAGAAGAAAGAGGGCTTGAAAGAATAAGATACGTAGAGCGTGAACCAAGGTGGATCAAAGTAGAATCTTGCAGATCCTAGTTCGCTTACTAATAGCTTTTGGGACCAGTCTTCAATGGCATCTGGATTTGATTCGGGTCAGTTAAAGCTTGAAAGAGAGTTCGTGGCCTACTAGGAGTTCTGTTTTCTGAGGACTCATAGAACACCTTATTAATCTTAATTCAACTGTCCTTTCAAGCAAGAGTTGTCTTAGATTAATGAATGAGAAGGAAGAGAGTGAATAGGGCACAGGAAATGAAGTCATCCAGGTTCGGAGCCAGAAGCATGCATTCAGGTTGTGAGGGAAAGTGGTTCTCTTAGCTTTAATTCAATCAGCTTGGCTTGAATAAAGCTTTGGTTTCAGGAGAGTAGGGAGTCAGAGCTTTCCGGCAGTCAGTTTTGTGGATATTACTATCTAGATTGGATTTGATTCTGTTTTTAGTCGGTTCACTGGAGAGGAAAAAAGACATGTAAAGAATAGTGAGAATAGCCATAATTCAACTAGGCCTTGAATCAGTGGGAGACAATGAGTCATCTGTTTACGGCGAATCTGCTTTTAGAATAGGCTGGAACTCTTTAAACATGATACGCTTATTCAGAAAGTACACATTTCTTGCTCTAAGTCCGCTGGGTTGGATCGAACTAGTTGGTTTGGCAGGAAGCTAATTGCATAAAAGAAGCATTCCACTTTGGGAAAGAGAATAGAAGGAGTCAGTCTTATTATAGGATCCCTCTATCTTGCATTGGGTTCACAGGAGCTTATATAAAGCGATGAGCATAAGAGAGGAGAGAGAATCTGTTTTCTTACCAGGGAAGTGCTGTTCTGGTGCTCTTTCTTCTTCTGAGTGAGTGGATTAGCTAGGCCTGACTATTTCTGTAGAACATGGATCTCTTCTTTTTCTACGTCGACCATCTGTGATGGCAAGCTGCACAACAGCATAGTTAAAAATGGGTCTCGTACACGTCCATCCGTGTCGACCCACGTAAACAGAACTAGCTATTCTGCGAAAGAAACTCATGGGCGAAAGTGAAAGGCTCCAAACACAGACCTATCATTATCACAGACACCTACGCGCAATCTAACCAAGTGCGATCCTCCCCTCGATAACCTGTCTGTAGCTGACCTTTTCCGATCCCCCTGCGTCCTTCCTTTTAAATACCTTCTGACACTAGAGATCCTGGGTCGCCGATTCACTTACACATTTTCTCAGTCAAATAAAGACCAAATATACCTTTAGAAAACTTTCTTTAATGGCATAGTTCGGGTTCCCGACAAGCGGAGTGGGACCCTATATATACATACGCAATTCCGGGTTCTACTCCAACACGCTCAGGGGTCAGGAAATTACTCCTACTTCGGGTATGATCCACACTTCGATGCTTTAGCCGATTTCGATGCATATACTTATGCCTGAGTGCCTGTGTATGTAACTAGAGTAGAGGTTTAGGCCTGGGAGAACCTTGACCTTGGGGCTTTCTTCAAATGATCACTGGGCTTTATTCCCTCTCGGCGGATGATTCAATAGCGGGTTCACCCCCAACGAAATCGGGCACAGTTAATGTAATAAGCCTTATATAGATCTGACGATCCCTCAACATCATAAGACGCATATGAAGAGGCATATGAATCTGCATACGCAAGGGTAGTTCTAGATAAAGTCTTACAGACGGGAGTTCAGCCTTCACTTTAGTAGTCTTCGCGGGGGCGTGCGTGGGCCAGAATGCCCTTGGTAGGCGAACCGGTAGGTAGGATAGACAGCTACGAGACTGTACAGGATAGGTGGGGAAGGAGTACTCGCACTAAGTCTCGCTACTTATGAATCTGCAATATCGGTAAGGCTCGTTACGAAGATGTAGCTATGCCGGTGAGCGACTTATGAATAATCAATACTTCGAACTAGAGCTTGATCCGCTAGTAGTTCGTGTGAAATATCATAAGGAGAGAGGAAGGAGCAATGGTACGTCAAATAAAAAGGGAAGAAAAGGATGGATTGATGACTACCAAATGCTTTACATCAGAATGTCATACTGGCTACTTCCATAATTTATTTAAACGAGCCTGAGGGATGTATAGGATTCCTTGCTTGAACTTGATCCTAATCGCTAAGCTAACATGGGGAGAGCGCTTTCTCCCCGACGGACAGGAGAGGGAAGCCCAGGGTCTTGTCCTTCCTTATCCCTATCTATCATACGCTCTTTGCTAGCTGCCATTGCTTAGACTTATTCAGGAAAGAAAGCAAACTCATACTAGCGAGGGCAAACTAGAAGTTAGACTCTCATAAAGAACTAACAGCGTAGTAAGGGAAGTTAAGCTACTAGCCTTAACCTAAGATCTATCTCTCTACCCAGCTCTACGCCTAGCATCCATATTCAGTTAGCCCCTTCCCTCCGCCTTGAAGCCCCCCATTGATGGAGACCGAGAACTTGGGGGTGGTGATACAAGTCGCAATGCACTCAATCAGATGGGCAGGAAGGTCAACAGCTTTCAAAATCCCCAGCCTAATGCACTGAGTCGTAGGCTTTATTCAAATCCATTTTTATGGCACACCGAGGCTTCCCTGTCTTCATGTGGTAGTTTATAAGGAGTTTCTGAGCCAAAAGGACATTATCAGTAATCTTCCTCCCTTCAACAAAAGCAGACTGGGTGGGGCTAATGACCTTGGGAAGCAAGCATTTGATCCTATTAAGTATTAGCAATCCACTTTGTAATACACTTATAGATCATATTGCAGCAAGAAATAGGCTGAAAATCTCCCATGACTGTAGGATTAGGCATTTTAAGCACCAAAAGAATGATAGTGGAGTTAACTTCCTTTAGAAGCTTGCCTGAAGCAAAGGCAAAGAAAGACTTCATGGCTTCTATCACATCCTGCACTTTCAAATACCGCGCATTTAATGAAATGAAAAGGAAAAGATTGATTTCTTGCTTCTACAAAGGGTGGAAAAGGCTCATCTCCTCTCTTCGGTTGAGCTGTCCACGACACGAAGACCTCTTTCATGTAAATAAGGACAATGTTCCCCCGTCCGCATCTTCAAAATCGGGTCGTTTTTTTTTATGAAAAAGCCTCCATCTATCGATACTGGAGACGGAGGTGTGCTTTAAGGGTGGTCGTATATCAATATCACTTTCCCAAAATCGATCAAAAAACAGAATCGATCTACGCAAACAAATCCCATACTTTGGTCGGATCGGAAACAACTGATCCATTGCTTATTTTTATTTTTTTGTTTTGTTAAAATGCAAAAAGTATAAAATAAAAGTATCTCTTCTTTTTTGGAAGAGAGCGGAACTTTGTCAAACCTTCCACAATGATGAATATCAAACCTTCCACTATGATGAATATGAGTATGAGTCAAACTGAATCCACTTTACTTTACGTCCCTTTATCCTTCTTAACTTGAGCTCGGTCACGCGGAGGGCAGACCTCCCACAAGTTCGGAGTGTGTGATTGAGCGTGTAAGTCAACTTATTTGAGTGTCGCGCCATTCTCATTTTGAGAGAAAGCCTTTACGAAAGCAGCTCCACCCTTCTTTTTTTGGTGCAATTCTCAATCAATCTGCCTCCTAACACACAAGGGCAGCCGAGGTCTCTAGCCGTGTGCCACATGTGGCCTCCAAGCTTGGCCGTTGGCCTTGCTTGCTCCTCTCGCGCTCCGCTCGTGTTCTTTGGCTGTATCAGGGCCTCTGAGCTTCGATTTTTAATTCGCCTTCGGATTACAAATTGTGACTCCCTCATGCATAACAAAGACTACAAAACTTTGACAAAATGTTGCCTCTTGAAGAGATTTAGTTGCACACACACACACACACACTTTCATAATGCATTTCTATGATTGCATATGTGTTTCTCTTAGTTGTGTGCATTTATGTTTTATCATCAAACCTTTGCTTTTTCATATCTTACCGCGGTGCAGGTCGCTCCCCATGCACCTGCCTATACCGCTGCACTCACAGCGGCAGAAACCAAGGGGTTTCACGCTTAGGGTACTGCGATTGGTGACCTTGCCTCCATGGCGGTCCCAACCGCGAAGCTTCCTAGGGCTTCCATGCCATGTGTACCGTAGTCGAGACATCTTGTCCATATCACAACACACACAACGATTTTGATGAGTTTTTAACAGCTTTGATCAAAATGACGTCACTTCAGCTAGGGCCTTATAAATATATTCCTTGTTCCCTTTTTGGCTGTATTAGAGCTTACATTTCACATTGTTAGAGAGAGAGAGAGAGAGAGAGAGAGAGAGAGCTTCAAGACTGATTTTTACTCAACAAAACGCAAACCCCATGTGCATCTAGCTCCCTTCATGCATCATCTTCTCATGGGTCTTCATACTTTCACATCCTTGTAAGTTGAACATGTTCTAGAACCTATAGCTTGTCTATTTGTTCATCTTTGAAACAAATTTAGTTGTGTTCATTATGAATCTAGGGGGGGTTGAATAGATTTTATCAGATTTTACCCAATTTTTGTTATTAGTCAATTTTCCAAAAATACCCCTATCTAGTCAGTTAAATATATTAAGTGTAATATGTGTAGAAATATAAATGACACTAGATATTTACGTAGAAACCCAAATCCCGGGAAAAACCACAAGTTGTTAAGTGAGTCACACTCGAATCTCGAATACACTAATGGCTAAGGTGATTACAACCTAATCCCAGTATATAACTCACCACCACTACCTAATCCTGGTATAATTGAACCTAGTTTAATTGCTTGTGGCCTAAGAAATTTTAGCCATCAAGACTTAATTCTCAATGAAGAGATAATATAACCTATGTGAATATATAATGATATCCAAAGTGCAAATAGAGCTAGGGAACACTATATGCTTATCTAGGATGATAATAGGGAAAATTGCACAAACTTACCCTAACGTTTCCCATTATAGCATAATATTCAACTAATACATTTAATTGCACAAACAACCCCTCATGTTAGTCAAACATGGTTAAAAATAACCATTGACCATTATTTTTTTTTGAAAGCCCCAAATTGCCCTTGCACTTTATTACAAAAAAATCTAATTGCCCTTTATTTAAAACATTATTTACTTTAAATTATTAGAATATAAAAAATAAATACTAAACATAATCCTTTTTAAATAAAAAAAAAATCAAAAATAATATATTAAAAACAAAACAATTTAGGAAAACTTTATTTTGAGAAAATACAATTTAATAATATTTTAAAAACAAAAAAAAATGTTATTTTGAGAAAATATAATTTAAAATTATACAAGTCTAATATGAATGTGGTAATGTGCTATATATTTTTGAAATTTTTTTGTTTTTATTATATTGTTTTTGAATTTTTTTTATTTAAAAAGGATTATGTTTAGTATTTTAAACACAAATATAAATAAAATCATCAAAAGTTTGAAATAAAAATATAATCATTTGTCATAATAAAATACAGTAGCACCGAAAATTTGTTCAATGTTCATCTCTATAAGATAAAATAATTTGACTAAATATAAATTGCGCATTATATTTTGATTCAAAAATAAAAAAATAAATACTAAATATAATCATTTTTAAATAAAATAAAAATATGTTTTAAATTTAAAAAATATATAGCACATTACCACTATTCATATTAGACTTGTATAATTTTAAATTATATTTTCTCAAAATAACATATATATATATTTTTTGTTTTTAAAATATTATTAAATTTTATTTTCTCAAAATAAAGTTTTCCTAAATTGTTTTGTTTTTAATATATTATTTTTGATTTTTTTTTATTTAAAAAGGATTATGTTTAGTATTTATTTTTTATATTCTAATAATTTAAAGTAAATAATGTTTTAAATAAAGGGCAATTAGATTTTTTTGTAATAAAGTGCAGGGGCAATTTGGGGCTTTCAAAAAAAAAGGGTCAATGGTTATTTTTAACCATGTTTGACTAACATGAGGGGTTGTTTGTGCAATTAAATGTGTTAGTTGAATATTATGTCATAATGGGAAACGTTAGGGTAAGTTTGTGCAATTTTCCCATGATAATATGACAATTAATTCAATCCTAGATATCAAAAGCTAAATGACATGTCATGAAGCTTAGCTAAACATAGATTAAACAATCCTATGAAGCTATCACAATATTACACTCAATCAAATCAACACAACAATCTCTATCTTATATAATATAATATAATATAAGAAAATACAAGTAATTAAAGAGATGCCTTGATTAATAAAACACTAAAATCAGATGAAATTAGTGAAGAACATACCAAGGGATGTGTGTCGAGCAAGACTATGCAAGCAAACATCGTAGATATGCTAGAAGATGCTAGATGATATTTTTGATGCATATGAGAATGGTTTTGAGTGTTTAAAAATGAGTTCTCTCTTTTGATCTTTAGGGTTCTAAGAGTTGAATAACTGGGTTCAGAGAATGAGAAAGTGATATATTTATAAACATCAAGATAGGGCATGTGAAAAGATAAATTTTCCCCTGAAAACGCATGATCGGCAGTTTCATTTGGCGGCCACTAACCACTGATTAAACCGCCAAATTGAATCCTGAGAGAATAGGAGATCAATGGCAGTTTCATTCAGCGGTTTCGTAACTGTCGATAACTGTCGATTTGGACCCGAGATAAAAAATCAATCAGGTATGAACGGCGGTTTTGAATGGCTGTTGAGGCTGCCGATCATAACCATGAAAATGCTCCAGAAGCTTTTGGTTTCAAACGGTGGTTTTATTCTGCGGTCATGTCCGCCAATCAAATCGCCGATTCACCAAATGAGGTGAAACCAAAAGAGAAGCCAAGGGCATTCTCCGAAGGCGATTTTTGCACTGAACCAAGCATAAATTCGTGCATGCGCGAACGTTTCCGAACAAAATCGGGAAACTAATTACAAGACATATAAACACACAATAATATACAACAACAAAGTACAAGTGTGAAATGTGACATGTGAAGAGAATGCACACATATGCAAATATGCTAAGTGTGTGTGTGCAACTAAATCCCTTCATAGAAAACTAAGCACTAGAGAAATACCTTTGGAGTGCTTGTCACCTTGAGGACTTGAAAGGCTTTTGAGCTTGATCCTCAATCACCCTTATAATTTAAACCCCAAAATGTGGTTTGTTCACGAAATAAGCCAATCAATAAATGAGGACCTTACAATCTCCCCCTATGGTTATTTCGTGACAAAATCACCACTCACATTAACCCTCACAATATAATTGAAGCTATGTGATAACAATAATATTCAACATTACAAAGAGATATTAAAAAGAAAAAAACAACTTCAAGTCTTCAATCTCTTGTAGAACTATCAACCCTTCTAAACAAAAAAATTACACTTTTCAAAGCAAGTTTATGTGAGATGATCAAGTGAAAAATAAAATAAGCATTTGCATTTAAATATTTAAGCACAACATCATGCAATGTATGTGAATGCAGTGCTCCCCCTCAATATGTAGTCTCCCCAACATGCGTAATTGCTACTACAATTAGCAATTCCCTTACCACATTCTACCACATTCTTCTCCCCCTTTTTGTCATGATATAGGCAAAGGAGTATTCCCCAACCGAGTCACTTGTAGCAAAGAGAGATAGCAACATTCAAGATATTTGCATAATCATATAAGCCACTTTATGACACTCAATTAATCGGAGAGAAACAAAGAGATTTATTTTATGAAAATGTGTGAATTAAAAATGCTTTGTATACATGACATGTTACATTTAAATCCAAAGTACAATGTTATTTAGCAAAGCAAATGACAAAGGTTTCCAATAGAATTCAAACCAATTTCATCATTTGTCATGAGAGAAGCAAGGATATAGAGATTTTATTGATTTCAATTAAGAGCAACTATATCCAACTTTATAAGCGAAACATGGCATAAGCGACTTTGCACCCTATTCTATTTTTTCCAGAATGATACCCGTATGATAGTAGCCATGTTAAACCAATAAAGAAAGAGAGACATTTGGATTGTAACATCCTTTGAACGGATACATGATCCTTTATTCATTTGAGTCTCATAAGTATTTCACACATTGTTTTGCATTTAAGAAATTGCAATCATCAATTCATGCTTTTTCATTTGAGCATGTCATTTGAATTTCATGCTTTTCACATTTTAAGCATGTTATAAGATTTATGCTTTTCATTATTAGCATGTCATTTAAAGAATCATCATGTCATGGAGATCATTATAGGTCATTCAATAAGTACATCCTATAAATATCTCCTAATCCAAAAATGCATGTTTGAACATAAATATGACATGGATTGTAATTAAAGCATGATTCACACTTATTAAAGAAAATAACATATAATATATGTGCAACCAAGCTACTCAACCAATCAACAAAGAAGCATAAAATTTTTCAAATATTTGCATGCGTCAAGTAGGCAATAGCTCTCTTTGCTTGAGTTCCCTATATAGGGTCAATCACCAAAAGACATCACTCCACAAACATATCCCAATAGATCTACTAAAAGTTTTAAACCTAGTTACATCTAAGGGTTTAGTAAATAAGTCCGCTAGTTAATCATTAGTGCCTACATGTTCAAGCACTATGCATTTATTTTCAACAAGCTCTCTAATGAAGTGAGGACAGATGTCAATATGCTTAGTCCTAGAGTGTTGCACCAGATTCTTGGAAATATTAATAGCAGTCATGTTATCACAAAAGAGGGTGAGTGTACCTTGGTTGAATCCATAGTCAACTAGCATTTGCTTCATCCAAAGGAGTTGTGTGCATCTACTCCTTGTGGCTATATACTCAGCTTTGGCTGTGGACAAGGAAATCGAGTTTTGCTTCTTGCAAAACCAAGACACCAAGTTGTTCCCTTGGAAGAAGCAACCACCCGATGTGCTTTCCTCATCATCGTAATTTCCTGCCCAATCTACATCACTAAAGCTTACAAGACTAGCATTAGTGTCAAAAAAGTACCAAATCTCATAGTTGGATGTCCTAGCAATGATTCGTTTTACAGAAGAGAGATGAGACTCCTTAGGATTCGCTTGGTACCTAGCACACACACCCACACTAAAGGATATATCGGGCCTACTTGCGGTCAAATAAATCAAGCTTCCAATCATGCCCTGATATAGAGTTTGTTCCACAATTTTTCCACTAGCATCCTTGCTTAGCTTCAAAGTGGTACTCATAGGTGTATCATAATGTTTAACATGCTTCAAAAATTCAAAGCACCTAGACTTTACATGACCCCTTTTATGACAAAAATAACAAGTTAAAGGATATGAAGGAAATCTTCCCTTTTGCATTGGAGGTTTAGGCCTTGAGGGACCGTTATTGGTGAGTTCCTTGATGGCTTGATCCATCCGATCTATCTTCACCAAAAAGTCGCACTCTTTCACCTTAGCAACCTTCAAAGACATCTCCCTCTTGCTCAATTCCTCCTTCAATTCCTCAATTGCCTTGTTCTTGGCATCTACACTCATGAGAGTCTTTCTCATCTTTCTTGAGGACTCTTCCTTAAATTCCTCGGTGAGTTTAGCCAAATCCCCAAGCTCTTTCACTGTTACCTCATTCTCCATGGTGAGAGCCGCATTGATCTTTTTCAAATATTTGCATGCGTCAAGTAGGCAATAGCTCTCTTTGCTTGAGTTCCCTATATAGGGTCAATCACCAAAAGACATCACTCCACAAACATATCCCAATAGATCTACTAAAAGTTTTAAACCTAGTTACATCTAAGGGTTTAGTAAATAAGTCCGCTAGTTAATCATTAGTGCCTACATGTTCAAGCACTATGCATTTATTTTCAACAAGCTCTCTAATGAAGTGAGGACAGATGTCAATATGCTTAGTCCTAGAGTGTTGCACCGGATTCTTGGAAATATTAATAGCAGTCATGTTATCACAAAAGAGGGTGAGTGTACCTTGGTTGAATCCATAGTCAACTAGCATTTGCTTCATCCAAAGGAGTTGTGTGCATCTACTCCTTGTGGCTATATACTCAGCTTTGGCTGTGGACAAGGAAATCGAGTTTTGCTTCTTGCAAAACCAAGACACCAAGTTGTTCCCTTGGAAGAAGCAACCACCCGATGTGCTTTCCTCATCATCGTAATTTCCTGCCCAATCTACATCACTAAAGCTTACAAGACTAGCATTAGTGTCAAAAAAGTACCAAATCTCATAGTTGGATGTCCTAGCAATGATTCGTTTTACAGAAGAGAGATGAGACTCCTTAGGATTCGCTTGGTACCTAGCACACACACCCACACTAAAGGATATATCGGGCCTACTTGCGGTCAAATAAATCAAGCTTCCAATCATGCCCTGATATAGAGTTTGTTCCACAATTTTTCCACTAGCATCATTGCTTAGCTTCAAAGTGGTACTCATAGGTGTATCATAATGTTTAACATGCTTCAAAAATTCAAAGCACCTAGACTTTACATGACCCCTTTTATGACAAAAATAACAAGTTAAAGGATATGAAGGAAATCTTCCCTTTTGCATTGGAGGTTTAGGCCTTGAGGGACCGTTATTGGTGAGTTCCTTGATGGCTTGATCCATCCGATCTATCTCCACCAAAAAGTCGCACTCCTTCACCTTAGCAACCTTCAAAGACATCTCCCTCTTGCTCAATTCCTCCTTCAATTCCTCAATTGCCTTGTTCTTGGCATCTACACTCATGAGAGTCTTTCTCATCTTTCTTGAGGACTCTTCCTCAAATTCCTCGGTGAGTTTAGCCAAATCCCCAAGCTCTTTCACTGTTACCTCATTCTCCATGGTGAGAGCCACATTGATCTTTTTGAGTTTATGGTTCCGTCTTGCTAACTCATCAAGCTTCTTCTCCAAAGCATATTTCTCCGCCTTAAGAACCTCTACTTCAAGCATGAGCTCTTGGTTAGAATTCTTGAGCCCTTCAATCTCAGAGTCACCAATGCTCTCAATTTCGTCCTCTTAGCTACTCTTTTCATACAATTGCACTAATTCACACACTTTTCCACCCATTGATCTTGGTGGCAGCACTTCAACCACATAGCAACTCTCAATGCTTTTTAGGTCATCATTGCATACGGTAACCCCCTTGTGAGCTACCTCATTGGTTGTGCATACCTTGTTGTTGATTTTGACGGTAACCCCTTTGTGAGCTACCTCCTTGGTTGTACACCCCTTGTTGTTGATTTCCTTGTTGTTGATTTCTTAGTGGTGGGTTTAAAATGTTTTTGTTGTTTGACCAAGAAAGGTTTGGGTGATTCCTCCATAGTTGAGCATGGTTGTTGAAATAGGAGTTGTTTCCTTGTCCTTGGAATCCCATAGCTTGAACTTCTTCTTGCTCTTGTCCTTGAAAAGTGTCCTCAAACCCTTCGTTCTCATTGAAGTGCCCGCTAGAGCCTCCTTCTTGCCTTCCTAGTGACTTCACTCCCACCTTCGGAAATCCCATACTCTCTATATGAGAAGTCAAGGTCTCCACCTTCTTGTTGATCCTCGAGATTTGGATGGCGGCTTCCGTACTAGCATTTATATCAAACTTCCCACCTCGAATACTGTTGGCATTCCTTTGCTGAGAGTTTTGTGCCAACATCTCATAGATGTCATATATCTCCGAAGCGGTCTTGGTGTCATATGACCCTCCACAAGCGTTATCCACCAACACTTGGGAGAACCGAGTTAAGCCTCCTTGGAAACAAGACACCTTGTATTCCTCAATGAACATGTGAGGAGGGCATTGGGCCACAAGGCGTTGATACCTCTCCCATGACTCATGAAATAGCTCCCCATCACTCTCATAAAAATCTGCTATCTTCACCTTTAACTCCTTTGCTTTCCTAGCCGGAAAGAATCTGTTGAAAAACACCTTGCAAATTTGACCCCAACTTGTCAATGATCCCGGCCTAAGCCCCATGAGCCATGTCATAGCCGCATCCTTCATACAATACAGGAAGCAACGCATTTGCAACTGTTCGCTCGTGAGACGCATGATGGGGAAGGTCTCAATAATAGCACTGTACTCCTTCATGAACTGGAGGCAGTCTTCATTCAACTTCCCATGAAATGATGGCAAGAGGTTGACGTACATTGTCCTCAACTCATAACCCCTAGCAACCGAGTCTAACACGATAGGCGATGGTTGGTTCCTGATATCCGGCAAGGCCTACTCCCCCATGGTCATCCTTTGACCACGGTTGGTTTGAGTCTCTTCCGTCATCTCCTCTCTAAAAGGAGCTTCGTCTTCCCTACCGTGTTGTTGTCCTTCGGTACTCATAGTTTGTCTTGGAATTTCTTCGAACTCTCTCACACGGCTAGTGCCTTCTAGTGGGGGATGAACACCTCTACCTAGAGATCTCCTACCGTGCATAAAACTGAGCACCTGAAAGAGGAATAAATAAAGAGATACAAGGAAAGAAAAAAGTAAAAACAACACTATGAACAAATAGATAACCACAAAACAAAATACTAAACTAACAATCTACAATATACCAATAAAATGTGAAGAAAAGTCAATCTATGTAATCAACGCTACCATTCCCCGGCAGCGGCACCATTTTTTGATGAGGTCGTTTGTGTACTCAACAAAATTAATATTAGTGTAGATTTTTGGTTGATTCTTGAAAACTCTTTAAGCCACTTAATCCTTTTAAAAAGTGATTTGATAGCAAAATAGTGAGCAAGTTCGTTCCACAGGGAATGGAGTGCTAATTAGATAAATTGACTAATCTTAGAGCAATAAAGTAAATCATATTGTTTGATAGATGTGTGGTTTCTAAAACCACAAATGCTAACTACTCAAATGAAAATACACAAAATATGTTATGAAAAATAGAATACTCAACACCTTTATAAGAATTGTGATAAAATCAATTAATGAGATAACTAGGGAATAGATCGATTAACAATTGAATGTGGGTAAGCTAACTAGCTTCATTAATGTACCAATCTCATTATGTTAACCACTTAGAGGCTTAGATTGGTGGGGTTGATATACCCACCACTAATCTATCCTATCCAATGGGTTCTTAATCACACAAGGATTGTCAATCCACATATGAATATATAACAAATTACTCCACTCAAGATAGCAATCAACAAGTGATATACAAGTCAATTATAATATATGGAATCTAATTAATTTGAATGAATAGAACACATAAGAGATTCATTACAAGCTAAGCTAAACCCAGAACCAATTGATCCTCAAATCTATCCCCTAGATTAGGGGTTTAGTTACACATATTTGCAATAAATGAAAAGAAGTAAATGATAAGGAAATAACCCTTGGGTCACCTTCTTTAAGCTTGATCCTTCTTTACTTCTATGCTCCTAGATGCAAGGAATGGAGGTTGAGGAAATGTCTTGGAATGTGGGTGTTTTGGTGGAAAGTTACTAAGGATTTTGGTGGAGAAATGGTGGGATGAGGAATGATGTAGTGAAGTAATCAAGGTTTTGTGTTGAGGGTTGGATGGATTAGATGAGTTCAAGGAGAGAAATGGAGGATGAGGAATGGTTTGCCATGGATGATAGAGCTAGATCTCAGATTTTGTTCTCTGTGTTTTTTTCTCTAATTTTTCGATTCCTTTGAAGATGGAGGGACGATATATTTATATGCACTCTTGGACATGTACTGATAACTGCTTGATTCGCTGAGGTGGAGCCTTGGTCGCTATTTGGTCGCTATGGCGACCCTGGTGCGTAAAACGGTTAGAAGAGAAGGTCGCCATGAAAACCAACCATCTTTCTCGCTATTTGGCAAGTGGTGACCATGAGTATTTTGTGTAGAGGTCGCCATGGCGACCATAAGTGGCGACCCTACAAATGTGAGGAGGTCGCCACTTGCAACATCAAGGTCGCCATGGCGACCCTAAGTGGCGACCATGCCTTGAGTGCACTAGGTTGCCATTTGCAAGGGAGGTCGCCATGGCGACCCCAAGTGGCGACCTCACCTGGTTGATTTGTGGACTTTCTGTCGCCATGGCGCCCAAGTGGCGCCCAAGTGGCGACCTTCTGATGTCTTTGGAGAATCCTCTGTCGCCATGGCGCTCATGTAGCGACCTCACATGTCCAAGTGGCGAAAATGCCCTGTTTCTTCCCATTTGTGAGACATTTTCGCACAAGTCCTCCACTTTCATCTCAATTGCTTATGAAACCTACTAAAACCTGAAACACTCAATTTAACAACATTAAACACGGGGAAATGCCCGAGAATCAAGCCAAAAGAATCGGAAATGAAGGCCAAAATCATACCAATTTTGGCTTGATCAGTATACTACTGTATACAACAGCTTAAGTCGATCGAGAAAGGGCGATACACCTACGCATCTCCTGCACACTGCCAGTCTAGTCAAAGCAACTACTACTCCTTAAGGCCAACGAAGAAGAAGAAGAAAGTAGGTGATCTTAGGGGAGTCGGTCTTACATAAGTTTCAGGAATTTGAACCTACTACAGATGTTTTCACAATTCAGCTTCTCTAATTTACACTGATCCAGTGGAGTCGATTACATTGCAAGTAAAGGTCGTGAGAGAGAAATGAGATGTTACTTGAATCAATCAAAGGTCGTCTCTACATTTGAAATAGAAATGGGCTGCTGGTTAGTCAGGTCAAAGAAGGAAGAACCGAAGACTCATAAGGAGTAGTATGGTTCTCCTCCCAGGTCAGGGACTTCCATGAGAGTGGCCTAGATTGAGACTAAACTCTTACTGCTTAGAGTAAGCTGGCCTAAGCGGGTGTGACCTACTAAGGCTTGAGGTTTGACCGATGACTGATAGCGTGAACAAAATCCATAAAAAAAGAACATTTGGAAGTGTTAAAACACTACTTCCAAAGAAAGATAGTATGCTAGAAAATGGTATGGTACCAGGAAAGGACAGCCCTTCGACCAATCCTTCCTCAGGTCAGTCATGGGGAAGAACGAGAGGGGTACTGATCACTATCCGAATCTGCCACCGAATAAGAAGTTCTCACCGTACCATACGATGCAACCCGAACTCTTAACGAAAGAAGAAGGATTACTGGACAAGAGAGAGGGCAGAGTGAAGGGATAGCTGGGTAGCTAGCCCAAGCGATAGCGGTATCTTGAATGGGGGATGAGTTCCAGCATGTTGGTACCTCCCATTCGAGCTTTTTGCTAACCCCCAAAACCCATTTCCGAGGGCTAAGGAGGGGGGTGTCCCCCTGAGACTCTTCCTTTCTTTCCTAGACCTTAGCGAAGGGTCCCGAGCGTTTATTCATTCTTTATCTCTTTTGTGGGAGTGAAGGGCTCTTTCTCTCCTCTCGTCATGCAGTCTTCAGTCATGGGCTTTTATGTGTATGCCAGGTCAGGATGAAGGGAATTTGACTAGCCTATAGTTGGATCGCTGATCGAATGTGAATGAGTGTATGGTTTGTCAAACCATCAAGCATACATACAAAATAAACCTAACTAAAAATTTGGTGATATGAAAAATAGAAGACTCACAATCTTGATAAGAAAAATGGATGTAAACAATTAATATAGATGCTAGGGAATTGATTGATTAGCAAGTGGGTATGGGTAGTGCTTTTTAAGCCACTTTAAGGACCAATCTCTACATGTTAACCAATTTAGATTTAGATTAGTGTGGTTGATATACCCTCCACTAATCTATCTTATTTATTGGGTTCTTAATCACTCAAGGGTGGCAATCCAAGAATAATTGCATAACATGTTATTCTAAACAAGATTGTAATTAACAAGTGGATATACAAGTCAATCACATAATGAATAGAATCTAATGAATTAATAAATAGAACACATATAGAGATTCATTACAAAGCTTAATCAAATACCCACAACCAAATGTTTATCAAATCAATCCCCTAGATTAGGGATTTAATTACACATAGTAACATAAAATAGAAAACAAGTAAATGGTAAGGAAATCACCCTTGGGCCTCCTTCTTTAGTGCTTGATCCTTATTCTCCTTAGGTGCTCCTAGTGCAAAGAATGGAAGAAGAGGATGTGTCTAGATGTGTGGGTGTCTATGGTGAGTGACAAAGGAATTGGAATGGAGAGAATGGAAAAGGGAGGAATGATTTAGGGAAGTAATCAAGATTTGGTGTGAGTTTTTGGATGGAAGAGATTAGTTCAAGTATAGAAATGGAGGAATTTGGGAGATGATTAATGGTGATCTTAGGTTGGAAAGGAGATGGGTAGAAAAGAATAGGGATTAGATTTCAAATTGAAAATAGGATGAATTTATAGTGTTTTCAAAATAGGTAACGAATGGCTAATTACTGAAAACCCCCTATACTTGTCAAATTTCCATTTTGGCCCCTCAAGGGGGCCTTTCCGTAATTTTCCAGCCAAATTGGCCAATCAGAGAAGAACAGCGAGATGGTCGCGGTTTGTTCAAATGGTTACATAGTGGCGACCCTGGGGCGACACCATCAAGTGTCAAAAACACCCCCCTATCGCCATGGCGACAATCACTATGTAAATGGCGACAAAAGAGCAACGTTGGGGAGCTTGAACCATGATTTGGAGTTTATGATTTCGGCCAATTGATGGTCCCAGAGGCTTGCGATCAGGCTGCTGGTCGTGTGGCCATTGATTTTCGCTGGTTTTTTGTCAGAGTTGGGTCATGCATCGCCGGGTTGGTGATGTGGAAGAAGCTAGGGTTTTATAGGTGGCCATGGCAGGTCTCGTGCCAGGAAGAAAGACCGGTGGTGAAGAAGATGGGGTGCCTTTAGAATAGGGCTGGGGTGTGAACAGCCTGCCTCTTCTTGTGTCATCCGAGGTGCATTTAGAAAATGACTGGGGTTCTGTTGAATGCTGATGGGCGTGCAATGGGTCACCTGTCTTGGGCCAAGCTGAGCCCAACTTCTCTTTTAACAAAACGCACTGTTTTGCTTGATGCTGTGGGCTGATGGAGTTTGGGCTTTGCACATGGGCTGTGCAAGGAATTGGACGTGGGTGCACTTAGAAACCCACCTACTTAGCCAAACGTACCGTTTTATGATGATGATGTGGCGCCTGCTTGACTTATTCTCTTGGAAAATTATGAACAGCTCCCCTGCATTCTTCTAAATTTGCGATAAACTCTAACTTCCCTCATATTTTACACTTTTGCCCCCAAATGACCAAAATTACTTCAATGCCCCTGAACACTATAAATTCCTGAAAACACTTAATTTACACCATTAAATCACAGGATAATGCCCGAGAATCAAGCAAAAGGAGAAGGAAATGAGGGCCAAAATCATACCAATTTTGGTTCGATCAACCACCCCATTAAAAACGAAGTTTTTAAAAATTTTGAAAAGATTTTTTCCAGAGATGCTTAGATTGAAGTTATAGGCTACCATGCAAAATTTGAGAAAATTCTTAAAAAAAACAAAATCGGATTCAAACGTTGCACAACCAAGGCCAAAATCAGCCAATGCCAAGGCACCAGCAAGCCAGCCAAGGCCAAAATCAACCCATGCCAAGGCACCACAGTGCTCGAGTTGTCACCACCCCTCTAAAAAATTTGTTTTTAATAATTTTTGAAAGATGTTTTCTAGAGATGTTTAGAATGATGTTATAGACTACCATGCAAAATTTGAGAAACTTCTGAGATTTTTTTTTATCGAAGGCCAACGTTGCATAGCCATGGCCAAGATCAACCCATGCCAATGCACCAGCACAATGCAGCCAAGACAAAAATTAGCCCACTCCAAGGCACCACGATGCTTGAGTTATGACTAGCCTTCTAAAAACTTTGTTATTAAGTATTTTGAAAATATTTTTTCCCAAGATGGTTAGAATGATCTTTTTGACAACCATGCAAAATTTGAGAAAATTCTGACAAACTTTTTTTTTTTCAGAGGGCAATGTTGCACAGCCAAGGCCAAAATTAGCCCACACCGAGGCTCCGTTGTGCTTGAGTTGTCACCACCACTCTAAAAACTTCATTTAAAAGAATTTTTTAAAGAATTTTTCCAAAGATGCTAAGAATGATATTATAGACTGCCATGCAAAATTTGAGAAAATTTTGAGAATTTATTTTTTCTGGGAGGCCAATGTTGCACAGCCAAGGACAAAAATCAGCCCATGCCAAGGCACCAGCACAAGATGGCCAAGGCCAAAATAAGTTCACGCTAAGGCACCACAGTGCTTGAGTTGTCACTGCTCCTCTAAAAACTTCGTTTTTAAGAATTTTGAAAAGATTTTTTCTAGAGATGCTTAGACAGAAGTTATAGACTACCATGCCAAAAATTGTGAAAATTCTAAGATTTATTTATTTATTTTTTATATATAGGAATCTAGCATTGCATAGCCAAGGCCAAATCCAGCAAACGCTAAGGCACCAGGGCAAGGCAGCCAAAGCAAAAATCAGCCCACGCCAAGGCACCACAGTGCTAAAGTTGTCACCAACCCTTTAAAAATTTCATTTTAAAGAATTTTTAAATGGCTAGAGATGCTTAGAATGATGTTATAGACTACCATGCAAAATTTGAGAAAATTCTGAGATTTTTTTGTTTCTTAGAGGCCAACGTTGCACAACCAAGGCCAAAATCAATCCACGCCAAAATCAACCCACGCCAAGTTATCGAACCAAAATTGGTATGATTTTGGCCCTCATTTCCTTATGCTTTTGCTTGATTCTCGGGCAATATCCCATGATTTAATGGTGTGAATTAAGTGTTTTCAGGTTATTTTGGGCTCAAGGGCATTTGTTAAAAAGAAGAAGAGTAATTTGGTGCAAAAAGGAGCACAAGGTGGTGAAACAAGGCATTTTCACCTTCATTGTTGCCACGGCAATAGGGAGGTGTTTTCAAAGCTCAATTGTCGCCATGATGTCGCCATGAGGTCGTTATTACGATAGAAGAATTTCAGGTTGGAGATGTCACAATGGCTACATAGAAGGATAAGTGGTGACAATGTAGGAATGTCGTCCATTCCAGAGGGGTATTCTTGTCCTTTTTCACGCCTATTTCATACCCTAGCTTTCCACACCTATAAATTCATCACCATTTTTCAACTCTTGAAATCTCTTGACAATCAAGAAACCTCCTTTCTCCACCATTCCTAATCCTATCATTCTCCTCTCCAATAAACACCTAGATTACTCCACATAAATCATTCCTCTCTTTCCATCTTCTCCACCCATTTCCTTTGTCACTCTCCATTTGACTCCACCAATCTAGACACCTCCTCAACACCCAATCTTTGCATAAGACTCAAGCAAGGAATCTCAAGGAAGGATCAAGCTTACAAGAGAGACCTAAGGGTGATTTCTCTCCATTTTACTTCCTTTCTTTGTTTGTGATTATGTGTACTTAAACCACCTTTTTAGGGGGATGATTTGAGACACTTTTGGACAATGAGTATTTATTGAGGCTTTAAATATTATATTTTCATAATTGGAGTTCTATTTACTTTTTAATTAGATCTTGCACTTATGTGATTAAATTAGTATTGACACACTTGTTAATTACAATATGTTGTAGGATTTATTTATGATAAAATTGATTAAGTTATTGACACACTTGATTGATTATAGCACATAGTGAATAAGATAGGCCTACCACAATTCCCTAGGCTATTTGATCGTCACTAATCGATCCCGTCATGACCCCCTCTCCTTAATCGGTTAGGCATTGCGGTGGGAAGTTGTTTAGGGTTCGTAGTGACGGTCACTTTTGAATGAGATCGGTCCATGATTGTGTGAATAGTGCATTAATGAAGCCATTGATGAATTGCTCAAAGTCCATTAGCTACTCTATCATTTACCTAGATTTCTAATTAATTGTTTAATCATTATCTTATCTAGGTTGTTGTTATTGGATTCCTATCTATTCATATTCTCTTTACATTTTATTGCTTTTATTTTATATGTATGCTTGATGGTTTGACAAACCATACACTCATCCATTTCTCTATGATTTATTTTATCGCATTTAGATTAGCTAATTAATTCAACTAATTACTCTAATTCCCTATGGAATGATCCTTAGCTTATCGCTTTACTGGCTTTCAAAACTTAGAGCACATTGCGTAGGATTTCTTTATAAACATCTTTTGATAATCCACAATTTGGTAACGATACAAAAAGTGGGTGATCAAAATGGCACCGCTGCTGGAGAATTAAAGCAATTGTTGAATGACTTAACTTTTCTTTGTAGCTTAGAATCTTATTAGTTAGCATACTAACATTTGTTTTCTTTTAATTGTTATCTTTTGCTAGTTTTTAGTTAGTTTGTTAAATTTTTATATTTCTTTTGTTATTAATTTTTGTAGTTAGATTTTTTTTAGGTTGTCTGTCATTTTTTGTTATTTTTAGATTTTCTAGTCTTGTTTTTCTTTTTATTTGTCTTGTTTTCGTTTTTCTTTTATTTTTATTTATTTTTCTTTTCAGGAGCAATGGATCCTTTCACTATGCACTTGGAAGAATTTAATAGGCAAATGGAGTTGTTTGCTTCAAGGACTTCAGGAATAGGACAAACAGAGGGTATAGCTTGCACATTTTGTGGAATGCATGGGCAAGAGACATGGGGTTGCCATTCAAGAAGAGAGCTTTCTAATGATGGAGGACAAGCCCAAGCGTCAAATTCCTACAATTCGTGGCTTATGCATGAACCATGTGGTGATTTCGACAATTCAGGGTCAAGTTATGAATGGGGTGTTGATTCATACGAGCCGGATTGGAGGAGAGATCAAGAGACTCAAGCTAATGCCTATGTACAATCTCAAGAGGAGACTTTAAATGATTTTATTCAAAGTGCTCAAACCTTCCAACAAAGATCTCAAGCCACCATACAAGCCAACGAACAAGGATGGCAACAACAATATCAAATATGGAAGCAACGAGATGAGAGGATGGAAGCCTCAATTAGAAGAATGGAAAGGCACTTTGAGATTATTACCGAAGCCATGCAAAGTATGGTACATGAAGAGTCTTCGAGAAATCCGGAAAAGGAAAATGCTCCCACTGTCCCTTCGAATGGTGAGAATGTCAAAACTGAAGTTATCTTTGATTTCTTTGATGATTTGCCTTGTGTTTCAGGAAAGGAAATAGAAAAGGAGGAGATAGAAGATATAGCGAAGGAAGGGGATGATGTCTCTTTTGAGGCACCGCTCCTATATGAGGAGTCCATGCCTTATTGAAAATATATATAAACGAGTCCTAATATAATCTAGAGGTGGGGGGGGGGGGGGGGGGGGGGGGGGGCAGGTGAATAGATTTTAATCCCTTTTTACCAATTTTCGAGATTAATCAAGATTACAAAAATAGCCCCAACTAGTCAAAAACTAAAATCGAGTGTAAAAATGCGGAAAGTAAATAACACGAGATTTTTACGTGGAAACCCACACAGGGAAAAACCACAGGCTATTTTGTGCGCCACACTAGAACCTCAATCCACTAATTGTAATGGCAATTACAACCTAGGTTGACCACGTCAAACCTTACACAGTTACTAATCTACCACTACTACCCATAGGCCTTCAAAAGTGAATCTAATCCATTGCTTGCAAACTACCAAAAGGCAAATACAAGACTTGTCTCTCAAAGAGAAGAGATAAACACAACCTAATGTGAATATGTGCAATATTCAAGATGCTAAAATGCAAGGTTAGACGTTTAAGCTTATCTAGGCATGGATGAACATATTAGAGACATTCCTAGATATCATGTGGCTATATGGCATTCATACAACCTAGCTATATGTGCAAAACAAACCCTATATGCAATAGCTATCACAAACAACTCACAAAACACAATAAATGCTATCTTGAAACTAGTCAAGTAATAAAGATGCAATCTTGAGAGTTGAGACTAGTCAAGTAATAAATGAGCAATCTTATAGAGAAATAACATGTGAAGTGATGCTAATGATGTTCTAATTACAAGTCATGTGAGAAAAGACGAACACCTTATAAAATGAAAACTAGAACATGCTAGATGATGAATGAAACATGAAAGAGTGATGGGTGTTTGTGTTTTGAGTAATAAAAATCAAGTCTTGATACCTTTGCTTTGAAGATACTTAATGGCTCTCAAAAGATGTAATTTTTGCTCTAAAAAAGGTCCAAAGGCTATAAAGGCATATATATATGAGATCCAAGCAAAGTGGCGTCGTTTTGAAAAAAAGGTTCCAGATTCTCGCCATTTGCGCTGGTGGTGCGCTGGTCGAGTAGCGCACCACTGATGACTCGCTTTTTGTGTCGTTACCAAATTACGAATTATCAAAAAAATGTTTATAAATGAATTATTACGCAATATACTTTAAGTTTTGAAAACTAATAAAGCGGTAAGCTTAAGATTCGTTCCACAGGGATTAGGTTAGATTAATCAATTTGCTATCTATTCTAAGTTAGTCTAACTAGGGTGCAAATAAGTAAATCATGATTAGTGGGATAGTCTGTGGTTTGAGAAACCACCAAACAATACATGTAAATAAATGTACAAAAATGTAAAGAGAATATGAATGGAGATAAGAATCCAATACAAACAACTTAGATAAGAAAACGGGTTTAAACAATTAAGAGAGGTTTAGGGAAATGATAGAGTAGCTAATGGACCATTGAGCAATTCATACAAAACTTCATTAACGCACAATCTACACAATCAAGGGCCGATCTCATTCGAAAGTGTTGTTTAGGTCGTCATTACGAACCCTAAACAACTTCCCACCAAAATGCCTAACCGATTAAGGAAAGGGGGTCAAGGTGGGATCGGTTAGTGACGATCAAATGGCCTAGGCAATTGGGGTGATATCCCCACCAAAACCCTAACCTATTCACTATGTGCTCTAATCAATCAAGTGTGTCAATAACTTAACCAATTTTATCACAAATAAATCCTACAACATATTGTAATCAAAAAGTGTGTCAATACTCATTTAATCACATAAGTGCAAGATCTAATTAAAAAGTAAATAGAACTATAATTATGCAAACATAATATCCAAAGTTTTAATAAATACTCAATGTCCAAATAATCTCTCAAATCATCCCCCTAAAATGGGGGTTTAATTACACATAATAACAAACAAGAAAAGGAAGTAAAATGTAGAGAAATCACCCTTGGGTCTCTCTTGTAAGCTTAATCCTCCCTTTAGCTTCCTTGCTTGAATCTTGTGCAAAGATTGGGTGTTGAGGATGTGTCTAGATAGGTGGAGTCATATGGAAAGTGACAAAGGAAATGGGTGGAGAAGATGGAAAGAGAGGAATGATTTAGGTGGAGTAATCTAAGTGTTTTTGGAGAGGAGAATGGTAGGATTAGGAATGGTTGAAGAAGGAAGGTCTCTTGATGAACAAGAGTTGTCAAGAGTTAGCATAAAATGGTGTATTTATATGTTAGAAAAGCTAGGGTATGAAATGGGCATGAAAGGACAAGAATACCCCTAAAAAATGGCTTGAAAAACGTCCATTTTGCTGCTTCTAAAAAGTGGAGGTCGCCATGGCGCGCCATAGGGTCGCCATGGCGACAGGGAGTGCGCAGCAGCTACGAAAATGGGCATAACTTTCTGTAGAAAACTCGGAATCGCAATCCGTAAAAACAGCTAGACAGTAGACTTCTGGGGCTTTCTGAATATATGTAATCCAAAATGTGGTTCGGTCTGAAGAGAGAGATATGCCTATTTAAAGATGAATGATCTGCACACATTTTTTACAATTTCAGCCCCTTTTGCCACCAATATTACTCCAATGCCTCTGAACTTTATAAATACTTGAAAACTCTTAATTCCCACCATTAAATCATGGGATATTGCCTGAGAATTAAGCAAAAAGAGAAAGAAGTGAGGGCCAAAATCATACCAATTTTGGTTCGATCAACCACACCAGCGCACTCCCTTTGCTTAGCAAGTGCACTGGTCCACTAGCGCAGCTGAGGGGCGCACGACCAGTAGCGCACCTCTAGACACATTGCGCTAGTGAGACTGCACATGACAATCAGCGCATCACCAACGACACTCCTCTGCCAAGGTTGAGCTGTTCATCTTGCGCGGGTGGAGGCACCAGCGCATAGGCACACAACTCAACAACACATAAGAAAATTGTGCAAGTGTGATAGGAGAAAAATAAGCATACAAGAAGTAATAATCACACATGCATGCTAGAGAGTGTGTGTGTGCAACTAAATCTCTTCAATTGAGAGTCAAGATCAAGTGGCTACCTTCCTTAAAGCTTTTGATGTCCACAATGAGATTCTTAAGCAATTGAGTAGAATTCCTTCAATCCTAAGCTACCCTTACAAGATTGAACCCCATTGTGATTTTGTCAACAAAATAAGCCAATCAAAAAGTGAGGCACTTACAATCTTCCCCTTTGGCTATTTCGTGACAAAATCAACACTCATATAGCATCCTCACAAAAACAAAAAATTGTTGGTCAACAACATTTTCTACTTTACAAATAAAGCCCTATACTAAGTCTTCAGAATCTTCAAGTCAATCCAAGGCTTGTAGAAAATTCCAACCTACACATAATCAACAAGAAAGATACCTTTCAAGAGCAAGTGTGTGAGAGGTGCTTGTAACAAGAGTAATTGCAATTTGCCAAAAAAAAAATAGATACAATCAAATAATGTAATCATGCAATGCAATGCAACTCCCCCTAAATGCATCAACTCCTAACATGGGTTACTCTCTCTCTCAACCCCCCTAAATGCAATGCCAAAAAACAAAAAACAAAATACTCCCCAACCTTACTCCCCCTTTTTGTCATGAGATAGGCAAATGGAGTCTCCCCTACTAGGTAAGCATTGGCAAGGAGAGCTTGTAGCACAACCACATATGTTTAATCATATAAGCAATTTTATGCAACTCAATTAAGTAAGAGAGATTCAAGGAGTTTTATTTTAAGAGAGATTCAAGGAGTTTTATTTTAAGAAAGATGTGTGACAAGGATGCTTTGTATGCAAGACATGTTGCATTCAAGTTCAAAAGCAATGGTATTTGGCAAAGCAAACAACAAAGGTTTCCTAAAGGAATTCAAACCACTTTCACCCTTTGTCATGGAAAAGGCAAGGATATAGAGTTTAAGCATTTCAAATTGTAAAGCGCAACTATATCCAACTTTATATGCAAAACAAGACATAAGCGACTTTGCACCCTATTTGATTTTTCCGGGTGAGATACCCGTATGATAGTAGCCTTGTTCTGCAAATAAAGAAATAAAGACTTTGGATTTTAAGATCCTTATTAATTGAAGTCTCAAAGTTTGCTTCTGCACACAAATTTACATTAAGATAAAGCAATCAAACATATCATACATTTCACTTTTAAGCATGTCACCAAAAAGAATCATCATATCATAGGAATCAATTAAAGGTCATTCACAAAGTACTTCAAAAGTAAATTTCCTATTCCAAAAATGCATGTTTGAGCAAAAATATGACATGGATTGCAAGCAAGGCAATGTATCACACTTATTAAGAAAAAATACATATAAACATGTACAACCAATCATCTCAAGTAATTAAGTACACCATTAAATATTTAAGCCGAGTGGGCTCACTCATCCTTGGGATGGGTTCATTTACTCGGCGGAAGTATTTAAATCCCGTTCAGTCTTCTCTTGGCCGGGCAAGCTTTGTTTGAACCTTTTTATCTTCTACATAAATGCCTCATAAATGCTTGGATTAATATTCCTTATTAATCCGAGATACTAATGACGTGTCTTAATTGCATCCACGTACATTTGATTTTCCCTTTGATCAGAAACCTTTTGATGGTGATGTTTGGGGTCTTTAATGGCTCAGAGTATCCTTATGCTGCCACCTGTCCCTTCAAGGTTTGGAATGTCGATTCACATTTATGGGTCACGACCTTCGTTCTGATCCGTGCGTCACCTTGCACGTTTTTACATCTTCCCGCTTCTTTACTTTTTTGCCCTAGGGTTTCATTTTTCGAAATCAAATTCCACATGCCTATTTAAACTCCTTCTAAAGTGATTTTTGTCTTTATTCTTCAAGCTTTAAACCCAGATTTTTCTTTTCTCAGTTTTTTTGCCCTCAAATTTCTTCCTAGTTCGATTTCTGCATCCTCTCTTCATTTCTTGGTAACCACTAAAACCTTTATCAACTTTCAGGTTTTCTATACTTCATCGGTTCTTCAAGCGATTCTACGGTTTTTTTAGAGATTCATGGTTTTTTCTCTCCGGGCTTCTTGTTCTTACTCGAAGTTTTCTACGGTTCCTCCAACTCTTGCGATTTTTGAACTTCTTTGAGGTTAGTTTTTCTTCTATGGACCCTTCAGTTAGTCACCATCTTTTTGTTGCTTCTATGATTGCTATTGAGCATCATGATACCCATTGGGTTGAGTGCCTTCAAAATTTGTTGGGAAACCCACCCCTAGATCAGCTTTATTTTTTAAATGTTGATGTTTTGGGGTTTGTTGGTGAGTCCCCTTCTAACACTAATTCTCCTGAGGTTCCTCGATCTGAGGTCCATCAATCTGACCATTCTTCTTCTACTTGCAGCGATATTCGTCCTCCAATGATGAGATCCAAAACTTATAGCCCACGCACGATTTGTAAAAGTATTTAGTCAACAAGAGTTGTTGATCCATTAACATCTGAGAGTCAGATGTTTCCTAGTCATGATACAATACCACCTAGACGTAGTGAAAGGGTTGTGAGACAGCTTGAACGCTATTTGGGTGTAAGTGAGGGACAAGATGTTGTCTCTGCTGATAGTGTGGATGATCCATTGACATTTAAGAATGCAATGGAAGATCCTGATAAGGAGGAATGGCTTAAAGCCATGAATCTCGAGATGGAGTCCATGTACTCTAACTCAGTCTGAGAACTTGTAGACTTACCGGATGGGGTGAAACCCATAGGGTGTAAGTGGATCTACAAAAGAAAGAGAGGAGTAGACGGGAAGGTAGAGACCTTCAAGGCAAGGCTAGTGGCCAAAGGTTATACCCAAAAGGAGAAGGTCGATTATGAAGAGACCTTCTCGCCAGTAGCCATGTTTAAGTCTATCCGGATTCTCTTATCCATTGCTGCCTATTTTGATTACGAAATTTGGCAAATGGATGTCAAGACTGCATTCTTGAATGGTAATCTTGATGAGAGCATCTACATGATACAACCAGAGGGATTCGTGTCTTCAGATCAAGAGCAAAAAGTTTGCAAGTTGCAAAGATCCATTTATGGACTTAAGCAAGCATCTAGATCTTGGAACATAAGGTTTGATGAAGTGATCAAAACCTATGGCTTTAAGCAAAACGTTGATGAGCCTTGTGTCTACGAGCGCATCATTGACAAGAAAGTAGTTTTCTTGGTCCTATACGTAGATGACATCCTACTCCTTGGGAATGATGTGGGAGTATTGTCTGATGTAAAGGGCTGGCCAGCCAGCCAATTCCAAATGAAAGATTTGGGAGAGGCAAGTTATGTTCTAGGGATCCAACTTATAAGGGATCGCAAGAACAAATTTATAAAACTGTCTCAGGCATCGTATATCGACAAAATTCTTGTGCGATTTTTGATGCAGAACTCCAAGAAATGTAATTTACCTTCCAGGCATGGAGTTCACTTGTCTAAGAAACAGTTTCCAAAGACACCTCAAGAAGTTGAGGATATGAGACGTGTTCCCTATGCGTCAGCAGTAGGTAGTCTCATGTATGCTATGCTATGCACGAGACCAGACATTTGCTTTACAGTGGGAGTAGCCAGCAGATACCAGTCCAACCCAGGATTGGATCATTGGGTTGCGGTCAAGACTATTCTCAAGTATCTTCGGAGAATGAGAAACTATATGCTAGTGTATGTGGGACAGGATTTGATCCCGTTAGGATATACGGATTTTGATTTTCAGTCAGACAGGGATTCTAGGAAATCCATGTCTGGATCAGTATTCACCCTTGGTGGTGGAGCCATTGTGTGGAGGAGTGTTAAGCAATCTTGTATTGATGATTCCACCATGGAAGTCGAATATGTAGCATCATGTGAACCTGCTAAAGAGGCTGTTTGGCTCCGCAAGTTCTTGAGTGATCTGGAAGTTGTTCTGGATATGGATAAGCCCATCACACTTTATTGTGATAATAGTGGTGCTGTGGCTAATTCCAAAGAACCAAGAAACCACTAGAGAGGTAAGCATATAGAGAGGAAATATCATCTCATCAGAGAGATAGTGCAGAAAGGAGATGTGACCGTGACCAAGGTAGCATCACAGGACAATCATGCTGATCCATTTACGAAGACCTTACCGGCTAAAGTGTTTACGGGTCACCTAGAGAGTCTAGGTTTACAAGACAAGTCTCATATGCTTTAGTGCAAGTGGGAGATTGTTGGGCTTTTTGCCCTAAAGCTTGTAGTTTGTAAATGTGAATTGAGCAAGAAATAAAAGAAGTAGTTTATTCATTCAAATTGTCTCATACATTTATATATAACATGTGTACTTAACATCCAATATTGCCAGATGTATTTTCAAACTGAGTATATGAATGTCATATACAGATGAATTCAATTTGAAACGAGCAATTTAAAGAGTTCATAGATAGCAAATAAAGCTGGGTACTTTATTTGTGGTTAATCTATAGCTACGGTCCATTCTGTAATGTACGGTGATCTTATCCTAGATCATTCATATGGAGATATGAGAATGGAGGCACCTTGTATGATGTGATCATATAAGACTGGGCCATGATCTATATGAATCTCTCACCAAGATCTGTTACATGATGAGATTCATATATATCAACAAATGATGGTTATATGTGGGTGATCTCAATCCTGAGTGTCTTATCGACTCCTTCAGGTTAGATCGTGGTCTTTGATACACCATGGGTGAGGTTGGAGTTGCATTCCTGATCAATATGCTCCGTATGCTGGGATCGTGGTTTGGCTTGTGGCTGGGAAGGTCTGCACACAATAGTGGAATCCACTCCTTCTTGTGAGAAGTAGATAGTAGTTCCCTTAAGGGTTGATTTGGGACTTGAACAATATGAGCGCTCTCCTAATTCCGTAAGGAATGTATGATTTATTGTTCATTAGAGAATCAACAGTACTTAATGGGAAGATATAATTAGAGAGGTATAACGGACATTATAACCCAGCTTTAATTATGAACAACCTGTGGAGGATCATACTATATATAATAGCTATATCAATGGACACCAAGAGTTATTGGTGTGTGTAAAAACGTCTACAGTTGAGAGAATGCAACTACGGGTTTTTAGTGGAATAACACCAAAGTTAATAATCATGAAATGTTAATTAAAGAGTTTAATTAATTATTTCTAAGGATTATTAGAGCTCAAAATATTGTGGGTCCATTAGGTCCCCTTGCTAGCTCGATCGATTTAGGTAACAAGGATCATGGTTAATTAATTAGATTGTCTAAAAAGATTTTATTAATTAGTATAAATTTAATATATATATATATATATGGTATATGTTATTTTAAATTTGATTTTGAAGTTAGTTGTATCTAATACAAACAAAACGAATCAACATAAGAGAGATCATCGGTTAGTTTTATAATAGATATATTTGATATATATGGTATAACAAAACTGATGCATTGATTTGACAAAAAACTGATGCATTGATTGACAAAAAACACAACAATCAGGTGAAGAGATAAATAGGCGTGGCTAAGAGGAAAAAAAAAAAAAAACTTTCTTATTTTTTTTAGACTTATTTGTTGCCGCACTTCACCAACAAAAGAACAAGAGTTGTCTTTTGTGTGCTCTTCTCATCTACCTCTATTTTTGTTCCTAAGTACCTTGACGCGCCCACACGCCGTTACCAGTTCCAGGAGATAGCGAGGAAGATCAAGTGGTTCAAATCAGGAGCAAATCGTATTAAAGAGAAGGAGCCTCCTATGTTGGTATGAATCGTTTACTTTCTTATTGCATTTGATTATTACTGTACAAATGGGTTAGTTTATGATTGCATTAAAAAATTTTAAAAACCTTTCCGCTGCGCAATCTGTAACCCTAGGTTCCTACACCGACACATCTGGCCTCTGGAGGAATTGTTGCAGGGGTTGGTCAGTGACAACCACGATGGTGTGAGCTTGAAAATAAGACCGGATCTTTTTGGATGCAGTGACCAAGGCATAGGCGAGTTTCTCTAAAAGGGTGTAGTTTTTCTCGAATTTAGTGAAAGCCCGGCTCATATAGTAAATAGGGTTTTGCACCCCGTCACTGTATTCCTTCACTAAGGCTCCACTTGTAGCTGCTTCTGAAACCGCTAAATCGAGTTGGAGCTCTTCCCCAAGGGTAGGCTTTACCAACAAAGGCGGGCTTGATAGGTATTCCCTTAAAGCTTGAAAAGCCTGCTCGCTTTGCTCGTCCCACTTCATCTTCTTTCCTTGCTTGATTACTTTGATAAAGGGGAGGCATTTATCTGTGGAGCGGGATATGAACTGGTTTAGGGTTGCTATCCGGCCGGTTAACCTTTGTTCCTGCTTGAGAGTTGTAGGGGACTCGAGGTCCAAGACAGCTTTGATCTTCTCAGGATTAGCCTTGATCCCCCTTTCATGCACCATGAATCCCAAGAATTTACCTGTTGCTACCTCGAAGGCACATTTAGCGGGGTTCAACCTTATCTGGTTCTGTCTTATTATTTGAAAAGTTTGGCGTAAGTCCCCTGTATGTTGTCCAGCTTCCTGATATTTTATGATCATATCATCTATGTACACCTCCATGGATCTTCCTATCTGCTCTTTGAACAACTTGTTCACCATACACTGGTATGTGGCACTTGTCCGGTGATGAAGCTAGTCTTGTCCTGATCAGGAAGGTGCATCATGATTTGATTGTATCTCGAGAAAGCATCCATGAAGCTTAGGAGCTTGTTTCCTACAGTGGAGTCAATGAGCTGATCAATCTTAGGTAGGGGGAAGCTGTCCTTGGGGCACGCTCGGTTGAGATCGGTGTAATCTACACACATTCGCCACTTCCCATTAGATTTGGTTACCATGACCACATTGGCAATCCATTCGGGGTACCGGGATTCCCTGATGAACCTGGCCTTCAGGAGCTTGTCAACTTCTTCATGGACAGCGGCGTTTTGCTCGGCAT
Source organism: Acer campestre (assembly GCA_954870605.1). Classification (NCBI taxonomy): domain Eukaryota; kingdom Viridiplantae; phylum Streptophyta; class Magnoliopsida; order Sapindales; family Sapindaceae; genus Acer; species Acer campestre. Next base: position 5,246,477 of record OX940812.1, read on the forward strand.
TGAAATGTCTTCTTTTCTGTTTTACTAGCTTGAAGGTCGCGTCCACTGCCAACCTATGGGTAGCCAAGCTAAGAGGAATGCCAGGCATCTCCTCATGGCTCCAAGTGAAAATGTCGTTGTACTCCCTGAGGGGTTCTACCAAGTCCTTCTTGATTTTGGGGTCCAGACCTCCTCCAATTTTTACTGTCTTTGTTGGATCTTCGCCCCTGATTAAGATCTTCTCTAACTGATCTGTGGGATGCCCACCGGACCAACCCCGCTCTTCTTTCTTCTGCTCTTCCACGATTATGTCTGGTACTTCTCCTTCTTCCAAGACATAATGATCCCGCTCTGATGCTCCCTAACTTGGGTCACTGGTCACATGTACGCACTGCTTAGCTAATGCAGCGGGGTTGGTGGACACCGCGTAACAGTTGCGGGCCGCCTGCTGATCCCCTATAACTTCTCCTACTCCTATTCCCATCGGAAATTTTAAAACATTGTGGTAGATAGATAGCACCCCCCTAATCATAGACAGGAAAGGCCTACCAAAAATTGCATTGTAGGCAGACAGGGTATCTACCACAATGAACTTCGTCATTATGTTTCGTTGAAAAGGAGCTTCTCCGACAATTACTAGCAGAATCTTTGTCCCCATTGGCATTACAGAGTCCCCTGTGAACCCATACAAAAGGGAGGTGTAGCTGTTGTAACAAGAGTTCTTTAGATTGAGTTGCTCGTGAACCTCTTTGAACAGAATATCAACACTGCTTCCTGTATCAATTAGGACGCGGTGTACCAAGCAGTTGGCGATCTGTACCGTAATTACCATAGGATCATCATGCGGTTGAACTGTGTTGTAGATATCTTCCTCTGTGAAAATGATTTTGGTGGAGCGGGATAGATCCCGGGATCTATTACTGATTTTAAGCACCTCATGATCAGCATTGAGCCTGGGAATCTTCCTTGCGTGGTTCTTTCTTGAATTGTTGGAGGTCCCTGCTAGTGTAGGGCCTCCACTAATGGTATGGATCACCTGGATCTGCTGCATCAAATCCTTCTCACCATCTCTCCTTCTTTCTGCTGCCTCATGCATCCCGCTCTGTACCTGTTTCTCTTCTTTGATGTTGTCACATACCTGTTGTAAAAATTCAGTTAAAAGACCTCATCTTACCAATCCTTCAATCTGATTGCGGAGCCTGTAGCACTCAGAGATGTTGTGCCCTATATCTTCGTGGAAATCGCAATATTTGTACTGATTTCTCCTGTCAACTGGGACTTTCATGGTACCTGGCTTTTTGAGTAGGCCCTTATCTCGAATGGCGAGATAGATGGTTTCTCGTGAAGCATTGAGAGGGGTGTAGCGATTATACCCATCTTCATCTCTCGCTACTCTGGATACCTCCTTCAGAGGGATCTCCCTGGGGGGTGATCTCCTAGCTGGATATCTTTCCTGGTACGAAGGAATAAGAGGGAGGCGGGCGGTAGATAGACCAGTTCGGAGGCTAATTCTGGTACTTCCTAACTGGTGCGGGTTTCAGTGCTTCCTTCTTATGGCGTGGGGCTAATCGGGTTTCATCATGCTCGATTTTAATCCGGAGCTATTCTTCTATATCCACTTGTTCCAGAGCTCGGTTGTAAGCTTCCTGGTACATCTCTGGAGGATGCTTAGCAAATGAGCGAAATAGTTTGCCAGCCCATAAGTTTCTCCAAAAATTGGCTAATGTTTCCTTCTCGTTGAACACACCCATCTGGACGACCTCTTTATGGAATTTCTCCACATAAGATCTCAAAGTTTCACCCCGCTCATGAACCACGTATTGCAGCAAGATAGGGTCCTTGGGACGAGGCTTGATCCCCTAAAACTGTGCACAGAAAGATATGGTGAGCTTAGAAAAGGAATTAACACTACCTGGTGGTAACTTTCTGAACCATGTCTTGGCCCAGTCGGTCAAGGTTGAAGGAAACATTCTGCACATGGTTAGCCAGGTCGTACTTTGCACCTCCATCTGATGGACAAAACTTTCCAGATGGCTGACAGGATCCTCTGTCTCGGGATACTTCTTAGACAGCATCCTGAATTTGGGGGGTAACTCCGCCTCCCTAAATCTTTTGGAAAAAGGTGCATTCATCTTACCCAAGGGGTTCTTCTGGACTCCTTGGTGCTTCCCCTTCTTTAACTGCTCTAACTCCTTCGCCATCTTGGTCATCTGATCCTCTAGGCACTGAGATTTCTTGGTTCGGGATCAGGCTACCGAACCCTTTTCGTCTGAAGTTTCTGACTTAATGATCACCTCTTTTTGCTTTGCTCTCTGATGTCTTTCTTTGGAGCTCTTTCGGGATCTGGCACTTACTTCTGAATCGGGACGTGGATCCTTCTCCTTTACCCTTGGTTTTGGTGGAGACTAGGCCTTCCTAGGGGGAACTTCAATCGCGGACTTCACTAGTCTGGGTATGAGATCCGCCTGTCGGACTGGGGGAGGTGGACGTAGCCAATCAAATACTGGTACCCAGGCACTTGGGCCGATGTCTCCTAGGATCCCAGCTACTCCAAAAGGAATTCCCTAGGCTATCATCCTGAGCTGGATAGCTTCTACATATGTCGCGGCATGCTGTTATAGGACATCCCGATTGACTTCTTGCTTGGTGAGGTCCTGAGGCAAAGGGCCTGCAGCTGGTGGAGGCACTGGTGGCGGATTCTCGTTCCTAGTTCCTTTACCCCGCCTTTGATCTCTTTTAGTGGAAGCGAGGGACTGGGGTCCTGACGGATCGGGATGACCCTCGGAGGATCGGAGTCTTATTCTGAAGATTTCTAGGCAGAACTAGGCTGTTTAGATGTTGGTTGGGATGTAAATTTTTTTCCCACAGACGGCGCCAAAAGTGTTACTGGAAAATCGTCAATGGGATGAAATTCCAAATAACAACTTCAAGGGGGACTAAGATCAGGATTGACCTCGGTCGGAGGAGTATCAAGTAGTTCGATACCAACTATATCCTCGACAATGCAAAGACAATATGGAATACAAGAAAATAGACAAGAATAAGCTTTTTATTGATCGTCACTTTGCATTACAAATACATGAACTATGTTTTTCAGGATTAACAGTAAGGTATGGAGATTCAGTAAATAATGGAGAAGGTCTTGATGGTGAACTCGTGCATGTCGATAAGTAGAACTGATCGTAGGGTTTTTTGGAAATGATTTTTTTTTGATTCCCTTTCTGGTGAGTAAGATGTTGTATATATGGGTCCCGTTGCTTGCCATGCACTCCTACAATTTCGGACTAGGGTCTGGTAATTGCAGGACTTCCTTTCTTTTAGGTGATAATCTCGGAGCTTTTACGTCCAGAATCTAGTCTTTCCCCTCCTATGAGGAGTTAATCTCGTAAGCAAATCTTTCCTTCCTTCGAGGATTTTAACTGAGTTGACCTGTTTAAAATAGAACTCTTAGTTGGCGAGAAGAAGTACGTCTCCTTTGTTTTGTTTGGACGGCGGCATTTTATTAAGTCTGTATGGAGCTTTCAGTTTTGGTATAAGAGTCATGCTGCTTGGTATCTTCCTGCTTGGCGGGTTGGTTATACAAGGAGGTGTGAACTATTAAGCATCTTGCTACTATTTGAGGGTTGAAATAGGTCGAGATTGTAGCGGGACACTTGGTGGAACTCCATGTCGGGGTGCTGTGGGGTCCATAGGAAGCCAGGGAATGGTTGGTTGGACCTCGTTGGAAGGATTCTGCGTGTAGCCCGGCTCGGGGCAATGCTTGTGAATCAAGATATTGGCGGGGTCTTCGAGAAGTTGGGAAATTACTAGGCTTGATCCCGTTGGAGGGGGTATGTACTCAGATCAATCGGGATCCTCCTTCTTTTGGATCTGGCGGGATCCCACCCCTTACGAGGTAGCTGGATGCTGTCTGGATTCCTATGTCTTCTTTGTGTCAAGGTGGAAAATTCTTCTTTGGTCCTCCGCCAATTTTGGTGGTTAACAAAACCTATTGAAGAATACTTTACAAATCTGACTCCAGCTTGTTAATGACCCTGGCCTAAGCCCCATTAGCCACTTCATAGCTAAGTCTTTCAAACAGTAATGAAAACAACGCATATGCAACTGCTCACGAGAAAGATGCATGATAGGGAACGTCTCAATAATTTCGCTGAATTCCTTCATAAACTGTAGGCAATCTTCGTTCAGTTTCCCATGAAAGGCGGGCAAAAGATTGACGTGCATCGTCCTAAGCTCATATCCCCTAGCAACCGGGTCTAGCACAATCGGTGATGGTTGATTCTTGATAGCCGGCAGTGAATGCTCTCCCATGGTCATCCTTTGACCATGGGTGGTGGGAGTTTCTTCAGTCATCTTTTCCCTAAAAGGGGCTTCTTCCTCCCTCCTAGGTTGTTGTCCTTCCGTACTCATAGCTTGCCTAGGAATCTCTTCGAACTCTCTCACACGGCTAGTGCCTTCCAATGGGGGATGTACTCCTCTACCTAAAGACCTCCTACCGTGCATATAACTGAGTAACTGAAAAAGAAATAGATAAAGAGATGCAAGGAAAAAGGTAAAAAAGAACTATGAAAAGGTTAACAACCAACAACCAATATATTCAAAATACTAACTAACAATCTAAACTACATAAGTAAACTATAAAGAGAAGTCAATCTATGTAACAAACGCTACCATTCCCCAGTAGCGGCGCCAATTTTTTATGAGCCGTCGTGCACTCACAAAAATGATGTAATTTGTTTGATCTTTGAAAACCCTTTTTAAGCCTCTTAAATCCTTTAAAGTGTGATTTTATAGCAAATGGTAAGCAAGTTCGTTCCACAGGGATATGGAGTGCTAATTATATAGATTGACTAATCTTTAGACATGTAAAATAAATCTTGATATGTGATAGAAGTGTGTGGTTTCATAAACCACCAAAGTTAACTACTAAAATTGAAAATACAAAAGTGATATGAAAAATAGAATACTCAACAACCTTGATAAGAATAATGATGTAAACAGTTAATATGAATGCTAGGGAATAGATTGATTAGCAAATGGGTGTGGGTAATGCCTTTTTAGCCACTTTAATGGACCAATCCCTCTATGTTAACCAATTCAGGCTTAGATTAGTGGGGTTGATATACCCACCACTAATCTATCATATTCAATGGGTTCTTAATCACACAAGGGTGTTGTTATCCGAAAATCGTTAATGGGATGAAATTCCAAATAACAACTTTAAAAGGACCAAGATCGAGATTAATCCTGGTCGGAGGGGTATCACATAGTTTGATACCGACTATGTCCCTATCAATGCAAGTACGATATGGAATACTAGAAATCAAACAAAAAACAAGTTTTTATTCATCGTCCCTTTGCATTACAGATACATGACTATGTATTTAGGGGTTACAACAATGTATGATCATTTGGTAAGTAATGGAGATGGTGGTGATGGAGAATCTATGCCTGTCGATAAGTAGAATTTGGCTGTAGGGTTTTTGGTCAAGATTTTTTCTCCCTTTTTCCGGTGAATAGGTAGTTGTATATATAGGTCCTGTTGCTTGCCATGCACTACTGTAATTTCAGTCTAGGGTTTGGCCAATACAGGATCCTCTTCTTTTTAGGAGATAATCTTGAAGTTCTTCGTGTGGAATCTAGTCTTTCCTTCCTAGGAGGAGTCAATCTCGTGACCAGATCGTTACTTTCCTAGTAGGATTCTTACTGTGTTGACCTGCTCAAAATAGGACTCTCTAGTGGGAAAAAGTATTTCTCCTCTGTACAGCAGCGTTTTGATGAATCTCTTATGGAGTTTTTAATCCGGACATAAGAGTCTTGCTGTTCGGTATCTTCTTGCTTGGCGGGGTAGTTTATTTTATAAAGTGCAAGCCAGTAGGCATCCAGATGATGGAGTAGAGGATATCTAGCTGGTATCATACCGGGATACTTTCATGGTACTCTGTGTCGGAGTGCTGCGGGGTCTATAGGAAGCCCGGTCTTAGAGGGGTTGGACCTCACTGTGAGTTCTAGTGAGTTCTAGTGAGAAGTCCGGCTCGCGGCCATATTTCTGAACTAAGATGCTGGCGGGGTCCTTGAGAAGCTAGGGAGAAGCCAGACTGGACCTTGTTGGAGGGGGTGTGTATTCGGACCAGTCGGAGTCCGCCTTTGTCGTGGTAGCCGATAGTGTCTGTATTCCTATATTCTCCTTGTGTTGAGGTGGAAAATTCTTCCTTGGTCCTTCGCCAATTTTGGCGGTTAACAGAAGTCCCCCCTAACTTGGACAATGATACTTTGTCGGGGTCGGAGTCAGGATTTTGTCATTACTTGAAGGATTTTCTGCCTTATCTGCTTATTTCCATGTCTGACTAGTTTTCCACCTAGGAGGAGGAAATCTTTATTTTGTACGTTACAACTGGTTGCGTGTCGGTCAAAGATTGGGTTCCTCGTTTCCAAAAAGAGCCGTTTTGCTCCTCGATTAATACGGAAAACTCCTTTACCCATTCTTCCGGTCACCGATTCCGGTTTCCTGGTGTGTAACCGTCATCCCTCCTCTATAAATAGACCGGCTCCACTAGTGCTTTATTCCTTACTTTCAACTTTCAAAATTACAAACGAGAACAAACCCTTGCTTCCTTTCTCCTTCTTTTAGTGATCTTTCAATTTTCTTTTACACTCTTCAATGGCTTCTCCTTCTAAGCAAGAAAACGCCACCAAGCAAAACCCTACTGCGATGGCGACTCATACTGACTCCGTCTCAACACCCCAGTCTGATAGCATCGACGCCCTCTTCAATATGGAGAAGGCCGACGTGGTGGAGGACTCTTTGACCTCAGAAAGGAGGAAGCGAGGTCGAGAGGAGGACGGGGTTGCCGATGACACCCCGCGGGCCCAGCGTCGTCGTTCTACCCGAAACCCCCGAATTGGGTCGGGTTTTCACAATCAACCTGAAGACCCGGTTTTGATTCGTGACGAAGTGGGTTCAACAAAGGCTGGTAGTGGTGATGGAGGCAACGATGAGAAGGTTTCTCTAGTCGGGGTCCAAGCCGGCTCCTTCGCCCTCTTTCATGACGGGAGAATAGTTCTTGACTCTGTCAGCACCCTGGATACCCTGGCCAAGCTGAGGGAGGAGTACAAGATTCCAGACAACATTACACTCTTTCTTCCTCATCGGGGCTGCGACGTCTATACCCCGCCTCAAGATCGTCTGCTGATCCACAAGGCGGCCTTCGAATGCAGTGTTCGACTGCCACTACACCCCACGCTCCACCGGGCTCTTGTCGCGCTGGAGTTAGCCCCCCTTCAGATCTCGCTGGGGTTCTGGAAGCACCTGATGGGGTTCCTGGTGCTCTGGAAGGAGCAGTGCGAGAAAGATCGCATCGAGCGGGAGCCGGGGTTGGATGAGCTCCGTTTCCTTTTTAACATCACCAAGATGGTGCCCCGGGGTCAGTTTTACCTGAGGGCATCAAATGATTTGAAGTTCACCATCCCATGAGCAAATGTAAAGTACTCGGCGCCCTGGAAGGAGGAATGGTTTGTGGTGGAGGGCGAGTGGGGGCGCACTGCTCGGGGGATATGAATACCCCGTCCCTACTCAATTTACAGTGAGGGACAAGTGGCCAAAGGGGATGCTGGCTCCTGAGTCCTGGGAGATTCTCACAAGGATCATGAAGAGGGGGTACACCAATATACAGTATCCCACTCTAGATCCTTTTGAGGGAGCTCGCCTGGAGCGGTACTTGAGGATTTTTGTCGCTCTTCCTCGTAAGTTGACTGTATCTAGTTCCCCTTTTCTTTTATACGTACCTATTTTCCTTCTTCTTCTTCTTACTAAGTTTTTTTTTTTTTTTTTTTTTTTTTTTGGTAGTGTCGGCTACCCCGATGGTAGCGGGGTCTCCATCGTCCTCTGGGAGAGGGGTCTGGCTCTGCCCACTAACACCTCTCCCGCTCATTCTCCTTCTCATCCTCCTCCTCCTCCTCCTCCTCCTCCTCCTCCTCCTTTTATCATGGCTAAAGATGTGTCGGGGTCCACACGGACTGGAAACGACGCCTTTCCTCCTCCAGCTCCATCGAGAATTGCTCCAGCAGGGTCTAGGGCCAAGACTCCTGTTCGTCCTTCCACTGCTCCCCCATCATGTTCAAAAATCAATGAGATGCTTGCTCGAGCAACCAATGCATGGGAATCTGGGAAGCAAGCTCAGAAAAAAGGTCGAGATGCTGCTCCACCTGCTACCGAGAAGCTACCAGCTACTCCTCCTTCTGCTGCACCCTTCAAAGACCGTGCTAGAAGTGTAGACAAGGGAGAAGCTGCCTTCCTTCCTACTCCTCCTGCTGATGTCCCCTTCGGATCGGGGTCAGGGGGTACCATCTTTGACGAAGTGGTATCCCAATTTGCAGCCTTATGCTCTGGTGGAAGTTTGATGGATATGGCCAAGCTTCCTACTGACATCTTGGTCACCAAGGGGCAACGATTCTGGCTAAGGTACCCCCCCCCCCCCTTTTTGTTTCTTTTGCAGGGCTTCAAATTTGCTATAGCCTTGGAGAGGCAGCTGCTAACTTTGAGAGAGGCTTACATCGGCCTCCAAGCAAAGCTGGAAGATACTCAGCAGGAGCTGGTTCAGACGCAGCAAAGTGTGCCCCTTTACTTCAGGAGGCCAAGGCAGCTGAAGAAGCGATGCAGAAGGGCTTGGTGGTTATCACGCGCCTTGAGCATTGCTTGGACACGGAAACCATCAAGTCCTTGCGCCACAAAGAGGAGAGGGAGTGCATAAAAGTTGAGAAGAAGCTGCTGTTAGATGAGAACCAGCTTTTGCGGGATGCCATAGCAGACCTAGAGGCTCAACAGGTGCCTTCATTCGAGGATGGCTACTTCACAGCCTGCTACGAGGTGGCCACAGCCTTGCCTCCTCCCTTCGACCTCGAAGTAGCCTTGAACTGGGACCGGTAGTTCTTTGGGTGATTCGCAGACAATGTCAGGTTCTCATATACCATATTATGGTAGTTATGGTGGTTGCAATATATTTTATTATCCTTCTCCACAAATGTCATATGCAATACTTATGTATGCAGATCAACAATATCCACCAAGTTGGGTAAATCCAAACTACCCAATTCATGGATCAGTTGGGAGAGATCAAACAGCATATGTGTGGCATATTAATAACTACATTGAAAACTATGCAAGCACGTTTTCTTGGGAAATTTATTGTTCGAACCAAGATAGAAATGTATCTTATGTATTTGAACCAGCAAGGAATTCATTTTGGTTTTAAATTTCAGACACGCAATGTATTATTATGTATGAATTATGATTTATGATAGAATTTTGGAAGTGTGGAACTATTACTATATATATATTTTAATGATAAATTTGTTTATTAAATATTTAATCTCTTTATATTGTATATAATATTATAAAAGTGAAACAAAATATTATTCTATTAAATACTCAATTTTAAAAATTATATACAGACTCTATTTATGTTATAATTTATATTAAACTCATAACTATGCTAATTTATTATTGAAATATGATTCATTTGATGTATAATTACTTGTTTAAGCTTGTCCTAAAATTTCACAAAAAAAAAACTAACTTTAGATGTAAATATCCATCATTTTTTTAATTTTTGATAGAATATCCACCGATATCGATAATATCCCCGATATATCCATAAATTTAGAAGCCCGACATTGATGCCGATACCGATATTACGTTCCTTGTATATATATCACAACATCTTTGACCGGTAACAACTTGCAAGGCAACTCCAGATGTGTGAAGTTAATTAGTTACAGGTTGATTATGAATTATGATTGATGATTATGTGGCTCTGTTCCTGACTGTCTCAGAGAGCTTACTAGCTAGCTACTGAGTGCTATATAAGTTTCTCAAGGCTTTTTTTTCTCTCTGCAGATGGTGTGTGTTTGTGGTGAAGTGTAGCAGGCAATGAAAAAATAAAGAGCCAAGAGGAGTGCTATATATAAATACATTTAAGTGTGTATGCTTGCTTTATGGCGATTAATTGAACAAGAATAATTGGGAAATTGGCCACAATTGTTGATTAATTGGAAAACCCTAATAATTGGAAAAGGAAAACATAACAAATTAAAAGAAAAGGGAAATCGAGATCCAACTGCAAAGGAAGACGAAGTGAAAAAAAAAAAAAAAAAAAACTAAAGTGGAACCAATGCACCACCATATTCTAGCGTGAACTCTAGAGATGTTTAGATGGATTTTGGATCCATCTGAGACACAGAAAGTGGAGATAAAGTGGAAATCTTTGTTTAGTGGGATTCACCACAAAGAAAATCTTCAAAAGGGCAAAAAAAAAAAAAAAAAAAAATTCAAAAATCCTCCAACAAAAAAGTACTTCAAATCCTAGCCAACTCAAAATTGAATGCTGCATAAAAGTTGCATGTGAGAGAATTGTAAAAAAATAAATCAAAAAGAGCCCATATGATTAAAAGCGTAGAATGAAATGATAATAGTAACATACGTATACGAATTATAGAATAGATTTTCATGACAAACAACAGAAACCAAATATCAATTTCTTTTGAAAAAAAAAATTTATAAATTTGTGCAGTTGATTTTTCTACAAAAAACAAAAACACAGATATATCAATATTACTAAGAACAAATGAAAAAACAAAAAAACAAAAAACAAAAAACAAAAAAAAAAACAAAAAAAGTAATTTTGGGCTGTGGTTTCTAACCTTTTTTTTTTTTTTTTCTCTCTTTTTCTTTGTCCCCATGAAGAGAATATAGAGAGAGGAGTGAGTTGTTGGAGGATTAGTTTAGTTTTCTAGATGGGAGAAATGTCTAGTAAAGAAAGAAAACAGTGAAAGAGAGAAAGAATAATGAGGTTAGAAGAATGGGAGCTAGAGATATAAATAGAGTGAGATTTTTTAGTCTTGTACGGTCTTGTTCTGGAGCTGCAGTCATTTACAATTTTACATGAGATTAATAAAATGGGAATACCCTTAATAAGGTATAGTTTTACAATATAATCCTCTTAAATAAATATTTGAAATGCTTATCGAAACGAATAAAATATAAAAAATATATATATTTATTGGACATTATAGAAAAAATCAAGGTGAGGCCGGAACACTTTCCGCGGTGGCCATGGATCACGTCGTAGTTTGGGTCAACGGTGAGGCCACGACAACTCTGAATGGCTTCCAATTCTTATTGTTTGCTTAGTTTCGCCTCCCAATCTTGACTTTAAGATCAAACAACAAATGTAGGGAACATGTACCTACACATGGCTCACAAAACACATTATACACAAAAATACGCTCGAAAACGAGCACAAAAGCTAGGAAATGGGGACCTCAATTAAGTACAATTATCATTCGATCAATTTCCAAAAAAAATAAATTATAGATGGATTCATTGCAAACTTAACAATATTTTCTTTCTTGAAACTAACTAATTTCATATTCAGGTTAGTTGACGAAAAATAAAACACATATTAGAGTAGATGAAATTTAAAAATCAAATCATTAAAAGAAAAAACTCTAAAATTACGAAGATAGACGGCAGCCGACAGTTGACAAAGAAGAGATGAGGGCAGGGGCACTGGTTGGTGAAGAAGAATGGGAGGCGAACTGTTAATGAGCAAGAAGAGATTGAGTAGTTGGATGAGAGGAGGAGGAACTTTCAAGAAGAAAATTTTTTTTTGAAAGAGAAGAGGCAATAGGGGCTGCTGCTAACTTTTAAAATTAGGTGAATGAGCGCTAGGGTTTTCAGTTTCTTTGGAAACTACTTATAGTATATATTATATGCAAACAATTTTATAGTAATATGATGCAACCACCTAGGGCTTAAAATAAATTAAAATTAATAAGATATTAAAACCCTAAAAAATTAGGTTTTGTCTGAAGATATGAATAAAACAAATTGGATATTGGGTCGGGGTTATTTTTTTTGGGCCGGGGTTATTTTTTTTGGGTAATGTTTGAACTTTTTTTTTTTTTTTTTAAAAAAAGAAGAATGTTTGAGCTGTTCTATTTAAAACAATAATGGGGTCTTTTTTATTTTTTGGGCTTTTTTTTATTACAACTTTAACATACGATAACTAAACCCACATATCTATTTGGGGCCCCTTGGCATGACAGGCCCTGGGCGAGCAACCCCCCGCCCCACCCAGGGACACCCCTGTATAGCATCAGCGGCTGATAGAGGCAATGGCCTTCGGAGCTTGGTTGGTATGTGTCATGCACCTTGGAATGTATTAATTTTATATTCTTAAGATTCAAATTAATTAATGTTGGACAATGCTGGAGTGATTAGTCCAGAGTAAGTTTAACTCTTCGCTTGATATCTTTGTGAAAGATCTGGTCAAATTGATCACTACTCCATGCTTGAATCGAAACAATTAATTTATTAATAGTTTCTTCTTGTCTGACATAATTAAGTAATTGTCTATAGGGTATTGTGGCTCGTGAAAGCTCATCCCAAAAATTTCCAATGCGTTCCTGGCAGGTGCGATATGTAATCTAGCTACATATATATTCTTTATAGCGATATTAGCCATACTTATTTTACATTTTTAACTTGTAAATATTTTGTGTAAATTTAAGGAGCTTTCGACTTTTGTTTCAATTCATAGTTATCGGTATAAATCGATCCTCTACAAGGATGTAACCCTATATTAGTGGGTGCTATATCCTTTGATCATCTCTAAATTTTAGTACTTTACTTCGAATATAAATAAAATTGGTATAGCCCTACCAAGACACTTTATAATCAACATGTGTCTACAAATGTTGGAACACATACACACTACACACTACAAACTAAAACATGTGAATTAAAACCTATTAAGAAATATCATCACTAATGAGAAAATATTGGCTGATAATTATAAAGTTTGTGATTGATAAACAAACAAACGTAAACGCAAAGGTGGCCGGTTAATACATGACAAGACTAGTACTAAAGTTATCTTCCTTCTCCTTTCGAAGACATGTTATAAATGAAGTAGATAATCTATTCACATAAGAATGTTTGTTATCTTTCTTTGGCAATTAATAGAAAATCCAATACATGTTAGTTTGCTTATTTGTAGTCACTAAATCCAAAACGGTTGTTTCAGGGAAATTTCATAGAATGTATTGTACTGGCAAAAACTAAACACTGTTTTAGAAGCAAATATCTGACCTTGTTAAAACAAATTCAAAGCAGGACACTCAAAAGTGAAGAAAACATGAACATATAAACAGAAACTTCAAGTGCTATACATGAATTATTCAAATACAATTTGGACACAGTTGCACAAGCATGGAACATTATATGGATTAACTTACAAACGAGAAATCTTGTAATGGAAATGAGACCGATTATATGAGAGACTCATGTCATATGGAATGATTTGAATTGGAAATATACGTCAGCAGTTAATTATGAAGACCATTATAAATTACAATTAACGCCCGGTGTACGTGTCTTTTTAACTGAAAGGGTATAATGGGGGAATAGTCTGAATTACGGGAGATAATGACTATTAAAAGAACTAGAGGGGGATTTTGACCAGTAGTTCAAACTATAGGGACGATTTTGATAATTAAGATAATCATCAGCTGATCAGCGATAGTTAATGTTAAATACTAATTAACTACGGGCCGCGGGCCATACGATAATTGAAAGGTCAAAACTACCCACTCCAACGGACCAAAAGAATTTGAAACTTGAGCCAGTTTTCTCCCAAAATACAAGGGCACTACTGTAATTACATCTTCGACTCCTCTCTTTAACAATTCCCGCTGTTACCAATCCAAAAAATTATCATGTTTGTAGTTGACAGTTGCAGAGAAATGGAATCGGACTTTATTGAGATCTCCGGCGAAGATGATTCGCTATTGCCGCTGCCAAAGATCACGAACGACGACGTTTCAAGTCTCGGCAAAAGCTTTTTCTCTTGCTCCCCTCTTCAACTCCCCAGATCCGACTGCCCTGTCAAACCTCATGTCCTCTACCACACTCCCTCCGGTTAGGGTTTCACTTTTTTTTTTTTTTTACTGCATTGTGTTTGTTTCATTCAAATTCCGGTTCTTTAGATTTTTATTCGTGTAATTTGATTCGTAATTGGTAAACCGTAACCTATAACTGTTTAATTAGATTGTCGGATATTTTGGATTTGGGGTTTTTGTGTGTTTTGATTAAATGTTGGATCTAATGCTTCAATGTCAATTCATTATTTTTTTTAAATGTATAAAGAAACTGAGTTACGTTTACTGTATTGTAGTGAAATTGAAAGGCAATGAAGACGAAGAAAAGCTGGATTCATTATCACATAGAGATGGTGTAAACAAAGAGAATATAAATTTAAACAAACCAGAATTGCCAAAACTCAATATGGAGCCACAACAAATGAAGAGGAAGAAAAAGGGATTCAATATGCGGAAAAGCTTGGCGTGGGACCAGGCTTTCTTTACTGAAGAAGGTGATCTAATGTTTTTTTTTTTTTTTTTTAGTGAACTTTTTTTATTCCTCTTAAAATTCAAAGAATGTGAGTAGGAACTCTTAGTGAATTAAACTTACTAGTTGCTTTGTGAGTTAGGTGTTCTGGATCCGTTAGAGTTGTCTATGATCAGTGGCAGTTTTGGCAAGTCTAGTGGGGAGATGTTGTCGGCTATTCATGCAAATCTGAACACATCCAAAGCAGCGACTAAAGAATTAAAAGTTTCTAAGGTACCAGTTCCAAAGCCGGATGCTTCTGTGATTTCTGCCACTGCTAAAAGCACAATTCTGTGTACAAGCAGCTCAACGCAAAATCAGATTGCTCAACGAGGTAATTTAGGTGTAAATCTCCTGATTTTAGGTGTCTGGATTTTGTGTTTTAAAGGATTATTTGTTGAGTTAAATTTTCCATCGGCAATTCATATTTTGTTTGTTCAAAGTTTAATATGCATGCTATCTTCATGGTCTGGGATAATGATACTTCTCTGTCAATTCAAATGTCACACTTTCATCAGATGGAACTTACATATGTGTATTATTTTGGTTTCTTCTTTCTCTCTCAGCTGTCAATGCTCAAAGAAATATTGGATTAAAGGGTTCCATAAACAATTCTAAAATTGCCCAAAACAATGCTAAATCTGATTTTGCTAGAAAATCTATGGCCTCAAAATCCTCTGTTCAACCAGCTAGAAGAAATATGGTAAGGAAACTGAACTCTTAGAAGTGATTGCTTTTTAGATCTACATTATGGAATGTTCTGGGGGCTATTTGCAATTTATACTCCATTGGCATTTCCTTACTATGGCAAAGCATGCATTTTATATTTGTGATTTTCTTTCAAATTTACAGGTCAGTTCAGTGTCAAAACTCAATTCATCAACCAATTCACAGCATCTTTTTGTTACCAAAGCTAATAATGGCTTAAAGATAAACCCAGCTCCAGAACTTCAAGCTTTTGGGCATGCATCAAACAACGTTAAGGGTGGTTCCAGCAAATCAAAAATTTCTCTCCCTCAAAGGGTTCCATGCAGTGCTGGAAGCATGCAATATGCTCAACCACAAACAGCTAAACCATCAGGTTTGCGAATGCCATCACCGTCATTGAGTTTCTTTAATCAGGTAAACTCAAATGGATTGTTTCAAATAATTAGAGAGATGCATTCATTGTGAATTATTGTCAAGTGTTACTACTTACTGAACTGTTTGATTGAATGTTCTATTTTTTTTTTTTTTTGGTCTTTGCAGTCAAAAGCTTCACATAATTTATTACAGAGAAGCAATCAAGCTTGCAATTCGGAGTCAAATATTCCTAACTTGAGGAAATTTAGTGTATTGAACACTATTAATGAAAGGTCCATACCTGCGCCTGGGAAGATAGCGAACATGGTCAACAATGTGTCACCGAGTGCAAACTTGAGACTCCCAGGATCAATTTCAGGATCTTCTATTCCATCCAATGCTAAACTTGATTCACACGAAAAGATGAAATCCAACTTGCATAATGATGATATGCATAAAGTGTGTATGAATGTGACATCTAACTGTAACAGTTCTGACATTTTAAAGCTGCAACAGTTGCATAATCCATGCAATGATTTTGAGCAACAATCTGGGCAACATGCAGAACCAAGCAAAAAAGAGATCTCTCATGTGGAGGATAATGAATTGCTGAGTAATGATAACAAATTGCTCTTACAAAGAGCCCCCGAAGTGAAGGAGGATGAGGACAATGAAATAGTTGCCAATGTCTACCCAATAAGTATAGATTTGAGTGGGGATGAATCTGAAAACCTTGATTGTAAGTCCCATCTTTTCCCAACAATGCAAGTAGATGGTGTTTCTGAGACAAGCACAAGGGACATGATTGACCATATATGCATAGATGAAAAAACGTGTGATTCATCAATTAAGAATCATGGTGTCTTTTTAGAGTCACTGTATGTGAAGAGTTGCGTGCCTGATGTTAACGAACAATCCAAGGAACAATCAGATAAGAAGAAGCCTTCCACTTGTCAAGATGGTCAGATTTCTAATGAGAGTCAGAGGCCATGGATACACAATGATACTTTGTCCAAGGAGAGTGGATCTTTTTCAGAGTTCCAACAATGCAATAATGCATTGATTGCAGATGCCAATCCAGAGGCCAGATGCTGTAGTGTTAGTGAAATAGAAAGTTCTCACAGTCCATTTCAATCCAAAAACACAGAGGAAGCCAAAGACTGTGTGGCTGGAGTTGATATCTTCATTACAAAATCACAAGTGGGAGATGTAGAATTACAGTCTGCAGGTGGAATGCCATCAGTTGGAAGCAGAAACAATAAATTGTGCTCTCCAGTTTTAGATAGTGTTGATTTAATGGTTGTTGATGATGCGAGCAAAGTTACAATTGATTCTGGCGGAAGCAGATCAAAATGTTCCAGCGTTACATTTTCAATATCACCTGCTGTGAAAAATTGTAGTTTTGATACGGCTAAAACAGCAGAGTGCCTACATAGTGATGATGCTTTGTCAGATTCCATTGATGCACTGTTCAGCAATGATATAAAGCTCCATGGTCAAACTACTTCCGGGGAATCAGAAATGATGACTGAAGATCAGATAACAGCTACAATAACCACTGGAGATATTCAGCTCTCAAATGTTCCCGATAGTGGAGATTTCAGTGGGTGTGAGCTGGAAAATCTTCAGCATTTGACATCTCAACATGGCGCTATGGTGCAACCTGAGGTAAAAAATGTAATTGCTGCACTGCAAGTTAATGGTGGTTTTGAGACACAAGATATAAATAAGCACAAAGATATGGAAGACAATATACCACAAAACAATCGCTGCTACAACTCTGATTTACTGCCTGGAGATGATACTCCTTTTTATCAGCAGAGTACTTCCATAGTACACAATGACGGGTTGACTTCTATGCACATTGTCAACAGTCAGTCTGAGGAGGGCAATGAGCTTTTGTTTAATAAGGGTATAAACTTTGAGAAGTCCAGTAATGTTGATACTGTGAACATTGCAGATATAAGTCGGGATGTCAAAAATCCAAGTGGAAGACGATCAGATAGCTGTCATGTTCTATTTCAACATGAGCACACAGAAAAAGCTAATGAAGAAATTGCTGTGGCTAATAACACAATTAAGAAATTACTTGTGGATGATGCACAGATACAGGACTTAGATGGGAATATATCAGTTGATAGCTGCAACTGTAACCTTAATACTTCAGCAGTGAAGAATAAGTCTTCAGTGTGTGTTGATGGTGTACATGAACAATCTGTGGCGCATTCCGATCCTGACCCTGTATCTGCACTAGGTTCAATGGATTCCCATTAATCCTGTTGGAATGACAAGTTAACCACAAACAACTTTTCTTCTGAAGCATCACAGGAAAGAAATGTTTGTGGGAGTGTGATGGATGTTGAATCAAGAAGTTCTATTGTTGGGACTCACATAGTCCTTGCATTGAAGAATGGTGGTACTCTTGAGGAACAAGAGCCCGACTATCCATCTGAAGTGTCTTGTTCTTTTGACATCAAGAAATCTGTTCAAAATCCTATATATCATGCTGATACTAAGTTCAGGCATGATGATGATGAATCCAATCATGCTTATTTTGTGGGATTTGATGTGTCTATGGAGATGAGAGACGATCAAATTTCAGGGGGAGCAAAATCTGGCAATTCTAAGGAAATTCAGATATTGTCAAGCGTACAAAATATAGAAGTAAATATACTGAACAGTGTTGTTTTGGAAGAGGAAGTTGAAAGGAGTAATGACAGTCCAAACCGTAAAATGCAGCATGAGTTGGAGGATGGCATGTGTGCTACAGAAGATAAAGATGGATGTGTCTTTCAGGTTTTGAAATTTAATGAATCTAAGAGTGATGTTTTGCCTGAGGAAGCTGAAACTACTATTTTGCAAAAGATTGGTGGTCCTAACAGTTACATGAAGCATGAGTTGGAAGACACTATATGTGCAGCAGATGATAATGATGAAACAAAACTTCTGTTAGTCATTATTTCTAGATCAAAGCTAACAGTGTTTGTTTTCCTGTTTTGAATTTGTTCCTTATTTTCATTTAGAAAACCGTTTTGAGTGATTAAGAGAATTTCGGAGTGGATTTTGACCCTGATTGTTTTTCATGGCGGTGGAAATTCTGGGAATGATAAG
This sequence comes from Acer campestre, assembly GCA_954870605.1. Taxonomy (NCBI): domain Eukaryota; kingdom Viridiplantae; phylum Streptophyta; class Magnoliopsida; order Sapindales; family Sapindaceae; genus Acer; species Acer campestre. The sequence goes on from OX940812.1 coordinate 5,265,075, forward strand.
AAAAAAATTGATCTTGTGATAAAACCTCCACCATATGCTGTTCCATTTTCTGATGAATGGTTAGCTGCATTTGAAGCCGCTGGAGAGGTAATCAATTCTCTTTGAGATGCTGTAAAGAGGGAAAAAAATGTTGCATTTTTAATTAGAAATTTTGCCTGTCAAATATTTTGATTTTGACTTGGTGATCAAGTTTTTCATGGCATTACAATCCTGATTAATCTGATTAGCAGTATTGATTAATCAGCAGTTTTATATCTTATAAGGGTGCAAATGCCATTTTATATATGGTTGAGATATATGCATAACTTATAGATCATGTGCACCCATCCCAACATGAACATCCTTAATATAAGCCGGTTCTTTCTATCAAATATAGGACGGAGGATCAAATTCTAGTAGAATATTTTGTAAACTGTTGACATGTGCATTTTTCGTCGTTAAAAAGATCGTCCGTCAAAGAAATTTATAAAACTTAGCTTTGCTCAAAAATGTTTTCAAAACACAAGTATGGTGGCAAGCAAGGGTCGTCCACATAGATCGGAGGTAATAGTGATCAAATTAAGATTAATAATACTAGCTATACGTAAAAAATAAAAGTGCAATGGAATGATAAGATAATGAGTGGGAGTCAATGTATAAAAGTTAACAACTAAAATGCAAGCTATAATTATGTTGATTAATCTAAAGTTAACTAACAATTAGCAAGAATATGGAATGATAAGATAATGAGTGGGAGTCAATGTATTCACAACACAAGTAGTGGGCTACCCATTTATCGCTTTAAGAATCAATTCAATCATTTAGGGCTAATCTATCTTAAAGTGTGAATTCTCCCCTACAACCCAACTATTGATGTGCTAGATTGAGGTAAGGGAAATCCTCTTTAAGCCTAGATAGATTAACTAGCTGGGATATGTTAGATTAACTAGTCTGGATGTTTATGTGATTTCATTGATAGGTGTTCTTAGTGTTGGTGTGATAGTGATAATGGTTTCTTGGTTTCTACCTGGGTTTCTGGGTGGGTGTTCTTGTTTCTATTTCTGGGTGTGGGTGTATACTGTTGTGTTTGTGTTTGTATTTTGGTGTTGATGTGTGTTTGTGTTTGGTGTTGATGATAATAACGGAATAACCCAATTTTTTTTTTTTTTCCAAATATGATATTTTTTTTCTTTTCTTGATTTGTTCAAAAAGTTTTAGTTTTCCAGATTTGTTCTCTTGTTCATCTTATCTTCGAATCTCTTGGATTTTTTTTTAATAAAACCTTCTCTTCTTTTTAATTTTAATTTTTGTTAAATTAAAAAAAATCAATTTTTTTGTATTTAAACTTCTAATTATATATTATTATTATTATTATTATTATTTTAGCTGACACATGGCATATTCCATTTATAGACTAAAATACCCCTAAAACCGTTATCTTGTAATAACGATTGCCTAACATAAGGACCCATTTGATGTATTTCTGAAAACATAGGTACCACGGGGTTATAAAAAAGCAAACACGCTTAAAAAATTGATGTTTTCTCAAAGCTTATGGACTAAATTGATAATACCCCCTTTATTTATTTATTTATTATTATTATTATTTTATGATATCTATTAATTCGAGACTATGCCCTTGTTGGCGGCGACATTTTGAGTTATGCATGTCTTTTATTTAAGCTATCAATTGCTTCATTGATTATCCAGAATTAAAATGAAAAGAAATTAAGGTCCAAAGAATAGAAAATCAAATAAAAAGGGAAAATCGTAAATATCCCCTGATTTTTGACCTAATACCAAATCAAACCCTCTGGTTTAAATAATAGTCAAATCAAACCCTACAATTAAATAGATTCTAGGCTTAATTGCAGAAACATCCCTTAAGTTTAGACAAAACTGTGTTTTTATGCAACATTTCCGTTTATTGCACAAACACCCCTATAAAACGTTGACCAAACATTGACAAAAATGGAATGACGAAAATACCCTTACACGGAATTATGAATCCCCCCCCTGAACTTTGTCATATTAGATAAACCGGTCCCTCTATTTTCTATAATAGCAGGTCAACCCTTGAAAATCTTTAACCTCTAGTTGAAAAAAGTTAATAGCTCTAATCAAGGATTGAACTATCAGCCTTATGGTTAGAAGCCACAAGTCCTAACCAACTGAGCTATGGATGCTCATTGTTAGAGTTTGTTGATTTAAATGTATATACCTAGTTATATAATAATGTGTGTGTATATATACATATATATATATATATTAAGGTTTAATTGACAAAATAATTTAAATCTATTTGTTTCCATAATTTTAACAGATTTAAAATAATTATTTCCCATTTATTTTCTTATTTTCTTTTTCTTTTTCATGAATATGTTTTTATATATTAAATTAAATGTGAGTTTATTTTAAATATATATGAGTTCATTTTAAATTATATAAACATATTTAAATCATTTTAAACAAATTATTTAACTATATATGTACATGTAAAATAAAGAAAAAGAAAAAGAAAAAGAAAATTAGAAAACAAAATGAAAATAATTAATTTACATCTATTAAAATTATGGAAAGAAACAGATTTAAATTATTTTGTCAATTAAGCCTTAAAATATGTAACTCTATATATATATATATATATCAAACATATATACATTATATAACTAGATATATAAATTTAAATCAAAAGCTTTAGCAATGAGCTTCAATAGCTCAAATGGTTAGGACTTGTGGTTTTTAACCATAAGGTTGGTGTTTCAATTTCTAATGAGAGCAATTAATTTTTTTTAATTAGAGGTTAAAGGATGTCAGGGGTTGACCTGCTATTATAGAAAATATAGGGACCAATTTATCAAATATGAAAAAGCTCAGGGAGGGAATTGATAATTCCGTGTAAGGGTATTTTCGTCATTCTATTTTCGTCAACGTTTAATAGGGGTATTTGTGTAATAAACTGAAAGGTTGCATAAAAAAAACATAGTTTCTTCTAAACTTAGGGGATGTTTATGCAATTAAGCATATAATCTATTTAATTGTAGGGTTTGATTTGGCTATTGTTCAAATCAGAGGGTTTGATTTTGCATTAGGTCAAAAGTCGGGGCAGGGGGGTGGTTATGTATTTGCGATTCTCCCTTTATTTTTTCATTTTGTTTTCCAACTTTGGATCCAATTTTAAGATCCAATCGATTTTTTTTTTCATTTTCTTTCAAGAAAAAATCAGTTTTTTTTTTTTTTTTTTTTTTTCATTTTTCTTTAATTTATTATGATATATTTTAATTTTAAACTAAATTTTCTTCTTTTTTTCTCAAAAGAAAACTAGAATGTTTCATTTTATTTTATTTTTAAAAAGGAAATAAATGTCCCGTGGTAAAGACATCATTTTATCTATTCTGTAACCTTTGACCGTTAAAATTTTGGTCAAATGGACCAATTTGATACATTTTTGAAAAGTAAAGGACCACGGGTTGTAAAAAAGCAAACATGCTTAAAATATTGATGTTTCCCCAAAACCTAGGGACTAACTTGATAATACCCTTAAAAAAAAAAAAACAAATAAATAAACTCCAAATATCGCCACTCGGCCCACTCGCCATAGATGAAATTAATTGAAGTTACATATTGACATCTAATAAGGCTTCTTCTCTCAATCTCCAACTCAACTTCTGAGAAAAAAATGAATCCAAATCCTAAAAAAATCTCATTTCTCTCTTTCGTTTTATCAAGACACAACACCGATACGAGTGCACCATTGCCGCCACAGAACTATGATAATCTGAGAACAGCTGTTCCTTACCTGGTTGATGCCAAAGTCATTGCTTCATTAATAGAAGCCCCTTCGTGCCGAAATCACCAAGGCCCACTTCCTCCTCAGCTCGCTCGAGCCCCGACCAGACCCGGAAATTGTCGTGTCGGCCCGATCCTTAAAAATTGACTTTTTGCCACTCCTTCTCATTTGTGCTTAATGAGCAAACCCAAAAAAAAAAAATGCGTTCAATCACAGAACAAGGAATGAATGGAAAAAAATGAAAAAAATTATATAAAATTTATATTTCATATAAGAAACCATCCAAGTTTATAACCTTTCAAACAAAAAACATATATTAGTGTAAAACTGTTCTGCTTCGTAGAAAAAGTGAGCTCTCTCCGCAAACATACACACATGAATCTTCTAATTTTTACTCTTTCTGGTGTTTAATTAGCTTATATAATATTAGCCTTTCTCGAGTAGATTATGATCTGCTTGACCAACTTCAAAACTATATAGTTTTCTCTGGTTTTCGTACTGTTTGTCAAGTAATTTATGTTAGAAAACACACATGGGAAGCCAAAAAAAGATGAGACATATCCCATATTGAAAATACAAAAAGCAAAAGAAAAGAATAAATATATTTTTATATATATATATATATCAATGGACAATAATTTTCAAGTCAGCACCCCCTCATTGTATTACTATCAGCACTTTTAATGAAAGCCATTAGATTTAAATGATTTCACTTGGCTGTGTGCTCTTGTTAAAGCATCTTTTAAATCCAATGACTTTCATTAAAATGTGCTGATAGTAATACAATGAGAGGGTGCTGACTTGAAAATTACTGTATCAATGGATTTTGAAATTTACATTAATCATAACTAGGTTGTTAGACATCTCTACAACTAATTGAGACCTCATGTATGTGCATGTAGGCTTTGTTGATAACTAGGATGTTGATTTGCATTATAATATCTAGTTAAGCATATAGTGCTTAGTCTACCACTCATTGCATTTGTACATCATTGTGATATACACTTAGACTTATAATTCTCTTCAAAAGTCAAAGTCTTATGGCTTCTAGGTGAAGTTGCACAAGCATTGTACTAGCTCCTCTGTAAAAGGTCTGCTGGTAGATTAGGAGGTGCTCACTTGAGAGTGTAACCTTCTCTTCATATAGAGGTTGTCTAAGGTTGGTCTAGGTTCGTTATAAAAGGCATGTGGGTAGTAGTGGTGGGTTAGTGACCGTGTAGGGTTTGACGTGGTCAACCTAGGTTGTAAACACCATTACATATAGTGGATTCGAGGATTGCGTGTGGCGCACTTATCAGCCCGTGGTTTTTTCCTTGTTGAAGATTTCCACGTAAAAATCAAGTGTTCTTTAAATTCCGTACTTTCACTTGATTTATTTTGTTGTGTGTTTGGGTTTTCATATGTTAATTTTGACTAATCCAAAAAAATTGATAATAATCGATTAACAACCCATTCACCACCCCCCCCCCCCCCCCCCCCTAGGTTGTTTAGACACACTCTATATTTATTTTCAACTTCTCTATAGCTTCATCTTTGTTTTTCAACAAATATACATAGCAGTATTTGGTGCTATCATATATAAACGTGATGAAATATTTGTTGCCACCTCTTGTTTGAACAAATTTTAAATCACATATATTTGTGTGAATTAAAACAAGAGGTTCAAATTTCCTTTCAATAGTTTGAAATGATGACCTTGTTAGTTTTGCTTCAATGCAAACTTCACACTTATGTTTGTGATCAATATTAAACGTGGGAATATGATCTAAGTTAATTAGTCTACGTAGAGTATCAAAATTAACGTGTCCTATTCTACCATGCCATAAATTGGAAGACTCAAGCAAATAAACTGAAGCATTATCTTTATTGATAGTTCTTTAACAACAGATACATTAAGTGTAAAAAAACCCTTTAGTTACATATCCCCTACCCACATAAGTTCCCCGCTTAGTCAAAACTACTTTGTTTGATTCAAACACCCATGCTGATTTAGCAACGAACCAGACACCAAGTTCTTGTGAATTTCAGGTACATACAGCACATTGTTCAAGCTCAAGGTTATACCAGATGTCATCTTGAGAACGACTTGACCATGTCCCTTTACGTCAAATGAGGCTGAGTTGCCCATATACAGCTTTTTCCCATTCGCCTCTTCTTCAAACGTATTGAACATCTCCCTGTCAGAGCATATATGACAAGTGGCCCCAGTATCCAACCACCACTCCCTCGTGTTTGACCCGACTAGGTTTGCTTCTGTCACAACTGTAGAAAGATTGATATTTGAAACATCTTTTGAGATCCCAGCAACCATGTTTGCCTCATGGTTCTTCTTCTTCTTTGACAATCTGCACTCAGAAGATTTGTGACCCAGCTTGTCACAGTTGAAGCACTTCTCTTGGAATTTTGGCTTCTTAGAGGCTCCTCCTTTTGGACCCAATTTGGATCCTTTCCTAGGCTTGTTCTTCTTAAATTTGGAACTTTGCCCATGCTCTACAACATTAATCTTAAGGCAGATTAACATCTTTCTTGTCATACTTCCTGTGATCTTCTTCAATACGAAACTTGAGAATGAGATCCTCAATCTTCATCTCCATTCGCTTGTGTTTGAGATAGTTCTTGAATTCCTTCCATGATGGAGGTAGCTTCTCAATGATAGCAACCACCTGGAAGGTTTCACTCTGGATCATCCATTCGGCATGTATTTCATGCAGAATCACCTAAAGCTCTTGGACTTGACTCATAACTGTCTTGGAGTCCCCTATCTTGTAATCAAGAAACCGGCCCACAACAAACTTCTTGGATCCAGCGTCCTCAGTTTTATATTTCCGGTTGTATAACCTACATTCAGTTTATATTTCATTCAGTTTTATATTTATACAATTTAGGGTTGTTTATACACCTAAATTGAGGTATACAATTACACATAAATTCAGGGTTGTTTGTGAAATTTACCCACCAAAATAACCTCTCATTTTTACCCAAGGGCACTATTGACTTTCCATACCCCAAACACATTTCAATTGGGATGTTTGTGTTTGAATAGGACATTTATTTAAAATTTTGCTTTATTAGATAAATAGAAGGTATGCTTGTGCAGTTAACCCAGATTTAAATATAAAAAGAATCCAAAATTAATTACTGTAGTCATTAGTCATGTCTTGTTCAAAATCAGTCTATAATGTACTTAATTTTTTTTTGAAAAAGAAAATAGTTTTTTTTTTTTTTTTAATTTTTTTTAATTTTTTTAATTTTTATTATTTTTTTAACTATATTATCAATACATAATTTTAGAATGTGCCATGTACACAATCTTAGAGGGTTGCAAGTTGCAACTATCACTCTAAAAAAATTCATTTTTTAAGTTCAGCCCCTAGCCATAGAGCTCACGGGCCTAGTCAATTTGAAGGTCAAGGGCAAACTCAGCCCAACCCATTTGACAATCTCTATCAAACGGGACCTATTGAGTTTTAATGGCGTTTGAATCCGATCATGAACATTTTTGCTTTTCTTTTGCTATTTTCTATTTCTTTTCGTCTTTTCTTTTTTTAGGTTTTAGAAGTACCAACCAAACAAGTGCATATCTTAGCAATTCACGAGCATGATATAATTATTTTATTTTATTTGTTGGGAAGGGAAGGACTCGAACCCGTAACCTCATGGTGCAGGTGTAAAGGTTTACTGTCGAACAAACCTCATCTCTGATAGGATAAAATCACCACTAACAATAACAAACAATATTTATCCTCTCGTGTGAACCTAATAGGAAGCAATTAAATAGAGCAGCAATATACACAACCACAAGCTCAATCACAAACACAAGAACACCAAGTATTTTACGTGGAAAACCTCCCCAAATTGAGGAGTAAAAACCACGGGTCCTCCGAAATCTCCACTATCAAAATATAATGGGAATACACAATGTTCTCTCTAGCTCAACTAGAGGCATATAACACAGCAATCTCAAGATTAACTAATCTTGGCAACACATGCAAAATCAACAAGAAAAACAAGAGAGTTAGGATTACACAAACTCGAATCCTCAGTTCTGGGTGTGCGTCTCTCTCCTGAGATTTCCGTTCAACAATCCGAACAGTCAGATCGTAGAACCACGAGTGAAGAAGGTTCTGTCCAAATTTCAGCCCAATCGGACGGCAGATCAAAGAGACATCTCTCTTTGAAGAAACCTGCGCAGCACCTCCCCTGTTTTCTGTCCAGCCCACTTCGGAACCGCAAATCTCACAACAGGGATATCCGTTCGACAATTCCACCGTCCAGAATGTAGACCCTAGTGTGGTAAACACGCCTGCAAAGTTTGAGCTCGATCGGACCAAAAATCGATCTTTGATTATGTCTTGACAGCAACCTCAGAAAACCAGAAATATTTCTGCACACTTTGCACACACTGATCACTCTATTCTCTTGTCTCTACTTATCTTTTTCAGCTAGGGTTTTAACCCTTTTATACTACATGTAAAATGACCAAAAGGTCTTGGGCCATCCACATATATTATGTGGGCTTTACCATATAAGAATGGTAAACTCTCTTTGGGCCATCTCCACATCCCAACCCAACAATCTCATCCTTGATATAACTAATTTGGGCAACTAAAGGCAAAATTAACAAACGACAATCTCGAAAAGCCTACCTAAATGATACAACCCTTGTAGAACCGTCAAAAATTTCACGTCACAGCTACTGTTTCTGTTCTAATTCTATAACAAAATTGCATGAGGCCAAGAAGTATGCAAAACCATCGGTTCTTACAATAAAATATAAATATATGGGGAACGGAGATAGCATCATCATTCAGCCGACTAAACACAATGCCGTTCAAAGAGATTAACACAAACCAACCTTCAGTCCAATGCCAAGAGTCTCTTTCTGGTCTCAATTTCAATGCACTCTGGCTGATATTGATCCATTGATCATTTTGTTTAAAGTTGAAAATGAATTGATAGAAACCTTGCCCTTTGAAAAACTAACAGAGAGCACTCCCAAAGAATCTGCAAAGAAATGAGAAGGCCAGATGAAATGCATTGAAACAATATTGGAATATGGAAATACAAAATTGACCTACTACATACAACTGTCATCGATATATACTGGAATTATTTCCATATGATATTATGTATTTCTTATCTGGTCCTAAGATGAATAGGCAACACAAAATTCAACTGTGCATATCATATACCCTTGATGACCTCAAAATTTGATGCAGTAACAGCTGTATATTATAATAACAAAGATAGAAAAAGAAATAGAGAGAATTGATTAACATACATGCAGGGAGAGAGATTTCTATGAACTCTGATGGCTGAAGTTCATCTAACTTTTATTGGCACCAGCAGATGCCCTCTTTTTCCTCTTGTGCTTTGGCTTCACAGCATCCTTCAAAGTTTTTGGTCCATCCTTCCGTAATCCAGCTTCAGATGCCTCAATTTCCATAGAAGCTCACTTATGGAAATCTTTCGTAATCTACACGTCAGTTTGTTTGCAAATCTTTCGTGTCCTAGGACAAACTCGCTCGAGCATAATTTCTATGCACCAATAGCCTTCTAGCCTAGGGACTGTTGGATTGTTTATTACTTTGTAGAAGATGAGTGGTGTAGTAGGTGATGGGTGTTATAGTCTTGTTACTCTATATATGGGTCTTGTTACCATTTTTCCAATGGTTGAAAAATGTGTCAACACTTGTGTGAGAAAAAGGGACTGCGGATACCCATAAAGGTATGTGTGTTTTTCCAACGAAAGACATGATATTCACATGCATGCTGATGCTCATCCCTGTTTCCCATTTTTCAACCCATAACCCTTGCCTTCAAAAGATGAAAAAAGATAACACCTCTCTCTCTCTGGTAAATATCAACCCTACAACACAGAACACCTAAAATTATTCTTGCTACTCTCTGAACTATGGTTCGTGCCAGGAGAAGGATTTTAGCTCCAGTATTTTTCTAGATTTACTTTATTACATACCCTAAAACCCTATAATTTTCCACCCCATGAGCCACTAAATTATCAAATTGCAGAGAAGCTTAAGCATCAAAGATTACTACATTACAAAAGCAGCAAGAAGCAAATGTAGTAATAACAAAAGCAAGGTACCACGTGAAGCTAGAGAAGCTTTCAGGAAATCTGAATCAACACCCATCGAGCAAGGATCCCTGAGATGAGAGGCAAAAAATATGAGTTGGAAAGAAACCAAAGAAAATAGTAAGTTAAAGCATAAAAGAGGAATCTGTTATGACCTTTTTCATAGGGTCAACTTATATAGAAAGAAAAGAAAGAAACAGAAGAAAGAAAAAAAAAAACATCACAAATGTAAAATGTCCTTAATAAGACAACTGTTGCACTATACTTATTACTTTAAATTTCAAAAATAAGATCAAGAATCGGCTTAGTACACCACGGAAAGAGATGCCTCCACAACAAAGATAATTCAATCAGATCAAGATGACCAACTATCAACAGGCGTCCCAAGAAACATCTCTGTGCTAAAGGAGTGTCCAATATCCCAAAAGCATAATTTCCAAAGTTTCTACAAAGCATTTGTAAAAGAAGTCTATTTAGATGTTTTAAACATTTAAAGTTGGATCTATATAGCTGTAAAAAATTTAAATGAACTGAGTTGCATGGCATCATTCCATTTCAACTCTCATCACCTGTAGGCAAGTTTCAAGAGGAAGGGGTTGCACACCCAAAATTTATATCAATACTTCTACTATTATGTTAAGAATAAGCTTGAAAAGCAAAAAATGAAATTGTTTAGGTTATTAAAAGACAAAACACAAACAAGCTACAATAATGTCATGTAGTATAACTTATTACTCACCAGTCACCACCGGTGAACTATCTATTTCACTAACATTTAAGACAATAATTAGTCAAATTATAGTCGATGGATATCAAAACTGAACCCCTTGTTCCCTACTATATTCAAATTTTCGAATAAGATATACCATGAAAGGAAATTAAAACCTAAGGTATTGATCAGAGAACTTGCGCGCTTTAAAACCAATACATACAAACTATAAAAGGTTCAACAAGTTCTTTACAAATACTCAACTTAGCGAAATAAAAACACTTTTCCATTTCTTTCTTAAGTTTTAAGAATGCTGATCTCATTTCAAGTACAAATACTCAGTACTTCAACATAAGTTTTCTGCCTTTAAGTAAGATACAAACTACATTTTAAATTTACTAAGGAAACACCATACCAACTTGTGCGGCCTCCAACAAGATTAGTACTGCCACCATCCCACTTATTTCCACCCAACTCAGATAATTTGGTTTCACCTTCACCGTCTTTCTGACTAGCACAACTTCCCTCCGATGCCAGTTTTGACCTCTCCATGACAACTCACTTACACGGTTACACCCTTATGTTCAAAAGACAGGTTTTGCTTTCCTTTCACATTACCACCAGAACCAATACCCTCCAAAGCAATTGAAGCTGGGTAACGCTTGATCTTACTTAACGCTCGTTTTGTCTTGTATGCTTCAACCTATATCAATATGTGGAAATACTAGGTCACAGCAAGAAAACAGTTCAAGTAGAAACAACAATTTGGCAAAATAATTTCATCAAGAAAAGAACCTCATTAAAGCCATAAAATCACATTCAAAGCAACATTATTTGGTTCCTAACATATATAAAAGCAAATTAAACCGTTGCCTTTCCTTTTCTGGACAAGCTGATCAAACCTCTGAATTGAAAAAAAAATGTCTGATGCAAAATGTTAACAAGGAGTATATTTTTGAAAGTACCAACAACGCAGTAAGGCTAATGAAGATCTAGCATTGCATTCAGAAAAGGAGCAACTCTGGTTTCTAACTCTAAATCTACAGATCTTCAAGCCCATAGTGCATTCAGAACAGACATGCTTTCCAGTGAGGAAATGATTTTAGGTTCAACCCTCACCTCAATAATCTGGATCTCATTATACCTACACTGATTTAGTTCAGGCAATTATTCCTTTCTACAGTTCTGCCCTCAACTAACCAGAACACTCAAGCATGGGTTACCTTTTTCCAATGAAGAAATGAACAGTTTTCTCATCACAAACTTGTCAAAGAAAACAAAAGGTCAAAATTTACTTATAGAAAGGGCAAACAAATGGGGATGGGCAGTCATAAAACAATAAAGTTATCTAATGCGCCACTCTAGACCAATATTAAATTTCGTTTGTTATATCGCTGAAGTAACACTTACCTTAAATCAAAGATTTCAGAAGCCCACTGATAAGTTTGCTTGACTAGACTAATTTACAATTGTATAGACATTTTAAACATAGCTATTAATTAAAAGGATGGTAGGCAAATTTGAGGAAGAATTTCATTAAGGACCTAGTGACCACAAACAATTCAAGTGTTCATCTTCACCACACAATGCAGAAAAAGAATCCAGCAACTTCATGATTTGGTTAGTAATCTCTCCCAAACCACTGGAAAGGTGTCATAAAGCAGAACTGGATAAAAATGGCAAGTTTCATAATCATATGTTTTACTACACCTTCTAAAAATCATGTGCTAATATGCCTAATGGAGTAAAAATGAAATTCACCTAGAGCTCTCCATCTCCCCTTTGTTGGTAAAAATAATAAATACATCAAATCACCAAAGAAGAGTGAACATCAAGGAAAATTAAAATAAATAAAGATGCCTACCATCTCAAATCCAATGCATCATAAAAATATTTATATAAAAAAAATAAATAAATAAATAAATAAAATAAAAAAAAAAACTAAACAAAACAAAAAACCAGCAAATTAGATTTTGTCAAAAAAATATAGGACTCGACATCAACCTAATGGAACTTATATTACATCAAACTATAAATCGATAATTGCCTTTGTGCCTCCAAAATCTACCGTGTCCATGAAGCCTCCTAAAAGCCCCATAAGTACTTGTAAATTAAGTTCCAACACCAAAAACTTAAAACAAGATTTTTTGCAAAAAAAATCCAAGACCAATGAGTGAAAAAAAAAGTCAGAAATATGACGGTCCAAATTCTGAAAAGGAATATTGAAAAAAAAATAATAATAAATAAATAAATAAATAAATAAATAAAAACATAAAGTTTGGAAAAGGAATGCTTAAATTGGATGGAGATCTAGGTTATGATGCTGACCAATGTATAATACTTCTGTGCACGAGGCAAAGCAAGCTAAGTTAAAATTGCTCCACTTGGCACTATGTTTAAGATCAGCTTGTTAGACTTTTAAATGAGAAAATGTTGTGAGCTAACAGAAAAAGGAAAAGGCCCAGAAATGAAGAAACTGTACAGTTTGCCTTTCACCACTGCCAGATCTAATTGCAGATAATCAATCAGAGAGTAGAACATCTTGTAGGCATAAAATATAATAATTAAGAAGCATAAAAGCCTTCTCAACTTTGATAAGATTATTATGAAAAGAAGAAACCCACTGCATCATTTATCTTCTTCGTTATATCACCAGCTGTTCTGGAAGCAAGCCACAAACATTGCATGATGACAGTCTGCAGGACACCCTCCCCTCCAGGTTTTTGAATAGCACATATATCACCATTTGCATTACGGGTAGCAGTCATTCTTCCAGCCATAACAGCTTCTTCATGGTGGGTTGGGTCTATAACCTACATGACATTTTGACACAACAGAAGAGGCTGATGAATAAACTATATCTCTACGTGATATGCATCATTTGAAGATTCCAGAAAAAAAATTACAGGATTACATTTGCCTGCCATGATGTTCTCAGTCTCACTACTAAAAAAATCCAAAAGGAACTGCTATGGGAAGAATGGAAGATGATGCACTATCAAGGGCAGTGGTTCCAACAATCATATCAAAATACATGGCCCAGAAGCAATCCAAAAGAATAACTGTAGCAGCCAAGAGACTGACAGGTAGTGAACTTGGAAACATCCAATTAGAGTAGTCCTTTCGAATTTTAATACTTACAAACTAGAGCATGACATGATGCTTCAAAATGAATATACAATATTTTTTATTATTTGAACAGACACAATAATTTAGCTTGTTCCTCAAAAAATCCAGGAGACCAAAGGCACTTAAGATTCAATCCACAGAAATTTCAGGAGCAAACCTCAGGTGGATGTAAGATTACTTCATGACCATCTTCCCCACCTAATGAGCATTCAGGTGGCCTCCGGAACGTCAATAGAGCAGCCAACGCAGCAATGTTAGCAGCATCAACAAGGTTTCTGTTTCCATTTCCACAAATTAAGTTAATTAAATATAAGACAAGGATTTAACATTAGGAAAAAAAAAAAAATCAAACAACAATCTACAATCAGAAATATATATATATATATATATATAATATCTTACCCTCCATTGTCTAGAATGTGAAGATCAATACGGATAGCCCAGACCAACTTCCCGGCTAGTACACAAAGAGACTCTGTATCCACAGCCCTGCCTTCCCTTCAAGATTGCTAACTAAAATATAAAACGTCTCTCAGGGCAAATATAGGTTTTGTATTTAATCCTCACTCTTGCTAAGATGCCCCTACCATGATTTTGGAACATGTTCAAAATTTCTATTCCTGTCAAAATTTTCACTCTCGCTAAGGCCTTCTTAAGATAAACTTGACAAGAATATTCCACAAACCATGGTATAACATTTGAGTTCATTGAAAAATATATATATCACTGAAGTTTCAGAATGGTCCAAAAAATTGACAAACTAAAACTTTATGGGATGAAAATTTAGACTTTAGAGAAGTAAATATTGTTTGGATAATAGTCACCTTAGACCGCGATCTATTATTTTCCCAACTCCACCGCATGGCTCGAATGAGGGATCAGCCATTGGAGAGAATTCAGTGAAAATTGAAAGTGTTCCCCCATTGGGTCTGTCTCGATAAGGTTGAAGCAATTGGCAAGTCACAAAACCTATTACATGAGTCTGGCCAAGCTGCACCTCAGAAGACCCATCTTCTCTGCACATTCATCATTATATCAATGAAACTATCATTTATGATTTATTAAAAAACATTAATAAGAATATTGCCTTAAATGCAAGGAAAGAAGATCCTTGTTTAGCAAAACATAAGCAATCACAAAAAAAAAATAAAAAAAAAATCTATTAACCTATTCTCTCTGCATACTAAAACATAGCGGGAAGAAAAAAGAAAAGTACCAATTAGTGATTAAAATTGTAATCTTCCTAGGAAAAGAACATATAAAACTATAAATCAAGATTTGGAATTACATACATGTATGTCAGTGAGCTAATACTTGCCTGCCAAATTTAATTGATAGTTTACGATACTCATAAGGGTTGCGACCGTCAATTATGATACCAGAAAGCAATACTGTCTCTATGAATTTCCTATCATTCACAGTCAACCTCCACGTATTTGCTAATCTTGAATCCATTTTTTATCCCACTTCTGCCAAAAATTAAAAATTATTATAAAAAAGTTAGAAATATATAGATACATAAATAAAATTGCTTCGCTTTTCCTAAGCATCACAACAAACAGTTTGAAGCAATCAAGAAGCTTAAAATTAAACTTGCAATTTTTCTACAAATTTAATTTCTGGGAAACCAATCAAAGCACAGAAGCTGAAGCCAAGTTTGTAAAATTGACAAATTAAAGAAACAAAGCAATAGCAACAGAAACTGGTTACAACAAAGAAAAACCCCAGGGTGGTTTTTGTTTAATTTACTACAAAATTTAAAAGAAAAGACCTTCAATAAACAATTAAACAAAACCATGTATCTTCTTCAACAAAGCATCTGGCTAGCGAGTTCTTATCAGCGACCTAAAGTTCGAGGCACTCTGATTGAGTACTGGTTTTGGACTATTGTCAAACAGGTGGTGGGCACACAATGTTCATGTTGAAAATATAGCATTCTGACAAACCTGCTTTCCATTCACAGCCTAGTCAAAGTGTAAACACTTATTTAACACAATTCTAAAACCAAACAAACTCATTTTACATTTCAAGCAACTCAAAAAAACTATTGAAAAAACTATCAGCAATGAAATGTTGAATTTACCTTACTCTTTCTACCCATGGAAAGGATTCCTCCAATATTCCAATGAAATTGTTTCAGTAACAAATCCAGCTTCTTCAACCCTTACTTTCATTTCCACCCATTATAAGCAGCAACCATCATGATGTTGCATCAATATAACCTCATAAAGCAGCAATAAATTTGAGTAAGTTGTCCTGAACTATCAGATTTTGAAGAACTTATTTACACTTAAAAATAGCTAGTCAAAGAAAACAATAATGTGTTTTTCACGAAAGCGTCAATTTCAATTAGTTAGTCGGGGGGAACAGAACCTGGTGGCAGCTTAGGATTGGGGGGAGCAAGCCCGTAGTTTGCTCCCTTTCCCTTTATTGATGCCGATAATAATTAAGTAGATATATACAAGGACAATGTTCTTTCCTTTAAGCGAGGCTAGTGGAAAGAAAATTAACAGTAGCTACTAGCTAGTCAAGGAAGCACGGATACCCATCAAAAAAAAAAAAAAAAAAAAGGAAGCACAGATACGGATACGGATACGGGATAAGAATACGGCACGATACGAGGATATGGTAAATCTTCAAAAACTAGGATACGGATACGGCAGGATACGTCAATTAAAATAATATATATTTATATTTTAAAAAAATAAGAATATATAAAAAGATATTTGATAATTCATTCAAAAATCAAAACATATTCATATCCAATTATCTAAATAAAACATGTCACATAACAACCTAAGTCATAACAATGTAACATATTACAATATCCAAATTAAGTCGTAACATATTACAAAATTAAAAATCCAAATAAAATATATGTCACATAAGTTATAGTATATTACAAAATCCAAATAATACATAAAATAAACTCATAAAATAGATACTAAATTTCCAATTAACTTCATTATCATCATTCACATTATTAAAGGATTTAAATAATTCGGCATCTAACTTTGGTTTATCAAGTGAAAGGTTTGCAATCTCAAGTATCCCGTTATTCTCCATGTCAATGGAATCAAAGCCAAAATTTCTTTATAGTTTCATTTTGACCCCTAATATTTTGAAATTATAATTTGACCCCGTTTTATACTAAAATAATTATAATATTGCCCCAAACGTATCCTCCAAGTATCCCTCAAGTTTCCTCCAAGTATCCTCCAAGTATCCTCTAGTCAAACTTATGAAAAAGTCAACGGATACGCCATTTGGTGTATCGGATACGTATCCTGGAGTATCCGGGAAGTATCGAAACTGGATACGAGTTCGATATGAGTTACCTCCACCAAATGAAGTATCCGTGCTTCCTAGTAGCTAGTTAAAGAATGTAATACAGCAATGTGCTGGTTACTTTAATTACAACTTCAAATATTGATTTGATTTGAGAACCAATGTACTAAAATATAATATTTGGATTTAAGTGGGAAAAGTATAAATTTACAAGATTAAATAGTAAATATATAATTTTTAAGAATGTTTATTTTGTTTGGCCTATAGTTATACTAATGCTTATACAGTAGTACTAAAAATGTTTACAAATTAACCGTCGTGGAGTCGATAATTGTCTCAATAATGAAATTGATAGAAAGAAATCATGCTTGGTATTTAAAATTTGCTTGTAACTATTTCTTGATGAGTAAATGGTGGAGTGTGCTAACAAAAATATAATACAATATTTTTTTTTTAAAAGGATATTTTTGGCATTAAATGGGGTTTATTTACGAACTAGAGATTTTTAAAATATTTTAGGGATGTACTTACGAAAGGGGATGTACATACAGTTTTTGAAGGCTATCAATATCATCACTCTTTATATATAGCTCAATTGGGCTTTAAAAT
This sequence comes from Acer campestre, assembly GCA_954870605.1. Classification (NCBI taxonomy): domain Eukaryota; kingdom Viridiplantae; phylum Streptophyta; class Magnoliopsida; order Sapindales; family Sapindaceae; genus Acer; species Acer campestre. The sequence continues at coordinate 5,282,673 of OX940812.1, forward strand.
TACAGTTGGTCCATTTGAAAATATGGGTTTTTTTGTTGGATTTGCTATGGCCCATGGATTATCTGGTTGGATTACCCATGCCTTGTACTAGGCCATAGCTCATTTGGTTTTTGAATGACGATATTTGCACCCCTCAAAAAATGTATATACACCCCAAATTAGTATGTTTTTGAAAATTCAAAAATGCCTTTGAGTAAAATTACCAACAAGACTAAATAGTTTATAATTACCCCACAAATAATTATTAATTAGTTTCCTATTTTAATTTTTTATGAAAAAAAAAAGTTTCCTATTAATGATTAGATTTTAACATATATCATTAATTTCAAATTTTTTTAAGGAAATACAAATTGATTGCTAAGTATGAATAATGAATCAAAATCATCCAAAATTAGTTGTGAAAGTTATGAATTAATTATTATTAGTTTCAAATCAAAATCTCTTTAGACCTTTTTTTTTTTTTTTTTTTTTGCTATCAATATCAGTTATTCTTCAATTTCAGCAAAAAATTTTCTATTTCCAAATCAATTGGGACAATGACACAAACCTTGCATCCCTACTACTTTCACAAACAGAAAATGGATCTCCAACTAGAAAACCTCAAATTGTAGTGATTTTGTGGACATAAAACAATCAAATAAGAAATGAAGAGAATTGTTTAACATGATGAGAGAGAGAGAGAAAGAACATTGATAAAATTAAAGATAACAATAAAATTTTAAACAATAATAAAATTGATTAAATAACATAATAATAAGTACAAGTGGTGAGTAATTACAAAAACATAATACAATGTAATTTAGAAAAAGATATTTTTGGTATTAAGTCAGGTTTATTTACAAAATATAAATTTTTATAAAAAATTGATGGGTGTGATTACGAAGGGGGTGTACATACGGTTTTTAAGCGGAATCATTATCGTCACTCTTGGTTTTTATGTCTAACCGAAAAAGTGATAGTCTCTACTAGTCCACTCTTCCATATATGAATCCATAATTTGAATTCTTTATTTACCTCACAATTGTATTTTTATTTATTTTTAAATGTCACTAAAACATATAATTTAAATATAATTCCTGATTAGCTATTGATTCTTCCTCAAATATTCTCTAAATATTAACATATAACCAATAGTTTAAATCACCTTCAAATTAAAATAATAATAAAATGCAACTGCTTGTTTTTGGTTGAACCGCAAAATAAACCATGGGTTAAAATTTTAAAACGTACGGTCTCAAGAACATTAGGGCCCATCCTGCAAGCCATTTTCTGTTTTTGTTTTTTGAAAAGAAAAATGAAAATGAAAATGAAAACAATGTTTTTAGTTTCATTTTTGAATTCCGAATACGCGTCTGGTAGGGTAACCGAAAATTTTCGAAAATTGAAATATCAATTTTTACCATTTGTTTAATATTATAACAATTATATACAAATTGATTAAATAATTAACCAATATAATTTTTGTATTGTAATTTATAAATTAAACACAAGTAACACATCACAAATTACTTCAAAAAAAAAAATCAATTAATCAATTAATCAAAACTAAACTCTTAAATTATAACTAAGTATTATTTTAATTTATATTAACAGTAAATAAATATATAAAAAAAATTATAAAGAAAAAGAAAAAGAAAGGAAACCAGATCGGAGAAGAAGAAAGGAAGAAGATGGGAGATGAAGAAGAGGAAGAGGATTGGAATAAGAAGAAGAAGATCTGAGAAGGAGAAGAAAAGGATCGGAGAAGAAGAAGAAGGTCAGAAGAAGAGGAGAGCGTGGGTCAATCCGCGTTTGGAGGAGCACATCGACAACGAAAAGTAGATTGGAAGAAGAAGAGATCGGCAGCAAGAAGACGAAGAAGACGAAGAGAAGAAGAAGAGAAAAAAAACAGAGAAGATCAGTTGAAGGAAGAAGAAGAAGAAGAAGAAGAAAGAAGGAACGTTGAAGAGAAAAGGGGGAAAAATTTAATGGAGATGAGTAAAAAGAAGATAAGATCCGGTGGATGAAAAAACGAAAAAAAAAATAATGATATGGGACCCACTTGGAAAACAAAAATAAAATGAAAAACGGTTACCAAACGCGAATTCGAAATCATTTTTGGAAAACAAAAACAGGCTGAAAACAGTCTGCAGGATAGGCCCTTAGTAATTCTTATTATCTGTATTTATTAATAAAAATTATTATTTCTTGTGATCAATTTAAAGTCATAATAAAAAATAATAATGTATATACTAAATCACTTGTGGATTAGAAATAAGTGCCAATGGCCTCTTACTAATGTGGTGTGACTCTCCAATGGGAGACTCCACCACCACGGTTCAATGCCCGGCATGTGTGTATATATATTCATATTATTTCATTGTCCCACCTTGAGTGTGGGTGCCCCTCTCCCCACTGCCCATTTGTGAGAGTAGTTGTCCGGCCTGTGCTAGTAGAGTTCAATTTTCGCAGGGTCTCGGCAGATGTTGTAATTCAAAAAAAAAAAAAAAAAAAAAAAAAGTGCGGGAAATCATAGTAAGGTATGCAATTGTAGAGTATTGGTATAATTGGGTTTAGACTAGGAAACCCATTTGGACACCCAGGTGGGTCAAGAGCACAAGCTATACATGGTCAAGCCCAAGCATGAGCTGTTATTTAATGTAAAGAGTTGTGATATGTACACCCCTCTAAAATTGTATTTGCAACCCAAATAAGTATATTTTTAGAATTCCAACAATACCCTTAAATAAATTATCAAAATGATTAATATAAATATATCATGTATATCTTATTAATAAAATATTTAATATTATAATAATTATTAATTAAATAATTATAAAACAATTAAAAAAAAAGAAACTTGAAGGCATCTGGATAGATTCGAAAGAATCCAGATCTCTTCCAAGACCAAGAGCTCCATCCATCGATTTTCATCAAACAAAATAGAATTTTATATTTTATATCCAAAGTAATGTCTGTTGCTGCTGCTCTACAAATTGATTTTTACAGTAAAGAGAGAATTATAGAGCATGTCCAGAAGTGATTATAATATTAATAACATGTATAAAGTGGCTATTAGCAATATCACATAATCAGCAATACAAGTGCCATGTACTCATAGGATTGTATATATTTACTTTTACTTGTACTCTATTTCCTTACCTGTTTAGAATTCCTCACTACTTAAAACAGTTCGGTGATAATATGTATAAATACCCTCTTATATAATAATAAAATTAAGGCATTATTCACACAAATATTTAACTTTATTATGGTATTAGAGCAAAGCTAAGAAATAGCTAAGAGCCTGAAACCCTAAAATTTATTCTTCTCCAAATTTCTCCTTCTTCTCCTCCCAAATCCTAATCAGCCGCTCACCACGACTTCTTCCGGTCCAACCGTCACAGCCTCTACATCCTCCTCCTCTCAACCTCAAGTTACACTCATGGGATCAACAAACAATAACCAACCACCATCACTTATTGCAATTAACTCCAATCAGGTTCCGATCAAACTCACCAAAGGAGGGAACTATGCAGCATGGAGATCTCAATTTGAAAATTTATTCTTCGGCTATAGACTTATGGGATATCTAGACGGCACCAAGCCGTGTCCCCTTGAATCTATCTCAAACACTACTGACACCCCTGGTCAAGAATCTGACCGAACCACAGCTAATCTAGACTATCAACTCTGGCTCCGACAAGATTGTCTTCTCCTCCACGCCATTCAAGTCTCATGCATGGGTGCATCACAGTCCATAGTCACCTGATCCACCACCTCTGCTCAAGCGTGGGAGAAACTTGAAGTTGCTTATGCTAACTGATCTAATACATGTAAACTTGGTCTTCTCGACTCGCTAATCAATGTTAGCCTGGAGGACAAATCTATAGCGGACTATATGCAAGGGATCAAAACTATCCTTGACAACCTAGAGTTAATTGGTCATCCTGTCGATGATGGTGCAATTGTCATTCACACATTGAATGGTCTGGGAGCAGCCTATATGCCGCTTGCATCAGCTATTTGGGCCAGAGACACCCCGATATCTTTTGAAGAATTATATGATAAGTTACTAGATCATGAGGCATTCCTTCGTCGAGATGAGACAAAGAAAAGTGGCACCTCGATCACTACACAATTTAACCAACGTAGCAACTGCAGACGGGGTCGTGGGTCACATGGGAACACCGGTAATCATCATCAAAACAACAATTACAATCACCATCAACAACAGCAGGTCAATACCGGTAATTTTGGGAGTTTTTCAACAGGTGGCAGCCATGGCACTTATTCACACTTAGGCCATTCCTACCGCCCACACAACACATTTGGTACATCCCTTCAAAACCAATGGCGTCCTCCTACTTCCTCCTATAATTCAAGACCGGTTTGCCAATTGTGTGACAAGGTGGGTCACACGGCTCGTACTTGTCGCTCTTGTCAGCCACCAACGCTCCAATCTTGGCCACATGCAAACCATATGACAACCGATCAGTCTGGTTCCCGCAACAACTATTGGATACTTGATTCTGGTGCTTCCCGCCACATGACATAGGATCTACAAAATCTATCACTACACTCTGAATATGGTGGTCCGGAAGATATCATGATTGGGGACGGTAAAACAATTCCTATAACTCATACTGGCTCTACCTTATTAACTGCTTGTGATAATTCTTTTCGTCTCAAATATGTCCTGTGCTCTTCTAACATATCTCACAACCTAGTCTCTGTATCCCAATTTTGCTCACATAATAACACATCCATTGAATTTTTTCCTGATTGTTTTCTTGTGAAGGATCTGACCATAGGGGCATCCTTAGTCCGTAGCATGAATAAAGGAAATCTTTATGTTTGGCCAACGTCGAGTCAGTCAAGTTATCCATCGTCAAAAGCTCACCTAAATTCTGCGTCAGCTCACCCTACCGCGTCTACTCTAACGTGGCATTATCGTCTAGGTCATCTATCTCTCCAAGTCCTTCAGAAGCTCATCCAGTCCAATCAACTTCTAGTTACCAAGTCTGAGTCCCAGTTTTCTCATTGTTCTGCTTGCCTGTGTAATAAGAGTCATAAGTTACCCTTTGGTAAATCAACATTGATCTGTAATAAACCTTTAGAAATTTTGTTTACTGATGTGTGAGGTCCGGCGCATATTTCGTCATTAGATAATTTTCGTTATTATGTTATTTTTGTAGACTATTACTCCAAATACACATGGCTATATCCTCTCAAAAATAAATCTGATGTTCCACAAGTTTTTAGGGGCTTTAAAGCTCTAGTTGAAAAAAAATTTCAATTCCTGCATTAAAACTGTCTACTCTGATGGTAGTGGGGAGGCCCAATCCTTAGGTTTTGACCTTAAAAATTTCGGTATACAACATGTAAGATCCTTTATTTGTATTGGCTTGATTCCATTGCAAAACTCTCTATATTTGTATTAGTAGTTGCTTAGATGTTTCTTGGAAGAAAGGAGCCTCAAAGGTGAAGAAGCAACATCTTGTGCAAATATCGTCTTCAAGGGGAACATCGCTTACTTGGATGCTAAGGTATCAAGATTCTTCTTCCTCTTGCAAGGCGTTAGCGCACACACACACAATTCATACATGTGTGTCCCTGCATCGTAGTTCAAACATTTGGTATAATACTTTCACACACATTTAGTATGTACATGCATTTATCTCATTGTTGACAATCTTGTAGAATTGCATGTTTTCTCACTATCGCTTAGATATGGCATGCTTGTGTTGAATAGTGTTTATTTGTTTGTGTTTCTTGTGTTTTGGACTTGAACATGGTCTTATTTGATTCCTTATTGAGTCCCGGTCATTTCGGTTACTCATACATTAAGTTTCGAGTCCAAACGATGTAACTACGCTACTTTTCGTTCTCATTCGTTGAGTTGTGTTCGTCGTCATTTTCCGAGATGAATTCTCAACCATTTTTCAAAGTTTCATAGTCTTCATCGTGCGTGAGGGAGTCATTGTTCGTAATCGGAAAACGGATTCGAATTCGGAGTTCGGATACCCGAATACGGCTGAAGAACGTGAGAGGTGCGCGAGGAGGTTGCTCGGCCAAAAGCCAAGCAAGGGGTGGCCACGTGTGGACCACGTGTGCCACACGGCCAGAGCTCCTCTCTGGCCACGTGTGGCACACGCTGGCCACACGTGGACTGGCCAAAGTCCCCTCAAAAAATTGGACAATTTTGCCCCTCCTTCAATTCTTTTTAAATCCCTCCAATTCCCTCCATTTCCATGAACTTGAAGAAATTTCTGCAGAATTCTTCAACATTTTCATTTTCTTATTTTGATCATAACTCTCTCATACGAACTCGAAATTGAGTGATTCAAAAACCAAAATTGTTGGTCTTGAAGAGAGCTACAAAGCCCAAGAATTTTCAGAGTCATTTGAATTCGTGATTGGTCGCAGCATGCTGTTCTTCAGTCCGAGTTTCATTGTTGTATGTTAAACTTCTTCTTCTCACTTCATCTTGTGATCTGCACTTTAATCTTTCAATTTGATAGATGATTTGTGTTTAGAATGATGTTAGAACATATTCTAGGGGTGGTTGATCATTTGGTAATTGAGTTTTAGCTTTGTGATTTTACTTGAACATATATTTGCTAAACTTGATTAATCTTGAAATTGATTCTAGAAATGATATATGTGATATGCTTTATGACATTTTCTAGGTTTAATTTCATGATCTAAGAACTAGGTTTTTAGTGTGATATATTGAATATTCATACCTTGTTCTTATTGATATACATGCTTTGATTTCTAGGTATTTTTGTGATTGATTGTTGAAAGCATATCCTAGAATGCATGTAAGCATGTTCATAGAGCTTGATTGATTATCTAGCTTTATTTGTTTGTAAGTGATTCATCTTCTTCTTACTTTCATTATTGATCATCTCTTTAATTGTCTTATTTGATTGATGAAAAGTAATATGAATGATGTTAATTCACATGCTTAGGTTTCTAGATACATTTTGTGATTGAGTTGTGATAGCTTTATTCTAGATTCTCTAATTGCATGTTCATGGAGTGTGTTTGATCAACTTGCTCTATTTGTTTGTGATTGCATCATATTGCTTGTGTGCACTTCACTTAGATCATTGTCCTTTGAAAGGTTGAAGTCTCTTGCAAAGTGAGTGAAGCTTTGTCTTGAGCAAGAAGACTTGGCTAGGAAAGGATTCCGGATAGCCAAGCAAGAAGTCTTAGTTAGGATCAAGAGGATCCGGATAACTAAGCAAAAGTCTTAGCAAGGAGTTGCGTACTCTGGATGGTTGAGCTAGGGTAGCTTAACTAGGATCCTAGTGATCTAGATTGCTAAGCAAGGAAATCTTCCTAGAGGCTTTTTAGTCTTGGATAGGAAGTTGCTCTCTAGAGGTGTAGGACACATCTTGGATAGAGAGTAGGCTTTGTGAATCACTAGCCCGAGGGTTGATTAGGTTTTGATAGCTTGAAGTGGATATCATAGTGTTGATAGCTTTGAGTGTGTAAGGCCTTTTCGTATAGTGGATTTGCTTTGCCGGTGGTTGTGGATTCAACTCGTGGATGTTTCCTCTTTGAGGTTTTACCACGTAAAAACATTGTGTCTCATTTTCGCTTTTATATTTCCTTATCTTTCATATGTTCACTTGTATTGATTCTATTGTATATTGATGCTTACATGAATTGATTCATATTATACAATTGTTATATCATTTCAAGTATTCATTTCATTCTTATATTCCGCATTTTTGAATATTGGAAGAATTTGGGACTATACCTATTCACCCCCCCTCTAGGTATAAAACACTATCACTTTAAAGGGAATTTCACAACACCTAAAATCCCCACCTCACACCCTTGAACATGTCGGTACAGCAGAACGTAAACATAGACACGTGGTGGAAACAGCCTTAACCTTGCTTCACCATGCGTCTATGCCTCTAAAATACTGGTCCTTAGCCTTCCAGACTACGACTAACTTAATTAATCGCATGCCCACCCAAGTTCTCGGTCACCAAAATCTATTTCATCTTCTTTTTGCCAAAGCTCTGAATTATCGTAAGCTTCGAGTATTCGGATGCTTGTGTTACCCGTGGTTACGTCCATATACGTCCCACAAACTACAACCTCGCTCCAAACCGTGTGTCTTTGTCAGGTACTCCACCGAACCCAACGCGTATCTCTGTCTAGATCGTCTTACAAATTGAGTCTTTGTCTCTCGTCATGTCGTATTTGTCGAATAGGAATTTCCGTTCTCTAGTCTGATCAGTCGTGTCTCCACCTCCATGTCTCCTACTGTCGACACATGGTGTCAATCTCCTCAGTCCACTGCCGTCAGGTCTGATCAGGAACAATCATCTCCCTCTTCGTCCGACACTTCACTCCATGATCTCATACCAATCCAAACAGCTGCACCGACCCACACTCTACCACTTCAAATAGCTACGTCTACTAGCCTTACTTCTCCCACACCTGTCCTGGATCAAACATACCACACCACTTCCCCACATGCATCTGCTACATCGAGTATAGCTGCACCGAATCTCCCCTCTCCCCTCTCCCCCACGAGTTATCCAAACCCAGTCCATGAATCAAATTTTCAAACCAAAAGTTGTTTTTGACCTGCATACCACCACTCACACTCCCCCTAAAATTGAACCAGTATCTCTCACACAAGCTAGAAAGCACGTGGAATTGCGACAGGCCATGAGTGCTGAATATGATGCTCTTGTTCAGAATGGTACTTGGGATTTGGTTCCGCGCATCCGTCTCAGAATGTTGTGGGTTTGCAAATGGATATTCCGGATCAAACGTCATCCCGATGGTTTAGTGGCTAGATACAAAGCTAGACTTGTGGCAAAAGGGTTTCATCAACGCCTTAGCATTGATTTTAATGAAACCTTCAGTCCTGTAGTGAAACCTGTCACAGTTCGCCTTATTCTAACCATTGTTATTACTAACGGTTGGCCTCTGCATCAACTTGATGTCAATAATGTTTTTTTTTTTTTTTGCAGGAGACCCTGATTAATGATGTGTACATGATGCAGCCACCTGATTTCACTCACACCACCAAACCGCAGCATGTCTGTAAGTTACGGAAAGTGATCTATGGGCTCCATTAAGCACCGCGTGCATGGTACACTGAACTCCGCACTTACCTTCTGGCCATCGGCTTCACCAACTCCAAGTGTGATGCTTCTCTCTTTATTCACAGCAGCCCCGGTCATTCATTATATCTACTTGTCTATGTGGATGACATCATTGTTACTGGCTCATCCAACACACGGGTCCAAGACTTCATCACCAGCTTGGCTCACAGATTCTCTCTGAAGGATTTAGGCCTACTCTCATTCTTTCTAGGCATTGAGGCTCACCAATCTCCACGAGGTCTTTTTCTCACTCAGCAACAGTATATTCGTGACCTCTTCATTAAAACAAACATGCTTGAGTCGAAACCAGTATCCACACCATTCTCTCTGATTAAGACCTTGAAACTTAATGATGGCAGTGCTTCCACGGATCCTACTCAGTACAGGCAAGTCCTCAGTTCCCTTCAGTACCTCTCCCTGACTCGCCCTGATGTTTCTTTTGCAGTGAATAAGCTCTCCTAATTTATGCATCGACCGACCGCAACTCACTGGAATGCGTTGAAACGTGTGCTTCGGTACCTCAAAGGCTCTCTTGATCACGGTCTCTTGATCTCACATACCATACCTCTTTCCCTCCATGCGTTCGCTGATGCTGACTGGGCAGGTGATCCTGATGATCGGCGCTCCACCACAGCTTATATTGCCTTCCTTGGTTCAATGCCTATCAGTTGGAGCTCCAAAAAGCAACACACTGTTGAGAGGTCGTTCACTGAGGCAGAGTACCGCACCATCGCATCCACAGTTGCAGAACTCAATTGGATTGGCCAACTCCTATCTGAGCTACGGGTACAAGTGTCCCTCACTTCTGTCATTTTCTGTGACAATGTCGGAGCCATATATGTCTGCGCCTATCCTATTTTCCACAGCCTCATGAAGCATGTTGCTATAGATTTCTTCTTTGTGCGTGATCAAGTGGCCTGTAAACAACTTCGTGTCATGCATGTCAATACGAAGGATCAGCTGGCGGATTCCCTCACTAAGGTTCTCTCTCGTAAGCACTTTCAAGATCATCGGTCCAAGATAGGCATCCTCGCCGGAAGCTCTATCTTGTGGGGGCATATTAGCAATATCACATAATCAGCAATACAAGTGCCGTGTACTCATAGGATTGTATATATTTACTTTTACTTGTACTTTATTTCCTTACCTGTTTAGAATTCCTCACTACTCAAAACAGTTCGGTGATAATATGTATAAATACCCTTTTATACTAATAATAAAATTAAGGCATTATTCACACAAATATTTTACTTTATTAGTGGCATGTAACCACATTTCAATTAATTCAAAATTTCATTATTGAGTCTACCTGTTGTTCCTATATAATGCAGTTATCTTATCTACTATGAATCTATGATACTTCTTTCCCTTTAGTTCTATGCAATCACTTCTCTAGCTAATAATTTGAAAACTTGATTTCAACCTGCAATACAAAAAGCACAGAACAAGGGATTTTGTTTTTAGCATTTGGTTTTTCAATATTTCATTTATCAATCAATTGTGTAACTTAGAAAGCCTAAAGAAATTAGTGAATTATAGGTTTAATTATATTCGAATTTTTGAAGGGTTACCATATACATCTAGTTTGAAATATATAACGAAACTAACGAAAATTGATGTGAGTCACATTTAATCCCCTAACAACCACAATGTCCCCATAACTCAACTTCCAAATTTACATTATACATACATATATATATATATATATACAATGTAATTAAGGCACTAGATCCCCGCATGTTTTCTTGTAGATATCCCGCACCTAATAATTATTATATATAGATGCATTTTTTGGTATGAAATTCCGCACATTGTTTTGTGGGAGAACCTGGTTTTGTATTGTATTTGTTGCAAAACTAAGATCCCTTACAAAACGTGTCGGAATATCCCATATTTAAGAATCTCTCTATATATAAAAACTTTTGATAAATTTTTTATACTCACGAGGGAGGGCTTTGACATTTTCTTAAAAAAAGGGTTCATGATATTTTCAAATTTTGAAATGAGGCTTCATGAATTTCAAAAGCTATGAGGCCTGTATTTTATCAAACCTTTAAGGCGGATTAGTAAAATTTTTCCTAAATAATATTGCTATATGAATAAGGTATTCAAGTTTAGAATACAAGAAAGAGTACTAAAATTCATATCACAACATAAACATTAAAAAGTCGATCAAAAGAAAAAACATAAACAATAAATTACTAAGTATGACACAATTTCATTGTTTGTGTCACAAAAAAGGGCATGCCACACCGCCGACGCCAGCACTAGTAGAAATCATTTAGTCTTGGTTGGATTTAGGATGATCCATCAAAACCATGAAGGACTCTGCCACCTATTCTACATCACTTTTCCTTGGATGTTTAAAGCCGCATCCGTGTTAATTTTAAAGGTCCTTTTCCGGTTCCTGCGTTTTTTTATTTTATTTTAAATTTTTTTGTTTCAAATGGACTGACTACCTTTTTTATTTTTTTATTTTTTTTTATTTTTTTTTTCTTATTTATAAATAACACCTCCCCCCACTCCAATTTCCTCCCAATTCTCTCTAATTCTAATTTCTCTCTCAATCCTTCAACTCTCCAAGTTTCCAATTCATTCTCAATTACTAAGTTTTTAATATTTATTTCATTTGCAATTGCTTTATTTGGAATTTATTTTATTTGCAATTTATCTTATTTCCAATTTATTTAATTTGCAATTAGTCAATTACTAAGTTTCCAATTGCATTTATTTGCAATTACTACCTACTATTATTCTACTAAGTTTCCAATTCTCTCCCAAATTTATTTTTAAATGGCAAGTGGTGGAAATGGAAGGGGTCACGGCCATGACGGTCCTAGGCGTTCCATTTCGATGAAAGGTAACGGTCTTATGATTAATAATCTCGGTCGTAACGACCCCACCTATCACGAGTATCTGCAATGCCGGGTCTATGCTAAAGACCTAAGTTTAAACTCTCCTACTCCCCCTCTAACAATTTCAGAACCCTATCCCAACGACACCACCCCCCCATATTTGATATGTCAGTCAGAAAATATGCCTGATATTGATACACCTCCAGATTATGAATTTGATCCACCGGAACCAGAAGAGCGGGAAGATCTGACATAGAAGCAGAGCAAATATGATCTCTTCATAAAACATATGAAGAAAATTAGGCAAGAAGATGGAAGCTATGTAGCGGCTTGCAATTACTGCAAAAAAGTATATAAGTTGACCAAATCTGGAGGATATGACACTTATCAGAAGCATATTTTAACCAAACATCCAGAAGCAGAGACCAGATTGAGGTCACAATCACAAATTTCCATGTACGCTACTCCTAACCAACAATTATTTCGTTATACTGATGAACAAAATAGAGAAGAATTGGCTAAAATGGTAGTAGTAGAACACTTATCATTTAGTTTTGGTGAAAATGTTGGTTTTATTAATTATTGTCAATGAGCATTAAACCATGCTGCATGTCGTGTTCCTAGAGCCACACTCACAGCAATACTTGCAAATATTTATGAAAAAGAAAAAAGAAAGTTAGAAAAATATTTTGAAAAATATAACAACCGTGTTTCCATATGTGCCGACATATGAAGTGACCATTTGGAATCACATTCATACTTGAGTGTCACTTGTTATTATATGGATGATGTATGGAATATCCACAAATTCCATGGTACGTTACTCCTAACCAACAATTATTTCGTTATACTGATGAACAAAATAGAGAAAAATTAGCTAGAATGATAGTAGTAGAACACTTATCATTTAGTTTTGGTGAAAAGGTTGGTTTTATTAATTATTGTTGACAAGCATTAAACCCTACTGCATGTCATGTTCCTAGAGCCACGCTCACATCAATACTTGAAAATATTTATGAAAAAGAAAAAGAAAGTTAGAAAAATATTTTGAAAAATATAATGGCTGTGTTTCCGTATGTGCCGACATATGAAGTGACCATTGATGATCACATTCATACTTGAGTGTCACTTGCCATTATATGGATGAAGCATGTAATATCCAGAAAAGAATTCTTGCATTTAGAGTTTTTGATGATGAACACAGTGCTCAGAATATTTTTAGACAACTTAGAATTATTTTTGCAGAGTATAAAATTGAGAACAAAATTTTTGTAATTGGTTTTGATAATGCTTCTAGCAATACCGTTGTTATTCCATCTTTACTTGATTTATGCAAACCTTATCTTGGTGGTATATTTTTTCATCGAAGATGTGCATGCCATGTTTTAAATTTATGTGTTCAAAATGGATTAGAAACTCTTGAACATTTTATTCTACCTATTAAAAAAGCCCTAATGTTTTTGTAGAAACATTCTTCTACAATGAAAGCATAGTCAACATTTTGTAAACAAAATGGTAAACGTGTCGTTAGATTTCCTCGTGATGTTCTAACACATTGGAATTCTACTTATAAATTGCTTGCTCAAAGTTATGATTATAGGGATTTATTAGTTTCTTTTGTTCAATTTCATGTTAGTCACATTGAACTTTATCGAACTTATTGGGATGCTTGTTAAAACGTTTTCAATTTGTTAAAAGTCTTTTATAATGCTGTAAGGATTCTCATATTGATTGACTTATTTCGTGGACAAACCACAAGTTGGGGTTTGTATTGTAAGGGTAGCTTAGGTGGTTTAGGATCAAGCTCAAAAGCCCTTTTCAAGACCTCAAGGTGACAAGCACTCCAAAGGTATATCTCTAGTGCTTATTTTTCATTGAAGAGATTTAGTAGCACACACTCACTTAGCATATTCTTGTATGTGTGCATTCTCTTCACATGTCACTTTCACACATACACTTTTATGAATTGTATCTTGTTTTGTGTTTGTGTCTTGTAATTCGTTTTCCTTAGATGTTCGGAAACGTCCGCGCTTACACATAAGTGTGTTTGGTTTTGTGCGATGACCGCTCTCAGTGATTGCCTTGGCTTTCTCCTTGCATTCACCACATTTGGTGAATCGGTGGTTAGATTGGCGGCCCTGGCCGCCGAATGAAACCACCGTTTTAGACCAGAGGTCTCTGGTCTGATTCTGAGGTTGTGATCGGTGGCTACTACCACCAATCCGAAACCGCCGATCATACTTGATGCATTTATTATTCTCGGGTTTGGTTCTGCGGTTTATTCGACGGTTTCGAAACCGCCGAATGAAACCGTCGAATGAAACCGCTGTTTCTCCCCTGTTTCTCTCGGGACTAATTCAGCGGTTATAATCAGCAGCCTGGCCGCCGAATGAAACTGCCGATCGTGCGGTTCATGGGCAAACTTGTCTTTTCATGTACCCTGTTCTTGATGCCTATAAATAGACCATCTTCACTGTTTCTAAACTAAGTTCCTTGACTCTTAAGAACCCTAAACTTAAAAGAGAGACACTTGAGAGAAAATCCATCAAGAACTCATCTTTAAACACTCAAAGCATTCCTTTTGATTCATCAAGTTCATCTAGGATCATCCATGTTTAGTTTTGCATCATCACAACTTGCTTGGTAAGATTTTGACTAACTTCATCTAATTTTAGTTTCTTTCTTGTCAAGCCATCTCTTTATTTCCTTGTATGCTTTATGTTTACATGCTAGATACAAGATAGAGATTGTTTGTGATGAATATGATTGAGTGTTGTATTGTGATAGCTATCTAGGTTTTGCTTAATCTTAATTAGCTAAGCTTTATGATATGTCATTTAGCTTTTGATATCTAGGATTGATTTCATTGATATATCATCATCCTAGATAAGCATATAGGGTTGCCTTGCTCTTATTGCATTTTGAGTATTCATATATTCACATAGGCTTGTTTATCTCTTCTTTAAGAAGTAAGACTTGTGTAGCTTCTGGGATTAGGTTACGTAAATCACAAGCAATTGGACTAGGTTCACTCATACCGGGATTAGGTAGGTGTGTGATTACTTCCGGGATTAGGTTGTAATCTTTCTCACATTTAGTGGATTCGAGGTTCAAGTGTGGCTCACTTATTAGCCCGTGGTTTTTCCCGTGAGGGTTTCCATGTAAATATCAAGTGCCATTTAATTTCCGCACTATATTACACTTGCTTTATTTGTATTGACTATTAGGGGTATTTTCGTACTCTTGCCTATTAATGAAAATTGGGTAAAAATCGGATAAAATCTATTCACCCCCCCTCTAGATTAATATTGAACACACCGTAATTTGTTTCAAATGCTACTAACAATTTATCTGGTGTTTATTATCCTACAACTCATTTATTTATTATTGAGAGTCTTAATATTGCTGGTGCCTTTGCTCATTGTGAATCCGACATAGAATTAGCGGAAGCCGTTAATGCTATGACGGTAAAATGGTTAGATTATTATAGGGAGTTTCCAAATATTTATTTGATTGCCATGGTTTTTGATCCACGTTGTAAATTAGAACATTTGTCTTATTATTTAAATGGTTATTATGCCACCAAGGTTTAAAAATTCAATATGATGTTGATGCGTGTTGTAATAGAGTTAAGAAATTATTGTATGATTTATATGATGAATATGTTACAGTTTATGGACCCTCACTGAACTTAGATGTTACACGAACAGAAAATGTATCTCAACCCCCTATCAACTTCCGGACTTATGAATTTAGGGTATAGTTTGTTATAAAAATAATATTAAAAAAAATAAAAAATAAAAAAAACCACGATGTTCTTCTTCATCAGGCTCCAACAAATATTCCGAGCTTGAATCCTATCTAAGTAACTCATTTTAGTTTATAGAAGATATGTCAGAGAAAAAAATTGATGTCTTACAATATTGGAAAGAGTATGGAAGGTACTATCTAATCATGGCTATGATAGCCAAAAATATTTTTTCAACACCAGTTTCTACGGTGGCAGTGGAACAAGAGTTCAGCGCTGGGAGGAATATCCTGGATGAAAAGTGTTCGTGCTTGAGTCTGAAATCACTATAGATACTAGTTTGTGTAAATGAGTGGACTAAGGCGCCATACAGATAACAAGAAATCGAGCAGGAGGAACCGTACGATTTCTTCAAATTTGACGAACCTGAAAGTGGAGCAGCGGAGCCAGAATAGTAGATACGAATCACGACAACAATTAGTCCAAGTCTGATACAAACCTGAAATAAAAGGTAAGAGAACTACGTGACATTTGATTCCTTTAAACCCCCTAAGAGGATATATAGACAACTTAATTGTGGTAAAAATTAAGTGCAAGGCTAATAATTTTACAATTTTTTTATAGTTTTATTTTAATTTAATTTTGTAATTTGTCATTTATTTATTTTTATGTTATTTTCGGGTGATCCAAATACCCAATGAAATGTAATTTCGTTTGTAATTTGTCATTTTGTTTAGTTTTATTTTAATTTAATTTTATAATTTGTCATTTGTTTATTTTATTTTATTTTCGAGTGACCCAAGTACCCAATCCAACCCAATGAATTTTATTTTATTTTATTTTGGAATTCTTCATTTATATATTTTATTTTATGGTTAATTGCATTAATTTATCCTTACTTTATTGAATCTAGCAAGATTTCAAAAAAATATCCTAAATTAACAGAAACACCCATTACTATCAAGTCAATCCGTTATCTTTAATGATTGTCTAACCTTGACCCATGAAAAACCAAATAAATCTCTACCAAATCATCCCAAATTAAAAATGAATTATTATTTTTTTTTTTAAAAAAAAGATAATATATCGGCTGCTTAAGGAAACTTCCCCAATTCGCGGAGGAGACTCCTCTATGAACTGCAGGAGGTCGATCTCCAAGATTAGTGAAGATCTCTTCCAGTAAGTGGGAGATTATCAAAGATCTCTTGTTTCCTTCGGCGGTGGAGCTCTACTGGAAATGAGTAAAAATATGATAACACATTTCCAACGGCCAAATGCCATCGGAAATAGTCGAAAAAACAGTCAATTTTGTTCCCAATTCTAACGGCACAAAAAGTGCCGTCGGAAATAGTATTTGTCCCGTTGGAAATAAGAAAAAGGAATACACTATTTCTGACGGCCTAAATGCCGTCAAAAATAGTCTTGTTCCATTTGAAAAGAAAAAATGGAATACACTATTTCCGACGGCCTCAATGCCGTTGGAAATAATCTTGTTCCATTTGGAAAGAAAAAATGGAATACATTATTTCCGATAGCCTCATTGCCGTCGGAAATAGTCTTGTTCCATTTGAAAAGAGAACAAGGAATGCACTATTTCCGACGGCCTCAATGCTGTCGGAAATAGTCTTGTTCCATTTGAAAAGAAAAAAAGGAGTACATTATTTCCGATGGCATTGAGGCCGTCGGAAATAATCTTTGTTTTGTTGATCTCAGTTTCATGGAATAAATAAATAATTTATTATTATAATATTAATTAATAAATTATAATGAAATGTATGTAATTTATAACACTACACAAAAAATATGACTTGTAGGTCAATATTTTAAATGTATCACTATATGTGTTAAATGTATCCAAAATTCACTGTCAACAAAAACTCTAATAATTTTAATAAAATATTATTTTTAAAAACAATATCTCAATAGTTATATTTAAATAGTATACAAAAAAATATATTTAATTACTTAATATACAAACGTATCAATAGTTTATATATAAATAATATGCAAAAAACATCAGATATAAGGTTATAGCAAAATGGTAAGGGAAACCCTTACTGTCATCCAGGTCAAGGGTTCAAGCCACATGTATTTCATGGATTTAGAGTGCCACATGTTGGGTGATGTGGTGGTGATGTGGCATGCACAGGGTGTGACATGGCGCGTCACACGTTATGAGTGACGTGGCGAATATCAAGTCTAGTCACGCTATTTTTTTTTATAATTCGACTATTTCCGATTGCAATAAGCTGTCGGAAATAGTGGTAAAGCCGTCGAAAATACAAGTAATTTTGACCACCTTGAATCACTATTACCGATGGCATTTTCATCTTTTCCGACGGCCATGGCCGTCGGAAATGGAACTATTTGTAACGGCTTGTCAGTGAATAATTATTTCTGACAAGCGTATTTGTGACAGCCTCTGACGGCTTTTTCCTGTCGGACAAGCGTATTTTCGATGGGAAATGGTCTTTTCCGACAGTATTTAGCCGTCGAAAAAGACCATTTTTTTGTAGTGATTTTATGTTTGAGATGATGTGGTAAGGGTATATATATTTAGTTTTCCAATTGTCAAGGTTAGTCGGCAGGGGATGTTTAGGTTAATTTAGGGTATTTTTTTTAAAAAAAATTATGCTATATTTAATAAACTAAGGGTAAGCTAGTGCAATTAACCCTTTATTTTATTTTCAATTACAAGTCTAATTTTTTTTTATTAAAAAAAAAAAAGGTTCATAACCGCCGGTTCCTCTGGAACTGAAACCATGCCAGGTCTAGCTATAAATGAGTAAGACCCACCCCCATTGTGAGCCCACTTAACCCCATCGTGAGCCCACTTAAAGCATCATTTAACCACGTGATTGGAGTAGAGATGTCAATGGTAAGGGTCGGGTACGGGTTTTCCAATACCATCCCCAATACCAATTAGTATGAAAAATACCATCCCTGATGAATTCCCGTCTTAAAAGAAATGGTGCGGATACGGGGATTTCCATTAGGGGATCGATTTTTTGCCTCATACTATTCTCATCCCATTAATGTATTTTTTTAATAACTTTTTGATAAAGATCATATAAATATTATTGAATAATATGAAAATAATAGTGTGGGGTATATTATATAAAATGATCTGGAATGGAGTAGTGTTTCAATGGAGGGAAAAAATGAGAGGGAAAATTATGTTAGTTGGAGGGAAAAAATGAAGGAAAATTATGTTTCCTAAAGACAGTAGTCATGGTACTTTTATTTATTTATTTATTTTAAGTTTAATTCCAATACTAATTACATGCTTCATATATATATATATTGTTAATGGGGTATGGGGATGGGATGGGGCGGGGTGGGAACGTGAAATCCCCGTAACCGCGTACCATAACAAAATTAAATCGGGTATTAAAAAAAATACCAGCCCCATACCACAACTTAATTGGTGCGGTTAAATTCGCCCCTAACGGGATGGGTTCCCGAACCAATGGGAAATTTTGACATCCTTAGATTGGAGTCTTGGAGACACTCTACCAATGAGGAGACAAATGTTTTGTATTTAAATAATAAATTAAATTTATAATCATTTATAATCATATAACATATGGTTAATTGCATAAACGTACCATGTGTTTTGCCTTTGTAGCAAAATTTTCAACAAATGACTTTAATTACATGAACAACCCTTGCTGTCAGTGGTCAAACGTTAGATTTAACGGTTGACTTGAAAAAGACTTAAATACCCCTATTGTATATTTCATTATTTTTATGTATTTTATTTATTTAATAAAGAGGTAATTAAATAAAAAAAAATCTACATTTTTCTTCTATCTAATTCTGAAACAAAGTTCTTTATCGATCCACATTCATTTTTTGAATCTAGAAACAAAAAAAAATCCAAAATCTTCATCAATTGAATTCCGAACTAAAGAAAAAAAAATTCCATCAATCCAATTGTTCTTCTCCAAAAATATTTCTACTATTTTGAGAGACCTCAACCAATCTCCCCTTAATCCAAATGATTGTCACTGTTATTTTCTTCTACAACCTCCTCTCTTCTGTTTTTTTTTTTGGTAAAAGAGAGGGCTAGCAGCCCAGAAAAGGAATAAAGAAAAAAGAAAAACTAAAAGCTAGAACAAACTCTAGCAAAACCAACCCTATTAGCATCATCCCTCAGACAATCAGAAACCGGGGGGTGTGGAGAAGAGAAAGTAGTGCAGCCCAGCTCAAGAGAATGGCCAAGGAAGGCTAATCTGTCGGCAACTTTATTGCTTTCCCTGAAGACATGCTGGATATAGCAGCTCCAATCCTTCTCAGTGATCCTCTTGCAGGCCTGGATGATGCTAAGAAGGGGATGACAGCTTGGCGCACCCTTACTCAGCAGCTCCACCGCCGAATTCGAATCAGATTCAACAATAACCTTTCTAAATACCATCTGCCAAACCAGCTTCAGACCCTCCAAAATACCCCACAACTCTGCTTCAAGAACAGAGCATGTACCAATCTTCAAAGCAAAACCAGTCAACCAAGATTTGCTGTGATCACAAACCACACCACCAGCAGCAATGGAGCTCATCTCCCCTCTTCTTTTGTTTGCAACTACTCTTCCTACTCACAACACTTTACATCCAACACCTCTCCTTTATTTCCATCTCACAACAAAACCATTTTGGGGTTTTGTTTTCCAATAAGAAAAAAATATATATATTAAAAAAAAAAAACAGAAACACAATTGGATTGGATTGCCCAATCCATCTTAGATGAATTCAATTAAATATATATATATTTTTTAAAAAGCACATAAACATTGAAAAACAGATGGAACCATGACTCCATCTTACGTTGATGGATAGAGAGCTGTGAATCCATCGATGCCGGCAGATAGAGTGCTGCAGATCCATCAGACGCCGGGGACTTCGTCGACTCATCTGAAATGAAGTCGTGCTCCATCAGCAACAGATTGAGCACCGCTCCATCTAACAGTGGTGATGGAGAGACTGGTCGCATACAAGCCTCCCAACAATTACCACCACAAGAAACTTTGAATCTACCGGCGAGCTTATGGAGGAATAAGAGAGACGACCGAGATGCGGTGGTGAAGGCTGGTCGCCTAGATGGAAAATGAAGGATCTCCTCTGTTGGAGACCAAATCTCCATTTAAGAGATCTGGAAATCTGGTTATATTTGGTTCAATGAGAAAGAACCATATCTCTATGAGATTTGGTGAGATTGAGGTCTCCAATAGTCCAATGTGTCCTTTTTTTTATATATTTTTTTCATTTTTAATATTTTGTAAGGATATTTTTTATTTATTAGTTTTATAATAAATAACTTATATTTTTTATTTTTGTGTGGAAAAAGAGTAAAAGACAATCATACCCTTCCCACATTTAACTCTTCGTTAAATCTAACTCTAGTCAAACTAGTCAAGGGTATGTTCTTATTAATTAAAGGAAAAGTGCAATATAGCTGTGATATTGGAAAACTTCAGGGTATTTTATTGCAATTAACCCTATAACATATTAACATCATAATCTCAGTTAATTTTTTTTTTTTTAAAAGCAATCATTAAAATAATTAATTACCTTGGAAAGAAATACGTTAATCCCGATATGCTTGATGTTTACTTGGTGTGAGCTACATCGATTTATTGATGTTAAAATGCACAACAATGAATCCCAAAAGGACAAATTGCACAAATATCCCCTCAGTTTAGTCATAATTGTATGGATATAGAACTTTTACCCATAGTTACACAAACGTCCATTGTCGTTAGTTGACTTCCGTTAATTATAACCGTTGACCACAATATTAATCTACAATGACTAAAGTGTCCCTAGTTTTCTATTTTATTATTTAAATTAATAATTAAAAAAGGAAACAGAAAAGACAAAGAAAAAAAAATCAATCATTTTTTTTCTCTTTTTCATTTTCTCAATCCCCAAATACAATCCAAAAAAAAACTTAACAAGCAAAAACTTAAACTCAATCCCACAAATCAAAACCAATACTCAAATCCTCAAATAAACACCATTTGTACAATTGTACATTTTTAAAATTAAAATTATCTAAAAAAATCTATATAAAAAAAAAAAATTAGTAAGACAATATCAATCTAAAAATTATTTAAAAATCAAAGCTCACAAATAAAATAAACAAAAATAGACGCGTATTAAAAAATATTGTGCACGTGTCATTAATATATTGTTTATGAGTAAAGTACAATTTTACCCCTACACAGTTAAAGTTGACTAACAGAACTTAGTTAGAGGGATTAATTTGGCACTTGGGAAAAATGTAAGGACCAATTTGGTCACTTCTGTAAAAGTCGCAAACAACTTGGAATTTAAAAAAAAGTCTAGGACCTAATGGTAATTGCCCTAAAAAAAACTTAAAGTAAATCCCTAGAGTTTATTTTCCCAAATCAACAAACACAAATCTCTCTCCCCACTCCCCACCGTCACTTTCTTTCCCTCTCAGATCCATGGCCATCTTTCCTCTCAAGGTCGTCGTTAGGGTTGCACATTTTTCCCTGAATCCCCAAATCCCCACGACCCTATCCCCATTTGGGGAAATTTTGTATATACGTTAATTTCTATAAGTTATGGGCAAAGTTTTCAACAAAAAAAAAAATATATATATATATATATAAAGTTTTAAATTTAAATAAATATAAAATTACAAGAGTAAGTATCTCAATTTATATTCCACTTTCATCTTAATATGTCATGTGTTGTGACAAAATATTGATGTGTTTACACACCATAATGTCACAGTGTTACGTATATGTTGAATAAAGGAGACACCATTAAAATATAAATTAGAATAAAGGTCAATATATTTAATATTATTATCTTACGAAGTCATATATTTTTAAAAAATAAAATAAATAAAAGGTTGACCTATGCCCTCAATTAACATGAGCAGAACCTATAAATTTATGCCCCAGGGACGTAGCTCGGCCGGTAGATGGACGAGCTTAGGGCTTGGGCAAATGACTCCTACGTCAGCGGCTCGACCAAAGACATAGCTCAGCTGGCAGATGGAGGAGCTTGGAGCTTGGGGATTGGACAAATGATTCCTAAGTTAGCGGCTCGAATCCTACCAAAGGTAAAAAAACCTTTAAAAAAAACCCTGGTATAGATAGGTGGATAGATAAATACCGTAAATAAATAAAAAAAAAATAAAAAAAATAAAGTAACAAATTTATATTTGCATGTTAGTTGTATAACTATTATATTATATATAACTTAACATAGATAAGAATCCAATGAAGGTCCCTCACCTTAGTGGTTGGAAACCTCATATATAATATCCATTATCCTACGTTGCATTGTATATTTTGTTCCACCATACACTATAAAACCGCATGAGTGTAAAGAGACCTCTTTCAGCATTGATATTTCGTTGCACCATACACTATAAAACCATATGAGTGTAAAGAGACCTCTCTCGGTGTTGAGAGTTGATTTATTTGTTGTAAGAAAAAAAAAGTTGCATTTGAAAATATGGGTTTTTTTTTGTTGGATTTACTATGGCCCATGGATTATCTGGTTGGATTATCCATGCCTTGTACTAAGGCATAGCTCATTTGGTTTTTGGTGGCGATATGTGCACCCCTCAAAATTTGTATGTACACCCAAAATTAGTATGTTTTTGAAAATCCAAGAATGCCCTTGAGTAAAATTACCAAAAAGACTAAATAGTTTGTAATTACCCCAGAAATAATTATTAATTAGTTTCCTATTTTAATTTTTTATGAAAAAAAAGTTTCCTATTAATGATTAGATATTAACATATATCATTAATAACTCTTTCCATTTTCTTAAACCCTAGATTCTTTTTAAATATTAATTTCAAATATATTTTTAATTTCTTTTAAAGAAATACAAATTGATTGCTAAGTATGGAGAATGAATCAAAATCATCCAAAATTAGTTGTGAAAGTTCTGAATTAATTATTATTAGTTTCAAATCAAAATCTCTTTAAACTTTTTTTTTTTTTTTTTTGTTATCAATATTAGTTATTCTTCAATTTCATCAAAAACTTTTCTATTTCCAAATCAATTGGGACAATGACACAAACCTTACATCCTTACTACTTTCACAAACAAAAAATGGATCTCAAACTAGAAAACCTCAAATTATATTGTAGTGATTTTGTGGACATAAAACAATCAAATAAGAAATTGAGAGAATTTTTTAACATGATGAGAGCGAAAAAAAAGAAAGAAAAATAAAGTCTGATTTTATGGAATGAAAACATAAAAGAGAAAAAGTTAAGGTAGAGAAAGAACATTGATAAAATTAAAGATAACAATAAAATTTTAAACAATAATAAAATTGATTAAATAACATAATAATAAGTGTAAGTGGTGTGTAATTATAAAAACATAATAAAATGTAATTTAGAAAAGGATATTTTTGGTTAAGTCGGGTTTATTTACAAAATATAAAATTTTAAAAAAATTTGATGGGTGTGATTACGAAACGGGTGTACATACAGTTTTTAAGGGGTGTCATTATCGTCACTCTTGGTTTTTATGTCTAAGTGAAAAAGTGATAGTCTCTACTAGTCTACTCTTCCATATATTAATCCATAATTTGAATTCTTTATTTACCTCACAATTGTAATTTTATTTATTTTTAAAATGTTACTAAAACATATAATTTAAATATAATTTCCTGATTTGGTATATGAGTTCGAGTTGATCTTCTCAATGCACTATGAGCCTGTGTCGTTGGAACATTTCTATGTGGAATAGGTTCTTGAACCTGGGGCTCTCACACCTTGTTCTTCATCATTCTAATTACCATGTTCCACGACCCTATTATACGATACATCATTCGGCCCAAAGTACTCTGGCTCTTCCAGCTCAGACACTTGTGTGTTCCCTGTCTTTGTACATGACCCTTTCATTGAAGACGACATCTCTACTTCTGATCATCTTGCGATTTTGGTCATCCTACAGCTTGTAACCAAATTCATCTTCTCTATAGCCCACCAAAATATAATTCACTGACTTGGTGTCAAGCTTACTTCTCGCATGATCACTTATATGTATATAAGAAACACACCCAAACACTTTAAGATGAGAAAGTTTTACCTCTTTTTTAGTCCAGATCTCCTCAAGTATAGTGAGGTCCAAAGGCTTTGATGGTCCTCTGTTGATCAAATATGTTGTTGTATTGACTGCTTTCGCCCAAAACTACTTTCGTAACCTTGAATGTAATCTCATGCTTTTAGCCAGGTGCGAAATTTGGGGGGGCCCATAGGGGCCATAGCCCCCCCAAAGAAATTTTTTTTTTTTTCAGAACTTAAAACTTTAATGGGTTTATATAATATATTATATATTAAAAAAGATAGTGGGGGAACTTAAAACTTTTTTAATGGTTTTATATAATATATTATATATTTAAAAATGTAGTGGGGCCCTATGTCATATTTGGGCTGTCGTTTTTTTAGAGAAAATTCTATCACTATTATTTTGAAAAACGGTGATTGGCTGATTGCTTGCTTTATTGTATTTAAGTGGTGTAGCCGTGTAGGTAGGGTGTATGTTAGTTTTAAATTAAAAAATATTATTCTTTTTTTATGTATTCCACTCTCTTTTAGAAGAGAAAATATAAACATTTTAGGATTTGGTTTCCTATTGTTATAGGGGTTTTTTGTCAGCATGACACATCAGCAAGGATAGCGGGTAATGCGGAAATATAGTGATTCCACATCATCAAAAGTCAAATGTGAGACGCGTTATCAAAATGGTCAACATGAATACATGACAGCACCATACGAGGGGCCATCTGCAGATGGAATCCGCTCGGCCAAGATTCCACTCGGCTAGTATTCTGCTCGGTCAAGGTTCTGTTCGGCCAAGGTTCTGCTCGGCCAAGATTCTGCTTGGCTAAGTCTACTTGGCCAAGGTTCTGCTCGGCCAAGGTTCTGCTAGGCCAAGATTCTGCTCGGCTAAGTCTGCTCGGCCAAGATTTTGCTCGGCCAAGTCTGCTCGGCCAAGGTTCTGTTCGGCCAAGGTTCTGCTCGGCCAAGTCTGCTTGGCCAAGATTCTGCTCAGCCAGAAACGGGAAATACAGTCTTACCAAGATACGCCATATCAGGAAGAGATCTGCACAGATACAGAATCTTAGGATAATATTCAAATAAAGAAATATCCTTATTTCCTCTCCAGTACCAGAAAAGTCTAATCAGGAAAGAAATCTAAGCTTCTAGAAGGATAAACACCAAATAGGAAACAAGTCATAATCAATCTACTCTACCTAAATCTTAGTAGGATTCTAATTAATGAATCCACCACCTATACGACAAGAACTAGGGCAACCCTAGATCAAACCATATAAATACAGCCATGTATTCATTATAACGGGGATCAACATCATGAACAATTGATACTTACAAGAGAAGAAAGTGAGCATTGTGTGTGTATTCTCAAAGAATTCATAGTGATATTTCTCTGCCTTCATAGGCACCGTGGTTTTTTCCCTTTATAGGGTTTTCCACGTAAAAATCTGTGTCTTGCGTACATTATTATTATTTTGCATTCATAAACATATTATTATTGTTGGACGCGTGGCCAGAAATCACCGTCAACACCTATATATCTTAAACTTGTCTAACCTTTATATATACTTGATTATTTTATTTTATTTTCTAGTTTTTCACTTACGCAATTTCATTCTTACTACTACAATTAAATTCTTCGTATTCTTTGGTTCATCTATCAGAATAATTTCAGGTATGAGATTACAAATCAATAAATATTTTAGATTTTTTCAATTTTTTTTTAATATATGTAACTTTCTTAGGTTATTAATATGATTTCTTTAATGAATTCTTAATAATATGTATATTTATATATTTTTGGTCAGTTTTCTTTTGTTTTTGGTTCTTTTGTGTTGCGTTGTAATTTTAGGCGTGTTTGCTTTTTGGTGGTTGTTGGTTTTGTTATTTTCTTGCTTTGTTTTTCTTGCCTTTTTGGCTGTTAAATTATACATGCATATATGATTTTGCTACATTTATTATACTAATTTTTTATTTAAACATTTATATATTTAAATTAATTCAATTTTTTTTTTATTTGATCTTCAGATGAGTAAGCCATCAACAATTGATAGATTTTTCAAAAGAATTAAAACCTCAGAAGCCGGTTCATCTTTTTCAACATCTAATATCAATATTCCAGCTTTTGAAAATCAATCCACAGAATCTCCAACAAATGATATTAACCAAGATAATAAATCGTTGGTGCGTGACCCAAGATTACGTCGACAAATATGGGATTATCTCGTTAATAAACGTGATGAAATTCGTCGAGCTTATATTAAAGCTGGTCTATTCCAACCCATTCTTGACCATTATAACAAATTTGGACGAGATTCTCATAAACGTAGCTTCCAGAGTTCTTGGTTTACATTATTTTTTACATGGTTGGAATATTCTCCTACAACAGATGCAACTTATTGTTTACATTGC
The DNA here is from genome assembly GCA_954870605.1 of Acer campestre. Lineage (NCBI taxonomy): Eukaryota > Viridiplantae > Streptophyta > Magnoliopsida > Sapindales > Sapindaceae > Acer > Acer campestre. Next base: position 5,309,871 of record OX940812.1, read on the forward strand.
TTTCTCTTTAGTAAGTCAACTAAACACCTTACAGCGACCGCTTTCACTGTTGATGGATTTAAAAGTTGGAGAAAAGTTAGGAATGGAGACAAGTGTGCGTTTTTAATTCATGTAGGACAAAAAGATAATCATATGACCCCCCACAAGATTGCTGAGAGATCTACAGACTTAATGAACCAATCTCAACATATAGAAAGAGTGGTCGAAAAGTATAATTCTCAAGAAATTGCAAACAATAGGCTTAGAGTCAAAGCCACAATTGAAGTTGTTCGATGGCTTGCATTTCAAGGTTATGCTTTTAGAGGTCATGATGAGAGCTCATCTTCAATCAATCGTGGAAATTTTCTTGAACTATTAGAATTATTGGGTTCAAACAATGAGAAGGTTGGAGAACTTGTATTAGATAAGGCACCTAAAAATGCATGTTACACATCACCGGATATCCAAAAAGAGATTCTACAAGTTTTTGCAACTAGAGTAAAAAATGAAATTCGTAAGGAAATTGGAGATGCGAAGTTCTGTATAATTGTTGATGAAGCTCGTGATGAGTCAAAGAAGGAACAAATGTGTATAGTTTTGAGATTTGTTGACCAAGATGGTATTCTACGAGAACGGTTTTTTGGACTTGTTCATGTCTCGAACGCTGTAGCATTGACTTTAAAAAAATCAATATATTTTGTATTATCTAATCACAATTTAGATATTCAAAATATTCGAGGGCAAGGCTATGATGGTGCAAGTAATATGCGTGGTGAGTGGAATGGGCGACAAGCTTTGATTTTAAAGGATTGTTCGTATGCTTATTATATTCATTGTTTGGCACACCAGTTGCAATTGGCACTAGTTGCAGCATCAAAAGAAGTTATTTCTATTCATCATTTTTTTACCAAGTTAACTTCTATTGTCAATATTGTCGGTGTTTCGTGCAAGCGTAATGATGAATTCAAACATGCTCATGCTGCTGAAATTGCACATTTAATTGACATTGATAAGCTAAAGAGCGGGACCGGACTTAACCAAATTGGCACTTTGCAAAGACCAGGGGATACACGTTACAGTTCTCACTATAGGTTAGTTTCTAGCATGATAAAAATGTTTGGTGCAACATGTGCTATTTTAATTAAAATAGTTGATGAAGGAATTACTTTTTCTCAATGAGGAGAAGCCGACGCAGCTTATGAGGCAATGACTTCCTTTGAATTTATCTTCATCTTGCATCTAGTGAATGATATCATGGAGATCACTAATCTACTATGTCAAGCTTTACAACAAAAATCTCAAGACATTTTAAATGCTATGCATCTTGTTTCATCCACAAAAAGACTTATACAACAATTGAGGGATACTGGATGGGATACATTATTTGCTAAGGTATGTTCATTTTGTGCGGCACGCAACATAGATGTTCCAGATATGAATGCTCGCTATGTTGCAAGACGAGGTCAAGCTTGCCAACAACAAGCAAATTATACAATTGAGCAATATTACCAGGTAGATATATTTTATGCTGCAATTGATTCTCAATTACAAGAATTAAATAATCGATTCAGTGAGCAGGCAATTGAGTTGGTAATTCTTAGTACAACTTTGAAACCTTACGGAGGATATGAGTCTTTTAGAATTGATGATATTTGCAAATTGGTAAACACGTTTTATCCACATGACTTCGCTGATCATGAGAAGTTGCAATTGAAAATGCAACTTCAACATTCTGAATATAATATAGTTCAACATTCAGAATTCAGAAATTTGTTAACTCTTTCTTCCCTGTGTCAATGGTTGGTAAGGACTAGAAGATCAACAACATATCCACTTGTTCACAGAATAATTGTGCTTGTGCTTACTCTTCCGGTGTCAACTGCAACTACTGAAAGATCGTTTTTAGCTATACGTATTGTCAAGACTAGGCTTCGCAACAAGATGGAAGATGACTTTCTTACAAACTCTTTGATCATGTATATTGAAAGGGAAATCGTAGAGAAACTTAATATATATTCAATTATAGATGATTTTAGAGATTTAAAAGAGCGGCGGGTTCCATTTTGATTTATAAAGCTGGTTTCTATTTTGTTTATTAATTAATTTATTTTAGCAATATATATGAGACTAGACGCTATTATATTTTTTTTTCCTTTCAATAAATTTGTTTTTAAATATTAACATATTTGTCTAGCATTAATTTGAAAAAAAAAATTTGTCTTGGCCTCCTTAAAGCTTAAATCCTGGCTTCGCCCCTGCTTCTAGCTCTCTTAGTCAATGACCTGCTCATCCGTTAAGCTATCTCATTTTGCTGTGGGGTTCTAGGAACCATCCTACTAAGCTTTATCCCGCTTTGGTAGAAAAACTTAAAATGTAATTTAGAAAAGGATATTTTTGGTATTAAGTCGGGTTTATTTACAAAATATAAATTTTTTTTAAAAATTGATGGGTGTGATTATGAAATGGGTGTACATATAGTTTTTAAGGGGTGTCATTATCGTCACTCTTGGTTTTTGTTAACCGAAAATTGTCACTGGGGTGGATTTCCAATTAACAATTCAAGTGATTGTGATTGGGGTAGATCTCAGTCGGAGAGGTATCATGTAGTTCGATACCTTAGGTTCTTAGTAAAAGATGTTCGAATATCATGACTATGGTGAATGGAGATAACTAGTCAAACATGGTCATATATTATGTTTTTTATTGATTGTAAAATAAAGAAAATACAATGGTAGTAGTCTTGAACTATCGTGATGGAAATATAACTCAGATGGAGATAAAGGTGGAGCTTTCATGCATGTCGATAAGTAGAAAATACATAGTAGAGTTTTCTTTTTTTCATTTAACATTATCCAACCCCTCCGTTATGTATAATATTATGTTGCATATATAGTCCCGGTGCTTGCTGAGCACTCCTCTAATTTAGGTCTAGTGACCTAGAGATTTTCGGGAATTTCCATGGTCCTTGGCGAAGAGGTAGTCACCTTCCTTTCAGGAATTAAGCGATCCCTTACTTGGTGGAATCTGATAGAGTTGACTCCTCTTTCAAATATAACTCTCTAGTGGCGGGAAGGGATTAACTTCCTTATTTACCAAAATGATGGCGTTTTACTGTCCTTCTACTTGGCTTGATCTTGTCTTAGTATTTTTTGTTGATTCATCTGGTCTAGGCGGGATCGAGATATATGGTGTAAGAACCTCTATTTTGTGATTGGCTTATTTCATAACATACCACATTGGGGATATGTGTGTAATGGGTAGCTTAGGTCATCTTGATGATTATCAAGGCAAGCTTCCGAGCATCCCGGTAACTTCAAGATCAAGAGCTTCAAAAGGTATATCACTTGACCTTGATTCTTGAAAAGATTAGGTGCACACACACACTTGCATGCATCTTTATCTATCTTGCATTTGTTGCCTTACATGTGTGTTTCATTGACTCATGCATCTATGTCTTTTAGCACACACTCACTTTCATTGCATTTATATGATTGCATTTGTGTTTCTCTTAATTGTGTGCTTATATTATTTATCATCACACTTAAGCATTTTCATATATTACATATCTTTTGTGTGTCACATTCTTGGTGATTATTCATGATGTTATCCTTTCCCATGCATGTTATTTATTCACAACCACACTGACACTTCATGTTAGTCTTAAGTGTGGTGTAATTTGTTTCCGTTTGTGTGATCGGAAACGTTCGCGCTTGCACAATGGTGTGCATGTTTTAGAGCGATGGTTGACCACTTGAGAAGGTCTCATTCTTCTCTTGGGTAAGTGTTAGATTCGGTTTGGTTATTTGGAGTAAAGTGTCTAGTCTCAAAAGATTGGATTTCAATGATTTAAATGTTTTTCAAAACTGACCTTTGTATGGTCTTGTGACCTTAACTTTTTACACAAAGATTGAAATTGAGTTTTGTAAAATTATAGACAAACTAGACACCCATACCTTTCCAATGATATATTATTCGTAATATTTCATGACCGTTTGGATTGGTTTTGAAATCTCCATAGTGACCACTAAAACAGGGCATCACAGCTGTTATATGAATCTGACCATTAGTCACTCAATTGACCATAACTTTATCTATAGATATTGAAATATCATTCCATAAATTGTAGTAGAAAGTAGACTTCCATAACTTTCCAACGATATATTATTTGAAAGGTTTCGATATCGTTTGGTCATGTTTCGGAGCGCTCGAATCTCGAGCTGTTGCGCTATCGCGCCTATGAGCTGGTGTGGCGCTACTCGACCAGCGCTTTTGGTCCAGAGATGTGGCGCTGGTGTGGTGCATGATGAGCAGCACAATGCTCTACCCCTAATTTGTATTTTGGCCATATCTCACTCATTTGGAGTCCGATTTGGCTCATTTTTTGAGCAAACTTCATGAAATTTATAGGGCTATCGTCTAAGCACTATAAATACATCTTTTACTCTCATTTTTATTCTAGGGAACAAAAGATACACAACTCTAGAGAGAGATTAAGAGTTTCCTAGAGAGAGAAAACTTCAAGAAAGCTTCTTTAACTCTCCAAACCCAAAACCCATGTGCATCTAACATGTTTGATGCTTCAATCTTCCATGGGTCTTCTTCATTTATGACTTGGTAAGTAGAGCAAACACCACATCTTCATTTATTATTCTATCTTAGTCAAAACATGTCTTTGTTTGCTTAGTTTAGGAAATTTTCACTCTTATTGCATATTTAATGAAGTTATGACATGATTGGGTTTTGTTTGTGATAGCTTACATGATTAGGATGATTTTCCCAAATAGCTAACCCTAGAATATTCTTGTAAAATTGGTTGATGATTAGGTTGATAGATTAATGTTTATTTATCTAGTCAAGCTTTATTGAATGTTCTTGTGGATTTAATTGATAATTATGTTGGATGAAATTCTCTACAACTAATTGAGTTCATATGTTTGGACATGTTGACATTGTTTGATAGCTAGGATTGTTTTGTGATTGATAACATCTAGCTAAGTCTTTATGTTTTGCATTTAGACATCATTGATGTGTAGGACTCATTGATTGCATTTGTTTATTGCATTTAGTGTCCTTGCCATGTTATTGGACAACCTGTGTTGATTGGCCTTTTGATTCACAATTTCTTGATTGCATTAGTTAATTGCATGTTTTTAGGCCTTGCCATGATTATTGACAACATGTGTTGAATTGGCTTTGTTTGTTGACAATTAGGTTGTAAGAAATCTCTACAACTAATTGACACCTCATGCATGTACATGTAGGCTTTGTTGATAACTAGGATGTTTATTTGCATTATAACATCTAGTTAAGAATCTTGTGTTTAGTCTAGCACTTGTTGCATTTGTGCATCATTATTGCCATACTCATATAGACTTTTAATTTTCTTCATGAGACAAAGTCTTGTGGCTTCTAGGTGAAGTTACACAAGCAAGGAAAGTCTTGTGGCTACCAGTGGGTAGTGCTCAAGCAATTGGTCGAGTGCCACTGTAAAAGGCCTGCCAAGTAGATTAGGAGTTGCTCACATAAAAAGTAATGTATCAGGGAATATCACTAGGGATTGAACCAAGAGTGGTGAGTGGTAGTGTCCATAGCCTGAGGTTATCTAGAGTGAGAGTCCGAGAATCACTTGAGGGTGAAAATTCCTTTTCATATAATGGATTTCATTGACCGTGTGTGGCGCACATATCAGCCCATGGTTTTTCCCAGTTGGAGGGTTTCCACGTAAAATCAAGTGTTCTTTTATTTCCGCATTTTATACTTGATTTTATTGTTTGTGTGATTGGGGTTATACTTGTTGTTAACCGCCAAAATTGGCGAAGGACCAAAGAAGAATTTTCCACCTCGACATAAGAAGGGTATAACAGTACGCAACCCGGACACCATGTCAGAGTGGACCCCGATTGATCCCAACACATACCTCCTTCAGCGGGGTCCACCCCGCCAAGCCTCTTAGCTCAACAAAGTGGCCGAGAGCCAAAAATACTCACTAGAACTCACAGCGAGATCAAACCCGGCTATAACCGAGCTTTCTATGGACCTCGCAACACCCCGATACAGCTTCTTACGGACCCTACAGCACCCCGACACGGAGTTCTACTGATCACCTTACTACAAAGCTAGATAGATATCCCCCTATTGCCATCAGTAGGATGCTTACTAGATGTAGGCAGCCCGCTAAAGCAGAGGAGCACCAGGAAGCAGGATCCTAACACCAAGAACTAAAAACTCCACAAAAGATCCAGTAAAACGTCGCCGTACAAATGAGGTATACTCCTTCCCGCCAGATAGTCCTAATTTAAGCAGGACAGCACAGTAAGAATCCTACTAGGAAGGTAAGTGATTGACTCCTCCTAGGAAGGAAAGATTGGATTCAGCGCATTAAATCTCCGAGATTATCTCCTAAAGATGGAGGATCCTGCAAGCGGCCAAACCCTAATCCGAGATTGTAGGAGTGCATGGCAAGCAAACAGGACCTCTATATATATAACAGCTAATTTGCCGAAAAAGAAAAAGGGAGAAAGAGAGGGAAAAAACCCTACACTCTACTTATCGACAGGCACAGATTCACCACCACCATCATCACCCTTATTACCGACTAAAATCCTTGTAGAACGTGATGATCTAGTAAATTCATGGTCGATGTATTCATGTATTAAAAAAGAGTGATCAATAAAACGAGTTCTTATTCGATTTCACGTATTCTTTATTATGCATGCATTGACAGGGACCTAGTTGGTATCGAACTACTTGATACCCCTCCGGCCAGGATCAATCTCGATCTTGACCCTTTTAAAGTGGTTATTTGGATTATCGTCCTTCTAACGATTTTCGGATAACACTTTTGGCGCCGTCTGTGGGAAACTTTTTCCCAACCATTGTTGTTTCCCAACCATTGTTTAGCAACAGCCTACTCCCACCCAGAGATATTCAGAATGAGACTCCGATCCTCCCAAGGTCATCCCTAGCCATCAGGACTCCAATCCCTTGCCTCCACTGAAAGAGCTCAGAGGCGGGGTAAGGGTATCAGGAGCGAGAATCCTCCACCAGTGCCCCCACCGGCTGCAGACCCTGTCCCTCAAAACCCCGCTGGGCAAGAGGTCAACCGAGATGTCTTAGAACAGCACGCCGCAGCCTACGTAGAAGCGATCCGGCTCCGGATGATAGCCCAGGGAATCCCATTTGAAGCAGCCGGGATCCAGGACGATGTCAGACCAAGCACTCGGGCTCAAGTCTTCGACCGATTGGGCCCCCTCTCCCAGTCCGACAGGCGGATCTCAGACCCCGACTAGTAAAATCCGCGATTGAGGTTCCTCCCAGGAAGATTCAATCCCCACCAAGACCGCGGACAAAGGAGAGGGAATCCCGTCCCAATTCTGAAGAAAGTGCCAAATCTTGGAGGATTTCTAGGGAGAGGCATCAAAGGGTTAAGCGAAAGGAGGTAGTCATCGATTCAGAATCTTCGGATGATGAAGTTTCAGTAGCTCGATCCGGAACCAAGAAGTCTCAGCGCCTGGAGGACCAGATGACGAGGATGGCGAAGGAGTTGGAGCAGTTAAAGAAGGGAAAGCATCAGGGGATCCAAAAGAATCCTTTGGGCGAGATGAATGCACCATTCTCCAAGAGAGTTAGGGAGGCAGGGCTACCCCCCAAATTCAGGATGCCTTCAGAAAAGTATTCTGGAACAGAAGACCCCGTCAGCCACCTGGAAAGCTTCGTACACCAGATGGAGGTTCAGAGTGCAACCAGGATAGCCATGTGCAGGATGTTTCCTTCAACTCTGACAGACTGTGCCAAGACATGGTTCAGAAAACTACCACCAGGTAGTGTTGATTCTTTCTCCAAACTTACCAAAGCTTTCTGTGCACAGTTTCAGGGAATCAAACCCCGTCCCAAGGATCCTATCCTACTGCAGTACGTAGTTCAAGAGCGAGGTGAAACTCTGAGATCTTATGTGGAGAAATTCCACAAAGAGGTCGTCCAGATGGGCGTGTTCAACGAGAAGGAGACTTTAGCCAATTTCCGGAGGAACTTGTGGGCGGGCAGGCTGTTCCGATCTTTTGCCAAGCATCCTCCTGAGACGTACCAGGAAGCCTACAATCGGGCTCTGGAACAGGTGGACATTGAGGAACAACTCCGGATCAAGATTGAACATGATGAAGCCCGATTAGCACCACGCCCTAAAAAGGAAGCTCCGAAACCTGCTCCAGCTAGGAAGTTTCAAAATCAACCTCCAAACCGGTCGACGTACAGGCCGCCTCCTATTCCTTCGTACCAAGAGAGGTACCCGGTCAGGAGGTCACCTCCCGGGGAGCTCCCCTTGAAGGATGTATCCAGAATAACGAGAGAGGAAGAAGGATATAACCATTATACCCCTCTCAATGCTTCACGGGAAACTATCTATCTCGCCATTCGAGACAAGGGTCTACTCAGAAAGCCGGTTCCCATAAAAATCCCGGTAGACAGGAGGAATCAGTACAAGTATTGCGACTTCCATGAAGACGTGGGGCACAACACCTCAGAATGCTACAGTCTCCGCAATCAGATAGAAGCACTGGTAAGGGGAGGACTCCTAACCGAATTTTTACAACAGGTACGAGATAACATTAAAGAAGGAAAGCAGGTTCAAAGTGGGATGCAGGAAGTAGCAGAAAGAAGGAGAGAGGGAGAGAAGGATTTAATGCAGCAGATCCAAGTGATCCACACAATCAGTGGAGGCCCCACTCTAGCAGGAACCTCCAACAATTCGAGAAAAAACCACGCAAGGAAGATCCCTAGACTCAACATTGAGCATGAGCTGCTAAAGGTCAATGGAGGACCCCGAGACTTATCCCGTTCCACCAAAATCATCTTCACGGAGGAGGACGTTTACAATACGGTGCAACCACATGATGATCCCATGGTCATAACGGTACAGATCGCTAACTGCTTAATGCACCGCGTCTTGATTGATACGGGAAGCAGCGTGGATATTTTGTTCAAATGAGCACATGAGCAGCTCAACTTGAAGAACTCTTGCTTCAACAGCTGTACCTCTCTACTATACGGATTCACAGGGGACTCCGTAATGCCGATGGGAACAAAGATACTACCAGTGATAGTGGGGGAGGCTCCTCTTCAACAGAACATAATGACGGAATTTATTGTAGTGGACACCCCGTCGGCATATAATGCAATCTTGGGAAGGCCTTTCCTGTCAGGGATTAGGGGAGTGCTGTCTATCTACCACAACTTGTTGAAGTTTCCAGTAGGATCAGGAGTATGAGAGGTAAGGGGAGATCAGCAGGCAGCCCGCAACTGCTATGCGGTGTCAACCAACCCCGCTGCGTTGGCTAAGCAATGCGCATCGGTGGCCAGCTACCCGGGTCCGAGAACGGCAGAACGGGATGATCATGTCACGGCAGAGCAGAATGATCATGTTTTAGAGGAAGAGGAGATACCAGACATAGTCGTAGAGGAATCAGAAGAAGAAGAGCGTGGTTGGATTAGCGGGTGTCCATCAGAGCAGCTAGAGGAGGTCCAGATCCGGAGGGAGGACCCAACAAAGACAGTAAAAGTGGGAGAAGGTCTGGACCCAGAGGTGAAGAATAATTTGATAGAGCTTCTCAGAGAGTACAACGACATCTTTGCTTGGAGTCATGATGAGATGCCTGGCATTCCCCTTGGCCTGGCTTCCCATAGGTTGGCAGTGGATGCAACCTTCAAGCCAGTAAAACAGAAAAGAAGACACTTCAACACAGAACGGAATGCCGCAGTCCAAGAAGAAGTTGACAAGCTCTTGAAGGCCGGATTCATCAGGGAATCCCGGTACCCTGAATGGATCGCTAACGTGGTCATGGTTACCAAATCCAACGGAAAGTGGCGGATGTGTGTGGACTACACCGATCTCAATCGGGCTTGTCCCAAAGATAGCTTCCCTCTACCAAAGATAGACCAGCTCATTGACTCCACTGCAGGAAATAAGCTCCTAAGTTTCATGGACGCTTTCTCGGGGTACAATCAAATCATGATGCACCCCTCAGATCAAGACAAGACTAGCTTCATCACTGGACAAGGCCTCTACTGTTACAAGGTAATGCCATTCGGACTCAAAAATGCAGGTGCCACTTACCAGCGCATGGTGAATAAACTATTCAAGGAACAGATAGGGAGATCCATGGAGGTATACATAGATGACATGATCACTAAATCTCCAGAAGCAAGACAGCATGCAGGGGACTTGCGCCAGACCTTCCAGGTAATAAGGCAGAACCAGATGAGGCTGAACCCCGCTAAGTGCGCATTCGGGGTGGCAGCAGGCAAATTCTTGGGATTCATGGTGTATGAAAGGGGAATCGAGGCAAATCCTGAGAAGATCAAAGCCATTTTAGATCTCGAGTCTCCTACAAACCTCAAGCAGGCGCAAGGATTAACCGGGCGGATAGCGGCTTTGAACCGGTTCATATCCCGCTCCACAGACAAATGTCTCCCCTTTTTCAAAGTCATCAAGCAGGGGAAAAATATGAAGTGGGAGGAGCAGAGCGAGCAGGCTTTTCTAGCTCTAAAGGGATACCTGTCAAGCCCGCCGCTATTGATAAAACCGATCCCGGGTGAAGAACTCCTACTCTACCTAGCAGTTTCTGAAGCAGCAACTAGCGGGGCCTTGGTGAAAGAATGCAGTGACGGGGTACAGAGGCCGATCTACTACGTGAGTCGGGCTCTTACAAAGTCCGAGAAGAATTATACCTTATTAGAGAAACTCGCCTATGCCTTAGTAACCACATCCAGAAAGCTCCGGCCTTATTTTCAAGCCCACACCATTGCGATAGTCACAGATCAGCCTTTGAGACAATTCCTCCAGAGACCGGATGTATCAGGAAGATTGGTTCTGTAGGCCCTAGAGCTTACACAGTTCGACATCAAGTACAAGGCGAGAACCACGATCAAGGCTCAAGCCCTGGCGGACTTCATAGTGGAGTTTGGCCCAATCCTAAACCAAGGTGTGTCGACAGACCCAGACACGGATCAAACCCTACTAGAATGGCCCGTAGATAGCAAGATGTGGATTCTTTACACCGATGGAGCATCGAACCAGTCGGGATGCGGAGCCGGGGTCGTCCCGATCGACCCCGCGGGAATCGAAGTAAGTCATTGTTTCAGGTTTGAATTCAGAGCCACTAACAACGAAGCAGAATATGAGGCTCTGCTAGCAGGAATGAAAGTAGCAAGGGCTCTGGGGGCTGAGTACCTTCAGATTAAAAGTGATTCTCAACTAGTGGTCAATCAGGTGACGGGGTTGTACCAAGCAAAAGGTGATAACATGGTGGCCTATCTTGCCAAAGTGCAGGAAGCTATGAAGAAATTCAAGGGTGTGAAAATAGAGCAATTGCCTAAGGAGAAAAACCATCGCGCAGATGTGTTAGCCAAGATTGCCACTGGAGAGGGACATGCTTTACCAAAAGGGGTACCCCTCCAACTGGTTCCTTTCTCCAGCATAGCAAAAGAGGCAGAAGTCCTTCCCGTAAGCCGCCTCCCATGTTGGATGGATCCAATAGCAGACTATCTCCAAAGCGACATTCTCCCAGCAGATCCGGATCATGCCCGTCGGCTCAAGAGGACGGCCACCCGATACTGCTTGGTGGAAGGATACCTATACTGTAAGGGGAAATCTCTCCCTCTACTCAGGTGCCTCCATCTCGATGACGCGCATTGGGCGCTCAGTGAGGTGCATTCAGGGGATTGTGGTAACCACGTGTCAGGGGAAACGTTGGCTTACCAGGTAATTAGGATGGGCTACTACTGGCCGACTATACACCAGGATGCAAGGCAGTTCGCGCGATCCTGCGAGGCTTGTCAGAAAACAGCAAACCTCCATCATCTCCCACCAGAGAGGCTCTCCTCGATCAGCACTCCCTACCCCTTTGCCATCTGGGGACTAGACTTGATCGGGCCACTTCCCACTGCACCCGGCCAAGCCAAGCACCAGTAGTGGCGATAGATTATTTTACTCGGTGGGTAGAAGCCAAGGCTCTTACTCGGATAACTGAAGAAAAAACTACCAACTTTGTCAAGGAACACATTGTCTGCCGGTTTGGCACCCCGATGGCCATCATAACTGATTTGGGAAAGCAATTTGACAATGCCAACTTCAGGGAATTCTGTGAGGACCGGAAGATCAATCTCCGTTTTGCTTCGGTGGCTCATCCTCAAACTAACGGGCTGGTCGAAGCAACCAACAAGACCATTAAGAAGCTCCTGAAGAAAAAGCTCCAACAGAAGAAAGGACTATGGGTGGCAGAATTACCCAATGTACTCTGGGCCTACAGAACAACTAGGCGGACAGCAACCAGAGAAACCCCTTATTCCCTGGTATTTGGGGCTGAAGCAGTCTTGCCCATCGAACATAAGCTCATATCTTTTCGGGTTCAAAATTACAAACCAGAAGATAACGAGGCCAAGTTGAGAGCTAGCTTGGACCCGCTGGAAGAAAAACAAAGCAAGGTTGCAGAGAAGGTGGCCGTATACCAGAGCAAGATAGCCCGACACTTCAACAAGAAGGTGAGGGCCCGAAATTTCAAAGAGGGAGACTTGGTTCTCAGGAAGGTGACCCAGAATACTCGTAGGAGGTCTGACGGGTGCTAGCCCCTAACTGGGAGGGTCCATACTTGATTAAGGCATCACTCCGGGGTGGTGCTTGATCGGACTATTTTATACCTATTTGAGGTCCCCCATTTCCGATCGTTTGTCTCGTTTTCGAGCGTATTTTTGTATATAATGTTTTGTTTGAGCCTTGTGTAGGTACATATTCCCTACAATAAGGTTTTGAGCTTAAAGATAGTTTGGGAGGCAAAATGAGCCAAAAACGGAAGAAATTGTATATGCTCGTGCAGAACGTACAACTTGTGGGGATCATATCTTCCTGCTCAAATCGAACCAAGTTGACATCTTTATATATTCAGAAATCCCCAGAAGTCTAGTTTCCAGAACATTTTACGGATTGCGATTCCGAGCTTTCTACAGGAAGTTATGCCCATTTCCGTAACAGTGCGCGATGCTGAAATGCTGAAATGCTGTCAGGTCTAATTCGGCGGGAAAATCGGCGGCCAGGCCGCCGAACCAAACCGCCGAATCACTCCAGAAAGTCGTTTTTTGGGCGAATTTCAGGGACTGTTTCGTCCTTTCACCCCAACCTTCAGCCCTAACCTCCCAACACTATATATACACATTATTCTCTTCTCTCCCATCAGATTCCACACCTCACACTTCTTCTTCTTCATCTTCTTCCACACCAAAAGAGAGAGAGAAGCTTTCAAGGTCATCCATGGAGGTTTTTCCTCCATGGATGCCTTCCATTTCATCTTCTACCCATCATCCACCCATTTAGGAGTAGATTGCAAGGAGAAAGAAGGGTCTTTGGACTAATTTCGAGCTAGGGTTCATGGAGGACTTGGAGGAGGTTTTCTTCAAGGGTTGTCTCCTTTAACTCATCTCTTTGTATTTCTTGTTTTCTTAAATGTGTAATCCCCACTTGGGAATATTTGTAAACCTATATTTGTGCTCAATATATATGTTGGTTGTTTTTATATCTAATTTGTGTTTTGATTCATTCTTGATTGTTATTGAATATATCTCTATCTTGAAATGCTTGTGTATGGAGATTGGAAATTAATATGTATTCATGGATGGGATTAGGAGTAGATTAATGTAAATTAGGAGTAGTTGTAATCAAATGTCCCATTTTGTGTTTGTATGTTGATGGAAGGTCAAAATTACATGTCATGAATGGGTTTGAGTGACTTAGAGTTAGGATTGTGCCTTTGGAGGGGCTCTCCGGGCATAGTCTTGGCTAATTAGCTAAGAAGAGTGGGTGAACCTATAAATTGCCATATTAGAAGGGTTTGGTTCATTGTTCTTGTTAACAATTGGACTTTAGCTATTTCTCACTCTAGGGGCTCTAGGTGAGTCATGGTTAGAGTTACAATTATTGGTCTTTGGCTATCTCTCATGCTAGGGGCTCTAGGTGAGTTATGGTTGGAGATACAATCACTCTTTCCACATTCATTGTACCTAACGTTGCCATTTTACATTACGAAGCTATCATTGGGCTAAATGTAGTTTTGTTTGTAGAATCGGTTCACATATGTTGGTTGCGGTTTCGTGTTTGAGAGGTTCTCAACACACTCTTCGACCGTTAGCTTTATGAATGGGTATAAATCGGATCGAGGCAAGAACGAACCCTTAACTAAAATTGGATGTCCTTAATGTCTAACAACCAACTATTTGTGCACTTATGTATGGTGAACTTGTTGAACCTTGTGTGACCATTTTCATGCATCTCTCCTATCCACCATTTTATTTATCACTTTAAACACCACTCTCACCCTTCCATGTTCTCTTTGTTTTTATTTATTTTCATTTACGTTCTCTACTCACACACACACCGCATTGTACATACATTTCACACACACCATTCTCACCTTTTCACATTCTATTTACATGTTTACAATAAACACTAGAAACTGAAATGGTTGACGAATCACACCTCCCTGCGGAACGATACCCTCGCTTGCTGCTTTACTAGTCTTTTGCTAGTTTAGAGCACATTGCGTAGGAAACCCCTTTTACAAACGTAATAATCTTTTGATCCTCGTGATTCTTTCAACGACGGAAAAAGCGAGTATCAGTGCTTACAAGCTCGAAGACATGGAGGGTTACCCAGTGGATCATACATGGAATGCAGACCATCTTCGAAAATTCTATCCTTAGAAACTGTGTTCTTATCTAGCAGGATACTCACCCCGAGTTCATGTTTGTACCGTTTGGGAAATTAAATAAAAGCAATTCTTTCTTCTTCTATATGATTCTCCTGTGTTCCAGTGCTTGATTGTCTCCTACTGGATTCTCCGATATCACCTACAGAATCATCATCACGGAATCGCCTAAAGGCCCGGAGAGCTACTTAAAACTCCTGATGCCCTAGACGGGGTCAAACCTTCTAGGAGGATCTCCGTTACTGAGTCAATACCAGGATAACTACATAGTACTCCTGATGCCTTGGACGGGGCCAACCCCGCTAAGAGGATCTCCATTGTTAAAGCGCCTCAAGACCAGGAAATAGCCTAAGGGCGCTCCTGCTGCCTCGGTCGGGGAATACCCTCCTCTGAGAAGCCTGGTGCTAAAGTGGCCTTAGTTGCCTACCAGGACAGCCTTGGTCGGGGAATACCCTCCTCCGAGAAGCCTGGTGCTAAAGTGGCCGTAGTTGCCTACCAGGACAAATTACAGTAAGAGTCGGGCTGCCTCAGGGTACCTGATTCCTTACTTCGCCTCGAGACCAGGAAATAGCCTCAGGGCGCTCCTGATGCCTTGGACTGGGTCAAGCCCGCCAAGAGGATCTCCATTCTTAAAGCGCCTCAAGACCAGGAAATAGCCTAAGGGCGCTCCTACTGCCTCAGTCGGGGAATACCCTCCTCTGAGAAGCCTGGTGCTAAAGTGGCCTTAGTTGCCTACCAGGACAGCCTTGGTCGGGGAATACCCTTCTCCGAGAAGCCTGGTGCTAAAGTGGCCTTAGTTGCCTAACAGGACAGATTACAGTAAGAGTCGGGCTGCCTCAGGGTACCTGATTCCTTACTTCGCCTCGAGACCAGGAAATAGCCTCAGGGCGCTCCTGATGCCTTGGACTGGGTCAAGCCCGCCAAGAGGATCTCCATTGTTAAAGCGCCTCAAGACCAGGAAATAGCCTAAGGGCACTCCTGCTGCCTCAGTCGGGGAATACCCTCCTCTGAGAAGCCTGGTGCTAAAGTGGCCTTAGTTGCCTACCAGGACAGCCTTGGTCGGGGAATACCCTCCTCCGAGAAGCCTGGTGCTAAAGTGGCCTTAGTTGCCTACCAGGACAGATTACAGTAAGAGTCGGGCTGCCTCAGGGTACCTGATTCCTTACTTCGCCTCGAGACCAGGGAAAAGCTACATAGCAATCCTGATGCCTTGGACGGGGCCAACCCCGCCAAGAGGATCTCCATTGTTAAAGCGCCTCAAGACCAGGAAATAGCCTAAGGGCGCTCCTGCTGCCTTGGTCGGGGAATAACCTCCTCCAAGAAGCCTGGTACTAAAGTGACGTTAGTAGCCCACCAGGACAGATCTACTGTAACATCGGGATAACTCATCGAGATGCTTCGTCCTTTATTTCTCCACTTGCTACACCGATAGAAGATCCACAGTCAGGAGGGAAACTGGAGAGTTTATCAGAATCCAACCGTTACAAAACATCTTATCTTCCCGATAGAGGGCAAACAGTCAGAGGAAGATTTGGAAGTTTATCCTCAGCAAATTAAACTGTTCGTAAGTAGCAAGCCTCCTCGACTGACTGCTTTACATTTTATACTGTTGGGAATTCGATTAAAGGAAGATTTGATCTGACCCCGCTGATTTTTACGGTTACGAAATATAAGCGTCACATATCTTTATTACCCATCGGGGTCCAGTCATTGTCCTTATTACTCATCGGGGGTCCAAGTATTCATCAGGATTCCAAGTGTCAACAAATTTATATGCAGTGAGAGCTTTCTAAGTACAAAGTAAACAAGACACAGTATTCAGAAAAGCTGCTATATTTATAATCAGGGTGCCCAATTCCCCAGTCGGGCTACAAAAATTTTAATAAAGAAGGGAGGCCAGACTAGTTTTCTGTTTCCTCCTCTGGATGCTCTCCTTGGCCAGCCGCCCCTTCTCCCATAGGATCAGCAGCTGCATCATTTTGAACCACCTCCATTACAGCAGAAGACCCAGTCTGAGTCCCCTCAACCACAGGGACCTTGGATCTAGCTGGCCCTTCATCATCCTCCAGGATGACCTCTCCAGTAGCAGACTCGAGATACACCACTTGTTCTTCAATGGCAGGAGGATCTAGATCAGTTCCCTCCATGCCATCCTGTTGGACTCCAGCAGCCGCGACAACTTCTTGACCCGGGTGAGCCATTTCCCGTGGAGGGGCCTCAGCCTCTTGATCCCCTCCAGCTAACTGGGCAGCCCTTGTCATAATTTGCTCCCGGTCCCAGTTCAGAGCCGCCTCGAGGTCGAAGGGAGGAGGCAAAGCTGTGGCTACCTCGTAGCACGCTGTAAAGTAGCCATCTTCAAAGGAAGGCCCTTACTGAGTTTCCAAGCCTTCTATGGCCTCGCGTAGGAGTTGATTCTCGCTCTGTAGCAGCGCCTTCTCTTGTTTCACGCACTCCCTCTCTTCCCGACGACGTAGAGACCGGACTGTCTCAGTGTCCAGGCTGCGTTCCGCACGCCTAAGAGCCACCAAGGCCTCCTGCCTCCCTTCTTCAGCGTTTTTTGCTTCTTGCAGCAGGGGAGCCACGCTCTGTTGGGTCTGAACCAGCTCCTGCTGGGTATCCTCCAGCCTCGCTTAGAGACCGATGTAAGCCTCCCTCAATGTCAGCAGCTGCCTCTCCATGGCCATGGCAAACTTGAAGCCCTGCAAGAAGAAAAGAGAGTCAGTACTTGGCAGAAGGAGAAAATAAAAAGCAAAGAGAGAAGTTGAGGTTTACCTCAGCCAAAACCGAAGCCCCCTTGGTGACCAAGATGTCTGTAGGAAGCTTGGCCATATCCGCCAGACTTCCACCAGGGCAGGAGGCCGCGAATCTAGACACCACCTCGTCAAAGGTGGCCCCCCTCATCCCTAATCCGGAGGCCACATCAGCAGCAAGAGCAGGAGTGTTGATAGTTGCTCCTCCACTGGGATCGTCAAAGGATCCACGGGAAGAGCTGCGGGAGGAGGAGGAGCAGGAGAAGTTCTGGTAGTGGAGGCGGTTTTCTTCTGGGCCGATCTTCCCGAACCTCGGGCCTTACCCGCCCTAGCCAGCAATGCCGGGATCCTCAAGCGGGATGGCGGAGTAGAAGGATGACGAGCTGGAGTCTTGGCCTTAGACCCCATTGAAGCAGGAGTAAGAGTTTTTGAGGGAGCAGGAGGGGGGTTGGAGTTGGATCCTACTCGGATGGACCCCGACCTAGTCTTGGCAGCCGGAGTAGGAGAAGGAACAGGGGAGGAATGGACAAGCAGGGTCATATCCCCTGTCCCAGGAGAAGGAGGAGATCCCGTCACCACCGGGGTAGCCGATACTGCAAGAAGAGAAGAGTTTCAGTGAGAATCAGAAGAAGGAATGTACACATATGTAAAAATAGAGAAACGAGACGTAGTTAACTTACCTGGAAGAGCGAGGGAGATCCTCAGATACCGATCCAGGCGGGCTCCCTCAAAGGGGTCCAGAGTGGGATACTGCAGATTGGTATATCCCCTCTTTAGGATCCTTTTTAGAATTTCCCGAGACTCAGGAGCCAACGTCCCCTTGGCCCATTTGTCCCTTGCTGAAAACTGAGTAGGAACGGGGTACTCATACCCTCCCACAAAAGCAGTGCGCCCCCAGTCGCCCTCAACCACCAGCCATTCCTCCTTCCAGGGCGCTGCGTACTTCACATTCGCCCCTGGGACGACGAACTTCAAATCATTCGATGCCCTCAGGTAGAACTGACCCCGAGGTACCATGCTCGTAATGTTGAAGAGGAAGCGGAGCTCGTCCAAACCCGGTTCCCGCTCTACATGGTCTTTTTCGCACTGCTCTTTCCAGAGCACCAAGAACCCTGTCAGGTGCTTCCAGAAGCTCGGCGAGATTTGAAGAGGAGCCAGTTCGAGCGCAACGAGAGCTCGACGAAGGGTAGGATGCAGTGGGAGCCGGACTCCACACTCAAAGGCGGCTTTGTGGATTAGCAGGCGGTCTGGTGGCGGGGTATACACATCATAACCCCTATGAGGAAGGGAGAGAGTGATATATTCTGGAATCTTGTATTCTTCCCGCAGTTTGGCGAGCGTATCCACCGTACAAACAGAGTCGGGTATAATCCGACCATCGTGAAAGGCGGCGAATGAGCCCGTTTGGACCCCGACCAGTGTGATGTCAAGTCCGCCACTCCTCTCGTTGCCGCCAGACTGAGAGGCGCCCACTTCATCGCCAAAAAGGACTGGGTCTTCGGGTTGGTTATGAAAACCCGACCCAATTCGGGGGTTCCGGGTGAAGCGGCGTCATTGAGTCATCGGGGCGTCACCAGCAACACTATCCTCCTCTCGACCCCGTTTTTTCTTCTCCGAAGTCGGGGAATCTACCACCGCATCGGCCGCCTCCATACTGAAGAGGGCGTCGATACTATTGGACTGGGGAGATGAGGCGGGATCAGGTCGAGTAGAATCCGCCGCTGTAGAAGGGTTTTGTTCTGCAGCGATTTCTAGAGAAGTAGGGATTTGTGAAGGAGAAGCCATGGAAAGAAGAAGAAGAAGAAAAGAAGGTTTTCTGGAAGTTGGAAAGGAGAGAAAGAAGGTAGGACAGCAGTTTTTGTTCTCGTTTGATTTTGAAAGACTGAAAGCTCAAAGGTGAGAAGCGCCAGTAGAACCGGTCTATTTATAAAGAAAGAATGACGGTTACTTACTCGGAAACCGGAATCGATGACCGGAGGGATGGGTTGAGGCGTTCTCCGCATTAATCGCGCCAAAACGGCTCTTTTTGAAAACGAGGAGCCTAATCAACAGTCGACACGCAATCAGTTATAACGGACAAAATAAGAATTTCCTTCTCCTAAGTGGAAACCCAGTCAGACAAGGAAAGTAAGGGGATAAGGTAGAAAATCCTTCAAACAAACAAAAAGATCCTGACCCCGACCCCGACCCCGACAAGGTATCAGTGTCCAAGTCAGGGGGGACTTCTGTTAACCGCCAAAATTGGCGAAGGACCAAAGAAGAATTTTCCACCTCGACATAAGAAGGGTATAACAGTACGCAACCCGGACACCACGTCAGAGTGGACCCCGATTGATCCCAACACATACCTCCTTTAGCGGGGTCCACCCCGCCAAGCCTCTTAGCTCAACAAAGTGGCCGAGAGCCAAAAATACTCACTAGAACTCACAGCGAGATCAAACCCGGCTATAACCGAGCTTCCTATGGACCTCGCAACACCCCGATACAGCTTCTTACGGACCCTGCAGCACCCTGACACGGAGTTCTACTGATCACCTTACTACAAAGCTAGATAGATATCCCCCTATTGCCATCAGTAGGATGCTTACTAGATGGATAGATATCCCCCTATTGCCATTAGTAGGATGCTTACTAGATGTAGGCAGCCCGCTAAAGCAGAGGAGCACCAGGAAGCAGGATCCTAACACCAAGAACTAAACACTCCACAAAAGATCCAGTAAAATGTCGCCGTACAAAGGAGGTATACTCCTTCCCGCCAGATAGTCCTAATTTAAGCAGGACAGCACAGTAAGAATCCTACTAGGAAGGTAAGTGATTGACTCCTCCTAGGAAGGAAAGATTGGATTCAGCGCATTAAATCTCCGAGATTATCTCCTAAAGATGGAGGATCCTACAAGCTGCCAAACCCTAATCCGAGATTGTAGGAGTGCATGGCAAGAAAACAGGACCTCTATATATATAACAGCTAATTTGCCGAAAAAGAAAAAGGGAGAAAGAGAGGGAAAAAACCCTACACTCTACTTATCGACAGGCACAGATTCACCACCACCATCATCACCCTTATTACCGACTAAAATCCTTGTAGAACGTGATGATCTAGTAAATTCATGGTCGATGTATTCATGTATTAAAAAAGAGTGATCAATAAAACGAGTTCTTATTCGATTTCACGTATTCTTTATTATGCATGCATTGGCAGGGACCTAGTTGGTATCGAACTACTTGATACCCCTCCGGCCAGGATCAATCTCGATCTTGACCCTTTTAAAGTGGTTATTTGGATTATCGTCCTTCTAACGATTTTCGGATAACACTTGTAATATTGACTAATCCGAAAATTTGGTAATAATGGATTAACAACCCATTCATCCCCCTTTAGGTTGTTTAGACACACGTGAGTATCTATTTTCAATTGGTATCAGAGTGGATTCGTAGACATACTTAGGAGATCCTTGCCATATTTGTGTGTCTTGCATTTGTGTGCATTTTGATCATTGCATTCATTTGCATTCATCTCATTCATTAAACACTATGAGCGGCATTGAGATGTTTGAGGGTAACTTGATCTCCAAAATGGAGAGGAAAGAAATTGACTCCGATAAAGAGGTGACTCTCATGATAGAGAGATTTAAGAGATTCATGAAATCTCACAAGAAGAGAATGACCTCGAAAGTGAGGGAGGAAAAGAACATGACCTCGTCCAAGAAGGGATGGGAAGCTATGATCGCTACTTGGAGTGATAGCAAAGTTGAAGTAGTTGAAAGATGTTCCACAAGCTCGATTGAGTGTGAGAACAACTACTTCGCCTTTCTGGTCTCCTACCAAGAAGAAGCTCAAACTGTCACCAAGTGTTTGTCACTTGAAGAATTCAAGAAGGGTGACTTGAAGAGTGGAGACCAAAAAGGAGCAAGTTTGAGAGAAGCTAGCACTGATGACGTGACCCATGAAAGCACAAGTAGGAGAAGCTTCGATCAATATAGCTCATGCTCCGGAAACTCAAGTGATAGTGTGGTTGACTATCAAGAGTTTATTGACTATTTTCAAAAGTGTTTGAAGAAGAAGAAAGATGAAGTTTTGAGGTTGAGTGATGATAATCTCCAACTAAGACCTAAAGTGCTCACTTAGATGAGGAAGTGTCACTTATCCAAGTGAATGAAGTGATGATGGAGAAGGAACTTGAAATGGCAAGAAATACACTTGCTAAGATGACTTCGGGTTTGGACATGAATGACTCCTTGAAGACGGACGTGATAGATGTGTCCAAATATGAGAAGGAGATTGAAGATTTCCACCTACGGATGAAGGCTATGAAAGATGAGCTTACCAACAAAGACATTTCCTTGAAAATTGTCAAGGAAAGAGAGATAAGGTGCCTTGAAGAATTAAAGAAAGCCAAAGTCAAACAACCTCAAGCTCAAGGCAAAAGCAAAGCTTCATCCAAGCAACCTTCAACTTAAGGAAAGTCCACACAAGCCTTGGCAACTCAACCAAAGCCTAGGCAATCCAAGAAGAAAGGACGAGTCCTTGAGAAGTCTATCACCTCCTCACACAAGCTAACTATGAAGAAAGGAGGTGATCACAAGAAACATATTCAACCAAGAAGGCACATTCAACCGACTCAACCGGCTCAACCACCTCAACAAGCTAGACCACAAAGGTGCCACCAATTGGCTCAAGCTCCAAAGAGAAGCAAACCGATGCACCATCAAAGACAACCTCATCAACATGGCAATGCCTCGATGAGATTACAATGCAATGGTATAAATTCTTACTTTGTACCTACTTGTCATTTTTGTGGTATGATTGGTCACTTAAGACCAAATTGCTTTAAATACATTAAGAGGTGTAGGTTAGAGAGCATGAAAGAAAAACGGTTGAAAAAGAGAGCAAGTTTGCATGAACCTAGGGAACTTAGAAACATGTCTATGACCACTAGAAATGATAAAGTGGAACCTAGGTGGGTTAGAAAGAATGAACCCGCTTGCCATTGTGCCAATGTGATACCCGTAGATACAACTAGGTCTAATGGACTTGGTAAGTCTATAGAGGCTCATGCCTCCTTTTGACTTGGTTGGAATTGACCCTATGAGGGGAGCTCAAGCAAAGAGAGCAAACTTGCATGAATTGTCATATGCAAAAAGTTGATTAAATTTATGCTCTTTTGATAATTGCTTGAGATTTTTGGTTGCACATATATACTTATATTTTTTTTAATAAGTGTGCAAAATTGCTTTACTTGCTGATTACTTTATTTCTACACAAAATGTAGCCCCCTTTCTGTATCCTTTTGTGTATGTTTATCAGGTAAAACCGGGGTTTTAATGTTTCATTTGAGGATTTTGTAGGTTTTTCTGATAGTAGGGGTGTTTTGGCTCTAGCTGGAGAACTTTGGGCAAATAGCGCAAATATGGAAAGTCTGGGGGCTTGGATCAGAGCGTCGCGGTTGAAGCGTCGCAGTTGGTGCACAAGCGGCAAGGAGGCGATAGAAACCTCTCAGGCTTGCCGCGGTCCAAGTGCCGCGGTTGATAGACCGCGGCAGAGGCACGACAGAAACTTCTTTTTCCTGCCGCGGTCGATCTGCCGCAGTTGTCCAACCACGATAATGGCAACCGCGGTAGAGCGTCCCTTCGTATTCCAGAGGGCATTTTGGTCATTTTTGGGCCTCCTATAAGTACCCCTTCTAGGTCATTTCAGAAGCAGACCTCCCCAGCTCGAATTATTACAGCAAGTTTCCATCTTGGCTCTTTCCTTCACACATCACCAACCCATCCCTTACAACCCACCAAAATCCCACCTTTCCCTAAGATCCAAACACACCAATCCGACCTCTTTTCCATAGCCATCATCACTTCACCTTTTGAGCAAGAAGAAGGATAGAAAGAGAAGAAAATCCAAAGAAGAAGAAGCTCTCCATATAGTTTTTTCTAGACTCTTTCTCTTTTATTCTTTATTGTAGCCATGTACTTCTTATTTCACATATATTGTATGGTTACTAGTTGTAATATGATGAGCTAAACTCATAGTGCTAGGATTTGATGAAACCCCACCTTTGACTATACATTTAAATGAATTGATTCTTGTTTATCCCTTATGTGCAAGATTGTTGTTTGTATGGGTATTTTTATGTTCTTAATGCTTTTCAATTGATTGATCTCCTCTTGAATGACTTTTGTGGTATGTTATGCACTAACCGGAGACGCATGCCACGTGTTCGATAAAATGCTCCCCTATGCATGCTTAGAAAAGTAGACTTACTTAGGCTAGCGTATAGGACTCATTTAGTACACCAAAGTCCGTAATGAACTCATTGGTACATTCCGGGTAATCGAAGGATAAGCTTGGGTATGTTTTGAGTGTGACTCACTCTACTTGACCAAGATTGTGGGTCAATATAAGGGTGTACGAGTATATGAATTGCATGAGTACGTTTGGGTTTATATAGTGGAGTCTAACTTGAAAGTCAATCTAAGGGTGGGGTGTAGTCAAGTCCTAGCATATTTCTCTCCATTATCACATTCGTGTTTTATTTTGAGTTTTTCATTTCATTGCTTTAGTATTAGCTTTAAATGAAGATAGTTTACTTTGTTTGTTTTGAACTACCATCATTATTGATTGTTTGAATAGCAATTGGACTAATCAATTTCGGTAATCGACCACTCGATTCCTTGGGAACGAACTTTACTTACTATTGTGCTACTCTCCGACCTCGTCCTATTTCGAGTGTCACTTGAGTGATAGCCAAATTTTTGGCGCCGCTGCCAGGGATTGAGCGGAATGATTGATATCGATACTAGTTAGTTTATTGCTAATTTGAACCTTTTAATTTAGTTTGTGTGTTTTCTTCTTATAGGTACCATCGCTCTTGTATGCACCCACGTACAAGGAGCCAAAATCTTCACTTCTTGAATTTCGATCCGGAGATTGAAAGGATAGGTCGAAGGAATAGACGTGAGGCAAGGTTGAGAAAAGCAGAGATGGGTGATCAGAATCCACAGTTAGGACAAATGGGTTTGCCTCCTATGGGGAATCAAAATCAAGGGGAAGTGCGTCCTGAGGCCGGTCCGGTTCAAGAGGGTTTGCCTCATGTTGGGGATGAGCGCACCCTACGGGATTACACAATGCCTAGAGTAGACCAGAAAATGTCATCTATTCGCCGACCAACAATTGCAGCTAACTCCTTTGAGATAAAGCCTGGGGTGATTCAGATGATTGCCACTACTTGTATGTTCAATGGTTTGGCGAACGATGATCCGAACTTGCACCTTCAGAATTTCAACGAGATTTGTGACACCTTTAGGTACAATGGGATTCCCGATGATTTTGTCAAATTGAAGTTGTTCCCGTTTTCTGTGGGAAATGATGCAAAGATATGGTTGAACACCCAACCACCAAACTCGATCACTTCCTTTGATCAGTTGGCCCAAGCATTCCTGAATAGATTCTTTCCACCGGGAAAGGCGGCCCGCCTTAGAAATGAGATCCTTTCCTTTCAACAATTTGAGAATGAGAGTATCCACGAGGCTTGGGAGAGGTTTAAGGAGCTTCAAAGGAGATGTCCTCACAATGGCCTTGCAAAGTGGCAAACTTTGCAAGCTTTCTACCAAGGGCTCACGGTTTCAACAAGGAATTTGGTGGATGCGGCTGCGGGAGGATCTATAATGAGCAAGACAATGGATGCGGCTCATGATCTCCTAGAAGAAATGGCACTCAACAATAGCCAATGGGGAACTCAGAGGCAAGCGCCGAGGAGGATTCCGGGTGTGCTAGAGGTAGATGAGTTGACAAGTGTTAAAGCTCAAATGGCGGCACTTCAAAATCAAATGAACAAGTTGAGTGCCGGACCTAGCAATGTGCAAGTTGCCCAATATGAATGGTGTTTGGGGCCGCACTCTAGCATGGATTGTCAAACGGGAAGCCCGTTTGCTTCAAGCTCGTCCGAACAAGTGTCCTTTGTGAACAACCACCCGAACTACCAAAACCAACCCCAATAACATGCCAACCCAAATCCCATCTTCCATCCTTACTCAAATACATACCACCATTCATGGAAAAACAACCAAAACTTATCATGGAAGGACAACCAACCCCAACAACCCCAACATCCACAAAACCTCAACCAAAGACAACCCCCCGGATTCCAACAACCTCACCAACAAAACTACCTGAACCCACCCCTTAACAATCAAGTGGAGAGAAAACCTAACCTTGAAGAGATGTTCTCTAGAATGATGGGCAAGTTAGATATAAGGATGGAGACCCAAGACTTAGCCTTGAGAAAGCTTGATACAAAGATTGACCAACTCGCCCAACATTCACAAGCTTCGATCCAAAACTTGGAGATGCAAGTGGGTCAACTAGCTAGGGGACAACAAGGAAGACAACAAGGCTCTCTCCCAAGCGACACAGTGGTGAACCCTAAAGAGCAATGCAAAGCCATTGCATTAAGGAGTGGTAGAGAGGTTAAATTACCGGATGACTTTGGAAAGGGAAAAGAAGTTGTTGTGGAGGAAGAGGGAGATGTTGAACAAGAGGTTGTTGAGGAGAAGAAGAGTTCTAGCCATGATGACATACCCATCACATCAAATGATACCCCTCTAAAGCCCCAAGTTAAAGCCTATGTCCCTCCCATACCATACCCACAAAGATTGAAACAACACAAGGATGCTCACAACTTTGGTAAGTTTTTGGAGGTGTTTAAGAAGCTTCACATCAATATTCCCTTTGCCGAAGCACTTGCCCAAATGCCTACTTATGTGAGATTTCTCAAGGAGTTGCTATCTAACAAAAGGAAGTTGGAAGAATTCGAGACGGTTGCATTGACGGAGGAATGTAATGCCATCCTACAAAACAAGCTCCCACCTAAGCTAAAAGATCCCGGAAAGTTCACTATTCCATGCACCATTGGCCAAACGGAATTTGGAAAAGCATTGATTGACTCTGGGGCAAGTATAAATTTGATGCCATACTCGGTTTTTCAAAAGTTGGGAGTGGGGGAAGTGAAGCCTACTCATGTCACTCTACAACTAGCCGATAGTTCAATCAAATACCCAAGGGGGGTCATGGAAGATGTCTTGGTGAAGGTAGAGAATTTGTACTTCCCGGTAGACTTTGTGATTCTAGAAATGGAAGAGGATGTGGAAATACCTTTGCTTTTAGGTAGGCCTTTCTTGAAGACGGCCGGGGCTTTGATAGATGTGAAGGAAGACAGACCTTGAGGGTTGGAGATGAAAATGTGATGTTTGACATGAAAAAGACGGCCCGGAGACCAATGGGAGTAGATAGATGTTTGATGATTGAGATTGTTGATCCGTTGGTTGAAGACTTTGTTAGAAGAGAAATTCCTAAGGAACCCTTGGAGGCCTGTTTAGTTCATGGTGCCAATGAGAAGGATGGAGATGAGAATGTTGCGGAATATGCTCTACATTTAAATTCCCAACCTATGAAGAAGTTTAGAGAAAGAAGGAGGTTTGAGGAGCTAGGAGAAGGGAAGCCTAGGCTACCCCCATCTATTGAAAAGCCTCCAAAGCTTGAGTTGAAGCAATTACCGGAGCACTTGAGGTATGGTTTCCTTGGTGAGTCACTATCACTTCCGGTGATCATTTCGGCCTCCTTGTCATCAATTGAAGAAGAGAAACTTTTGAGGGTGCTAAGAAGCCACAAGAAAGCCATTGGTTGGTCTATCTCCGATATTAAGGGGTTGAGCCCTTTGATTTGTATGCACAAAATTTTGATGGAGGAAGAGTTTAAACCAACAGTGGAGCACCAAAGAAGATTGAACCCGAACATGCAAGAGGTAGTTAGAGCTGAGATCCTAAAGCTTCTAGATACGGGTATCATATACCCAATATCCGATAGTCCATGGGTTAGTCCAGTACAGGTAGTGCCTAAGAAAGGAGGCATCACAGTGGTACCAAATGAGCACAATGAACTCATCCCGACACGGACCGTCACAGGTTGGAGGGTGTGTATTGATTACAGAAAACTCAACACGGCGACACGGAAAGATCACTTCCCCTTACCCTTCATTGACCAAATGTTGGAAAGGCTAGCGGGGCATGAGTACTATTGTTTCTTAGACGGATACTCTGGTTATAACCAAATCCCAATAGACCCCGAAGATCAAGAAAAGACGACGTTCACATGTCCATATGGGACGTTTGCCTACCGAAGAATGCCCTTTGGACTTTGTAACGCTCCGGCGACATTCCAAAGATGTATGATGGCCATTTTTTCTGACATGGTGGAGAGGTACATTGAGATTTTCATGGATGATTTCTCCGTTTTTGGGTCATCATTTGATGGGTGCCTAGAGAACTTGGGGAAGGTGCTAGAAAGATGTGAGGAGACTAACCTCATACTCAATTGGGAGAAGTGCCATTTTATGGTAAGGGAAGGAATCGTGTTGGGTCATAGGATATCCTCTGAAGGGAATGAAGTGGACAAAGCAAAAATAGAGGTGATAGAAAAGTTGCCACCACCAACTTCAGTGAAGGGTATCCGGAGTTTTTTGGGGCACGCCGGGTTTTATAGAAGATTCATTAAGGACTTTTCGAAGATTACAAAGCCATTGTGCTCCATTTTGATGAAAGACGTGCCATTTGTGTTTGATGAAGCATGCTTAAAGGCGTTTGAACTTTTGAAGAAAGAGCTTATTTCGGCTCCAATCATGAGGGCCCCGAATTGGGACCTCCCCTTTGAGTTGATGTGTGACGCTAGTGAATATGCGGTGGGCGCCGTTTTGGGTCAAAGAGAAGAGAAGCGCCAACACGTTATCTACTATGCAAGTCATACACTAAATGAGGCACAAGTCAACTATGCAACCACCGAAAAAGAATTGTTGGCCATTGTGTTTGCCTTTGACAAGTTTAGGTCATACTTGGTGGGATCCAAGGTAATTGTCTACATGGACCATGCGGCCATAAAGTACCTCCTAGCCAAGAAGGATGCCAAGCCAAGGCTCATACGATGGGTGCTACTCCTCCAAGAGTTCAACCTTGAGATTCGAGACAAGAAGGGGACCAAAAACGTGGTAGCGGACCACCTTTCAAGGCTTCAGAGAGATGACAAAGAAACGTGGGTGGAAGAGCCCATTAAGGAAGAGTTCCCGGATGAGCAACTTTTTGAGTTGCAAAGCTTGCTAATGCCATGGTTTGCGGATGTGGTGAACTACCTTGCTAGTGACATAGTGCCCCTAGAGCTAAATGTGCATCAAAAGAGAAAATTCTTTGCCGAATTGAAGTATTACTTTTGGGACGAGCCGCTCCTTTTTAGAACATGTGGAGATGGAGTGATTTGTAGGTGTGTCCCCGAAGAAGAAATGCTTGAGATTTTGGGACATTGCCACTCCAAGGAGTTTGGGGGTCATTTTGGTGCTTCCCGAACGGCTAGGAAAGTCCTTCAATCGGGCTTTTGGTGGCCGTCTTTATTCAAGGACTCACGGAGCTTTGTAGAGGCATGTGACCGGTGTCAAAGAACCGGAAACATAACAAAGAGAGATGAGATGCCGATGAATATCATGTTGGAAATGGAACTCTTTGATGTTTGGGGCATAGACTTCATGGGACCATTCCCAACATCTTTTGTGAAGAAGTACATTCTAGTTGCCGTGGACTACGTTTCTAAATGGATTGAAGCCATAGCCACTCCAACATGTGAGGGCAAGGAAGTGACAAAGTTCTTGAAGGTTCTCACTTTTGTAACAAGAGGTTTGAGGCATTATTGAAGAAATACGGGGTGAAGCACAAAGTCACTACTCCTTATCATCCACAAGCCAACGGTCAAGCCGAAGTCTCGAATAGAGAAATCAAAAGCATCTTGGAGAAAACCGTTGGGATTAGGAGGAAGGATTGGGCAAAGAAGTTAGAAGATGCCTTGTGGGCTTATAGAATGGCCTACAAGACTCCTATTGGAATGTCCCCTTTCCGACTTGTGTATGGAAAAGCATGTCACTTGCCATTTGAGATTGAACACAAAGCATGGTGGGCAATTAAGCTCTTTAACATGAGCATGAAGGAGGCCGGGGAAAAGAGGTGCCTCCAATTGAGTGAGCTAGAGGAGCTTCGGCTTGAGTCTTACGAGAACTCAAGAATCTTTAAAGAAAAGACTAAGAGGTGGCATGACAAGAGAATAGAAGCAAAGGAGTTGAGAGTGGGTCAAAAGGTGCTTCTTTTCAACTCTAGATTGAAGCTTTTCCCGGGCAAGCTAAAAAGCCGATGGATGGGTCCATACACAATCACCGAAATATTCCCTCATGGAGCGGTAGAGATTGAAAACGACAAGATGGACAGATTCAAGGTGAATGGCCAGCGGCTTAAGATCTTTTGGGAGCTTGAGGATCAAAAGCTCAATGAGGTGGTCCGGTTCCAAGAACCACCCTAAGCAAGCAAGCAAAAGGGAGGTACCATCTTGTACATATTAGTTTTAGTTTTGTTTTCGAATTTTTCTTTGTTTTATTTTAGTTTCTTCACCTTCCTTGCACTTATTTTGATAGTTCAGATATGTTTGATGTGGTGTGTTAGTGTGTTGATTGCAGTGGGCCAAAGTGAGGAATTTCAGCAGGCCAAAAAGGGCCTGCCGTGGTGGCACAACCGCTGCAGTCAAGCGACAGAGATCCTCCTAGATTTCTGTCGCGTGGCTGCCGCGTGGTTGTCGCGCCCTTGTCGCTAGGAACGCAACCGCGGCAGTCAAGCGACAGAAATCCCAAAGAGTCTCTGTCACGAGCCTGCCGCGTGATTGTCGCGTATGAATGGGACCGCGGCAAGCCCCACTTATTGAAGCGACGCCGTTTTTGACAGATACGCTGCTGTTTTGGTGCCGCGGTTGATCTGCCGCGGTCTACCAACCGCGGCAGTCGGGACTGCGGAACTCTGACGAGTATAAAGGGGCTTCATCACTTAGGGCTTCACCACTCCACCTCCAAAATCCTCTCAACAGCAGCAGCCCTCTCTCTCTCATGGATGCCCTCGCACTGGTAATTGTCCCCCTTCTTTTACTTGTTCTTTTGTTTTGAATCATTTCCCTTCCCCTCTCTTTCCCTCTCTTTGGATTCTAGGGTTGGTTTGGTGAAGTTTGGGATTATTTTCGGTGAATGGGGGGGTTGAGCATTATTGTTGATCCAAATTGGTGTACGGGTTGAGTAGAGGGTGTAATTTGATGCTTGTGTAGTTGATTTGAGAAAAATTTGAAGTTTATTGCATATTTTGGTGGATTTTGGCCGAATTTTGAGTGTTTTGGCGTGAATTGGGGTGGAAGGAGGTTTAGAAGTGTTTGCTTTATGTTTCTTGTGTTTGGTTTGCGGTGGTGGTGGCTTGAGGGTGCCCGTGGTGTATCGGGTCACCGGTAGTCGTTGACTGAGTGCCGAAGTACTGCCGGGTTTGGGTTTGAATTGTGAAACGGCACGGTTTTCTCTGTGTGTGTGTGTCCGAATGGCAAGAACAAAAGTTCCAGCAGTGGTTGATGCAGCAGAAGACGCCGGTGCTTCCTCGAGGCCGAGTAGGGGCTGGGGAAGCAGACTACAGGCAATCCCCCCGTGTGTGCAGAACCGGAACTTCCCGTCCTTTTTTTCTAAATGGGAGAAGAGGAAGATTATTCCAGAGAAGGGGATCACCGTCACAGAGTTGGGAGATACACCCATCCCAGGTATGATTGAGAGGAGAGGATGGCAGACATATGTCCAGCACCCTCCCAGATATTGTAGGCGGATAGTGGAGGAGTTCTATGCCGGAATGGTTCCGAGGAACTACCTTTTGGGCGGCGCAGTGTGGGTACGAGGCAAGGAGGTTAGAGTAAATGCCTCAGACATCAACAGGTACTACAGGACAGCGGTGTCAGTTGAAGACCGGGAGAGGATGTATCGGGGGTTGCCAAGAAACGACATCTTCACGAAGATGAATACGGAGCTCGCCAACGCCCTGACAGATTATCCACTACTGTTTTGGCACACCAGGTCTAGCCCGCTGAAGCAGTCGAAGATCCATATTGACCTGGCCTTTTGGCACGTGTTCATTTCATACTCCCTGAGGCCGTGTGGACACCGCACTACCGTGGCCTCTGAGGTGGCACAGATTCTCTACTGCTTGCGCCATGATGAGCCGATCGACATTGGTGCTCTCATCAAGATGGAGATCCACAAGTGCGGGAAGGATGAGAGCAAGAAGGAGGCCATGGGGTTCCCGAGCCTGATCACTCAGCTTTGCTTGCAGGCAGGTGTTGACCTTAGTGCAGAAGAGATGAGAGAGGCTCCCGTGGACATAGGGATCAATCAGTGGTATTCCCTCTACCCGAGTAGGGGATTGCAGAGGCCTGGGGGGCACAAGAGAGCTCGAAGAGATGATGTAGATTCAGGTCCTCGGTCAGGGGCAGAGCAGTCTGAATCAGATGCTGAGGAGCCAGAGCCAGAGCCAGAGCCAGAGCCAGAGCCAGAGTCAGAGTCAGGGCCAGAGGCAGGGGATGGTGCCTTGCTTTCAGAGGATGATGAGAGCAGGAGCAGGTGGTCGTGAATGCTGTCAGCACTGAAGCTCACGAGGAGACTTGAGAAGAAAGAACGGGCTGCAGCACGGGATAGGCAGATGGCAGAAGTTAGGGCTATGAAGGAGGACATACTGAGGGAGATAGCAGCTTCAGAGGGCAGGACTAGAGCCCTGATCAGTGAGGTGGAGGATGGGCTTATGCAGGACTTTGCTGAGCTTAGGACTGACCTTCACGTCTCCCAGTACACCAGGCAGAAGAAGGCCTATCCCTTCCCGCCAGATCATCCCCGTCCGAAGGGTGGTCCCGTGATTTCAGAGGAGGAGGCTCAGATGCGCACGACCATGGAGCGGTCCCTGAAGGAGCATGCTGATAGAGAGGCGAGGACGAGCAAGGGCAAAGGAAAGTTGCCGGGTTCCTCATAGCCGCATTCCACCGCATTCCACCACCTTTTACTTTTCATGTTTGTTTTCTTTTTAGTTGCTTTATTTTTGCTTTCTTTGACATAGTTAAGATATTTTGCTTTGTTTTTGGATATTTCATTGTCTTTTAGTTGCAAATAGTTATGCGTTGAGACTTTTATTTCTTGCGTTATCTTTTTATGATATTTATTTTCCTTGCTTAGTTTAAGTGTGTGGCGTTGTATTGTGCCTAGTTTTTAGGTTTGCGGCGTGCTTGTTAGGGTTGCGTTTGGCCTCCCTCCCGCTTCTAAGCTTATATTGTCCAATCCGCTTATGTGCAAATATTGGGGATAATGTTTTGTTTAGGTTTGGGGGTGCGGCCATTCTTTAACCAATTTTGTTTGATTGTTTTGTGTGTGCTTGTTTTTGTGAATTTTTTTTTTCAATTTTTGTATGATTGTGTGCTTGGTCCGTTCTCTTGCTTCGAGCCAAAATTTTGGGGCATTAGCTTGCTTTATGAGATGCTTTTGGGTTGTGCCTTTTGAGGCATTTGTTGCATTTGTTGAGCCCCTGAGTCTAGGCAAAGGTGGTGCTAGTTAAAGCTACACCACATTGCTTGCACGCACCCTACCAGACTCGAAAGTGTCTAAGTAATTGGGTATCGCGCTTAAGATGTCTAGATCATTAGTGGAGACTACCCGTGTGAGGCCAGAGCCTAAATAGCGTCCTTATGAGTGTGATTTAATTTATTGTTTCATCTTAAACACTCTTCTTGTAGATAATTAAGCATAAATAAAAGGACCTCACTCCATACTTTGGGCTTTAAAGAACATCATTGATAGAGCATCATCTTTGTTTCGCCTTTGTTTGCGTGCCTAACTCGCACCTAAAGAGATGACATAGGCTATGTGTGTTTAGTCACTACAAATATCCCAAACACGTCTCATGCCTTGTGTGTGTGCTTGATTGTCCTATCTATATTGACCTACACACTAAACCCCATCACTATATCCTCCCATATCATACACATCACCACATCTTCCATAAACACTAAACCATCCCATGTGCTACGGTTGTGGCTTGTTTTCGTGTCAAAAAGAAGCTCAAGGAAAATCAAAAGTGTAAAAGTAGCGTTTACTTAGGCTAGAAGTGTAAAGTGTGCAAGGATTAAGGCTTATCTTGTTTAAAAAAAAAAAAAAGAAAAAAAAAAGAAAAAAAAAAAGCCAAGCCTTATATGCTTTAATGTGTAAAAGTTGCAAAAATAAAGCAACTTAAAGTTTTGCACAAGTTAATTAATTAAATAATTCATGCCTAGGCGCTTTAATTGTAATGAGCACCTAAATAAAAGTTTAAAGTATAACCGATAGCTAGCCAATAATACCGTACCCACCTAGCCTCTCCACCACCATTTCACCACATCCCCACTTGAACTTTAGAGAAGTCCTAATTGATCTTTAGGAGGAGTTTAAGCTTGTTGATGAAGGTTTCAAATGATGTTTTGCTCTTGTTCTTAATGTCCAAATCCGTTCTTGTGGTCCATTTGTATTTAACATTTAGCGGTTTTTCAAAATTTGTCATATGCATGTAAAATTTGAAAATTCTTGTGCTTAATTTCCAACCGCATATGTTTGTTGAGTGAGCCTAGGTTCTGAGTGGCAAAATGAGAGAGATCCGGAGAGGTATAGAGTCGAGGCGAAATGCTATCATGAGACTCTTGTGTTCGATGCTTTTGAAGCTTTGTTCACTAAGAAGTATGAAATTGCAATCTCTCGTGTTGTAGCACCTTGGCTTGCACTTCCCAAGCTTGTTCTTAGGGGTCTTTTCATGCATGTGTCTCAATTCGGTTCGCCCATCATTGCATCTCTATCTATAGTTGGCTCAGCAGGAAAGACGTTTGTGGGTGTCGTTCTGTAAACCCTCACGAGACTTCACTCGTCCTACTAGGGATCGCCTAGGGGTTTAAAAGACTTATCATGTGTTTTTCTTGTTTTCTTTTTGTTTTTGCTTTCCATTGTTTTTCTTTTTGTTTGTTTGTTTTGGTTTTGCTCGAGGATGACCAAAAGATAGGTTTGGGGGTGTTTGATTACTTTATTTCTACACAAAATGTAGCCCCCTTTCCGTATCCTTTTGTGTATGTTTATCGGGTAAAACCGGGGTTTTAATGTTTCATTTGAGGTTTTTGTAGGTTTTTCTGATAGCAGGGGTGTTTTGGCTCTAGCTGGAGAACTTTGGGCAAATAGCGCAAATATGGAAAGTCTGGGGGCTTGGATCAGAGCGCCGCGGTTGGTGCACAAGCAGCAAGGAGGCGACAGAGATCCTCTAGAGTTGCCACGCATGAAGTGCCGCGGTCGTGCAACAGCGGCAGAGGGGCGACAGAAACCTCTCAGGCTTGCCGCGGTCCAAGTGCCGCGGTTGGTAGACCGCGGCAGAGGCGCGATAGAAACTTCTTTTGCCTGCTGCGGTCGATCTGCCGCGGTTGTCCAACCGCGAAAATGGCAACCGCAGCAGAGCGTCCCTTCGTATTCCAGAGGGCATTTTGGTCATTTTTGGGCCTCCTATAAGTACCCCTTCTAGGTCATTTCAGAAGCAGACTTCCCCAGCTCAAATTATTACAGCAAGTTTCCATCTTGGCTCTTTCCTTCACACATCACCAACCCATCCCTTACAACCCACCAAAATCCCACCTTTCCCTAAGATCCAAACACACCAATCCCACCTCTTTTCCATAGCCATCATCACTTCACCTTTTGAGCAAGAAGAAGGATAGAAAGAGAAGAAGATCCAAAGAAGAAGAAGCTCTCCATATAGTTTTTTCTAGACTCTTTCTCTTATTCTTTATTGTAGCCATGTACTTCTTATTTCACATATATTATATGGTTACTAGTTGTAATATGATGAGCTAAACTCATAGTGCTAGGATTTGATGAAACCCCACCTTTGACTATACATTTAAATGAATTGATTCTTGTTTATCCCTTATATGCAAGATTGTTGTTTGTATGGGTATTTTTATGTTCTTAATGTTTTTCAATTGATTGATCTCCTCTTGAATGACTTTTGTGGTATGTTATGCACTAACCGGAGACGCATGCCACGTGTTCGATAAAATGCTCCCCTATGCATGCTTAGAAAAGTAGACCTACTTAGGCTAGCGTATAGGACTCATTTAGTACACCAAAGTCCGTAATGAACTCATTGGTACATTCCGGGTAATCGAAGGATAAGCTTGGGTTTGTTTTGAGTGTGACTCACTCTACTTGACCAAGATTGTGGGTCAATATAAGGGTGTACGAGTATATGAATTGCATGAGTACGTTTGGGGTTATACAGTCGAGTCTAACTTGAAAGTCAATCTAAAGGTGGGGTGTAGTCAAGTCCTAGCATATTTCTCTCCATTATCACATTCGTGTTTTATTTTGAGTTTTTCATTTCATTGCTTTAGTATTAGCTTTAAATCAAGATAGTTTACTTTGTTTGTTTTGAACTACCATCATTATTGATTGTTTGAATAACAATTGGACTAATCAATTTCGGTAATCGATCACTCGATTCCTTGGGAACGAACTTTACTTACTATTGTGCTACTCTCCGACCTCGTCCTATTTCGAGTGTCACTTGAGTGATAGCCACTTGCAATACATATCATATTTATGCTTAAACATGCATTTTTGGACTAGGAGAATTATTTGGGAAGTACATATGAATGACCCATAATTTATCTCCATGACATGAGAATTTAATGAGATGCTTAAAATGATATGCATGATATGTTTTTGATTGTTTATATGCAAAATATGTGTGAAAAGCGAATGAGAAGACTAAAATCAATAAGGATCTCGTATCCACTTAATCAATAAGGATTTTATGTCAAAATTAGTCTTCTCTCTCTCCTTAAAGGTTTAAACAAGGCTACTGTCATACAGACGTTTCATCCGGAAAAATCAAATAGGATCTTTGAATCCATGTCTTGTTTTGCCCTTAAGGGTTGATATAGTTGCTCTTAGCTCAATTTTTTTTTTTTTGAAAAACTATATCTTGTTTGATTATGTCAAAAGGGCATAAATTAGTTTGAATTCACTTGGAAACCCTTTTGATGTTTGCTTTGCCAAATACCATTGGTTTTGAACTTAAATGCAATATGTCTTACATGCAAAGCATCTTGTCATACATTTAAAAAAAAAAAAAAAACTCCTTGAATCTCTCTCAATTACTTGAGTTGCATAAAGTTCGTTTATATGATTATGCAAATGCCTTTTATGCAAATAGCTCTCTTTGCTAAAGCAACCCGATAGGGGGAGCTCCTTTGCCTATCTCATGACAAAAAGGGGGAGAAGTCTTGAGAGATATAGGGGGAGAATTATGTATGCTTTGGGGAGAAGTTTGAGAGAGAGTAACCTTTTAGGGGGAGCATTGCACATGCATTAATTTGTATTGCTTTATTGAGTGCAAATGCTTTCTATGTTTGTTCACCTCACATGCTCTTGTTCTTGAAAAAGTGCTTTCTTGCTATTGTGTGTAGGTATGATGATCTACAAAGAGATTGAAGATCTTGAAGATTTAGTTTCTTAGGTATCTCTTTTTGTAACGTAGAATACACTTTTGTTGACCAATAGCTTTATTTTGTGTTTTGTGAGGATTACTTTGTGAGTGGTATTTTGTCAAGAAATAGCCAAAGGGAGAGATTGTAAGGACCTCTATTTTGTGATTGGCTTATTTCATGACATACCACATTGGGGATATGTGTGTAATGGGTAGCTTAGGTCATCTTGATGATTATCAAGGCAAGCTACCAAGCATCCCCGTAACTTCAAGATCAAGAGCTTCAAAAGGTATATCACATGAACTTGATTCTTGAAGAGATTAGGTGCACACACACACACACTTGCATGCATCTTTATCTATCTTGCATTTGTTGCCTTACATGTGTGTTTCATTGACTCGTGCATCTATGTCTTTTAGCACACACTCACTTTCATTGCATTTATATGATTGCATTTGTGTTTCTCTTAATTGTGTGCTTATATTCTTTATCATCACACTTAAGCATTTTCATAAATTGCACATCTTTTGTGTGTCACATGCTTGGTGATTATTCATGATGTTATTCACAACCACACTTGCACTTCATGTTAGTTTTAAGTGTGGTGTAATTTGTTTCCGTTTGTGTGATCGAAAACGTCCGCGCTTGCACGATGGTGTGCATATTTTAGAGTGATGGTTGACCACTTGAGAAGGTCTCATTCTTCTCTTGGATAAGTGTTAGATTCAGTTTGGTTATTTGGAGTAAAGTGTCTAGTTTCAAACAATTGGATTTCAATGATTTAAATGTTTTTCAAAACTTACCTTTGTATGGTCTTGTGACTGTAACTTTTTACACAAAGATTGAAATTGCATTTTGTAAAATTCTGAAAAACTAGACACCCATACCTTTCCAACGATATATTATTCGTAATATTTCATGACCGTTTGGTTTGGTTTTGAAATCTCCAAAGTGACCACTAAAACAGTGCATCACAGCTTTTATCCGAATCTGACCATTGGTCACTCAATTGACCATAACTGTTTCTACAGACATTGAACTTTCATTCCATAAATTGGAGTAGAAAGTAGACTTCCATACCTTTCCAACGATATATTATACGAAAGGTTTCGATGTCGTTTGGTCATGTTTCGGAGCACTCGAATCTTGAGCTGTTGCGCCTATGCGCCTATGCGCTGGTGTGGCACTACTCGACCAGCACTTTTGGTCCAGAGATGTGGCGCTGGTGTGGCACTGGTGTGGTGCATGATGAGCAGGGCAATGTTCTGCCCCTGTTTCGTATTTTGGCCATATCGCACCCATTTGAAGTCCGATTTGACTCATTTTTTGAGCAAAATTCATGAAATTTGTAGGGCTATCATCTAAGCACTATAAATACATCTTTTTCTCTCATTTGTATTCAAGAGAACAAAAGATACACAACCCTAGAGAGAGATTAAGAGTTTCCTAGAGAGAGAAAACTTCAAAAAAGCTTCTTTAACTCTCCAAACCCAAAACCCATGTGCATCTAACATGTTTGATGCATCAATCTTCCATGAGTCTTCTTCATTTATGACTTGGTAAGTAGAACAAACACCACATCTTCATTTATTATTCTATCTTAGTCAAGACATGTCTTTGTTTGCTTAGTTTAGCAAATCTTCACTCTTATTGCATATTTAATGAAGTTATGACATGATTGGGTTTTGTTTGTGATAGCTTACATGATTAGGATGATTTTCCCAAATAGCTAACCCTAGAACATTCTTGTAAAATTGGTTGATGATTAGGTTGATAGATTAATGTTTATTTATCTAGTCAAGCTTTATTGAATGTTCTTGTGGATTTAATTGACAATTATGTTGGTAGAAATTCTCTACAACTAATTGAGTTGACATGTTTGGACATGTTAACATTGTTTGATAGCTAGGATTATTTTGTGATTGATAACATCTAGCTACGTCTTTATGTTTTGCAATTAGACATCATTGATGTGTAGGACTCATTGATTGCATTTGTTTATTGCATTTAGTGTCCTTGCCATGTTATTTGACAACCTGTGTTGATTGGCCTTTTGATTGACAATTTCTTGATTGCATTAGTTAATTGCATGTTTTTAGGCCTTGCCATGATTATTGACAACATGTGTTGAATTGGCTTTGTTTGTTGACAATTAGGTTGTAAGAAATCTCTACAACTAATTGACACCTCATGCATGTACATGTAGGCTTTGTTGATAACTAGGATGTTTATTTGCATTATAACATCTAGTTAAGCATCTTGTGTTTAGTCTAGCACTTGTTGCATTTGTGCATCATTATTGCCATACTCACATAGACTTTTAATTCTCTACATGAGCCAAAGTCTTGTGGTTTCTAGGTGAAGTTACACAAGTAAGGAAAGTCTTGTGGCTACCGGTGGGTAGTGCTCAAGCAATTGGTCGAGTGCCACTGTAAAAGGCCCGCTGGGTAGATTAGGAGTTGCACACGCTAAGAGTAATGTATCAGGGGATATCACTAGGGATTGAACCAAGAGTGACGATTGGTAGTGTCCATAACCTGAGGTTATCTAGAGTGAGAGTCCGAGAATCACTTGAGAGTGTAAATTCCTTTTCATATAGTGGATTTCGTTAACCGTGTGTGGTGCACATATCAGCCCGTGGTTTTTCCCAGTTGGAGGGTTTCCACGTAAAATCAAGTGTTCTTTTATTTCCGCATTTTATACTTGATTTTATTGTTTGTGTGATTGAGGTTATACTTGTAATATTGACTAATCCGAAAATTTGGTAATAACGGATTAACAACCCATTCACCCCCCATCTAGGTTGTTTAGACACACGTGAGTATCTATTTTCATATTGGTACCTCGCTTTCTGTTCGTTTGTACCTCGTATACATATATCGGGGTACGTAGGTACCGGGGTATCGGGGTATTGGGATACTAGGGTAACTTGGTTTTTGCGTTCTCTGGTTTCCCAGAATATTTTGGAAGCTTTGACCTCTACTTGGACTAATGAAGGGCGGATTTCAGTGGTAAGGTACCAGGATCCTCGTTCTCCTACTTGGATTCTTCCCTTATGTAGATGAAAAAAATTTCTTTGATCCCCTGCAAGATCCCCTGCAATTTTTGGCAGTTAACAGAAGTCCCCCCTGACTTGAATACCGATACCTTGCTAGGGTTGGAGTCAGGATATCAAAATACATGAAGAGTTTTCCTTCTTCTGCCTGGCTAGCTTCCATTGTCTTGGTGGGAGTCCTCCTTTAGCACATGAATCCCTCTTCTACATGGTAGCATTAATTGGGTAGTCCACATGTCAAATTAAAAGTGGTTCGCATATTTGAATCAGCCCTTTTTTTGGCGCAGTTTCCTCAAAAACGTCTCCTGTACGCTTCCGGTCACCAATCTCGGTTTTCGAGTTGTCTTCCTTAACTACAAATAACCCCGTGAACCTCCTTCTCCCTTTATGCTACTTTCAAAAATCCAAAAGCTGGAAAAAAGAAAGAAAGAAATCCTAGCTTCCTCTCTTTGAAATCTTTCCTTCTTTTTAGAAGTCTTCCAAATTTCTTACTTCCTTCCTAAATGGTGACTCCATCCGATCTTCCTACAACTTCCCAAGGTCCTCATCCTCTTTTCACATACTCTCGACCTATTAAGGCTGATTCCTTGGAT
Source organism: Acer campestre (assembly GCA_954870605.1). Lineage (NCBI taxonomy): Eukaryota > Viridiplantae > Streptophyta > Magnoliopsida > Sapindales > Sapindaceae > Acer > Acer campestre. Next base: position 5,350,402 of record OX940812.1, read on the forward strand.
AGTTTGGATGCCCTTCTCGACATGGGAAAGATCGACTCGAGGGAGCCCTCTCAATCATCGAGGGAGCCCTCTCAATCATCGAGGGGGAGCAAGAAGGGCCATGAGGAGGGCGAGATTACTGATGGTGGGAATCTATCTCAACGATGTCGTACACGTGGAAGTCCTAGAAATGGGTTAGGTTTCGACGACGATCATGAAGATCAGGTTCGAATAGTCGACGATGACGTCGGGGATGATGGGGGAAAAATCTCGGCCCCTGCTTTAGCAGGCATACTTGCTAGCCTTTTTTCTTCATTTCATGACTGCCGAATCATCCCGGATTCGGTCTACACAATTGATACCTTGGTGAAACAAATAACACAGTGTGTTCTAATATTAATCTAGAGGGGGGGGGGGGGGTGAATAGATTTTACCAAATTTACCCAATTTTCGCGTTTAGTCAAATTACGAAAATGCCCCAAACTAGTCAAAACAATAACAAGTGTAATATGGTGCGGAATTATAAAAGACACTTGATATTTATGTGGAAACCCTCACGGGAAAAACCACGGGCTGTATAGTGCGCCACACTTGAACCTCGAATCCACTAAATGTGAAATGATTACAACCTAATCCCGATCAATAATCAACACACCTACCTAATCCCGGTATAAGTGGACCTAGTCCAATTGCTTGCAATCTAATCAACCTAATCCCTGAAGCTACATGCAAGACTTACTTCTCAATGAAGAGATAACAACCTATGTGAATATAAAATGATATTCAATGAGCAAATAAAGCTAGGTAACCTAAGATGCTTATCTAGGATGAATAGATAACAATTAATGCAAGCCTAGATGTCAATAGCTAAATGACATGTTATAAAGCTTAGCAAATCATAGATAAAAATAACCTAGATGTTGCTATCAAAATACATCACTCAAACATGTCAACACAACAATCTCTATTTTGTATCTAAAATATATTCTAAGAGCATACAAATAATATAAGAGATTTCTTTGATAAATAAAACACTGAGCTTAGATGAGATTAGTGAAGAACATACCAAAGCAAGTGTGTTGAGTAAAACCCATGCAAGCAAGCATCATAACTATGCTAGAAAATGCTAGATGATCTTTTTATGCATAAGAGAATGGTTTTGTGTGTATAAAAATGAGTTCTTGATTTCTTTTCTCTCAAGTTTCTCTTTTTGAACTTTAGGATTCTTTAGAATCAGAGAACTGAGATAGAGAAATGAGAAAGTATGATATATATAGTCATCAAGAACAGGGCATGTGAAAAGACAAGATTGCCCCTGAAAACGCTCAATCGGCGGTTTCATTCTGCGGTCGGGGCCATAGAATCTAACCGCAGAATTGAACCGGAGAAAGAAACCGACCTAAAATATCTAATTCGGCGGTTTCATTCGGCAGCCAGGTTGCCGATAATAACCGCAGAATTCATCCTGAGAACAGGGGAGAAAACGGCGGTTTCATTCGGCGGTTTCGAAACCGCCGAGTAAACCGCAGAACACAACCCGAGAATAATAAATTCATCAGGTATGAAACGACGGTTTCAAATCGGCGGCCAGACCGCCGATATAACCGCAGAATCAGACCAGAGACCTCTGGTCCAAAACGGCGGTTTCATTCGGCGGCCAGGGCCGCCGATTAAACTGCCGATTCACCAAAAGTGGTGAATCCAAGGAGAAAGCCAAGGCTATCACCAAGAGCGGTCTTCGCGCAAAACCAAGCACATAATCGTGTAGACGCGGACGTTTCCGAACATATTCGGGAAACGAATTACACGACACAAACAAACACACAACAAGATATAATCAAACAAAGTGCAAGTGTGTAAAGTTACATGAGAAGAGTATGCACACAAATGCAAGTATGCTAAGTGTGTGTGTGCTTCTAGATCTCTTCAAAGAAAACTAAGCACAAGAAATATACCTTTGAATGCTTGTCACCTTGAGGTCTTGAATAGGGCCTTTGATGTTGGTCTTCCATCACCTAATCTACCCTTACAATTCAAACCCCAACTTGTGGTTTGTTCATGAAATAAGCCAATCAATAATGGGAATCCTTACAATCTCCCCCTTTGGCTATTTCATGACAAAACCACCACTCACATAGATCCTCACAAGATAATTGAAACTACGGGAAATTCTACATTACAAAGTACAAAGAGATAAGAAAATAAGACTTCAAGTCTTCAATCTCTTGTAGAATTACCAAACCTTCAAAACAATTAGATTACACTTCCAAAGCAAGTGTATGTGAGTTGATCAAGTGAAAGTAAAACAAGCATTTGCATATTAATCTTTTAAACACAACATCATGTAATGAATGAGTATGCAATGCTCCCCCTCATTGGGTTACTCCCCCTCAATATGAAATCTCCCCAAATGCACATTAACTACTACAATTTGCAACTCCCCTTAATCACATCCTACTCCCCCTTTTTGTCATGATATAGGCAAAGGAGTAGTCCCCAACCGGGTCACTCATAGCAAAGAGAGATAGAAGCATACAAGATAATGCATAGTCAAATAAGCCACTTTATGCACTCAATCAATTGGAGAGAATCAAGGAGATTTATTTTATGAAAATGTGTGAAACAAAAATGCTTTGCAAACAAGACATGTTGCATTCAAGTCCAAAATACAATGGTATTTGGCAAAGCAAATGACAAAGGTTTCAAATAGAAGTCAAACCAATTTTACCATTTGTCATGAGAGAAGCAAAGATATAGAGAATTTATTGATTTTGATTTTTAACAACAACTATATCCAACTTTATAAGCGAAACATGGCATGAGCGACTTTGCACCCTATTTGATTTTTCCGGGTATGAAACCCATATGATAGTAACCATGTTCTACAAATAAAGAAAGAGAGACATTTGGATTGAAACATCCTTTGAATGGATACATGATCCTTTATCAATTTTAGTCTCACTAGCTTTTTTCACACATTGTTTTGCATTTAAGAATATGCAATCATCAATTCATGCTTTTTCAAATTTAGCATGACATTTGAATTTCATGCTTTTCAAGTTCATTAGCATGTCAATTTAGAATCATCATGTCATGGAAATAACTATAGGTCATTCAAATCATACTTCCTATGAAAATTTCCTAGTCCAAAAATGCATGTTTGAACATAAATATGACATGGATTGAAAACAAAGCAAGGTTCACACATATGAGATAAAAGCATATATACATATGTCCAACCAAGCTTACTTCAAGCAATTAAAAGCGAAGCACAAGATCTTTCAATTATTTTGCATGCATCTAGTATACAAAAAGCTCTCTTTGCTTGAGTTCCCCTTATGGGGTCAATCACAAAAACTCATCACTCCACAAGACATATCCCAATAGATCTACTAAGAGTTTTAAATCGAGTAGCATCTAGAGGTTTTGTAAGCAAGTCCGCTAGTTGATCATTTGTACCTACATGCTCAAGTACAATGCATTTATTTTCAACTAGTTCTCTAATGAAATGATGATGGATGTCAATATGCTTAGTTCTAGAGTGTTGAACCGGATTCTTGGAAAAATTAATAGCACTCATGTTATCACAAAAGAGAGTGAGTGTACCTTGGTTGAATCCGTAGTCTATTAGCATTTGCTTCATCCATAGGAGTTGTGTGCATCCACTCCCCGCGGCTATGTATTCGGCCTCCGCCGTGGACAAGGAAATTGAGTTTTGCTTCTTGCAAAACCAAGAAACAAGATTGTTTCCAAGGAAAAAGCAACCGCCCGATGTGCTTTTCCTATCATCACAATTTCCCGCCCAATCCGCATCACTAAAGCCTACAAGACTAGCATTAGTGTCAAACGAGTACCAAATCCCATAATTAGAAGTCCCATTCACATATCGAATGATTCTCTTGACGGAAGAGAGATGGGACTCCTTGGGATCGGATTGGTACCTAGCACACACACCCACACTAAAGGATATATTGGGCCTACTTGCGGTCAAATAAAGCAAGCTTCCTATCATGGCCCTATATAGTGTTTGTTCCACACTTTTACCACTAGCATCTTTGCTTAGCTTCAAAGTGGTACTCATGGGTGTATCACAATGCTTGGCTTTTTCAAGACCAAACCTCTTCACTAGGTTTTTGGCATATTTGGCTTGGGTTATGAAGATCCCATCATTCATTTGCCTAATTTGCAAACCTAGGAAGTAACTAAGCTCACCAGCAAGACTCATCTCAAATTCATGAGACATAACATCAACAAATTGTTGGATTTTGATGTTGTTGGTGGAGCCAAACACTATATCATCAACATATATTTGAGCTATAAAAAGCTCATCATTGTCTTTCCTTGATGAATAGTGTCTTGTCAACATTACCTCTTGTGTAGTCATTGTTGACAAGGAATTGAGTGAGGCGCTCATGCCAAGCCCTCGGTGCTTGTTTCAACCCATAAAGAGCCTTCTTGAGGCGATAGACATGATTGGGGTGGTGTGCATCCACAAACCCCTTGGGTTGCTCAACAAACACTTCCTCTTGCAATAAGCCATTTAGGAAGGCACTCTTTACGTCCATTTGGTGCAATTTGAACTTGTGCACACAAGGGATGGACAAGAGAAGCCTAATGGACTCTAAACGGGCAACGGGTGCAAAAGTCTCCTCAAAATCGATACCCTCAATTTGAGAGTACCCTTGTGCAACAAGTCTTGCCTTGTTACGCACTATGTTGCCATCCTCATCGGATTTGTTCTTATATATCCACTTTGTGCCTATGACATTTGTGGTCTTAGGTCTAGGAACTAGAGTCCAAACCTCATTCCTTTCGAATTGGTTTAGCTCTTCTTGCATGGCAAGAACCCAAAACTCATCATTTAAAGCTTCATCAATCTTTTTGGGTTCTATTTGAGAGGTGTAGCAAGTGAAGCTAATTAGATTAGCTATTTGCCTTCTAGTCCTAACACCCTCATTCACATCTCCAATAACATCCTCTTTGTTATGGAGTCTTTTAACCCATGGAGCGGGTTCCTTAGAGTCCAAGTTAGGAACTCTATCAATAGGTTGAGTGTCATTATCAACAACATTAGACGTCCCCACATTAGGAGTCACATCAACCTTCTCCAAAGGAGAGTCATTACTAAAAATCACCTCCTCCTCATGATTACTAGACTTGAGCCTTTCATCATCAAATACGACATTGGATGATTCCATGACACTTAGAGTTTTCTTATTGAACACTCTATAGGCTCTACTATTTAAGGCATAGCCAATAAAGATACCCTCATCACTCTTGGCATCAAATTTGCCAAGTTGATCTCGGTCATTTAAAATGTAGCATTTGCTTCCAAATGTGTGGAAGTAGCTAACATTTGGCCTTTTACCTTTCCATAACTCATAGGAGGTATTTCTAGTACCGGGCCTTAGGAAAACTCTATTTCCTATATAGCAAGCCGTGTTAACGGCTTCGGCCCACAGATTCCTAGGCACATTGTTGCTAAGCAACATCACACGGGCCATTTCTTGAAGGACCCTATTTTTCCTCTCAACAACTCCATTTTGTTGAGGTGTCCTAGGAGCCGAAAACTCATGGGAGATACTTATACTATCACAATAGGTTTCAAATGAAGCATTCTCAAATTCCCTCCCATGATCACTTCTTATCCGTTTTATGCTTTTAATGTTAGAATTCATTTCATTTTGAAGTTTAGTACAAAGCATTTTAAACTTATCAAAAGTTTCGGATTTTTCTCTAAGAAAATATGTCCATGTGAACCTAGAGAAATCATCTACACAAACAAAAATGTATCTCTTTCCACCCAAGCTCTCGGTTTGCATAGGACCCATAAGATCCATGTGGAGAAGCTCTAGGGGCTCATTGGTGGAGAGATACTTGCCCTTTTTGTGCATGCCTTTAGTTTGTTTTCCTTGTTGACAAGGTCCACAAATACCATTGGCTTTCTTCCCAAGCTTAGGGAGGCCACGCACACATTCAAACTTTCCAAGGGTCCGTAGATCCCGAAAGTTCATGTGGCCAAGTCTTTCATGCCACAACTCAATTTGCTCATCCTTGGACACATTGTTTGAGACTATTCTAGCTTCAAGACAATAGCAATTGTCACTAGATCTCATACCTTTCAATAAGGTTTGTCCATTGGGCTTTAGGATAGAGCAATTATCTTTGCTAAACAAGACGGAATATCCTTCATCACTAAGATGAGAAATGCTAATCAAATTGGCTTTCAAGCCATTAACAAGTAAAGCATTAGATAAGGAGGGTAATCCGGGAACGGAAATGGTTCCTTTCCCTATGACTTTCTTTTTGGATCCATCACCAAAGGTGACATTTCCTCCTTCCTCCATAACAAGAGTCTCAAAGAAACTCTTGTTTCCCGTCATGTGCCTAGAGCACCCACTATCAAGATACCAAAGATTAGAAGAATTTGCCTTTAAGGCAATTTGTGCAACATGGCAAACATTTTCATTCTTTCTAACCCACTTAAGAACAACATTTTCTTTCTTAATGGTCTTTGGTACATGGGCTCTAGTAATCCTAGGATCATGCAAATTAGTCTTATTATTCCTAGGAACTTGCATCTTGGCTCTATTCTTTCTCTTTTCAATCATGCTTCGAGTTCTACACATTTTTATATAACGAAAGCAATTTGGTCGAATGTGACCATTAAAACCACAAAAATGACAAATTGGAATGAAATGAGAAATCATACCAATGCCTTGTGCATTTATGGGAGCCTTCCCTTGTCTTTGTGGTTGAGTGGGTTCAATCCATCTCTTTTGTTGAACCGGTCTATCTTGCTTCCAATGTTGGACTTGCATGATTGTCTTCTTCCATTTTTGAGCCAAAAGATGAGGAATGTTAGCTTGAGGTTGCCTTCTTGACACCACCTTCACTTGTGCACTTTTAGAACATTGTCCTAAATCTATCTTCTTCCTAGGAGTGTGCACCGGTGAAGCTTCTATGTTTCCCAAATCCTTAACAAACACGGTCTTCTTAGAGGAGGAGGTCTCTTGACTATCTTCAAACCCTAGACCTCTCTTGTTACATGGACTCTTTCCAACACCAAGCATGTGATCTAACTTTTTGGTGCTAGAGTCCATCCTAGTAAGTGACTTCTTAGCTTCATCAAGCTCCCTCTTCAAACCTTCTTCATTCCTCCTAGATAAAGCTAACTCCTCTCTTAGCTTATCTTCTCTCTTCTTAAGTCTTTCCATTTCTTCACTTAAGTGGTCATTGTGAGATGAAAGCTCAAGATTTTCTTCTCTCAACATCTTGATTTTCTTAGTGGTTTTCATCTCTAAGCTCCTAAACTCCTTAAGATATTCAACTAACACTTCTTTCTCCACATATCATGAGGTGGAGAAAAAAGACGGGACATGACAGGACAACTTTTTATTGTCCCACATTTGGTGCGCTATTAGCATGGGACGGGACGGGACAAGACGGGACAAGGTGGGACAAAAACCACCAAATTTTGTCCCACCCAAAACCCTAGGACAAGGTTGTCCCATGACATGGGACAAGTACAAAAAGACTATTTTACCCTTTAAATTTTCAAAAAATATAAACATGTTTAATAATAATATATACTATTATATATATTATTATAATATTATTATAATATTTTTATATACTATATATTATATATTATTATAATATATTATATTATTATATATAATAATATATAATATATTATATTATATCCTATATATAATATATATATATTATGTTATATTATATTATATATCATTATATATAATAACAATAATATAATAGTAAATACATATTATATATAATATATTATTGTAATAAAGATCATAATATTATATATATATAATATCATAATAATATAATATTATATATTTTTATATATTATATATTATTATATATACTAAAATAATATAATATATTATATAAAAAAATATAATAAATTATAATATATAATATATAAATATATATAATATTATAGCCTATATTATTATGATATATTATATATATATATCATAATATTATGATATATATTATTTTAATATATATATATATATTAATATATATCATAATATTATACATAAATAATATATCATAATAATAAAGATTATAATATTATATATATTTATATATTATATATTATTATATATACTAAAATAATATAATATATTATATATAAAAATATAATAATATATAATATATAAATATATAAATACATATAATATTATAATCTATATTATTATGATATAATATATATATATAATATATCTTCTATATAATATTATATATATATATATTTATATATATAATATAATATATCATATATATTATATTATATTATATTATATATTATTATATATATATATTAATATAATATGTATTTATATATATTAATAATATATTATTACAAATATTAACATATATATTATAATATATATATATTTATAATATATTTTATAATATTATATATTATTACGTATATATTATATAATATATAATATTTTATTATCATATACAATAATATATAATATATTATTATATATAATAATACATATTATAATATATAATATTTATACATAATAATATATATTATAATATATTGTAATATATTATAATTATAGTATATATAAGAGTTATAGTATATATAAGAGGGGCACTCTAGTCATTTGAACCTCTTGTCCTGTCCTATCCTAGTCATACCAAACGCATAACAGTACAGTTAACAGTTCTGTCCCAGACCTTCCAAACACAATACAGAACAACTTGCCCTGTCCTGTCCTGTCCCGTCCCGTCCCACCTTGTCCTGTCCCATCTGCGTACCAAACGCACCCTGAAGACTATGGAACTTTGACAAAAATTTGAGAATTCATCTCGGAAAACAACGATGAAAACAACTCAACGAATGAGAATGCAAAAAGGCATAACTACGTCATATGGACTCGAAACATAAAGAATGAGTAACCAAAATGACCGGAACTCAATAAGGAATCAAATAAGATCATGTTCAAGTCCAAAACACAAGAAACACAAACAAATAAACACTATGCAACACAAGCATGTCATATCTAAGCGATAGTGAGAAAACATGCAATTCTACAAGATTGTCAACAATGAGATAAATGCATGTGCATACTAAATGTGTGTGAAAGTGTTATACCAAATGTTTGAACAATGATGCAGGGACACACATGTATGAATTGTGTGTGTGTGTGAGCTAACGCCTTGTAAGAGGAAGAAGAATCTTGATACCTTAGCATCCAAGTATGCGATGTTCCCCTTGAAGATGAAATTTGCACGAGATGTTGCTTCTTCACCTTTGAGACTTCTTTCTTCCAAGAATCACATAAGCAACAGCTAATACAAATAAAGAAAGTTTTGAAATGGAATCAAGCCAACACAAATAAATGATCTTACAATCTCCCCATTTGGCTATTCCATGGCAGAACCTCATCCTCACCATACATTGATCACTCCAATAAACTCAATGTTGATAGCATTCTCTCATCCTCACATTACAAAGAGATCCCTAGACTAAAAAGTCTTCAAGTCTTCTTGAGTCTTCAAGAATCCCTTCTTTAAACTTCAAAGTACCTATGAGAAAAGAAGCAACCAACATGAGATCTTCTTCCAAAGAAGAATGGTGAGATATTATCACATAAACAAAATAAAAAAAATAAAAAAAACTTCCCTTATCTCATACAAAAATGCATTATCTCAAGTGAATAAATGTTATCACATTAAGCTCTCCCTTAGATCCTTAACACAATACGGTAAGAGTTCTTTTCTCTCCCTTAAGACAAGAATTCTCCCCATTAAGACAAAGTCTTCAATAAGCACAAAGAGAGGACAATAGTGAGATTTCTCCCCTTATAAAGATAGAGAGATTTCTCCCCCTTTTAAGGATGATGGAGAAGTTTCTCCCCCTTTTTGTCAAGGAATAGACAAAGGGCACAAGAGATAAAGAACGAGATATTAAGCAAACAAATCGTATAGAAAACGTAGTTGAATAAACTAAAGCTCCCCCTTAACATATGCTCCACATATTATCACCAAGTAGATTTGATCACATGGGACTCAAACATTCACACATTCATGCAATAAGAGAAAATATTTCATCACTTTTTAAAGTCCAAGAGAGAATCATAGATTTTCATTAATCTCTCAACAATATTCTCACATTGCTAATGAATCAAGCACATAGGCAAAATATGTGTGTGTGTGAATGCTTCTCACATATATAGAAGGAGTAATTGTGATATCAACATGCAAATAATTTCCACATCTATCCAACTAAAGCGTTTCCAAAAATTGGTCAAACCGATATTCATCCGTATTTTCGCTTTAAAAGAATAGTTATCAACATGTGAGCGTGTCTCATTTTCCCGTTTTTGTTTCTCAACCCGAGCTTTTCACAATTCTCAACTATACACCATTAAGCCTTTTTTTTTATTTTCATTTCTTTTAGGCTTAGAATCAAAGATTTTTTTTTTTTTTTAATGATTCTTTTCAGCTCTTCTTTGATTTTTCTAACAAAAACATATACACCTCTTGGTGGCTTTCACTCAACACAAAGGCGTAGCCCTTTCCAACATTGGGCGACTTCACAACCAATGCGTGTAGCCCTTTCTAAGAGGGTGCTCGTTGAATACTATGTAGTGTCGAAGCAAAATGGATACATATCATAGGTCATTTATCATGTACTAAGCAATAGGCTTCTAAATGCATCCATTATCTACACATATTCAAACACATATACTCAAAACTAAAACATATAAGAGAAGAATTTGTGCACTTTTAAAAAACAAGATTTTCAAGCTCAAGTGCCTGATCTAGAAACAATAAGAGTTATTAGCTTAAGATCATTACTTCTCAAGTGAGTAGCTCTCAAAAATATTGATATACAAACAAAGTTTTACTCATCAAGCCACCCACATTCACACAAGCACATCAATCAACACAAATCATGTCAATGGACATTCTAAGAGTTTTAAACCTCTCTTTGTCCAAGGGCTTGGTGAACAAGTCCACAAGTTGATTTTTAGTAGGCATATGCTCTAAAGTTACAATAAAATTCAACAAGATCTCTAATGAAATGATGCCTAATATCAATGTGCTTTGTGTGGGGGTGTTGAACCGGATTTTTAGAGATGTTAATGGCACTTAAGTTATCACAATTGATCGAACCAAAATTGGTATGATTTTGGCCCTCATTTCCTTCTCCTTTTGCTTGATTCTTGGGCATTATCCAGTGATTTAATGGTGTAAAATCAAGTGTTTCAGGTTTCATTAGGTTTCAAGAGCATTTGGGATGAAGATGAAGATGAGGACTTGGGTGCAAAAAGGCTCACAAATAGGAAGAAACAGGGCATTTTCGCCACTTAGACATATGGAGGTCGCTACATGGGCGCCATGGCGACAGAGGATTCTTCAAGTCATCAGAAGGTCGCCATTTGGTCGCCACTTGAGCGCCATGGCGACAGAAAGTCTCCAAAAGCATCAGGTGGGTCGCCACTTGGGGGTCGCCATGGCGACCTACCTCTACAAATGGCGACCTCTCACAAATAAGGCAAGGTCGCCACTTATGGTCGCCATGGCAACTTTGATGTTGCAAGTGGCGACCTCTTTACATTTTGATGGTCGCCACTTGAGGTCGCCATGGCGACCTACACTTGCAAATGGCGAACACATAGGAATTCCAACATAGGAATTCCAAAGTGGGAATGGTCGCCACTTTGTAGCCATGAGGTCGCCATGGCGACAGAAGAATCCATGAAAGGTCGCCATGGCGACCTAGAAGGACAAGTGGCGACCACGTTGGAATTCCAGCGTAGGAATTCTAGTGTTGGCATTCAAGAGGGGTATTCTTGTCATTTCATACCCATTTCATACCCTAGCTTTTCACACCTATAAATACATCACTATTTTTCCTCTTTTAGACAACTCTTGACCACCAAGAAACCTCCTTTCTCCACCATTCCTTTTCTCTCCATTTTCTCTTCTACCTAAACTAAACTTAACATCTAGATTACTTCCCCTAATCATTCATTTTCTTCCCATTTTCTCCACAAATCTCCTTAGTCACTTCCCATTTGACTTCACCTATCTAGACATATCCTCATCATCCACTCTTCACACAAGGAGCAATCAAAGGCAAGGAAAGGATCAAGCTTACAAAAGGAGACCCATGGGTGATTTCCCAATCTTTTACTTGCCTTCCCTTTGATTGTAATATGTGTAATTAAATCCCCTTTCTAGGGTTTTGATGTGAGAATATTTGGATTGGGATTTGCTTAAGCTTTAATATATTTTAATTTCTATTTGTGTTCTATTCATTTTATAATTAGATTCTTTGCATTATATAATTGACATATATACCCACTAGTTGATTATAATCTTGCTTAGGATAATTTGTTATATAATCTTGATTGGATTGACAACCTTGATGGATTGAGAACTTAGTGAATAGGATAGATTGTCGGAGGGTATATCAACCACGATAATCTAAGCCGTTAATTGTAACAAATCGATCCCGCCGTGACCCCCTTTCCTTAATCGGTTAGGCATTACGGTGGGAAGTTGTTTAGGGTTCATAATAATGGCCCAAACACATTGTAGAAATCAATTGGTTAACATTTATGAGATCTGTTCACTAAAGTAGCTTGATAAGCATTTCCCGTAATTCATTTGTGATCTCATTAATTCCCTAGCTATTCTCTTAATTGTTAATTCCATTTATCTTATCTAGATTTGTTAAGTATTCTTTTATTAGTTTATTAGGTTTATTTTGCATGTATGTTTGATGGCTTGACAACCCATTCACTCATCCATATTTTTATGATTTATTTTATTGCATATAGGTTAGTTAATTTATTCAACTAATCACCTTAATTCCCTGTGGAACGAATCCTACTTGCCACTTTACTAAATTTCTATCTAAGTGGTGAAAATCAGTTTTCTAAAAGATCACATTTAAATATCATTTTGTTGAGTACACAAACGACGCTCACCAACAATAAAGTGTTATTTTTCCTTGTTCTATCTCATAATCCTTAAGGATTTGTTTCATCCAAAGAAATTGTGTTCAACCACTTTCGACCACAATCATACATACAATAACACACATCATGATAAGATCAATGTGAACAAATATCACCAAAAGATCTTAGATTAGAAAATGTCAACGAGGACCATATAAACACTATATTAGTTCTCAAGTATGACATGCTTCATGAAATGATAAAACAATGAGTTGATGGATGAAATATAGATAAGCAAGCAATGTGATATTAGATATACCTTCGCAAGCTATTTTTATCAAATGCAAGCCCTTCACCCTTTTTATGAGTCCTCTTGGCTTGTATGTCCTCATGACTACAAGTTATAGGTGTGTCGATTCCAAGAGACTAAAGGCTAAGCATTTCAACTTAAACAAAAAAAAATGACTTTCTCTAAAAGCCTTAACAAGAATTATTACCATATAGATATCATGATATGCAACTTCTCAAAAGTTAATCAACAAATTTTAACTATCATGGCAAAGAATGTGAGATAGCCAAGTTCATGTCAAGTTGTATAGATACAAAGCAAAAACAAGCTAAGCTTCTTAACAACATGACACTAATCTCAAGGCTAACTCACATGTGCAACTTACACTATTGGTAAGAGCACTCACCCTTGTCTTGGGTGAATTAACAAAAACATCATCAAGATCCTTATTGACAACAATGTTGAAACAAGAATTAAGTTCTTCCATCCCTTGATACTCAAGAATATCAATGATACTCTTCTTTTCAACATTTCTAGTGACACATGCATTGTCAAGTTTTTCAAGGTTTTCATTCCTCACAATCCGGACATTCTTAACATGCTCTTTTGACATTAAAATACTTTTCATACTCAAACGTTTTAACATGCTTAAATGAAGTTCAATCTCTATATCCCTAGATGCATTTCCTATTTCACAATGTTCAATATTTTTCAAGCACTTGTGCTTGATATGATCTACGGTATTACAAAAATGACATATGGGAACAAAGTGAGAAATTTTACCTTTCGGGATTGGAGAAGCACAAATAGGAGTTTCAAGGGGTACCTTGTTCTTGTTCTTCAATTTTTTCTTGGTCTTGGAACGTATCTTCTTAGGAGCTTTCACGTCAATAATGACATTATCCTTGCTTGTAGGATTAGTGATGCTTCTATGAGCTTCTCTTCAACTACCAATTCACTTGACCCTTCTAAAGACAAACTACAGATGATCCTATCCCTTTCAAGAACAATCCCTTCAACTTCTCTAAGCTTGTTGCACTCATGTGCCATGATGTAAGTTAGAGGATCTACTTCAATACAATAGCAATTGTCTATAGACCTCTTGACTCTTTTGGACAACATTGTCCTTTTTATCAATTATAGTGCACACATCTTTATTAAAGCTAACTTCCTTAAAGATGTCACACAAGTGAGTGATGCTTATAAGATTAGCTTGTAACCCATCAACATACAAAGTATTGCGAAGTTTAGACAATCCGGGGATACATATAGTTCCTTTGCCAATAACTTGCTTCTTGGTGCCATCACCAAAGGTGACCCACCCTCCATCTTTTAACACAAGATTCTTAAAGAAATCTTTGTTCCTGGTCATGTTCTTAGAGCAACCGCTATCTAGGTACCAAGAGTAGGAGGAGTTGACATACAAAGCATATTGTGTAACTAGACATTTAGGTGTGTCTTTTCTAACCACACACTTTTCATAACATGCTTCTCACTCTTAACTTTTTCATGCTTTGATTCAATGTTAGACTTTTTAACATGTACCTTGACCTCATTGGTCACATTCTCAAAAATATCAAACAAAGCATTATCAACTTTCTTATCATAGTAGAGTGAGGCACAACATAAGATTTAACAAGCAAGTCATCAACACGATTCTTCACAACATGCTTTTCCAAGGTCTTCCTAGAGCTAGTACTAAATCCATACATGGATGATTGCCTAGGACCATTCAAAGACATATCATGAAAAGCATTATTAAGTTTGCATTTCCGAATATATTCAAAGCACCTAGGTCGAATATGTCCTATCATGTTGCAATGATGATAAATAGGTCTGAATTTGAGAAATTTACCATTTGCATTTTCTTCTATAGTACTTGGTCTTCTCAAAATTTTACCTCTTTGATATGCAACCTTTGATGCTCCAATTTTTGCCTTTGAAGTAGATGCAATTTGACTTTGGTCTTGTTGTGATCTTCCATTCGAAATCTTTGTTGATGTAGAGGCACCTCCGGTAGCTTTCATTGCTTTACCTTGACAGAGAGTACCTACATTTGATTCAACACTTGCTTTGACAAAAATAGATTTGTTAGATGAAGGAGTCTCCTTCTCATTGATATAACCCAAACCTCTTTTGTCACATGGATGCTTTCCACTTTTAATGAGGGTTTCAACCTTGTTAGAACAAGATGACATCTTGTGAATCATCTTATTAGTCTCATTAAGTTTATCATTAAGCATTCTATTTTTAATGGCATATTTTTCTAAGATTTCATTACTTTTCCTAACATCTTCTCTTGATTTATTAAGCCATTGTTTATACTTTTTCTCTTGAGTTAAGTGCTCACTAAGTTTGGCTTTAAGCATGTCTTCTAGCCTTTTAGCACTAACAAGAAAATTATCCCATTGCTCAATTTCTTTCTTCAAGATGCTAAGTCTATCATTGCTATCTTTTAAGTTCATTTCAAGACTTAGGATCCTGTCTTTAAGTTCATTAAATTCTTTTGAGCTTAGTCAATGATTCTATAACTCCTTATTGAGGGACACATTGACTTTAGATAAGCGTTCATTTTCAAGAATAAGATCATTGATCTTTTTCTCATATAAGTCAATATGTTCAACAAAAGAAGCCACATAGGAACATACTTCCTTAATCATGACTATCACAAATAAAAATAAAATAAAAACACTACAAAGAAAGGATCTATCTAAGTGTGTCTAGACAATCGCTCTGATACCAATTGAAATTCTCTTTAAAGCAATAGTGTTTTATACCTAGAGGGGGGTGAATAGGTATAGCTCCAAATTCTTCCAATATTCAAAAATACGGAATATAAGAGTGAAATGAATACTTGAAATGATATAGCAATTGTATAGAAAGAATCAATACATGTGAATCATCAATATACAAGAGAATCAATATAAGTGAACATATGTAAAATAAAGAAATATAAAGCGAAAATGAGACACAAGTTATTTTAACGTGGTAAAACCTCAAAGAGGAAACATCCACGGGTTGATATCACAACCATCGGCAAAGCAAATCCACTATACAAAAATGACTTACATACTCAAAGCTATCAATACTATGATATCCACTTCAAGCTATCAAATCCTAATCAACCCTCGGGCTAGTGATTCACAAAGCCTACTCTCTATCCAAGATGTGTCCTACACCTCTAGAGAGCAACTCCCTATCCAAGGTTCTCAAGCCTCTAGGAAGATTTCCTCGCTTAGCAATCTAGATCACTTGGATCCTAGTTAAGCTCCCCTAGCTCAACCATCCGTAGTACGCAACTCCTTGCTCAGACTTTCGCTTGGCTATCCGGAACTCATTCCTAGCCAAGACTCCTTGCTTAAGACAAAGCTTCACTCACTTTGCAAGAGACTTCAACCTATTACAAGGCAATGATCTAGGTGATGCAAATGATGCAAATCACAAACAAATAAAGCTAGATGATCAATCAAGCTTTACGAACATGCTTAGAGAAATTGTAGAATATGCTTTCAACACACAATCACAAAATCTATCTAGAAATCAAAGTATGTGAATAAAAAAGAACAAGGTATGGATATTCAATATATCAAACTAAAAACCTAGTTCTTAGATCATGAAATTAAACCTAGAAAATGTCATAAAGCACATCACACATATCATTTCTAGAATCAATTTCAAGTTTAATCAAGTTTAGCAAACATATGTTCAAGTGAAATCACAAAGCTAAAACTCAATTACCAAATGATCAACCACCCCTAGAATATGTTCTAACATCATTCTAAACACAAATCATCTATCAAATCGAAAGATTAAAGAGCAGATCAAAAGATGAAGTGAGAAGAAGAAGTTTAACATAAAATGATGAAACTCAGAATGAAGAACAGCTTGCTGCGAACAATCGCGAATTAAAATGACTCTGAAAATGCTTGGATTTGTAGCTCTCTTCAAGACCAACAATTTTGGCTTTTGGATCACTCAATTTCGAGTTTGTATGAGAGAGTTATGATCAAAATAAAAAAACAAAAATGTTGAAGAATTCTGCAAAAAATCATATTTTTGGTTTTCTTCAAGTTGTTAAAAATGGAGGGAAGGAGGAAGGCTTTAAAAAGATTTCAAGGAGGGAAGATTCGAGCGAATCAGAAGTGGACACATCACATTCCCGTGTGGGGCACGTGTGGCCCACAGGACCAGAGGGCTGCTCTGGCTATGGGTCACACGGCCTCTCCACGGGGTGGCCAAGGCATGGCTTTTGGCCATGCACACCCCTCTCGCGTACCTCCCACGTTCTTCGACCATATTCGGGCCTCCAAACTCTGAATTCGAATCCATTTTTGGATTACTAACCATGACTCCCTCATGCACAATGATGACTATGAAACTTTTATAAAAGGTTGAGAATTCTTCTTGGATAACAACGATGAAGACAACTCAACGAATTCGAATGCAAAGAGGCATAACTACGTCGTATGGACTCGAAACATAAAGAATGAGTAACTGAAATGACTGGAACTCAATAAGGAATCAAATAAGATCATTTCAAAGTCCAAAACACAAGAACACAAACAAATAAACACTATGCAACACAAGCATGCCATATCTAAGCGATAGTGAGAAAACATACAATTCTACAAGATTGTCAACAATGAGATAAATGCATGTGCATACTAAATTTGTGTGAAAGTGTTATACCAAATGTTTGAACAATGATGCAGGGACACACATGTATGAATTGTGTGTGTATGCACTAACGCCTTGCAAGAGGAAGAAGAATCTTGATACGTTAACATCCAAGTATGTGATGTTCCCCTTGAAGACGAAATTTGCATGTGATTTTGCTTCTTCACCTTTGAGACTTCTTTCTTTCAAGAATCACCTAAGCAACAACTAATACAAATAAAGAGAGTTTTGCAATGGAATCAAGCCAACACAAATAAAGAATCTTACATAGAGAACCGAACTGGTATCTCTATTTTGTATAAGAGTAACTTTTGATTTACTCTTTATGGAGAAACTTTCCATTTGGAATTTAATCAATATGATAATATACAGATTGCCCATAAAAATATAAACTCTCAAAAGTTTAAATGATCTAATAGAGCTTAATCAAAATCAATATTAATCTCATAATGATATAGAATTCTTATATTAGGTTATGCCAGAGATGAAATAAGGAGATATACTACACAATCAAATATCTTTAAAACGTGAGCAAGTGAATGACCAATTACAAGTTGTAATGGTAAATAATGATGATAAGTAGTGATCATAGATGAATATATCAACATGTAATAGAATGTCCCATATAGAAATTGGTAATTGAATCGAAATAATAAAGTTCTTGTAATTACCTGGAAACGTTTGATAAGTGATTCAGTTGATCCATTCTAATTATAAGTACATGCGAAAGCTGGATGTTGAATCAATCTCAATTGGAGACGTTTGATAACACACAAACATGTGACTATCACGTAGATGCATCAATCAGTACCATAAAATAATGGAAGGATTCTTTTAGTGGATGAATATGTCCACATATATCCCTTCGAATGATAGGGATTCGAAACCAACTTTAGAATGAGATGGTTTATTTGGTGGATGAATATATCCGCATATATCCCTTTTCTGATCAGCAATATAATCTGGATGATAAAGAACACAGCTTTTCCATAATCAGCTTCTGGCCTGAATCACGCACTAATATTCAACATTCTTATCATTCATGGTCTCAATATGACATTAATAAAATTATGTCTTTGATCTGAACAAATTTCTTTATGTTCTGCTTGAATGATGTAAAGTATCATTGATACACAATTGAATACCATCTGGTAATAAGATTATGGCTCTTCTAGAGCCTTTAATCAGATCCATCAGATCTGACAGATTTTATCTGGTATTAACTTTAAATGCCCTTGAACTAAGCATATTTCTTTATGTTGTTCTTTGAATAATATCAAGTATCATTGATACATAATTGAGTATTGTTTGATAACAACATCGTGTCTCTTCCAGAGCTTTTTATTAGATCCGTTGGACCTGATACATAATTTAGTATTGTTTGATAACAATATCATGACTCTTCCAGAGCTTTCTATCAGATCCATTAGACTTGATACATAATTTAGTATTGTTTGATAACAATATCATGACTCTTCCAGAGCTTTCTATCAGATCCGTTGGACCTAATACATTAATAACATTTGCTCTTAGCAATGTCAAATTCATAAAACATTTCTAACTCTGCATAATTATGTGAGTCGTTGCACTCTGGGCAAGACATATATTTTTCCTTCTAGAAATTTTATAGAAAGGCCCCTCAAATTTTTTATTAATTACAAATCAGCTCTAAAACTTTTTAAAAATTGCAAATTGGACCAATAAGTTTTGATAATTATAAATTGATCCAAAATTTTATCAAAATTATAAAATGGCCCAAAATAATTACAAAACAGTCCATCAAGAATATCAAATTCTCCAAAAGTGGCCTAGCGCAAAAATGTCTATGACCAATCTGGACCAGATCGTCGTCGTAAAACGCACTAGGTTGGTGTGAAAACCGACAAAGCCCACCAACGAGGTGGTGTTGACCCGATGAGGCGATGGGTCTGGGTTGAAAACCCACCAACCCAGAAGCAAACTCAGATAGGAGTTTGGTGATACTAGATCAGATGATCTGATTATCCAATGCCCATCACATTCACATGTTCCTCAAGTTCATCTACTGTCAAGTAGACTACTAATCTCATAATTCTCCTCTCTTTTTTCAGCAATTCTGAATTTTGCTCTTCAGGAGTATCAAACATGAATGAAATGAATAAAATATTACATCCAGTTTCATTATACATTAGGATCTTAAATCCTTTTATGTGATACTCACATCATCTTGTTGGATGTGTATAAAATGGATAAAATATTATTGCCAATTTCATTATACGTTAGGATCTTAAATCTCGTTTATGATACTCACAGCATCCTGTTGGATGTGTATGAAATGGATAAAATATTATTTCCAAGTTCATTATACGTTAGGATCTTAAATCCTTTTTTATGATACTCACAACATCTTGTTGGATGTGTATGAAGTGGGTAAAATATTATTTCCAATTTTATTATACGTTATGATCTTAAATCCCTTTTATGATACTCATAACATCCTGTTGGATGTGTAAATCCTTTTTCTCAAATGAATTGTATGTAAACATATCACATTATATATATGAGATAAAATAAAATCATGGATCACAATGATTTTTTGAACTTCCGGTTAGATCATGAACTATAAGTTCATATATAAAATCCAGAAAACTTCAAATTCTGATTGGATTTGAAACCTCAGGTTCCAAATAATGAAGTATGTCATTTATGAATATAACACTGGATCTAGAATTCCAGGTACTCATCGGTTTTCAATACCGTGCCGACTTAAATATCATAATTCCAGAAACTTTAAGTTCTAGTTCGTCGGTCTAGCCAATCTCATATATTGAGAAAAATAAACAGTTCCAGAACGGTATATATGTTTCGTAAATAAACAATTCCATGAGGCTGAGCTCACCTGTTATGTTCCGTAAATAAACAGTTCCAAAACGGTAAATATATCCTGTAAAAACAAATCCAGGACGGTATATATGTCCTGTAAAAACATTTCTAGGAGGCTGAGCTCACCTGCCATGTGCTTAAAAAATAAATCTAGAACTATATATATATGTTCCGTTGACGGCAAAACCATCTTATATACGAAATATATATAGATCCAGAATATTGGGATTTAAAGAGATTAAATGAATAAATCCAGAACTATATATATATATATATGTTCCATTGACAGCATAATCCATCTTGTATACGGAAATATATACAGATCTAGAATATTGAGATTTAAAGAGAATAAATGAATAAATCCAGAACTATATATATATATATATGTTCCGTTGACGACATAAGCCATCTTGTATACAGAAATATATACAAATCCAGAATATTGAGATGTAAGTAAATCACCCATCAGGGATCCCTTTTACCTACATACATGAATATCAAGCCGTAAGTAAATCACTTACCTGGAGATACTTTTTACTTACATACGATCGTGCTGATAACGTGTTGTAAAAGAAATGAAGAACAGATGAAGAACATAAGAAATGAATTGAGAGACACTTGTATTGACATATCTGGAGCTTCAGCTGAACAACCTTTACAAATGAGAATAATAAGTCTTATATATAGACTTTTACAAAAAATCAAGCAAAGATATTATGAGATATTACGGGTGATATTAAAAGAGATATTTATGTGATATTTATGTGTATAACACGTGGTAAAAGCCACATATATTATAACAATTAGAAGATATATTTGGTTGCTAAAAAATCGATGCCAGGCTCACAATCGTGATAATCTAAACAACTGACTTGCTAAACAACCGACAAACAACTGATTTGCTATAATCTAGGAATGGAAATATATACAAACAGAATTGCTAGTGGTGCTGAAGACATGCAGCACTTCTGTGCAACACTAAACGAAATTAAAGGCTTAACTTATTAAAACATAACAACCACTAAGTCCTAATCTTATGCAAAACCACGATGTATATAGTTTGACTATGTGTCATACGTTGCATGAGTTGCATTACAGCAATGAACACATATTGCATCAGGTGTGATTTATTTATAGGAGTTGTGTTTTAATTTTAATTTTTTATTTGTTTTGTTTTGTTTTATATTTGCGTCAGGTCTGGTCTCTGTCTTTTCTATTTTATGTATAGGTTATATGTTTCATAGCTTTTGATGCTTTTTGTTGCATTTTTAATTTTATGAAATTTTGTTAGTAAAGTTGGCAACGTCAGATCTTTGATTCAACGTCAGATCTTGTATAGGTTATATGTTACGTGGTCGGGTCAAATAGCCGTGGAAGATGTTAAGACCAAAACAACCACGACTCAAATATGAAGAGGAAGAATCCTATCTAAACAAGGAACTACGAAGCACACTCTAATAAGGAAAGAAATTTCCTTATATATATTAGAGTCCAAATCCAATAAAAGACTCCAATAAGTTAGAGTCTTAGGGGTCGTTTGTTTTTTTGTCTGAAGACTGAATAGTCCTGAATTTTACTGAAGACTGAATAGTGACTGAAACCTGAATCTGAATAACATGTTTGTTTTTTTTTTTCCTCACATCTGAATATACTGTCAATATGTTTGTTTTTTACAAATAAAATTGTCTGAAAAGAAGTAATTTTACATATATACCCATGTTAAACAATTATACATATAATATAGAATAAAAACAATCCAAAAATAATAATTATGTATGAACACATATGATCATGATCTTTTTTTTCGATTACAAACAAACTTTATTTTTACTAAGAAAAGAAAAGGGTTATTTTTTTAAAAAATAAAATAAAAGGGGAGCAGGAAAATTCACATAAAACACTCTAAAAAAAATAATATATAAATACATCACCCTAATACCATAATAAAGTATTGATATTAAATACCAATATGAGAAGTAATTAGAGTTCTTTTTTTATTTTTAAAGCTATTTAAAATAAACAATATATTAAAATAAAAATTTATATACAATATATAATTATGATGAAATTGGAAATATGTTATATATGGAGGATAGTATCGGAAGAAAAGATTTTAGATTGCATTTAATGTAATTCAGTGATTTACAATTAAGTGAAAAGTCAGGATTTTTTACTTTTTATTTTAAGTTGTTTTTTTGGTATTTTTAAGTTGTTTGACCACTTAAAAAAACAAACAAAACAACTTAATAATTATGATTCAGACCCATTAAGTCTTAAGTGGAAAAAACAAACGACCCCTTACTAAACCTCTTCAACTTTCCTTGTACATTAAGAATTAGGGTTCTATGTATGTATAAATAGACCTCAAATACCATTAGACGTGTGTGTGAAAAACTGACAATTGTGAAAGTGTAAGAGAGGTTGAGTGTGAAATTCATCCCTTCATAGTGAAATCTCTTTCTCATCGCCTCCGGCAACCGTGGTTTTTTTCCTTTTCAGGGTTTTCCACGTAAAACCTTGTGTTTTGCATAATCAATTTTCTATTTTGTTTTACAGTTCAAATTGTTAAATCATATTAACTTGTTGGATGCGTGGTTAATTTTACGTAATCCTTCTATATATTGAAATCACATTCAAATAATCTTTCTATTCTTCCACCATGACAATGCTCTTGTTCATGCAAAATTTGATCGTGAGAAGCTGGAGGAAGCAGAAGAAGATCGAGGATGATGATGATGACGACAACGTCGAAAACAACAATTACAACAATTACAAAAGTCTTTGGGATCAAATTCCCACTGAAATATTAGGGAGAATCATGGATCGGTTAAATTTAGTTGATTGTGTTCGTCTGAGTGTGGTCTGCAAGTCTTGGAGATCATCGGTTTCTCTTGTTCATAATCGAAACAAGAAAATCTCTCCTCCATGGCCATGGCTTTTGCTTCCTCATGGTCAAACCGGCGCCAAGTATCTCAAATTCTTCGACTTTTCAGGCGCTGGCATCTTTTACAATCTCCCTCTCCCCAAAGGATCATTAGGATCCTCCTTATATTCTTGCGGTTCCTCCAAAGGTTGGCTTGTAATGGGCGACTGCACAGATGTTACTCTTACTCTTTTTCTCTTCAATCCGATTTCAGGAATCCGACTTGCACTTCCTCCCCTTGAAACAGTCCCAACTTTTCGACAATATCTCAAAGAATATCCTGAATGTCTTAGACATATTACACAATTCGTTTGGAAGATTGAACTATCATCCAATGATGCTTCTTCTTCAGCCTTTATAGTGACAGCGATCTTTTACGACCGAACAACGTTGGCACTCTGCAGACCGGGAGACAAGAGCTGGACCATATTCCCACAAGTCTATGCAAAACATGGTTGCATGGACGTATTGTTCTCTAACGGGATTCTGCATGCATTGGTCTTCCTCGATGATGAACATCTAGAGATTCCCTTGGTGACACACACGATGAGGGTGGGAGATCATATCGATGATGATCCTGATCAGGATCAGGATCAGGATGTTGTCGTTTTTATCAGACTAATCAATCATTTTATAAGTTTCAATGCAGCTTCTTGTTTAGTACCAGGAAGAGAAAATACAGTAATGGAACCCCAATTGTTGTTGGTGACTAAGATCGACTACACCTTTACGTCACATCTGGTGGAATCCGATGGTCAATTATTGATTCTTCACAAGATAATGAATTATGGGTATCTTTTTATGGATATTAACGTTGAAAATACCCATTACATGAGGACTAACCAACTGAGTAAATTTGAAGTATTCAAGGTTAATGAACACATGAGCAGCGCTACTGCTAGTTCTACTAAATTAGATAGCTTAGGTGACAAGATATTATTTATCTCACAAAGAGTTTCACTATCTATCCCAACAGTAGTGAGTACTAGTACAGATTCCAATCATGACGACTTGATCAAAAAGAATTGCATTTTCTATCTCAAGAATGTCGACATCACTGACATGACTCGCGAATGTGGTGTTTTCTGCTGCGAAGATGGGAGGATTATTCGATTGTTTCCAACCAGCTTGAATTATACAAGGGATTCCCACATGCTTTGGTTTTCACCTAACATATACATATGACTTCCTGTGGTGGTAAGTAAAGCACATGATGATGCTTCGAAGCAGTCTAGAGATTTCTTGGAGACTGGATACTGATAACGTTAGAATTGCATATATTTTATTCCCTTTCTTTCTTAGTTTCTTGCTTTGTTTTGTGTTAAACTTGTGCTTTTTATGTATCTTTTGTTAGTTTTCAGTTAATCGAGTCTTAGGAGCTAAAAGGAAGAAAATGGAAGATTTCCAATCAATCTCGAAAAGTCTACCTCTGCAGATGAGTCAAGTTCGAAGAATAAACTGTATCAGCTCAGTGAGAATTGACTGTCTAGCCTTATATGGTTGGAAAGGTCCAGATGTTAGCTTTACGGGGAATTTCACGGCTCACAATTTTGAGTTTTCTAGAGTGAGTTATGGTGATTTTACTACCCAAAGGTCAGTCCAGAAATTCTGCTCGCGAATTTGAGAAACCATCCGTTATGGGCTGCTAATCTTGGAGAGAAGGCCTTGGACGAATTCTTTGTGTTTTGACTGTTAATGAATGCCAAAATTTGTATTTTAATTCAATTAAATAGCTGATCCTTATCACTCTAGGGTTAGTTGTAATTGGGTTAATATTTCTGAAACCAATAGGATTGTATTTCTTATTCGAGATTGCTTTAACTTGGACTTAACGGAGGCGGATTAGGACAATTTTCTTCGATAGTACTTCCCGGATTTTATCATTGTTTTTCTTTCCTTTTTGTTTTCTCATAGGATTGTACCCATAACTGTAAAGAACTAACTTTGCTAGGGCTATGATGCATAGCCATGAATGCTTAATTATTTTAGTTAATGTTAATTCATATTTTTCCATATTGAGTGTCTAAATATTTTTAAAGAAATTTATAATTTTATCATATTGGCATAATTGATCAAATATCATAAGAATAATTGATAAAATATTGATAGATCAAATTTAGGCAATCTGTAAAGTAGTGTGAACTTTATCAATATTAAAACAATAAAATTTTGTCGATAAACTTTTATACTTATTAAAATTTGATATTGATAAATTTTAATATCTATAGATCAAATTTTATATACACAGATTGTGATAAAATCTTAGATCTGATATGAGGGTTTTATCAAGCGAGTTTTGCCAGATTATGGACAACTTTATTTGCCAATCTAGGAACAAAACTAACAGACTTAAAACAGGGACTCCCAAGAATACACAAGATATCATGGATAATAACACCAACATCAGAAATGGATAAATCTTGAGAACCAATAGCATTAACAACCACTATCGCATCCGATTCCAAAACCACCGGGACCAAACCAGTTTCTAACGCCAACCGTAAACCTCAACAAATTGCTAAAGCTTCCGCAATTTCAGGACTATAGCAAGCACCCAGCTGACTACAGAGAGAAGCCATCACCCGCCTATCACAGTCACAAATGACCACCCCAATACCAAAAACTTGGCCTCTTTCATTCAAAGCAACATCCGTATTTATTTTGAAAAGGCCAACAGAAGGGGCCACCCAGCAAGGAGGAGCAGACTGGGCATAACGTATCAAGTTTGATACCGTGATTTGCCAAATTCGCTTTCGCTGGAAACCAGTTGTTACACGTATCACATGAAGATTTTAATCTTATTTTGAATTTTGAGGCGCCATAAAAATTTCCATCAAGAGACACTCCTGCTAAGACCTGAGCAACTGGGATTAGAATTTGAAGCAAGTGCTAACCAGTAGCCACTTCTAACAGAGAACCTACCAGAATTTTCATAATGCCATAACAGGACATCATCCAAAACAAAATTGCTAGCAGGGAGACCAAGAATAATTTGCACCTCATCCTCCCAAAAGTTTTGTCACACCAGATCCTCATTCCAGGAACCATCCAACCTTTCAGATCATTACTGGTCTCCACACCCAGCACAGAAGGAGAAGTAATTTTAAAGGTAGAAGCATGCGGGATCCATCTGTCCTTACAAACCAGGATCGACCGTCCACTCCCCACTCTCCATCTAGACCCTTTCTCCACCAACTCCTTGCCCCACATTAAGCTATTCCATATAAAAGAGCCCGACTTGCACTTCTTAGCCTCAAGGAAACCGGTATCAGGGAAGTAACAATCCTTCAAAATCCGAGCAATTAAAGAGTTCTAATTGTTAAGCAACTGCACACATTGTTTGGCCAACATCTGTTGGTAGAAAACACCCAGGTCCCAAAAACCAAGCCCACCATCACCATGAGCTTTACAGAGAGTTTCCCAAGAGCACTCGTGCATCTTGCGATTCGCTCCATTACCACCCCACCAAAATCTTACGCAAAGACGATGAAGATCAAGGATCAAAGAGCCGGGCAGTCTAAATAAATTCATAAAAGTACACTGGGATTGACTGTATGACCGATTTAGGAAGAACCTCTCGCCCACCACCTGAAAAAAACCGATTACTCCAATTTTGGAGCTTCTTCCAAACACGCTCCTTAATATCATCAAAAAGGACATGTTTACTTCTGTTCGTCACACAAGGAAGTCCTAAATATCTCTCATGTACCTCAAAATCATCATTTCTAGAGCCTCTGCCAACCTTCTTTTATCGGACCAAGCAATCTTCTTGCTAAAACGGACCACAGACTTACTAAAATTAATAATCTGACCTGAAGCTTGCAAATAATCCCCCAACAGTCTCTTAATATTATTACACTCCTTTAGAGTCGCCCGCATGAAAAGGAGGATATCATTTGTAAAGAAAAGGTGTGTCACCTTTGGACCCTCTCTACTACAACGGAAACCATTGAAGTCAACCCTACTTTTTGACCTAGCAATCAAACTAGAGAGGCCCTCAGCACAGATGAGAAAAAGGTAGGGAGAGAGGGGATCCCCCTATCTCAACCCTTTGGAAGGCTTGATATTCCCTTTGATTTTACAAAGAATAAAAGAGTACCTGACCGAGGAAACGCACCCCATAATCTTCGAAACCCAAGTGTCAGAAAAACCTATACGAATCACCATTCCTGCCAAAAAATTCCAGTCCACCATATCATAGGCTTTTGACATTTCTAATTTGAGAGACATGAACCCCTTTTTCTTCCTATTAACCTTCCGACAGAAAGCATCCATGCACTCAAAACCCACCATCGCATTATCCGTAATAAGACAACTAAGCAAAAACACACTCTGAAGAGATAACAAAATTAAGCACCTTTCATAACCGATTAGAAAGAGCCTTGGAAATACATTTGTAGAGGACATTGCGGAGGCTAATCGACCTTAACTCAGACATTCTTTCCACATTCTTCACTTTTGGGATGAGGCAAAGAATGGTGTGATTAATCATTTACACTAAATGACCCTACATTGAGACAATCTAAACAAAGCCTAGTAACATCATCACCAACCATGCCCCAATATTTTGGTAAAAAGGCCGCAGGGAAACCATCCTCACCTGGAGATTTGGAAGGACTTATTTGGAATAAGGCTTCCTTCACCTCCTCCGCAGAAACACAACCATCAAGAAAATCCCTCATATTTTGAGGAAGTCTAGTCTCAACCGACCCAAGTACCCTATCAAACTGCTCAGTAGATGGCTAGGAACCAGTGAAAATAGAAGAAAAATATTGAGAGGTATACCTTCCATCTCATCATCCTTCGTTCTCCAGTCATTGTTGTCATCAAATAATCCATGCAACCTATTTCTCTTTCTTCTTGAGGAAGCTTTAGTATGAAAAACTTCGTATTACGGTCACCGTCTTTAAGTCAAGAAATCCTAGACCGTTGCCGCTAATACAATTCCTCCTCATTTAAAAGAACATCAAGCTCCCGATCAGCCACTCTCCATTTTTTCCAATCAGCCAACATCCCAAGATTACTACACCCCCACCATTTCTGTTTTCTTAGCACAAATCTTCTCTTTTAGGGCACTCACATTCAGCTTATTCCATCTTTGAAGTTGCTTAGCACAAGAAGACAGCCGCTTGACCATCCCATTCATCTTGTTACCGTCTACCACCCCCTACCTACTTTGGATAATCTCAAGGCACTCGGATTTCTCTGCCCAACAGCATTCAAAGTGAAACCGACACCTCCTAGGGTGCATGACCTCTTGATCATCATAACAAAGAAGAATCGGACAATGATCGGACTTGATAAAATCAAGATGAAGAACCGAAAAATGAGGGAACAAATTCTGCCAGTCTTCACTACTCACGTAACGGTCCAACCTCTCCTGAACTAACTGACTTGGTTCACTGCAATTTGACCAAGTAAACATAGGACCCGAATAGCCTAAATCCTTAAGACCACAATACTCCAAAGTATTTCGGAAGTTATCCATAAGCACCTACTGTCTAACTAACCCCCCCCCCCCCCCCCCCCCCCCCCCCTCCTGTTTTTCATTCAGACTTAAGATCTCTTTGAAGTCACCACCTATCAACCAAGGGAGAGACGAAAGGTCTGTCAACCTTCTAAACAATGTCCATCCATGAACCCTCTGAGCCGTGCTCGGGTTACCATAAAAACCTGTCTATCTCCATCTTTTATTATTATGTGACGTAATCATTGTATCAATGTGATAACGAGAATACGAAAGAAGAGATATGTCGATGTCCACCTTCCAAAACAAGCATAAGCCACCAGTGTTCCCCTCTTTATCCACAACCAATTTTGAATCAAACCCTAACTCAATACGAAGACATTCCATAGCATTGTGATCACTAATAGTTTCCATCAAGAATAGTACCTTCAAACGATAGTCCTGCATAAGCGAATGCAGAACTCGAAACGCTCGACTGCCGTCCAAACCCTGAGTGTTCCAACTCAAGGTTTTCATTGAGTCTAGCAAGCTGGGGATTCTTCCTGACTCACCGATATCTCAATTGACTCCTAGCCAAAAGCAACATCACTTTCCATTTTTTTCAGTTTTGACGAATTACCTGTATCAACAACACTACTAATTCTTTTTTTCTCCACCTGCACATCATCTACAGGTCCCTTAACCCACAAGCCACCCTCTCGTGCCCACCGTTTCCACTTTCCATTTTTTTGAACAGCCCTTACCTTTGCACCCATGCATCCAGATGATTGGAAACCATTTTTTAGACTATTTTTCACTACAACAGTCCCACAATCTTCCTGTTGTTCCACAACCTTCTTCTCTGATCCCACAAACTTTCCTGCCTCTTCACAATAATCCATTTAGATCCCCTCAGTTCCACCCGCAGAAGCCTCAAACACCATCCTGGTCACATTTTCAACACACTTGGTAACCTTAGCCGCCTATGGATTGGCTTTCAGACGTGACCCTAATCCTGATAATATTTCCACCTCAACAACCACTTCCCCCGACTTCTGATCCTTCCCTTGATTACCCTTCTCTTTACCTCGACTCCCATTGTCTGCCTATCATCATCCATCTCCATTTTTGGACGAACAGAAGAACTCTGAGTCTGCTCGACTTCTCCAGCCCTCCTTGGTCTCCAAGAACTACTATTACTACTCTGATCTATATTCCCCAAATTTGAATTTTTTTTCGACCCTTATCTTTTGTGTTCAAGACCCTGCCATGTGAACGATGTTTTCTAGTACTCCTGTTTTGACTTGGAGGACTCGAAGCCCTCATCCAAGGTCCAAACTCGAATTCTATATCAACTCTCCGATCATCCCCGACATTACCATTAAGACACACTTGGTAAGAGCGACCAACAATTCCACAGTTGAAACAATACTCAGGGAGTTTTTCATATCATAACAATAAAAGTGATTCCTTTCCGTTTTCTTGCAAATCCAACCTCAGGAATCTCTTAAGAGGCTTAGAAACATCAATAGATACCTTAAGGCGCATGTATTTACCAAAACACTCTCCCGTTACACCCATATCAATATCCACCAGGCCACCTATAAGCTTCCCCGTAAAAATGCCCATCTCCTTCGTCATACACAGCAGTGGAGCATTCAGGATTTGAATCCGAAACTCCGCTCGGTTAAAACTGACGTTAGCAATATCCCCCACACCGGAAACCTTCTCCAAAACCAACAAACTATTATCAAAACTCCATGGTCCTCCAGCTAGAACCCTATAACGATCACTCTGACTCCGAAAATAAAAGAGAAAGGTGTTGTCCTTCACAACCTCAATCTCCATTGGTGTTTGCCATATCTTAGGAATCACAACTCTAAAGACTTCTCTGTTGACATGTTTGTTGGATAGAATCTTACCAACTAAACATAAATCAAGCTTTCTACCCGCCGACACCTTTAAGGTATCTTGAACACTCCAAAGTTTTTCTTCCTTACTCTTGATTGAAAGAGCCGCACATAATCTTGCAATCTCTTCTTGGTCCATTATTGATACTAAGAACGAAACAAGGCCACCGAAACTATCAGAAAAATAGGGTTGCCGTCGAAAACTAGTAACATCGCCCAAGAAAACCTTCTCCTTCTACACTAGGGTCTTAGAGAGAGCAAAACCCTAGGAGAACCTATATATATATAATGTTCATTCCTTTATGGTTGTGTATTGCTATTCTATACCCAAGCATTATCCTTAAAAATTCAATTTTCAATTTTAAATTCAAATTAATTTCACACGCATTTAATGTTTTTGATTGACGTACTTGGAGAGATGCTTCGGTACATCTAAGGCAAGAGGTGAGTTGGCATGCCTCAAATTTCGCCATATTATTAGTTTTACAAACCCAACACCACACTACCACATCATAAATTGCTATGTCAACAAAAATCTACCAAGTCATGAATTTCAACATATCCTCCTTTTATTATTTTTCATTACCATCCTCATCGATTCATCTCAACATCTCCATTTCTGAAAAAAGTTTTACAATTCCATCTCTGGATTTTTAAAACCTAAAAACGAAAATTTTCATATATTGGGTTAATTAAAAATATATAAGAAAAAAAAAATAAATGACTATAACTCAAAATATAAAACTTTAATAATTTTGTATTTTTAGCTCTCTTTCTCTTGCATCTCTCACTATCATCTTCGACCCATCATCTCCGTCTTAAATTTTTTGCAAATCATGGACCTCGAACCTTCGAATGCACGACTCGTATGTGGGCGCGTCCTGCGGACACGAATGCCGCTCCAATTGGATCGTGAGAGTCTAGCAACGTTTTTGTTTTTGTGAAGAATAAGGAAATCTTTAATTGTTTGGATTCTGATTTCTTACTTGATCACTAAGAATACAGAATCGGTTTTTGATTAGAAGTAAATCTCTTTGGAGATTATTATCTAATTAAATTATTTTCCTTATTAAATCAAAAACATATTCACCGGGATATTTCCGAATTAATCCCTAAACCCTAGTGTTTTGATTTTGGCTATAAATACCCTAGTATTCTTTTCATAAAATTCATTCAAGAATACACAAAATATAGTAACCGAATTTCTCTCTTCTCTTTTCTGTGCTTGGTAAGTTTGAACTTGGTTTGAGTTCGCTGAGAGTGGTTTGTGCTTAGCACTTCTACTGTTAAATCGTTGTATCTTGGAAGACAATCACTATGTAAGATCCTTTATTTGTATTGGCTTGATTCCATTGCAAAACTCTCTATATTTGTATTAGTAGTTGCTTAAGTGTTTCTTGGAAGAAAGGAGCCTCAAAGGTGAAGAAGCAACAACTTGTGCAAATATCGTCTTCAAGGGGAACATTGCATACTTGGATGCTAAGGTATCAAGATTCTTCTTCCTCTTGCAAGGCATAAGCGCACACACACACAATTCATACATGTGTGTCCCTGAATTGTAGTTCAAACATTTGGTATAACACTTTCACACACATTTAGCATGCTCATGCATTTATCTCATTGTTGACAATCTTGTAGAATTGCATGTTTTCTCACTATCGCTTAGATATGGCATGCTTGTGTTGCATAGTGTTTATTTGTTTGTGTTTTTTTGTGTTTTGGACTTGAACATGATCTTATTTGATTCCTTATTGATTTACGGTCATTTCGGTTACTCATTCGTTAAGTTTCGAGTCCATACGACGTAGTTATGCTACTTTGCATTCTCATTCGTTGAGTTGTGTTCGTCGTCATTTTCTGAGATGAATTCTCAACCATTTTTCAAAGTTTCATAGTCATCGTCGTCGTGCGTGAGGGATTTATGGTTCGTAATCCGAAAACGGATTCGAATTCGGAGTTCGGATGCCCGAATACGGCTGAAGAACGCGAGAGGTGCGCGAGGAGGTTGCTCAGCCAAAAGCCAAGCAAGGGGTGGCCACGTGTGGACCACGTGTGCCACACGGCCAGAGCTCCTCTCTGGCCACGTGTGGCAGACGCTGGCCACACGTGGACTGGCCAAAGTCCCCCCAAAAAATTGGACAATTTTGCCCCTCCTTCCATTCTTTTTAAATCTCTCCAATTCCCTCCATTTCCATGAACTTGAAGAAATTTCTGCAGAATTCTTCAACATTTTTGTTATCTTATTTTGATCATAACTCTCTCATACGAACTCGAAATTGAGTGATTCAAAAACCAAAATTGTTGGTCTTGAACAGAGCTACAAACCCCAAGCATTTTCAGAGTCATTTGAATTCGTGATTGGTCGCAGCATGCTGTTCTTCAGTCCGAGTTTCATTGTTGTATGTTAAACTTCTTCTTCTCACTTCATCTTTTGATCTGCACTTTAATCTTTCTATTTGATAGATGATTTGTGTTTAGAATGATGTTAGAACATATTCTAGGGGTGGTTGATCATTTGGTAATTGAGTTTTAGCTTTGTGATTTTACTTGAACATATATTTGCTAAACTTGATTAATCTTGAAATTGATTCTAGAAATGATATATGTGATGTGCTTTATGACATTTTCTAGGTTTAATTTCATGATCTAAGAACTAGGTTTTTAGTGTGATATATTGAATATTCATACCTTGTTCTTATTGATATACATGCTTTGATTTCTAGGTATTTGTGTGATTGATTGTTGAAAGCATATCCTAGAATGTATGTAAGCATGTTCATAGAGCTTGATTGATTATCTAGCTTTATTTGTTTGTAAGTGATTCATCTTCTTCTTACTTTCATTATTGATCATCTCTTTAAGTTTCTTATTTGATTGATGAAAAGTAATATGAATGTTGTTAATTCACATGCTTAGGTTTCTAGATACATTTTGTGATTGAGTTGTGATAGCTTTATTCTAGATTCTCTAATTGCATGTTCATGGAGTGTGTTTGATCAACTTGCTCTATTTGTTTGTGATTGCATCATAGTGCTTGTGTGCACTTCACTTAGATCATTGCCTTGTGAAAGGTTGAAGTCTCTTGCAAAGTGAGTGAAGCTTTGTCTTGAGCAAGAAGACTTGGCTAGGAAAGGATTCCGGATAGCCAAGCAAGAAGCCTTAGTTAGGATCAAGAGGATCCGGATAACTAAGCAAAAGTCTTAGCAAGGAGTTGCGTACTCCGGATGGTTGAGCTAGGGTAGCTTAACTAGGATCCTAGTGATCTAGATTGCTAAGCAAGGAAATCTTCCTAGAGGCTTTTTAGTCTTGGATAGGAAGTTGCTCTCTAGAGGTGTAGGACACATCTTGGATAGAGAGTAGGCTTTGTGAATCACTAGCCCGAGGGTTGATTAGGTTTTGATAGCTTGAAGTGGATATCATAGTGTTGATAGCTTTGAGTGTGTAAGGCCTTTTCGTATAGTGGATTTGCTTTGCCGGTGGTTGTGGATTCAACCCGTGGATGTTTCCTCTTTGAGGTTTTACCACGTAAAAACATTGTGTCTCATTTTCGCTTTATATTTCCTTATCTTCCATATGTTCACTTGTATTGATTCTATTGTATATTGATGCTTACATGAATTGATTCATATTATACAATTGTTATATCATTTCAAGTATTCATTTCATTCTTATATTCCGCATTTTTGAATATTGGAAGAATTTGGGACTATACCTATTCACCCCCCCTCTAGGTATAAAACACTATCACTTTAAAGGGAATTTCACACTATACACATACGGTGTTATATACAACGAAATTGTATCAAGGACACAGTGTGAAACACGGGCCTCGATTTTCCCTAACCGGTTTTCTATCGTGTTGGTTTCATTGTTGTTTTCGCTTTCTGTTTCTACAGGTTCAAACCAGATTGTATTTGGATGCACAAATAACAATCTTAAGACAATTTCCTCTCTTTAAAAATCATTTTCTTCTACCTGCAAACTTTCTGGTTTCTAGACTTTTAACGGATTGTGACCACTTTGGTTTTAACCAACTGTGTTTGTGAACATCACGTTTGAATTTGGTTTTAATAACTATAAAGGACTGTGGAAATTGGGTCTGTTTGCAAACACTGATTTCAAACCAATAACTAGTTTAACCTTGGATAATCAGGTCTGTTTAATGGACACTAATTTGGAAATCAATTGTGATTTCCATTGGTTAATCGGGTTTATATTGCTAGACATTGATTGTGATTTCTATTGTGAAATCTGGAATCTTTTGTTGATTCTCCGTTATGATGTCAACTAATTGTTATCGATACCGTCATGTATTTATATATACAATATCTTTGTGATTCTAAGAGTTTATCGATTGTACACACGAATTGTGTAAATATTTGATATTTTAGAGATATAGAATTGTAGTCTATATCTGGAACAGCCCGAATAAAAATTTTATATGATTATATAATCTGTTACAAACCAGTTTATATATAGATGAGTATATATAAATATATATTAGTGGGTTTACAACCTTTGATTGATATATTGTTAAATATACTGGTTTGTTTGATGTATCAACACACTGTTCCGGTTATTAATTCTGTGTTTGGTGTACTATCTTTGTGAAACTAAAACGGGTTTACTTTGGTACATTAATTATAAGATTATATAATCTTACACCAAGAGTAGCACTTGTTTATAGATATGTGTATTCTATTTAAAGTGCTAATACACTATGTATCAATATTTGACATGTTGATGAATAGTTACTGGTTTGATATATAGAAATTACCAGTGCCTCATATTTTGTATTGTTTGATATCAATTATTTTATAAACAATACTACGTCATTGTGTGATATATCTTCGTTTGATATATCAGTTATAGTTATATAAATATCAGTATATGTACTGGTTATTTATATTTCAAAGGTTGAAATTATATCCGTGTGTTTATATATTATAATTGATATATATTAACATACTATTTTGATATATCAGTGTTTGATATATCATTATATATATCGTAGTGATATATTATTGGTTCTAAAATATTTGATGTGGTTTTAACTGTGAACCCGAGCGTGGCTCAAGAGACTCCGGTGGTCAACCCAATTGTGGGTCAGTTGACCGACCTGATGGTAAACCCTTTTATGGGTCAAATGAATACCACGACATTGAATTCGTTTGTGTCTCCGATTTCGGTACCATATGGAGAAACCGGAGAAATTCAATGGTCTGAATTTCAAGAGATGGCAACGAAAGATGTTAAATCTTGAATCTTGCGAGATTCTTAACTCATGAGGCTCCTAATTAGGCCAATGGTGGTAACGAGTTGGATGTGTAAAATGGTGATTAGTGTCAAAATCAATTCTTTTGAACTTCAAAATTGTAATTATCAATTTAATGATGATTTATTTCTATTAATTCTGGATTAATAGAAATGTTAAATTTTGATTTCAAAAACAAAACTGATTTGACTTTAATATTGCCTATTTTAATGAGAATTAATTTCAAATTAATTCAGTTGATTTCCTCATGATATTATGGTAGATAAGTCAAACGTGAACACAAGTTGCACTTGAAACTCCTAGTGCTAATCCAACTG
The DNA here is from genome assembly GCA_954870605.1 of Acer campestre. Classification (NCBI taxonomy): domain Eukaryota; kingdom Viridiplantae; phylum Streptophyta; class Magnoliopsida; order Sapindales; family Sapindaceae; genus Acer; species Acer campestre. The sequence continues at coordinate 5,387,048 of OX940812.1, forward strand.
TCGGACTAGACACTTCAGTTGTTAATTCAGTGATTGTGGGAGATGTGCATATTTTGGGGCCAAGTGTGGCAACATCAACTCCAGCCATCAACTCATTCATGAGAAACATGGGAGATCCGGTGATGAGCCAGTATGTGAGTCATGTGAACCTTCAGTGGTGGCAGCAGAAGATGTTAATCTAATTAACCACGCTGAATCTAGTTAGGTTCTTGATTAAAGATGCTCTTAAACCCAATAGTGGTTAAGAGCGAGATGTTCATATATGAATGTTGTTAATGCATGGAACCATTCGGATTTTCCGTGCCGAAACTACATACTGAATGGGCTGTCAGATTCACTGTATAACGTATACTGTATAAAGAAAATAGCCAAAAGAATTGTAAGAGTCGTTAGACCAGAAATACAAGACTGAGGATGTTGGATCCAAAAAGTTTGTTGTGAGCTGGTTTCTTGATTACAAGATGGGGGACTCAGAAAGTATACAAACAAGGTTAAATTGCTTAAAGCGTACCTAGAGGGGGGTAAATAGGTTTTTCGCCTAATTTCAAACCCTTGAACAAACTTACGTTTGTCCCTCAAGGTAGCTTTACATATAAACGGAAAATTTATATATACACAAGATACGTATATCATTATATAAGCAATGTCTACATATAACAAGTTGTTGCATGAGGTATAATATCATTAAAACACAAAACCAAGGAATATCTTGTATACCAATATTGTTCAAAGTTATTACACGAGTGATCAAACATATCAATATAAAAGAACAACCAAATATGAAAGATTACAAATACAAAATGATTTAAAGAGGATTGTTCTACAAATCACTCTTTACAAGTACTTGATCAAATATTCAATACAAGTAAATGATGTTCAACAAATTAACACACACATATACACAATGTAAAAGAGATAGAGAAAGAGACAATGAACACAAGATTTTTACGTGGTAAACCTCCGAAGAGGAAACATCCACGGGTTGAATCTATAACCACCGGCAAAGCAAATCCACTATATGAAAAGGACATACACACTCAAGACTATCAACTTTATGATATCCATCTCGAGCTATCAAATCCTAATCTAACCCTCGGGCTATTGAATCACTAAGCCTACTCCCTATCCAAGGTGTGTCCTACACCTCTAGGAAGTAACTCCCTATCCAAGGCCCTCAAGCCTCTAGGAAGATTTCCTCGCTTAGCAATCTAGATCACTTGGATCCTAGTTAAGCTCCCCTAGCTCAACCATCCGGAGCACGCAACTCCTTGATAAGACTTTCACTTGGCTATTTGGAACTCATTCATAGCCAAGACTTCTTGCTCAATACAAAGCTTCACTCACTTTGAAAGAGACTTCCACCTTTCCTCAAGGCAAATGATCTAAGTGATGCAAATGATGCAAATCACAATCAACACAACATATAACATGTGATCAATATATTATATGGAACAACTAGACCTAAACATGTGAGAACACAAGCATACAAGTCTAGATGCAAAACATGAATAAAACTATAGCATGTGAAAACACCTAAACACAAAAGCTCATAATTCCATTCATACATATAACACTTGAATTTATCATATTCATGAAGCACAATTTCAAAATGTTATAAACATACAAATAAATGCTAGAAACCTAGAATATATTCAATAAGTAATCTAGCCAAAGATTTAGAGAAAGGATATATTGATAAATCAATTTAATCCTAGATATCCCTAAAAACACATGCAAGAGCCTCAATCCAAGATTTCATCAATCAAAGGATCAAAACACATTTCAAGGATTATCAATCATAAAATCATTCAATCAAGTCTCAAATAATCTTAGATGTCAATCTAATCACAATACAACTCTCAAACATGTGAAAATCATAGAATCAAATATTCTAGTTCACAAGTGTCTCTAATTAGACTTTTGATTAAAATTGATTATGAAGCTACATTTCTCAATAGCATTCACTAAACATATACATACATATAGAAGAAGAAACCCCAAGCAAATTGAAGGTTTAAAAAGAAGAAATCACCAAGATATGAACACTACCTTGATTTCACGAGTTGGTTCGTTTTTCTGAGTAAATCCACTCTGAAAATCGATCAAACAGCTGAAAGACCACTTGGAAAAGGGTAGGGAACTCAATTACGAACAATCTCCAACTTGTATCACTCAATTTTGACTTCGTATGAGAAAGTTATGGTGTTTGGAAGTTGAGAAAATTGAAGAGAAAATTTCATACAGGATTTCAAACTTTTTCTTCTTGAAAACAAATGGAGGGAAGTAGGAATATTTAAAAGGAGGAGAGAGAAGGAAGATTTCAGCCAATCAAATAAGGCCACGTCAGCCTCCTTCCCATGTGGGCCATGTGGGCCACACGGGACAAGAGTGCTGGTCAGCCTGTGTGGCACATGGCCTCCACACGGGGTGGCCAAGGCATGGCCTTTGGCCATGCATGCCCCTCTCGCGCACCTCCTACGTTCTTCGACCGTATTCAGGCCTCTGAACTCCGATTTCAAATCCATTTTTGAATTACGAATCGTGACTCCCTCACACACAACAAAGACTATGAAACGTTGATAAAAGGTTGAGAATTCATCTCAGAAAACGACGACAAACACAACTCAATGAATGAGAATGAAAAGTAGCGTAGCTACATCGTTTGGACTCGAAGCTTAATGAATGGTAACCAAAATGACCGGGACTCAATAAGGAATCAAATAAGATCATGTACAAGTCCAAAACACAAGAAACACAAATAATCAAACACAAATTCACATATGAATGCCATTTTCTAGACATAGTCTTAGAACATGCAATTCTACAATGTATGAGCACGACGATGTAGGGACATATATGAATGATTTGTGTGTGTGTGTGTGTGCCTATTTCCTTGAAGAAGAAAGAGGTTTATATTACCTTAATTGTGCAATGATGTCCATTCCTCTTCAAAGGCCACTTCTTGCTTGATCTTTTGGCCACATCCTTCTATAAAGCTTCAAATCATCAACCTATGACCATTAATCATATATAAGAAAAACATCGTTTTGATATAGAATATATGCCAACACAAACTAAAAACCTAACAGACTCTAAGAGCTTCAAGTGATTCTGCACGAGATTCATGCTGAAGGGATAACCCCAAGTGAAGCTTTCCAGGTGGCTGATATCATCGATGAGCAACCGAGGTGGTGAGTATAAAGCACTGTTTGGTTAATTCTATGCACAACATGGAATCACATATCAAACCACTGCAGAATGTTGAATGCAATGCTAATAAAATCATTCTTTGAAGAAATGATGAATGCAATGCTGATAAGTTCTGAATTGTCTCAGAACATGTGGAGTGAAGCTATATTGTATAGTAATTACCTTTTTTTAAAATAAGGTACCCCGAAAGAAAAAAGACAAGATCACATATGAGCTATGGAAAGGGAGAAAGTCTTCCTATAAATTCTTACGAATGTGGGGGTGTCTTGCCAAAGTGGCCGTACCTATACCTAGGAAGGTGAAAATAGGTCTAAAAACTGTTGATTGCATTTTCATTGGATATGCACATAACAGTAGTGCTCATTGATTTTTGGTGTATAAATCTGACATCCCAAATATACACAAAAACATGATAATGGAATCTAGAAATACATCGTTCTTTGAACATGCATTTCTATGTAAATCCAATGATGAAGAAAGTTCGTTGAAACGAACACATGTTGAGGATGAACCTAGACGTAGCAAAAGAGTAAAAACGGAAACATCTTTTGGTCCAGATTTTATGACCTATTTGCTAGAAGGTGAACCTCGAACTTTTAAAGAAGCGGTAAGCTCTTCAAAAGGACTCTTGTGGAAATAGGCTATTAAGAGCGAAATTGATTCCATCCTTCAAAATCATACTTGGGATTTAGTGGATCTTCTTCCAGGATGTAAATCGCTAGGATCCAAATGGATTTTCAAGAGAAAGATGAAAGCAGATGGATCAATTGATAAGTATAAGGTCAGACTTATAATTAAAGGTTACAATCAACGAGAAGGCCTAGACTACTTTGATACATATTCTCCTGTGACGAGAATAACCTCCATTAGGATGGTACTTGCAATCGTAGCTTTTCGAAATCTTGAAGTACATCAAATGGATGTGAAAACGACTTTCTTAAATGGAGATCTAGATGAAGAAATTTACATGGAACAACCTGAGAGTTTTTCTGCTCCAGGACAAGGAAAGAAAGTCTGTAAATTGGTGAAGTCTTTATATGGTTTAAAGTAAGCACCAAAACAATGGCATGAGAAATTTGACAATGCTATGATGTCAAATGGATTTAAAATCAACGAATGTGACAAATGTGTTTATGTCAAGAACACAGAAAATGGCTATGTCATTGTGTGCCTTTACGTTGATGACATGCTCATTGTGGGTAGTGATGATAAAATGATCAAATCTACCAAGGATATGTTGAAATCAAGATTTGATATGGGAAAGATATGGGACTAGCTGATGTAATATTGGGAATGAAAATCTCAAGGACATCTAACGGACTCATACTAAGTCAATCACACTATATTGACATGATTTTTGAGAAATTCAACAAAAATGATTCTGGAATTTTCAGAATACCAGTAGATACAATTCTACACATATCCAATAATAAGGGTGAGAGAGTCTATCAACTAGAATATTCTTGAGTGATAGGAAATCTGATGTACTTAACAAGTTGTTCAAGACCAGACATAGCTAATGCAGTCAGCAAATTAAGTAGATACACGAGTAATCCAGGAACCAATCACTGGAAATGAATAGTAATCACTCGTAATCATGGACTGCATTATACCAGAGATCCTGATGTCACTACAAGAAAATACCATGTTCGTTGACAGTTTTCAAAACTGTCAACAATGCCTGTGTCAAGAAAGGTCTTGACAGTTTTTCCTTTTTTTTCCTTTTTTTTTTAGGACAGTTTTTAACTGTCAAGAAATTCTTATAATATTTAATTAATATTTAACTAAAAACTATTAATATTTAATTAAATTATATTTTTTTATATTTATATACCTGCTCCCGCCAGCTCACCTCCCACCGCCGGCAGGCCATCGCCGTCGCTGCCACCGACCGGCCCCGGCAGCCGGCGTCGTCCACCACCCGCCACCGGACCATCACCGTCGACCGACCACCACCGTCCACCGCCCGCTTTCAGCCGACCACCACACACGCTGACCGTCGACCACCACCTGCTGTCCGCCGCCGTTGACCACCACCCACAGCCCGGCCACTTCTGAAAATAATGACAATTAATTGTCATTAGTGAGAATTGAACCTGAGACCCCCAAACCAATGATGTAAGTCTTTACCACTTGACTACAACACTTGATGTGTTAACAATTGAACAATATTTATATATAACCTATATGAGTTGTTACAAATATATATAAATTTAAATTTATTCAACTAATCAAAATTATAATTTCTACGATAGACATATATTAAAAAATATTTATTAAAACTTTTAATAAAATTATATTTTTTAAAACATATATAGTCGAGTTATTGGTTAATACTCTATGGTCATATTTGGTTATATGTTGGAATGGTAATCGGAATGAGAATGAGAATGAGAATGTGAATGAAAAGGAAAGGAAGGCTAAGTTTTTTGTTTAGTTGGAACTTTAGAATTAGTCTATGAATCAGTATTATTGTGTTTGGTTAACAACGGAATGAAATGGAGTTAACTGTATTTTGACCAAAATACCCCTAATTATGAATGTATAATAACATGATATATTATGGATATATATGATTTAATATATTAATATATAATATATATAATGCATATAATATATATATATTAATATATTAATATATGTAATAATATATATAATATATATAATAATATAATATATATGATAATATAATGTTTGGAATGGAATGGCTTTCCATTAGTTTTTGGATAGAATGCTCATTCCACCAAAATGGTAGAATCTCAATTCCAATGGAATCACAATTTCATTGCATTTTAACAAACCAATCGAATAGAATGGCTTTCTTTCTATTCCATCCAACCAAACATGACCTATAGGAGACTCGTGACATCAGTTGTAATAATAAGCATGATTTGGAATACAACTATCACTACATGAGAGATATTTCTCAACATGTATCTTACAATTTAATGAACAAATGCAAGACTCAAATTACTAATTTATATGGGTAATTTGATTATTAACGTGTCTCTTAATATGAAACAAGAGGGTGCAAAAATAAATAAACAATTTTTTTAAAATTATTTTTTTGAATTTTTTAAAAGTAAATGATTTAAAAATAATAAATTTAAAATTTTACTTATCCAATATCGGTTTGCCTTACTGTAAAATAAATTCATATTGGAATTTTGTTTGGTGTTGAAAATAAGAGGTAAAAGTTTTAAAAAATTATTTAAGATAAATAAAAAATTATAATATAATATAACATAATATAATATAATATAATATAAATTCATGGTTACTTAATTCAATTTTATTTTATATTAAATAATTTATTATTATTTTGAAAGTTTATTATTTCTAATAGTTTTAGTTTAATATATCGAACACATCACATCAATAAACCATAAAATCTCAAATTTTAATTTATTGTATTGAAATAGTCCATCTATTATTGTGATTCATTTTATTTTATCTTTAGTATTTTTCTTTACTTTATAACTTTAATTTATTTAGAAATAATAAATCAATACTTTACCAATAATTAGAAGAATAACAAATTCATTAATATAAATTTATTAATCAATTATTTATTAATATTTATTAATCAATTATATAATAATATAATATATAATATATAATAATATAATATATTTTGCATAAATTTAATCAATTATATTTATTAATCAATTATTTTGCATAAATTTAATCAATTATATAATAATATAATATATAATATATATATATTATATAATACATATAATAATATATATAAATATATAAATATATAAATATATATATAATATATAATATATAATAATAATAATAATATATTATTTTATAAAATATATAATAATATATTTATATAAAATAAATATATAATATATATTATTTAATATAATAATACATAATATATAATATATAAATATATTTATATAATAGAATATAATAGAATATATATAATATAATATATTATATATATAATAATATATTATATAATATAATATATATATATATTATATTATATAATATACATAATAATATATAATATATATAATAATATAATATATATAATAATATAATATATGTAATAATATATAATATATATAATAATATATATATAATAATAAATGTTATTTAATTAAATATTATTATTAAATATTAAATAATGATTTTTAAAAAAAATTATAAACATTTCTTGACAGTTAAAAACTGTCAAGAATAAAAACTGTCAACAAAAAAAAAACTTGACATTTCTTGACAGTTTTTAACTGTCAAGAAAAAAAAAAACTTATAATTGATGACAGTTTTCTAAAACTGTCATAAAAAAACTGTCACTTTTAATGGTTTTTCTAGTAGTGTGTCCTAGAAGGATACACTGATGCTAACTGGATATCTGATATGAAAGATTTAAAATCCACTAGTGGGTATGTGTTCACACTAAGAGGTGCTGCGGTATCCTAGAAATCCTCCAAACAAATGTGTATAGCCAAATCCACCATGAAATCTGAGTTTATAGCATTAGATAAATGTGGTGAGGAGACTGAATGGCTACACCAATTCTTAGAGGATATTCCAAGATGGCCAAAGCTTGTGCCGGCGATTTACATCCATTGTGATAGTCAATCAGCAATAGGAAGAGCATAGAGTAACATGTATAATGGGAAATCTAGACATATACATCGAAGACATAATACCATTAGACAGCTAATCTCAACTGGGGTTATCACTATTGACCACGTAAGGTCAAAAGATAACATTGCGAATCTGCTAACCAAAGAGTTAAACAGAGAATTAGTTGAGACATCATCGATAGGAATGGGACTAAAGCCCACGAGATAAAAAGTCAATACAATGGACACCCAACCTAGTTGACTGGAGATCCCAAGATTTAGGTTCAATGGGACAACCAAGTTGTAAGACTTAGTTGGATCACTGTGGGGGTTACCCTTGAGTCCATTCCCATGATGAAACGGTGATGCCCGTAGGGAAAAGGTTAAACCATGTTTTTAATGATTCTTATGCGTCGAAATTCCAAGCTATGAAAATCTGAGCAGAGTAATGCGGATTACTCTTAATTAAGAAATCACCTATGTGAGACAGAAGTGGGGCCACTTCTAAAAGAGAATAGTGAAGGGCTATATTCTCCAGCGACTCTCACAGAACCAGGCGCATGTTCATGGCCAAAACGAACATAACAATGAGAACCAAATCGGGTATGGAAGATGCATGTGTGAGGTATGTTATCGTTTACATAAATGGCAGAGCAGTTCAAGGATATCACATCTACTGATCAGCCAGTAAAGTAAACATACCTTTACAAGGGAAGGTTCAAAGGGCAACACCTACCTATCCTATGCAGGTTTCGATCGTTTGAGCTTACTAAAAAAATCATCTATCTTGTCTCCTATGTCAATTTCATTCATGTGGGGGATTGTTGGAAATTTTGTGATAAACTCTTAATTTGAGAGCACAAATTGAGTATGATTAATTCCATGAAAATGGAAGATTAAAGTGGATTTGAATTCTCCTCTGTGAAAGCTTCAAAATAGTATACTCAAATTCACAAAATGATTAATGGGTGAATGAGAAATTGAGTCTCAAGGTGAGCCCAAAATGTGGGGGAAAATGGCACATCCCACATTAGCTAGGGAAGAAGCTCATATGTAGTATATAAGTAAATGTGTGATAGTAGGTAAAAAAATGTGTGTGGCATAGAGGCTCTCTCTCGCGCGCACAGGGGGTGTGGGTGCAAATCATGGACCTCGAACCTTCGAATGCACGACTCATATGTGGGCACGTCATGCGGACGCGAATGCTGCTCTGATTGGACCATGAGAGTCTAGCAACGTTTTTGTTTTTGTGAAGAATAAGGAAAGCTTTAATTGTTTGGATTTTGATTTCTTGCTTGATCACTAAGAATACAGAAATCGGTTTTTGATTAGAAGTAAATCTCTTTGGAGATTATTATCTAATTAAATTATTTTCCTTATTAAATCAAAAACGTATTCACCGAGATATTTCCGAATTAATCCCTAAACCCTAGTGTTTCAATTTTGGCTATAAATACCCTAGTATTCTTTTCATAAAATTCATTCAAGAATACACGAAATATAGTAGCCGAATTTCTCTCTTCTCTTTTCTGTGCTTGGTAAGTTTGAACTCGGTTTGAGTTTGCTGAGAGTGGTTTGTGTTTAGCACTTCCACTGTTAAATCTTTGTATCCTGTGAGACAATCGCTATACACATATGGTGTTATATACGGAGAAATTGTCTTAAGGACACCGTGTCAAACACAGGCCTTGATTTTCCCTAACCGGTTTTCTAACGTGTTGGTTTCATTGTTGTTTTCGCTTTCTGTTTCTACAGGTTCAAACCAAATTGTTTTTGGCTTTACAAATAACAGGCAAACACTAGCTATATCACTCACAAAATCAACAATGACAAAACATTTCAACCAGCTAGATCACAACACTCAAAAAAATTTCAACCAAAACCAAAATAGACAATCAATTGCACTAATCAAACATAAAGATTTCGGTTTTGATAACCGAGTGGAGTTTTGGGAGGTACCTATGAAGTGTCGTTTTGATTGCAATTACTGCATTTGGAACCCGAGCTCGTGTGAATAGAGATCTCTTCTAAAAAAACAAAATGAAGAGATAGAGGTTTTGTCGTGGCTTCTGGAAATTTCTCGGGAAGCGATTTTGCAATTTTTTTTTTGCGAGAGAGAGAGAGAGAGTACGAAGGACGAGCTCACAGAGGAATTTCCATCGTTGGAGAGAGAGGATAAATTTTCATATTATTTTTTTTTTGAAAGGAGATAAATTTTCAGTTTTCATCTTTGTAATGAAAAATAAAATAAAAAGGGTAAGTAACTCAAAATTTCTTTTTATTATTAGAAGTATTCACGTGCGGTGGGCTTTTTATAATTCATATTTTAAAGTTGGAAGTTGGGCTTACAAATTTGTGCTTTGAATGTTGTATGATTGACGATATTTACACCTCTCAAAAAGGGTATTTACATCCCAAATTAATATATTTTTAAAATTTCAATATTACCCTTAAGTAAAATGACTAAAATGATTAAATAGTTTGTAAATACACCCATAACACAAATTATTTCCTATTTTCTTTTTAAAGATAAATTTCATCAAATTATTTCCTAATATTTGTTTGATTTTCACTTATGTTGTATATCCCTTTCTATTTTCTTAAACCCTAACATTTTTTCTAAATACTAATTTTAATTACCAATTGGAATCACTTTCGGGTAGGAAGATAATCTTGAATTCGAAAAGTTTCATCGGTTCACAACGCAAAAACTCACGAAGAGAAAAAAATCTCTACGGTTCTACCTTTTTTGTTGTTGTTGTTGTTGTTGCTGTACCTGTCACCTGTGTGTTACACACTTACACACCAGCGGCATACATAGCTTGCTTTGTCTATGTGTACTGGCAATATTGCCTTTTACACAAGCACATTGCACACACATCTGTATATTCTGGGTATTTACTTTTGAAACAAATTCTGGGCATTTAACTTACTATTCACTTCAAAAATAATAATAATAATAAACCTTAATGCTATTGGTCTTTGCAGCAAAGGCAATTGCCTTATTATTATTTTAATCTAACACTAGTAAATAAAATTAGCGCAAAACCCAGCTCGTGTAAGTATAAGTTATGTATTAAGAGTTATAATTTTTTTTTAAAAAAAAGAAGAAATAAATAACACAATTTTAAATATTAAAATGCTTGAAAAGTTTCCATGTCCCCTGTTTTAGTATTTAAGAGCATGTTCCTTCAGTATTTAATAGAGCTACTGGCTTCAAGACCCCCACATAATTGTATTTTATTTGTTCTACCTTTGAATCTATTCAGCTTGTCCAATATATCAGGCTTGCTGGTCTTACAAATTAATGTGCTTAAATATGCCAAATTTAATAGAGCTCATGGCTTCAATGTCCTTTTAGTCTTTTAACCCTCTGAAAGTGTTTGACATCACCTTTTTAATTGAAAAGGTGATTGGATAGGGGAGACCTTGGAGAACAATTCAATTTATAGAGGGGTTTTCATCCCATTTTTAAACAAGAGATAAAAGTGGAGAATAGTGCAAATTAATTGCAAAATGATAATTTTTAACCCTCAGGCCATATGGTTGCTGCTATCTCCATACCTTTGTCATGCCCTGGGCATTTTAAAGTTAATTTCTGATTTGTTTTTGAGTTTTATTTTTGCAGATAATTGAAGATATTCTGGAAATTGAAGAACTGAAGAAGAAATTGTGAAGATAAGAAGCAGAGATAGATTGGAGAGAGAAACAGATCAGAATTTGAGAGAGAGAGAGAGAGATATTGTCACAGAGAGAGAATAGAAATTAGTTAGGAAATATTTGTTGTATTGATTGTGATTGTAAAATGCTGTTACCCTCACACTAATTAGGATATGACCATATTGGAAATGTTTCCTTACACTAAGACACATTAATTATCATGGACACATGAGAATTGATTCCCTACATCAGACACACACTAACAGCTGAGAAGCTGATTATTTAATTTGCTAACGGTTTATAGTAACATCAAACATGATGACCCTAACAATAACCCAATCCCATATCCTGACCTGGTTTCTTTGAGGCTGAGATGGGTGAGTTTCTTGCTTTAAGAGAAAGATTATTGCTTGCGAAAAAGGCTACAGTTAACTCACCATTTTAGCAAAACCATTCCATCATAAAAGAACACTAAAGTTGTTCACAGCCTAAACAAATGCTGCTCACATATGAAAATCCTTGAAAAACTAGCTGTACAAAAGTGAGGTATATATATTAGAATCTCATATAGAATAAAACTACTGTTTTGAAATAGAGATGTGGCGTTTGAAAAGCGAAGGTGAAAAATTACATAGAGATTTGGTGCGCTTTTTTTTTTAGTATTTAAGAGCATGTTCTTTTAGTATTTAATAGAGCTAATGATATGGTATTAAATTAAAAAGAGTTTATTTTATAAAAAAATCCAAATCTTTTTCGGCCAAATATGAGATGAGATGGGCCAGTCAGCCCAATTGTATTCGGACCTGAACCCGAGCTCGAGCCCGAGCCCGAACCTATTCTATATTTCTGTTCCCTTGACCAGTCTGTCTCTCTCTCTCTCTCTCTCTGTGTGTATATATATTGCGTCTTGAATCGGGTGGGGTGAGTTTCCACCGGTACTTCTCGCCGATGTTTTTGAATTGTACCAAACATGTGATCTTTCATTGGATTCTGATTGTAGAGCCTCAATTGGGTTACGATGGAGTTTAAAGATGGCAATGTAGACATCAGATTGTCTGAGCATCAGACTATAAAACGCGCAATTGGGCAGACGCAATTGAGGAATCTCCTATCATGAATCGGATCAAATGTAAGGTACAGTTTATTTTTATGGCAATTCTCATGGCTTTTATGTTTTCCAAGATTCTTTTAGGTGGTTATTGTGTTTGGTATCAGTTATATAGTTTGAACAAATTCAGATCAGAAGTCATCTAAAGAGAAGTGAGTGTGATAATAGAGAGAAAAAGATCTATTCACAATTAATTTTCTATCTCTTCTATGAATGGTGAATGGTGATGGTCCACTACTCCACTCTATATAGACCTGCCTCTAGATTCATTCTTTGAAATTTGAAATTGTTGTGATGTTTTAAACTGTTGAATGTTGGTAACATTTTTAGACTTTCCTTTGTTTAGACTTTAGACAGACAGTTTATTTATTTATTTATTTATTTTTTTGGGTAGAACAGAGATAAGTCGCTAGCATGTATTTTGAACCTTTTGACTGGTTATTTGAAAATGGAAGATATAAAATTTAATCAAAACCTCCCACTGTGACTATGTATTTTCTCATTTGCGGATTCTATTTCGATTTCTCTTATTATTATTTTATCATGCTGTTTGTAGTTGAGATTGCTCGTTGTGTGTGATTCACTTTTGTAGACTTTTAAGTTGTCAACTGTGCACTGTCATTTTAAATTAGTGACTTTTTCGTAAAAATTGATGTTTTATACTATTTTTTGCATCTTAGGTTGCATTGGGTTAGTTAGAAATGCAAATGGAAGCTTCAATTAATATGTCCATGGATTTGGAACTAAATTGTGATTATATTGACGCTAATATACCCACTTTGGAAAGAACAGAGTTGTAATCTCTCACACAATGAGAGTTTCCTTGTTAATTTTGATTGCATGATGCAAATACACTGTTCAAACCAAATTGTTTCCTTCTTTTAATTGTTTTTAACTGTGGAGTAATGTTGCTCGATCAACTTTGATTTTTCTTATCAAGTTATGAACTGGATTCCTTTTATTTCAATTTGTTTGTATGTGTCAAAGACCAAATTGAATGAAAACAACTAGATTTTTTTTTAAAAAAAAAAAACTTCAATTACCAGCATCTTGACCCTATCACTTTTTATGTAGCCATATATGTGAGTTATGATGAAGTTGAACCAAGGGTCGCTTTGTTTTTGCTTATTCCTTTTTGTTCTTTTCCACAAATACAGGCCTAATAGACCCACATCTTAGGACACCCTTGTACTGATCATGTGTATAGATGACAACATCCCATTGCTTGCATATCTTAATCTAAAGGAATAGATTAAGGGAAAGACTGACTGCATCGTGGGAAATTAAGTTAATAGTAGATTTTTAGAACGGGATACATTTTTAAAAGAAGTTGTGATATCTAGGGGTCAAGGGAAGCATTTCGATCAAAGCTTTGGTTATGGTCCACTAAGTTTAGACAAAAAAGGAGATTTGTCTAGTGGTTTTGTCATTAATCAGGCATACCCCTTACTAATGCTCTAATGTTCGTTCAAGCTACAGTACAATCTCCCAACATTTTATTTTATTTTGGGTTATTGGCACCGGCGCCCCCCTCGCCCCCACCCCCCCCCCCCCCCCCCAAACATTACACGAGTTTGTATTTTACCCTCTGAATTTTTTTTTTAGGCATTAAACCCCCCTGAACTCTCATTAATTGGCAAAACAAGATTGTAAATACCACTTCAAACGGGCATTCAGAGGGTAATAAACCAAACGGTTTGCCAATTAATGAGAGTTCAGAGGGTTTAATGTCTAAAAAAAAGTTTAGGGGTTAAAATGCAAACCCATGTAAAGTTCAGGAGGGATTGGTGCCAATAACCCTTTTATTTTATTTTAGGCGATGCATAAACATTTGGCGCTGAAACTTTTTTTGGGCACAAAAATATTTGTCCCATACCATTTGTGCGAAGACCTATTTGATCCAAAGCATTTTTGGTCCCCAAATTACCTTTTTAGCCAAAGGGTGGTGCTAATGTGCTATTGACACACCTCCGGTAGACTAATAATGCCCATTATTTGAAAATTATTTAATATTATATTTATGTTTTTACTAAAATTACTTGAATAGACATTCAATTCAATTTCATCACAAATTCCAGAGCAATGCTCACTCGTCTCTTCTCTTCTCCACTGATCCCACGCAAATGCCAGTTTCGCGCAATCTTGGAGACCATTTCGATGATAGTACTCTCAACCAAAGATCGTTTCTCTGACCAGGGCATGTTGTCTGGCTGCCATCAACCCTAATTCTGTATGTCTATTTCTCTCTTTAAAAAAAAATTGAAAGAGTTTCTCATGATTTTACATTTGTCTTGTACCCATTCCTGATTTTTTAAAAACTCTTCAATATCAATTTCACAGGCGGGCTCTGGTATTGGTGGTATGCTTGGTGCAATTCATGGTTTCAATACAAGGATCACGCTACTTCAAAATCATCAAAAGGACCAAAGTGGTTTCCTTTAATATGTAGATGGGGTAATTCTGATTTTTAATTCTAATTATTTTCTGAATACCAATGAACGCAATCATAGTTGCATCTTCTTCTGCTAACTTCCAATGATTATTGTCTTCTTTATGATATAACCAAGTAAAATAAAAAATTCAAAAAAGAAGAAGAAGAAGCCATGATCATGGATTATGCACTCGAAAAAGAAGAAGTCAAGATGATTGTTTTATGAATCAACACTAACAGAAGGTAAAAAGATACCAAAAGAAAAAAATAAAAATAAAAATTGAGGAAGAGGTTGCTTAGAAGGTGAGCATATACCCGGGGGTGGGGTGTGCGAAGTTTGGAATGGGAAAACAAAGAAAACAAATAAGGGTAATTTGGGAAAAAAATGAATTAAATTTTTAAATCTAATTTTATTTTATTTTATTTTTTTTTAAATGAGGTATTGTTACATCATTGGAGGGTTTGTCAATAGCACATTTTTTTTTCTTTTTTTTACCAATATCACGTTTAGGCTTTCATTTGTACGGATTTCAAAACCTTTAATTGATTTTGTGGCTTTGAAAATAGACAGTGGCTTATAAAAATTTTAAAATATTATAAAATGTAAGAACACCCCACATTTTACAAAAGATATCCTCTCTAAAGTTTTTTAATACAATATATTAACAAATAATAAAAACAAGTAAAAAAAAATAGAAGAAAAATGAAAGATTTAAATGTTTGAATCGGACCTACAGACCCATTTTCCATTTTTTTTTTTTATGCTACATCAGCCTGGGCAGTGCCAACATACATAACCATATGCATATAAAATATCGCAACACAATAAATTACCAAACATTCTCATGAGAAAATAAAATAATAAGGCCATGTTTGGTGGCCTGTATTGTTTGTATTAGCCCTTTAAAATGTATTAAAACAATACAATACTATGTTTGGGGTTCAGTTGGGGTTATTTGTATTGTATTAATTTAATACAAAATTTTACACCTAATAAACCATTCTTTGTACTAGCTACTACATAATATCATATGGTATTATGATGTATTGTATTAGAACCCAACCTTCATATTCATCTTCCCAAACCCAGAAACATCCATTATTTGTATGGTATTACCGTTCTTTTTCTACAACCCAACATTCACCTTCATTTTACCAAACCCAGAAACATCCACACCAAACCACCCAAATCCAAACATTAAACAATTTCTTCTCTTCTTGCAATAACCAAATCCACCCAAACCACCACCAAATCCACCCAAACCACCACCATATCCACCCAAACCACCACCATATCCACACCCAAACCGTCACTATTTCTTGAAAATTCTGACAACACAATTGAAGAAGATTTGTTGGTGCCGCGGACGGTGGATCACCAGGAGGTGGAAGAAGAGGAGGTGGCGGAGCGGATTTGTTAGTGGCAGTGATGTTGAAATCGTTTTTGGTTAAAGAAGAAGAAAAGGAATTGGAATTGGAATCAGAATTGGAAAACGATTTTGAAGGACGAGGTCACGAGGAGATTTTGAAGATTGAGAGAGATATATATCAATGGAGATTGGATTTTTGAGGGATTGGTTTTGTACAGACTGCAGAGAGGGTTTTTTTTTTTTTTTTTTTGTGGGTTAATAGCATCAGTACCCCCTGAACATATAGCGAAATCGCATAGTGCCACCTGAATATTTTTTTCCTGGCATTAAACCCCTCGAACTCCCATAAAAAAGCAAAAATGGACGGTAGAAGGACGGACGTCAAAGGCAAATTACATTTACACACCCTGATTATATGTATAATTGCATTAAAACTGGAAAAATATAATAATATCACACAAATACCCTTTAAATTGTTTGACTAATGTCTAAAAAAATAAAAATAATAATAATGTTAATATTTTTAAAATAATAATAATAATAATAATAATAATAATAATAATAATAATAACAATTAAACTACCCATATTTCCAATTAAAGAAAATTAGTTTAACAAAATATTAAATCAATAATGCATTAAATTATTAACACATCACCTTCAAACCCAAAATTTAAATTTATTTAAAAAATTACTTAAAAAAATTTAAGAATACAAAATTTTCTATCATTTTCTCACTTAATCTCCAAATTCTTTTTATCATCAACACCACCACACCAAATCTAGAAATTCATAATCAATGAAATAAATAAATAAAACAAATTAAACTTATAATTAATTAAAATTAAAAATAAAACTAATTATAATTATAATTAGTGAACCGAATTTCAACGGTGAATTAACACTAGTGAAACACCCACTACCATAATTAAAAAGTAATATTAAAATAATTATAAAATAAAACTAAACTAAAAAAAAAAAAAAAAAACTTCACTTTTTAAATTTAAAAAAACAAATTTTTTTTTTTATATTTATATTTTTATTTTTCTTCTCTAGTTTCAGATTTGCAAGAACCCATCACAAACCCTGTTGAATTCTTTAGTGCTCACAAACCCAGTTTCAGTTTCAAACCCAACAACATCACCAACTTCAACATTACCAGTTTACCACCACCATCATCATCATCATATCACCACCACCACCATTCATCCAAACCGAGCACAAACCCAGTTTCAGTTTCAAACCCATCACAAACCCACATATCATCATCATCATCTTTAACAAAACCCAAATCTCATCATCATCATTTTCATCACACCCTAGCCACAACAACCCTAACCCCACCGAAATCATAATAAGGCTTAGGTTTGGGCTTGGATACTAAGCTTGGGAGAATTTATGGAACTGGACCTTACATGGCTGCTCTCTCTCTCTCTCGTACATAATAAGTAGGTTCCCAAAACACTTGTTTATTTCAAGATTTGGTCTAATTACATGTGAATCTATATTTATCTATTAATTTGAAAAATTATAAATTAAACCACCATTTGGGAAAAAAATGAATTAAATTTTATAAATCTATTTTTCTTTTTAAATGAGGTATTGTTACATCATTGGAGGGTTTGTCAATAGCACCACTGCACCACTCTTAGCCAAAAGCTCTTTTTAACAATTTTTTTTTTTTGACCAATATCACGTTTAGGCTTTTATTTGTACAGATTTCAAAACCTTTAATTGATTTTGTGGCTTTGAAAGTAGACAGTGGCTTATAAAAAATTTTAAAATATTATAACATGTAAGAACACCCCACATTTTACAAAAGATATCATCTCTAAAGTTTTTTAATACTATATATTAATAAATAATAAAAACAAGTAAAAAAAAAATAGAAGAAAAATGAAAGATTTAAAGATTGAAAAATGTTTGAATTGGGCCTACAGGCCCATTTTTCATTTTTTTATGCTACATCGGCTTGGGCAGTGCCAACATACATAACCATATGCATATAAATTATTGCAACACAATAAATTACCAAGCATTCTCATGAGAAAATAAAATAATAAGGCCATGTTTGGTGGCATGTACTGTTTGTATTAGCCCTTTAAAATGTATTAAAACAATACAATACTATGTTTGGGGTTCAGTTGGGGTTATTTGTATTGTATTAATTTAATACAAAATTTTACACATAATAAACCATTCTTTGTACTAGCTAATACATAATATCATATGGTATTATGATGTATTGTATTAGAACCCAACCTTCATCTTCATCTTCCCAAACCCAGAAACATCCATTATTTGTATGGTATTACCATTCTTTTTCTACAACCCAACCTTCACCTTCATCTTCCCAAACCCAGAAACATCCACACCAAACCACCCAAATCCAAAAATTAAACAATTTCTTCTCTTCTTGCAATAACCAAATCCACCCAAACCACCACCATATCCACACCCAAACCGTCACTGTTTCTTGAATATTCTGACAACACAATTGAAGAAGATTTGTTGGTGCCGCGGACGGTGGATCGCCAGGAGGTGGAATAAGAGGAGGTGGTGGAGCGGATTTTTTAGTGGTGGTGATGTCGAAATTGTTGTTGGTTGAAGAAGAAGAAAAGGAATTGGAATTGGAATTGAAATTGGAATAAGAATTGTAAAACGATTTTGAAGGACGAGGTCACGAGGAGATTTTGAAGATTGAGAGAGATATATATCAATGGAGATTGGATTTTTGAGGGATTGGTTTTGTACAGACCGCAGAGAGGGATTTTTTTTTTTTTTTTTTTTTGGATTAATAGCTTCAGTACCCCTGAATATATAGCGAAATCGCATAGTGCCCCCTGAATTTTTTTTCCTGGCATTAAACCCCTCGAACTCCCATAAATAGGCAAAAATGGACGGTAGAAGGACGGACATCAAAGGCAAATTACATTTACATACCCTGATTATATGTATAATTGCATTACAACTGGAAAAATATAATAATATCACACAAATACCCTTTAACTTGTTTGACTAATGTCTAAAAAAATAAAAATAATAATAATGTTAATATTTTTAAAATAATAATAATAATAATAATAATAACAATTAAACTACCCATATTTCCAATTAAACAAAATTAGTTTAACAAAATATTAAATCAATAATACATTAAATTATTAATACATCACCTTCAAACCCAAAATTTAAATTTATTTAAAAAATTACTTTAAAAAATTTAAGAATACAAAATTTTCTATCATTTTCTCACCTAATCTCGAAATTCTTTCTATCATCAACACCACACCAAATCCAGAAATTCACAATCAATGAAATAAATAAATAAAACTAATTAAACTTATAATTAATTAAAATTAAAAATGAAACTAATTATAATTATAATTAGTGAACCGAATTTCAACGGTGAATTAACACTAGTGAAACACCCACCACCATAATTAAAAAGTAATATTAAAATAATTATAAAATAAAACTAAACTATATAAAAAAAAAAAAAAAATCTTCATTTTTTAAATTTAAAAAACAAATTTTTTTTTTAAAATTTTTTTTCTTCTCTAGTTTTAGATTTGCAAGAACCCATCACAAACCTAGTTGAATTCTTTAGTGCTCACAAACCCAGTTTCAGTTTCAAACCCAACAACATCACTAACTTCAACATTACCAGTTTACCACCACCATCATCATCATCATCATCATATCATCACCACCACCACCATTCATCCAAACCGAGCACAAACCCAGTTTCAGTTTCAAACCCATCACAAACCTACATCTCATCATCATCATCTTTAACAAAACCCACATCTCATCATCATCATTTTCATCACACCCTAGCCATAACAACCCTAACCCCACTGAAATCATCAGCCACCACCACCCTAACACACCTAAATCACCAGCCACCACCACCCTAACCCACCAAAATCACCAAAACAATGTCGTACTAGGAAGCAAATGCGGCGGGACTCCTGAAATGACATCGTACATGAAAGGGGTTTCTGGGTGAAGAAGAGGGTTTCTGGATTGAACGTGCCAGGTCTTGGTCTTTGGACAGTGGTGGGTAGGCAGAAGAGGACCGAAGGAGGAGGAGGAGGTGGTGGTGGTGGTCGAGTTAGGGATTTCAGAAAACAATTGGGAAAATTGGGGATTTTTTTTCTAGGGATTTTTGGTTTGGTTTGTCGAAGAAGATGAAGAAGATTTGAGGGATTTTTGATTTTTTTTTCTTGGGAGTTTTGGTTTGTCGAAAAAGATGAAGAAGATTTTTGGTTTGGATTTGGGTTTGTGTGATGGATTGATTTTGGGTTTCATTGAATATTGGTTGGGGGTTTGATAGAACGAAGATGAATATTCTTTGTTGGGTGATTTTTTTTTTTTTTTTTATTAGGTGAAGATCCAGATTGGATCTCCACCATCCATCTCATGTGATGGACGGTGGAGATCCAGATTGGATCTCCACCTAATAAAAAAAAATCCTTTAAATTTAGGGTTAATTAGTTCACTAATTATAAATTTAATTAGTTTTATTTTTAAATTTAATTAATTATAATTTAATATTAGTTTTATTTATTTTTTTTCATTTTTTGATGATGAATTTTTTGATTTGGTTTGGTGGTGTTGATGTTAATTTGATTTGGTTTGCTCATGGAAAATTCAAAAAAATTGAAATTTGGAAAAAAAAAAAAAAAAAACGAAATATGTGGAGATCTTTTTTTTTTTTTTTTAATTCTTTTATTTCTAATTTTTTTATTATTAACATTAAAAAAAATTATTTTGTATAAACTTCAAATCTGAAAATTTTTCCAGATTTCTTGAAGTGATCTAGAAAAAAAAAATTGTTTGGGGAGATAGAAAACAGAGATGAGAGAGAGTTAATTTTTTTTTAATTTTAATTTTTGTTAGGGTTGATTGATTTTTTAATTTTTAATTATTTAATTTAATTTAATTTATTAATTTAAATGCATTTAATATATATATATTACTATTATTATTTATTTTTTATTTCTATTTTTTAAAGTACAATTAATTTTTTTATAACATTATAAAATTCCAGAATTACCAACTTTACCCCCAACTGTAGGGTGCTTGTGTGATATTATTATAATTTTCTAGCTTTAATACAATTATTCATATAATCAGGGTGTGTAAGTGTAATTTGCTTTTGATGTTCGTCCCTTTTCCATCCATTTCTGCCTATTTATGGGAGTTCGAGGGGTTTAATGCAAGGAAAAAAAATTTAGGGGGTATTATGCAATTTCACTATATATTAAGGGGTACCGATGCTATTAACCCTTTTTTTAATGTGAATTTGTGGTCAACTGGTCAATTATGAGAGTTTTTAATTATATATTTTTATTTTTTAAAAAATAAATTTATTAATTTATAATCATTAATATTTATTTAATGCAATACTATCTAATAACTTACCAAACATTTGTATTATTTAATACAATCTAATACAATACATCACCAACCATATGATTGTACTAACAATACTACAATCTCTCGCCCCTCGTCTCTCTTTCTTTCTTTTCTTTTCTCTGCTTTCTATCTTGGTCAAAATCTCTGTCTCTCTCTTAGCTTAGCCGAGTCTCATTTCTATCTTTTAGCTTTTTTATTTTTTATAAATTCTATATATTTTTTTTCTTCTAATCACACTTGCAATTCCACACTTGACACCACACTCATACACACTCCACCTGGCAGCTGGTTGCCGCTTCAATTCAATTCATTTTTTTTTAAAAAAAAAAACTCAAATGTGATGGGCCAAACTTGGTTTAGCTTTTGTGTTTGAATTTAGGCTTAGGTTTGGGCTTGGATACTGAGCTTGGGAGAATTTATGGAATTGGACCTTACATGGCTGCTCTCTCTCTCGTACATAATAAGTAGGTTCACAAAACACTTGTTTTATTTCAAGATTTGGTCTAATTACATGTGAATCTGTATTTATCTATTAATTTGAAAAATTATAAATTAAACCGTCATTTGTGATTTTTTTTTTATTTTTTTTGAATATACAACAAGGCGTTGAACCGTGGTGGTAGAGGACTCACTTGAAGGTTCTAACCACATTGGCAAGAGGTTATTGGCGCCATTTGTGATTTGATGATGGTAAAAAGTGTCTATTCAGTCCAGTAATGCAACATTTTCTTGTGATAGGTTATAATTTAACTTCTAGTATTTAAAAACCCTTGATGAGAAATTTAAATTTTATAACTATAGTTTAATTTTAGTGTTCTGCTCGGTTTTTTTTTTTTTTTTTTTTTTCATTTCATTTTTTAGGCGTACGTGATTTAGAGATTTTTGTTATTTTAGGAAGTTTTCTTAATTAAGTATTACTTATCGGAAAAGGTAATTTTGAACCCAACACTTTTTTTGGTTTTTGAATAAAGTTTTTTTTTTTTTTTTTTCTTTCTTTCTTTCTTTTTTTCTTTCTTTCTTTTTCAGTTAATTAAGTGTTAATTACACACATGAAAGGTAATTTTATTTAGGGTTATAGTCTTTGGTTCTAAGTCTAACATTGTATCTATATCCACCCGATTTTATTTCAAGAGTTGTGTTTTCAAGAGTCGAATAAATTAATAAAATTAGGGGGAATTGCACAAACATCTCCTGAGGTTTGATAAAATTGCACGAATAAGGCAGTTTTGACCATATAAGCACAAACTTCCGTCAACATTTGAAAATTGTTGCATAAACATTCCCATCCGTTAGTCAATGGTTAAACGTGTAAAAAGTCCAAAATACTCTATATTTTTATTTTAAACAAAATTCAAAATTCAAAAATAAGATAAAAAATATTAAAAAATATTTTAGAAAATATGAATGTATCTTAAATCAGAAAGTTGGAAAAAAAAATTCTATAATTCCCCCTTGATTTAAAATAAATTTAAAATTTAAAATTTAAAATTTATTTATTATTAAATTGTTTAAAAAACTATTTTATTTATTTATAAAGATGGTTTTTTTTTTCCAAGTTTCAGATTTAAGATACATTCATGTTATCTAAATTTTTATTTATATATATTTTTTTATCTTATTTTTTAATTTTTTAGTTTATTTAAAATAAAAATAAAAGGTATTTTAGATTTTTTACACTTTTGACCATTGGTTAACAGATTTATCTAACGGCAGGGGATGTTTGTGCAACAATTTTCAAATGTTGAGGGAAGTTTGTGTGTATATATCCAAAAAAATGCCATATTTGTGCAATTTCATCAAATCTTGAGGAATGTTTGTGCAATTCCCCCTAAAAATTAAAACAAAAGATGAAAGTTTTTTATTAAAAAAAAAAAAAAGTGAAAACTAACCACTCATGTATTTGCTGATAATATAATTAGTGTCAAGCTGAATCAACTTAAATCAGTAATTTAATATTTTGACTTCAACATCTCAACAACTCTTAATCTAATGGTTGATATTTGAATATATTTATAACTCTTGGATTAAAAGCACATTGGTAATTAAGATGTTGAAATTCAAAATTTTAAGTCATAAATTTAAGTTGTTTTAACCTGATCCATGTAATTAATAGAGTTTCATTGTCGATTTCTAGTTTTGGTTAGAGTCATTTCATTATTAAAGTAATTTAAACCTTTAGGCCTCGTTTGTTTGATTGTATTGTATGATATTAGGTCATTAAAATGTACTAAAATAATACAATACATATTAATTGCCTAATACAGCAAACACCGTATTAACTAATATATTATATTTGGTGGTATTAAGTTGTATTGTATTAGAAAAAACACTTTTTTTTTTCAATGAATATGGAATATTGACAAATTGTTTTTTTAATAATTTCAAAATACATAGGAAAATTTTATTTAAATTTTTTGTTTCAATTAAAATAAATATTTATTGATTTTTTATATAAAAATATTTATTGATTTATTTATGGTAAGGATATTTAAAATTAATTATTAAGTATTTAAAAAAATATTATATTTTTATAATATAATAAAATACAATAAAGTCGTATAGGAATAACCTAATACGATATAATAGTCATATAGGAATAACCTAATACGATATAATACAGTGCATCGCCAAACACAGGTTTGTATTAATGATAATACAGTCCAATACAATATAATACAATCCAATATAGTCCAATATAATCCAATATGGTGTGCCAAACGAGCCCTTAAAGATTAAAAAAAAATCACGTATACATTTGAAACAAAGAAGAAATTAAGAAGCCATGTGATGACATTAAATTGAGTATATTTTTTGTTGTCTTGTTGCTTTAAAGTTTATTTGTATCAAGAAGAAAAAAAAATGTAATTTGAATTATAAGAGCATTTCTAATTATTTCCTCCGATAACTACAATCCATTTAATTGTAAAATTAAAAAGAAGATAGAGAGTGAGATAAATATTTTATGTTAATTGATCATAAAATGAATGTACACTTGATTTTAGATAATATCATGGGAGATTTGGATTTTTTGTTGTTGTTGTTGTCAAATTTGATATGTATCAGATAGAAATGATGATGGGATCACGACTTAAAAAACTCTAAAATGCTGTTAGTAATTAATATTATAGGTATCACAATTCATGTTAGTCTTTTCTCTCTAGGTTTCTCTGAACCCTAAAGAGTAAAAGTAGAATGGCAGCTGTTATTCTTCCTTGGTTTGAGATCTAGGGAGGCTAAAGGCGGGGAGATGGATACAGAAGAGATTGCCAAATTATGTGCAACCATGACGCTAAAAGAAAGGGAGGGCCCGGTCAGAAAGCTGAAGGATGATTTAAAGGTGGCAGGGCTGCAGATAGTGTCATCTAGCCTTGTTGGGAAAATCCTTATGAACCAACCGGTGAACCGTGAAGCACTCATGGCAGTCATGACGATGATCTGGTGGGTTCAAGGAAGGTTGGATATCGAGTCGGTGTTCCATAATACCTTTGCTTTTCATTTTAAGGATCAAAGGGATAAACGGAATGTGGTGGCCGAAGGGCCATGGAGCTTTGATAATGCTCTCATCGCTTTTGAAGAACCTGAGGGAAGAAGTGACATCATGAGTATGAAGTTTAACAAAGCTGAGTTTTGGGTGCAGATTCATAATGTACCAATGCTTTGTATGACGGCGGAGATAGGTAGGTTTCTAGGAAGCATTGTTGGAGAGGTAAAAGAGATAGATGGTGGAGAGGCTGGCCTTTGCATGGGTAAATTTCTGCGTGTCTGGGTGACTATTGATATAGACAAACCCCTTAGGAGGTTTTCACGTATTGATGTTCTAGGCGATGGGGTTGAGTCGGTTATGATTCTAAAATATGAAAGACTCCTAGAATTTTGCTTTCGTTGTGGTATTTTAAGGCATATGACTAAGGAATGTCCTGACAAAATTATGGGATTAGATGATATGTGTAATGGTGAGCTTGCTTTTTGTTACTAGCTTAAAGCTTCTGCTCCTACGAAGAAATTGAGCTATTAGGGGAATAGAAGAAAATACAGGTCTGATAACGGGGTTGGTCGGCAGTTTGGGGATGGTAGAGAGGGCAGTTATGGTAATACACAGGCACCAGTGGCTAGGGTTGGGGCTTAGAAACTGTCTCAGATTATGGGGGGGGGGGGGGGGGTGATCTTGGGTAAAGTCGACAGGAGTGCGGGGCAAGTAACTCAAAAAGGAAAGGAGATTGCGACTGATAACGTTAAAATGGGGATTGATAATAAAGAAAAGAACTCCAAGGGAAGTAAGGCCTTGTTTGATTTTTCCACTTAACATTGAATGGTACTTAATGTGTTTCATTCAATTATTTTGTTTGATTTTTTAAGTGTTAAAATCACTTAATGAACCCCTAAAACCACTTGTTTTAAAAAGTGAAAATTTTTCACTTTTCACTTAACACTAATCCAGTCGAATTTAATGCAAAGTTTTACTTCCAAAACTATCCTCACTAATTTAATCTATTTCCAAAACTAACCACTTGTTCTATAATATATATATATATATGCATGAAATCTATTAAGTATATAATTATCCAAGTTATTCCAAATCAATTAAAGAATAAATTATACACATGAAGTAGATTGCTAATAAGAACATATCGATGAACTTCATTTTGTCCGTAATATACACATGAATTAGCCCATTAGTTTTATAATGTCACTAGCTAAGAGCTTAGTAATTATTAAATTCTATACAGTAATATAAATTTGAAATATTATTAATAACTAAATAAATTTATTTTAGAATTAATTTATATGTTAGAGTTGTCTGTAATATATTAAAATGTAAATATATAACAAATAATAGTTAGAAGGGCATAAATGTAAAAATATTTATTTTCAAGTATTTATAACTTAAAAAAAACAAACAACTTATCACTTATATTCAGTTTTCAGTGAAAAAAAACAAACATGTTTTTCAGTTTTCAGTTTTTAGTTTCAGTCACTATTCAGTCTTCAGTAACATTCAGCACTATTCAGTCTTCAGACAAAAAATCAAACGGGGCCTAAGTCTCCTTGCTATCAGGACTTGCCTAGTTTTGGTGGATTTAAATTTAAAAGTCAGCGGGATCACATAACAGCACACGTGGGAGAAACATTGCTTGGTAATTCTTATGGGCTTTTGTTGGGCAACCCGTTTTGAGCTTGACTAGTAGGGATTGGCGTTTTCCCATGGGGCCTCATCCCCCACAGCCCCCCGTAGGGTTTTGGGGGTTGGGGTAGGGGCAAACTTTGCCCAAATAAATTTTGGGGGAGGTGGTGGGGATACCCACCCCCAAACCCAAAACCCCATTTCCTCAAAATAAAAAATATATATTATTTTTATTTTTATTTTTATATAAAAAATTTATTTTGTATTGTATTTTGGATTATATTTTTATTACTTTTTGGATTGTGTAAGGTCTCATTTATTGATTGGCTTATTTCGTGGACAAACCACAGTTAGGGTTGTTGTAAGGGTCGCTTAGGCTCTCAAGACCTCAAGAGGAGAAGCACCAAAGGTAAATTTCTTGTGCTTGCTTTGCTTTGAAGAGATACAGTTGCACACACACACATTCCATGCATATCCATACCTTGTGTTTATTGTGTGTTTTTATATGTGTGCATTCATGTTTTTTAAACATCTCTTCTTGCATATTTTATTGATTGCATCTTAGGATTAAAATGTCATGACATGTTAGGCATTAGGATGCATTCACATCCCACACTTGCACTTCATGTTTGTTAGTCTTAAGTGTGGTGTAATTCGTTTCCGTTTGTGTGACCGGAAACGTCCGTGCTTGCACGATGGTATGCTTGTCTAAGCACGATGGTTGACCACTTGAGAAGGTCTCATTCTTCTCTTGGATAAGTGTTAGATTTGGTTTGGTTGTTTGGAGTACTATGTCTAGTTTCAAAAGATTGAATTTCAATGATTTAAATGTTTTTCAAAACTGACCTTTGTATGGTCTTGTGACCATAACTTTTTATACAAAGCTTTAAAATGAGTTTTGAAAATTTCTGTACAAACTAGACACCCATACCTTTCCAACGGTATATTATTCGTAATATTTCATGACCATTTGGATTGGTTTTGAAATCTCCAAAGTGACCACCAAAATAGGGCAACTCTGTTGTTGTCCGTTTCTGTCCTTTGGTCACACCATTGACCATAACGTTTTCTACAGATATTCAAATGTCAATCTATAAAAACGAGTAGAAAGTAGACTTCCATACCTTTCCAACTATATATCATATGAAAGGTTTCGATGTCGTTTGGTCATATTTCGGAGTGCTCAAATATTGACCTGATGAGGCTAGGGAAAGGCGCTGTACAGACCTGATACATTTATTTGGTCGCTGTACACAGGCGCTCTACAAAGCGCCCTACGTAGAGCGCTTTGTAGAGCGCCCTTTTGAACAGAGATTGAGCGCTGTTGGGTCGCTCTTCAGAAGCGCCCTACGTAGAGCGCCCAAATGAAAAACACTATGATTTTCCCAGAAAAGTGCTATACAAAGCGCCCTACGTAGAGCGCTTTGTAGAGCGCCCAAGGCAAAAATTTGTGCCACTTTTCAAAACGATGTCACTTCATCTTGGCACCCTATATATATGTTTTTTTGTCTTAGGTCAGTCTCAAGAGTTCAAAAATTCATATCTTTTACTTAGAACATTTTTCAAGTAAAAATTTCTCAAGAACTCACCTTTAAACACTCAAAGCATTTCCTTTGTTCATCAAAGTTCATCTAGGATCATCCATGACCATATAGGATGCATCCATGCATGGTTTTGCATCATCACATCTTTCTTGGTATGTTCTTCACTAATCTCATCTAATTTTAGTGTTTTTCATATTAAGGCATCTCTTTTATTACTTGTATGTTTTAGATAATATGCTAAATACAAGATAGAGATTGTTTGTGATGACATGTTTGAGTGTTGTATTATGATAGCAACATCTAGGTTATTTTATCTATGATTTAGCTATTGACATCTAGGATTGCATTTATTGTTATCTAATCATTCTAGATAAGCATCTAAGGTTACCTAACTTTATTTGCTCATTGAATATAATTATATATTCACATAGGTTGTAATCTCTTCATTGAGAAGTAAGTCTTGCATGTAGCTTCCGGGATTAGGTTGCTTAGATTGCAAGCAATTGGACTAGGTTCACTCATACTGGGATTAGGTAGGTGTGTGATTATATTCCGGGAGTAGGTTGTAATCATTTAACATATTTAGTGGATTCGAGGTTCGAGTGTGGCACACTAAACAACCCGTGGTTTTTCCCGTGAGGGTTTCCACGTAAATATCAAGTGTCTTTTATAATTCCACACCATATTACACTTGTTATTGTTTTGACTAGTTTGGGGCATTTTCGTAAATTGACTAAACGCGAAAATTGGGTAAAATTGGTAAAATCTATTCACCCCCCCTCTAGATTATTATTAGATCACACTGTGTTATTTGTTTCAGATTGAATATTTTAACATTGTCAAATTAAAGATTCGAATGTCTGGATTCTAAATTTTGAATTCTGATTTTCGGATTGAAAATTGAAAATTTAGAATTAAAATTGAAAAGAAACAGGGGAAATGGGTTTTGGGTGTGGGAGAGGGGGGACCTGCCCCCAAAACGCCCCCACCCTCAGTCCCCCCAAATGAGTTTTATGGGAGGTGGTAGGGGGAGGTTTGAGGAATGGGGGGTGGGGGTGGGCGTACCCTCCCCCGCCCTATTAGGCCCCCACGCCTATCCTTACTGACTGGTATGGGCTCTACACGGCCCGTAGCTGTTGGTGATATAAAGCTGGTCTCATCTACCCAAATAGACCCTGAAGAGTGCATTAGGCCTTGTAAAGGGGTGGTTAAGGTAGATGAATGCATTGGGCCTACTGTGAAAGAGACTAATGAGGTTGTAGATAGGGTTTGTTTAAGCCTAATGACTGATCCGCTTAGGGGGTTGTCTGAAGGTGAAAAAAAACGTGCTAGGGGGCTAAGTGGGATTGTTAGTCGTGGCTGAAATGAGTCTCGGTTGGGTAAGATAGGAAGTGGTGAGGCCTCTGATGGGGGGATCAGTGATAGGAAAAAGACAAAAATGGTTTTGGATGATGATTTCTCTGAAACTAATATATCGGCAGGTCGGTCTCAACCGGCCGGCCGGTCACAATGAAAACTTTATTTTGGAATGCTTGAGGGATGGGTAGCACTTAGGCACTCCAGGTCCTACTTAGTTTTAAGCAAGTGTATAAGCCGGAAATTGTCTTTCTTATGGAAACAAAGGCTACTAACAAATGGATGGAAAATATTCGAATAAAACTCGGTTTTATAGGAAAATTGGTTGTGGATTGTGTTGGTAGAAGTGGGGGTTCATGTTTGTTTTGGTCTGATGTTGTTGATATCAGTTTATTATTGTATTCAAGATTCCATGTTGATGTTCATGTTTTGTCTCATCAGCAAACTCGTTGGAGACTAACTGGTTTCTATGGTTACCCGGAGGCCTCCCAACGTCACCATGGCTGGCCTCTTCTTATATGATTGCCAGGTATGTTTGATTTACCTTGGCTATGAGTGGGTGACTTTAATGAAATTACTAGTAATATGGAGAAAGTTGGAGGGTCTCAACATTCTCAGTCTCAAATCCAGAACTTTCATGATGTCATGGATGACTATGATCTTGAAAACTTAGGCTACTTGGGGTCGAATTTTACTTGGTGCATCAAGAGAGAAGGAATCGATATGGTTCAGGAAAGATTAGATAGATGCTTGTGCAATTTGCAGTGGAAGAACACTTTCGGAGGCTCTATGGTCAGCCATTTGGAGTTTTGGAAGTCCGAACACCTTCTCATTTTGTTGAAGGTTAGACATTTTAGTAATAGGATTCATGTTGAAGTGGGAAGAAGTTGGCGCTTCCATATTGAGGAGAGTTGGGCCAATTCGAAAGGTTGCACATAGTTAATTATATCTTCTTTGAGTGGTATTGGGTAGTGTTCTGGTAAGGATGAGGTGGTGGAGGTGATCAAACGGTGCTCAGGGAAGTTGTCTGGTTGGAATGCTCGTAATCGCAAGGAGATGCGGAGGGATATTTTGGCCAAGCAACAGGAGTTGAAGCTTGCATCTATAAACATCCAGGCTAGGTCATGGCAGAAAATCCGCAAGGTTGAGAGAGAGTTAGAAGTTCTCCTTGACAAGGAAGAAATTTACTGGAAGCAACGATCTAGAGCTACTTGGCTAAAAAAATGGGGACAAGAATACTAAATATTTTCATAGCCAAGCGACTAATAGACAAGCTCGAAACAAAATTAAGGGGGTGTTTGACAGCGGGGGAGTGTGGAGGGAGGAAAAATACGAGTTACTAGTGTTGTGGTTCAATTTTTCACTTACTTATTTTTCAGCGGAGGATGTGAAAAAAGTGTTTTTTTGATACGTTCCCGACTAAAGCCCCCGGGTTAGATGGTCTACCTACGTTTTTTTACCAGAAGTTTGGTCCACTGTGGGGCTTTCTTAGGGGTTCTGAATGAGGGTCATTCTTTGGAGGCAGTTAGACTCTCATCACATTGATCCCAAAGGTTCAGAGACCGGAGAGGATGGCTGATTACCGTCCAATCAATCTATGTAATGTGATTTACAAAATCATTGCAAAATCTCTTGCGAACCGCCTCAGGCTTGTGTTGGGGGAGGTGATTTCGGATTCGCAGAGTGCTTCTATCCATGGTCGTCTTATCTCTAATAATGCAATT
This sequence comes from Acer campestre, assembly GCA_954870605.1. Lineage (NCBI taxonomy): Eukaryota > Viridiplantae > Streptophyta > Magnoliopsida > Sapindales > Sapindaceae > Acer > Acer campestre. Next base: position 5,418,588 of record OX940812.1, read on the forward strand.
GTGGGGTTTGAGTGCATGCATGCGCTTCGGACTAGGAAAAAAAGGGAAAAAAGGGGCTCTAGCGGTCAAGCTTGACATGTCCAAGACTTATGACCGAGTTGAGTGGGCTTTTATCAAGGGTATGAAGGATAGTCTTGGCTTCCCTAGAAGATGGATTGATAGAATTATGAATTGTATTTCGTCAGTCTCCTTCTCCTTCCTTATCAATGAAGAGGTTTGTGGTGCTCTAAAGCCGTTTAGATGACTTCATCAAGGAGACCCTTTGTCACCATACCTCTTCTTTTTATGTGCCAAAGGTTTGTCTTGCCTTATTTGAAGGGCCGAGTAGAGGAAGGATCTCTCGGGTTTTACGTGTAGTAGAGGGGGTCCTAAAATCTCACACCTCTTATTTGCTGATGATAGCATGCTTTTCTATAGCGTGACCTAAAGGGATTGTGTGGCCATTAGGAAGGTGTTAGATTGCTATGCGAAGGCTTTTAGTCAAGTTGTGAATTATCAAAAATCTGCTTTGTGTGTAAGTAAAAGGGTGCCTTGGTTTTTTGCTACCACTTTGGCTAGGATTAGCTTGAAATTGGTCAACTGCCATGAGAGATATTTAGGTCTTTCGAGCTTCACTAGGCATAATAAAAGGCAAATCTTTGTGGACATTAAAGACCGTGTCTGGAATAGAGTGAAAGGTTGGCAACATAGGTTCTTCTCGGCAGGTGGGAAAGAAATTCTCCTGAGAGCTGTCGTTTAGGCTATCCCCACTTAGGCGATGTCTCTGTTTCATTTGCCGCATCCTCTTATTAAGGATCTTCATAGGCTTTGTGCTCGGTTTTAGCGGGGATTAGGGGGGAATAAAAGAAGGTTACATTGGTGCTCTTGGCCTAGGCTGTTTAGGAATAAAGATGATGGGGGTATGGGTTTCAGAGACCTTTCAATATTTAATAGAGCTCTCATGGCTAAACAAATTTGGAGATTGATTTCTCATTCGTCCTCGTTGGCCGCTAGAGTCCTTAAAGGCATATATTTTCCTGATTCTAATGTGCTTTAGGCGGGATGTAAAAATACGAGCTCCTTTCTCTGGAAAAGTCTAATGTGGGGTAAAAGGCTGATTGAGGTGGGCTCAAGATGGCGGATATGAGATGGGGCTTCGGTGTCAATTTATAATGGCCGCTGGTTGCTCAAACCTCTGACTTTTAAGGTCTTGTCGCCACCTCTTCTAGGTTTGAATGCTAAGGCTGAGTCTTTGATCAAGCTTTCTGGTGGTTGGGAAGTGGAGCTGGTGCGTAGGTCTTTTAATTCGGATGATGTGTCACAGATTCTAAGCCTACCTCTCACCTCTTCTTCCTTAGCGGATAGCCTGTTATGGCATTATGAAAATCTAGGGGCGTATTCGGTTTGTAGCGACTATAGGGTGGGTTGTTCTTTATTGCAGACCTCGAGCACTTCTGGGATTCTTGGCTCGGATTCGTGGTGGAGATGCTTGTGGCGCACCAAAATCCCTTCGAAGGTGAAAATGTTGCTGTGGAAGGCCTGTCACAATTGGATTCCTTCCGATGCCAACCTGGCTAATGTCAGCAGCTTGTGTCCACTTTATTGCTCTAGAGTTGAGTCCACTTCTCATGCATTATGGGGATGCCCTTCCTTAAAACTTATCAGGTCCTTGTGCCCCTTCATGAATGGAGTGAAATTAGTAGATGAGCTGCCTTTCTTTGATTTCCTTAATGCTTGCAAGAATCGTCTTCCTTTGGAGGATTTTGAGGCCTTTTGTATCATTATCTGGCATATATTGCGCCATAGAAATGATTGGGTGCATGATTCTGCCTCTTCTCTTGATGAGGATTTAGTCCCTTTTATCTCAGATTTTCGCTAAGCCAACCTTGCCATTAAGGATAGTGTAAGGGATTGGCGAGAGGGGGTGGCGTGTTGGAAACCCCTTTCACTTGGGGAGTTCAAAATCAATATAGATGTGACTGTCAATGGTATTAACAGGAAGGTGGGGATTGGTGTCATTGCTAGGTATGCAGATGGTGATGTTTTGGCCACTAGTTCCTAGCCAATCCTAGTTGGTTTTTCGGCGCAGGTTGCTGAAGCAGTTGCTATCCTGAGAGGTCTTCAGCTTGGCATTTCCTTGGGTCTAGTTCCTTGTGTAGTGGAGTCCGATGCCTTGAGTGTTGTCACTCTTATCAATAATGGTTGGCTTCCTAATACTGATATTGGCTTAGTTATCCATGATATTCTTCTTCTGCTGGATTCTGCCTCAGTTTGCAGTGTTGTATTTGCTCTTAGAGAAGCCAATATGGTTGCACATACCCTTGCTAAGTTGAGTTTGTCTTTCGTTTCTAATTTTGTTTGGGAGGAGGATTTCTCTCCCAGTATTTCTTCTTTTGTTTTGGGTGATCGCCCAATGCTGGTTGGTTTATAATATTTGTTCTTTCTAATAACAATAATAATAATAATAATATTATAGGTTAATCTTTTCAAAGTGGACTTGGACATCATTTATGATTTAACAATTGCTTTGATATGTCAAATCATATTTTATTACTATAGTCATTATTACAGGTTTGAAAATAGGAAACAAACAAGACTATGCTCTGAACAAAAAAGGAAAGGAAATATCACGTTTGTTGTTGTTGATCAATTCAATTTATGCTTCCCACTCTAATTTATGTTTCAATAACCTTTAATTAGGCAGTGTACTCCATGAATCTGAAGAATATTAAAAAATACTGTGAATGTTGATCGGGTTGATCGGATATAACATGATGAATGATATTTATAAAAGTTTAAAATTAGAGTAATGTTAGGTATTCTAAAAATTTTCTTAAATGATGTGGTATATGAGATATCGACATTCTATAAATCTTGAAATTATACGGTGAGTGATATGATGTTAATAATCTTTATACCACGTCATCATTTGGGATAGATTTCAAGAAAAAAAATCTTAAAATTAATAGGGGTCCTTGCAAAAATAGCCCATTCCAACATCCACTTTCAAGGAAATAGCCCATCGGGAAAAAAAGTGCATATCTGGCCATTTCTGATATTGACTTTTTAGGAAATAGCCTTTTGAAGACAATAATGCCCTCAACAATTAAACCGTGCAAAATGACTTAATTACCCTCTAACAATGTGTAAGGACAAAACTGCCCTTCCTTTATCTCCTTCAGTTTACTGAAGAAAACCAAAACTTTCCTGGTACATGGTCATCTTCTCCATTTTAGAAGTTGGGTCATCTTCTCCGTCTACCGGAATCGGCCATTGAACTTGGGTCATCTTTTCCATCGTTCTCATGTGGACCGAAATCCAATTCGACCGTAATCGACCCGATTGTGCTACTGACCGTAATCTGTTCAAATCACATCGTCCTCGACCGCCACTTCCTTCAATCTAGCTTCACTGTCAAGTTTGAAATTGAGCAAACATAGTCAATGTAAGTCCCGTGAGGACACTTAAGTTTCCAATGTCATTGAATATCTCGGTCTTTTACTGTTGTTTAAGTTTGAGACGTTTTTGATAGAATGAGGGATTGATGGTTTTAGATTTGCTGCCCATGAAATGGGGTTTGTGTATGTAGTATTGTTGGGTTTAGTTAAGGTGTTTGATGAAATGCCACATCAAGCTTTTAAGAGGTGCAGTATTGTTGTAGTTAAGAATCCAAGTATTTTGTTCTATGGTTTGGTAGGGAATAGTTTTAGGTGATTTTGTGAGGGTTGGTGGTCTATGTATATGGGGTTTGTGTTACGATCATGCCATACTAGGGGACCGTATATGTACATTTGTTTGTGTTGATGGTGTATGTAAATTTGTTTATGTTGATGGTGTATGTAGATTTTGTTTGTGCTGATGGTATATGTATATTTGTTGATGGTATATGTATGGTGCATGTACATTTGTTTGTGTTGATGGTGTATGTAAATTTTGTTTGTGCTGATGGTGTATGTATATTTGTTGATGGTGTATGTATGGTGTTATTAGGCTGGTGTTATGAAATCCTTTTAAAAACAGAAAGGGGGCTAAGCCCCGAAGGAATGTTTTATGCCTGGGAACCATTCCTATGCCTAAAAGATTGTTCCTAGACACTCACCTAAACTGTTATACTATTATTGTTTTTTGACAAAAATCATGTTTTTTTTTCCAGGATCTAAGGATATCATGTCTCGACTGGTAGTTCAGTGCTGTAAGCATTGGAAGGGTAAAGCATTTACTGGACGCATTTCGTTTTCAGTACGTCTAACAAAAAAAGACAACCGAATGTAAGATGAATTGGTGGAAACGATATACCAGAGGATAGGGGTTAGTAGAGACCAAATTGAGTTGAAGCTAACTTTGCATGTGGAAACGGGAGCTGGTAAAGTTACATTGTCTGTTATGAGTGACGACGATGTAGAGTTCGTGATTGTTCATAAGGAAAAAGGCTGGCCCGCAATTGATGTTGAATTTGTCAACAAACCTGAATTTCGACCTCCACCAAATCCAATCAACTTAGTGTGTACGATATCCCCTGTTAAACCCATCGATATTCCACGGTCTTCGGCGGCTACTCCAAACTATAAATCAGTTAGTAGAAGCAATAATCCGCTGGCATCTCAGGCTTTACCCAGATTTATGTCAACAGGCAATGACGAAGCGACACCAGCATTTACTACCAAGCATGCATTTATGGGTGAAAATGATAGTTCCGAAAGCATCGATACTTCCGGAAGGTCCGATAGTTCAAAAACCATTGATACAGAAGATGATAGTAGTGGTGATAATGATGATGGTGGGCAAGTGGCAACAGTTCTTGGAACAGAAGAACGAGGGGTTAGTGGAACACCCAACAGTTCTTCACCTTCCATGAACGCACGGTGGATAGTATCAGGCTCAGAGCTTTACTCAATTAAAGCTGTTCGATCTGTGGATGTGTTTGACAATTCAGCAAATCAATGTCCATTATACAAAGGATAGATGTTCAAGGACAAGACTACATTGAAGCAAGCTGTAGGGTCGTATGCATTTGCAGAGAGGTTTGAGTACAGGGTTTCATGATATTCGAATACATGATTCACTGCCGAATATACTCAAAGAGGTTGTGGATGGGTTCTTCGAGCATGGAAGTCGAATAGGGGGACTTATTAGCATGTGAAGGTGTTCATTAATGAGCATACATGTGAGAGAAATGACAACTACAACATTGAATTTAAACGTGTAAGTGCGGCCATGATAGGGGATTTGTACGCAAGTAAATATCGCGATCCCAAGCACATCATCTATCCTAAAGATGTAATTTATGAGATGAGGGAGCAGCATGGCATAAACCTCTCTTACAACAAAGCCTACAGGTCGAAGAAGCATGCTTTGAATCAGGTATTCGGCGATCCGTGGGAATCCTTTCAGAGGTTGCCGTCTTTTTTTAATGTTTTGGAACAATTGAACCCCGTGACTATAACGAATATCAAGATGGACTCGAAAAACCGGTTGAAATATGCATTCATGGCAACTAGAGCCTCTATAGAGGGGTTCAATTCTGTTATTAGGCCGGTTATCTACATCAATGCTACCCACTTGAAGGCTAAGACTAGGGGTGTCTTGTTAGTTACGGTGTGCAAAGACGGAAACGGGATGATATACCCTTCGGCATTTGGGTTTGCAAACTCTGAATGCATAAAGTCTTGGACTTGGTTTTTGAAGAAACTACGTAAAGGGATCCAAAATCTGAAACGTGTGATGTTAATATCGGATCGGCACAATGGTATATTTAATGCAATTGAAACCATATTCCCAGATGCAGCACATGGGATTTGTGCGTACCACTTGGCACAAAATCTGAAAAGATTTTGCAAGCAGAGGGATGATGTGATGTGGCTTTACTATGGTGCTACGTATGCATATCGTATCGAGGAGTTTGACCGTTTAATGAGTGAGTTGAAAGAAACATGTCGAAAGGTGTACGATGAGCTCATGGCCGTTGGGGTAGAGAAGCTTTCACGTGTACATAGCCCTAGAAATAAGACCACCAACATTACTGAGTCCATGAATTCTTGTCTACTTGCGGTCAGAAAACTGTCGATCACCGCAATGGCGGAATGTATCAGAGATTTGTTGCAAAGGTGGTTCTACGATCATCGGACAAATGCAGGTGAAATGTCTACATACTTGACAACGTTAACAGACGAGCACATCAAAGATTTGATAGATACAACGAATAAGTCTGAGATTCACCCCTTTCACTTCAATACATTTAAGGTAGACGACAAATGGATTCCTAGAACCATCAACCTTGATAATAGTTCTTGCTCATGCCGTCAATGGGATTTAGATTGTTCTCATGCAATGACGGTTGCTAGGTATGCTTCCCGTTGTACATTTATCTGTTATGGTTTATTTTACAAACTTTAATTTGTGTTTGTTGGTGTGTTATGGCCTAGGTTCAAAGGTAGGTCAGTCAACTCAATGGCTTCTGAGCTATACACAACAGGATTTCTTAAACATGCTTATGAAATGTGTGTCAACCCTGTTCCGGATCCTGAATCTTGGGACATTCCTGATTCAATCTTGAACTGTATCGTATTGCCATGGAAGAAAAAGATTCTGCCAGGAAGACCAAAGAAGTTGAGGATACCATCCGCCGGGGAGAAAAGAAAGTTACCTTCTTGTTCAAAGTGTGGAAAAAAAGGACACAATAAAACAACTTGTCCAGAACCATCATCTAGCACAAGTAAACCACCCAAAAAAGCTCGATCGTGTAGCATTTGTAAGAAAGAAGGTCACACCAGACTGAAGTGCCCGGACAAGCCACCTGAACCTACCTTGATTGACATGAACGAAAAGAAAGCCGCTGGGCCTGCAGTCATCTAAGTGTCTTGGCTGTGACCTAGAGATGTGAACATTGGATCTTATTGTAGGGAACTTGTTATTCTATTTTTTTGAAGGTTTATGGTGCATGTATGTATATTTGTTTGTGTGGTACACTGGTGTACCAACCTCAACAGGTTTATATATCATTTGTGTTCATTAGAAATGTTATTTTGTATGACTTTTTATGATGGTGTATGGTGTATGTATATTTGTTTGTGTTTTTGTTGTTGGCTACTGAACCAAAATAAGTTTAGGATTACTGGCTGCTGATATTGCTGTAGTTATTGGTTGGGGCTGCTGTTATTGATCTTGAAAACAGAGGATGAGTTAAGCCCGAGAATAATGTTTAAGGCTTGAGAATAATTCTTATGCCCAAACTAATTTATTCCTAGGCCTTGAAAACTTTCCCAGTGTAAGATCCTTCATTTATATTGGCTTGATTCCATTGCAAAACTCTCTATATTTGTATTAGTAGTTGCTTTAGTGTTTCTTGGAAGAAAGGAGCCTCAAAGGTGAAGAAGCAACATCTTGTGCAAATATCGTCTTCAAGGGGGAACATCGCTTACTTGGATGCTAAGGTATCAAGATTCTTCTTCCTCTTGCAAGGCGTTAGAGCACACACACACAATTCATATATGTGTGTCCCTACATCGTAGTTCAAACATTTGGTATAACACTTTCACACACATTTAGTATGCACATGCATTTATCTCATTGTTGACAATCTTATAGAATTGCATGTTTTCTCACTATCGCTTAGATATGGCATGCTTGTGTTGCATAGTATTTATTTGTTTGTGTTTCTTGTGTTTTGGACTTGAACATGATCTTATTTGATTCCTTATTGAGTTCCGGTCATTTCGGTTACTCACTCGTTTAGTTTCGAGTCCCAACGATGTAGCTACGCTACTTTTCGTTCTCATTCGTTGAGTTGTGTTCGTCGTTATTTTTTGAGATGAATTCTCAACCATTTGTCAAAGTTTCATAGTCTTTGTCGTGCGTGAGAGAGTCATGATTTGTAATCCGAAAACAGATTCGAAATCGGAGTTCGGATACCCGAATACGGCTGAAGAACGTGAGAGGTGCGCGGGAGAAGCACCATGGCCAAAGGCCATGGCATAGCCACCACGTATGGAGGCCGTGTGCCACACGGCCCAACCAGCCCTCTGGTCCCATGTGGCACACGCGTCCCACACGGGGACAAGGCTGAAATGGCTTCTTTTGTTTGGACAAAATTGCCCTACTTCTCCTTCCTTTCAAATGCCTTCTCTTCCCTCCATTTCCAACAACTTGAAGAACATCAAATTGAAAATTTCTGCAGATTTCTTCATGTTTTTTATTTTCTTATTTCAATCATAACTTCTTCATATGAACTCGAAATTGAGTGATCCAAAGACCAAAAATGTTGGTCTTGACGAGAACTACAATTCCCAAGCATTTCCACAGCCATTTGAGTTCCTACTTTTCTTCTGTGCATCAATCTCAGTCCAAGATTTGAGTTTGTAAGTGATTTAACTTCTTCTTACTTTCATTGTTGATCATCTCTTTAATATTCTTATTCGATTGATGAAAGATAATATGAATGATGTTAACTCACATGCTAGGGTTATATGATTGATTGTTTAGTTGAGTTTTAGTCTTGAATCTCATTTGAGTATATTTTACTAAAACTTGACATATCTTGAAATTGATTCTAGAAATAACATATATGTTGTGCCTTATGACATTTTCTAGGTTTAATTTCTTGATCTAAGAACTAGGTTTTTTAGTGTGATATATTGAATATTCATACCTTGTTCTTATTGATATACATGCTTTGATTTCTAGGTATTTTTGTGATTGATTGTTGAAAGTATATCCTAGAATGTATGTAAGCATGTTCATAGAGCTTGATTGATTATCTAGCTTTATTTGTTTGTAAGTGATTCATCTTCTTCTTACTTTCATTATTGATCATCTCTTTAAGTTTCTTATTTGATTGATGAAAAGTAATATGAATGATGTTAATTCACATGCTTAGGTTTCTAGATACATTTTGTGATTGAGTTGTGATAGCTTTATTCTAGATTCTCTAATTGCATGTTCATAGAGTGTGTTTGATCAACTTGCTCTATTTGTTTGTGATTGCATCATATTGCTTGTGTGCACTTCACTTAGATCATTGCCTTGTGAAAGGTTGAAGTCTCTTGCAAAGTGAGTGAAGTTTTGTCTTGAGTTAGAAAACTTGACTAGGAAAGGATTCTGGATAGCCAAGCAAGAAGCCTTAGTTAGGATCAAGAGGATTCGGATAACTAAGCAAAAGTCTTAGCAAGGAGTTGCGTACTCCGGATGGTTGAGCTTGGGTAGCTTGACTAGGATCCAAGTGATCTAGATTGCTATGCGAGGAAATCTTCCTAGAGGCTTGAGAGCCTTGGATAGGGAGTTGCTCTCTAGAGGTGTAGGACACATATTGGATAGAGAGTAGGCTTTGTGAATCATTAGCCCGAGGGTTGATTAGAATTTGATAGCTTGAAGTGGATATCATAGTGTTGATAGCTTTGAGTGTGTAAGTCCTTTTCGTATAGTGGATTTGCTTTGCCGGTGGTTGTGGATTCAACCCGTGGATGTTTGCTCTTTGAGGTTTTACCACGTTAAAACAACTTGTGTCTCATTTTCGCTTTATATTTCTTTATCTTCCATATGTTCACTTGTATTGATTCTTTTGTATATTGATGCTTACATGAATTGATTCATATCATACAATTGTTATATCGTATCAAGTGTTCATTTCATTCTTATATTCTGCATTTTTGAATGTCGGAAGAATTTTGGGGCTATACCTATTCACCCCCCCCCCCCCCCCCCCCCCCCCCCCTCTAGGTATAAAACATTATTGCTTTAAAGGGAATTTCAATTGGTATCAGAGCGGGTGTCTAGACGCACTTAGATAGATCTTTTATTTGTAGTGTTTGTGCTTTATTTGTGATAATCATGATTAAGGAAGTGTGTTCCTATGTAGCTTCTTTTGTTAAACATATTGACTTGTATGAGAAAAAGATTAATGATCTTACTCTTGAAAATGAATGCTTATCCAAAGTAAATATGTCTCTCAATAAGAAGTTAGAGAATCATGGAATATGCTCAAAAGATTTTAATGATCTTAAAGACGAGATTCTAAGTCTTGAAATGAACTTGAAAGATAGTAATGATATACTTGGTATCTTGAAGCAAGAAATTGAGCAAAGGGATAATTCTCTTGTTAGTGCTAAAAGGCTAGAAGACATGCTTAAAGACAAACTTAGTGAGCACTCAACTCAAGAGAAAAAGTATGAACAATGGCTTAGTAAATCTAAAGAAGATGTTAGGAGAAGTGATGACATCTTAGAAAAATATGCCATTAAAAATAGGATGCTTAATGATAAACTTAATGAGGCCAATAAGATGATTCACAAGATGTCATCTAGTTCTAACAAAGTTGATTCCCTCATTAAAAGTGGTAAGCATCCTAGTGACAAAAGAGGTTTGGGTTATATCAATGAGAAGGAGACTCCTTCATCTAACAAATCTATTTTTGTCAAAGCGAATATTGAATCAAATGTAGGTACTCTCTCTCAAGGTAAAGCAATGAAAGCTATCGGAGGTGCCTCTACATCAACAAGTTCAATGAAAGAACTCAATAAGATCAAATTCAAAAACCATCAACCTCAAATGGAAGAGGTGAAGCATCAAGGGTTGCTCTTCAAAGAGGTAAAATTATGAGAAGACCAAATGCTTCGAAAGCAAATGCAAATGGTAAATTTCTCAAATTCATACCTATTTGTCATCATTGTAATATGGTAGGACATATTCGACCTAGGTGCTTTGAATATATTCGAAAATGCGAATTTGATAATGCTTTACATGATATGTCTTTGAATGGTCCTAGGCAATCATCCATGTATGGATTTAGAACTAGACCTAGGAAGACCTTGGAAAAGCATGTTGAGAAGAAACTTGTTGATAACTTACTTGCTAAATCTTATGTTGTGCCTCACTCTACTATGCATAAGAAAGTTGATAATGCTTTGTTTGATATTTTTGAGAATGTGACCAATGATGTCAAGGTGCATGTTAAAAATTCTAACATTGAGTCAAAGCATGATGGTGGTAAGAGTGAGAAGCGTATTATGAAGAGTGTGTGGGTTAGAAAAGACACACCTAAATGTCTAGTTGCACAATATGCTCTAAGAGGCAAATCCAAGCATGATGTGAAAAATGTTCCTATTCATTCTTCTAAACATGTTTCTAATGATAACTCTTTGAATGTTGTGCATGATATTGATAATCATGTGAAGAAGAATGTCAAGAAGATTTGGTTTTAAAAGGTTGTTTCACATGATCATATTCATAATCCTAATGATTTATCTTCTAAATATGATATTGCCTTGAGAAATAATTGTGATGATTTATGTGTTTGTACACCCAAGACCAAATGGGTCAATTATGATAACTCTAGTGATGAGTCTTCAAGTGAAGAAGAGCTAGTGAGTAACTTTGTTGGCTTCATGGCCTCTTACTCATCTCTAGATGATGTTAGTCAAGATTCATTGGACAACGAGGTTGATACAAATCATCAAGTGTGCTTAAGTGAGAATCCTACCTATGGTGAATTTTTCGCTAAGGTGAAGTGTCTTGAAGATAGTTTGAATATAGCCTTAAGTGAGGAGGATGAGAAGAATGATTTGATCAAGATACAAGTGGATGAGTTTGTTTCAACAACTCGGAGGCTCTTGGGTGAAAAGAATGTTATTGCCAAGAAGCTTAAAGAAGTTGAAGGGGTTGTTCTTGAAAGGGATAGGATCATCTCTAATTTGAATCTAGGAGGCTCAAGTAATGCGGTAGTTGAGTAGAAGCTCATAGAAGCATCACCTCCTACAAGTGAGGTCATAGTTGAAAAGAAAGTTCCTAAGAAGAGGCGTTCCAAGACCAAGAACAAATTGAAGAACAAGGTACTCCTTGAAACTCCCACTTGTGCTTCTCCCATCCCGGAAGGTAAAATCTCTTCTTTTATTCCCATATGTCATTTTTGCAATACCGTAGGTCATATTAAGCCCAAGTGCTATAAATTCATTGAATATTGCAACATGGAAAATGCATCTAGGAATAGAGAGATTGCTCTTAAATTTAAGCATGATAAAGCTTTTGAATATAAAAAGCATTTTAATGACACAAAGCATGTTAAGCATGATAAAGCTTTTGAATATAAAAAGCATTTTAATGACACAAAGCATGTTAAGAATTTCCGCTAGAGCATATGCCTACTAAAAATCAACTTGCGGACTTGTTCACCAAGCCCTTGGACAAAGAGAGGTTTAAAACTCTTTGAATGTCCATTGGCATGATTTGTGTTGATTGATGTGCTTGTGTTATCTTTGAGAGCAACTCACTTGAGAAGTAATGATCTTAAGCTAATAACTCTTATTGTTTATAGATCATGCACTTGAGCTTGAAAATCTTGTTTTTGAAAAGTGCACAAATGCTTCTCTTATATGTTTTAGTTTTGAGTATATGTGATTGAATATGTGTAGATAATGGATGTATCTAGAAGCCTATTGCTTAGTACATGATAAATGACCTATGATATGTATCCATTTTGCTTCGGCACTACATAGTATTCAACGAGCACCCTCTTGGAAAGGGCTACACGCATTGGTTATGAAGCCGCCCAATGTTGGAAAGGGCTACGCCTTTGTGTTGAGTGAAAGCCGCCAAGAGGTGTATATGTTTTTGTTAAAAAAAAATCAAAGAAGCATTGAAAATAATCATTAAAAAAAATAAAATAAAAAAATCTTTGATTCTAAGCCTAAAAGAAATGAAAATCGAAAGGCTTAATGGTGTATAGTTGAGAATTGTGAAAAGCTCGGGTTGACAAATAGAAACGGGAAAACGAGCCACATGCACACATATGCTCACATGTTGATAACTATTCTTTTAAAGCAAAAATCCGGATGAATATCGGTTTGTCCTATTTTTGGAAAAGCTTTAGTTGGATAGGTGTGGAAATTATTTGCATGTTGATATCACAATTACTCCTTCTATATATATGAGAAGCATTAACACACACACATATTTTGCTTATGTGCTTGATTCATTAGCAATGTGAGAATATTTTTTGAGAGATTAATGAAAATCTATGATTCTCTCTTGGACTTTGAAAAGTGATGAAATATTTTCTCTTATTGCTTGAATGTGTGAATGTATGAGTCCCTTGTGAACAAATCTATTTGGTGATAATATGTGGAGCATATGTTAAGGGGGAGCTTTAGTTTATTCAACTACGCTTTCTATACGATTTGTTTGCTTAATATCTCATTATCTATCTCTTGTGCCCTTTGTCTATTCCTTGACAAAAAGGGGGAGAAATTGTATACCTCACCTTGTTTAATATGTGGGAATCCATGTTTGACATAGGGGAGATTTGTATACCTCTCTTTTGTGCTTATTAGAGACTTTGTCTTAAGGGGGAGAATTCTTGTTCTAAGGAGGAGAAAAGAATTCTTGCCTTATTTGTGTTAAGGTGTTTAAGGGAGAGTTTTTAATGTGTTAACATTTATTCACTTGAGATAATGCATTGTTTGGTAGAGATAAGGGAAGTTTTATTTTGCTTATGTGATAGTTTCTCACCATTCTTCTTTGGAAGAAGTTTTCTTGTTAGTTGTTTCTTTTCTCATAGGTACTTTGAAGTTCAAAGAAGGGATTCTTGAAGACTCAAGAAGACTTGAAGACCTTTTAGTCTAGGGATCTCTTTGTAATGTGAGGATGAGAGAATGCTATCAACATTGAGTCTATTGGAGTGATCAATGTATGGTGAGGATGAGGTTTTGCCATGGAATAGCCAAAGGAGGAGATTGTAAGATCCTTTATTTGTATTGGCTTGATTCCATTGCAAAACTCTCTATATTTGTATTAGTAGTTGCTTAGGGTTTTCTTGGAAGAAAGGAGCCTCAAAGGTGAAGAAGCAACATCTTGTGCAAATATCGTCTTCAAGGGGGAACATCGCTTACTTGGATGCTAAGGTATCAAGATTCTTCTTCCTCTTGCAAGGCGTTAGAGCACACACATGCAATTCATATATGTGTGTCCCTGCATCGTAGTTCAAACATTTGGTATAACACTTTCACACACATTTAGTATGCACATGCATTTATCTCATTGTTAACAATCTTGTAGAATTGCATGTTTTCTCACTATCGCTTAGATATGGCATGCTTGTATTGCATAGTATTTATTTTTTTTGAGTTTCTTGTGTTTTGGACTTGAACATGATCTTATTTGATTCCTTATTGAGCTCCAGTCATTTTGGTTACTCATTCGTTTAGTTTCGAGTCCAAACGATGTAGCTACGCTATTTTTCGTTCTCATTCGTTGAGTTGTGTTCGTCGTCATTTTTCGAGATGAATTCTCAACCATTTGTCAAAGTTTCATAGTCGTCGTCATGCGTGAGAGAGTTACAATTCGAAATCCGAAAACAGATTCGAAATCGGAGTTCGGATGCCCGAATACGGCTGAAGAACATGAGAGGTGCACGGGAGAAGCACCATGGCCACCACGTATGGAGGCCGTGTGCCACACGGCCCAACCAGCCCTCTGGTCCCATGTGGCACACGCACCCCACATGGGGACAAGGCTGAAATGGCTTCTTTTGTTTGGACAAAATTGCCCTACTTCTCCTTCCTTTCAAATGCCTTCTCTTCCCTCCATTTCCAACAACTTGAAGAACATCAAATTGAAAATTTCTGCAGATTTCTTCATGTTTTTGCTTTTCTTATTTCAATCATAACTTCTTCATATGAACTCGAAATTGAGTGATCCAAAGACCAAAAATGTTGGTCTTGACGAGAGCTACAATCCCCAAACATTTCCATAGCCATTTGAGTTCCTGATTTTCTGCTGTGCATCAATCTCAGTCCGAGATTTGAGTTTGTTAGTGATTTAACTTCTTCTTACTTTCATTGTTGATCATCTCTTTAATATTCTTATTTGATTAATGAAAGATAATATGAATGATGTTAACTCACATGCTAGGGTTATATGATTGATTGTTTTGTTGAGTTTTAGTCTTGAATCTCATTTGAGTATATTTTACTAAAACTTGACATATCTTGAAATTGATTATAGAAATAACATATATGTTGTGCCTTATGACATTTTCTAGGTTTAATTTCATGATCTAAGAACTAGGTTTTTTAGTGTGATATATTGAATATTCATACCTTGTTCTTATTGATATACATGCTTTGATTTCTAGGTATTTTTGTGATTGATTGTTGAAAGTATATCCTAGAATCTATGTAAGCATGTTCATAGAGCTTAATTGATTATCTAGCTTTATTTGTTTGTAAGTGATTCATCTTCTTCTTACTTTCATTATTGATCATCTCTTTAAGTTTCTTATTTGATTGATGAAAAGTAATATGAATGATGTTAATTCACATGCTTAGGTTTCTAGATACATTTTGTGATTGAGTTGTGATAGCTTTATTCTAGATTCTCTAATTGCATGTTCATAGAGTGTGTTTGATCAACTTGCTCTATTTGTTTGTGATTGCATCATATTGCTTGTGTGCACTTCACTTAGATCATTGCCTTGTGAAAGGTTGAAGTCTCTTGAAAAGTGAGTGAAGCTTTGTCTTGAGCAAGAAGACTTGGCTAGGAAAGGATTCCGGATAGCCAAGCAAGAAGCCTTAGTAAGGATCAAGAGGATTCGGATAACTAAGCAAAAGTCTTAGCAAGGAGTTGTGTACTCTGGATGGTTGAGCTTGGGTAGCTTGACTAGGATCCTAGTGATCTAGTTGCTAAGTGAGGAAATCCTCCTAGAGGCTTGAAAGCCTTGGGTAGGGAGTTGCTCTCTAGAGGTGTAGGACACATCTTGGATAGAGAGTAGGCTTTGTGAATCACTAGCCCGAGGGTTGATTAGGATTTGATAGCTTGAAGTGGATATCATAGTGTTGATAGCTTTGAGTGTGTAAGTCCTTTTCGTATAGTGGATTTTCTTTGCCGGTGGTTGTGGATTCAACCCGTGGATGTTTCCTCTTTGAGGTTTTACCACGTTAAAACAACTTGTGTCTCATTTTCGCTTTATATTTCTTTATCTTCCATATGTTCACTTGTATTGATTCTTTTGTATATTGATGCTTACATGAATTGATTCATATCATACAATTGTTATATCATATCAAGTGTTCATTTCATTCTTATATTCCGCATTTTTGAATATTGGAAGAATTTTGGGGCTATACCTATTCACCCCCCCTCTAGGTATAAAACACTATTGCTTTAAAGGGAATTTTACCCAGGCTCAGCTGTTTTTTGTCGCCACATCATTAGTATAGGGGCTGATAATAAGGAACTAAACCCAGGAGGTTGAAGGCCTAGGAATCGGTACTTTAAGCCTAGGAACAACTCATTGGCCCATGGTGGATTTAATTTCGATTTAAATAATTTTTTTTGAATTTTTTTTCTGATTGCACGGGATGTTTTTAGAAATCGATGTGCACGCATCGGAATTGATTTCGGCACTATAAATCTAATACGGGAGATCGATTCAAGCAACGAGAACACCAAACAAGCTTTTGAAAGAACTCTTAGGCACTTAAGGGTTAATATTTCTATGGGTTGTTTGCTATCCCTACTGTAATGAGTACCGACGTACTTGTTCGACCGTTCGATGATCAAGAAACTTCACGTACAATTTTCCATTGATACCCCTTCATCGTTGGACCATGCCGATCATTGAGATTATTACAGGGCCCCCATAATTTCGTATACGAAGGAAAACTGTAAGGCCTGGGAACAATTTCTTGGCCCAAACTAATTTATTCTTAGGCCATGAAAACTTTCCCAGTTGTAACAACGGAGCCCACATATTTACTCGACACGTCATCATAATGTAATGGATTACAGATGGATTCCAATAAATCTTCTTCTTAGGCCTGTCAAATCACTGATATTTTAATTTATTCCTATGCCTTAAAAACTTTCCCAGGCTTAGTTGTTTGTCATTGCCACGTCATCAGTATAGAGGCTGATAATAAGGAGCTAAGCCCAGGAGGTTGAAGGCCTAGGAATCGGTACTTTAAGCCTAGAAACAACTCCTAGGCCCATGGTGGATTTAATTTTGATTTAAATAAATTTTTTTGAATTTTTTTTTCCAATTGCACGGGATGTTTTTAGAAAGCGATGTGCACGCATCAGAATTGATTTCAGCACTGTAAATCTAATACGGGAGATCGATTCAAGCAACGAGAACACCAAACAAGCTTTTGAAAGAACTCTTAGGCACTTAGGGGTTAATATTTCTATGGGTTGTTTGCTATCCCTAGTGTAATGAGTACCGACGTACTTGTTCGACCGTTCAATGATCAAGAAACTTCACATACAGTTTTCCATTGATACCCCTTCATTGTTAGACCATGCCGATCGTTGAGATTATTACGGGGCCCTCATAATTTCGTATATAGAGGAAAACTGTAAGGCTTGGGAATAATTCCTTGGCCCAAACTAATTTATTCCTAGGCCGTGAAAACTTTCCCAGGCTCAGTTTTTTTCGTTGGCAATGTTCGTCTGTGACACGTGTAACGACGGAGCCCACATATTTAATCGCCACGTCATCATATGGTAGTGGAGTACAGATGGAACCCAACAAATCTTCTTCTTCTCATTAAAGTCTGGATCCCATCACTAATCCTTCATCTTCTTCTTCACTTGTTCTTCACGTGTTCCAAAACAAGCAAAGTTAGGGTTCTTCATCTTATTCGCTTTGTATACTTGTTGAAGGCAAACCTGTTGGCTTTACCCATACCCCAACCCTTCGACATATTTTCCTGATTTACACAACAAGGTTTTGCCTGATTTTCTTCCTCAAATTTTTTCGATTTACATCTGTAAAGTGTGAGAACACCAATGAGAAAGAATTCTGTTTATGTGGTTTTCAGTGGAAGGAAAACATGTGTGTTTAGTTCTTGGCCTGAATGTCATGAACATGTAGATGGTTTTCCAGTAGCATCTTACAAGAAGTTTAACTCAACCGACGAAGCATATAAAGCGATAAGTAGTGTGAATCTTGGTGAGAAGGTATCTGAGAAGAGTGAAAGCCATTCTTGGCCTCAATCTTCTGTGAATGTTGCTGAGAAGGTATCTCAGAAGAGTGAAAGTGCTAGTGTGATGTTGTTTTTTTTTTTTTTGTATTCGTGTTTATTATGGGAGTTATGGTAGGCAAGTTTGTTTGACATCACTTTGTTTGTTCTGTTTTGCTGGTATGAGTATTGAAGTTGCTTTTTTTTTGTTCTTTTATGTTTGTTTACTTAATGAAGGAGCATTTTATTTGTTCTGTTCTGCTGGTATGAGTTAATGAAGGAATATAAAATGCACCTGTGAAATGTGTAAAGCATGTGAAAAGAAAACCAACTTCCATTTCCATTAAAAACTAAACAAAACATGATAATAATAATAATATAATAACAATAATAAAACGATGGTACATCATATTGTGTTTTTGTTTAGGGTGATGGTGGAATGTTGAAGTCCATCAACTTCTTCTGCATTTGTTCAACAAGTTGGTAGAGCCCATTGAGTTCGTTGTCTTTTGCTTCAATCTCAACATTTAAGTTGATGATTTCAGCTTCCAGATTCTGAAACTTGCCCATCAAAACAGTATAATAATCACGTAACCGTTTTGCATTTTCACGCTCCTTCATGATGGTCTCCCCAGCGATTGCAACCCTTTCATGCATCACTTTGAAAATGGCATTCATCCTCTGACTGCACCTGCTGTTTGCTTTCATTTCAATTTGTAGAAAGGAAACTTGGTGACTTTTATGACCAATATGTAACTGATATTTATAGTTGAAGAAGAGGACCCATATCAGTGAAAACTGAAGAGTCACCTTGACATTGATTTCATTGAAGAATGAACCATTGTAACCTTTCAAATACCCAATACAAAATGAATCATTATGGCTTAAATGAACCAATGTGCCTTAAATGAACATTATTTTTATTATTTTTATTTCTATTTTTTTTGTTATTGTAACCAAGCATTGGATAATGAACCGATAAACAGTAGAGAAAGCCAACAGTTTTATTGTACAGCTGTTTCTGAAAAAATTGAATCCATTTCCTAGTTTATTGTAGGCCTGGGAACAATTATCCAAGGCTTGAGAGAGTTGTTCCTAGGCCTAACAGAGTTTTTCCTGATATGGAGTTTTATGTGACTGGGCGTGTAGGAGTTTTATCTCCTAGGCTTAGAAGAGTTGTTTCCAGGCCTAACAGACTTTTTCACAGTTCATATATATATGCATCTAGTGTTACAGTGAAGATCATTGAATTTTAATATTGATTTTTGAGAGTTATTGGATAAATACATCAGTTAACAAAGACGGTGATTGGGACCATTGTTGATAACTACAAGTATCCTAAGCCTGGGAACAAATATCGTAGGACTAGAAGAGTTGTTCCCAAGCCTAACAGACTTTTTCACAGTTCATAAATATATATATATATATATGCATCTAGTGTTACAGTGAAATGGGAGACACCATACAGGTTCACATAATCTGCAATGCCGGTTCAGAGAGCTAAACCAAAAGCAACAGGGAATTGATACTATTGCTCTCAATGTTGCCACTGTCTTTATTTATTTATTTATTTATTTTTATGTAGTTGTTGATGTTGCCACTATTACTTATTTATTTATTTATTTATTTTATGTAGTTGCTGATGAAATTACTGTTGCCACTTGAATGTTATAATTATGTTTATGTTGTACACTGAAGGGATTGACGTTATTCTCAAAGCTTCAATATTTTATGCTTATTTAGAGTAAATTAAATGTAGTGATTAACTTGTTATCATGTAAGTTCATTACTGTTTTAGAGTAAACATGAACAACCTTACTGAGTTACTATCTAGTCATTTTTTAGGTGACATTGTTGCAATGTTGCTCTATAGTTTGAATCAAAAGGATGGCATAATCTGAAACTTTTTGGGTTGTTACGGTTTGAATCGACCAGATTATGGCTTGAATTCCTTTCCTTGAACAGCTTGAAATCAGATTTTGATAACGTTCGAATTTGATTAAATGGACTTGGGGTCAGGTCAGATTCGAATTATACGGAATCGGATAGGATCGGATTAAAACGATAAATCATCTTGTTTTGACACCTACTATATACGTTTTGTTTTGTATCATGAGAATTTTGCAACATCTTGTTTGACCTAATAGCCAAACTGGTCCCCCGATTTTGAGAATTGTCTCATTGAGTCCTTCTGTTAACTGTTCCGTTGAAAAAGTGTAAACTGACAGGGTCAGAGGGTCAAATGACCCTGCTGCCCTTGATTAAATGGTGAAATTCATTTTAGTCCCTCTTGTTTGACCTAATAGCCAAACTGGTCCCCCGGTTTTGAGAATTGTCTTAACAGGTCCCTATAATTTCTAAAAATCAGTATTTCGGTCCCTACCGTCCAATTCCGTTAGGGTTTGGAAAGATTCCGTCCAAGGTTAGAGGGTAAAATCATAAACTGACCCTCGAGCTTCTAGAAACTATGTGAACGAAGGGTAATTACGTAAATTGATTTATAAATAAAACAATTTAAAAATAAATAATTAAAAATGAAAAAAAATGAAAACAAAAATCTTATCTCTCTCATTTCTTTATCACGATCTGTCTTCTTTCTCTCTCAGTCTCTCACGATCTCCACACCATTCTTCTTCTTCCTCCCCTCTCTCTCTCTCACGATCTCCACACCCACACCATTCTTCTTCTTCTTCTCACGGATCTCCTTCTTCTTTCTTCTTCTCACAGATCTTCTTCTTCATCGGGGTGGTGGCTGAAGATCTAGGGGCTTGATTATGGGGTGTTTGATTGATGCGTTTGGTTGATGGATTTTTTGGGTTAGTATAAGGCTTGATTGATGGATTTCTGGGTTTTGGTATGTTGGGAATGGCGTTGGGTGTTTTGGA
This sequence comes from Acer campestre, assembly GCA_954870605.1. Taxonomy (NCBI): domain Eukaryota; kingdom Viridiplantae; phylum Streptophyta; class Magnoliopsida; order Sapindales; family Sapindaceae; genus Acer; species Acer campestre. The sequence goes on from OX940812.1 coordinate 5,439,397, forward strand.
TTAGGGTTTTGGTTTTAGGGGTGGTGTTGAGGTTGCTTCGGTTTAGTGTGGTGGCTATGTTTGCTTCGATTTAGGGTTATGGTTGTGAATGACTGTTTTCGATTTAGGTTTTGGTTTGGTATGGGTTGTTGTGTGGTGGTGGTGGTGGTGGTAGTGGCAGGATTTTAGGGATGGAGATTTAATCTTTTGTTTATTTTTTAAATTTTTAATGTAAATTCTGGAAATCTTTCCAGATTTCTAGATTTCCACATTTCCACATCTTCTAGAGATTAATTTTTGCATGAAATTGATGCACGTTGATCGGTTGTAAACCAAAAGCTATGTTTGTGGTATTTTTAGACTGATTTCATGTTAAAAGAGTTAATATTATTGGTGGTTTTTTTTTTTTTTTTTTTTTTGGCGGTCTTGTGTTTGCATGAAATTGAAATTAGATTCCTCATTTTGTTTGATTTTTTAACCTGAATTGATATATAAATTTGAAGGGTTTCGGTTTTGGATTCAAAGGGTTTTGGTGTTTTTGGATCAATAATGGGGTAGAATTCTGTTTCTAGGTATTTTAAACGGAATTTGGGGTACAAAAGTAAGATTTATGGTGGATTTTTATAACCAAAAAAAAAAAAGTTTGACTAAAATGAATTTCACTCTTTTTATTTTGGTATGAAGAATTCTGGAAAAAATTTGTTTGATTCGATTTGGAAGAATTCTAGAAAAATTCTGGGTTTAATGTCTAGGTTGAGTGGTTGAATCTAATGGGTTGATGAATTTCTAGGTTGGGTTTAGTGTCTAGAAAATTTGTGTTCAGAAGATGGATGGACAAGACAAAGAAGATGAAGTTGGTAGAGGAGAAGAAGATTTGTTGTTCTTTAAAAATCAGAGGCAGCAGGGTCATTTGATCCTGTCCCTGTTAGATTTCATTTAATCAAGGGCAGCAGGGTCATTTGACCCTCTGACCCTATCAGTTTATACTTTTTCAACGGAACAGTTAACAGAAGGACTTAACTTGACAATTCTCAAAACTGGGGGACCAGTTTGGCTATTAGGTCAAACAAGAGGGACTAAAATGAATTTCACCCTAGTTTGTAGAAGCTCGAGGGTCAGTTTACGATTTTACCCTCTAACCTTGGACGAAATCTTTCCAAACTCTAACGGAATTGGACGGTAGGAACCAAAATACTGATTTTTAGAAACTATAGGGACCTGTCAAGATAATTCTCAAAACCAGGGAACCGGTTTGGCTATTAGGTCAAACAAGAGGGACTAAAATGAATTTCACCCTTTATTAAACAAGGATTATATTTTAAACAAAATAGTCTTTAACGGAACCAACCAATCATATTGTATGCAAAAACAGGTTACATTGCCATATATTAATCAATTTATACAAAGATATATGAAGTATAAAATCAACCTTATCAAACTTTCTTGTACATTAATTTTTTTCAAAAAAATTAATATTATTTTTATTTAGTGAAAAAAATTGGTGGATCACATGAAAAAGGAAACTTTATAGTTTCTATAAATAGTTTGAGTCAAGCATTGGAAGAACACACATATCTGTAAAAGTTTCTGTGTAAGCCAAAACTAGAAACTTGTCAACAACACAAGAACACGCATTTATTTATTTTCTTCAATCTTGAGACTCCAATCCAAATTCTTTCAAGTTTTTCTCAAAAGACAACCTCACACTCTATATGTAGGCATGCACCATGTCTAATACACTAACTTGATATAAAAATAGCATCTTTCTTATACTAAATTTTTTTTTTTCACCTCAATGTATCCATGCCAAATTTTACATCAAAAGAACATCTTTAAAGAATATTCTCCCAATAAATATTATACAATACCAATTAATTTATATTAGTTAATTTATATAATATTTAATAATTTTATTGACATAAAATATATATCAAAGTGGGTATCATTTTAAAGATCTCAACGAGATTTTTCCAACGGTATATTTTTTAGGAATACATATTGTTATAATTAAATATGAGAGGGTTAAATTGGTAAATTAAAAAAATGAATGATGTGACAATTAGAAAAAAGGAAAAAAAAAAAAAAAGATTTGGTGGAGCAATTGGTGAGCACTGTTGCTAAATTTTTTTTGGTGTTTTCAATGTTCGTTGGAGCTCATTTTTTTTTTTGTTGTTGACAAAATTAGTGTTTTTGGCGTTTTTAATATATTCATTTGTCATTGTTCTAAATGGGCTTTAAAAATAGAGCTTAAAAAGCATGAGCTGAATTTGGTACGATAACATACAAAAAGAAGACGATTTTGTTCGATTGTGCTTGTCGGTATAGACAATAACTCATACGTGAATGGAGCTTTTTTGACTTAAACACCCCTCATATTGACTGCGAATCAAAATTTATGGTAGGGCATGATATGTATCAAATAGTTTGGCAGAACTAGGATGCAGAAGAGATAGAGTAAACTGTGTAAGTAAGGAAACACATTTTCTTTATACAAAAAGTGGAGTCTCTCTCTTAGTTTTCTCTGAAACCTAAGGTGGGAGTGGTAAGCTTGTCTATTGTTTTTTTAGGATGAATTCAGGGGAGTTAGAACTATTGTGCAGTGCTCTATCCATTAGAGAAAAAGAAAGGCCGGTGGGAACTCTTGATAACAACCTTAAAGAAAAAGGGGAGAGGGTTTTAGCTTTGTGTCTGGTAAGTAAGGTATTAACTACCAAGCTTGGTAGTTAATAAAGAAGCTTTTATTAAAGTCATGACTTCAATTTGGAGGGTCAGTGAAGGAGTGGAGATTGAGGCTTTAGAAGGGAATGTGTTCACTTTTCATTTCAAAAACTCAGAAGATAGGAAGTTAGTGCAATCAGGTGGTCCTTGGACCTTTGACAGAGCAATAACTGCATTTGAAGAACCTACTGGAACAGGGGATATAGTGCACATGAAATTTAATTCAGTAGAGGTTTGGGTCCAAATACACAACCTACCCCTCTTGTGTATGACAGAGGATACAGGTATTTTCTTAGATACTATGATTGGAGAAGTAAAAGACGTGGATCTCTTAGCTGCTAAACATATAGGTGGCCGTTTTATTAGAGTCGGGGTTGTTATCTCTACTGAAGATCCACTGATGAGAAGTTTGAGAGTTGATCTACTTGGAACGGGGAAGGTAAGAACCATGCTCCTTAGATACGAAAGGCTGCAAGATTACTGTTTTAAGTGCAGCAGACTGGGTCATTCTTTCAATGAATGCACAGAACCTGGAGTCGGTAGAGAAGATGCAACTGAAGCCATGGCAAGATTAAATGTTTGGCTCAGAACAGAGAGCCCTCCCAAGCGATTCAACCATAGAAGCAACCCCTTCAAGAGGCAAAGTTGTGCCAACCAGGGTGGCAAATCTTATAATTGAGCTGATTAAGGAAACTGGAGACCAGGAACCCGATGGAAAGGAATAGGAAAAAAAACACCGGAGAGCTATTTCGGTGACCGAAATTCAAACGTCAGCAAACATAAAGGTCAAGTGGTAGAGTTGCATTGTCATGAGAACGTCATCAAGAAGATAGGTCAAGTGGGAGAGTTGCAGAGCCCTGAGCCCTACAAGAACTTAATGGGAAAAGACGCAGCAATGCCTTGGGGGGAGACAAGACTGTAGAAGTCAATTTCACAGCAAGAAAGGAAAATCAAGCTTAGACAGCAAAGGAAGCCATCATGACGAAGAAGAAAGCAAAACAGCAGGCTCATTTGAAGAGTAAATCGAAAATGTATCAACCCATTGTCTCAGGCCCAATGGGGGAGACAGCCCAGATGCATCACAAGATTGTGGATCAGCCTTCTGATTCGAGCTCGATTGGAGAGTTAAACCAAGTGAAACACATGAGTGGGGGGAAGTCTATTAGTCTAGGCCTGCTTGGGGTTCCAGCCCAACAAATCAAGTCCATAGATCATAATATGGTAGCCACTTCGTCCTTATATGGGAAAAAGTGGAAAATAGCAGCTCGAAATAAGGGAGGCATTTCTGATTTGGGGGAAAATCTTTCTCTAGGTAAAAGAGGGTCTACAGAGCTAGTGGAAGAGAGTCAATTCGTACCAAAAAAAGCCAAGGGAGGGTTAATTGAGTGTGTTTCTGGAAGTATTCAAGCAGCAGAGAGAGTTCAAGATTTAGAGATCAGTAAGTTCAGTCTCGGCATTGAGGAAGATGAAGTTGTGGGGTCTGAAACAATTGAAGTTCAAGATCAGGAAGGTACTTAGCAAGTGGTTCTACAATTCGTGTCAGTTACCTCCCAAGAGGTTTTGTCTCTAGATTCCGACTTTCCATCGATCGACCGGACTCTACTGATCCGCCGGGTCCAATGAGGATTCTTGTCTGGAACGCTCGGGGGCTAGGAAGTGCTCGGGCGTTCAACATCCTGCTAACTCACAAGCAGGATTGGAAACCATAAATTATTTTTCTTATGGAAACTAGATGTCAGCATGAGAAACTTGAGTTGTGGAAAATCAAATTAGGCTACAATTCTAAATTAGTTGTTAACAGTGTAGGTAAATCGGGTGGTCTTTGTATGTATTGGGCAGATGGTACTTCTGTGGATCTTTTAACTTACTCTCAGGATCACATAGATGTCAGGATACGGCACAGTTTAAATCAGAGTTGGAGGTTCACAGAGTTCCATGGGCACCCAATTCAGGCTCAAAGGAAGCACTCTTGGACCCTTTTGAAACATCTTTTAGGCATGAATAACCTCCCATGGGTTTGTATGGGTGACTTCAATGAAGTCTTTTGGGACAATGAGGAGTCCGATGGCTCGATCAATGATGAGCGTCGTTTGTGTACTCAACAAAATGATATTTAAAATGTGTTCGTTTTAGAAAACCGATTTTTCACCACTTAGATAGAAATTTAGTAAAGTGGCAAGTGGGATTCGTTCCACAGGGAATTAGAGTGATTAGTTGAATAAATTAACTAATCTAAATGCGGTAAAATAAATCATAAAAATATGGATGATTGGATGGGTTGTCAAGCCATCAAACATACATGAAAATTAAACCTAATAACTAATAAAAGAATACTTAACAAATCTAGATAAGATAAATGGATTTAACAATTAAGAGAATAGCTAGGGAATTAATGGGATCACAAATGAATTACGGGAAATGCTTATCAAGCTACTTTAGTGAACAAATCTCACAAATGTTAACCAATTGATTTCTAAAATGTGTTTAGGCCATTATTATGAACCCTAAACAACTTCCCACCGCAATGTCTAACCGATTAAGGAGAGGGGGTCACGGCGGGATCGATTTGTTACAATTAACGGCTTAGATTATCGTGGTTGATATACCCTCCGACAATCTATCCTACTCACTATATTCTCAATCCATCAAGGTTGTCAATCCAATCAAGATTATATAACAAATTATCCTAAGCAAGATTATAATCAACTAGTGGGTATACATGTCAATTACATAATGTATAGAATCTAATTATAAAATGAATAGAACACAAATAGAGATTAAAAACATATTAAAGCTTAAGCAAATCCCAATCCAAATGTTCTCACATCAAAACCCTAGAAAGGGGATTTAATTACACATATTACAAACAAAGGGAAGGCAAGTAAAAGATTAGGAAATCACCCATGGGCCACCTTTTGTAAGCTTGATCCTTTCCTTGCCTTTGATGCTCCTTGTGTAAAGAGTGGATGATGAGGATGTGTCTAGATGGGTGGAGTCAAATGGGAAGTGACTAAGGAGATTTGTGGAGAAGATGGGAAGAAAAGGAATGATTAGGGGAGGTAATTTAGATGTTAAGTTTAGGTAGGAGAGAAAATGGAGAGAAAAGGAATGGTGGAGAAAGGAGGTTTCTTGGTGGTCAAGAGTTGTCCAAAAGAGGAAAAATGTGATGAATTTATAGGATTTTCAAATTAGGTCTCGGGTGGCAAATTACCAAAACACCCCTGACCATGGCAAATTACCATTTAGTCCAACAGGGGGGTGCATTTTGTAATTTGCCAGCCAAAATTGGCCAATCAGAGATGAACACAGTGGAGGTCGCGGTTTGGTCATAAATGGCGACCTTGGGATGCAAATGGCGACCTCATCAGGTGTGGGAATCAACTCCCTGTCTCCATGGCGACCTCGAATGACAAATGGCGACCCAATTGGTGACGTGGCAAGACAAAGGGGCAAAATGGGAACAATTTGGTGAGAAATGGATGGCCGGATTCCGGCCAATTGAAGGGCCGGAATTGTTGCGACAGTGAAGCCGTTGACTTTGCCGTAATTTTGGACCGGAAACCGGCCACCGGTAGGTCCGTTTGAGCCCATTTCCAGTCGGCCAAGGGTTTGGTGAGTTGAGCCATGGCTGCTGCTCGTTTGGAGAAGAAGATGAATAGTTTTGGGGGGTATTTAGCAGGTAGGTGGGGGGTAAATAGGGCTGCAGCATATTAGGCCTAAAAGGGGGGTGCATTTAGCAGTAAGGTGGGGTGTGCACAGCTGTCTCTTCTTTTGTCTTAATAGGGGTGCGCTTAGTAAGCAGCTGGGGTGCATTTAGGTGCATGAAACGCACTGTTTCATTAAATGACGTGGCATGGGCTGCGTCTCTCTTTAGGGGTGCACTTAGAAATCAGCTGGGGTGCGTTTAGAAGCATGAAACGCACCGTTTCATTAAATGACGTGGCGTTGCTGCAGCTTCTTGGGGTGCATAAAGAAATGGGCTGGGGTGCAATCAGAGGCCCAAGCTTGATTCTTCTTTGCCACGTGGCGCTGCTTGGCTGGTTCTCTTGGCAAATTACGGACAGACCCCTGAACTCCTCTGTAATTACGAAAACGTCATTCTTTCCTTCGTAATTTACACTTTTACCCCTGTTTCACCAAAATTACTCCAATGCCCCTGAACTCTATAAATTCCTGAAAACACTTAATTTACACCATTAGATAACAGAATAATGCCCAAGAATCAAGCAAAAGGAGAAGGAAATGGGGACCAAAATCATACCAATTTTGGTTCGATCAATCAAAAAGTGGAGGGATTTGGTAGAGTTTAGAGAAGCTGTCAATGATTGCAACCTGGAAGATATGGGGTTCAGGGGGCCTAAATTTACGTGGAGCATCAAGCGTGAAGGTGGGGCTCACATTCTTGAGAGGCTTGATAGGGGGTTTTGCAATAAGGGCTGGAAAAATTTGTTCCCTATCTTCTCTATCAAACACCTTGATTTTTGGGGTTCGGATCACCGGTTGTTGTTGTTAGAGTTCATGAACAAGCAAAATCATTCTATCCATTCAGCTAAGAGGCGGTTCTTCTTTGAAGATTGATGGGCTGAAGAAGAAGATTGTAAGAAGATTGTTTCCTCGGTTTGGTATAGCGGTGTTAGCAATGGGAACTTGCAAGTTGTTCTTGGCAGAATTGCCATAAGTGGGACGAAGCTTGATGCTTAGAATGCCTAGAAACGTAAGCAGTAACGCCTTAACATTAGTAGAAATAGGAAAGCCCTCAAAGATGCTAACAAAGTGGGTAGAAGTCGAGCCACTAGTATATATAACAGAAGCAAATACTACCGGTTTTGTGAAAAATAACATCTTGTACAGGTTTAGAATACCAAACACCATCATCACTGACAACGGAACATAGTTCAATAACAAAAAATTTAGAGAATTGTGCAAGAAATATGGAATCAACAATTACTATGCCTCTCCAGCTCACCCACAGACAAACGGACAAACTGAGACAGTAAACAAGATCATTAAGCATAACTTGAAAGCCAAACTCGCTATCAAGAAAGGAAGTTGGGCAGAAAAATTACCACAGGTGCTATGGGCGTACCGAACAACGGAAAGAAGCTCAACGGGAGTAGGAGGCCCATGACCTATTATCTTTCACATCAAGTACAAGCACATTAGAATCCTATAACTGTTCGGCGCGAGTTGAGCAGGAGCGAGTTTGACATCAGCTAAAAATCTAGCTATAAATGGCTAGAAGGGGAGAGTAATCCCACAACCTAACATCGAACCGTAGTTCACAACGGCATTCTGTGGTGGATTACATGTAGCCCGCTCGCCGGAAGATATCAAGATAACAGAATCAGGAATGTCGTATCTCTTCCTACCTTCAAAGTTCTCACTTGCCGACGACGTTCACCTCATTGTCAAAACAACTTGGGCGATCGAAGGAAAAATGCAACCAATCACGCTGATGGTCCTCCACATCAGAGTCAACTATCGTCTGAGCACCCAATAAGGACTCCCTGGGAACCCTAGGAGCCCGTCGTCCACTACCACCGGTCTTCGAAGGCCTCGTTATATGTGGAGAAACGCTATCAAAAGATGGAGAGGCAGAAATATCAGGCACGCTCTTCTCAAAAGCAATGGGGATATAAAGGGAGATTGGAACAGGGGAATTTGGGTCAAAATTACGCAAATATGACTCAATTTTATTTGCAACCTCTTTGTTACCAAGCTCAAGAGCTTGCATCATTTGATTAAAAAGAAAAGAACATTGAGAAGGATCCATGAAGAACTCACCGAAAGAGATGGTATAGCAGTTTTGAAGAAGTCGCACACCAAACGAATGAGAGGAAGAAACACTAGAACCCCAATGCACACTGAACGAAGAGTTTACCGAAAATCTAAAATATATATATCGGGAAATCGCAAACGGAGGAAGAAGAAAAGTGATAGGCAACATGACAGTTTCTGCTTTAAAAGAGAGAAAAAAATTTGAAATTCGAAAAATGGGCGGCGTTGATAAGATGAACCGCCTGTGAAAAGGGCAGTGATGATAACTTCCACCAAACGAAGAACATGTGGCAGCGTAGGGATGTCTAACAGGCGTGATGTCGTCTCACCACATCATGTCAAGTCCAAGCATTTGGGATCTTGTGGCTAGGAATGAAAGCTTCCCCTGGAAGCATCACGCATTAAAACCAAGCGTGCATCCCATTTATTAAAAAAAAAAGTAATAATGATAATAAAAACTCTTAAAGAACCAACCCAATCGGGACAAAGGCTCAAGTAAAAGTTGGAATACTGCTCGCAGAATCAAAGAAGTCAGGGGGCCCAACATATTTTGTTCGGCTCGAAGTATTCATTGGGGTGTTGTTGTATGTATATATTCGGCCAAAAGACACATCAACAGAACATGCAGGAAAAGCATAACTAAGTATGACCACGTCACCCTTTGACCAGTCAAACGAAGGGAAACATTGGCTGAATGGCGCGCCAACCGGCCACGTCATCTAGAATCAATCTAAATCAGAAACGTGCTCACCAGAATAGGCTGACCAGGAAGATAGAAATTGTGCTCGCCAACTTAGTTTGCTCATCCAGATTTACGCCACCTAGAAAACACCTTATTTCAGTATACCTCCTTCAACAAGGATTTGACCAGATACAAGGCACGAAGATGTATTTCACTCCAAAAAGGACACAAACTGTTCTTTACAGAGAAGTCCAAACAGGAAACAAATCCTAAAACTATTTACCACACCAGATTCCTCGTACAAATCAAAATAGGAAGTCCCCTACTAACACAGCGTAGGCGAGGGGAAACCCTAGTTAGACCCATATAAATAGAACCATGTACTTCACATGAAGGTAGTCAGAATCTGAGAAAACAGAGAGCAATTGTCTGAGAGATCTAAGTGTGTAAAATTACGATAATCGATAGTGTTATTTCTCTGTCCTTAGGGGCACCGTGGTTTTTTTCCCTTTAAAGGGTTTTCCACGTAAACTTGGTCTCGCATGTATTGATTTATTTTCTCTTTTTGTTTATTTAATTAAATATCATTGTTGAAATGTGGTAATCCAAAAATCACCATCAACAAAGTCAAAGATATATTAATCCAACATGGTTTACACAAGGTGTTGAAGGGCAAGTCAACCCCTACGAACCCTGAAGGCTCTGGAGATTCTAGTAAAGAAACAGCTAGTACTAGTTCTAGAAAACATAAGACGAGCGATAATGAATAGGAGGATTTGGATGAGAAAGCTGTGAGTGCGATACGATTGTGCCTAGCCAAGAACATTCTTAAAAATATTCATGGATCATATTCAGCGAAAGAACTTTGGGAGAGGCTTGAAGAATTGTATCAACTAAATACTGTCTACAACTGGTTCTACCTTAAAGAGCAGTTTCACATGCTGCAGATGACTGAAGGTATGAAAAATTCTGATCATCTGGGAGTGCTCATTGGAATAGTTTCAGAATTAGAGTCGATTAGAGTAAATATTGATAAAGAAGACAAAGGTCTTAGACTTATCTGGTCCCTTCCATCATCCTATGCACACATGAAGCCAATATTGATGCATGAGAGTTCAACCATATGCTTTGGAGATGTAGTGAACAAACTTATCTCTGAGGAACGAAGGCTAAAGAGTGAAGGTAAATCTTCTGATAACTCTGTTCTTTTGGTTGACAGGAAAAAGGGGAACTCAAAAAGGAAAATCACTTGTTGGAGATGTGGATAGTCTGGACATATTAGGAAGGATTAAAAATAAGAAGACAAGTGCGGCTAAAGGCTCCAAAGAGGGTGATCCGGCAATCACCTCTCTTGAGTATGACGACTACAGTGATGCCCTCTAAAGGGGCATAAACATCCTCATGGCATGACCGCTAGTTGTCGTGAAAAGGATGTAGCTGATAGCGGGTCCACAATTGCGCACAGGCATTGGTTAGAAGGTGATGCAAGGTGTGTGGTGGACAAGGATGTCCATGGCTGAGAGAACTCCCTGAGAACCTAACGTGAGAAGTTGCACCATAATTTTCAGCAAGGTAAATTTCGACATGTGTCGGAGTAATCTTGGGATGGTTGTTTCCTAAGTGTTTATACCTAGTGGTGGGTATGTTGATTCTTGGTGATGAGGATTGTAGTTGAGGACAAGTTTTGGAATTCTCACCATAAATGAGGATTGTTGGATATGGCTTGAATATTCCAATGGTTACCAAACACGATTTACCAATGCGAAGACTTCTTAGAGATATGAGAACGTTTGGGAGTATAAGGTTATGTTTGAGGGAGGTTTGGAGGCGAAGAACAGTGCAAACCACTATCATTACCGCTGTGGCTTTGATAGTGGTAGTCAATCGCTGTGAATTTTCGCAGTGCAATGAAAAACAGTCAAATTTCAGTGGATACCGCTGTGGCTTACAGAGTGGTCCCGAGAGCGGTCGACGATGATGTGATGCATGGATCATGGTTTTCTGAGTGGTCAAGATCAACACGGTTTAGGAAGCGGGTGGCCAACCGCAACTTGAATCGTAGTCAATCACAAGCATGCGTTGAATCAGGAAATATTCATGGAAGAGGAAATATGTTGCTTCTAGAAGTTCTAATAGGAAAAAGATTTCTCTTTAAAAGATGACTTGTCATTAATAGGAAATAGTATTTATGTTGAACAAGTAATTCTTGTACGTATAGGATTAGGATTTCCTTTTAGCCTAAACTCTCTGTAATTCATATAAATAGACCATAATAACTAGATTATTAGGTGTGTGAAAAACACCGGAGAGGTGTGGAGCAAAAATAGCAAATACTAGAGATATCTCAAAATGAGCATTGGGTGTAATTGGGTTTGGAGTATTATTTAGAGAGAAATCCTGAGTGTGTGGTTGTAACAATTTTCTACATATTGGAACTTTCTCTTATTGTCCTGACAGCCGTGATTTTTTCCCTGATTTGGGTTTCCACGTAAATTCTTATGTTGTGTGTGTTTGGATTTAATTACTTCTTTTCATCTTTCATTTTCTTTGTTATTGTGTTTGTTTGTATTCTATCCGGCAACGCTGATGAGGTCGTTTGTGTACTCAACAAAATAGTAATAATAATGGTTTTTGGTTGATTCTTGAAAACTCTTTTAAAGCCACTTAATCCTTTTAAAATGTGATCTGATAGCAAAATAGTGAGCAAGTTCGTTCCACAGGGAATGGAGTGTTAATTAGATAAATTGACTAATCTTAGAACAATAAAACAAATCATAGTGTTTGATAAATGTGTGGTTTCTAAAGCCACCAATGCTAAACTACTCAAATGAAAATACACAAAAATGTTATGAAAAATAGAATACTCAACACCTTGATAAGAAAAGTGATAAAATCAATTAATGAGAGAACTAGGGAATAGATCGATTAACACTTGGATGTGGGTAAGCTAACTAGCATCATTAATGTACCAATCTCATTACGTTAACCACTTAGAGGCTTAGATTAGTGGGGTTGGTATACCCACCACTAATCTATCCTATCCAATGGGTTCTTAATCACACAAAGATTGTCAATCCACATGTGAATATATAACAAATTATTCCACTCAAGATAGCAATCAACAAGTGATATACAAATCAATTATAATGAATGGAATCTAATTAATTTGAATGAATAGAACACATAAGAGATTCATTACAAGCTAAACTAAACCCACAATTAATTGTTCCTCAAATCTATCCCCTAGATTAGGGGTTTAGTTACACATATTTGCAATGAATGAAAAGAAGTAAATGATGAGGAAATAACCCTTGGGTCACCTTCTTTAAGCTTGATCCTTCTTCTCCTCTATGCTCCTAGATGCAAGGAATGGAGGTTGAGGAAATGTCTTGGAATGTGGGTGTTTTGGTGGAAAGTTACTAAGGATTTTGGTGGAGAAATGGTGGGATGAGGAATGATGTAGTGAAGTAATCAAGGTTTTGTGTTGAGGGTTGGATGGATTAGATGAGTTCAAGGAGAGAAATGGAGGAGGATGAATAATGTTTCATGGATGATGATCTAGATCTGAAAATGAGTGTTCTCTGAATTTTGCTCTGATTTTCCGATTGTTTGAAGATGGAGAGACGCTTCATATATATACTCACTCATGGACATGTACTGGTAACTGCTTGATTCGCTGATGTGGAGTCTAGGTCGCTATTTGGTCGCTATGGCGACCATGGAGCGTAAAACGGTTAGATGAGAAGGTCGCTCTAAAAACCATCTTTCTCGCTATTTGTCAAGTGGCGACCATGACCAAAATGTGTAGAGGTCGCCACTTGTATCCTCTAGGTCGCCATGGCGACCATAAGTGGCGACCTTGGAAATGTGAAGAGGTCGCCATTTGTACCATCAAGGTCGCCATGGCGACCCTAAGTGGCGACCATGCCTTGAGTGCACTAGGTCGCCACTTGCAAGGGAGGTCGCCATGGCGACCCCACCTGATTGTTTTTGTGACCTTCTGTCGCCATGGAGCTCAAGTGGCGACCTTCTGATGCCTTTGGGAACTCTTCTGTCGCCATGGCGCTCAAGTGGCGCCCTCTTATGTCCAAGTGGCGAAAATGCCCTGTTTCTTCTCATTTGTGAGACATTTTCGCACAAGTCCTCCACCTTCATCTCAATTGCTTTTGAAACCTAATAAAACCTGAAACACTCAATTTAACAACATTAAACACGGGGAAATGCCCGAGAATCAAGCAAAAAGAAACGGAAATGAGGGCCAAAATCATACCAATTTTGGCCTGATCAAACGCTTCCGCGCTTATAGTGACGTTTGTTCGCTAACACACTTATTATTTTTATTCATTTTCTAAGGAATCATAATATGATGCAAAATCAGCAATATTAAAATAGATTAGGAAAAAAAAAAGTAAGCAATAACATTTTATATAAATCGAAAGCAAGTAGAACAAAAATATTAAGGATAGATCAAAATTGATAATCAAACAAATTAAACATTTAAGTTCAGTTCATCTTTCATTCTCTATTTTGTTGTGTCGAGAACAAAAAAAAATCATATATTTATCTTTTGGCTTTAAATCATTTTTCTTTCATCCTTCATCGAAAATCAAAGCTCATGCAAATTATAAATTAAAATTAATAAATTTGATAAAATAAAATCAGTTTAATATAATGAAATTCCCTTTAAAGCAATAATGTTTTATACCTAGAAGGGGGGTGAATAGGTATAGCCCCAAAATTCTTCCAATATTAAAAAAATGCGGAATATAAGAATGAAATGAACACTTGATATGATATAACAATTGTATGGTATGAATCAATTCATGTAAGCATCAATATACAAAAGAATCAATACAAGTGACCATATGGAAGATAAAGAAATATAAAGCGAAAATGAGACACAAGTTGTTTTAACGTGGTAAAACCTCAAAGAGGAAACATCCATGGGTTGAATCCACAACCACCGGCAAAGCAAATCCATTATATGAAAAGAACTTACACACTCAAAGCTATCAACAATATGACATCCACTTCAAGCTATCAAATCCTAATCACCTCTCAAAGGCCTAGTGAATTACCTAGCCTACTCTCTATCCAAGATGTATCCCACACCTCTAGAGAGCAACTTCCTATCCAAGACTAAAAAGCCTCTAGGAAGATTTCCTTGTTTAGAAATCTAGATCAAGAGATCCTAGTTTAGCTATCCTAGCTCAACCATCCGGAGTATTAAACTCCTTGCTAAGACTTCTTGCTTAGTTATCCGAATCACCTAGATTCTAACTAAGGCTTCTTGCTTGGCTATCTAGAAACCTTTCCTAGCCAAGTCTTCTTGCTCAAGTCAAAGGCTTCACTCACCTTGACAAGAGACTTCAACCTATTACAAGGCAATGATCTAGGTGATGCAAATGATGCAAGCACACACAAATAGAGTAAGTAGATCAAACACACTCTATTAACATGCTTAATGATAATCTAGAATATACTATCAACACACAATCACAAATCTATCTAGAAATCAAAGCATGTCAAAACAATAAGAAAAAGATTAGAATATTCAATATATGTCACAAAAAACCTTAGTTCTTATATCAAGAAATTGAATCTAGAAGATAATATGAAGCACATTATAAAATCAATTTCTAGAATCAATTTCAATCAAACTCAAGTCTAGCAAAAATATGTTTAATAGAAATCACAAAGCTAAACTCAATTAACTAATCAATCATACAACCCTAGCATATGATCTAACATACTTCTCAACATATTTCAACAATCAATTAGAAAGAATCATTAAGATGATCAAATGAAATTGCAAGAGAAGAGGTTTCGCATACAATCAATGGACCTCGGACTGAAAACAGAGTACTGTGAAAAATGACAAAGTCAAATGGCTCTAAAAATGCTTGGGATTTGTAGCTCTCGTCGAGACCAACAATTTTGGCTTTTGAATCACTCGATTTCGAGTTCGTATGAAGAAGTTATGATCAAAGTAAGTAAACCAAAATCAAGAACATTTATGAAGAATTTCAGATTTGATGTTGTTCAAGTTGTTGGAAATTGAGGGAAGAGAAGTCATTTTAAGGAAAGGGAAAAGGGGCATTTTTGTCCAACAAACACAAGCCAAACCAGCCTTGTCCCCGTGTGGGGCGCGTGTGTCACACGGGACCAGAGGGCATGCTGGGCCATGTGGCACACGGCCTCCACACGTGGATGGCCATGGTGCTCCTCCCGCGCACCTCTCACGTTCTTCAGCCGTATTCGGGCATCCGAACTCCGATTTCGAATCCATTTTCAGATTACGAATCATGACTCCCTCACACACAACGAATACTATGAAACTTTGACAAATGGTTGAGAATTCATCTCGGACAACGATAACGAACACAACTCAATGAATGAGAACGAAAAGTAGCGTAGCTACATCGTTTGGACTCAAAACTTAACATATTAGTAACCGAAATGACCGGGACTCAATAAGGAATCAATTAAGATCAAGTACAAGTCCAAAACACAAGAAACACAAATATACAAACACAAGTTCACATATGAATGTCATTTCCTAGATATAGTCTTAGAGCATGCAACTCTAAAATGTATGAGCATTTGAGTTCAATGCATGAGCATACAAAATCATGTGAATGTGTTATATAAATGGTGCACAATGATGTAGGGACACTTATGAATGATTTGTGTGTGTGTGCCTTAATGCCTTGCAAGAGGAAGAAGAATCTTGATACCTTAGCATCCAAGTAAGCGATGTTCCTCTTGAAGACGATATTTGCACAAGATGTTGCTTCTTCACCTTTAAGGCTCCTTTCTTCCAAGAAACACCTAAGCAACTACTAATACAAATATTGAGAGTTTTGCAATGGAATCAAGCCAATACAACTAAATGATCTTACATATAAAGTAATTAAAAAAATTACATAAACTAATTTAAAGAAAATATTTCATACAAATTTTAAGAAATTATTGGACATTTAAGAAATCATCGATTAATAAAATATATTTTTTCATTAATAAAATTGGACTGATCTAAGAGGAAAAAACATCACAAGCGATCATAATACAAAATATATTATAAAATATATAATAATAAAATGTGAAAATTAACTTCCTATGAATATCCAAATTAATAATAATAAAAAAACTGAATACAACAATCCTTTTATTATTATGATTATTATTATTATTATATATGTTGATATGAGATAGATGATAAGGATGCTAAGGAGATGACAACTTAGCTAGGATTTCCCGATATATTTATTGATTCCGATTTCCAACTACTTTATAAAAAAAGTAATAATAATTGCAACCAACCAACCAAGAACAATATAACTATGAATAAGTTCTCTCTACTAAAAAAACAAATTATGTTTGAATAAGTCCTCTCTATTTTTCTTCTACTCAAAAATCAAAGAATTCCTGACAAAAGGAAAATAATAATAAATAAATAATCTTTAAGAAATCTACCCTAATTGTCACAAATATTGGAGAATTTTAATCAATCTCAACTTCCTTATATATTTTTCCATTGACCTTTAAAATTAAATGAAAATTATATATTTTTTTTAAAAAAAAGTACCTGCTGGCAGTTGTAAAAAAATAAAAAAATAAAATAAAAAACATTTAAAGCTATATATATTTTTATTCACATTGGTGTGCTCTATGGTGTTACAATAGACTTACCAAACTGATAAAAAAGAAAAAAAAAAAATTGACGTGCCAGACTGCTAGTTGCCATCTTGCTTGCAACACACAACGTTTTAAACCCTAAATTTATCTCATTATTTTTCTCCCCTTTTTTCCACCTCCCTCCATCTTCTCCCAGCTATTTACTTTAATGTCTACCACAACTTGCTCTCATCGTCTTCTCCACCGTATCTACCCACACTCTTCACATCTCTTCATCTTGTTTTAATCTTTACTCTTCACTTTCCACATTCTATGATTTTTTTTCTAAAGGTTAACTAAAACAGCATTTGGAAAAACACTTGGAAACAAAAACAGGGAAAAAGAAGAGCAGTACCTTGAAGGAAGCAGAGATTTTGCTGAACTTGAAGCTCTTGGATTCAAATCCTATACAATAAAAAAAAGCATAGAGAAATCGAGAGAAAAATGCTGAAATTAAAAATAAAAAAAATAAAAAATAAAAATTTGCATAAAGAGCCACAATGGCAAACATGACTTACTTGAAAATAAAAATGATTGTTGTGAGCATTAATTAATAGATGATCACAAAGTTTACATTTAAATATGGCAAGAAACAACAACGTTTACATCCTAATAGCCAAGAGTCATTCATTCATCATTGCACATTAAATGAATTAATATGGTATGAAACAACCAAAATTTTACATCCCAAGAGTCATGCATGCATCTTTGTAAATGAATGAATCATATATATATCATATAATAATAGAGTTTCAAAACGCCATATGTCACCGTAAAAGAGTTTTGAATTTAAATGCTACATCATAATAGAGTTATTTTTTTTTTCTACTTTTAAATATTATTAATTTTTTTTATTTATATTTTCCTATTTATTGATTAATCAAATTAAACAATTTGATAAATATTAATTAGATAATATCAAGTGTTGCAACTCTATATCTTCATTCATGCATTTAAATGTTTATATATATTTTTAATAGTATTAATATATATTTATCACTTGGTATTTTTCCTATTCCTTAGGGGGGGGGGGGGGATGTGGTGGTGGTGGTGTTGTGTGTTTATAGATAATGCAGATTAATTGAATATAATGCTTTAGTGTAGATTAATTGAATACAAGACTTCACTTCAGTTTATAGAAGAGGAATGGTTAGATTAATTGAATACAATGCATTAGTTTATAGAAGAGTTCCAAAGCCAAGGTTCACTCCCTCATGAGTCCTGTATTAAATACATGCTACTATATATATATATCTTAATCCCATCGATTGAACTTTTTTTTTTCTTTAATTTTTTTTTAAAAGTATAGTTTCTTTTTATAGATTTACTCATGAATATGTGAAATAAATATATGTATAGTTGGTGCTGACATTTGTTGTTTTATACATGCTGTCTCGAAATTTATACATTTTTATTATATAATTCTTTGCATGACAATGTTCAAAGGTTAAAGAAAGATAATTGGAGGACATAGTCGAAGCCTGATTCACGACAAAGAATTGTTAATAAGATGTAAGTTTTTATCTCTCTTCATATAATCCATTACGATGAGATTTAATTATTATGTTCTATATATATATAACATCCAAATCTTACTATTGAATTTGTCAGATAGTTAGATTTGATTCTTAAAATATGTAATAATAAATAAATTTTGTTAAAATTGTGATTTTCTCTCTTAACAACATTTGTGTTTGTATAATACAATATTTGTGTTTGTATAATTGTATTGATGTTGCCAACGAAAATGTCGACCTCAAAGTTTTCATCACTTATTTTTTCTTAATAACTATCATCGTAAAAAGTGAGATTTAGAGGTTTTGGTAACTCCACCAGAAAATTATAGTTTCTTAAGTTCTTATTCACTTTGATTAAGTGATGTACATAATATACTGATATCATCATATATATATCATCTGTGTAAATTTTACGGGAAGCTTTTTTTTTTCTTCATAATAAGTAGATGCAATGGAGTCAAATTCATTCGTCATAAACAAAATGAAGGTGGAAAAAAAAAAAGCTCTCAATTTTAATGTGGTTTGATGGGTGATTTTGAAAGTTATTTTATCATTTCATTTTACAAATTTTGGTTATTATCTGTGTTAATCTATAATTATCTTAGATGAAACTTTTTTTTTTTTGACAATGCAAATAAAGAAAAACTGGATTATTGTTTAATTAGATAAAATTTTGATCGATTAAGAGAGAGATGCAAAGTTAGATTTAGATCTGAATATCTGATCATCACTCAAATTTGGATGTTTTAAATTTTTTTGTAATCAGTGCACATTCATTTCCTAATACCACTTATTTTTTTATGAATGTTTGCAATAAGTAATGTGTTAATACTTAATAGCAGATAATAACACAATAGTAAATAACATCTTTTCAAAGGAGCTGTAGTTCTAATTGTAAAATTATGGACTTTTGTATATCTAAAATCCTTAATTGACAAAAAGATTTATAGAATATGAAACACTTTGGGTATACAAAATTATATTACACGATGTATTTTAAATATATATATATATTTTTAATAAAACCCGTGCATTTTGTTGGTGTTGGTTTTTCTTGCTTTCCACTCAAACTTCTTCCTTTTCCTTTTATATATATATATATATATTATGGACATTGATTAGGGCATGCATGTGATGTGATCAATCTTTGTAAGAAAAGACTTGTCATTTGTTTGATTGAAAAAATTAACCTCAAAAATAAGTTATCCATTATGTGATTATAAATTTTAGATTTAATGATAAACTTAAAAGTTATAGTAATGATATCCTAAGTTGTGGAATGTTAGTTTAATTCTGTTAGTATATATGTAACAAGTAAGATATGTTATAACTAACGTGTATTTACAACCGTATAAGTGAATTAGTACTTTATAAGTGTGATCAATGACCCGCCCTGGTTGATTTTGATTTTTGACAAGGCTAATGTGCAGGACCAATCCTAATGAAATTAAATTTTTGTGAGAATTGTTGAATTGTTTATGGTGTGTCACTAGCACCAAATGATGAAGAAGAGATGAGATTTGGTGGCAGACTGTTTGAGTTTTAATAATATATATATATAATATAATAAGTGAAAATTGCTGTTTATAGCCAAATAAATTATTGGAAAATTGTTTTTAGCCTTGTTTCATATTTTAATTGTTTATAACCATTTTGTAATAAATTCTTTCAATTCCTAGCCAAAATTACACAAATACCCCCACTAACATAATTTTTTAAAATTTTTAATTTTTTTTTCTTTTATTTATCTTCTCTTCCAGGAGACATGTTCTTCTCCTCTTTCCTTCTTTCTCTTCTTCTTCCTTCATTTTCAAATTCACGAAGCTTTGATTTTGACTTTTACAAAATATTTTGTCCTGGAAACTGAGATCATCAAGTAAACTTGGTTCTGGTTGTGTTATTGTAAAAATTTAGGTTGGATTTGGCAAGATCCATGAATTTTTCACGGAATCGAAAATTTCCAGAAGGTTTCACGTTTTTGTGAAAAAAACCAAAGGTTTCACGTTTTTGTGAAAAAAACCAAAGGTTTCACGAAATGTTGAAAAAAACCAAAGGTTTCACGTTTTTGTGAAAAAAACCAAAGGTTTCACGTTTTCAAAAACGTGAAACCTTTGGTTTTTTTCACAAAAACGTGAAACCTTTGGTTTTTTTCAACATTTCGTGAAACCTTTGGTTTTTTTCACAAAAACGTGAAACCTTTGGTTTTTTTCACAAAAACGTGAAACCTTCTGGAAATTTTCGATTCCGTGAAAAATTCATGGATCTTGCCAAATCCAACCCAATTTTTTACAATAACACAAAACCCATGTTTATATAAACTATAATTATAAAAAATAATGCAAAAACTTAAAGATTTTACACACATTAACCACTTCAAGAGCTAATCCTATTGATTTTCTCAAAAACTTCCCTAAGCAATCTCCCTCAAATCGGAAGAGTCGGAATCAAAGTCGGAATCAAAGTTTTGTAAAAGTCGGAATCAAAGTCGAAATAAAACTTCCATTCCAATTGATTTTGTAAAAGTCGGAATCAAAGTTTTTTTGAAGTTAAAAATGGAAGAAGAAGAGAAAGGAGAAAGAGGAGAAGAATGGAGGTCGTGGAAGAGAAGAAGAGTGGAGAGAAGGTTTTTTTTTAGATGGGGGCTTTTATATAGGGGCATTGCGGTAATAGCACAAAAAGTAGGCTATAAACAATTAAATTTTGAAAGTAGGTTATAAACGATTACTCGATGTTCTAAATGGTTAGAAATGAACTTGTCCCTTAATATAAGTGAAAGAGTAATTGGGCTTTTTATAAGAGGATACAGATGGGTCTCATTGGGCTTCTATTGGGCCTGTTCCTCTAGTGGAAACACTGACGTGACAAATCCAAACCCAACAGGCACATTACATAATTCTATTGGGCATTTTATTGTTATAAAATAAAATAAAAATAAATAAAAAACCTCAGAATAAGAATTGGTGCTAGTTATTTCTAAAAAATTACGATATTTGCACCCCTTAAAAATCGTATGTACACCCCCTTTTTTGTATGTAAACCCCATTAAATTTTTAAAAATCTTATATTTTGTAAGTACACACCACATATTACCTCAAATATCCTTTTTTTTTTATTGTTTTTTTCTTAGAAAAAAATTCTTTTAATTTTTGATCAATTATCATAATCTAATAAATTACAAAATAATAAAATTTCATCCACTCAAACAAAACTGAGTGTAAGAATCGGTTTCAAGTTTCAACAATCAATCTGGAAAAAAGCTACTCCAAAACAGATCAAAACTGAAAATAGGAATATAAGAGAAATAATTAACTCCATAGCTATAAACATATGGTATTCGGTTCTTATTTTAGAGATTTTTTTTATTTTTTTTTCCTTGACCGCAAAGCTTTCCTTCTGGTATTCTAATATTTTGATTCAATTCTCAAAGGGAAGAAGTTTTCCTCATAAGCAAATTTAATTCCTTCCAATATGGCATTTGATTGTCTCCACTTCCATCCTTCCCATACAAATCGAAGCAGCAGGGAGCTCCTTTTATTTTTTAATTAAACTAAATAGTTTTATGCCTTTAAGGGCAATGTTAGAATTATGAGAAAATTGCAAATTGGGGTGTAGATACAGTTTTAGAGTGGTGTAAATATCGTCACTCATTTCTAAATTAGGGTTTATCATCAAAAGTAAGTTCTTTTTTTTTTTTTTTTTGTGGCATTTATTTTTTTTAATAAATAAATATAGTCTAAGATATGGGTGTACATTAATGGGTGTACATTAATTAAATTAATTTGTCCTTATGGGTAAATTTGTATTGAGATATTTTTATAATTAAATTTTTTATTATAATATGAGTGTGCTTATCATATTTATGGGTGGCAATATTGGCACCCATTATAAGTAGCTCGATTAAAAGAATTCATTTTTTTATATATTTTTTTTTGGAGAGAAATCTATTTCTTCATTGTGATCTTTTATTATGTTTTCTTTTCCTTTTTTTTGTTTTTGTTTTTTTTTTTTTTTTTTTTTTTTTTGCTTACTGAGTTCTCATACATTTACAACTTGGAACGTAAATGTATTTAAATGTATTTATTTGTTCTCTATATTTACATCGAACATATAAGTGATTATAGACGTGAAAGTGTGTATTTATCTCCTCGAGTGTTTGATTGCATGGAATTTCTATTTTCTTTCTTTAGACAGAGGAAGCTCAGGTGATAGATGGATGAACTTGGGGCTCGAATCTTACCAATGAATAGTAAATGCAGCAAGAAAGAAGCAAACAGAGGAGCATGGAATGGATTAACACTCTTACCATTTATTTATTTAATGCATACAAAGAAATCATGATTCATGAACAAGCAGCAGCCACATCAATCAACAATGAAATAATATTTTGAAAGAGGCCGTCCTCTCTATCAACACAACACAGCTCATACATATATTTCATAGTATGGCTTCATGCATATATGTATATGATCATGATCTCCCCTTAATTCGTTTTAATCCCCTAATTCCCTGCATCAACATTGAGCTCAAGATTCTGGCATGATTTCAACCGATCATTATTATGACAGCCATTGGCATCTTCCTCTTCATCTGATAAGTATCTACAAATATTACACTCATCCATCTCAAACATCCAACTTACTAATCCTTCCCTCAATGATATCCTCATCTATGACTGTGACTGTGATACATTGTCTAAAGTCGTAGAAGAAGCTCGATCATCCAAAATTTTCTGAAACTGGGAATGATCAACAGAATTGGAAGCTGATTGAAAACTTGATATCGACTCATAACCCTTGGAAGACAAACTCATCATCTGAAGACTTTCAGTGACCAAATCAAGTTCGGAATCAAGGCGATGATTTTGACCAGATGTTGTTTTTAACCACGACAAACCAACACATCTATCCGTGCTTGAGTCAGATTGTGGAGTCTGTATAATGTTTCCGCTCCCCAATGTGTCCATAGTGAATGGAGAAATTTCCTCATCAATATCATCATCTGCCTCCCCCCTTCTTCCACACAACCCATTTTCAGAATTACTTAGCCAATGCATTGAGGCCTCAGTTAAAGGCACCATACCAAAGTCAAGCAAATTATTATCTCCTACGGTTAGAATCCCTCTAGACCTACATTTCCTCTTGTCAGTGACCCCAGACACTATTTACCCAACAACATAACAAGTAGGTGTGGTGGTTTTAGACACTAAAGCCGAGCCACCACTCTGTGTTTGAATCTCTGGAGACACTGGGCCTGAATAGGAGGTGATTTGTTGTTGTTACGACTAGTGTTTGACATTTTCTCATCTTCATCACCAATTTTAACCTTTTTATCAGCAGCAAAATCTAAACCTGACCCAGTTGCTATCTTAATCGAAGTAGTGAAATTCACATCACTAACACTACAAACTCCGAGCTCGGTCCTCCCAAGTGAAGGCTTATTTACAGGAGTGCCACTTGAGCTCAAAATTGGCAAATTTTTATGTTTTGATGCATTTTTGGAAGTGGGTTTTGACGGGTTTGAAGTAGATTTGGGGGTTTCAGTCAAGGCTCTATTGATAAAAGGAGTTCTACGACAGCTTGAATTGTTGCTCTGGTGGCGGTAGCGGCGGCGGTGTTGAGAGCTTGTAGTGGGCTCCTCGATCACTGTTGGTGCTAAAGCATATTAAAGCACTAATTCACTGCATTCATTAATTGCAGTTGCAAGTCAAAAAATCCAGGTGCAAGCTTCACATTGAAGAACTGACAACATTAAATTTCAATCTGAATTCTTCTTCTTGTTGGACAAGAATCTTGAAAACAGGGAAAGGGACATATTCTGTCAAATAGTCAAGAGATCATATATTTCTTATGCAACTGCCTTCTATCATTTGATTAATTTCCCAACTTTGAGGGAATGTTACACTGTAATCGGTAGTCTTGTATAATTTCAGTGACAAGAAGATATAACATTTCCCATACTAGGGAAGAATACTGATCAAAGCCAAAGAGAAGATAAGCACAAACTCTCAATTATATATTTGAAACTGCTAAAAGAACAGTTATACGTTTGCTTATGACGACTAACACAAATCTAGCGGGTTACTATGACAACAAACCTATATGCCAAATATCAAATCCATGGCTTTCGACACCAATGACTTTGTTGGGCAAGCAATGGAACCTCCCGACTGTCGTGCATTTGTACTTCCATTTTGAAGATAATTGGGACGAGAAGAGGATCTCAATGACTTCAGCTCTGATTTTCTGCTTGACGGAGGTGGAATAGTCATAAATCCTTGACTGTTAAGCCTTTCATTTAAAACCTGGTGTTGCATTAGATCCACTGGTTTCACGCCTACAATTAGTACTCTATTTATTTGCATTCCATTCTTGTTGAGAGCCTTCTAAGCATCAACATGATTCTGCTCACCAAAAAGTTAACTATAAGTTTTAAAACCAAACACTTCTGGCTGGAAATACGGGCACAAATCACATCATCACAGCAAATGCAAATTCAAAATGATATTGAGTGGAGATAGTGAGCAAAATAACTGGCACAACTTGACAACTTAAGGTATCCCATATAAGAGTAAATATATGTCATACTAGCATAAGTTTTAAAGTTCCTCCTTACCTTTTCTTATATATTAAAACTCAGAGAAAAAGGAAGAGGGAAAAACAAAGCTATTCCTTTGATTCAAGTTGAGTCCAGCCATTCATAATTGGGCTAAGAAATGACAACCAAACTCTATAATTATTTGGACTCTAAAACCTCGACTAAACCAATTTGGAAAACAGGGCATGAAAGCAAATCTAATCAAATTTTCATTGATAAACTGCAAATGAGCACATTCCTAAAATCAACACAACAGTTATATCATCATGCTGTAATTTTCAGCCTCCCTATCTTTCATGTGTTTCTAATTCTATGCAAGACCGCCAAGACAATCATAATATGGACCAAACGATAAAGCCATTAACTCACATTGAATCTTGAAATGATAAAGAGGAATGATTGCTTGAACAAAACACAAAAGCAAGTATTATCAGATCAATTTCAGTTCATTGATGAGAAGAAGAACCTGATACAGAATGTGCATCCAGGTTGCTTCCCTTGGACCTCGAACATGTTTCAACTTTCAAGATCACAACACATTTTTCAAACTCACGAGTTGGTATCAGTCGAGGAAAATCTGGAAGATTCAAGATTAGTGTTAAAGAGAAAACTCATGTGTTAAAGTAATCATACTATGTTATTAAAAAGCTACCAGGGGTTTTGGTCCTTTTGGATGCCTAGAATGAAATCCCTCCATTTTGTTATCAATAGCGCATGCATGGGACCATTGAATCAACTTTATGAAAATGTTATCAAAAAACGATTTCAATGTTAAATATTGTTGTCGGAGAAATCACAGTTTTGTGTGTGTGTGTGTGTGTATGTATATATATAGATGGTGTTTGATGCCTCCTTGCAACTACAAGATATCATGGGCACACCATATCTTAACACGGACATTCTTCATGAATTCATTACTTGAAACACTATGATTCATCAAACTTCACATAAATAAAGCCATGAGGTGAACTCATTCAGTATGTCTTGTAAAACGGTAAAACCTAATGGACTGATTTCAATGGTAGGACATCCAACAATCCTGTTGATATGCCAACCTATTGAATTCAATTTCCACTTGCCCCGCTAAGTTAAATATCCAACTGAATTTTGTTTTGTAGGCTCCAATCAATGGACAACACACTACAGATAAGATGACAAACTATTAAAGATAAAAGGGTGATATATCGATGAACAAATATGTAATTGAAAAGACTAATCAAAACAATACCAATGGCTTGGATGCGCTTGATTACCCATTCATTTCACCGAGTGTCGCAAATCTCAGCAGTGGTGGAGATGGCACAGCTATGGATGACCGGGATCAGGCCGAATGGGACTTGGCAACTTCGACGGAGAACGGCGTGTGCTCTTGCTTGATTGGCCTACTTTATTGGTTTGATTGGTTTGTTGATTTATTCTGCTGAAGCCAAGATTGGTTTTTTTTTTTTTTCTCTTCTCTTTCTCTTTTTCTTTTGTGGTCAATAGTTGATAATTCAATGTGAGTTGGGTAACTTTTCTTGGATTTTTTGAGACTTTGAGGAATACCTCTGATTTCAAGGCTCTTGCTTTTCTTTTGAAGAATAAGAAGAAAAACATGAGAAGAAGAGCACGTCCTCTGGCGTTTTTCATTTTTTATTTTTTCGAAAATATAAATAAAAATGAAAACAGTGTTTTTGGTTTCAATTTCAGATTCTGAAATCACGTTTGATAGCATATATTGAAAGCTGTATTTTAAAAATGGAAACAGTAAAAACGTGTCTAGTAGCTTCACTGAAAGTTGAATTATGAAAATGAAAACAGTAAAAACACGTCCGATAAATTAACTGAAACATCAAAAAATGAAGAACTTCTACATATGTATTTGACTCTCTCATCTCTTTAAAATATTTTTATAAGATCATAATATTTATTTTCATCAACTTAAATTTATCACCTACAATCCAACAATTTCCATCCCAACACACATGGTAGTTAAGGCGTCACTTGGTGAGTAGACACATATTAACTGGTACGTATCTCTCTTGCCCATGTATTCAATCGCCAATTAATGTGTGTCCACTCACCAAGTGACACCTTAGCTGCCACGTGTGTTGTGATGAAAATAGTGAGATTGTAGGTAAGATGTGTAGCATCACTGTTTTTGTAAGATCCTTTATTTGTGTTGGCTTGATTCCATTGCAAAACTCTCTTTATTTGTATTAGTTGTTGCTTAGGTGATTCTTAGAAGAAAGAAGCCTCAAAGTTGAAGAAGCAACATCTCGTGCAAATCTTGTCTTCAAAGGGAACATCGCATACTTGGATGCTAAGGTATCAAGATTCTTCTTCCTCTTGCAAGGCATAGGCGCACACACACACAATTCATATATGTGTGTCCCTGCATCATAGTTCAAACATTTGGTATAACACTTTCTCACTCATTTAGTATGCACATGCATTTATCTCTTTATTGACAATCTTGTAGAATTGCATGTTTTCTCACTATCTCTTAGATATGGCATGCTTGTGTTGCATAGTGTTTATTTGTTTGTGTTTCTTGTGTTTTGGACTTAAACATGATCTTATTTGATTCCTTATTGAGTTCCGATCATTTTGGTTACTCATTCGTTAAGTTTCGAGTCCATACGACGTAGTTATGCTACTTTGCATTCTTATTCATTGAGTTGTGTTCATCATCATTTTCCGAGATGAATTCTCAACCATTTGTCAAAGTTTCATAGTCTTCGTTGTGCGTGAGGGAGTTACAGTTTGTAATCTAAAAACAAATTCAAATTCAGAGTTCGGATGTCCGAATACGACTGAAGAACAGGTGCGCGGGAGAAGCAAGCTGGCCGAAGGCCATGGCTTGGCCACCCCGTGTGGAGGCTGTGTGCCACACGGCCAGACCACCCCTCTGGTCCCGTGTGCCACACGCGCCCCACACAGGAAGAGGGTGATGTGGCCGTGTTTGATTGGTTTAAAAATCTCTCATTTCTCCTTCCTTTAAATACCTTTCCTTCCCTCCATTTCCAAGAACTTGAAGAACATCAAAAACGAAATTTCTGCAGATTTCTTCAATATTTTTGTTTTCTTATTTTGATCATAACTCTCTCATACGAACTCGAAATTGAGTGATCCAAAAACCAAAATTGTTGGTCTTGAAGAGAGCTATAAACCGCATATAGTTTTAGAGCCATTTGACTTCGTCAGTTTTCCCAGCACACTGATTTCAGTCCGAGGTTCTTTGGTTGTATGTGAAACTTCTTCTCTTTCAACTTCTCTTGATCATCTCTTTGATTCTTTATAATTGATTGTTGGAATATGTTGAGAAGTATGTTAGATCATATGCAAGAGTTGTATAATTGATTAGTTAATTGAGTTTAGCTTTATGATCTCTCTTGAACATATTTTTGCTAGACTTGATTTTGCTTGAAATTGCTTCTAGAAATTGATTGTATGATATGCTTCATGTTATCTTCTAGATTCAATTTCATGATCTAAGAACTAGGTTTTTAGTGTGATATATTGAATATTCATACCTTGTTCTTATTGATATACATGCTTTGATTTCTAGGTATTTTTGTGATTGATTGTTGAAAGCATATCCTAGAATGTATGTAAGCATGTTCATAGAGCTTGATTGATTATCTAGCTTTATTTGTATGCAAGTGATTCATCTTCTTCTTACTTTCATTATTGATCATCTCTTTAATTTTCTTAATTGATTGATGAAAAGTAATATGAATGATGTTAATTCACATGCTTAGGTTTCTAGATATATTTTGTGATTGAGTTGTAATAGCTTTATTCTAGATTTGATCTCTAGTTGCATGTTCATAGAGTGTGTTTGATCTACTTGCTCTATTTGTTTGTGATTGCATCATATTGCTTGTGTGCACTTCACTTAGATCATTGTCTTGTGAAAGGTTGAAGTCTCTTGTTCAGATGAGTGAAGCCTTAATTTGAGCAAGAAGATTTGGCTAGGAAAGGATTCCGGATAGCCAAGCAAGAAGCCTTAGTTAGGATCAAGAGGATCTGATAACTAAGCAAAAGTCTTAGCAAAGAGTTGCGTACTCCGAATGGTTGAGCTTGGGTAGCTTGACTAGGATCCTAGTGATCTAGATTGCTAAGCGAGGAAATCTTCCTAGAGGCTTGAGAGCCTTGGATAGGGAGTTGCTCTCTAGAGGTGTAGGACACATCTTGGATAGAGAGTAGGCTTTGTGAATCACTAGCCCGAGGGTTGTTTAGGATTTGATAGCTTGAAGTGGATATCATAGTGTTGATAGCTTTGAGTGTGTAAGTCCTTTTCGTATAGTGGATTTGCTTTGCCGGTGGTTGTGGATTCAACCCGTGGATGTTTCCTCTTTGAGGTTTTACCACGTAAAAACATTGTGTCTCATTTTCGCTTTATATTTCTTTATCTTCCATATATTCACTTATATTGATTCTCTTGTATATTGATGATTCACATGTATTGATTCTTTCTATACAATTGTTATATCATTTCAAGTATTCATTTCATTCTTATATTCCGCATTTTTGAATATTGGAAGAATTTGGGACTATACCTATTCACCCCCTCTAGGTATATTATACACTATTGCTTTAAAGGGAATTTCAATTAGTATCAGAGCAGGTGTCTAAAACTAATTAGATAGATCCATATTATAGTGTTTGTGTTTTTGTTTTGTTGTATTTTGTGTATATTCCATTTTTGTAGCTATGGGTGATTCGATGCCGGAAGGTGCTTCAAGTGGTAGACCTCCACTAATGAATAGTGGTAACTACTCCTTTTGGAAAATAAGGATGAAAGCTTACATTAGATCCATTAATGAAAAAGCATGGATGAGTGTTGAGGAAGGTTATGAGCTACCTACCAAAAGGATTGAAGATGGCACTATGATTTCGAAGCCTAGAGCCGAATGGACGACCATTGATTTTGATAATGCTAAATGGCATCATCGGGCGGTGAATGCTATTTTTGGAGGTGCAGATAGTACTCAATTTATCTACATCCAAAACCTTGAATCGGCAAAGGAAGCATGGGATACTTTGCAAACTACTAATGAGGGTACATTATCGGTTCGAAAGTCTAGAGTACAAATGCTTACTTCTCAATTTGAAAGTCTTGTTATGAATGAGGATGAGAAGTTAGTAGACTTCCAAACTAGACTCTTGAGTATCACCAACCAAAGTCAAACTTTGGGAGAGCCATATCCACAAGAGAGAATTAATTGGAAGATCTTGAGATCCTTGCCTAAGAGATTTAATGCAAAGGTGACCGCTATTGAAGAAAGCAAGAATGTCGATCTTATGAGGGTTGATGAGCTTCTTGGGTCTCTACAAACTTATGAGCTTGGGTTCAAGCCGAAGATTGAGGGTAAAGGGATAGCATTCAAGGTAACCAATGAGAAGAGTGAAGATGATGTGGCTAGTATGGTGAGAACTCTCAAGAAATTTGTAAAGAACATATGTTCTAAGAGAGAGGAAGTCAAGAAGAAGATCACTCCAAAAGAAGTGGTAGATTGCAAGGATAAATCTAAGAAGAAGCTAATTCGATGCCATTGATGCAATGGGATTGGATTTATCTCTTCCAAATGTGCTAATGGGAAGAAAGAGTCTAAGAAAGGCTTAGCAATGGCGGCTTCTTGGAGTGATGTGAGTGTGAGTGATGTAGAAGAGGAAAAGGAATCCTCGAATGAACAAGATTATATTAGCAATTACATTGCTCACCCGGCTATATATGGAGGAAGATTTGAGGATAGTAGTGAAGACTCCTCAAGTAATGAGGAAAGTGAAAACTTTTCAAGTAGTGAAGATATTGAAATCTCCTCCTATGATGAAGAGTTAGAAGCCTCCCCAAATCAAGATTTTATAAGCTTCAACGACAATATCCTTCAACAAAATAATGAAGAGAACAACAAGTTGAAGTTGATAAATGCCAATTTAGTGGTGATAATTAAAGCTCTTGACAATGAAAAAAAGAATATCTTTAGAGAAGATGAGCAAGCAAAGTGAAGTCATCAAGGAGCATGAATATACCATTGAAAAGTATTTTTCAAAGGTAAAGGAAAGTGCTCAAGAGATAGATGATCTAAATGAAGACTTTACTATGAAGTTGTTTGCCATGGAAGGAGAGATTAAGCAAAAAGAGAACTCTTTGACTATTATGAAGTTAAAGGAGTGTGAGCTAAAAGATGAAGTCAAAACTCTCAAAGAGTCTATTAATGGCATGAAGATTGGAGTCATTAAGCTTGACAAAGTGATAAAACTTGGAAAGCATCATGGAGATATGAGTGTCTTGGGTTATGTAGAAGAAGTTAAGAAGACTCCTACAATCAAGAACAAGTCAAGAAATTCCAAGGAGAAGAAAGACTCAACTACCATTCATTCCAACATCAAAGACAAAGAAAAGAAGAGCTATGGAACTTCTCAACCAACTTCTCAACCAAATCATGCACACTCAAAAGGTAACTTTTCTAAATTCATTCTGGTTTGTCATTATTGTAATGTGGTTGGTCACATTAGGCCTAAGTGTTATGAATATGTTAGGCAATGCAAACTAGGAATTGTGGAACATGATAAAAATGTGAAAAAGTTACCTAATCATTCTCCTAAGCATGAGTTTAAGTCTAGAGCTAGACATAACTGTTGGGGTTTTTGCCCTAAAGCTTGTAATTTGTAAATGTGAATTGAACATAAATAAGAGAAGTAGTTTATTCATTCAAATTGTTTCATACATTTATAATAACATGTGTACTTAACATCCAAGATTGCCGGATGTAATTTCAAACTGAGTATATGAATGTCATATACAGATGGATTCAGTTTGAAACGAGCAATCTAAAGAGTCCGTAGATAGCAAATAAAGCTGGGTACTTTATTTGGGGTCAATCTATAGCCGCGGTCCATTCCGTAATGTACGGTGATCTTATCCTAGATCATTCATATGGAGATATGAGAATGGAGGCACCTTATATGATTTGATCATATCGGACTGGGCCATGATCTATATGAATCTCTCACCAAGATCCGTTAAAAGATGAGATTCATATATATCAACAAATGATGGCTATATATGGGTGATCTTAATCCTGAGTGTCTTATCGACTCCTTCAGGTTAGATCGTGGTTTTTGATATACCAAGGGTGAGATCGGAGTTGCATTCCCGGTCAATAACTTCGTATGTTGGAATCTCGGTTTGGCTTGTGGCTGGGAAGGTCTGCACACAATAGTGGAATCTACTCATTCTTGTGAGAAGTAGATAGTAGTTCCCTTAAGGGTTGATTCGGGGCTTGAACAATATGAGTGCTCTCCTAATTCCGTAAGGAATGTAGGATTTATTGTTGATTAGAGAATCAATGGTACTTAATGGAAAGATATAATTAGAGGGGTATAACGGACATAATGACCCAGCTCTAATTATGAACTACCTGTGGAGGATCATACCATATGTAATAGCTATATCAAAGAACACCAAAAGTTATTGGTTTGTGTAAAAACGTCTACAGTTGAGAGAGTGCAACTTCGGGTTTTTAGTGGAATAACACTGAAGTTAATAATCATGAAAAATTAATTAAAGAGTTTAATTAATTATTTCTAAGGATTATTGGAGCTCAAAATACTGTGGGTCCATTAGGTCCCCTTGCTAGCCCGATCGATTTAGGTAACAAGGGTCACGGTTAATTAATTGGATTGTCCAATTAATTGTGTTACAAAAGTAACACGTGTCTATTCGGGAATTAATTGAATAATGTGATTATTCAATTAATGAATATTAATGATTATGTTAATTAAATAATTAGATTATTTAATTGTGTAATTAATCATTAGATGGAGGGTGTTGATTGATATTTAATTTTGAAAGAAGAAAAAATAATTTGATTATTTTATTTTCAATTAATTAAATATTTAAATTTGAATTTAAAAGAGTTTTTGAATTCAAATTAAATCAAATAAATTAATTAATATCTTCAAAAGATATTCGATATCTAAAAAGATTTTATTAATTAGTTTAAGTTTAAAATATATATATATGATATATATGTTATTTTGAATGATTGATTTGGTATTAGATACTAAACAAAATACAACACCAAAAGAAGAAAAAGAAAGTGATGCGGCCAAAGACAAAAAAAAAAGTTTTTTTATTTTATTTTATGATTTGATTTCATCCTAGGCTGGCCGAATTCTCCATACACAAAACAAGAGTTGTTTTGTGTTGTTTTTTCTACCTCCATACAGGTTCCTGAATACCGTGACGCGCCCACATGCCGTTGCCAGTTCCGGGAGATAGCGAGGAAGATCAAGTGGTACAAATCAGGAGTAGATCGAATTAAAGTGAAGGAGCCTACAAACGTTGGTATGGAATCGTTTTCATCTCTTTCTTATCGTATTTGATTATTACTGTACAAATAGGTTTAGTTATGATTGCATAAAAAAAATTTAAAACCCTTCCGCTGCGCAATCTGTTAACCTGGGTACCTACAATTGGTATCAGAGCCAATTTTTGTACAGTATAATCGAATTCGATTGCTCCTGATTGCATGTATGAATGTGTAGGCACTTTTCTAATGATTGTATGGTGTTTATAATTTTTATTTATTTATTTATTATAAACATGGTTGATCGTTAATTGTATGGTACAATGAGTTTAGGGTTCAATTTTTTTTTTTAATGGTTGTAATGTTAATGTAATATTAATCCCGGGATGTAATTTTAATATTTTTATTTTCTGCTATATTTTCTTTGCTGTAAGTTTTTTGTTATATATTTTATTGTAAAATATGTACGAAAAAATCAGTCGAAGAAGACGAAGAAATCGAATGTGTGTTGGACACACAAAAGGCGGTGCAGTTGCACAAGTCACTTGAATTATTATTATTATTATTTTTTTTTTGCAACATGTTGTTGCTTGTGCAAGTGTTGCACGTGTATTTTTTTTTAAAAAAATTAAAAGCAAGAAGTTGGGTGATGCAAATACTGCAACATACAATATTTAGCATTGATTATGCAATTGTGCATGAGTGTGTGCTGCGCACAATTGTTGTGTGCATGCGCAACATGCTGCAGCAGTGCACAATTGTTGTGCATGTGTGTGCTGGGCACAATTGTTGTCTGCATGCGCAACATGCTGCAGTTATGTACAATTGTTGTGCATGTGTGTAGCAAGTGCGTGCGGAGTGCAGCAGTCAAGTAATATTTGGGCTTTACGGGATTTAATCCATGAGATGGATCCAATTAAATAAATCAAGTTGGACTTGATTTTTGGGCTTGAAAGATGCAGAAGATATTAAAGATGGACTTGAAGATGGATTACAAGAAGACCAAGGAATGCCTTGGATTAATCTTTTGTAATTAGATTTTTTTTTTTTTTAAGTTAGATAACCCATTGCACTCGATCAACTCATGTATGCTTCTATTATGAGATGATTAAAGCATTGCCATGTATATACATATCATTTAGATTAAGTGTGCCTACACATATATATGTTGATATGTCATACATGCATTATAGTCATCTATATTATGTGTTTATTTTTTTTAATTTGATTAAATTGGGTAATTCACATAATTGGCTATATATTAATGGGATTAGTTTTTAGGAGTAAAAACTTGGTAATTCTCATTAATCACTAATCTAATTTTTAAAGAGTTTAATTACTTAGATTAGTAGGGTCCTTTATTATTTATTAGGATTAATTTGATTAAGCCCCTAATAATAATTAGACCTAATAATGTGTTTAGTTTTAATAGTTAAAACTTGGTAAATACATTTTTAATAATTCTAGTCTTAGTAAATAGTTTACATAGATTAGAATTATCACTAATGAACTAGATTTTTAAGAGTTAAAAATCAAATTAGTTTATTAGCTATTGGAATAGGATTCTAATAAATTGTGATTAATGCACTTGACGCTTAGATTGAAATTAGCCGTTTAATCTAGTTTTATCTAGGTGCATTAATATTAATAGAAAACCCTTATTATAAAATAGTGAGTGGGAGAGGGATGTATGACATTATATCCAACGGTCTCCATCATTAGTTCAACACCGTAAGATTCGAGTGGGGTCTCGTGACGGCATTGTTTTCGTCCTCCCTAAGGAGGGTTTCCATAAGAATCAATATCAAGGTTTTAATTAAATTGGTTAATTAGAAACCTGACTGAAATATACGATGGTTGAATGTTAGAGGAATAAGAGTTATTTCGGTATAACATTTGATTGAGAATGTCTCGATCCAACATGCAAGAATTTGACTAACCCTAAGGCGGCACTTGCTTGTGGTATGTTGGATTGTCGTGGCGTATAAACATTTTTTTGGGTTGTTCTTGTTCATTAAACATTTTCATGCATCATGTTTAATCTTATGCCGAACATTCGCACATGTTTTGAATGTATGAATGAATGAATTCTTTATTTATGTTTTTTCAGCCATGTCAACTGCACTATTACAAATCATAGCCAATGACAAATTAACTGGTGATAACTGCACTAAATGGAAACACAATATCAATGCAATTTTGGTCACCAAGGACCTTAAGTTTGTGCTTACGGAGTAATGTCCTCCAACGCCTACTGCCAATGCCGCACGAACTGTTCATGAGGCATATGAGAAATGGGTCTCATCAGATGAGAAAGCCCGAACATATCTGTTAGCAAGTATGACAGATGTGCTTGTCACTAAGCACAAAGCAATGGGTACTGCATTTGAAATAATGGAGTCATTGCAGGCTATGTTCGGGCAACCCTCTGAGCAAAAGCGGCATGAAGCTGTTCGTTCCGCTATGCTCGCTCGTATGAAAGATGGAATATCAGTTCGGGAACATGTCCTAAACATGATGTCCTATATCAACATGGTAGAAATCAATGGTAGGGCTATTGATGAACCCAGTCAAGTGAGCATCATATTGACGACTCTTCCAAAGAGTTTCGATCAGTTTAAAAGCAACTATGGGATGAACAAGTTAAGGTTCAGTTTGACTAATTTGCTTGATGAGCTCACTATCTTTGAGTCCATAACGAAGGACAACAAAGATAAGACCGGTGAGGCAAATGTTGCTGAACCATCTTCTTCTAGATCAAAGAAAAGAAAGATGTTTGCTGGAAAGGCTAAGCGTAAGCCCAAACCCAAGAAAGCCCAAGGCAAGAAGAAAAAGGCAAAAAGTAAATGTGATTTACTTGTTCTTGAATCATGTATAGTGGAAGATGATTCTTCACCCTGGATAGTTGATTCGGGGGCCACTAACCATGTTTGTTCTTCTATGCAATGGACTGAATCTTGGACACAGCTTGAGGAGGGATCCTTTTCTATGCGTGTTGGGTCAGGGGATGTCGTGTCAGCCTGAGCAGTGGGTGTAGTTAGACTACATTTTGGAAGTTGTTTCATTATTTTGGATAATGTATATTTAATTCCTGGATTTACTCAAAATTTGATTTCAGTTTCAAAGTTGTTGGAACAATTATATTCTGTTTCTTTCAATAATAAGTCTGTTACTTTCAATAATAAGTCTGTTATTATTGCAAAGAATGGTTTGAATATATGTTCAAGATTAAACGAAAACAACTTGTATGTTTTAAGGCCATTAATACATACTACACTACTCAACGCTGAATTGTTTAAAGTTGAAAAACCTAAAACAAAACGACAAAAGATTTCTCCAGAAAACGAAACGTATCTATGGCATCTAAGACTTGGCCATATCAAACTTGACCGGATAGATAGACTAGTGAAAAGCGGACCTTTAAGTGAGTTAAAGGTTGGCACCTTACCTGTCTGCGAATCCTGTTTAGAAGGTAAAATGACCAAGAGACCTTTTACTGGAAAAGGGCTGAGAGCTAAAGAACCACTATAGCTTATACATTCAGACGTCTGTGGACCGATGAATGTTAAAGCAAGGGGTGGTTATGAGTATTATGTCACCTTTATATATGACTACTCAAGATACAAATATGTCTACCTAATGCAACGGAAGTCGAAAACTTTTGAAAAGTTCAAAGAATTTCGAGCTGAAGTTGAAAATCAGTTAGGAAAGACTATCAAGACTCTACGATCAGATCGTGGAGGTGAGTACCATAACCAAGAGTTTGAAGACTTCATGGTCGAGTATGGGATAGTGTCCCAACTCACAGCTCCTAGTACACCTCAGCAGAATGGTGTCGCAGAGAGGAGAAATAGAACCCTAATGGAAATGGTGAGATCTATGATTAGTTTCTCATCGTTACCAAATTCCATTTGGGGATATGCATTACAAACAGCGACATACATTTTTGAATGTAGTGCCATCCAAATCTGTTCCTAAGATTCCTCTAGAGTTGTGGAATAGTCGTAAAATTAGTTTGCGACATTTCCGCATATGGGGGTGTCCAGCACACATTCTGAAGAATAGAAGTGGAAAGCTAGAACCCAAGTCTGTGGTCTGCTTGTTTGTAGGATACTCCAAGGAGACCAGAGGTGGATACTACTATAGTCCTGAAGATAACAAAGTGTTTGTATCGATAAATGCAACATTTCTTGAGGATAACTACATTAGTGACCATAAGCCTCGTTCTAAAATTGTATTGAATTAGTTGGAGCCTGGTGAGACCAGTTCTCAGTCAACAAGAGTTGTTGATCCATTAACATCTGAGAGTCAGATGATTCCTAGTCAGGATATACTACCACTTAGACGTAGTGAGAGGGTTGTGAGACAGCCTGAACGCTATTTGGGTGTAAGTGAGAGATAAGATGTTGTCTCTGCTGATAGAGTGGATGATCCATTGACATTTAATAATGCAATGGAAGATCCTGATAAAGAGGAATGGCTTAAAGCCATGAATCTCGAGATGGAGTCCATGTACTCTAACTCAGTCTGGGAACTTGTAGACTTACTGGATGGGGTGAAACCCATAAGGTGTAAGTGGATCTACAAGAGAAAAAGAGGAGTAGACGGGAAGGTAGAGACCTTCAAGGCAAGGCTAGTGGCCAAGGGTTATACCCAAAAAGAGGGGGTCGATTATGAAGAGACTTTCTCGCCAGTAGCCATGTTTAAGTCTATTCGGATTCTCTTATCCATTGCCGCCTATTTTGATTACGAAATTTGGCAAATGGACGTCAAGACTGCATTCTTAAATGGCTATCTTGATGAGAGCATCTACATGATACAACCAAAGGGATTCGTGTCTCCAGATCAAGAGCAAAAAGTTTGCAAGTTGCAAAGATCCATTTATAGACTTAAGCAAGCATCTAGATCTTGGAACATAAGGTTTGATGATGTGATCAAAACCTATGGGTTTGAGCAAAATGTTGATGAGCCTTGTGTCTACAAGCGCATCATTGACAAGAAAGTAGTTTTCTTGGTCCTATATGTAGATGACATCCTACTAATTAGAAATGACGTGGGAGTATTGTCTGATGTAAAGGGCTGGCTGGCTGGCCAGTCAATTCCAAATGAAAGATTTGGGAGAGGCGAGTTATGTTCTAGGGATCCAACTTATAAGGGATCGCAAGAACAAATTTATAGCACTGTCTCAGGCATCGTATATCGATAAAATTCTTATGCGATTTTCGATGCAGAACTCTAAGAAAGGTAATTTACCTTCCAGGCATAGAGTTCACTTGTCCAAGGAACAGTGTCCTAAGACACCTCAAGAAGTTGAGGATATGAGACGTGTTCCCTATGCGTCAGCAGTAGGTAGTCTCATGCATGCTATGTTATGCACGAGACCGGACATCTGCTTTGCAGTGGGAGTAGCCAGCAAATACCAGTCCAACCCAGGATTGGATCATTGGGTTGTTGTCAAGACTATTCTCAATTATCTTCGGAGAACGAGAAACCATATGCTAGTGTATTCATGACAGGATTTGATCCCATTAGGATGTACGTATTGCTGATCCATTTACGAAGACCTTAACGGCTAAAGTGTTTAAAGGTCACCTAGAGGGTCTAGAGTTACAAGATATGTCTCACATGCTTTAGTGCAAGTGGGAGATTGTTGGGGTTTTTGCCCTAAAGCTTGTAATTTGTAAATGTGAATTGAACATAAATAAGAGAAGTAGTTTATTCATTCAAATTGTTTCATACATTTATAATAACATGTGTACTTAACATCCAAGATTGCCGGATGTAATTTCAAACTGAGTATATGAATGTCATATACAGATGGATTCAGTTTGAAACGAGCAATCTAAAGAGTCCGTAGATAGCAAATAAAGCTGGGTACTTTATTTGGGGTCAATCTATAGCTGCGGTCCATTCCGTAATGTACGGTGATCTTATCCTAGATCATTCATATGGAGATATGAGAATGGAGGCACCTTATATGATTTGATCATATAGGACTGGGCCATGATCTATATGAATCTCTCACCAAGATCCGTTAAAATATGAGATTCATATATATCAATAAATGATGGCTATATATGGGTGATCTTAATCCTGAGTGTCTTATCGACTCCTTCAGGTTAGATCGTGGTTTTTGATATACCATGGGTGAGATCGGAGTTGCATTCCCGATCAATAACTTCGTATGTTGGAATCTCGGTTTGGCTTGTGGCTGGGAAGGTCTGCACACAATAGTGGAATCCACTCCTTCTTGTGAGAAGTAAATAGTAGTTCCCTTAATGGTTGATTCAGGGCTTGAACAATATGAGCGCTCTCCTAATTCCATAAGGAATGTAGGATTTATTGTTCATTAGAGAATCAATGGTACTTAATGGAAAGATATAATTAGAGGGGTATAACGGACATAATGACCCAGCTCTAATTATGAACTACCTGTGGAGGATCATACCATATGTAATAGCTATATCAATGGACACCAAAAGTTATTGGTTTGTGTAAAAACGTCTACAGTTGAGAGAGTGCAACTTCGGGTTTTTATTGGAATAACACCGAAGTTAATAATCATGAAATATTAATTAAAGAGTTTAATTAATTATTTCTAAGGATTATTGGAGCTCAAAATACTGTGGGTCCATTAGGTCCCCTTGCTAGCCCGATCGATTTAGGTAACAAGGGTCACGGTTAATTAATTGGATTGTCCAATTAATTGTGTTACAAAAGTAACACATGTCTATTCGGGAATTAATTGAATAATGTGATTATTCAATTAATGAATATTAATGATTATGTTAATTAAATAATTAGATTATTTAATTGTGTAATTAATCATTAGATGGAGGGTGTTGATTGATATTTAATTTTGAATGAAGAAAAAATAATTTGATTATTTTATTTTCATTTAATTAAATATTTAAATTTGAATTTAAAAGAGTTTTTGAATTCAAATTAAATCAAATAAATTAATTAATATCTTGAAAAGATATTCGATATCTAAAAAGATTTTATTAATTAGTTTAAGTTTAAAATATATATATAGATGATATATATGTTATTTTGAATGATTGATTTGGTATCAGATACTAAACAAAATACAACACCAAAAGAAGAAAAAGAAAGTGATGCGGCCAAAGAAAAAAAAAAGTTTTTTTATTTTATTTTATGATTTGATTTCATCCTAGGTTGGCCGAATTCTCCATACACAAAGCAAGAGTTGTTTTGTGTTGTTTTTTCTACTTCCATATAGGTTCCTGAATACCGTGACGCGCCCACACGCCGTTGCCAGTTCCGGGAGATAGTGAGGAAGATCAAGTGGTACAAATCAGGAGCAGATCGAATTAAAGTGAAGGAGCCTACAAACATTGGTATGGAATCGTTTTCATCTCCTTCTTATCATATTTGATTATTACTGTACAAATAGGTTTAGTTTATGATTGCATAAAAAATTTTAAAAACTCTTCTGCTGCGCAATCTGTTAACCTGGGTACCTACAATAACATCTCTAAGTTTTTCCCAGTTTGTCATTTTTGCAATATTGTAGGGCATATCAAACCTAAATGCTACAAGTATATTAGACAATGCGAACTAGGGAATGCGATGCATGCTAGTGAGGTGAAAAGACTTCCTTTGGTTGTTTCTAAACGTGTTAGGGCATTATAGACTATGCATGATAAACATGTTAATGAAAAGAAATCAATAAGGAAAGTTCGGGTTAAGAAGAATAATGTGCATGATTGTGAAATAGATAAATCTTCTTTGAAAGTTTCTAAACATGATAATAGCTTTGATGCTTTGAGAAATGTGCATATTGATCATATTCAAGTGAAGAAACCTACAAAGAAAATTTGGGTTGAAAAGAATAACATGTATGTTAATGATAATCATGTTAAGAAAAATGTTGAGAAGAAATTGGTTAAGAATAGTGTTAACCATGATCATTTGAAGAATCTTGATGAAATATTTGTGCGTGGCAATAATGATGAGTTTGATATGAGTGATATTTTCATAAAGAAGGTAGTTGATGATTTATCTTCTAGATTTCATATTGCTATGCGTAATGATCATGATTTTGTTTGTATTGGTTCACCTAAGACCAATATGGTCAAAGGTGAGTGCTCTCATGCTTGATTGAGTAGCACATATGAGAATATTTTTGTTTTTGTTTGATAAGAATTCTAAGTTT
This sequence comes from Acer campestre, assembly GCA_954870605.1. Classification (NCBI taxonomy): domain Eukaryota; kingdom Viridiplantae; phylum Streptophyta; class Magnoliopsida; order Sapindales; family Sapindaceae; genus Acer; species Acer campestre. Next base: position 5,480,821 of record OX940812.1, read on the forward strand.
GATGCTTGACTAAGCTATTTGTAATGTGCTAGGTCTAGTATTCAAACTTGGTGTCTCTAATCAATTCATGAACTAAATATTCTCATAATCACTATGATAGTCAAAATTTGTTGATTAACTTTAAAGAAGTTGTATTTTGAAATCTATTTGGTGAAATTTTTTGTTAAGACTTTTAAAGAAAGTCATTTTCATGTAATTGTTTGTGTTGAAAGTGTTTGGCCTTTATTCTTTTGGGATAACACACCAACAACTTGTTGTCATGAGGACAAACAAGCCAAGAGAGCTCATAAAAAGAGCGAAGGCCTTTCATTGGTGAAAAAGCTTGCTAAGGTATTTCTCTATTCTAAAAGCTTGCTTTTTGTTTCATCGTTTTAACTCTATATATGCATGACATCATTGCACATAGTTATTAGACATCATTTCATTAGAGAACTTGTTGAATATTCTATTGTTACTCTAAAGCAATGCCTACTAAATAATCAACTTGCGGGTTTGTTCACTAAGCCCTTGGACATAAGAGGTTTAAAACTCTTTAAAGATTCATTGGCATGATTTATGTTGATTATTGTCTATGTGTAATTGCGGGTGGCTTGATGAGCAAAACTTTATTTGTATATCTTTGAGAGCTACTCACTTGAGAAGTAATGATCTTAAGTTAATAACTCTTATTGTTTTTAGATCATGCACTTGAGCTTAAAAAAAAAAAAAAAAAAAAAAAATCTTATTTTTGAAAAGTGCACAAATGCTTCTCTTATATGTTTTAGTTTTGAGTATATGTGATTGAATATGTGTAGATAATGGATGCATCTAGAAGCCTATTGCTTAGTACATGATAAATGACCTATGATATATATCAATTTTGCTTCGGCACTACATAATATTCAACGAGCACCCTCTTGGAAAGGGCTATATGCATTGGTTGTGAAGCTGCCCAATGTTGGAAAGGGCTACGCCTTTGTGTTGAGTGAAAGCCGCCAAGAGGTGTATATGTTTTTGTTAGAAAAATCAAAGAAGCGTTGAAAAGAATCATTAAATTTTTTTTTTTTTAAATCTTTGATTCTAAGCCTAAAAGAAATGAAAATCAAAAGGCTTAATGGTGTATAGTTAAGAATTATGAAAAGCTCAGGTTGACAAATAGAAACGGGAAAACGAGCCATATGCACACACACGCTCACATGTTGATAACTATTCTTTTAAAGCAAAAATCCGGATGAATATCGGTTTAACCTATTTTTGGAAACGCTTTAGTTGGATAGGTGTGGAAAATTGTTTGCATGTTGATATCACAATTACTCCTTCTATATATGTGAGAAGCATTCACACACACACATATTTTGCTTATGTGCTTGATTCATTAGCAATGTGAGAATATTTTTGAGAGATTAATGAAAATCTATGATTCTCTCTTGGACTTTGAAAAGTGATGAAATATTTTCTCTTATTGCTTGAATGTGTGAATGTATGAGTCCCTTGTGAACAAATCTACTTGGTGATAATATGTGGAGCATATGTTAAGGGGGAGCTTTAGTTTATTCAACTACGCTTTCTATATGATTTGTTTGCTTAATATCTCGTTAATTATCTCTTGTGCCCTTTGTCTATTCCTTGACAAAAAGGGGGAGAAATTGTATACCTCACCTTGTTTAATATGGGGGAATCCATGTTTGACATAGGGGAGATTTGTATACCTCACATTTGTGCTTATTAGAGACTTTGTCTTAAGGGGGAGAATTCTTGTCCTAAGGGGGAGAAAAGAATTCTTGCCTTATTTGTGTTAAGGTTTTTAAGGAAGAGCTTTTAATGTGATAACATTTATTCACTTGAGATCATGCATTGTTTGTTAGAGATAAGGGAAGTTTTATTTTGCTTATGTGATAATTTCTCACCATTCTTCTTTGGAAGAAGTTCTCTTGTTGGTTGTTTCTTTTCTCATAGGTACTTTGAAGCTCAAAGAAGGGATTCTTGAAGACTCAAGAAGACTTGAAGATCTTTTAGTCTAGGGATCTCTTTGTAATGTCAGGATGAGAGAATGCTATCAACATTGAGTTTATTGGAGTGATCAATGTATGGTGAGGATGAGGTTTTGCCATGGAATAGCCAAAGGGGGAGATTGTAAGATCTTTTATTTGTGTTGGCTTGATTCCATTGCAAAACTCTCTTTATTTGTATTAGTTGTTGCTTAGGTGATTTTTAGAAGAAAGAAGCCTCAAAGTTGAAGAAGCAACATCTCGGGCAAATCTTGTCTTCAAAGGGAACATCGCATACTTGGATGCTAAGGTATCAAGATTCTTCTTCCTCTTGCAAGGCATAGGCGCACACACACACAATTCATATATGTGTGTCCCTGCATCGTAGTTCAAACATTTGGTATAACACTTTCTCACACATTTAGTATGCATATGCATTTATCTCTTTATTGACAATCTTATAGAATTGCATGTTTTCTCACTATCGCTTAGATATGGCATGCTTGTGTTGCATAGTGTTTATTTGTTTGTGTTTCTTGTGTTTTGGACTTGAACATGATCTTATTTGATTCCTTATTGAGTTCCGGTCATTTCGGTTACTCATTCGTTAAGGTTCGAGTCCATATGACGTAGTTATGCTACTTTGCATTCTCATTCGTTGAGTTGTGTTCATCGCCATTTTCCGAGATGAATTCTCAACCATTTGTCAAAGTTTCATAGTCGTCGTTGTGCGTGAGGGAGTTACAGTTTGTAATATGAAAACAAATTCAAATTCAGAGTTCGGATGCCCGAATACGGCTGAAGAATAGGTGCGCGGGAGAAGCAAGCTGGCCGAAGGCCATGGCTTGGCCACCCCGTGTGGAGGCCATGTGCCACACGGCCAGACCACCCCTCTGGTCCCGTGTGCCACACGCGCCCCACACGGTAAGAGGGTGATGTGGTCGTGTTTGATTGGTTTAAAAATCTCTCCTTTCTCCTTCCTTTAAATACCTTTCCTTCCCTCCATTTCCAAGAACTTGAAGAGACTACATTAATAGTTCATATTAAATAGATAATATCAAGCGTTGCAACTCTATATCTTCATTCATGCATTTAAACATTTATATATTTTTAATAATATTAATATATTTTTTTTTCTCTTGGTATTTTTCCTGTTAATTAATTAATTAATTATATTAAACAGTTTGATAAATTCAAAGAGACTACATTAATAGTTTCATATTAAACAAATTGATAAATATTAATTAGATAACCTCAAAAGGGTTCACTTTCATTTCACTATCCATGTCCTTTTTCTTTTGCCTGAATTTTTTGGTGTTAATAGGTTCATATGGAGAGGTCTACCATGTGGATTGGAATGGCACGGTTAATTATATATATACTTTTTTGTATCTTGTTAACTTCTATGATTTTTCATTATTATTTTTTTCCGAATTAATGGGTTTGTTTTATTAATTACTGTCCAAATTGATTTGAATAAACTCATGATTTAATTTGAATTTTCAGTGAGGCCTTCTATTTCACTTATTGTTCTTTCTACACTTCTTCCCAAAGAGTTTCCAGTATAGATGCACACGTATTTATATTATTTAGTTAATGATATATTTAGCAAAAGTGATGCCATAAAATATTGTTACATGCTCACCAATAACCGATTCATTTATTGAGGAACGAGTTAGCTCTCAAGAACCGATATCAATCATACTTTGATACTGGAACTTGGAGCACAAGCAGCATAAGAGAGAAATAATGGTTGATATTTTAGTTGTATTAACACGGTGTATAGATTCAATAATTTTTCTTTGCAAATCTTGCGAGTTTTGCGTGACAAAAAAAATAAGGATTTGTGTAATTTAATTTTGAGTGCAATTTTAAATCTTTATCCACTTAAGGTTCAATATCACGATATACAATATATTAAAGTAGTACATCCATCCTATAAAATAGTATTATATATAACATTTCCATTCAATATAACATGTATTTAAATTTTTTAAATGAATTAAAACTTGCTACATAAATTTCCTGAAAAAAAGAGTATGGAAAAGTAGAAGAAAAAATCCAACAATCATAATTTTATTAATGTGGTTGATCTTAATTTTTGTTGCTAATTCACTTTTAATATTATTTTTTATAAATTAAAAAAAAAATTAATATAAAAGTGGTATATTATCAAGTGAATGTTATAAGTTATAACCACCGACTCATTGGCAAAACTGGCAATTGAACGATGATGAAAAACAACTTTGTATCTGTTTATAAATAGCAAAGTAACTCAACCTCCAAATTATTCCACCTACCTTTATAAATACATTCCAATTTATTTACAAAAATATAAAACTTATCAAACTATAATGGTTTGCTGAATTTCTTTTTTCTTCCCTTTGTTATATAATTAAACTTGGGTCATTTTATTCCGATTGTATGTTTTATATTATATAGATATAAATATACTCTCAAAAATTTACAAAAGGTTGAAGTATGAACATTCCTACCACCTAGGTTAACATGACTTAGGTAACTAAAGGTAAAACTATAGGTTTACTATGTTTAAACATGTTTGCATCAAAAATTTCTGTATAAACAACACAATGTTTTGTAGACAGTTTTTAATACAAAGCTCGTGCAATGCTCGGGTTGGAAAACTAGTCTATATTTATATAATATACTACAGCTAAACCTCATGGCGCCACATGTCATTGCAGGGGAGTTTTAGTCGTAAATTCTATAAAATATCTAAAGATACATGTAATTATATATATATATAATAACAAAATAAGATGAATAGGTTTTCTCAATGACAAATTACTATTAATTAGTTATAAGAAGAACATGAAACTCTTAATAACAAATTATTAATTAATTAATTATAAGATGAGTAGGTTTTTTCAATAATTAATTACTTAATAATAACCCTTCATTTTATGGTCTATTAATTTTGTTTTGTTTGCATATAAAAGTAAGCAAATTAAGTTGAAAAAAATATGAACAAAATAAAAAATAAGGAGGTCCACCGTATTAAACGGCCTAAACAATTCGTTTGAAGAGAAATTAAGAAAAATAAAGAAAATAAGGAAGTTCAGGTGATTTTAATTTTTTAATTTTAATTTTTTTTTTTTACTTTCTAAATTCGTTGCTTTCAGATGTGGTTAAGTATTTGTATTTGGTCATTTGATTGTTGTTTCATGGTGAACCCTCCTGTGTATGATATGCAGATAAAAGGTTCATTCGAGATTTTGAGGTTTTAAGGGCTATGTTTGATTATTTATGTTGTTTTGGTAGTAATTTATGAATTCGGGTCAAATGTTCAATCGGGCATGGGTTCTGCTGGGAAACCGATGGCATCACAGGCAGGGGCGAAGCCAAGATTTTGGTTTTTGGGGGGCCAATACAAAAACAAATATTTAGGATGATGAAAGACGAATATCTAATATTTTAAAAGTCATATGTAATAATGTATACTCTCATATGTAAATTGTAATAGTACAACAAATAAATTAATAAATAAAATCTTTATGAATCAAAATGGAACCCGAGGGTCATTTAAATTTAAAAAAATCATCTATAATCGAATATATACTTATTTGTAAATTTCTACTGGGATATTTTTGTAATTAAATTTTTTAATAAAATATTGGTGTATTAATAAGTCTCTAAGTTTTATGGGTGTCACACATCTTTTAAATAAGGGTGAAATTCATTTTTGTCTCTCTAGTTTGACCTAATAGCCAAAATGGTCCCTCGGTTTTCAAAATTATCTCGTTAAGTCCTTATGTTAACAATTCCATTGAAAAAGTGTAAACTGACAGGGTTAGAGGGTCAAATGACCCTACTACCCCTGATTAAGAATATATATATAATCTCTAAATTAAAAATTAAATTCGAACCAATTAAAAACAATTTAAAAATAAAATGAATAATCAAAAATATTTTTAAAAACCCAAATTCCCTCTCTCTCTCTCTCTCTCTCTCTCTTTATATTTTTCTGCATCTCCTTCATCTTCTTCAACACACCACAACTCACCAAACCCTAACCCCAGCTGCCACTGCCGCCATCACCACCACCCAAACACCATACCCTAGCCCGCTGAAACACTACCCACGCCCTTCTTTCTCTTCTTTCTATATCCCTCTCTTCTCTCTTCCCTCTCTCTCTCTCTCTGTGTGCAAATCCTACATTGTTTGGTTGGCCGGTGACTGAAGGAGGAGGAAGAGCTTCGAATCAAGCTTTGTGGAATGAAATTGAAGCCGGTCTAGCCACTAGAAATGCAGAGTCCTCGCTTGAAGATCTATCGCTGTTGAGTCTGCCATTATTGAAGCGTCTGATTTCTGCAATGCGACAACAAGATCTGATGCATTACGCTAAGAAATACATTCCAAAAATATTAAGGTCCAGTCGAAAACCTAGTTCATCTTCAACAATACCTTCAAAGAACAAACAGAGAGAGCTCTTGGAAATTGATCGCGAATCTTCCATTAGAGAAAAACGACAAGGTTCTTGTTTGGATTGCTGAGAATTGCTAACATACTAAACGCATATGGTGTGTCTTTGAATCTTGATTTTGATGTTCTCTAGGAACTTAATATGTAGCCATTGAATTCTGGATTGGTGATTTTAAAATGGGTGATTGTCTTTATCTATTGACATTTGAGGGTTTCGTTTTTGTTTGGTTACTAGGAAAATTTGCATTTGTGAGATGGTTGAAGATCCTTCATTTGACTGTTTTTATTTGTTCAATAGGGAATTGCACAAACATCCCTCAATGTTTGACAAAATTGCACAAATATGATAGTTTTAACTATATATGTACAAACTTCTCTTAACATTTGAAAATTGTTGCACAAACACCCCCTACCCTTAGATGGATCTGTTAGTCAATGGTCAAATGTGTAAAAAGTTTAAAATACCCTATATTTTTATTTTAAACAAAATAAAAAAAATTCAAAAATAAGATAAAAAAATATTAAAAAATCTTTTAGAAAATATAAATGTATCGTAAATCTGAAAGCTAGAAAAAATATTAATCTTTTTTATAAAAAAAAATAGTTTGTGCAATTCCCCCTTGATTTTAAATAAATTTAAAATTTAAAATTTATTTATTATTAAATTGTTTTAAAAACTATATATATATATATATTTGTAAAGATCTCTAGGTTTCAGATTTAAGATACATTCATGTTATCTAAAATATTTTTTAAAATATATTTTTAAATATTTTTATCTTATTTTTTGGTGAGGTATTTTAGCCTTTTTACACCTTTAACCATTGATTAACGGATCCATCTAACGACAAGGGATGTTTGGATAACAATTTTCAAATGTTGAGGGAAGTTTGTGTGTATATGGCCAAAACTGTCATATAAGTGCAATTTCATCAAACATCGAGGGATGTTTGTGCAATTCCCCCTTTGTTCAATTGGTTTGTGATTGGGTGTAGTTCAATATGGGGTTGGAGAATTCCATCTAGGAATGTGTTCGTTGTGTTTGCGATTGAGATTGTGATTGTGATTGTAATTAAGATTAAGACTGTGATTTCTTTTTGGAGTGTAGAAGAAGAATAGATGGGTGTGAAAAGAGAATGTGTTTGGTCTAGTTTGGTGTTGATTGGGTTTAGGGTTTGATTTGAATGTTTTATTTGAAGAGAGAATAGATGTGTTGAATGTTTATATTTTTAATTTGATTTTTTTAAATATTATTTTTTTAAATCAATTTTTTAATTGTTTTTAATTGAAATTATTAATTTTAACCCTACTTTTACCATTATACCTTTAATGATCTAACGGAACCCTAACAGAATTGGATGGTAGTGACCAAAATATAGATTTTTGATAACTATAGGGACCTGTCAAGATAATCCTAAAAATCAGAGGGGCATTTTGGCTATTAGGTCAAACTAGTGGGACTAAAATGAATTTCACCCTTTAAATAAAGGAAATACTATTTACAATTTATCTTTTAATTCGTTAGATGAATTTATTTGTCATCCAACGGTTTTAAAAGCTTTTAAAAATCTTTAGCCTCACAAAGGGAATCTTTTTCCCTGTATAATAGATTAAGGGAAAAGATCGTTTTCCCCCCTGACCTTTACCCTATTATTAAAGTGAGGACAGAGTTTCCCTAAAATGACCGGTCTGCCCCCTAAAATGAAAACAATATTCAAACACCCCCTTCCGTTAGCTTTTTCAACGGAAAAACAAACTCTGACACTTTTCAGTGGGTAAAAAAAGATGAAATTACCCTTCTATGCTTTTAATTGCCAGACAGCATATGATTAAATAACTGAAATTACAATTTTACTCTCTAAGATATTTATTAAATAAAAAATAAATTAAAAAATGGAAAAAATAAATTAAAAAACACAAATGAAAAAAAAAAAAAAGGGATGGATCTCCACCGTCCATCTTTGGGATGGACGGTGAAAATATCTCTTTTTTATTTATTTATTTTATTTAAATTTTGAATTGAATTAAAAATAACAACAAAAAATTTAAAAACAAAAAATCTAATGAAACTCTGCACCACAAGATATGGAACATCTGAAAACCAGATTATCATCTTTTTCAACATTTGGAAGACGAGGTTGGAGATTTTAATTTAAAAATACTTTAATTAAAAAAATGAAAGATGGAGATTTTATCTCCATTTTGAATGAAGTCCATCTTTGATATAATGACTTACAATTTTTTTTTTTAGACAAATGCATCTGTTAATAAACTAAAAAAATAATAATGTTAGTTTAGTAGTAGTTAATAGTTGTTGGTATTTGTCACTCTCCCAGATCTCTATCATCAATCAAACATAAAAGTCCAAAAATAAATAAAAATAAATATATAACCCAGTTTCAAACCCAGATTTCGTTTTCGTTTTCATTTTTGTTTCTTCACCAAATTCATTAAACCATCACAAATTCACCAAACAATCCACCACCATCCCACAACCCAATAGCACCCAAACATCTGTCAAAGGAAAGCAAATGGAGAAGAGAAGGAGAAACAAAAAAAAAAAGGACAATCGGCGGCGAGAGGAGATCGATCGAACGCCGATCTCCTCATTTGGAAGGAGATAGAGTGCCAATCTTCGCGTCCGGGAGGAGATCGAACAACGATTGGCGGCGAGAGGATGACAATCAACAGTCGTAGGGTGGTGGCTAGGTTTTTATTTATTTATTTATTTTTTTGAACAATTAAGAAGATGATGGACCTCTTTGATGAAGAAGAAGATAGTCGCTTGGTGGTGGTGGATCTGGTGTTCAATTATGGGTAGATCTCTTTGAAGAAGAAGAAGAAAATCGCTTGAAAGAAATGTTTTTAAGAAAAAAAAAATTTTGAATAAAGAAGAAGATGATGCATCTCTTTGGGTAGTGTCCAAGGAAGAAGAAGAAGATGATTATATAAATACATGAAATATTGATTTGAATTTTTGTTTTTAACTTTGAGAATATTTTTTTTGGGTAAAAAAAAATGATGATTTTTGAAAAAATGAGTGTTGGAGCTTGGAGATGGCCAGAAGAGTGAGTAGGGAAGCCTCGTTTGGAAGCTTTGTTTAAGAGATATCAAATGGGTAGAGGAGTGACGTGGCATCATCTCCTTCACTCATTTGTTTTTTTATATATATTATTAATTATAAATATCAAATGACTTTAATAACCCTCAATCCAAATTAGAGTCTTGTTCCTATGAGGAGTTTATGAAATTGCCCCCCAACAGTAACGGTCAATCCTCACTGTTGATGATTAAAGGACTAAATTAAGTTCTTCTAAAGGACTAAATTACCCCTTGTAATGGATTCTCGTTTGAAAAGGGAAAACGGAAAGCTAGAGTCTGTAACAAAACCGATCAAAGTGAAAACGGGAAAGTCACAGCGAAGAACGAAGACCGTAGGTGAGGGAAAATGGGAAAGCCTTGACAAGGGAAAATGGGAGTGAAGAACGACGACCGTAGGTGAGGGAAAACAAGAAAGCGGGAAAGCCGATACCTCGACGACCACAGTGTGTGAAAACGAGGTAGGATCGAATTAGCTGTGCTCTTAATCGGTACGATCCCTAATTATTTCCATAACATTTGTCTTGATATAAGGGACTTATGTCCTCTATCCCTTTTTCTGTTGTCCCTAATGTGGTATTAGGGTGTTTTTGGAAATCTGGAATTATTTGAAATCTGGAAATATGGAATTAATTTGCGTTACTTGCCCATTTGGGTCTTGATTTTTACCATGATTTACCCCAATATCGGTCATGAAGATTTCCCCTGATGTGCTGATGATGCATTCGACGATGTGCCCCATGACTGCTACATGAAGTTTTCCATGATGTGCCCCATGGATCCAAGACCAATATTACATGAAAATAGATGTGCCCCATGACTTTACATGGAAAGTCTTTCTTTCCATTCCATATGACTTTCCATGAGCACATCAGGGGACTTTCCATGGGGCTTTCAATCCCATATGACTTTCGTCCTCCATGTTGCCAAGTCTTTCTTTCCATGTTGCTTCTACTTTCCATGATGTGATCATGATGATTTCGACTTTCCATGATGCGCTCCATTACTTTACATGAACCTTTCCATGATGTTGCCATATCCCCCATGACTTCACATGAAGATTTCCATGATTTCTATGATGCTAATTTCCATGATGCGTTCATGATGTTGCCATGCCATTTCATGATGTTGATATGACATTCCATGATTCCTTGATTCCATGATCCCCCTTACATGAATTTCCATGACTTTCTTTCCATGATGCCATGACCAAGGCTAACATGGGCATTCCATGATGCTTTCGATTCCATGATGTTGACATGAATTTCCATGATGCCACCATAATATCCTCTCATGACTTTGACTTACTTTTCATCACATGTTCATGTTAGCCACTTATATTCTGATTTTCCATGCTTTGACGAATTGCCTATTGATTTCTTACATGACCTGCCTATTATTTTCAGATGTTAACCTTTTTATATCCGGATCACGAGGGATGGACTAATGCAAGGATAAACTCGAAAAGTCGGCAGCACTGTAACATTGTTGGTGACATTGACGAAGTTTTAGGCAGATTACAAGTTTCAGAGGCGTTTAAGCAAGGACCTTTCGGCCACTACTTAAGTCTGCGATTGCTCGTCACTATACATGTAAAGGTTTTGCATTTTATTTTGAAAAGGCAGATCCAATACACCAGTAGGTCTGGTAATGCATCACCACCTCGAGATGACGAAATGTGGTTTGGGCTGGGTATGCAACAACATCGTTTCAGTCATGTTGAGTTTTGCCTATGTTTTTGGCTAAAAATGGGTAAATTGCCAGAAGAATTAATAAGGGCAAAGTATAGTCCAATGGAGAATAGCCTATACGCAAGACATTTCCAGAACCAACCTACGTACGAATCTTTGTTTGAAACTTTTAAACGACTCACCGACGATTAAGGTGAAGATGGCCTGAAGATGGAAAATCTGTTGGTCATAAGCTATATCTTATGCACTATCGACACACGTGACTGTGTACCACTATGGATTGCATTATTGGGGTTCATACGTGGATATTTTAAAGGTTTTCCATGGGATTCATACATGTATAGTTTTACTTTGCACTAGATAAAAAATGTTATACACAAAAGCCACCACAAACTCAAACCATCAAACGAAGCAGTTGTTGAAGGTGAAGGTGAACAAGAATCACAGAATGCAAGTCCTTCAAAAGGGAATGCAAAAAAAAAAAAAAAAAAAAAAAAAAAAAAAAAAAGAAAAAGAGGCAAAAAAAAAAAAAAAAAAAAAACTGAAAGCAAACCAGAACCGAAACCTACCATCACTTACAACCTTTCCGGGTTTCTTCTATGTTTTCAGGTATGTACACCGACCACTATGGCTTAGATACCGATTAACTGGATTCATTTCCTAACACATGTTTATAACGCTACTTAATGAAAACCTTAATAGGTTTGGGCCCTTAAAAGATTTCTTTTTCTAACCGGTGTAATTGGCATGCGCCACGGTTCGATTTATCCACAGTTCAAAAACTGGGAGTTTTTCAACACTTCGACTGGGTTCGATGAAAATTTATTCAAAAAACACAGTGTATGTGTGTGTATATATATATATGTATATGTACCCATGTCACTTGCAGACTTTAATTGTCATGTTAGATTTTGATCTCACTTTAACATTAATGGTAATCCTCTGATATGTGCAGTTGGTAACAGTGGACATGAAACTTACTCCAGTTGAAAAACAGTAAACCTACTTCAAATCAATCGACATGGGCTTCGTCTATGAAAGTTTTATTCATAGGGATGCCCTGCCCAGCCGTATCGAACTGAGTTTATTACTGATGATCAAGTAGGGTGTGAATTGCCTGGTGGTATTCCAGAGTTGGATAACCAGGAAACCAAAAAGAAAAATGAACAAATTGATTCCCATAACAAATCGTGTCCACCTTCGGTTCAAAGGACATTGTTTCCCAACGATGAATCTCCTGAGACTACACCCAATCCAAACTGCATGGATGACCCTGATCCAAAGGAGGTTACATATAAAAGTATGTGTGGGATGATGACAAAGGTCTTGTTTGACGTTCTCCCCAAGGTGCTTCCCCAGGCAGCAGTGAAGGATGTGTTGCCTAATGAGGTTACCGAAAAAAATACTTCTGAGGTGATAACAAAGGTGTTGTATGATGTTCTACCCAAGGTGCTTCCTCAAGCACTTAATGATGTGCTCCCTAAGGTCCTCCCTCAAGCACTTAATGATGTGCTCCCTAAGGTCCTCCCTCAAGCACTAAATGACATTCTTCCGAAGGTGATGCCTGCTTATTTGGAGAAGGCGATGCATGAGAATCTGTACAATGTGCATGAGACTGCCTCTGACTCTACCAACAAAAAAGACAAAACTGAGGCAAATGATAATAAGGACTATGAGGCCATAAAACTGGATGGACATGCTCCCAAAGTCAATGAATCTGAAGAGAATCGGTACAATGTCCATGTGACTACCTCCGACCCTGCCGACAAAAAAGATAAATCTGAGGAAGTTGATAATAAAGACTCCGAGGCCCCAAAACCGGATAAACATGCTCCCAAAGTCGATGAATTTGAAGTTGCAGTTGAGGTACATGTACATATTCTGATCCAAGTCCTTACATAGTACAATATTATTTGGCTTTCTTAATACCTATTCCGCATTTCCCATTTATTATTTTTTGCTTTCTTATTACCTATTTCGCGTTATCCAAATGGGTACATACAAGTTACGGTTTAGTCAATTTTCGAGTTTCTGTGATCATATAGCAATGTTTCTTTCATCATATAGCAGTGCTTTTAATTGCATTAGTTGTGACACAGGCTCGTATAGGGTCCCCTATAGGCCGCAAACGTACGATCGATCTCGAACCTTACAGATCTTCGGATCCCAACTTGATGGTTCCGGGAGTGGAAGGAAGTATAATTCTCTTGGAAAAAATGCCAGACAACTACCAGAAAAGGGATATAGAAATCGCGAGGAAGCAGAAGAGATCCAAATTTCTAAACACCATTTGGATCGATCCCGAGAAAAGGAAGAAGTGAAAGCGAGTAAAAAGCGGACAACTCCGTGATATTACTGATGATGACGATTTATTGGACATCGAATATTTAATTTTTGTAACCTCTTCATCCTCATATTATCTATCTTTTTTACTTGCATCTAATACGTTTCGTGTACTACCACAGTCTTTATGTGGGTCAAGAATAGTGATTTACTCAGTAAAATTTTCTCGACATAAAGAGCCCGTCGGTGTAGTTCTCCAACCTGGTAATTATAACTGTTTTTGTACATGCTATTTATTGTATATGTTATTTATCCCTTTATGTTTTGGCCAAATACCTTAAACAATCCTTTTTAATACAAACCAAAATTCTATCAACATGTTAACAGCTTTATGGATGTTCTACGGAGGCGGTGTTGTTCCACATATGACGAGTATGCGTAGGACATCACAATGGTTGACTGTTCATTCTACGTAAGTATATCCGAGTAACTGCGTATCCAACAGTCATTTAATTAGTATAACACATCCTTGTCTCTGAAAAAGTAACATGAATCCTTTAAACAGTGTTACCTTGCTCAAAAATGGGACCCGTTGAAGGCAACATTGCAACCAAAGACCACAGCGGTACAAAAGAGGGGTAGAAAAACAAAAGATTCATGGATTGATTTTCTGGACATTGATGTCATGTCTTTCATCCACGACGAACAGTGTATGGATGCAGTGAGAGGCGGTGGGTCAATTCTAGTTCGACCCCAATGGGGGAATATGAATTCGGTGGGCTATCTTTCCTATACTATTTTTCCTTATTACTAACATTTCAAGACATCAATTGCTAAACCCGTTTCTCATCTTTCGATCACCTCCATAGGTTCTAATCCCCTGTAATGTGGGCAACCATTGAGTTCTCTGCCATCTCTTCCCTGAAGATGGGGTGTTCATTTTTTACGACTCACTGCGTGCCAAAAGCGTGTCAAGGGTGAGGGTAAGGGAAATGGACTGTATTAGCTACCTAATGCCCTCCCTTCTCCACCAGTCTGGGTACTATGAGCATAAGGGGATAAAAGTACGTACGAAGCCATTCAAGGCTGTTAAGTACGTCAGACCAGATCTTCCAATCCAGAAGGATGGTGGAAGACCTACATCTATATATATCCGGTCCTGTCACACCTAGTACATGACATACTGGTTATCCCTGTCTCCACTGTTTCCTCAGAACAGGTATTCAGCACGACTGGAAGAATTGTTGAAGAAAGAAGTTCTTTGACTCCAGAGATGGTGGAGGTATTGGCATGCATTCGGGATTGGGAGCGTGCTAGAAAGAGGATGCAAAATGAAACGGTAGAAGAACAACTTATTCAAACTTTCAGTATATGTCGAAGAGAGTTCCGACAGTAACTATATCTAGGACTTCTACGTTATACATGTACATTAACTTGTAATACGATTGCACTCTTTTTCTGTTACCAAGTTTTTATCCCACTCGGTTTTTCTTGGTAAGGTTTTTAATAATGCAATAATGTAAATATGTAATACTAAGACTCCGAAATAAATAAATAATTTTTCATTTCATATTTTCATAATTTCATCTATTTTTATTTTCTTTAATCTTTTAGCTTTATTTATTCTTTGAATTATTTTATTAAATAAAATAATAAATCTTTCTATTTTCTATATTTTTTTATTAGACTAAAATAATAAATAAGATAGACAAATTACAATTAAAATTATATAATTTAAATTGTTTAAATAATATTATAATGTACTACAATTGAATTAAAATATTTAAATTATATAAAAAAAAAATTGTTGGCTTGCGTGCTGGCCCGACCTGGCTCACCGGCACGTGCGGGGCCCCTAGTTTTTGAAAACAAGTCGGGCCTGGCATGGCATGGCAACTTGTTGTGCCGTGCTAGGCTGAGTGCATATTCAAAAACAGGCTCCTTCGGCCCACATTGCCGCCACTTATTCCGTTATACATGTTAGTAGTGTGTATATACTATGTATACATGCGTGGGGCATTCAGTTCGGGTCAATTTCGTCCGGCCCTAATCATTTCGGGTAAATCCAAGGTTCGGGTCGGTCAAACAAATAGATTGTGGTAAGTGAAAATCCAACATTGTTTTGAGACTTCATATAAATTAAACAAATTGATGTGATTTCACTCAAGGTTTCATTTAGGCGCCGAAAATTTCGATTACTCAATCAATCACAGGAATGGACTCTCACGATCTCGAGTTGGAGAAAGCTCGATTAATCACCTTGGCACTTGATTTCGATTTCGGTGAAGAATCGACAAAGAAATGCCTGAACCGTTTGATTTCTCTCTACGATATTTCTTTATATATATATATATATTTAAAAAAAAAATCAATTCAGTGGTTGTTTGATTTTGTTGAAAGTAGAAAATTTGACTTAAATTGAGTAAAAACGAATTGGTTTTGGTTAAATTTCATATTTGTTAATTGGGATTTACTAAAAACATGATTTTTTTTATTTTTTTTTGTATGATATTATTTTTTGGATGTATTGGGTAGTTTATAGTAGGGGTAATTACCCTAGTGGCCATCGACTTTTGCCACCACTATCAAAATGGCCACCAGATGGGGAAATAGATGGAAAATGACCATTTTTGACAAACATTGTTACACTAATGACCATTCCATCCAATTCCATCAATTTCCATCAATTTCCATCCAATTTCATCCATTAAGTGACATTTTGGTAAATATAGGGATGACATTAATTTATTTTAGATATTTTTTGGAAATCAATTTTTTCTTTTGTTTTTGAAATAAATAATTATATTTAGTGTGTATATATACATATATATATTTCTTTTCAAATTATCTCAAATATATTTTTTAGAATTTTTAGATTTTGTAACATTAATCTTCTCAAAAAAGAAAAAAATATATATATTTCTTTTCAATTTATCTCAAATATATTTTTTTTATAATTTTTAGATTTTGTAGCCTTAATCTTCTCAAAAAAGAAATATATACACACACACACACACACACACACACGTATATATATATATATGTTTGAGATATGCTATACATATATACACACTAAATATAATTATTTGTTTCAAAAATCAAAAGAAAAAATTGATTTTCAAAAAACTTATAAAATAAATTAATGTCATCCCTATATTTACCAAAATGCCACTTAATGGATGTAATTGGATGGAAATGGATGGAATTTGATGGAATGGCCATTAGTGTAAGAATGTTTGCCAAAAATGGCTATTTTCCATCTATTTCCCCATATGGTGGCCATTTTGATAGTGGTGGCAAAAGTCGATGGCCACTAGGGTAATTACCCCTTTATAGTATTTGTTACACTAATTATTGGTAATTGAAGGTTTCTAATGAAACTGAGTTCTTCAAGGTTTCAAATTCATCAAATGGTGTTGAAAATTTTAATAAATTTATAATTTTTCTGGAGTTTCAGTGATTGTTGAATCTGTGAAAATTTGAGTGTTTTTGATGCTGTTATTATTATTATTATTATTATTATTGGGTGTCAATTTTGATTTTTTATGAAAGTGACGATGGGTGGGATTTTATCTCTGTGGAGCATTGTGGGTATGATTTTCTTGCGGCTCTGGCTGAAACTATGCAAGACACTGAGGACTAGGATGATTTACTGGGCTGTGGAATGAGAAGCTTGTGGAGTATGGGAGGTAATTACACACAACCTACCTGAGGTATACATATTAACAGGTAAAAACAACTTTTCACAAAATTTACACAGAACTTCCATACTATTAGTCAACTCCCGTTAGCCTTAACCTTTGACAATGCTAGTTGTTTGAAAAGTCTGAAATACCCTTGAAGTTATGTCAAGGTCTTTTCCCTCCTATTTTTTTCCTTGGAAAGTGAGAATTTTTTATTTATTAAAACATTAAGTGGAGGCACGAAGGTATGCTATTTTTTTTACCAATATATCCCAAGTGGCATCCATCAAGTCTTAAGTTACCATTGGCCTGAAATCCCAACTATTTGGGCAATATTTTCTTGTTTTTCATTCATACATTGCAGATTTTTTTTTGCTCAGTCATAGAAAGTTCTTATGGTAGCAATAGTATAATTAATGGAGGCTTGATCAAGTTTAAAAATCAAAATTGTTACAATGGCAAGAAGGTTGCATTAAAAATTTTGAAATCATAGAAAAATCCTAGTAATTTTTTTTTTCCACATGAAACTCGAAAATCCAGCTTGTCTTTATTGTGTGTAATACTAAGAGCTAAATATATGTAGTGAGATATTTTTTATGAACATTTTGGTATGAAATAAATACCAACACAAAATAGGTGAGCAACATAAACATTGGTTAATATTGTTCGATACTGAATTCTGTACCATAATAATCTTCAATTATAATATCCAACATAAAGAAGGGGTGTGCATAAAACAACTAGAATAACATATATGCATGAAATAGCCGTATCCACAAAAACCGTGCATAACATTTGCACTATCCATATTAGCCAAAAAGCAATCTAAATACTTCTATCTATCCAAAAACAGCAACCTAACTGTGCATGGATGATAGAATCCAATTTTTTTTTTTTTTTTTTTTTTTTTTTTTTTTTTTTTTTTAAAACCATGCTATATTGAACTAATAAAGTTAACTACACCAACTTAATCCCATTTCAATTAAATGATGTCTTATATCCAGACCCTTGAGATGGCCGGGTTGCATAAGGTGCAGTTGGTGTTACATCCTGAGATGATCGAGAAAGTTGATGTGGCTGAAATCCTTGAGTTGATGTAGTTGGTTGGGTTGATGGAAACCAAAGTACCTACACCAGATGAGCACCACATTATAAAATGAAAAAAAAAAAAAGCATCACATTATAAATTGACTAACAACTTAAGTTAATTAAGAACTTGAAGATGGGAAATTAGAGGTTAGAAATTACTCTTGTGATCCTCCCGAGTGGTGTAGAGTTGGGTACTCTTGTAGGTGGGATATGACCAGCAGTTGTAGTCCTCATTACAACAGTTGAAGAATTTGAAGCACTAGTAGTCATATGTTCAATTGTTTGTGTCCTCCCTGCAGCTGTAAAGCTTGAGCTGCTGGCAGCTTAATATATATATATATATATTATTCACATATTTGGTATGGAATAATCAAAGTGATATTAAAAAAAAAATACCTGACATGTCTTGGTTTTTTTAGCTATACTGTTGGAGGAATATGCATTAGAGGTACTGCCAACTTGTAATTGGAAATCAGTTAATAAACGTAAAAGCAAATAAGAATATGAAAAAATGTTGTTATTTACCTGATATCTCTTCTTTTGTCTAGCATCTGGTTCCTTTTCTTTGCAAGTCCGACTATTATGCCCAATTTGTTGGCATTTGCTGCATTTGAAACCAACAGACCTTTGCACTCTAGCTGGTTCAGCTACACCTCTTTTTCTAGACAACTTAGGTCTGCCTGCTTTCCTTTTTATTATCGGTGGCAACACAGTCTTATACTGAACATTCGGCCAAGAATTTTCACCTGGAAGTGCATGGATGACATTGGCATATGTTCTTAGATATGCCAGCTTCTTTAGGTAATGATGCACATACTCCTCAACATCATCCCTTTTCTTGGTAATGCAAGCCATTGCATGCTTGCAAGGCAGCCCACTGACAGCCTAGATACCACAATCACAAGTATGTTCATTAAGTTTCACCACAAATTGCCTATTTTCATCAACAACTTCAAACTCCCACTCTCCACAACGCAAGGGATCCAAATACCTCCCTTTTTTCTATGCTTCTTACAGCTTTTTGTTTACTATTGGAGGTATGTTGGATTCCCAATGCATTGCAGCCTCAAATCGTTCATGAATACTTTTCATGAGCTTTTTTCTTACAGTCTCCAGCATAGTCAGCATTGGGAGTTTTCGATACTTGTTCAACCATCCATTGAATGCCTCAACTATGTTGTTGGTATTGTGGTCTGTTTTGGTTAATGTGTCAAAGGCGTGAACAGACCAAAGCTCTAAGGGAATATCCATTAAATACTGATGTGCTCTCTCAGAAGCGTTCTTAATGTCGCCCATTTTTTTTACAAATTCAGCCACATTTGTACTTACTGCAGCAGGCCAAAACAAGTCCTTAAGGTAATCAATCTTGAATGTACTCAACAGATTCTGTAAAATGTCTTCCACAAAATCTATTGATGTGGGTTGGCCAACAATCATGAAGAGCTGCAACCAATCCCTTTTGCCTATCAGTCATAAAACAAACAGTCCTGTTGTCATGTTGCCCCATGTGCTCATACAATAGTTGAAGAAACCAAATCCAAGTTTCTTGGCACTCAAGCTCACACACCCCCAATGCAATTGGATACACACCACAATTTGCATCTATTGCTATTGCACAGAATAAAATCCCCTCATATAGACCTTTCAAGTGGCACCCATCAAGTCCTATGAAAGGTCTACAACCTTTTAAATAACCCATTTTTTGGCCATGAAAACTTAGAAAGAATCTATTGAAATGGGCAGGGACATTGTCATTTGGGTTGTAGGATATGGTATCTAACTTGACATCTGAACCTGGATTTCTCTCAATAATTATGTGACCATATTTGTAAAGCTTGTTGTAACTTTTTCTGTGGTCTTCAGTTCCTATGTTCAGGGCATATTTCTTAGTCCTATAAAGGGTATGGTCTAATACTGAAACCCCACAAGTTCTTAACACAATTGCACCAAACACCCTGATATTCATGTTAGGGTTTTGCTTAATGAGTGACTCAAACTTCTTCCCTAACCAGTTAGAGGTTACATCTTTATTGCTAGTCACTGAGAGACAAATATGCTCATCCCTTAGAGTCTTCAACATATAGGTTTTTCTGTCATATGTTGGAGACCCATGCACTCTCCAAGGGCAGCCCTTAACTAAGCACCTACTAGTAATTCTTCTCCTCTCATTCTTAATTCTTTTAAGCCTGAACCCCTCTTGAATGGAATAATCTAGGATTACATCCCTAAAGTGAGAAGAATTTTGAAAAAGTTATCCAACCTCTAGTTTAATACTTCCATCATCCCCCAAAACAAATGCATGGCCCCTACTTGGTCGGTATCCCTCACACTCATTATCACTATTTATTAGTACCATTTCCTCCTCGTTAACCCCACTTCCATTGATATCAGACAGACCATCCGAGCCAACACTATGGACCCCGTTTGAGTCATCACTCTGGTCCCCATTTGAGCAATCACTATAGGCCCAATCAATGTCACTAGGTGCCCAATCGTGTGTGCCTCCTCATCAGTGTTACAATAAGAAGGCACCAGTGAGGATTCAACACATACAATGTCACTTGGTTGTAAGTTGGGTTGTTGTGTTGGCATTGGGCTTTGTTGTTGGGTTGGATGTAAGTTGGGTAGAGTGTTTGAGTTTTTATTACTATTTGGGTGTAATTCGAGTTGTTCAGGAAATATTGTTTTCAATGGGATGAAGTTGATAATTAAGTGAATTTTGTTAATGTTCTTCAACTCAAACTCATTCATAACATCCATCAATTGATTTCTGAATCTATTTCCCTCACTTCATCACTCCAAGGAATTTGGACCTCTTGATGAAACTTCTCACCAACAACAGTCGAAAAACCTAATATTTCCATCATAACACTATCCCAAATATCTTTGAGACATATTAAATCCCTAGTGCACTTTCCTATCTGAACAGTTTTACCCAAAAAAGATGCAGTGATATTGAATATAAAATCCCTACACAACACAAATATAAACAATTATCACATTAACTTTAAACCAGCATCAAATAATGAAACTTACATATCTGCACACATCATAAAATAAAACAGAGTAGCATTTAATAGAACAGTACACCATAAATAGAGCCGCAAACATCAAACACATGCAACAAATCAAATTTGGAGCACCATACCAGGAAAAACATACCATGTCAACAACAGATAATGAAACATGCAATGAAACAGAGTATCATTGATGGAACAGAGCACCATACCAGAAGTCACAAACATCAAACAAATGAAACAACCATTCATTTGAATAGAATACCATACCAGAAGCCACTAACATCAAACTAATTTGACCAGCAATTTTTTGTTTTTTTTTTTAAAAAAAAATTTGTTAAACATATTTTAATCCACTCCAAACATTTTTTTTTGGAAATGTCAGACCTCAAAAAAAAAAAAAAAACCCTCTAAAAAGAAACATTTTTAAACATTTTTTTTTTAATCAATCCAATCTGCAGAACAAAATTTCTTTAAAAAAAACACTACAAGATGTGAACTGAACTGGTTTACTATTTAGCAGCGAAAATTCCATGTCTGTGGTACAATGATCTCGACGAAAATAAATTAATACCAGCATCAGTAATCACTGATTTCATTTATTTGAGGATACAAACCAAAAAGCCATGAGAGCATATATGAACTCCTGTCAATGCATTATGAAAGTACATACATGTCATTGCATAATCGAAATTAAAGACCTTATCTCTACTATGTTTCCGTTGGATAATGGTTTACTAGTCTTTGCCTAAGGTAATAATGGTTTTTATTTTATTTTTTTAAGTCAAAAACCAAAATCTGCTGTGTTTTCAAATGACCAAAACCCTAACTCTAACAAAAATGATGAACAATTTCATCGTTCTCAGTCAATAAAACACACAAAATAACAAAAACCATCTAAGTAACACAAAGTCGAAGATTTTCCTTACCGTTGCCCTATCTCCTAGAGAATAACCGTTCTTCCTTTGTAACTTTCCCAAGCAACCAGATTGTTCTGTGAAGATGATGAAGAATATGGTAGCTAAAATGATGAAACTTTATATTTTTTAAGGTTTCATACTGGAAATCAGAGAAAGAAAGAAATTCAATGGATAGTTCTAGAGTGTGATAGTACAACAGAACAATCACATTCATGCATCTTAGTATTTCTTTTTATTTTATTTTAATTTCAAAATTCATTTGTTTTAATATTATTTGGCACAAGCTCTAATTATGGATGTGACGTTTTCACAGATTTCTTTTTAATTTATTTTTTATATTTCAAAATTCTTTTTTTTAATATTATTTGGCACAAGCTTTAATTATCGATGTGATGTGTACACAACTTTATATTTAATAGACAAAATTACCCTTCAAACTATTAATGTTAACATGAGTTGACTAACTACAGGGAAGTTGTGTGTAAATTTTGTGAAAAGTTGTTTTTACCTATTAATATATATGCCACAGGTAGGTTGTGTGTAATTACCTCTTTTAAATAACATGTTTGATAAAGAGGTAGTCAACGAAGCAAATACTAATAAAAATACTAGAGAGTATATTGACATTGTGGACGATTCACCTGAACCTAAAAAACGCCCAACTTTGATGGAGTTATACTTCTAGTGACAGTGAAGACTTGGACTTCATAACTCCAAAACAAACAAACAAACATGCTCACATTAATAATAAAATACAATAATCAACAAATTCCAATAATGGTAAGTCCCATCTCAAGATACCTAGCACAACATTAATATCAAGTCTTTGGACAGTAATATTAATTGTAAGTGATACTCTTATTGTAGTGATAAAACATTGACAATAAGTCATGTCAAATAATCAATCTATTTTTGGATCGACTTATTATTCACATGTAAAACCTTATAATTGTCACATGTTTACCACCACAGGTGTGTGTGCAATTCGGCCAAGTATTAACCTTCCTTTGGGCCGGCTAATACCTGTATGAATTTACACACACAATATTAACTGTAAGTAATACTCTTGTTGTAGTGATCAACCATTGACAATAATTCAAGTCAAAATAATAAATCTATCTTTAGATCGACTTATTATCCACATGTAAAACCTTATTATTGTCACATGTTTACCACCACATGTGTGTGTGCAATTCGGCCAAGTATTAACCTTCCTTTGGGCTGGGTAATACTTGTATGAATTTGCACACACACAAACATCCAACATCTCTCATGAACAATCTATACAAGAGAGGTCACTTTGCCATTTAGAATGATGGACTACTTTATTTAACCATAAAAGATGTAAAAAAAAATATTTGAATTTGAGTTGATTTTTAAAAATTTTTTTAATTAAAAATTACAAAACAGTCCCTGCTTTTGCAAAATTACAGAAAGACCCCTAAAGTTTCAATAATTACAAACTGGCCTAGAAATTTTCAATAATTAGAAATTGGTCCCAAACTTTTGAAAATTACAAACTGACCCCAAAACTTTTCAGTAATTATAATTCAACCCCAAATATTTTTGAAATTGCAAACTAGCCCATTAAGTTTTAATTATACATTGGCCCCAAAAACTTTATAAAATAACACAATGGCCCTAAATAATTACAAAACAGTCCCTCAAGAATTTTGAATTTTCAAGAGAAGGGCCTACGGCAAAATCAACCTCTGTGAACCCTAGGTTCACGTCGCTGCCCCCGCATAAACAACCCATCCGTCACCTGAAGGTACCACACTACAGCGCAACCCTTCGACCCACATCTGCGGATCCCTAACGTAGACCAGCGATAATTAAATTACTGATACACCAAATTTATTTTTGATTTACCAAAGAACATATTTTATTGTCAGAATAATGACAACTAAATAAAGGTTGCTAACCGAGTGTTTGTAAATATGCTTATGAGCTATAGAAATTTCCATTAAAATGCCCTAACAAATTTATATCACAGACAATTGACAAACAACAAATTTGAATCTAATAACTCCAAAAAAAGACTCGAATAATCGAGGAAAGTTAAGGCATGATCAACTTGTCAACAATCGTTTTATTCCAAGCAAGAAAAATGTAGAAGAAAAAAAAAAACCAAGTAGTTGGATTTCGATAAAATACAAAGAATTCAATAGTGAATTTACTGGAGAGTTTATCACTTTATCTGTGTTGGAGTTGGTGGTAGAAAAACAAAATGGTGTATTGCCCAAGGAAATCAAAGACATTTATTGTTAATGTCAATCACTCAACCATAGACGCATCACCCAAGTAAAACAACGAGTTCAACTGACCCAGGGCACCCACAATAGTAATTTATTTTATTTTTATACTAGATCAAAAAGTTTTGATCTGAATTTCCAACACATCATATTTAAAACTCAAATCTCCAAAAATTCCTAAAATTCTCAAGAATCGATCATGGGTAGCTCTGATACCACTTGTAATGAATTTGATTAATACCGAATCTAACATGCATAGGCACATAATTAACCCAAAAGTTTAACATAAACATGTTTCTATATCATGATTTAATCAAACCCTAAATACATGTTACTAGCCCATGTCAATTCAAGAGAAAAGGGAGATAAGAGAAAGCGGAAGCATACCTGAATCCATTGCCAGAGATTGATGGACGGGTTGTGACCTTCCAAATTATCACGATCTTTATGAACCCTAAAGTGTTCTTTCTTGTTCTGGTGATGGGGATACAGACAAGCCAAAAAGTATCATGTAATTTGGGGACCATAACCCTAATATATAATAATGAGATTATTATAGGTTTTGCAATTTCTAATTTGGCCCCTTATCAAATTAGATATAGCACTATGGTATCTACACATTAATTCCAAGACAGTTGTACCCTTAAGCCTTAAAACTTTAAATCTTAATTTGATCATTTTAATTTAGGCTTAACTGAAGATAGCATATCACATTTAATATTTACATGTGTGGCCCCACATGATGGAATTATCCTACACTAATTTACCCGCTTGCATCTTTGTGTGGCCGAGGGTGCATGTGGACTGGGGTTTCTTATCTATCCTAACCTACGATCCAACGTAAGAGGAGGACAGGCTGATGGGTGCCTGGACAAAGTCCGGGATCGACGATACCAAAAAAGGAAAAAAAAAAATCAGAGAAAGAATTAAGAAGATATATATATTAGTGTTGTAAAAGAAATGAAGAACATATGAAGAACATATGAAGAACATAAGAAATGAATTGAGAGACACTTGTATTGATATATCTGGAGCTTCAGCTGAACAACCTTTACAAATGAGAATCATAAGTCTTATATATAGACTTTTACAAAAAATCAAGCAATGATATTATGAGATATTATAGGAGATATTATATAAGATATTATAGGAGATATTTAGGGAGATATTAAAGAGAGATATTTATGTGATATTTGTGTGTATAACACATGTGGTAAAAGCCACATATATTATAACACTCCCCCTTGGATTTATACCACATGTGTTAATTTTCTAGGGAAAAAACCCAATAGGATAAAACCTAAGTAAAATATATACAATGATCTCCTAGATCTTGTGATGGTGGGTTCTCAAAACTATCTCGTTAAAAACCTTGTCAGGAAAACCCAGTGGGACAAAACCTAGTCGAAGGGAAAAAGAGTATAGTGCACATATGTCCGCTCATAACTTTGCTCCCCTTGATTCTCTCGTTAAAAACCTTGTTAGGAAAACCTAGAGGGACAAAACCTGAACGAAGGGAAAAAGAGTACAATGCAAATATGTCAACAGTTAATGTTTTCTTTAAGACATTCCTCACATTTATACTTTGCTAGGAAAAACCCAGTGGGATAAAAATCTGAGCAAAGATATCCATTGATCTGTCCGATTAAAGTAATATTTATGATGATCTTTCGGATCAAGGTAATATATATATGATGATTAGCAAGATCAAAGTAATATTTATAATTATATTTTTGATCTAGATAACATATATACGATGATATATTGAATCAATGTAATAGTTATGTTGATTTTGTAGATCAAATGATTTTTTGGTGTGCTTAGAGAATTTCCTCATTAAAACCTTATCAGGAAAAACTCAATGGGACAAAAACTTGATTGTAAGGAAAAAGAGTACAATGCACATATGCCCCAATATAATTAATATAATTAATATACTTCATTTGATATGCTCCCCCTGATGGGACGCTCCCCTTGATAAAAGTTCTTTTAAAGCAATCTTCTATATTGCTAAACTGGGGTATACAGATGTTTATTTCATGAAATGAAATAACATCATAAATGATTGGAGGGGGTATAAGCAAAGACTTGCTTTATGGAGTAATATCCATATGGAATCTTTTCAGAATCTTTTTAATATATTCTGATTGATGGACAAATATTCCATTTGATCTATGATCGACCTTCAGGTGGAGACAATATTTTCTGTCCCATGTCTTTCGTTTTTAAACTCATTTACCAAAAATTCAAGAGTTTTCAAGAGCTCTCCAAGAGCTCCAATTAAATTCATATCATCAACATATGTTGTGAATATAGTAAATTCGGATTTTGATTTATTTGCAAAAACACTTGGGTATATAATATAATTATTATACCCTTATTTTATCAGATATTCATTGAGACGGTTATACCACATCCATCCAGATTGTTTTTAATCTATATAAGGATATTTGTATATTCATCAAATACAGATTACGAGATCTCGATTTACATGCTTCTAGCATTTTAAATCCTTCCGGGATTATAAATATTTGCATTGAGTGAATCATATAGATGAATGATTACTACGTCTAGAGGACGTATTTCAAGCCTTGTAAAGGCAGCCAAATTTATCTAAAATTCGGAACATAATCGTATTCATCACTAGTGAATACCAAGTTTCTGTAAGAAATCTTGTACTACGAGTCATGTCTCATGATCTCGTTTTTCTCATTACGTTTCCGTATAAAGATCCATTAATATACAACTAGTTTGACATCTCCAAATGTCTGGGATACTATTGGTCTAAATACATTATGTTTGGCATATGAAGTCAATTTTTCTTGAATTGCTTCTTTTCACTTAGGTCAATCATGTCTTTTGTATACAATCATTAATATTATGAATATCATAATTATCATTTATAATTTCAGTAGCGCTACTGTGTATAAAAATACATCATCAATGATTGTTTTCTTATGATTTCACATTTCTCTCATATGATTTATAGAAATTTTCTCAATTTCAATTTATTTGAATCTCTGTTGAGATTTCTTCCATTTCAATGGATTTAGTCACTATATAGACTTTATAGAAATTTTCTTAATTTCAATATAACTGTATCTCTATTGAGATTTCATTCAATTTCAATGGATTTAGTCATTTCATAGACTCGTATAGAAATTTTCTCAATTTCAATATACTTATATCTCCGTTGAGATTTATTCCATTTCAGTGAATTTAGTCATTTCATAGACTTGTGTCTCATTAGATATATCATACTCTTACAGAGTTGATTTAGAGAAAGTGGATTTATTTATAACTTGAGTTTTGCTTACATTAGGATCACAATAACAATACCTTTCAAAAAGGTTCATAAGCTTATGAATTATATTATGTATCAGATGATTTATCTAATGCTTTTTACTCAGATCGTTCTTTAGGAACAATCACCCGGCCAGGGTTTATGAGATAGCAACTTATAAATCTTGTTACCTTTAATATATCAAGTAACAAATTAATAATTATTTGATGATCAATTATCTTTCGTATTTGAGTGATACAAAGATTGAAATAAGACACATTTATATATAGAGTGAAATTCCCTTTAAATCAATAGTGTTTTATACCTAGAGGGAGGGTGAATAGGTATAGTTCCAAATTCTTCCAATATTCAAAAATGTGAAATATAAGAGTGAAATGAATACTTGAATTGATATAGCAATAGTATAGAAAGAATCAATACATGTGAATCATCAATATACAAGAGAATCAATACAAGTGAACATATGGAAGATAAAGAAATAAAAAGCGAAAATGAGACACAAGTTATTTTAACGTGGTAAAACCTCAAAGAGGAAACATCCACGGGTTGATACCACAACCATCGGAAAAGCAAATCCACTATACAAAAAGGACTTACACACTCAAAGCTATCAACACTATGATATCCACTTCAAGCTATCAAATCCTAATCAACCCTCGGGCTAGTGATTCACAAAGCCTACTCTCTATCCAAGATGTGTCCTACACCTCTAGAGAGCAACTCCCTATCCAAGGCTTTCAAACCTCTAGGAAGATTTCCTCGCTTAGCAATCTAGATCACTTGGATCCTAGTTAAGCTCCCCTAGCTCAACCATCCGGAGTATGCAACTCCTTGCTAAGACTTTCGCTTGGCTATCCGGAACTCATTCCTAGCCAAGACTCTTTGCTTAAGACAAAACTTCACTCACTTTGTAAGAGACTTCAACCTATTACAAGGCAATGATCTAGGTGATGCAAATGATGCAAATCACAAACAAATAAAGCTAGATGATCAATCAAGCTCTATGAACATGCTTAGAGAAATTCTAGAATATGCTTTAAACACACAATCACAAAATCTAACTAGAAATCAAAGCATGTGAATCAAAAAGAACAAGGTATGAATATTCAATATATCACACTAAAAACAAAGTTCTTAGATCATGAAATTAAACCTAGAAAATTTCATAAAGCACATCACATATATCATTTCTAGAATCAATTTCAAGTTTAATCAAGTTTAGCAAATATATGTTCAAGTGAAATCACAAAGCTAAAACTCAATTACCAAATGATCAACCACCCCTAGAATATGTTCTAACATCATTCTAAACACAAATCATCTATCAAATCGAAAGATTAAAGAGCAGATCAAAAGATGAAGTGAGAAGAAGAAGTTTAACATACAATGATGAAACTTGGACTGAAGAACAGCTTGCTGCGAACAATCACGAATTAAAATGACTCTGAAAATGCTTGGGTTTGTAGCTCTCTTCAAAACCAACAATTTTGGCTTTGGATCACTCAATTTCGAGTTCGTATGAGAGAGTTATGATCAAAATAAGAAAACAAAAATGTTGAAGAATTCTGCAGAAAATCATATTTTTGGTTTTCTTCAAGTTGTTAAAAATGGAGGGAAGGGGGAAGGCTTTAAAAAGATTTCAAGGAGGGAAGATTCGAGTGAATCAGAAGTGGCCACATCACATTCTCGTGTGGAGCGCGTGTGGCCCACGGGACCAGAGGGCTTCTCTGGCCATGGGTCACATGGCCTCCCCACGGGGTGGCCGAGGCATGCCTTTGGCCATGCACATCCCTCTCGCTCACCTCTCACATTCTTCGACCGTATTCGGACCTCCGAACTCCAAATTTGAATCCATTTTTGGATTATGAACCGTGACTTCCTCAAGCACAATGAATACTATGGAACTTTGACAAAAATTTGAGAATTCATCTCGGAAAACAACGATGAAAACAACTCAACGAATGAGAATGCAAAAAGGCATAACTACGTCATATGGACTCGAAACATAAAGAATGAGTAACCAAAATGACCGGAACTCAATAAGGAATCAAATAAGATCATGTTCAAGTCCAAAACACAAGAAACACAAACAAATAAACACTATGCAACACAAGCATGTCATATCTAAGCGATAGTGAGAAAACATGCAATTCTACAAGATTGTTAACAATGAGATAAATGCATGTGCATACTAAATGTGTGTGAAAATGTTATACCAACTATTTGAACAATGATGCAGGGACACACATGTATGAATTGTGTGTGTGTGAGAGCTAACGCCTTGTAAAAGGAAGAAGAATCTTGATACCTTAGCATCCAAGTATGCGATGTTCCCCTTGAAGATGAAATTTGCACGAGATGTTGCTTCTTCACCTTTGAGACTTCTTTCTTCCAAGAATCACCTAAGCAACAGCTAATACAAATAAAGAAAGTTTTGAAATGAAATCAAGCCAACACAAATAAAGGATCTTACAATCTCCCCCTTTGGCTATTCCATGGCAGAACCTCATCCTCACCATACATTGATCACTCCAATAAACTCAATGTTGATAGCATTCTCTCATCCTCACATTACAAAGAGATCCCTAGACTAAAAAGTCTTCAAGTCTTCTTGAGTCTTCAAGAATCCCTTCTTTAAACTTCAAAGTACCTATGAGAAAAGAAGCAACCAACATGAGATCTTCTTCCAAAGAAGAATGGTGAGATATTATCACATAAACAAAATTAAAAAAAAAATTAAAAAAAACTTCCCTTATCTCATACAAAAATGCATTATCTCAAGTGAATAAATGTTATCACATTAAGCTCTCCCTTAGATCCTTAACACAATACGGTAAGAGTTCTTTTCTCTCCCTTAAGACAAGAATTCTCCCCATTAAGACAAAGTCTTCAATAAGCACAAAGAGAGGACAATAGTGAGATTTCTCCCCTTATCTGGTCCCCAAGGTGAGATTTCTCCCCTTATAAAGATAGAGAGATTTCTCCCCCTTTTAAGGATGATGGAGAAGTTTCTCCCCCTTTTTGTCAAGGAATAGACAAAGGGCACAAGAGATAAAGAACGAGATATTAAGCAAACAAATCGTATAGAAAACGTAGTTGAATAAACTAAAGCTCCCCCTTAGCATATGCTCCACATATTATCACCAAGTAGATTTGTTCACACGGGACTCAAACATTCACACATTCATGCAATAAGAGAAAATATTTCATCACTTTTTAAAGTCCAAGAGAGAATCATAGATTTTCATTAATCTCTCAACAATATTCTCACATTGCTAATGAATCAAGCACATAGGCAAAATATGTGTGTGTGTGAATGCTTCTCACATATATAGAAGGAGTAATTGTGATATCAACATGCAAATAATTTCCACACCTATCCAACTAAAGCGTTTCCAAAAATTGGTCAAACCTATATTCATCCGTATTTTCGCTTTAAAAGAATAGTTATCAACATGTGAGCGTGTCTCATTTTCCCGTTTTTGTTTCTCAACCCGAGCTTTTCACAATTCTCAACTATACACCATTAAGCCTTTTTTTTTATTTTCATTTCTTTTAGGCTTAGAATCAAAGATTTTTTTTTTTAATGATTCTTTTCAGCTCTTCTTTGATTTTTCTAACAAAAACATATACAACTCTTGGTGGCTTTCACTCAACACAAAGGCGTAGCCCTTTCCAACATTGGGCGGCTTTCCAACCAATGCGTGTAGCCCTTTCTAAGAGGGTGCTCGTTGAATACTATGTAGTGTCGAAGCAAAATGGATACATATCATAGGTCATTTGTCATGTACTAAGCAATAGGCTTCTAAATGCATCCATTATCTACACATATTCAAACACATATACTCAAAACTAAAACATATAAGAGAAGAATTTGTGCACTTTTCAAAAACAAGATTTTCAAGCTCAAGTGCCTGATCTAGAAACCATAAGAGTTATTAGCTTAAGATCATTACTTCTCAAGTGAGTTGCTCTCAAAGATATTGATATACAAACAAAGTTTTACTCATCAAGCCACCCACATTCACACAAGCACATCAATCAACACAAATCATGTCAATGGACATTCTAAGAGTTTTAAACCTCTCTTTGTCCAAGGGCTTGGTGAACAAGTCCGCAAGTTGATTTTTAGTAGGCATATGCTCTAAAGTTACAATAAAATGTTCAACAAGATCTCTAATGAAATGATGCCTAATATCAATGTGCTTTGTGTGGGAGTGTTGAACCGGATTTTTAGAGATGTTAATGGCACTTAAGTTATCACAATTGATCGAACCAAAATTGGTATGATTTTAGCCCTCATTTCCTTCTCCTTTTGCTTGATTCTTGGGCATTATCCAGTGATTTAATGGTGTAAAATCAAGTGTTTCAGGTTTTATTAGGTTTCAAGAGCATTTGGGATGAAGATGAGGACTTGGGTGCAAAAAGGCTCACAAATAGGAAGAAACAGGTCATTTTCGCCACTTAGACATATGGAGGTCGCTACATGGGCGCCATGGCGACAGAGGATTCTTCAAGTCATCAGAAGGTCACCATTTGATCGCCACTTGAGCGCCATGGCGACAGAAAGTCTCCAAAAGCATCAGGTAGGTCGCCACTTGGGGGTCGCCACGACCTCTCACAAACAAGGCAAGGTCGCCACTTATGGTTGCCATGGCGACCTTGATGTTGCAAGTGGAGACCTCTTTACATTTTGAGGGTCGCCACTTGAGGTCACCATGGCGACCAACACTTGCAAATGGCGGCCACATAGGAATTCCAAAGTGGGAATGGTCGCCACTTTGTCGCCATGAGATCGCCATGGCGACAGAAGAATCCATGAAAGGTCGCCATTTGAGGTCGCCATGCCACGTTGGAATTCCAGTGTTGGCATTCAAGAGGGGTATTCTTGTCATTTCATACCCATTTCATACCCTAGCTTTTCACACCTATAAATACATCACTATTTTTCCTCTTTTAGACAACTCTTGACCACCAAGAAACCTCCTTTCTCCACCATTCCTTTTCTCTCCATTTTCTCTTCTACCTAAACTAAACTTAACATCTAGATTACTTCCCCTAATCATTCCTTTTCTTCCCATTTTCTCCACAAATCTCCTTAGTCACTTTCCATTTGACTTCACCTATCTAGACATATCCTCATCATCCACTCTTCACACAAGGAGCAATCAAAGGCAAGGAAAGGATCAAGCTTACAAAAGGAGACCCATGGGTGATTTCCTAATCTTTTACTTGCCTTCCCTTTGATTGTAATATGTGTAATTAAATCCCCTTTCTAGGGTTTTGATGTGAGAATATTTGGATTGGGATTTGCTTAAGCTTTAATATATTTTAATTTCTATTTGTGTTCTATTCATTTTATAATTAGATTCTTTGCATTATATAATTGACATATATACCCACTAGTTGATTATAATCTTGCTTAGGATAATTTGTTATATAATCTTGATTGGATTGACAACCTTGATGGATTGAGAACTTAGTGAATAGGATAGATTGTCGGAGGGTATATCAACCACGATAATCTAAGCCATTAATTGTAACAAATCGATCCCGCCGTGACCCCCTTTCCTTAATCGGTTAGGCATTGCGGTGGAAAGTTGTTTAGGGTTCATAATAATGGCCCAAACACATTGTAGAAATCAATTGGTTAACATTTATGAGATCCGTTCACTAAAGTAGCTTGATAAGCATTTCCCGTAATTCATTTGTGATCTCATTAATTCCCTAGCTATTCTCTTAATTGTTAATTCCATTTATCTTATCTAGATTTGTTAAGTATTCTTTTATTAGTTTATTAGGTTTATTTTGCATGTATGTTTGATGGCTTGACAACCCATTCATTCATCCATATTTTTATGATTTATTTTATTGCATATAGGTTAGTTAATTTATTCAACTAATCACCTTAATTCCCTGTGGAACGAATCCTACTTGCCATTTTACTAAATTTCTATCTAAGTGGTGAAAATCGGTTTTCTAAAAGATCACATTTAAATATCATTTTGTTGAGTACACAAACGATGCTCATCAACAATAAAGTGTCATTTTTCCTTGTTCTATCTCATAATCCTTAAGGATTTGTTTCATCCAAAGAAATTGTGTTCAACCACTTTCGACCACAATCATACATACAATAACACACATCATGATAAGATCAATGTGAACAAATATCACCAAAAGATCTTAGATTAGCAAATGTCAACGAGGACCATATAAACACTATATTAGTTCTCAAGTATGACATGCTTCATGAAATGATAAAACAATGAGTTGATGGATGAAATATAGATAAGCAAGCAATGTGATATTATATATACCTTCGCAAGCTATTTTTATCAAATGCAAGGCATTCACCCTTTTTATGAGTCCTCTTGGCTTGTATGTCCTCATGACTACAAGTTATAGGTGTGTCGATTCCAAGAGACTAAAGGCTAAGCATTTCAACTTAAACAAAAAAAAATGACTTTCTCTAAAAGCCTTAACAAGAATTATTACCATATAGATATCATGATATGCAACTTCTCAAAAGTTAATCAACAAATTTTGACTATCATGGCAAAGAATGTGAGATAGCCAAGTTCATGTCAAGTTGTATAGATACAAAGCAAAAACAAGCTAAGCTTCTTAACAACATGACACTAATCTCAAGGCTAACTCACATGTGCAACTTACACTATTGGTAAGAGCACTCACCCTTGTCTTGGGTGAATTAACAAAAACATCATCAAGATCCTTATTGACAACAATGTTGAAACAAGAATTAAGTTCTTCCATCCCTTGATACTCAAGAATATCAATGATACTCTTCTTTTCAACATTTCTAGTGACACATGCATTGTCAAGTTTTTCAAGGTTTTCATTCTTCACAATCCGGACATTCTTAACATGCTCTTTTGACATTAAAATACTTTTCATACTCAAACGTTTTAGCATGCTTAAATGAAGTTCAATCTCTATATCCCTAGATGCATTTCCTATTTCACAATGTTCAATATTTTTCAAGCACTTGTGCTTGATATGATCTACGGTATTACAAAAATGACATATGGGAACAAAGTGAGAAATTTTACCTTTCGGGATTGGAGAAGCACAAATAGGAGTTTCAAGGGGTACCTTGTTCTTGTTCTTCAATTTTTTCTTGGTCTTGGAACGTATCTTCTTAGGAGCTTTCACGTCAACAATGACATTATCCTTGCTTGTAGGAAGTGATGCTTCTATGAGCTTCTCTTCAACTACCAATTCACTTGACCCTTCTAAAGACAAACTAGAGATGATCCTATCCCTTTCAAGAACAATTCCTTCAACTTCTCTAAGCTTGTTGCACTCATGTGCCATGATGTAAGTTAGAGGATCTACTTCAATACAATAGCAATTGTCTATAGACCTCTTGACTCTTTTGGACAACATTGTCCTTTTTATCAATTATAGTGCACACATCTTTATTAAAGCTAAATTCCTTAAAGATGTCACACAAGTGAGTGATGCTTATAAGATTAGCTTGTAACCCATCAACATACAAAGTATTGCGAAGTTTAGACAATCCGGGGATACATATAGTTCCTTTGCCAATAACTTGCTTCTTGGTGCCATCACCAAAGGTGACCCACCCTCCATCTTTTAACACAAGATTCTTAAAGAAATCTTTGTTCCTGGTCATGTTCCTAGAGAAACCGCTATCTAGGTACCAAGAGTAGGAGGAGTTGACACACAAAGAATATTGTGTAACTAGACATTTAGGTGTGTCTTTTCTAACCACACACTTTTCATAACATTCTTCTCACTCTTAACTTTTTCAAGCTTTGATTCAATGTTAGACTTTTTAACATGTACCTTGACCTCATTGGTCACATTCTCAAAAATATCAAACAAAGCATTATCAACTTTCTGATGCATAGTAGAGTGAGGCACATCATAAGATTTAACAAGCAAGTCATCAACACGATTCTTCACAACATGCTTTTCCAAGGTCTTCCTAGAGCTAGTACTAAATCCATACATGGATGATTGCCTAGGACCATTCAAAGACATATCATGAAAAGCATTATTAAGTTTGCATTTCCGAATATATTCAAAGCACCTAGGTCGAATATGTCCTATCATGTTGCAATGATGACAAATAGGTATGAATATGAGAAATTTACCATTTGCATTTTCTTCTATAGTCCTTGGTCTTCTCAAAATTTTACCTCTTTGATATGCAACCTTTGATGCTCCAATTTTTGCCTTTGAAGTAGATGCAATTTGACTTCGGTCTTGTTGTGATCTTCCATTCGAAATCTTTGTTGATGTAGAGGCACCTCCGGTAGCTTTCATTGCTTTACTTTGACAGAGAGTACCTACATTTGATTCAACACTTGCTTTGACAAAAATAGATTTGTTAGATGAAGGAGTCTCCTTCTCATTGATATAACCCAAACCTCTTTTGTCACATGGATGCTTTCCACTTTAATGAGGGTTTCAACCTTGTTAGAACAAGATGACATCTTGTGAATCATCTTATTAGTCTCATTAAGTATATCATTAAGCATTCTATTTTTTATGGCATATTTTTTTAAGATTTCATTACTTTTCCTAACATCTTCTCTTGATTTATTAAGCCATTGTTTATACTTTTTCTCTTGAGTTAAGTGCTCACTAAGTTTGGCTTCTAGCCTTTTAGCACTAACAAGAAAATTATCCCTTTGCTCAATTTCTTTCTTCAAGATGCTAAGTCTATCATTGCTATCTTTTAAGTTCATTTCAAGACTTAGGATCCTGTCTTTAAGTTCATTAAATTCTTTTGAGCTTAGTCCATGATTCTATAACTCCTTATTGAGGGACACATTGACTTTAGATAAGCGTTCATTTTCAAGAATAAGATCATTGATCTTTTTCTCATCTAAGTCAATATGTTCAACAAAAGAAGCCACATAGGAACACACTTCCTTAATCATGACTATCACAAATAAAAATAAAATAAAAACACTACAAAGAAAGGATCTATCTAAGTGTGTCTAGACAACCGCTCTGATACCAATTGAAATTCTCTTTAAAGCAATAGTGTTTTATACCTAGAGAGGGGTGAATAGGTATAGCTCCAAATTCTTCCAATATTCAAAAATACGGAATATAAAAGTGAAATGAATACTTGAAATGATATAGCAATTGTATAGAAAGAATCAATACATGTGAATCATCAATATACAAGAGAATCAATATAAGTGAACATATGGAAAATAAAGAAATATAAAGCGAAAATGAGACACAAGTTATTTTAACGTGGTAAAACCTCAAAGAGGAAACATCCACGGGTTGATATCACAACCATCGGCAAAGCAAATCCACTATACGAAAATGACTTACATACTCAAAGCTATCAATACTATGATATCCACTTCAAGCTATCAAATCCTAATCAACCCTCGGGCTAGTGATTCACAAAGCCTACTCTCTATCCAAGATGTGTCCTACACCTCTAGAGAGCAACTCCATATCCAAGGTTCTCAAGCCTCTAGGAAGATTTCCTCGCTTAGCAATCTAGATCACTTGGATCCTAGTTAAGCTCCCTAGCTCAACCATCCGGAGTACGCAACTCCTTGCTCAGACTTTCGCTTGGCTATCCGGAACTCATTCCTAGCCAAGACTCCTTGCTTAAGACAAAGCTTCACTCACTTTGCAAGAGACTTCAACCTATTACAAGGCAATGATCTAGGTTATGCAAATGATGCAAATCATAAACAAATAAAGCTAGATGATCAATCAAGCTTTACGAACATGCTTAGAGAAATTGTAGAATATGCTTTCAACACACAATCACAAAATCTATCTAGAAATCAAAGTATGTGAATAAAAAAGAACAAGGTATGAATATTCAATATATCAAACTAAAAACCTAGTTCTTAGATCATGAAATTAAACCTAGAAAATGTCATAAAGCACATCACATATATCATTTCTAGAATCAATTTCAAGTTTAATCAAGTTTAGCAAATATATGTTCAAGTGAAATCACAAAGCTAAAACTCAATTACCAAATGATCAACCACCCCTAGAATATGTTCTAACATCATTCTAAACACAAATCATCTATCAAATCGAAAGATTAAAGAGCAGATCAAAAGATGAAGTGAGAAGAAGAAGTTTAACATACAATGATGAAACTCAGAATGAAGAACAGCATGCTGCGAACAATCACGAATTAAAATGACTTTGAAAATGATTGGGTTTGTAGCTCTCTTCAAGACCAACAATTTTGGCTTTTGGATCACTTAATTTCGAGTTTGTATGAGAGAGTTATGATCAAAATAAGAAAACAAAAATGTTGAAGAATTCTGCAGAAAATCATATTTTTGGTTTTCATCAAGTTGTTAAAAATGGAGGGAAGGAGGAAGGCTTTAAAAAGATTTTAAGGAGGGAAGATTCGAGCGAATCAGAAGTGGACACATCACATTCCCATGTGGGACGCGTGTGGCCCACAGGACCAGAGGGCTGCTCTGGCTATGGGTCACACGGCCTCCCCACGGGGTGGCCAAGGCATGGCTTTTGGCCATGCACACCCCTCTCGCGTACCTCCCACGTTCTTCGACCATATTCGGGCCTCCAAACTCCGAATTCGAATCCATTTTTGGATTACTAACCATGACTCCCTCATGCACAACGATGACTATGAAACTTTTATAAAAGGTTGAGAATTCTTCTCGGATAACAACGATGAAGACAACTCAACGAATTCGAATGCAAAGAGGCATAACTACGTCGTATGGACTCGAAACATAAAGAATGAGTAACCGAAATGACTGGAACTCAATAAGGAATCAAATAAGATCATTTTAAAGTCCAAAACACAAGAAACACAAACAAATAAACACTATGCAACACAAGCATGCCATATCTAAGCGATAGTGAGAAAACATACAATTCTACAAGATTGTCAACAATGAGATAAATGCATATGCATACTAAATTTGTGTGAAAGTGTTATACCAAATGTTTGAACAATGATGCAGGAACACACATGTATGAATTGTGTTTGTGTGCACTAACGCCTTGTAAGAGGAAGAAGAATCTTGATACGTTAGCATCCAAGTATGCGATGTTCCCCTTGAAGACGAAATTTGCATGAGATTTTGCTTCTTCACCTTTGAGAATTCTTTCTTCCAAGAATCACCTAAGCAACAACTAATACAAATAAAGAGAGTTTTGCAATGGAATCAAGCCAACACAAATAAAGGATCTTATATAGAGAACCGAACTGGTATCTCTATTTTGTATAAGAGTAACTTTTGATTTACTCTTTATGGAGAAACTTTCCATTTGGAATTTAATCAATATGATAATATACAGATTGCCCATAAAAATATAAACTCTCAAAAGTTTAAATGATCTAATAGAGCTTAATCAAAATCAATATTAATCTCATAATGATATAGAATTCTTATATTAGGTTATGCCAGAGATGAAATAAGGAGATATACTACACAATCAAATATCTTTAAAACGTGAGCAAGTGAATGACCAATTACAAGTTGTAATGGTAAATAATGATGATAAGTAGTGATCATAGATGAATATATCAACATGTAATAGAATGTCCCATATAGAAATTGGTAATTAATTGGTAATTGAATCGAAATAATAAAGTTCTTGTAATTACCTGGAAACATTTGATAAGTGATTCAGCTGATCCATTCTAATTATAAGTACATGCGAAAGCTGGATGTTGAATCAATCTCAATTGGAGATGTTTGATAACACACAAACATGTGACCATCACGTAGATGCATCAATCAGTACCATAAAATAATGGAAGGATTCTTTTAGTGGATGAATATGTCCACATATATCCCTTCGAATGATAGGGATTCGAAACCAACTTTAGAATGAGATGGTTTATTTGGTGGATGAATATATCCGCATATATCCCTTTTCTGATCAGCAATATAATCCGGATGATAAAGAACACAGCTTTTCTATAATCAGCTTCTGGCCTGAATCACGCACTAATATTCAACATTCTTATCATTCATGGTCTCAATATGACATTAATAAATTTATGTCTTTGATCTGAACAAATTTCTTTATGTTCTGCTTGAATGATGTAAAGTATCATTGATACACAATTGAATACCATCTGGTAATAAGATTATGGCTCTTCTAGAGCCTTTAATCAGATCCATCAGATCTGACAGATTTTATCTGGTATTAACTTTAAATGCCCTTGAACTAAGCATATTTCTTTATGTTGTTCTTTGAATAATATCAAGTATCATTGATACATAATTGAGTATTGTTTGATAACAACATCGTGTCTCTTCCAGAGCTTTTTATTAGATCCGTTGGACCTTATACATAATTTAGTATTGTTTGATAACAATATCATGACTCTTCCAGAGCTTTCTATCAGATCCATTAGACTTGATACATAATTTAGTATTGTTTGATAACAATATCATGACTCTTCCAGAGCTTTCTATCAGATCCGTTGGACCTAATACATTAATAACATTTGCTCTTAGCAATGTCGAATTCATAAAACATTTCTAACTCTGCATAATTATGTGAGTCGTTGCACTCTGGGCAAGACATATATTTTTCCTTCTAGAAATTTTATAGAAAGGCCCCTTAAATTTTTTATTAATTAGAAATCAGCTCTAAAACTTTTTAAAAATTGCAAACTGGACCAATAAGTTTTGATAATTATAAATTGATCCAAAATTTTATCAAAATTATTAAATGGCCCAAAATAATTACAAAACAGTCCATCAAGAATATCAAATTCTCCAAAAGTGGCCTAGAGCAAAAATGTCTATGACCAATCTGGACCAGATCGTGGGCCATGACCGATGATCTCTGATCGTCGTCGTAAAACGCACTAGGTTGGTGTGAAAACCGACAAAGCCCACCAACGAGGTGGTGTTGACCCGATGAGGCGATGGGTCTGGGTTGAAAACCCACCAACCCATAAGCAAACTCAGATCGGAGTTTGGTGATACTAGATCAGATGATCTGATTATCCAATGCCCATCACATTCACATGTTCCTCAAGTTCATCTACTGTCAAGTAGACTACTAATCTCATAATTCTCCTCTCTTTTTTCAGCAACTCTGAATTTTGCTCTTCAGGAGTATCAAACATGAATGAAATGAATAAAATATTACATCCAGTTTCATTATACATTAGGATCTTAAATCCTTTTATGTGATACTCACATCATCTTGTTGGATGTGTATAAAATGGATAAAATATTATTGCCAATTTCATTATACGTTAGGATCTTAAATCTCGTTTATGATACTCACAGCATCCTGTTGGATGTGTATGAAATGGATAAAATATTATTTCCAAGTTCATTATACGTTAGGATCTTAAATCCTTTTTTATGATACTCACAACATCCTGTTGGATGTGTATGAAGTGGGTAAAATATTAATTCCAATTTTATTATACGTTAGGATCTTAAATCCCTTTTACGATACTCATAACATCCTGTTGGATGTGTAAATCCTTTTTCTCAAATGAATTGTATGTAAACATATCACATTATATATATGAGATAAAATAAAATCATGGATCACAATGATTTTTCAAACTTCCGGTTAGATCATGAACTATAAGTTCATATATAAAATCCAGAAAACTTCAAATTCTGATTGGATTTGAAACCTCAGGTTCCAAATAATGAAGTATGTCATTTATGAATATAACACTGGATCTAGAATTCCAGGTACTCATTGGTTTTCAATACCGTGCCGACTTAAATATCATAATTCCAGAAAC
Source organism: Acer campestre (assembly GCA_954870605.1). Classification (NCBI taxonomy): domain Eukaryota; kingdom Viridiplantae; phylum Streptophyta; class Magnoliopsida; order Sapindales; family Sapindaceae; genus Acer; species Acer campestre. The sequence continues at coordinate 5,522,331 of OX940812.1, forward strand.
TTTAAGTTCTAGTTCGTCGGTCTAGCCAATCTCATATATTGAGAAAAATAAACAGTTCCAGAACGGTATATATGTTTCGTAAATAAACAATTCCATGAGGCTGAGCTCACCTGTTATGTTCCGTAAATAAACAGTTCCAAAACGGTAAATATATCCTGTAAAAACAAATCCAGGACGGTATATATGTCCTGTAAAAACATTTCTAGGAGGCTGAGCTCACCTGCCATGTGCTTAAAAAATAAACCTAGAACTATATATATATGTTCCGTTGACGGCAAAACCATCTTATATACGAAATATATATAGATCCGGAATATTGGGATTTAAAGAGATTAAATGAATAAATCCAGAACTATATATATATATATGTTCCATTGACAGCATAAGCCATCTTGTATATGGAAATATATACAGATCTAGAATATTGAGATTTAAAGAGAATAAATGAATAAATCCAGAACTATATATATATATATGTTCCGTTGACGGCATAAGCCATCTTGTATACGGAAATATATACAAATCCAGAATACTGAGATGTAAGTAAATCACCCATCAGGGATCCCTTTTACCTACATACACGAATATCAAGCCGTAAGTAAATCACTTACCTGGAGATACTTTTTACTTACATACGATCGTGCTGATAACGTGTTGTAAAAGAAATGAAGAACAGATGAAGAACATAAGAAATGAATTGAGAGACACTTGTATTGACATATCTGGAGCTTCAGCTGAACAACCTTTACAAATGAGAATAATAAGTCTTATATATAGACTTTTACAAAAAATCAAGCAAAGATATTATGAGATATTACGGGTGATATTAAAAGAGATATTTATGTGATATTTATGTGTATAACACGTGGTAAAAGCCACATATATTATAACAATTAGAAGATATATTTGGTTGCTAAAAAATCGATGCCAGGCTCACAATCGTGATAATCTAAACAACTGACTTGCTAAACAACCGACAAACAACTGATTTGCTATAATCTAGGAATGGAAATATATACAAACAGAATTGCTAGTGGTGCTGAAGACATGCAGCACTTCTGTGCAACACTAAACGAAATTAAAGGCCTAACTTATTAAAACATAACAACCACTAAGTCCTAATCTTTTTTTTTTTTTTTTTTGAAATACAACTACTGCCGGGACCCGGTGAGATTAATTAAATTCTACAAGCACGGCTCGGAATATTGCTCCCACTATCGGGGAGAGGTTACATAAGGACTACAACTCTCACAACCGGAGAGAGGGCTGCTCCCACAAATCGGGAGAAAACTCCCCACACATGCTTATAAAATGCGTATGGTGGGACTTGAACCTCTGACCACTAGGTGTGGAAGGGAGGTGCACAACCATCTCTACTAGGAGGTGATGTGCCACTAAGTCCTAATCTTATGCAAACAATTCTTATGCAAAACCACGATGTATATAGTTTGACTATGTGTCATACGTTGCATGAGTTGCATTACAGCAATGAACACATATTGCATCAGGTGTGATTTATTTATAGGAGTTGTGTTTTAATTTTAATTTTTTATTTGTTTTGTTTTGTTTTATATTTGCGTCAGGTCTGGTCTCTGTCTTTTCTATTTTATGTATAGGTTATATGTTTCATAGCTTTTGATGCTTTTTGTTACATTTTTAATTTTATGAAATTTTGTTAGTAAAGTTGGCAACGTCAGATCTTTGATTCAACGTCAGATCTTGTATAGGTTATATGTTACGTGGTCGGGTCAAATAGCCGTGGAAGATGTTAAGACCAAAACAACCACGACTCAAATACGAAGAGGAAGAATCCTATCTAAACAAGGAACTACGAAGCACACTCTAATAAGGAAAGAAATTTCCTTATATATATTAGAGTCCAAATCCAATAAAAGACTCCAATAAGTTAGAGTCTTAGGGGTCGTTTGTTTTTTTGTCTGAAGACTGAATAGTCCTGAATTTTACTGAAGACTGAATAGTGACTGAAACCTGAATCTGAATAACATGTTTGTTTTTTTTTTTCCTCACATATGAATATACTGTCAATATGTTTGATTTTTACAAATAAAATTGTCTGAAAAGAAGTAATTTTACATATATACCCATGTTAAACAATTATACATATAATATAGAATAAAAACAATCCAAAAATAATAATTATGTATGAACACATATGATCATGATCTTTTTTTTCGATTACAAACAAACTTTATTTTTACTAAGAAAAGAAAAGGGTTATTTTTTTTAAGAATAAAATAAAAGGGGAGCAGGAAAATTCACATAAAACACTCTAAAAAAAATAATATATAAATACATCACCCTAATACCATAATAAAGTATTGATATTAAATACCAATATGAGAAGTAATTAGAGTTCTTTTTTTATTTTTAAAGCTATTTAAAATAAACAATATATTAAAATAAAAATTTATATACAATATATAATTATGATGAAATTGGAAATATGTTATATATGGAGGATAGTATCGGAAGAAAAGATTTTAGATTACATTTAATGTAATTCAGTGATTTACAATTAAGTGAAAAGTCAGGATTTTTTACTTTTTATTTTAAGTTGTTTTTTTGGTATTTTTAAGTTGTTTGACCACTTAAAAAAACAAACAAAACAACTTAATAATTATGATTCAGACCCATTAAGTCTTAAGTGGAAAAAACAAACGACCCCTACTAAACCTCTTCAACTTTCCTTGTACATTAAGAATTAGGGTTCTATGTATGTATAAATAGACCTCAAATACCATTAGACGTGTGTGAAAAACTGACAATTGTGAAAGTGTAAGAGAGGTTGAGTGTGAAATTCATCCCTTCATAGTGAAATCTCTTTCTCATCGCCTCCGGCAACCGTGGTTTTTTTCCTTTTCAGGGTTTTCCACGTAAAACCTTGTGTTTTGCATAATCAATTTTCTATTTTGTTTTACAGTTCAAATTGTTAAATCATATTAACTTGTTGGATGCGTGGTTAATTTTACGTAATCCTTCTATATATTGAAATCACATTCAAATAATCTTTCTATTCTTCCACCATGACAATGCTCTCGTTCATGCAAAATTTGATCGTGAGAAGCTGGAGGAAGCAGAAGAAGATCGAGGATGATGATGATGACGACAACATCGAAAACAACAATTACAACAATTACAAAAGTCTTTGGGATCAAATTCCCACTGAAATATTAGGGAGAATCATGGATCGGTTAAATTTAGTTGATTGTGTTCGTCTGAGTGTGGTCTGCAAGTCTTGGAGATCATCGGTTTCTCTTGTTCATAATCGAAACAAGAAAATCTCTCCTCCATGGCCATGGCTTTTGCTTCCTCATGGTCAAACCGGCGCCAAGTATCTCAAATTCTTCGACTTTTCAGGCGCTGGCATCTTTTTCAATCTCCCTCTTCCCAAAGGATCATCAGGATCCTCCTTATATTCTTGCGGTTCCTCCAAAGGTTGGCTTGTAATGGGCGACTGCACAGATGTTACTCTTACTCTTTTTCTCTTCAATCCGATTTCAGGAATCCGACTTGCACTTCCTCCCCTTGAAACAGTCCCAACTTTTCGACAATATCTCAAAGAATATCCTGAATGTCTTAGACATATTACACAATTCGTTTGGAAGATTGAACTATCATCCAATGATGCTTCTTCTTCAGCCTTTATAGTGACAGCGATCTTTTACGACCGAACAACGTTGGCACTCTGCAGACCGGCAGACAAGAGCTGGACCATATTCCCACAAGTCTATGCAAAACATGGTTGCATGGACGTATTGTTCTCTAACGGGATTCTGCATGCATTGGTCTTCCTCGATGATGAACATCTAGAGATTCCCTTGGTGACACACACGATGAGGGTGGGAGATCATATCGATGATGATCCTGATCAGGATCAGGATCAGGATGTTGTCGTTTTTATCAAACTAATCAATCATTTTATAAGTTTCAATGCAGCTTCTTGTTTAGTACCAGGAAGAGAAAATACAGTAATGGAACCCCAATTGTTGTTGGTGACTAAGATCGACTACACCTTTACGTCACATCTGGTGGAATCCGATGGTCAATTATTGATTCTTCACAAGATAATGAATTATGGGTATCTTTTTATGGATATTAACGTTGAAAATACCCATTACATGAGGACTAACCAACTGAGTAAATTTGAAGTATTCAAGGTTAATGAACACATGAGCAGCGCTACTGCTAGTTCTACTAAATTAGATAGCTTAGGTGACAAGATATTATTTATCTCACAAAGAGTTTCACTATCTATCCCAACAGTAGTGAGTACTAGTACAGATTCCAATCATGACGACTTGATCAAAAAGAATTGCATTTTCTATCTCAAGAATGTCGACATCACTGACATGACTCGCGAATGTGGTGTTTTCTGCTGCGAAGATGGGAGGATTATTCGATTGTTTCCAACCAGCTTGAATTATACAAGGGATTCCCACATGCTTTGGTTTTCACCTAACATATACATATGACTTCCTGTGGTGGTAAGTAAAGCACATGATGATGCTTCGAAGCAGTCTAGAGATTTCTTGGAGACTGGATACTGATAACGTTAGAATTGCATATATTTTATTCCCTTTCTTTCTTAGTTTCTTGCTTTGTTTTGTGTTAAACTTGTGCTTTTTATGTATCTTTTGTTAGTTTTCAGTTAATCGAGTCTTAGGAGCTAAAAGGAAGAAAATGGAAGATTTCCAATCAATCTCGAAAAGGCTACCTCTGCAGATGAGTCAAGTTCGAAGAATAAACTGTATCAGCTCAGTGAGAATTGACTGTCTAGCCTTATATGGTTGGAAAGGTCCAGATGTTAGCTTTACGAGGAATTTCACGGCTCACAATTTTGAGTTTTCTAGAGTGAGTTATGGCGATTTTACTACACAAAGGTCAGTCCAGAAATTCTGCTCGCGAATTTGAGAAACCATCCGTTATGGGCTGCTAATCTTGGAGAGAAGGCCTTGGACGAATTCTTTGTGTTTTGACTGTTAATGAATGCCAAAATTTGTATTTTAATTCAATTAAATAGCTGATCCTTATCACTCTAGGGTTAGTTGTAATTGGGTTAATATTTCTGAAACCAATAGGATTGTATTTCTTATTCGAGATGATTGCTTTAACTTGGACTTAACGGAGGCGGATTAGGACAATTTTCTTCGATAGTACTTCCCGGATTTTATCATTGTTTTTCCTTTTTGTTTTCTCATAGGATTGTACCCATAACTGTAAAGAACTAACTTTGCTAGGGCTATGATGCATAGCCATGAATGCTTAATTATTTTAGTTAATGTTAATTCATATTTTTCCATATTGAGTGTCTAAATATTTTTAAAGAAATTTATAATTTTATCATATTGGCATAATTGATCAAATATCATAAGAATAATTGATAAAATATCGATAGATCAAATTTAGGCAATCTGTAAAGTAGTGTGAACTTTATCAATATTAAAACAATAAAATTTTGTCGATAAAACTTTTATACTTATTAAAATTTGATATTGATAAATTTTAATATCTATAGATCAAATTTTATATACACAGATTGTGATAAAATCTTAGATCTGATATGAGGGTTTTATCAAGCGAGTTTTGCCAGATTATGGACAACTTTATTTGCCAATCTAGGAACAAAACTAACAGACTTAAAACAGGGACTCCCAAGAATACACAAGATATCATGGATAATAACACCAACATCAGAAATGGATAAATCTTGAGAACCAATAGCATTAACAACCACTATCGCATCCGATTCCAAAACCACCGGGACCAAACCAGTTTCTAACGCCAACCGTAAACCTCAACAAATTGCTAAAGCTTCCGCAATTTCAGGACTATAGCAAGCACCCAGCTGACTACAGAGAGAAGCCATCACCCGCCTATCACAGTCACAAATGACCACCCCAATACCAAAAACTTGGCCTCTTTCATTCAAAGCAACATCCGTATTTATTTTGAAAAGGCCAACGGAAGGGGCCACCCAGCAAGGAGGAGCAGACTGGGCATAACGTATCAAGTTTGATACCGTGATTTGCCAAATTCGCTTTCGCTGGAAACCAGTTGTTACACGTTTTCCACATGAAGAATTTAATCTTATTTTGAATTTTGAGGTGCCACAAAAATTTCCATCAAGAGACACTCCTACTAAGACCTGAGCAACTGGGATTAGAATTTGAAGCAAGTGCTAACCAGTAGCCACTTCTAACAGAGAACCTACCAGAATTTTCATAATGCCATAACAGGACATCATCCAAAACAAAATTGCTAGTAGGGAGACCAAGAATAACTTGCACCTCATCCTCCCAAAAGTTCTGTCACACCAGATCCTCATTCCAGGAACCATCCAACCTTTCAGATCATTACTGGTCTCCACACCCAGCACAGAAGGAGAAGCAATTTTAAAGGTAGAAGCATGCGGTATCCATCTGTCCTTACAAACCAGGATCGACCGTCCACTCCCCACTCTCCATCTAGACCCTTTCTCCACCAACTCCTTGCCCCACATTAAGCTATTCCACATAAAAGAGCCCGACTTGCACTTCTTAGCCTCAAGGAAACCGGTATCAGGGAAGTAACAATCCTTCAAAATCCGAGCAATTAAAGAGTTCTAATTGTTAAGCAACTGCACACATTGTTTGGCCAATATCGCTTGGTAGAAAACACCCAGGTCCCGAAAACCAAGCCCACCATCACCATGAGCTTTACAGAGAGTTTCCCAAGAGCACTCGTGCATCTTGCGATTCGCTCCATTACCACCCCACCAAAATCTTACGCAAAGACGATGAAGATCAAGGATCAAAGAGCCGGGCAGTCAATAAATTCATAAAAGTACACTGGGATTGACTGTATGACCGATTTAGGAAGAACCTCTCGCCCACCACCTGAAAAAAACCGATTACTCCAATTTTGGAGCTTCTTCCAAACACGCTCCTTAATATCATCAAAAAGGACATGTTTACTTCTGTTCGTCACACAAGGAAGTCCTAAATATCTCTCATGTACCTCAAAATCATCATTTCTAGAGCCTCTGCCAACCTTCTTTTATCAGACCAAGCAATCTTCTTGCTAAAACAGACCACAGACTTACTAAAATTAATAATCTGACCTGAAGCTTGCAAATAATCCCCCAACAGTCTCTTAATATTATTACACTCCTTTAGAGTCGCCCGCATGAAAAGAAGGATATCATTTGTAAAGAAAAAGTATGTCACCTTTGGACCCTCTCTACTACAATGGAAACCATTGAAGTCAACCCTACTTTTTGACCTAGCAATCAAACTAGAGAGGCCCTCAGCACAAATGAGAAAAAGGTAGGGAGAGAGGGGATCCCCCTATCTCAACCCTTTGGAAGGCTTGATATTCCCTTTGATTTTACAAAGAATAAAAGAGTACCTGACCGAGGAAACGCACCCCATAATCTTCGAAACCCAAGTGTCAGAAAAACCTATACAAATCACCATTCCTGCCAAAAAATTCCAGTCCACCCTATCATAGGCTTTTGACATTTCTAATTTGAGAGACATGAACCCCTTTTTCTTCCTATTAACCTTCCGACAGAAAGCATCCACCATCGCATTATCCGTAATAAGACAACTAAGCAAAAACACACTCTGAAGAGATAACAAAATTAAGCACCTTTCATAACCGATTAGCAAGAGCCTTGGAAATACATTTGTAGAGGACATTACGGAGGCTAATCGACCTTAACTCAGACATTCTTTCCACATTCTTCACTTTTGGGATGAGGCAAAGAATGGTGTGATTAATCATTTACACTGAATGACCCTACATTGAGACAATCTAAACAAAGCCTAGTAACATCATCACCAACCACGCCCCAATATTTTGGTAAAAAGGCTGCAGGGAAACCATCCTCACCTGGAGATTTGGAAGGACTTATTTGGAATAAGGCTTCCTTCACCTCCTCCGCAGAAACACAACCATCAAGAAAATCCCTCATATTTTGAGGAAGTCTAGTCTCAACCGACCCAAGTACCCTATCAAACTGCTCAGTAGATGGCTGGGAACCAGTGAAAATAGAAGAAAAATATTGAGAGATATACCTTCCATCTCATCATCCTTCATTCTCCAGTCACTGTTGGCATCAAATAATCCATGCAACCTATTTCTCTTTCTTCTTGAGGAAGCTTTAGCATGAAAAACTTCGTATTATGGTCACCGTCTTTAAGTCAAGAAATCCTAGACCGTTGCCGCTAATACAATTCCTCCTCATTTTAAAGAACATCAAGCTCCCGATCAGCCACTCTCCATTTTTTCGAGTCAGCCAACACCCCAAGATTACTACACCCCCACCATTTCTGTTTTCTTAGCACAAATCTTCTCTTTTAGGGCACTCACATTCAGCTTATTCCATCTTTGAAGTTGCTTAGCACAAGAAGACAGCCGCTTGACCATCCCATTCATCTTGTTACCGTCAACCACCCCCCTAGCTACTTTGGATAATCTCAAGGCACTCGGATTTCTCTGCCCAATAGCATTCAAAGTGAAACCGACACCTCCTAGGGTGCATGACCTCTTGATCATCATAACAAAGAAGAATCGGACGATGATCGGACTTGATAAAATCAAGATGAAGAACCGAAAAATGAGGGAACAAATTCTGCCAGTCTTCACTACTCACGTAACGGTCCAACCTCTCCTGAACTAACTGACTTGGTTCACTGCAATTTGACCAAGTAAACATAGGACTGGAATAGCCCAAATCCTTAAGACCACAATACTCCAAAGTATTTCGGAAGTTATCCATAAGCACCTACTGTCTAACTGACCCCCCCCCCCCCCCCCCTCCTGTTTTTCATTCAGACTTAAGATCTCTTTGAAGTCACCACCTATCAACCAAGGGAGAGACGAAAGGTCTGCCAACCTTCTAAACAATGTCCATCCATGAACCCTCTGAGCTGTGCTCGGGTTACCATAAAAACCTGTCTATCTCCATCTTTTATTATTATGTGACGTAATCATTGTATCAATGTGATAACGAGAATACGAAAGAAGAGATATGTCGATGTCCACCTTCCAAAACAAGCATAAGCCACCAGTGTTCCCCTCTTTATCCACAACCAATTTTGAATCAAACCCTAACTCAATACGAAGACATTCCATAGCATTGTGATCACTAATAGTTTCCATCAAGAATAGTACCTTCAAACGATAGTCCTGCATAAGCGAATGCAAAACTCGAAACGCTCGACTGCCGTCCAAACCCTGAGCGTTCCAACTCAAGGTTTTCATTGAGTCTAGCAAGCTGGGGATTCTGCCTGACTCACCGATATCTCAATTGACTCCTAGCCAAAAGCAACATCACTTTCCATTTTTTTCAGTTTTGACGAATTACCTGTATCAACAACACTACTAATTCTTTTTTTCTCCACCTGCACATCATCTACAGGTCCCTTAACCCGCAAGCCACCCTTTCGTGCCCACTGTTTCCACTTTCCATTTTTTTGAACAGCCCTTACCTTTGCACCCATGCATCCAGATGATTGGAAACCATTTTTTAGACTATTTTTCACTACAACAGTCCTACCATCTTCCTGTTGTTCCACAACCTTCTTCTCTGATCCCACAAACTTTCCTCTCTCTTCACAGTAATCCATTTAGATCCCCTAAGTTCCACCCGCAGAAGCCTCAAAGACCAACCTGGTCACCTTTTCAACACACTTGGTAACCTTAGCCGCCTATGGATTGGCTTTCAGACGTGACCCTAATCCTGATAATATTTCCACCTCAACAACCACTTCCCCCGACTTCTGATCCTTCCCTTGATTACCCTTCTCTTTACCTCGACTCCCATTGTCTGCCTATCATCATCCATCTCCATTTTTGGACGAACAGAAGAACTCTGAGTCTGCTCAACTTCTCCAGCCCTCATTGGTCTCCAAGAACTACTATTACTACTCTGATCTATATTCCCCAAATTTGAATTTTTTTTCGACCCTTATCTTTTGTGTTCAAGACCCTGCCATGTGAACGATGTTTTCTAGTACTCATGTTTTGACTTGGAGGACTCGAAGCCCTCATCCAAGGTCCAAACTCGAATTCTATATCAACTCTCCGATCATCCCCGACATTACCATTAAGACACACTTGGTAAGAGCGACCAACAATTCCACAGTTGAAACAATACTCAGGGAGTTTTTCATATCATAACAATAAAAGTGATTCCTTTCCGTTTTCTTGCAAATCCAACCTCAGGAATCTCTTAAGAGGCTTAGAAACATCAATAGATACCTTAAGGCGCATGTATTTACCAAAACACTCTCCCGTTACACCCATATCAATATCCACCAGGCCACCTATAAGCTTCCCCATAAAAATGCCCATCTCCTTCGTCATACATAGCAGTAGAGCATTCAGGATTTGAATCCAAAACTCCGCTCGGTTAAAACTGACGTTAGCAATATCCCCCACACCGAAAACCTTCTCCAAAACCAACAAACTATTATCAAAACTCCATGGTCCTCCAACTAGAACCCTATAACGATCACTCTGACTCCGAAAATAAAAGAGAAAGGTGTTGTCCTGCACAACCTCAATCTCCATTGGTGTTTGCCATATCTTAGGAATCACAACTCTAAAGACTTCTCTGTTGACATGTTTGTTGGACAGAATCTTACCAACTAAACATAAATCAAGCTTTCTACCCGCCGACACCTTTAAGGTATCTTGAACACTCCAAAGTTTTTCTTCCTTACTCTTGATTGAAAGAGCCGCACATAATCTTGCAATCTCTTCTTGATCCATTATTGATACTAAGAACGAAACAAGGCCACCGAAACTATCAGAAAAATAGGGTTGCCGTCGAAAACTAGTAACATCGCCCAAGAAAACCTTCTCCTTCTACACTAGGGTTTTAGAGAGAGCAAAACCCTAGGAGAACCTATATATATAATGTTCATTCCTTTATGGTTGTGTATTGCTATTCTATACCCAAGCATTATCCTTAAAAATTCAATTTTCAATTTTAAATTCAAATTAATTTCACACGCATTTAATGTTTTTGATTGACGTACTTGGAGAGATGCTTCGGTACATCTAAGGCAAGAGGTGAGTTGGCATGCCTCAAATTTCGCCATATTATTAGTTTTACAAACCCAACACCACACTACCACATCATAAATTGCTATGTCAACAAAAATCTACCAAGTCATGAATTTCAACATATCCTCCTTTTATTATTTTTCATTACCATCCTCATCGATTCATCTCAACATCTCCATTTCTGAAAAAAGTTTTACAATTCCATCTCTAGATTTTTAAAACCTAAAAACGAAAATTTTCATATATTGGGTTAATTAAAAATATATAAGAAAAAAAAAATAAATGACTATAACTCAAAATATAAAACTTTAATAATTTTGTATTTTTGGCTCTCTTTCTCTTGCATCTCTCACTATCATCTTCGACCCATCATCTCCGTCTTAAATTTTTTGCAAATCATGGACCTCGAACCTTCGAATGCACGACTTGTATGTGGGCGCGTCCTGCGGACACGAATGCCGCTCCAATTGGATCGTGAGAGTCTAGCAACGTTTTTGTTTTTGTGAAGAATAAGGAAATCTTTAATTGTTTGGATTCTGATTTCTTACTTGATCACTAAGAATACAGAATCGGTTTTTGATTAGAAGTAAATCTCTTTGGAGATTATTATCTAATGAAATTATTTTCCTTATTAAATCAAAAACATATTCACCGAGATATTTCCGAATTAATCCCTAAACCCTAGTGTTTTGATTTTGGCTATAAATACCCTAGTATTCTTTTCATAAAATTCATTCAAGAATACACAAAATATAGTAGCCGAATTTCTCTCTTCTCTTTTCTGTGCTTGGTAAGTTTGAAATCGGTTTGAGTTCGTTGAGAGTGGTTTGTGCTTAGCACTTCTACTGTTAAATCGTTGTATCTTGGAAGACAATCACTATACACATACGGTGTTATATACAACGAAATTGTATCAAGGACACCGTGTGAAACACGGGCCTCGATTTTCCCTAACCGGTTTTCTAACATGTTGGTTTCATTGTTGTTTTCGCTTTCTGTTTCTACAGGTTCAAACCAGATTGTATTTGGATGTACAAATAACAATCTTAAGACAATTTCCTCTCTTTCAAAATCATTTTCTTCTACCTGCAAACTTTCTGGTTTCTAGACTTTTAACGGATTGTGACCACTTTGGTTTTAACCAACTGTGTTTGTGAACATCACGTTTGAATTTGGTTTTAATAACTATAAAGGACTGTGGAAATTGGGTCTGTTTGCAAACACTGATTTCAAACCAATAACTAGTTTAACCTTGGATAATCAGGTCTGTTTAACGGACACTGATTTGGAAATCAATTGTGATTTCCATTGGTTAATCGGGTTTATATTGCTAGACATTGATTGTGATTTCTATTGTGAAATCTGGAATCTTTTGTTGATTCTCCGTTATGATGTCAACTAATTGTTATCGATACCGTCATGTATTTATATATACAATATCTTTGTGATTCTAAGAGTTTATCGATTGTACACACGAATTGTGTAAATATTTGATATTTTAGAGATATAGAATTGTAGTCTATATCTAGAACAGCCCGAATGAAAATTTTATATGATTATATAATCTGTTACAAACCAGTTTATATATAGATGGGTATATATAAATATATATTAGTGGGTTTACAACCTTTGATTGATATATTGTTAAATATACTGGTTTGTTTGATGTATCAACACACTGTTCCGGTTATTAATTCTGTGTTTGGTGTACTATCTTTGTGAAACTAAAACGGGTTTACTTTGGTACATTAATTATAAGATTATATAATCTTACACCAAGAGTAGCACTTGTTTATAGATATGTGTATTCTATTTAAAGTGCTAATACACTATGTATCAATATTTGACATGTTGATGAATAGTTACTGGTTTGATATATAGAAATTACCGGTGCCTCATATTTTGTATTGTTTGATATCAATTATTTTATAAACAATACTACGTCATTGTGTGATATATCTTCGTTTGATATATCAGTTATAGTTATATAAATATCAGTATATGTACTGGTTATTTATATTTCAAAGGTTGAAATTATATCGGTGTGTTTATATATTATAATTGATATATATTAACATACTATTTTGATATATCAGTGTTTGATATATCATTATATATATCCTAGTGATATATTATTGGTTCTAAAATATTTGATGTGGTTTTAACTGTGAACCCGAGCGTGGCTCAAGAGACTCCGGTGGTCAACCCAATTGTGGGTCAATTGACCGACCTGATGGTAAACCCTTTTATGGGTCAAATGAATACCACGACATTGAATTCGTTTGTGTCTCCGATTTCGGTACCATATGGAGAAACCGGAGAAATTCAATGGTCTGAATTTCAAGAGATGGCAACGAAAGATGTTAAATCTTGAATCTTGCGAGATTCTTAACTCGTGAGGCTCCTAATTAGGCCAATGGTGGTAACGAGTTGGATGTGTATAATGGTGATTAGTGTCAAAATCAATTCTTTTGAACTTCAAAATTGTAATTATCAATTTAATGATGATTTATTTCTATTAATTCTGGATTAATAGAAATGTTAAATTTTGATTTCGAAAACAAAACTGATTTGACTTTAATATTGCCTATTTTAATGAGAATTAATTTCAAATTAATTCAGTTGATTTCCTCCTGATATTATGGTAGATAAGTCAAACGTGAACACAAGTTGCACTTGAAACTCCTAGTGCTAATCCAACTGTCGGACTAGACACTTCAGTTGTTAATTCAGTGATTGTGGGAGATGTGCATATTTTGGGGCCAAGTGTGGCAACATCAACTCCGGCCATCAACTCATTCATGAGAAACATGGGAGATCCGGTGATGAGCCAGTATGTGAGTCTTGTGACCCTTCAGTGGTGGCAGCAGAAGATGTTAATCTAATTAACCACGCTGAATCTAGTTAGGTTCTTGATTAAAGATGCTCTTAAACCCAATAGTGGTTAAGAGCGAGATGTTCATATATGAATGTTGTTAATGCATGGAACCATTCGGATTTTCCGTGCCGAAACTACATACTGAATGGGCTGTCAGATTCACTGTATAAAGAAAATAGCCAAAAGAATTGTAAGAGTCGTTAGACCAGAAATACAAGACTGAGGATGTTGGATCCAAAAAGTTTGTTGTGAGCTGGTTTCTTGATTACAAGATGGGGGACTCAGAAAGTATACAAACAAGGTTAAATTGCTTAAAGCGTACCTAGAAATAGGTTTTTCACCTAATTTCAAACCCTTGAACAAACTTACGTTTGTCCCTCAAGGTAGCTTTACATACAACATATAAACGGAACATTTATATATACACAAGATAGGTATATCATTATATAAGCAATGTCTACATATAACAAGTTGTTGCATGAGGTATAATATCATTAAAACACAAAACCAAGGAATATCTTGTATACCAATATTGTTCAAAGTTATTACACGAGTGATCAAACATATCAATATAAAAGAACAACCAAATATGAAAGATTACAAATACAAAATGATTTAAAGAGGATTGTTCTACAAATCACTCTTTACAAGTACTTGATCAAATATTCAATACAAGTAAATGATGTTCAACAAATTAACACACACATATACACAATGTAAAAGAGATAGAGAAAGAGACAATGAACACAAGATTTTTACGTGGTAAACCTCTGAAGAGGAAACATCCACGGGTTGAATCTATAACCACCGGCAAAGCAAATCCACTATATGAAAAGGATATACACACTCAAGACTATCAACTTTATGATATCCATCTCGAGCTATCAAATCCTAATCTAACCCTCGGGCTATTGAATCACTAAGCCTACTCCCTATCCAAGGTGTGTCCTACACCTCTAGGAAGTAACTCCCTATCCAAAGCCCTCAAGCCTCTAGGAAGATTTCCTCGCTTAGCAATCTAGATCACTTGGATCCTAGTTAAGCTCCCCTAGCTCAACCATCCGGAGTACGCAACTCCTTGATAAGACTTTCGTTTGGCTATCTGGAACTCATTTATAGCCAAGACTTCTTGCTCAATACAAAGCTTCACTCACTTTGAAAGAGACTTCCACCTTTCCTCAAGGCAAATGATCTAAGTGATGCAAATGATGCAAATCACAATCAACACAACATAGAACATGTGATCAATATATTATATGGAACAACTAGACCTAAACATGTGAGAACACAAGCATACAAGTCTAGATGCAAAACATGAATAAAACTAGAGCATGTGAAAACACCTAAACACAAAAGCTCATAATTCCATTCACACATATAACACATGAATTTATCATATTCATGAAGCACAATTTCAAAATGTTATAAACATACAAATAAATGCTAGAAACCTAGAATATATTCAATAAGTAATCTAGCCAAAGATTTAGAGAAAGGATATATTGATAAATCAATTTAATCCTAGATATCCCTAAAAACACATGCAAGAGCCTCAATCCAAGATTTCATCAATCAAAGGATCAAAACACATTTCAAGGATTATCAATCATAAAATCATTCAATCAAGTCTCAAATAATCTTAGATGTCAATCTAATCACAATACAACTCTCAAACATGTGAAAATCATAGAATCAAATATTCTAGTTCACAAGTGTCTCTAATTAGACTTTTGATTAAAATTGATTATGAAGCTACATTTCTCAATAGCATTCACTAAACATATACATACATATAGAAGAAGAAACCCCAAGCAAATTGAAGGTTTAAAAAGAAGAAATCACCAAGATATGAACACTACCTTGATTTCACGAGTTGGTTCGTTTTTCTGAGTAAATCCACTCTGAAAATCGATCAAACAGCTGAAAGACCACTTGGAAAAGGTAGGGAACTCAATTACGAACAATCTCCAACTTGTATCACTCAATTTTGACTTCGTATGAGAAAGTTATGGTGTTTGGAAGTTGAGAAAATTGGAGAGAAAATTTCATACAGGATTTCAAACTTTTTCTTCTTGAAAACAAATGGAGGGAAGTAGGAATATTTAAAAGGAGGAGAGAGAAGGAAGATTTCAGCCAATCAAATAAGGCCACGTCAGCCTCCTTCACATGTGGGCCACGTGGGCCACACGGGACAAGAGGGCTGGTCAGCCCGTGTGGCACATGGCCTCCACACAGGGTGGCCAAGGCATGGCCTTTGGCCATGCATGCCCCTCTCGTGCACCTCCTACGTTCTTCGACCGTATTCAGGCCTCTGAACTCCGATTTCGAATCCATTTTCGAATTACGAATCGTGACTCCCTCACACACAACAAAGACTATGAAACGTTGACAAAAGGTTGAGAATTCATCTCAGAAAACGACGACAAACACAACTCAATGAATGAGAATGAAAAGTAGCGTAGCTACATCGTTTGGACTCGAAGCTTAATGAATGGTAACCAAAATGACCGGGACTCAATAAGGAATCAAATAAGATCATGTACAAGTCCAAAACACAAGAAACACAAATAATCAAACACAAATTCACATATGAATGCCATTTTCTAGACATAGTCTTCGAACATGCAATTCTACAATGTATGAGCATTTGAGTTCAATGCATGAGCATACAAAAGCATGTGAATATGTTATATAAATGGTGCACGACGATGTATGGACATATATGAATGATTTGTGTGTGTGTGCCTATTGCCTTGAAGAAGAAAGAGGTTTATATTACCTTAATTGTGCAATGATGTCCATTCCTCTTCAAAGGCCACTTCTTGCTTGATCTTTTGGCCACATCCTTCTATAAAGCTTCAAATCATCAACCTATGACCATTAATCATATACAAGAAAAACACCGTTTTGATATGGAATATATGCCAACACAAACTAAAAACCTAACAGACTCTAAGAGCTTCAAGTGATTCTGCACAAGATTCATGCTGAAGGGATAACCCCAAGTGAAGCTTTCCAAGTGGCTGATATCACCGATGAGCAACCGAGGTGGTGAGTATGAAGCGCTGTTTGGTTAATTCTATGCACAACATGGAATCACATATCAAACCACTGCAGAATGTTGAATGCAATGCTGATAAAATCATTCTTTGAAGAAATGATGAATGCAATGCTGATAAGTTCTGAATTGTCTCAGAACATGTGGAGTGAAGCTATATTGTATAGTAATTACCTTTTTTTTAAATAAGGTACCCCGAAAGAAAAAAGACAAGATCACATATGAGCTATGGAAAAGGGGAAAGTCTTCCTATAAATTCTTACGAATGTGGGGGTGTCTTTCCAAAGTGGCCGTACCTATACCTAGGAAGGTGAAAATAGGTCTAAAAACTGTTGATTGCATTTTCATTGGATATGCACATAACAGTAGTGCTCATTGATTTTTGGTGTATAAATCTGACATCCCAAATATACACAAAAACATGATAATGGAATCTAGAAATACATCGTTCTTTGAACATGCATTTCTATGTAAATCCAATGATGAAGAAAGTTCGTTGAAACGAACACATGTTGAGGATGAACCTAGACGTAGCAAAAGAGTAAAACCGGAAACATCTTTTGGTCCAGATTTTATGACCTATTTGCTAGAAGGTGAACCTCGAACTTTTAAAGAAGCGGTAAGCTCTTCAAAATGACTCTTGTGGAAATAGGCTATTAAGAGCGAAATTGATTCCATCCTTCAAAATCATACTTGGGATTTAGTGGATCTTCTTCCAGGATGTAAATCGCTAGGATCCAAATGGATTTTCAAGAGAAAGATGAAAGCAGATGGATCAATTGATAAGTATAAGGTCAGACTTGTAATTAAAGGTTACAATCAACGAGAAGGCCTATACTACTTTGATACATATTCTCATGTGATGAGAATAACCTCCATTAGGATGGTACTTGCAATCGTAGCTTTTCGAAATCTTGAAGTACATCAAATGGATGTGAAAACGGCTTTCTTAAATGGAGATCTAGATGAAGAAATTTACATGGAACAACCTGAGGGTTTTTCTGCTCCAGGACAAGGAAAGAAAGTCTGTAAATTGGTGAAGTCTTTATATGGTTTAAAGTAAGCACCAAAACAATGGCATGAGAAATTTGACAATGCTATGATGTCAAATGGATTTAAAATCAACGAATGTGACAAATGTGTTTATGTCAAGAACACAGAAAATGGCTATGTCATTGTGTGCCTTTACGTTGATGACATGCTCATTGTGGGTAGTGATGATAAAATGATCAAATCTACCAAGGATATGTTGAAATCAAGATTTGATATGAAAGATATGGGACTAGCTGATGTAATATGGGGAATGAAAATCTCAAGGACATCTAACAGACTCATACTAAGTCAATCACACTATATTGACATGATTTTTGAGAAATTCAACAAAAATGATTCTGAAATTTTCAGAATACCAGTAGATACAATTCTACACATATCCAATAATAAGGGTGAGAGAGTCTCTCAACTAGAATATTCTTGAGTGATAGGAAATCTGATGTACTTAACAAGTTGTTCAAGACCAGACATAGCTAATGCAGTCAACAAATTAAGTAGATACACGAGTAATCCAGGAACCAATCACTGGAAATGAATAGTAATCACTCGTAATCATGGACTGCATTATACCAGAGATCCTGCTGTCACTACAAGAAAATACCATGTTCGTTGACAGTTTTCAAAACTGTCAACAATGCCTGTGTCAAGAAAGGTCTTGACAGTTTTTCCTTTTTTTTTTTTTAGGACAGTTATTAACTGTCAAGAAATTCTTATAATATTTAATTAATATTGAACTAAAAACTATTCATATTTAATTAAATTATATATTTTTTATATTTATATACCTGCTCCCGCCAGCTCACCTCCCACCGCTGGCAGGACATCGCCGTTGCTGCCACCGGCCGGCCCCGGCAGCCGGCGTCGTCTGCCACCCGCCACCGGACCATCACAGTCGACCGACCACCACCGTCCACCGCCGTTGACCACCACTCGCCGTTGACCACCTCCCACAGCCCGGCCACTTCTGAAAATAATGACAATTAATTGTCTTTAGTGAGAATTGAACCTGAGAACCCCAAACCAATGATGTAAGTCTTTACCACCTGACTACAACACTTGATGTGTTAACAATTGAACAATAATTATATATAACCTATATGAGTTGTTACAAATATATATAAATTTAAATTTATTCAACTAATCAAAATTCTAATTTCTACAATAGACATATATTAAAAAATATTTATTAAAACTTTTAATAAAATTATATTTTTTAAAACATATATAGTCGAGTTATTGGTTAATACTCTATGGTCATGTTTGGTTATATGTTGGAATGGTAATCGGAATGAGAATGAGAATGAGAATGTGAATGAAAAGGAAAGGAAGGCTAAGTTTTTTGTTTAGTTTGAACTTTAGAATTAGTCTATGAATCAGTATTATTTTGTTTGGTTAACAACGGAATGAAATGGAGTTAACTGTATTTTGACCAAATACCCCTAATTATGAATGTATAATAACATGATATATTATGGATATATATGATTTAATATATTAATATATAATATATATATATATAATACATATAATATATATATTAATATATTAATATATGTAATAATATATATAATATATATAATAATATAATATATATGATAATATAATGTTTGGAATGGAATGGCTTTCCATTAGTTTTTGGATAGAATGCTCATTCCACCAAAATGGTAGAATCTCAATTCCAATGGAATCACAATTTCATTGCATTTTAACAAACCAATCGAATAGAATGACTTTCTTTCTATTCCATCCAACCAAACATGACCTGTAGGAGACTCGTGACATTAGTTGTAATAATAAGCATGATTTGGAATACAACTATCACTACATGAGAGATATTTCTCAACATGTATCTTACAATTTAATGAACAAATGCAAGACTCAAATTACTAATTTATATGGGTAATTTGATTATTAACGTGTCTCTTAGTATGAAACAAGAGGGTGCAAAAATAAATAAACAATTTTTTTTAAAAATTTTTTTTGAATTTTTTAAAAGTAAATGATTTAAAAGTAAATTTATTAAATTTAAAATTTTACTTATCCAATATCGGTTTGCCTTACTGTAAAATAAATTCATATTGAAATTTTGTTTGGTGTTGAAAATAAGAGGTAAAAGTTCTAAAAAATTATTTAAGATAAATAAAAAATTATAATATAATATAACATAATATAATGTAATATAATATAAATTCATGGTTACTTAATTCAATTTTATTTTATATTAAATAATTTATTATTATTTTGAAATTTTATTATTTCTAATAGTTTTAGTTTAATATATCGAACACATCACATCAATAAACCATAAAATCTCAAATTTTAATTTATTGTATTAAAATAGTCCATCTATTATTGTGATTCATTTTATTTTATCTTTAGTATTTTCCTTTACTTTATAACTTTAATTTATTTAGAAATAATAAATCAATACTTTACCAATAATTAGAAGAATAACAAATTCATGAACTTGTCTAGTAATATTTATTAATCAATTATTTTGCATAAATTTAATCAATTATATAATAATATAATATAATATATATATATATTATATAATACATATAATAATATATATAAATATATAAATATATATATAATATATAATATATAATAATAATAATAATATATTATTTTATAAAATATATAATAATATATTTATATAAAATAAATATATAATATATATTATTTAATATAATAATACATAATATATAATATATAAATATATTTATATATTATAAAATAATATATAATATATAAATATATTTATATAATAATATATTATATAATATAATATATTATATAGATATTATATATTATATAATATACGTAATAATATATAATATATATAATAATATAATATATATAATAATATAATATATGTAATAATATATAATATATATAATAATATATATATAATAAAAAATGTTATTTAATTAAATATTATTATTAAATATTAAATAATGATTTTTTAAAAAAATTATAAACATTTCTTGACAGTTAAAAACTGTCAACAAAAAAAAAACTTGACATTTCTTGACAGTTTTTAACTGTCAAGAAAAAAAAAAACTTATAATTGATGACAGTTTTCTAAAACTGTCATAAAAAAAAATGTCATTTTTAATGGTTTTTCTAGTAGTGTGTCCTAGAAGGATTCACTGATGCTAACTGGATATCTGATATGAAAGATTTAAAATCCACTAGTGGGTATGTGTTCACACTAGGAGGTGCCGCGGTATCCTAGAAATCCTCCAAACAAATGTGTATAGCCAAATCCACCATGAAATCTGAGTTTATAGCATTAGATAAATGTGGTGAGGAGACTGAATGGCTACACTAATTCTTAGAGGATATTCCAAGATGGCCAAAGCTTGTGCCGGCGATTTACATCCATTGTGATAGTCAATCAGCAATAGGAAGAGCATAGAGTAACATGTATAATGGGAAATCTAGACATATACATCGAAGACATAATACCATTAGACAACTAATCTCAACTGGGGTTATCACTATTGACCACGTAAGGTCAAAAGATAACATTGCGGATCTGCTAACCAAAGGGTTAAACAGAGAATTAGTTGAGACATCATCGAGAGGAATGGGACTAAAGCACACGAGATAAAAAGTCAATACAATGGACACCCAACCTAGTTGACTGGAGATCCCAAGATTTAGGTTCAATGGGACAACCAAGTTGTAAGACTTAGTTGGATCACTGTGGGGGTTACCCTCGAGTCCATTCCCATGATGAAACGGTGATGCCCGTAGGAAAAAGGTTAAACCATGTTTTTAATGATTCTTATGCGTCGAAATTCCAAGCTATGAAAATCTGAGCAGAGTAATGCGGATTACTCTTAATTAAGAAATCACCTATGTGAGAGAGAAGTGGGGCCACTTCTAAAAGAGAATAGTGAAGGGCTATATTCTCCAGCGACTCTCACAGAACCAAGCGCATGTTCATGGCCAAAACGAACATAACAATGAGAACCAAATCGGGTATGGAAGATGCATGTGTGAGGTATGTTATCGTTTACATAAACGGCAGAGCAGTTCAAGGATATCACATCTACTGATCAGCCAGTAAAGTAAACATACCTTTACAAGGGAAGGTTCAAAGGGCAACACCTACCTATCCTATGCAGGTTTCGATCGTTTGAGCTTACTAAAAAAATCATCTATCTTGTCTCCTATGTCAATTTC
This sequence comes from Acer campestre, assembly GCA_954870605.1. Classification (NCBI taxonomy): domain Eukaryota; kingdom Viridiplantae; phylum Streptophyta; class Magnoliopsida; order Sapindales; family Sapindaceae; genus Acer; species Acer campestre. Next base: position 5,544,593 of record OX940812.1, read on the forward strand.
ATTCATGTGGGGGATTGTTGGAAATTTTGTGATAAACTCTTAATTTGAGAGCACAAATTGAGTATGATTAATTCCATGAAAATGGAAGATTAAAGTGGATTTGAATTCTCCTTTGTGAGAGCTTCAAAATAGTATACTCAAAATTCACAAAATGATTAATGGGTGAATGAGAAATTGAGTCTCAAGGTGAGCCCAAAATGTGGGGGAAAATGGCACATCCCACATTAGCTAGGGAAGAAGCTCATATGTAGTATATAAGTAAATGTGTGATAGTAGGTAAAAAAATGTGTGTGGCATAGAGGCTCTCTCTCGCGCGCACAGGGGGTGGGGGTGCAAATCATGGACCTCGAACCTTCGAATGCACGACTCATATGTGGGCACGTCCTGCGGACGCGAATGCCGCTCTGTTTGGACCATGAGAGTCTAGCAACGTTTTTGTTTTTGTGAAGAATAAGGAAAGCTTTAATTGTTTGGATTTTGATTTCTTGCTTGATCACTAAGAATACAGAATCGGTTTTTGATTAGAAGTAAATCTCTTTGGAGATTATTATCTAATTAAATTATTTTCCTTATTAAATCAAAAACGTATTCACCGAGATATTTCCGAATTAATCCCTAAACCCTAGTGTTTCAATTTTGGCTATAAATACCCTAGTATTCTTTTCATAAAATTCATTCAAGAATACACGAAATATAGTAGCCGAATTTCTCTCTTCTCTTTTCTGTGCTTGGTAAGTTTGAACTCGGTTTGAGTTTGCTGAGAGTGGTTTGTGTTTAGCACTTCCACTGTTAAATCTTTGTATCCTGTGAGACAATCGCTATACACATATGGTGTTATATACGGAGAAATTGTCTTAAGGACACCGTGTCAAACACAGGCCTTGATTTTCCCTAACCGGTTTTCTAACGTGTTGGTTTCATTGTTGTTTTCGCTTTCTATTTCTACAGGTTCAAACCAAATTGTTTTTGGCTTTACAAATAACAGGCAAACACTAGCTATATCACTCACAAAATCAACAATGACAAAACATTTCAACCAGCTAGATCACAACACTCAAAAAAATTTCAACCAAAACCAAAATAGACAATCAATTGCACTAATCAAACATAAAGATTTCGGTTTCGATAACCGAGTGGAGTTGTGGGAGGTACCTATGAAGTGTCATTTTGATTGCAATTACTGCATTTGGAACCCGAGCTCGTGTGAATAGAGATCTCTTCTAAAAAAACAAAACGAAGAGACAGAGGTTTTGTCGCGGCTTCTGGAAATTTCTCGGGAAGCGATTTTGCAATTTTTTTTTTTGCGAGAGAGAGAGAGAGAGAGTATGAAGGACGAGCTCACAGAGGAATTTCCATCGTTGGAGAGAGAGGATAAATTTTCATATTATTTTTTTTTTGAAAGGAGATAAATTTTCAGTTTTCATCTTTGTAATAAAAAATAAAATAAAAAGGGTAAGTAACTCAAAATTTCTTTTTATTATTAGAAGTATTCATGTGCGGTGGGCTTTTTAAAATTAATATTTTAAAGTTGGAAGTTGGGCTTACAAATTTGTGCTTTGAATGTTGTATGATTGACGATATTTACACCTCTCAAAAAGGGTATTTACATCCCAAATTAATATATTTTTAAAATTTCAATATTACCCTTAAGTAAAATGACTAAAATGATTAAATAGTTTGTAAATACACCCATAACACAAATTATTTCCTATTTTCTTTTTAAAGATAAATTTCATCAAATTATTTCCTAATATTTGTTTGATTTTCACTTATGTTGTATATCCCTTTCTATTTTCTTAAACCCTAACATTTTTTCTAAATACTAATTTTAATTACCAATTGGAATCACTTTCGGGTAGGAAGATAATCTTGAATTCGAAAAGTTTCATCGGTTCACAATGCAAAAACTCACGAAGAGAAAAAAATCTCTACGGTTCTGCCTTTTTTGTTGTTGTTGTTGTTGTTGCTATACCTGTCACCTGTGTGTTACACACTTACACACCAGCGGCATACATAGCTTGCTTTGTCTATGTGTACTGGCAATATTGCCTTTTACACAAGCACATTGCACACACATCTGTATATTCTGGGTATTTACTTTTGAAACAAATTCTGGGCATTTAACTTACTATTCACTTCAAAAATAATAATAATAATAAACCTTAATGCTATTGGTCTTTGCAGCAAAGGCAATTGCCTTATTATTATTTTAATCTAACACTAGTAAATAAAATTAGCGCAAAACCCAACTCGTGTAAGTATAAGTTATGTATTTAAGAGTTATAATTTTTTATTTTTAAAAAAGAAGAAATAAATAACACAATTTTAAATATTAAAATGCTTGAAAAGTTTCCATGTCCCCTGTTTTAGTATTTAAGAGCATGTTCCTTTAGTATTTAATAGAGCTACTGGCTTCAAGACCCCCACATAATTGTATTTTATTTGTTCTACCTTTTAATCTATTCAGCTTGTCCCATATATCAGGCTTGCTGGTCTTACAAATTAATGTGCTTAAATATGCCAAATTTAATAGAGCTCATGGCTTCAATGTCCTTTTAGTCTTTTAACCCTCTGAAAGTGTTTGACATCACCTTTTTAATTGAAAAGGTGATTGGATAGGGGAGACCTTGGAGAACAATTCAATTTATAGAGGGGTTTTCATCCCATTTTTAAACAAGAGATAAAAGTGGAGAATAGTGCAAATTAATTGCAAAATGATAATTTTTAACCCTCAGGCCATATGGTTGCTGCTATCTCCATACCTTTGTCATGCCCTGGGCATTTTAAAGTTAATTTCTGATTTGTTTTTGAGTTTTATTTTTGCAGATAATTGAAGATATTCTGGAAATTGAAGAACTGAAGAAGAAATTGTGAAGATAAGAAGCAGAGATAGATTGGAGAGAGAAATAGATCATAATTTGAGAGAGAGAGAGAGATTGTCACAGAGAGAGAATAGAAATTAGTTAGGAAATATTTGTTGTATTGATTGTGATTGTAAAATGCTGTTACCCTCACACTAATTAGGATATGACCATATTGGAAATGTTTCCTTACACTAAGACACATTAATTATCATGGACACATGAGAATTGATTCCCTACATCAAACACACACTAACAGCTGAGAAGCTGATTATTTAATTTGCTAACGGTTTATAGTAGCATCAAACATGATGACCCTAACAATAACCCAATCCCATATCCTGACCTGGTTTCTTTGAGGCTGAGATGGGTGAGTTTCTTGCTTTAAGAGAAAGATTATTGCTTGCGAAAAAGGCTACAGTTAACTCACCATTTTAGCAAAACCATTCCATCATAAAAGAACACTAAAGTTGTTCACAGCCTAGACAAATGCTGCTCACATATGAAAATCCTTGAAAAACTAGCTGTACAAAAGTGAAGTATATATATTAGAATCTCATATAGAATAAAACTACTGTTTTGAAATAGAGATGTGGCGTTTGAAAAGCGAAGGTGAAAAATTACATAGAGATTTGGTGCGCTTTTTTTTTTAGTATTTAAGAGCATGTTCTTTTAGTATTTAATAGAGCTAATGATATGGTATTAAATTAAAAAGACTTTATTTTATAAAAAAAATCCAAATCTTTTTCGGCCCAATATGAGATGAGATGGGCCAGTCAGCCCAATTGGATTCGGACCTGAACCTGAGCCCGAGCCCGAGCCCGAGCCCGAGCCCGAACCTATTCTATATTTCTGTTCCCTTGACCAGTCTCTCTCTCTCTCTCTCTCTCTCTCTCTGTATATATATTGCGTCTTGAATCGGGTGGGGTGAGTTTCCACCGGTACTTCTCGCCGATGTTTTTGAATTGTACCAAACATGTGATCTTTCATTGGATTCTGATTGTAGAGCCTCAATTGGGTTACGATGGAGTTTAAATATGGAAATGTAGACATCAGATTGTCTGAGCATCAGACTATAAAACGCGCAATTGGGCAGACACAATTGAGGAATCTCCTATCATGAATCGGATCAAATGTAAGGTACAGTTTATTTTTATGGCAATTCTCATGGCTTTTATGTTTTCCAAGATTCTTTTAGGTGGTTATTGTGTTTGGTATCAGTTATATAGTTTGAACAAATTCAGATCAGAAGTCATCTAAAGAGAAGTGAGTGTGATAATAGAGAGAAAAAGATCTATTCACAATTAATTTTCTATCTCTTCTATGAATGGTGAATGGTGAATGGTGATGGTCCACTACTCCACTCTATATAGACCTGCCTCTAGATTCATTCTTTGAAATTTGAAATTGTTGTGATGTTTTAAACTGTTGAATGTTGGTAACATTTTTAGACTTTCCTTTGTTTAGACTTTAGACAGACAGTTTATTTATTTATTTTTTTATTTTTTTGGGTAGAACAGAGATAAGTCGCTAGCATGTATTTTGAACCTTTTGACTGGTTATTTGAAAATGGAAGATATAAAATTTAATCAAAACCTCCCACTATGACTATGTATTTTCTCATTTGCGGATTCTATTTCGATTTCTCTTATTATTATTTTATCATGCTGTTTGTAGTTGAGATTACTCGTTGTGTGTGATTCACTTTTGTAGACTTTTAAGTTGTCAATTATGCACTGTCATTTTAAATTAGTGACTTTTTCGTAAAAATCGATGTTTTATACGATTTTTTGCATCTTAGGCTGCATTGGGTTAGTTAGAAATGCAAATGGAAGCTTCAATTAATATGTCCATGGATTTGGAACTAAATTGTGATTATATTGATGCTAATATACCCACTCTGGAAAGAACAGAGTTGTAATCTCTCACACAATGAGAGTTTCCTTGTTAATTTCGATTGCATGCTGCAAATACACTGTTCAAACCAAATTGTTTCCTTCTTTTAATTGTTTTTAACTGTGGAGTAATGTTGCTCGATCAACTTTGATTTTTCTTATCAAGTTATGAACTGGATTCCTTTTATTTCAATTTGTTTGTATGTGTCAAAGACCAAATTGAATGAAAACAACTAGATTTTTTTTATAAAAAAAAAACTTCAATTACCAGCATCTTGACCCTATCACTTTTTATGTAGCCATATATGTGAGTTATGATGAAGTTGAACCAAGGGTCGCTTTGTTTTTGCTTATTCCTTTTTGTTCTTTTCCACAAATACATGCCTAATAGACCCACATCTTAGGACACCCTTGTACTGATCATATGTATAGATGACAACATCCCATTGCTTGCATCTCTTAATCTAAAGGAATAGATTAAGGGAAAGACTGACTGCATCGTGGGAAATTAAGTTAATAGTAGATTTTTAGAATGGAATACATTTTTAAAAGAAGTTGTGATATCTAGGGGTCAAGGGAAGCATTTCTATCAAAGCTTTGGTTATGGTCCACTAAGTTTAGACAAAAAAGGAGATTTGTCTAGTGGTTTTGTCATTAATCAGGCATACCCCTTACTAATGCTCTAATGTTCGTTCAAGCTACAGTACAATCTCCCAACATTTTATTTTATTTTGGGTTATTGGCACCGGCGCCCCCCTCCCCCCCGAACATTACACGAGTTTGTATTTTACCCTCTGAATTTTGTTTTTAGGCATTAAACCCCCCTGAACTCTCATTAATTGGCAAAACAAGATTGTAAATACCACTTCAAACGGGCATTCAGAGGGTAATAAACCAAACGGTTTGCCAATTAATGAGAGTTCAGAGGGTTTAATGTCGAAAAAAAAGTTTAGGGGTTAAAATGCAAACCCATGTAAAGTTCAGGAGGGATTGGTGCCAATAACCCTTTTATTTTATTTTAGGCGATGCATAAACATTTGGCGCTGAAACTTTTTTTGGGCACAAAAATATTTGTCCCATACCATTTGTGCGAAGACCTATTTGATCCAAAGCATTTTTGGTCCCCAAATTACCTTTTTAGCCAAAGGGTGGTGCTAATGTGCTATTGACACACCTCCGGTAGACTAATAATGCCCATTATTTGAAAATTATTTAATATTATATTTATGTTTTTACTAAAATTACTTGAATAGACATTCAATTCAATTTCATCACAAATTCCAGAGCAATGCTCACTCGTCTCTTCTCTTCTCCACTGATCCCACGCAAATGCCAGTTTCGCGCAATCTTGGAGACCATTTCGATGATAGTACTCTCAACCAAAGATCGTTTCTCTGACCAGGGCATGTTTTCTGGCTGCCATCAACCCTAATTCTGTATGTCTATTTCTCTCTTTAAAAAAAAATTGAAAGAGTTTCTCATGATTTTACATTTGTCTTGTACCCATTCCTGATTTTTTAAAAACTCTTCAATATCAATTTCACAGGCAGGCTCTGGTATTGGTGGTATGCTTGGTGCAATTCATGGTTTCAATACAAGGATCACGCTACTTCAAAATCATCAAAAGGACCAAAGTGGTTTCCTTTAATATGTAGATGGGGTAATCCTGATTTTTAATTCTAATTATTTTCTGAATACCAATGAACGCAATCATAGTTGCATCTTCTTCTTCTAACTTCCAATGATTATTGTCTTCTTTATGATATAACCAAGTGAAATAAAAAATTCAAAAAAGAAGAAGAAGAAGCCATGATCATGGATTACGCACTCGAAAAAGTCAAGATGATTGTTTTATGAATCAACACTAACAGAAGGTAAAAAGATACCAAAAGAAAAAAATAAAAATAAAAATTGAGGAAGAGGTTGCTTAGAAGGTGAGCATATACCCGGGGGTGGGGTGTGCGAAGTTTGGAATGGGAAAACAAAGAAAACAAATAAGGGTAATTTGGGAAAAAAATGAATTAAATTTATAAATCTAATTTTATTTTATTTTTATTTTTTTTAAAATGAGGTATTGTTACATCATTGGAGGGTTTGTCAATAGCACATTTTTTTTTTTTTTACCAATATCACGTTTAGGCTTTCATTTGTACGGATTTCAAAACCTTTAATTGATTTTGTGGCTTTGAAAATAGACAGTGGCTTATAAAAATTTTAAAATATTATAAAATGTAAGAACACCCCACATTTTACAAAAGATATCCTCTCTAAAGTTTTTTAATACAATATATTAACAAATAATAAAAACAAGTAAAAAAAAAATAGAAGAAAAATGAAAGATTTAAAGATTGAAAAATGTTTGAATCGGGCCTACAGGCCCATTTTCCATTTTTTTTTTTTTTTTTTTATGCTACATCGGCCTGGGTAGTGCCAACATACATAACCATATGCATATAAAATATTGCAACACAATAAATTACCAAACATTCTCATGAGAAAATAAAATAATAAGGCCATGTTTGGTGGCCTGTATTGTTTGTATTAGCCCTTTAAAATGTATTAAAACAATACAATACTATGTTTGGGGTTCAGTTGGGGTTATTTGTATTGTATTAATTTAATACAAAATTTTACACCTAATAAACCATTCTTTGTACTAGCTACTACATAATATCATATGGTATTATGATGTATTGTATTAGAACCCAATCTTCATCTTCATCTTCCCAAACCCAGAAACATCCATTATTTGTATGGTATTACCGTTCTTTTTCTACAACCCAACATTCACCTTCATTTTCCCAAACCCAGAAACATCCACACCAAACCACCCAAATCCAAACATTAAACAATTTCTTCTCTTCTTGCAATAACCAAATCCACCCAAACCACCACCAAATCCACCCAAACCACCACCATATCCACACCCAAACCGTCACTGTTTCTTGAAAATTCTGACAACACAATTGAAGAAGATTTGTTGGTGCCGCGGACGGTGGATCACCAGGAGGTGGAAGAAGAGGAGGTGGCGGAGCGGATTTGTTAGTGGCGGTGATGTTGAAATCGTTTTTGGTTGAAGAAGAAGAAAAGGAATTGGAATTGGAATCAGAATTGGAAAACGATTTTGAAGGACGAGGTCACGAGGAGATTTTGAAGATTGAGAGAGATATATATCAATAGAGATTGGATTTTTGAGGGATTGGTTTTGTACAGACTGCAGAGAGGGTTTTTTTTTTTTTTTTTGTGGGTTAATAGCATCAGTACCCCCTGAACATATAGCGAAATCGCATAGTGCCACCTGAATATTTTTTTCCTGACATTAAACCCCTCGAACTCCCATAAAAAAGCAAAAATGGACGGTAGAAGGACGGACGTCTAAGGCAAATTACATTTACACACCCTGATTATATGTATAATTGCATTAAAACTCGAAAAATATAATAATATCACACAAATACCCTTTAAATTGTTTGACTAATGTCTAAAAAAATAAAAATAATAATAATGTTAATATTTTTAAAATAATAATAATAATAATAATAATAACAATTAAACTACCCATATTTCCAATTAAACAAAATTAGTTTAACAAAATATTAAATCAATAATGCATTAAATTATCAATACATCACCTTCAAACCCAAAATTTAAATTTATTTAAAAAATTACTTAAAAAAATTTAAGAATACAAAATTTTCTATCATTTTCTCACTTAATCTCCAAATTCTTTCTATCATCAACACCACCACACCAAATCTAGAAATTCATAATCAATGAAATAAATAAATAAAACAAATTAAACTTATAAATAATTAAAATTAAAAATAAAACTAATTATAATTATAATTAGTGAACCGAATTTCAACGATGAATTAACACTAGTGAAACACCCACTACCATAATTAAAAAGTAATATTAAAATAATTATATATATAAAAAAAAAAAAAAAAAAAACTTCACTTTTTAAATTTAAAAAAACAAAATTTTTTTATATATTTTTATATTTTTATTTTTATTTTTCTTCTCTAGTTTCAGATTTGCAAGAACCCATCACAAACCCTGTTGAATTCTTTAGTGCTCACAAACCCAATTTCAGTTTCAAACCCAACAACATCACCAACTTCAACATTACCAGTTTACCACCACCACCATTCATCCAAACCGAGCACAAACCCAGTTTCAGTTTCAAACCCATCACAAACCCACATATCATCATCATCATCTTTAACAAAACCCAAATCTCATCATCATCATTTTCATCACACCCTAGCCACAACAACCCTAACCCCACTGAAATCATAATAAGGCTTAGGTTTGGGCTTGGATACTGAGCTTGGGAGAATTTATTGAACTGGACCTTACATGGCTGCTCTCTCTCTCTCTCTCGTACATAATAAGTAGGTTCCCAAAACACTTGTTTATTTCAAGATTTGGTCTAATTACATGTGAATCTATATTTATCTATTAATTTGAAAAATTATAAATTAAACCACCATTTGGGAAAAAAAATGAATTAAATTTTATAAATCTATTTTTCTTTTTAAATGAGGTATTGTTACATCATTGGAGGGTTTTTCAATAGCACCACTGCACCACTCTTAGCCAAAAGCTCTTTTTAACAATTTTTGTTTTACCAATATCATGTTTAGGCTTTTATTTGTACGGATTTCAAAACCTTTAATTGATTTTGTGGCTTTGAAAGTAGACAGTGGCTTATAAAAATTTTAAAATATTATAACATGTAAGAACACCCCACATTTTACAAAAGATATCATCTCTAAAGTTTTTAATACTATATATTAATAAATAATAAAAACAAGTAAAAAAAATAGAAGAAAAATGAAAGATTTAAAGATTGAAAAATGTTTGAATTGGGCCTACAGGCCCATTTTTCATTTTTTTATGCTACATCGGCTTGGGCAGTGCCAACATACATAACCATATGCATATAAATTATTGCAACACAATAAATTACCAAGCATTCTCATGAGAAAATAAAATAATAAGGCCATGTTTGGTGGCATGTACCGTTTGTATTAGCCCTTTAAAATGTATTAAAACAATACAATACTATGTTTGGGGTTCAGTTGGGGTTATTTGTATTGTATTAATTTAATACAAAATTTTACACATAATAAACCATTCTTTGTACTAGCTAATACATAATATCATATGGTATTATGATGTATTGTATTAGAACCCAACCTTCATCTTCATCTTCCCAAACCCAGAAACATCCATTATTTGTATGGTATTACCATTCTTTTTCTACAACCCAACCTTCACCTTCATCTTCCCAAACCCAGAAACATCCACACCAAACCACCCAAATCCAAAAATTAAACAATTTCTTCTCTTCTTGCAATAACCAAATCCACCCAAACCACCACCATATCCACACCCAAACCGTCACTGTTTCTTGAAAATTCTGACAACACAATCGAAGAAGATTTGTTGGTGCCGCGGACGGTGGATCGCCAGGAGGTGGAATAAGAGGAGGTGGCGGAGCGGATTTTTTAGTGGTGGTGATGTCGAAATCGTTGTTGGTTGAAGAAGAAGAAAAGGAATTGGAATTGGAATTGAAATTGGAATAAGAATTGTAAAACGATTTTGAAGGACGAGGTCAGGAAGAGATTTTGAAGATTGAGAGAGATATATATCAATGGAGATGGGATTTTTGAGGGATTGGTTTTGTACAGACCGCAGAGAGGGATTTTTTTTTATTTTTTTTTGGATTAATAGCTTCAGTACCCCTGAATATATAGCGAAATCGCATAGTGCCCCCTGAATTTTTTTTCCTGGCATTAAACCTCTCGAACTCCCATAAATAGGCAAAAATGGACAGCAGAAGGACGGACATCAAAGGCAAATTACATTTACACACCCTGATTATATGTATAATTGCATTACAACTGGAAAAATATAATAATATCACACAAATACCCTTTAACTTGTTTGACTAATGTCTAAAAAAATAAAAATAATAATAATGTTAATATTTTTAAAATAATAATAATAATAATAATAATAACAATTAAACTACCCATATTTCCAATTAAACAAAATTAGTTTAACAAAATATTAAATCAATAATACATTAAATTATTAATACATCACCTTCAAACCCAAAATTTAAATTTATTTAAAAAATTACTTTAAAAATTTAAGAATACAAAATTTTCTATCATTTTCTCACCTAATCTCCAAATTCTTTCTATCATCAACACCACACCAAATCCAGAAATTCACAATCAATGAAATAAATAAATAAAACTAATTAAACTTATAATTAATTAAAATTAAAAATAAAACTAATTATAATTATAATTAGTGAACCGAATTTCAACGGTGAATTAACACTAGTGAAACACCCACCACCATAATTAAAAAGTAATATTAAAATAATTATAAAATAAAACTAAACTATATAAAAAAAAATATCTTCATTTTTTAAATTTAAAAAACAAATTTTTTTTTAAAAAAAAATTTCTTCTCTAGTTTTAGATTTGCAAGAACCCATCACAAACCTAGTTGAATTCTTTAGTGCTCACAAACCCAGTTTCAGTTTCAAACCCAACAACATCACTAACTTCAACATTACCAGTTTACCACCACCATCATCATCATCATATCACCACCACCACCATTCATCCAAACCGAGCACAAACCCAGTTTCAGTTTCAAACCCATCACAAACCCACATCTCATCATCATCATCTTTAACAAAACCCACATCTCATCATCATCATCATTTTCATCACACCCTAGCCATAACAACCCTAACCCCACTGAAATCATCAGCCACCACCACCCTAACACACTTAAATCACCAGCCACCACCACCCTAACCCACCAAAATCACCAAAACAATGTCGTACTAGGAAGCAAATGCGGCGGGACTCCTGAAATGACATCGTACGTGAAAGGGGTTTCTGGGTGAAGAAGAGGGTTTCTGGATTGAACGTGCCAGGTCTTGGTCTTTGGACGGTGGTGGGTAGGCGAAAGAGGACCGAAGGAGGAGGAGGAGGTGGTGGTGGTGGTCGAGTTAGGGATTTCAGAAAACAATTGGGAAAATTGGGGATTTTTTTTCTAGGGATTTTTGGTTTGGTTTGTCGAAGAAGATGAAGAAGATTTTTGGTTTGGATCTGGGTTTGTGTGATGGATTGATTTTGGGTTTGATTGAATATTGGTTGGGGGTTTGATAGAACGAAGATGAATATTCTTTGCTGGGTGATTTTTTATTTTAATTTTTTTTTATTAGGTGAAGATCCAGATTGGATCTCCACCATCCATCTCATGTGATGGACGGTGGAGATCCAGATTGGATCTCCACCTAATAAAAAAAAAATCCTTTAAATTTAGGGTTAATTAGTTCACTAATTATAAATTTAATTAGTTTTATTTTTAAATTTAATTATTTATAATTTAATATTAGTTTTATTTATTTTTTTCATTTTTTGATGATGAATTTTTTGATTTGGTTTGGTGGTGTTGATGTTAATTTGATTTGGTTTGCTCATGGAAAATTCAAAAAAAATTGAAATTTGGAAAAAAAAAAAAATGAAATATGTGGAGATCTTTTTTTTTTTTTTAAATTCTTTTATTTCTAATTTTTTTTATTATTAACATTAAAAAAAATTATTTTGTATAAACTTCAAATCTGGAAATTTTTTCCAGATTTCTTGAAGTGATCTGGAAAAAAAAAAATTGTTTGGGGAGATAGAAAACAGAGATGAGAGAGAGTTAATTTTTTTTTAATTTTAATTTTTGTTAGGGTTGATTGATTTTTTAATTTTTAATTATTTAATTTAATTTAATTTATTAATTTAAATGCATTTAATATATATATTACTATTATTTTTTATTTTTTATTTTTATTTTTTGAAGTACAATTAATTTTTTTATAACATTATAAAATTCCAGAATTACCAACTTTACCCCCAACTGTAGGGTGCTTGTGTGATATTATTATAATTTTCCAGCTTTAATACAATTATTCATATAATCAGGGTGTGTAAGTGTAATTTGCTTTTGACGTTCGTCCCTTTTCCATCCATTTCTTCCTATTTATGGGAGTTCGAGGGGTTTAATGCAAGGAAAAAAAAAATTAGGGGGTATTATGCAATTTCACTATATATTAAGGGGTACTGGTGCTATTAACCCTTTTTTTAATGTGAATTTGTGGTCAACTGGTCGATTATGAGAGTTTTTAATTATATATTTTTATTTTAAAAAAAATAAATTTATTAATTTATAATCATTAATATTTATTTAATGCAATACTATCTAATAACTTACCAAACATTTGTATTATTTAATACAATCTAATACAATACATCACCAACCATATGATTTTACTAACAATACTACAATCTCTCGCCCCTCGTCTCTCTTTCTTTCTTTTCTTTTCTCTGCTTTCTATCTTGGTCAAAATCTCTGTCTCTCTCTTAGCTTAGCCGAGTCTCATTTCTATCTTTTAGCTTTTTTATTTTTTATAAATTCTATATATTTTTTTTTCTTCTAATCACACTTGCAATTCCACACTTGACACCACACTCATACACACTCCACCTGGCAGCTGGTTGCCGCTTCAATTCAATTCATTTTTTTTAAAAAAAAAAACTCAAATGTGATGGGCCGAACTTGGTTTAGCTTTTGTGTTTGAATTTAGGCTTAGGTTTGGGCTTGGATACTGAGCTTGGGAGAATTTATGGAATTGGACCTTACATGGCTGCTCTCTCTCGCGTACATAATAAGTAGGTTCACAAAACACTTGTTTTATTTCAAGATTTGGTCTAATTACATGTGAATCTGTATTTATCTATTAATTTGAAAAATTATAAATTAAACCGTCATTTCTGATTTTTTTTTTTTTTTGAATATACAACAAGGCGTTGAACCGTGGTGGTAGAGGACTCACTTGAAGGTTCTAACCACATTGGCAAGAGGTTATTGGCGCCATTTGTGATTTGATGATGGTAAAAAGTGTCTATTCAGTCCAGTAATGCAACATTTTCTTGTGATAGGTTATAATTTAACTTCTAGTATTTAAAAACCCTTGATGAGAAATTTAAATTTTATAACTATAGTTTAATTTTAGTGTTCTTCTCGGTTTTTTTTTTTTTTCATTTCATTTTTTAGGCGTACGTGATTTAGAGATTTTTGTTATTTTTGGAAGTTTTCTTAATTAAGTATTACTTACCGGAAAAGGTAATTTTGAACCCAACACTTTTTTTGGTTTTTGAATAAAGTTTTTTTTTTTTTTTCTTTCTTTCTTTCTTTCTTTCTTTTTCAGTTAATTAAGTGTTAATTACACACAAGAAAGGTAATTTTATTTAGGGTTATAGTCTTTGGTTCTAAGTCTAACATTGTATCTATATCCACCCGATTTTATTTCAAGAGTTGTGTTTTCAAGAGTCGAATAAATTAATAAAATTAGGGGGAATTGCACAAACATCTCCTGAGGTTTGATAAAATTGCACGAATAAGGCATTTTTGACCATATAAGCACAAACTTCCCTCAACATTTGAAAATTGTTGCATAAACATTCCCATCCGTTAGTCAATGGTTAAACGTGTAAAAAGTCCAAAATACTTTATATTTTTATTTTAAACAAAATTCAAAATTCAAAAATAAGATAAAAAATATTAAAAAATATTTTAGAAAATATGAATGTATCTTAAATCAGAAAGTTGGAAAAAAAAATTCTATAATTCCCCCTTGATTTAAAATAAATTTAAAATTTAAAATTTATTTATTATTAAATTGTTTAAAAAACTATTTTATTTATTTATAAAGATGGTTTTTTTTTTTCCAAGTTTCAGATTTAAGATACATTCATGTTATCTAAACTTTTATTTATATATATTTTTTTATCTTATTTTTTAATTTTTTAGTTTATTTAAAATAAAAATAAAAGGTATTTTAGATTTTTTACACTTTTGACCATTGGTTAACAGATTTATCTAACGGCAAGGGATGTTTGTGCAACAATTTTCAAATGTTGAGGGAAGTTTGTGTGTATATATCCAAAAAATGCCATATTTGTGCAATTTCATCAAATCTTGAGGAATGTTTGTGCAATTCCCCCTAAAAATTAAAACAAAAGATGAAAGTTTTTTATTAAAAAAAAAAAAAAGTGAAAACTAACCACTCATGTATTTGCTGATAATATAATTAGTGTCAAGCTGAATCAACTTAAATCAGTAATTTAATATTTTGACTTCAACATCTCAACAACTCTTAATCTAATGGTTGATATTTGAATATATTTATAACTCTTGGATTAAAAGCACATTGGTAATTAAGATGTTGAAGTCAAAATTTTAAGTCATAAATTTAAGTTGTTTTAACCTGATCCATGTAATTAATAGAGTTTCATTGTCGATTTCCAGTTTTGGTTAGAGTCATTTCATTATTAAAGTAATTTAAACCTTTAGGCCTCGTTTGTTTGATTGTATTGTATGATATTAGGTCATTAAAATGTACTAAAATAATACAATACATATTAATTGCCTAATACAGCAAACACCGTATTAACTAATATATTATATTTGGTGGTATTAAGTTGTATTGTATTAGAAAAAACACTTTTTTTTCAATGAATATGGAATATTGACAAATTGTTTTTTTAATAATTTCAAAATACATAGGAAAATTTTATTTAAATTTTTTGTTTCAATTAAAATAAATATTTATTGATTTTTTATATAAAAATATTTATTGATTTATTTATGGTAAGGATATTTAAAATTAATTATTAAGTATTTAAAAAAATATTATATTTTTATAATATAATAAAATACAATAAAGTCGTATAGGAATAACCTAATACGATATAATAGTCATATAGGAATAACCTAATACGATATAATACAGTGCATCACCAAACACAGGTTTGTATTAATGATAATATAGTCCAATACAATATAATACAATCCAATATAGTCCAATATAATCCAATATGGTGTGCCAAACGAGCCCTTAAAGATTAAAAAAAAATCACGTATACATTTGAAACAAAGAAGAAATTAAGAAGCCATGTGATGACATTAAATTGATTATTTTTTTGTTGTCTTGTTGCTTTAAAGTTTATTTGTATCAAGAAGAAAAAAAAATGTAATTTGAATTATAAGAGCATTTCTAATTATTTCCTCCGATAACTACAATCCATTTAATTGTAAAATTAAAAAGAAGATAGAGAGTGAGATAAATATTTTATGTTAATTGATCATAAAATGAATGTACACTTGATTTTAGATAATATCATGGGAGATTTGGATTTTTTGTTGTTGTTGTTGTCAAATTTGATATGTATCAGATAGATATGATGATGGGATCACGACTTAAAAAACTCTAAAATGCTGTTAGTAATTAATATTATAGGTATCACAATTCATGTTAGTCTTTTCTCTCTAGGTTTCTCTGAACCCTAAAGAGTAAAAGTAGAATGGCAGCCGTTATTCTTCCTTGGTTTGAGATCTAGGGAGGCTAAAGGCGGGGAGATGGATACAGAAGAGATTGCCAAATTATGTGCAACCATGACGCTAAAAGAAAGGGAGGGCCCGGTCAGAAAGCTGAAGGATGATTTAAAGGTGGCAGGGCTGCAGATAGTGTCATCTAGCCTGGTTGGGAAAATCCTTATGAACCAACCGGTGAACCGTGAAGCACTCATGGCAGTCATGACGATGATCTGGCGGGTTCAAGGAAGGTTGGATATCGAGTCGGTGTTCCATAATACCTTTGCTTTTCATTTTAAGGATCAAAGGGATAAACGGAATGTGGTGGCCGGGGGGCCATGGAGCTTTGATAATGCTCTCATCGCTTTTGAAGAACCTGAGGGAAGAGGTGACATCATGAGTATGAAGTTTAACAAAGCTGAGTTTTGGGTGTAGATTCATAATGTACCAATGCTTTGTATGACGGCGGAGATAGGTAGGTTTCTAGGAAGCATTGTTGGAGAGGTAAAAGAGATAGATGGTTGAGTGGCTGGCCTTTGCATGGGTAAATTTCTGCGTGTCTGGGTGACTATTGATATAGACAAACCCCTTAGGAGGTTTTCACGTATTGATGTTCTAGGCGATGGGGTTGAGTCGGTTATGATTCTAAAATATGAAAGACTCCTAGAATTCTGCTTTCGTTGTGGTATTTTAAGGCATATGACTAAGGAATGTCCTGACAAAATTATGGGATTAGATGAAATGTGTAATGGTGAGCTTGCTTTTGGTTACTAGCTTAAAGCTTCTACTCCTGCGAAGAAATTGAGCTATTAGGGGAATAGAAGAAAATACAGGTCTGATAACGGGGTTGGTCTGCAGTTTGGGGACGGTAGAGAGGGCAGTTATGGTAATACACAGGCACCAGTGGCTAGGGTTGGGGCTTAGAAACTGTCTCAGATTATGGGGGGGGGGGGTGTTGGGCGTGATCTTGGGCAAAGTCGACAGGAGTGCGGGGCAAGTAACTCAAAAAGGAAAGGAGATTGCGACTGATAACGTTAAAATGGGGATTGATAATAAAGAAAAGAGCTCCAAGGGAAGTAAGGCCTTGTTTGATTTTTCCACTTAACATTGAATGGTACTTAATGTGTTTCATTCAATTATTTTGTTTGATTTTTTAAGTGTTAAAATCACTTAATGAACCCCTAAAACCACTTGTTTTGAAAAGTGAAAATTTTTCACTTTTCACTTAATACTAATCCAGTCGAATTTAATGCAAAGTTTTACTTCCAAAACTATCCTCACTAATTTAATCTATTTCCAAAACTAACCACTTGTTCTATAATATATATATATATATATGCATGAAATCTATTAAGTATATAATTATCCAAGTTATTCCAAATCAATTAAAGAATAAATTATACACATGAAGTAGATTGCTAATAAGAACATATCGATGAACTTCATTTTGTCCGTAATCTACACATGAATTAGCCCATTAGTTTTATAATGTCACTAGCTAAGAGCTTAGTAATTATTAAATTCTATACAGTAATATAAATTTGAAATATTATTAATAACTAAATAAATTTATTTTAGAATTAATTTATATGTTAGAGTTGTCTGTAATATATTAAAATGTAAATATATAACAAATAATAGTTAGAAGGGCATAAATGTAAAAATATTTATTTTCAAGTATTTATAACTTAAAAAAAACAAACAACTTATCACTTATATTCAGTTTTCAGTGAAAAAAAACAAACATGTTTTTCAGTTTTCAGTTTTTAGTTTCAGTCACTATTCAGTCTTCAGTAACATTCAGCACTATTCAGTCTTCAGACAAAAAATCAAACGGGGCCTATGTCTCCTTGCTATCAGGACTTGCCTAGTTTTGGTGGATTTAAATTTAAAAGTCAGCGGGATCACATAACAGCACACGTGGGAGAAAAATTGCTTGGTAATATATTTTAATTTCTATTTGTGTTCTATTCATTTTATAATTAGATTCTTTGCATTATATAATTGACATATATACCCACTAGTTGATTATAATCTTGCTTAGGATAATTTGTTATATAATCTTGATTGGATTGACAACCTTGATGGATTGAGAACTTAGTGAATAGGATAGATTGTCGGAGGGTATATCAACCACGATAATCTAAACCATTAATTGTAACAAATCGATCCCGCCGTGACCCCCTTTCCTTAATCGGTTAGGCATTGCGGTGGGAAGTTGTTTAGGGTTCATAATAATGGCTCAAACACATTGTAGAAATCAATTGGTTAACATTTATGAGATCCGTTCACTAAAGTAGCTTGATAAGCATTTCCCGTAATTCATTTGTGATCTCATTAATTCCCTAGCTATTCTCTTAATTGTTAATTCCATTTATCTTATCTAGATTTGTTAAGTATTCTTTTATTAGTTTATTAGGTTTATTTTGCATGTATGTTTGATGGCTTGACAACCCATTCACTCATCCATATTTTTATGATTTATTTTATTGCATATAGGTTAGTTAATTTATTCAACTAATCACCTTAATTCCCTGTGGAACGAATCCTACTTGCCACTTTACTAAATTTCTATCTAAGTGGTGAAAATCGGTTTTCTAAAAGATCACATTTAAATATCATTTTGTTGAGTACACAAACGATGCTCATCAACAATAAAGTGTCATTTTTCCTTGTTCTATCTCATAATCCTTAAGGATTTGTTTCATCCAAAGAAATTGTGTTCAACCACTTTCGACCACAATCATACATACAATAACACACATCATGATAAGATCAATGTGAACAAATATCACCAAAAGATCTTAGATTAGCAAATGTCAACGAGGACCATATAAACACTATATTAGTTCTCAAGTATGACATGCTTCATGAAATGATAAAACAATGAGTTGATGGATGAAATATAGATAAGCAAGCAATGTGATATTAGATATACCTTCGCAAGCTATTTTTATCAAATGCAAGGCCTTCACTCTTTTTATGAGTCCTCTTGGCTTGTATGTCCTCATGACTACAAGTTATAGGTGTGTCGATTCCAAGAGACTAAAGGCTAAGCATTTCAACTTAAACAAAAAAAATGACTTTCTCTAAAAGCCTTAACAAGAATTATTACCATATAGATATCATGATATGCAACTTCTCAAAAGTTAATCAACAAATTTTGACTATCATGGCAAAGAATGTGAGATAGCCAAGTTCATGTCAAGTTGTATAGATACAAAGCAAAAACAAGCTAAGCTTCTTAACAACATGACACTAATCTCAAGGCTAACTCACATGTGCAACTTACACTATTGGTAAGAGCACTCACCCTTGTCTTGGGTGAATTAACAAAAACATCATCAAGATCCTTATTGACAACAATGTTGAAACAAGAATTAAGTTCTTCCATCCCTTGATACTCAAGAATATCAATGATACTCTTCTTTTCAACATTTCTAGTGACACATGCATTGTCAAGTTTTTCAAGGTTTTCATTCTTCACAATCCGGACATTCTTAACATGCTCTTTTGACATTAAAATACTTTTCATACTCAAACGTTTTAGCATGCTTAAATGAAGTTCAATCTCTATATCCCTAGATGCATTTCCTATTTCACAATGTTCAATATTTTTCAAGCACTTGTGCTTGATATGATCTACGGTATTACAAAAATGACATATGGGAACAAAGTGAGAAATTTTACCTTTCGGGATTGGAGAAGCACAAATAGGAGTTTCAAGGGGTACCTTGTTCTTGTTCTTCAATTTTTTCTTGGTCTTGGAACGTATCTTCTTAGGAGCTTTCACGTCAACAATGACATTATCCTTGCTTGTAGGAAGTGATGCTTCTATGAGCTTCTCTTCAACTACCAATTCACTTGACCCTTCTAAAGACAAACTAGAGATGATCCTATCCCTTTCAAGAACAATCCCTTCAACTTCTCTAAGCTTGTTGCACTCATGTGCCATGATGTAAGTTAGAGGATCTACTTCAATACAATAGCAATTGTCTATAGACCTCTTGACTCTTTTGGACAACATTGTCCTTTTTATCAATTATAGTGCACACATCTTTATTAAAGCTAACTTCCTTAAAGATGTCACACAAGTGAGTGATGCTTATAAGATTAGCTTGTAACCCATCAACATACAAAGTATTGCGAAGTTTAGACAATCTGGGGATACATATAGTTCATTTGCCAATAACTTGCTTCTTGGTGCCATCACCAAAGGTGACCCACCCTCCATCTTTTAACACAAGATTCTTAAAGAAATCTTTGTTCCTGGTCATGTTCCTAGAGAAACCGCTATCTAGGTACCAAGAGTAGGAGGAGTTGACACACAAAGCATATTGTGTAACTAGACATTTAGGTGTGTCTTTTCTAACCACACACTTTTCATAACATGCTTCTCACTCTTAACTTTTTCATGCTTTGATTCAATGTTAGACTTTTTAACATGTACCTTGACCTCATTGGTCACATTCTCAAAAATATCAAACAAAGCATTATCAACTTTCTTATGCATAGTAGAGTGAGGCACAACATAAGATTTAACAAGCAAGTCATCAACACGATTCTTCACAACATGCTTTTCCAAGGTCTTCCTAGAGCTAGTACTAAATCCATACATGGATGATTGCCTAGGACCATTCAAAGACATATCATGAAAAGCATTATTAAGTTTGCATTTCCGAATATATTCAAAGCACCTAGGTCGAATATGTCCTATCATGTTGCAATGATGACAAATAGGTATGAATATGAGAAATTTACCATTTGCATTTTCTTCTATAGTACTTGGTCTTCTCAAAATTTTACCTCTTTGATATGCAACCTTTGATGCTCCAATTTTTGCCTTTGAAGTAGATGCAATTTGACTTCGGTCTTGTTGTGATCTTCCATTCGAAATCTTTGTTGATGTAGAGGCACCTCCGGTAGCTTTCATTGCTTTACTTTGACAGAGAGTACCTACATTTGATTCAACACTTGCTTTGACAAAAATAGATTTGTTAGATGAAGGAGTCTCCTTCTCATTGATATAACCCAAACCTCTTTTGTCACATGGATGCTTTCCACTTTTAATGAGGGTTTCAACCTTGTTAGAACAAGATGACATCTTGTGAATCATCTTATTAGTCTCATTAAGTTTATCATTAAGCATTCTATTTTTAATGGCATATTTTTCTAAGATTTCATTACTTTTCCTAACATCTTCTCTTGATTTATTAAACCATTGTTTATACTTTTTCTCTTGAGTTAAGTGCTCACTAAGTTTGTCTTCTAGCCTTTTAGCACTAACAAGAAAATTATCCCTTTGCTCAATTTCTTTCTTCAAGATGCTAAGTCTATCATTGCTATCTTTTAAGTTCATTTCAAGACTTAGGATCCTGTCTTTAAGTTCATTAAATTCTTTTGAGCTTAGTCCATGATTCTATAAGTCCTTATTGAGGGACACATTGACTTTAGATAAGCATTCATTTTCAAGAATAAGATCATTGATCTTTTTCTCATCTAAGTCAATATGTTCAACAAAAGAAGCCACATAGGAACACACTTCCTTAATCATGACTATCACAAATAAAAATAAAATAAAAACACTACAAAGAAAGGTTCTATCTAAGTGTGTCTAGACAACCGCTCTGATACCAATTGAAATTTTCTTTAAAGCAATAGTGTTTTATACCTAGAGGGGGGTGAATAGGTATAGCTCAAAATTCTTCCAATATTCAAAAATACGGAATATAAGAGTGAAATGAATACTTGAAATGATATAGCAATTGTATAGAAAGAATCAATACATGTGAATCATCAATATACAAGAGAATCAATATAAGTGAACATATGGAAAATAAAGAAATATAAAGCGAAAATGAGACACAAGTTATTTTAACGTGGTAAAACCTCAAAGAGGAAACATCCACGGGTTGATATCACAACCATTGGCAAAGCAAATCCACTATACGAAAATGACTTACATACTCAAAGCTATCAATACTATGATATCCACTTCAAGCTATCAAATCCTAATCAACCCTCGGGCTAGTGATTCACAAAGCCTACTCTCTATCCAAGATGTGTCCTACACCTCTAGAGAGCAACTCCATATCCAAGGTTCTCAATCCTCTAGGAAGATTTCCTCGCTTAGCAATCTAGATCACTTGGATCCTAGTTAAGCTCCCCTAGCTCAACCATCCGGAGTACGCAACTCCTTGCTCAGACTTTCGCTTGGCTATCCGGAACTCATTCCTAGCCAAGACTCATTGCTTAAGACAAAGCTTCACTCACTTTGCAAGAGACTTCAACCTATTACAAGGCAATGATCTAGATGATGCAAATGATGCAAATCACAAACAAATAAAGCTAGATGATCAATCAAGCTTTACGAACATGCTTAGAGAAATTGTAGAATATGCTTTCAACACACAATCACAAAATCTATCTAGAAATCAAAGTATGTGAATAAAAAAGAACAAGGTATGAATATTCAATATATCAAACTAAAAACCTAGTTCTTAGATCATGAAATTAAACCTAGAAAATGTCATAAAGTACATCACATATATCATTTCTAGAATCAATTTCAAGTTTAATCAAGTTTAGCAAATATATGTTCAAGTGAAATCACAAAGCTAAAACTCAATTACCAAATGATCAACCACCCCTAGAATATGTTCTAACATCATTCTAAACAAAAATCATCTATCAAATCGAAAGATTAAAGAGCAGATCAAAAGATGAAGTGAGAAGAAGAAGTTTAACATACAATGATGAAACTCAGAATGAAGAACAGCTTGCTGCGAACAATCACGAATTAAAATGACTTTGAAAATGCTTGGGTTTGTAGCTCTCTTCAAGACCAACAATTTTGGCTTTTGGATCACTCAATTTCGAGTTTGTATGAGAGAGTTATGATCAAAATAAGAAAACAAAAATGTTGATGAATTCTGCAGAAAATCATATTTTTGGTTTTCTTCAAGTTGTTAAAAATGGAGAGAAGGAGGAAGGCTTTAAAAAGATTTTAAGGAGGGAAGATTCGAGCGAATCAGAAGTGGACACATCACATTCCCATGTGGGGCGCGTGTGGCCCACAGGACCAGAGGGCTGCTCTGGCTATGGGTCACACGGCCTCCCCACGGGGTGGCCAAGGCATGGCTTTTGGCCATGCACACCCCTCTCGCGTACCTCCCACGTTCTTCGACCATATTCGGGCCTCCAAACTCCGAATTCGAATCCATTTTTGGATTACTAACCATGACTCCCTCATGCACAACGATGACTATGAAACTTTTATAAAAGGTTGAGAATTCTTCTCGGATAACAACGATGAAGACAACTCAACGAATTCGAATGCAAAGAGGCATAACTACGTCGTATGGACTCGAAACATAAAGAATGAGTAACCGAAATGACTGAAACTCAATAAGGAATCAAATAAGATCATTTTAAAGTCCAAAACACAAGAAACACAAACAAATAAACACTATGCAACACAAGCATGCCATATCTAAGCGATAGTGAGAAAACATACAATTCTACAAGATTGTCAACAATGAGATAAATGCATGTGCATACTAAATTTGTGTGAAAGTGTTATACCAAATGTTTGAACAATGATGCAGGGACACACATGTATGAATTGTGTGTGTGTGCACTAACGCCTTGCAAGAGGAAGAAGAATCTTGATACGTTAGCATCCAAGTATGCGATGTTCCCCTTGAAGACGAAATTTGCATGAGATTTTGCTTCTTCACCTTTGAGACTTCTTTCTTCCAAGAATCACCTAAGCAACAACTAATACAAATAAAGAGAGTTTTGCAATGGAATCAAGCCAACACAAATAAAGAATCTTACATAGAGAACCGAACTGGTATCTCTATTTTGTATAAGAGTAACTTTTGATTTACTCTTTATGGAGAAACTTTCCATTTGGAATTTAATCAATATGATAATATACAGATTGCCCATAAAAATATAAACTCTCAAAAGTTTAAATGATCTAATAGAGCTTAATCAAAATCAATATTAATCTCATAATGATATAGAATTCTTATATTAGGTTATGCCAGAGATGAAATAAGGAGATATACTACACAATCAAATATCTTTAAAACGTGAGCAAGTGAATGACCAATTACAAGTTGTAATGGTAAATAATGATGATAAGTAGTGATCATAGATGAATATATCAACATGTAATAGAATGTCCCATATAGAAATTGGTAATTGAATCGAAATAATAAAGTTCTTGTAATTACCTGGAAACGTTTGATAAGTGATTCAGCTGATCCATTCTAATTATAAGTACATGCGAAAGCTGGATGTTGAATCAATCTCAATTGGAGACGTTTGATAACACACAAACATGTGACCATCACGTAGATGCATCAATCAGTACCATAAAATAATGGAAGGATTCTTTTAGTGGATGAATATGTCCACATATATCCCTTTGAATGATAGGGATTCGAAACCAACTTTAGAATGAGATGGTTTATTTGGTGGATGAATATATCCGCATATATCCCTTTTCTGATCAGCAATATAATACGGATGATAAAGAACACAGCTTTTCTATAATCAGCTTCTGGCCTGAATCACGCACTAATATTCAACATTCTTATCATTCATGGTCTCAATATGACATTAATAAAATTATGTCTTTGATCTGAACAAATTTCTTTATGTTCTGCTTGAATGATGTAAAGTATCATTGATACACAATTGAATACCATCTGGTAATAAGATTATGGCTCTTCTAGAGCCTTTAATCAGATCCATCAGATCTGACAGATTTTATCTGGTATTAACTTTAAATGCCCTTGAACTAAGCATATTTCTTTATGTTGTTCTTTGAATAATATCAAGTATCATTGATACATAATTGAGTATTGTTTGATAACAACATCGTGTCTCTTCCAGAGCTTTTTATTAGATCCGTTGGACCTTATACATAATTTAGTATTGTTTGATAACAATATCATGACTCTTCCAGAGCTTTCTATCAGATCCATTAGACTTGATACATAATTTAGTATTGTTTGATAACAATATCATGACTCTTCCAGAGCTTTCTATCAGATCCGTTGGACCTAATACATTAATAACATTTGCTCTTAGCAATGTCGAATTCATAAAACATTTCTAACTCTGCATAATTATGTGAGTCGTTGCACTCTGGGCAAGACATATATTTTTCCTTCTAGAAATTTTATAGAAAGGCCCCTCAAATTTTTTATTAATTACAAATCAGCTCTAAAACTTTTTAAAAATTGCAAACTGGACCAATAAGTTTTGATAATTATAAATTGATCCAAAATTTTATCAAAATTATAAAATGGCCCAAAATAATTACAAAACAGTCCATCAAGAATATCAAATTCTCCAAAAGTGGCCTAGAGCAAAAATGTCTATGACCAATCTGGACCAGATCGTGGGCCATGACCGATGATCTCTGATCGTCGTCGTAAAACGCACTAGGTTGGTGTGAAAACCGACAAAGCCCACCAACGAGGTGGTGTTGACCCGATAAGGCGATGGGTCTGGGTTGAAAACCCACCAACCCATAAGCAAACTCAGATCGGAGTTTGGTGATACTAGATCAGATGATCTGATTATCCAATGCCCATCACATTCACATGTTCCTCAAGTTCATCTACTGTCAAGTAGACTACTAATCTCATAATTCTCCTCTCTTTTTTCAGCAACTCTGAATTTTGCTCTTCAAGAGTATCAAACATGAATGAAATGAATAAAATATTACATCCAGTTTCATTATACATTAGGATCTTAAATCCTTTTATGTGATACTCACATCATCTTGTTGGATGTGTATAAAATGGATAAAATATTATTGCCAATTTCATTATACGTTAGGATCTTAAATCTCGTTTATGATACTCACAGCATCCTGTTGGATGTGTATGAAATGGATAAAATATTATTTCCAAGTTCATTATACGTTAGGATCTTAAATCCTTTTTTATGATACTCACAACATCCTGTTGGATGTGTATGAAGTGGGTAAAATATTAATTCCAATTTTATTATACGTTAGGATCTTAAATCCCTTTTACGATACTCATAACATCCTGTTGGATGTGTAAATCCTTTTTCTCAAATGAATTGTATGTAAACATATCACATTATATATATGAGATAAAATAAAATCATGGATCACAATGATTTTTCAAACTTCCGGTTAGATCATGAACTATAAGTTCATATATAAAATCCAGAAAACTTCAAATTCTGATTGGATTTGAAACCTCAGGTTCCAAATAATGAAGTATGTCATTTATGAATATAACACTGGATCTAGAATTCCAGGTACTCATCGGTTTTCAATACCGTGCCGACTTAAATATCATAATTCCAGAAACTTTAAGTTCTAGTTCGTCGGTCTAGCCAATCTCATATATTGAGAAAAATAAACAGTTCCAGAACGGTATATATGTTTCGTAAATAAACAATTCCATGAGGCTGAGCTCACCTGTTATGTTCCGTAAATAAACAGTTCCAAAACGGTAAATATATCCTGTAAAAACAAATCCAGGACGGTATATATGTCCTGTAAAAACATTTCTAGGAGGCTGAGCTCACCTGCCATGTGCTTAAAAAATAAACCTAGAACTATATATATATGTTCCGTTGACGGCAAAACCATCTTATATACGAAATATATATAGATCCGGAATATTGGGATTTAAAGAGATTAAATGAATAAATCCAGAACTATATATATATATATATGTTCCATTTACAGCATAAGCCATCTTGTATACGGAAATATATACAGATCTAGAATATTGAGATTTAAAGAGAATAAATGAATAAATCCAGAACTATATATATATATATATGTTCCGTTGACGGCATAAGCCATCTTGTATACGGAAATATATACAAATCCAGAATATTGAGATGTAAGTAAATCACCCATCAGGGATCCCTTTTACCTACATACACGAATATCAAGCCGTAAGTAAATCACTTACCTGGAGATACTTTTTACTTACATACGATCGTGCTGATAACGTGTTGTAAAAGAAATGAAGAACAGATGAAGAACATAAGAAATGAATTGAGAGACACTTGTATTGACATATCTGGAGCTTCAGCTGAACAACCTTTACAAATGAGAATAATAAGTCTTATATATAGACTTTTACAAAAAATCAAGCAAAGATATTATGAGATATTACGGGTGATATTAAAAGAGATATTTATGTGATATTTATGTGTATAACACGTGGTAAAAGCCACATATATTATAACAATTAGAAGATATATTTGGTTGCTAAAAAATCGATGCCAGGCTCACAATCGTGATAATCTAAACAACTGACTTGCTAAACAACCGACAAACAACTGATTTGCTATAATCTAGGAATGGAAATATATACAAACAGAATTGCTAGTGGTGCTGAAGACATGCAGCACTTCTGTGCAACACTAAACGAAATTAAAGGCCTAACTTATTAAAACATAACAACCACTAAGTCCTAATCTTATGCAAACAATTCTTATGCAAAACCACGATGTATATAGTTTGACTATGTGTCATACGTTGCATGAGTTGCATTACAGCAATGAACACATATTGCATCAGGTGTGATTTATTTATAGGAGTTGTGTTTTAATTTTAATTTTTTATTTGTTTTGTTTTGTTTTATATTTGCGTCAGGTCTGGTCTCTGTCTTTTCTATTTTATGTATAGGTTATATGTTTCATAGCTTTTGATGCTTTTTGTTGCATTTTTAATTTTATGAAATTTTGTTAGTAAAGTTGGCAAAGTCAGATCTTTGATTCAACGTCAGATCCAGAGCCGGCCCTGGGCTTGTGCAAGAGGTGCAGCCGCCCAGGGCCTATAGGAAAATAGACAAATTTCTTATTAAATTTTGGCTTAGAGGGGCCCAACAGTTAGCTTAGAGGGGCCCAAAAGCCAAAATTCTTATTAGTTTGCCCTGGGCCCCTGAAATGTCAGGGCCGGCACTGGTCAGATCTTGTATAGGTTATATGTTACGTGGTCGGGTCAAATAGCCGTGGAAGATGTTAAGACCAAAACAACCACGACTCAAATACGAAGAGGAAGAATCCTATCTAAACAAGGAACTACAAAGCACACTCTAATAAGGAAAGAAATTTCCTTATATATATTAGAGTCCAAATCCAATAAAAGACTCCAATAAGTTAGAGTCTTAGGGGTCGTTTGTTTTTTTGTCTGAAGACTGAATAGTCCTGAATTTTACTGAAGACTGAATAGTGACTGAAACCTGAATCTGAATAACATGTTTGTTTTTTTTTTCCTCACATATGAATATACTGTCAATATGTTTGTTTTTTACAAATAAAATTGTCTGAAAAGAAGTAATTTTACATATATACCCATGTTAAACAATTATACATACAATATAGAATAAAAACAATCCAAAAATAATAATTATGTATGAACACATATGATCATGATCTTTTTTTTCGATTACAAACAAACTTTATTTTTACTAAGAAAAGAAAAGGGTTATTTTTTTAAAAAATAAAATAAAAGTGGAGCAGGAAAATTCACACAAAACACTCTAAAAAAAATAATATATAAATACATCACCCTAATACCATAATAAAGTATTGATATTACATACCAATATGAGAAGTAATTAGAGTTCTTTTTTTATTTTTAAAGCTATTTAAAATAAACAATATATTAAAATAAAAATTTATATACAATATATAATTATGATGAAATTGGAAATATGTTATATATGGAGGATAGTATCGGAAGAAAAGATTTTAGATTGCATTTAATGTAATTCAGTGATTTACTTAAGTGAAAAGTCAGGATTTTTTACTTTTTATTTTAAGTTGTTTTTTTGATATTTTTAAGTTGTTTGACCACTTAAAAAAACAAACAAAACAACTTAATAATTATGATTCAGACCCATTAAGTCTTAAGTGGAAAAAACAAACGACCCCTTACTAAACCTCTTCAACTTTCCTTGTACATTAAGAATTAGGGTTCTATGTATGTATAAATAGACCTCAAATACCATTAGACGTGTGTGTGAAAAACTGACAATTGTGAAAGTGTAAGAGAGGTTGAGTGTGAAATTCATCCCTTCATAGTGAAATCTCTTTCTCATCGCCTCCGGCAACCGTGGTTTTTTTCCTTTTCAGGGTTTTCCACGTAAAACCTTGTGTTTTGCATAATCAATTTTCTATTTTGTTTTACAGTTCAAATTGTTAAATCATATTAACTTGTTGGATGCGTGGTTAATTTTACGTAATCCTTCTATATATTGAAATCACATTCAAATAATCTTTCTATTCTTCCACCATGACAATGCTCTCGTTCATGCAAAATTTGATCGTGAGAAGCTGGAGGAAGCAGAAGAAGATCGAGGATGATGATGATGACGACAACATCGAAAACAACAATTACAACAATTACAAAAGTCTTTGGGATCAAATTCCCACTGAAATATTAGGGAGAATCATGGATCGGTTAAATTTAGTTGATTGTGTTCGTCTGAGTGTGGTCTGCAAGTCTTGGAGATCATCGGTTTCTCTTGTTCATAATCGAAACAAGAAAATCTCTCCTCCATGGCCATGGCTTTTGCTTCCTCATGGTCAAACCGGCGCCAAGTATCTCAAATTCTTCGACTTTTCAGGCGCTGGCATCTTTTACAATCTCCCTCTCCCCAAAGGATCATCAGGATCCTCCTTATATTCTTGCGGTTCCTCCAAAGGTTGGCTTGTAATGGGCGACTGCACAGATGTTACTCTTACTCTTTTTCTCTTCAATCCGATTTCAGGAATCCGACTTGCACTTCCTCCCCTTGAAACAGTCCCAACTTTTCGACAATATCTCAAAGAATATCCTGAATGTCTTAGACATATTACACAATTCGTTTGGAAGATTGAACTATCATCCAATGATGCTTCTTCTTCAGCCTTTATAGTGACAGCGATCTTTTACGACCGAACAACGTTGGCACTCTGCAGACCGGGAGACAAGAGCTGGACCATATTCCCACAAGTCTATGCAAAACATGGTTGCATGGACGTATTGTTCTCTAACGGGATTCTGCATGCATTGGTCTTCCTCGATGATGAACATCTAGAGATTCCCTTGGTGACACACACGATGAGGGTGGGAGATCATATCAATGATGATCCTGATCAGGATCAGGATCAGGATGTTGTCGTTTTTATCAAACTAATCAATCATTTTATAAGTTTCAATGCAGCTTCTTGTTTAGTACCAGGAAGAGAAAATACAGTAATGGAACCCCAATTGTTGTTGGTGACTAAGATCGACTACACCTTTACGTCACATCTGGTGGAATCCGATGGTCAATTATTGATTCTTCACAAGATAATGAATTATGGGTATCTTTTTATGGATATTAACGTTGAAAATACCCATTACATGAGGACTAACCGACTGAGTAAATTTGAAGTATTCAAGGTTAATGAACACATGAGCAGCGCTACTGCTAGTTCTACTAAATTAGATAGCTTAGGTGACAAGATATTATTTATCTCACAAAGAGTTTCACTATCTATCCCAACAGTAGTGAGTACTAGTACAGATTCCAATCATGACGACTTGATCAAAAAGAATTGCATTTTCTATCTCAAGAATGTCGACATCACTGACATGACTCGCGAATGTGGTGTTTTCTGCTGCGAAGATGGGAGGATTATTCGATTGTTTCCAACCAGCTTGAATTATACAAGGGATTCCCACATGCTTTGGTTTTCACCTAACATATACATATGACTTCCTGTGGTGGTAAGTAAAGCACATGATGATGCTTCGAAGCAGTCTAGAGATTTCTTGGAGACTGGATACTGATAACGTTAGAATTGCATATATTTTATTCCCTTTCTTTCTTAGTTTCTTGCTTTGTTTTGTGTTAAACTTGTGCTTTTTATGTATCTTTTGTTAGTTTTCAGTTAATCGAGTCTTAGGAGCTAAAAGGAAGAAAATGGAAGATTTCCAATCAATCTCGAAAAGTCTACCTCTGCAGATGAGTCAAGTTCGAAGAATAAACTGTATCAGCTCAGTGAGAATTGACTGTCTAGCCTTATATGGTTGGAAAGGTCCAGATGTTAGCTTTACGAGGAATTTCACGGCTCACAATTTTGAGTTTTCTAGAGTGAGTTATGGCGATTTTACTACACAAAGGTCAGTCCAGAAATTCTGCTCGCGAATTTGAGAAACCATCCGTTATGGGCTGCTAATCTTGGAGAGAAGGCCTTGGACGAATTCTTTGTGTTTTGACTGTTAATGAATGCCAAAATTTGTATTTTAATTCAATTAAATAGCTGATCCTTATCACTCTAGGGTTAGTTGTAATTGGGTTAATATTTCTGAAACCAATAGGATTGTATTTCTTATTCGAGATTGCTTTAACTTGGACTTAACGGAGGCGGATTAGGACAATTTTCTTCGATAGTACTTCCCGGATTTTATCATTGTTTTTCCTTTTTGTTTTCTCATAGGATTGTACCCATAACTGTAAAGAACTAACTTTGCTAGGGCTATGATGCATAGCCATGAATGCTTAATTATTTTAGTTAATGTTAATTCATATTTTTCCATATTGAGTGTCTAAATATTTTTAAAGAAATTTATAATTTTATCATATTGGCATAATTGATCAAATATCATATGAATAATTGATAAAATATCGATAGATCAAATTTAGGCAATCTGTAAAGTAGTGTGAACTTTATCAATATTAAAACAATAAAATTTTGTCGATAAAACTTTTATACTTATTAAAATTTGATATTGATAAATTTTAATATCTATAGATCAAATTTTATATACACAGATTGTGATAAAATCTTAGATCTGATATGAGGGTTTTATCAAGCGAGTTTTGCCAGATTATGGACAACTTTATTTGCCAATCTAGGAACAAAACTAACAGACTTAAAACAGGGACTCCCAAGAATACACAAGATATCATGGATAATAACACCAACATCAGAAATGGATAAATCTTGAGAACCAATAGCATTAACAACCACTATCGCATCCGATTCCAAAACCACCGGGACCAAACCAGTTTCTAACGCCAACCGTAAACCTCAACAAATTGCTAAAGCTTCCGCAATTTCAGGACTATAGCAAGCACCCAGCTGACTACAGAGAGAAGCCATCACCCGCCTATCACAGTCACAAATGACCACCCCAATACCAAAAACTTGGCCTCTTTCATTCAAAGCAACATCCGTATTTATTTTGAAAAGGCCAACGGAAGGGGCCACCCAGCAAGGAGGAGCAGACTGGGCATAACGTATCAAGTTTGATACCGTGATTTGCCAAATTCGCTTTCGCTGGAAACCAGTTGTTACACGTTTTCCACATGAAGAATTTAATCTTATTTTGAATTTTGAGGTGCCATAAAAATTTCCATCAAGAGACACTCCTGCTAAGACCTGAGCAACTGGGATTAGAATTTGAAGCAAGTGCTAACCAGTAGCCACTTCTAACAGAGAACCTACCAGAATTTTCATAATGCCATAACAGGACATCATCCAAAACAAAATTGCTAGTAGGGAGACCAAGAATAACTTGCACCTCATCCTCCCAAAAGTTCTGTCACACCAGATCCTCATTCCAGGAACCATCCAACCTTTCAGATCATTACCGGTCTCCACACCCAGCACAGAAGGAGAAGCAATTTTAAAGGTAGAAGCATGCGGGATCCATCTGTCCTTACAAACCAGGATCGACCATCCACTCCCCACTCTCCATCTAGACCCTTTCTCCACCAACTCCTTGCCCCATATTAAGCTATTCCACATAAAAGAGCCCGACTTGCACTTCTTAGCCTCAAGGAAACCGGTATCAGGGAAGTAACAATCCTTCAAAATCCGAGCAATTAAAGAGTTCTAATTGTTAAGCAACTGCACACATTGTTTAGCCAACATCGCTTGGTAGAAAACACCCAGGTCCCGAAAACCAAGCCCACCATCACCATGAGCTTTACAAAGAGTTTCCCAAGAGCACTCGTGCATCTTGCGATTCGCTCCATTACCACCCCACCAAAATCTTACGCAAAGACGATGAAGATCAAGGATCAAAGAGCCAGGCAGTCTAAATAAATTCATAAAAGTACACTGGGATTGACTGTATGACCGATTTAGGAAGAACCTCTCGCCCACCACCTGAAAAAAACCGATTACTCCAATTTTGGAGCTTCTTCCAAACACGCTCCTTAATATCATCAAAAAGGACATGTTTACTTCTGTTTGTCACACAAGGAAGTCCTAAATAACTCTCATGTACCTCAAAATCATCATTTCTAGAGCCTCTGCCAACCTTCTTTTATCAGACCAAGCAATCTTCTTGCTAAAACAGACCACAGACTTACTAAAATTAATAATCTGACCTGAAGCTTGCAAATAATCCCCCAACAGTCTCTTAATATTATTACACTCCTTTAGAGTCGCCCGCATGAAAAGGAGGATATCATTTGTAAAGAAAAAGTGTGTCACCTTTGGACCCTCTCTACTACAATGGAAACCATTGAAGTCAACCCTACTTTTTGACCTAGCAATCAAACTAGAGATGCCCTCAGCACAGATGAGAAAAAGGTAGGGAGAAAGGGGATCCCCCTATCTCAACCCTTTGGAAGGCTTGATATTCCCTTTGATTTTACAAAGAATAAAAGAGTACCTGACCGAGGAAACGCACCCCATAATCTTCGAAACCCAAGTGTCAGAAAAACCTATACGAATCACCATTCCTGCCAAAAAATTCCAGTCCACCCTATCATAGGCTTTTGACATTTCTAATTTGAGCGACATGAACCCCTTTTTCTTCCTATTAACCTTCCGACAGAAAGCATCCACCATCGCATTATCCGTAATAAGACAACTAAGCAAAAACACACTCTGAAGAGATAACAAAATTAAGCACCTTTCATAGCCAATTAGCAAGAGCCTTGGAAATACATTTGTAGAGGACATTGCGGAGGCTAATCGACCTTAACTCAGACATTCTTTCCACATTCTTCACTTTTGGGATGAGGCAAAGAATGGTGTGATTAATCATTTACACTGAATGACCCTACATTGAGACAATCTAAACAAAGCCTAGTAACATCATCACCAACCACACCCCAATATTTTGGTAAAAAGGCCGCAGGGAAACCATCCTCACCTGGAGATTTGGAAGGACTTATTTGGAATAAGGCTTCCTTCACCTCCTCCGCAGAAACACAACCATCAAGAAAATCCCTCATATTTTGAGGAAGTCTAGTCTCAACCGACCCAAGTACCCTATCAAACTGCTCAGTAGATGGCTGGGAACCAGTGAAAATAGAAGAAAAATATTGAGAGATATACCTTCCATCTCATCATCCTTTGTTCTCCAGTCACTGTTGTCATCAAATAATCCATGCAACCTATTTCTCTTTCTTCTTGAGGAAGCTTTAGCATGAAAAAATTCGTATTACGGTCACCGTCTTTAAGTCAAGAAATCCTAGACCGTTGCCGCTAATACAATTCCTCCTCATTTAAAAGAACATCAAGCTCCCGATCAGCCACTCTCCATTTTTTCCAGTCAGCCAACACCCCAAGATTACTACACCCCCACCATTTCTGTTTTTGTAAGTGCCTCATTTTTTATTGGCTTATTTCATGACAAACCACATTGGGATTGATTTTGTAATGGGTAGCTTAGGTTCCATTGGTAAGCTTCCAAGCATCTCCGTGACTTCAAGATTAAGTGCAAGAGCGAAAGGTAATTCACTTGATTTGATTCTTGAAGAGATTAGGTGCACACACACACTTACATGCATTCTCATATTACTTTGCATTTGTGTTTCCATGATTGTGTGCATTTATGTTTCAACTCACACGAGCACTTTTGTGTTTGTGTTTGTTTTGGTATGGTTGGTAAAATCTCATTGTATTTTATAGAAATATATTTTTGAGATTTTTCGTATTTTTACGAGTCCAACTTTGTGTGGATTTGTCCCTAGATGAGTTCCGAGTGATTCGGAGACTTGTCTATATGTTTCAGATAATTTCCGAGACATTTGGGACATTCCGTGTTTTTATCGGAAATCGGAATTCAATTCCGAGCTTAGAGTGGAAAGTTATGTAATTTTCCATATTTTTGATTGAATCCGAATTCATATTCCGAAGACGGAATCGAATTCCGAGTTTCGAGATTAAAACTGGATCAAAATTCACTCGGAACGGAAACCGGCTTAGTGTGGCATAAAAGCCACACCAAGAGAAGGTTGGCGTGTGAGGCACGGGCACCTCACGCCAAATTTCTCTCTCGGCCCACGTTTGACCCACGTTGTCCACACGCCACACACCTCAAGCTCTGATACCAATTGAAAATATATATTATGTGTGTCTAAAACAAGGCAAGGACAAAAAATGCAATCAAGGAATGCAATCAAGGAGTCCTAATCAACAATGTCTAAATGCAAAGCATAAAGACTTAGCTAGAGGGAAAAATGGTCCTAAATGCTAGCTATCACAATACAAACCCAATCATACAAGGAAACTCATAAAGATGTGCAATAAAGAAAATCCTAGCATTTAATCAACTAAAAATGCAATAAAAACACAATCTTGAAAGGTATGAACAAATAACAAAGATAGAGTTTTTGTTCAACTTACCAAATCAAGTTAATGATGGAGACCCATGCCTAAGAATGCTTAATGATGCATGAAGATGATGGGTTTTGGGTTTGGATGAGTAAAAATAGGATCTTGGGAGTCTCTCACTTGAAAAAATATTTTCTCTCAAAAATAAGATTGTTTTTGCTCGCTGAAAGTGTGTGTCATAAGTGAAGAAGAAATATATATTAATATATATATATCACTATATCAGGTCATAGCATCGTTTATATATATATATATATATATATTAACAAACAAAAAAAACACACAGCTTTATAAGTATAAAACGCACAGCTTTTGGACTTTTGAGAATCAAATGAAATTAATCATGTGATGTGAGCTCACATGAGCGGTACATAAGAGGTCCAATGATTTCTCAAAACAAATCCACTTATGCAACAAGCAATCACACACACGAGCTCACAATCAAATTAAAGCACACAATCAAACAATATAAAAAAAAAAAGCAATCAGGTGGTGTGTCGTGTGAGGGAGCAAATTAAATAAAAAATAATCCATTTGAGTTTCTCTCATGTGAGCTCACCACACTGGATTATTTTTTATTTAATTTGCTCCCTCACACGATACACCACCTGATTGCTTTTTTTTTTTATATTGTTTGATTGTGTGCTTTAATTTGATTGTGAGCTCGTGTGTGTGTGATTGCTTGTTGCATAGGTGGATTTGTTTTGAGAAATCATTGGACCTCTTATGTACCGCTCATGTGAGCTCACATCACATGATTAATTTCATTTGATTCTCAAAAGTCCAAAAGCTGTGCGTTTTATACTTATAAAGCTGTGTGTTTTTTTTTTTTGTTAATATATATATATATATATAAACGATGCTATGACCTGATATAGTGATATATATATATATATATATTTCTTCTTCACTTATGACACACACTTTCAGCGAGCAAAAACAATCTTATTTTTGAGAGAAAATATTTTTTCAAGTGAGAGACTCCCAAGATCCTATTTTTACTCATCCAAACCCAAAACCCATCATCTTCATGCATCATTAAGCATTCTTAGGCATGGGTCTCCATCATTAACTTGATTTGGTAAGTTGAACAAAAACCCTATCTTTGTTATTTGTTCATACCTTTCAAAATTGTGTTTTTATTGCATTTTTAGTTGATTAAATGCTAGGATTTTCTTTATTGCACATCTTTATGAGTTTCCTTGTATGATTGGGTTTGTATTGTGATAGCTAGCATTTAGGACCATTTTGCCCTCTAGCTAAGTCTTTATGCTTTGCATTTAGACATTGTTGATTAGGACTCCTTGATTGCATTCCTTGATTGCATTTTTTGTCCTTGCCTTGTTTTAGACACACATAATATATATTTTCAGTTTTCTTAGCACAAATCTTCTCTTTTAGGGCACTCACATTCAGCTTATTCCATCTTTGAAGTTGCTTAGCACAAGAAGACAGCCGCTTGACCATCCCATTCATCTTGTTACCGTCAACCACCCCCCTAGCTACTTTGGATAATCTCAAGGCACTCGGATTTCTCTGCCCAACAGCATTCAAAGTGAAACCGACACCTCCTAGGGTGCATGACCTCTTGATCATCATAACAAAGAAGAATTGGACGATGATCGGACTTGATAAAATCAAGATGAAGAACCGAAAAATGAGGGAACAAATTCTGCCAGTCTTCACTACTCACGTAACGGTCCAACCTCTCCTGAACTAACTGACTTGGTTCACTGCAATTTGACCAAGTAAACATAGGACTGGAATAGCCCAAATCCTTAAGACCACAATACTCCAAAGTATTTCGGAAGTTATCCATAAGCACCTACTGTCTAACTAACCCCCCCGCTCCTGTTTTTCATTCAGACTTAAGATCTCTTTGAAGTCACCACCTATCAACCAAGGGAGAGACGAAAGGTCTGCCAACCTTCTAAACAATGTCCATCCATGAACCCTCTGAGCTGTGCTCGGGTTACCATAAAAACCTGACTATCTCCATCTTTCATTATTATGTGACGTAATCATTGTATCAATGTGATAACGAGAATACGAAAGAAGAGATATGTCGATGTCCACCTTCCAAAACAAGCATAAGCCACCAGTGTTCCCCTCTTTATCCACAACCAATTTTGAATCAAACCCTAACTCAATACGAAGACATTCCATAGCATTGTGATCACTAATAGTTTCCATCAAGAATAGTACCTTCAAACGATAGTCCTGCATAAGCGAATGCAGAACTCGAAACGCTCGACTGCCGTCCAAACCCTGAGCGTTCCAACTCAAGGTTTTCATTGAGTCTAGCAAGCTGGGGATTCTGCCTGACTCACCGATATCTCAATTGACTCCTAGCCAAAAGCAACATCACTTTCCATTTTTTTCAGTTTTGACGAATTACCTGTATCAACAACACTACTAATTCTTTTTTTCTCCACCTGCACATCATCTACAGGTCCCTTAACCCGCAAGCCACCCTCTCGTGCCCACCGTTTCCACTTTCCATTTTTTTGAACAGCCCTTACCTTTGCACCCACGCATCCAGATGATTGGAAACCATTTTTTAGACTATTTTTCACTACAACAGTCCCACCATCTTCCTGTTGTTCCACAACCTTTTTCTCTGATCCCACAAACTTTCCTGCCTCTTCACAGTAATCCATTTAGATCCCCTCAGTTCCACCCGCAGAAGCCTCAAACACCGACCTGGTCACCTTTTCAACACACTTGGTAACCTTAGCCGCCTATGGATTGGCTTTTAGATGTGACCCTAATCCTGATAATATTTCCACCTCAACAACCACTTCCCCCGACTTCTGATCCTTCCCTTGATTACCCTTCTCTTTACCTCGACTCCCATTGTCTGCATATCATCATCCATCTCCATTTTTGGACGAACAGAAGAACTCTGAGTCTGCTCGACTTCTCCAGCCCTCCTTGGTCTCCAAGAACTACTATTACTACTCTGATCTATATTCCCCAAATTTGAATTTTTTTTCGACCCTTATCTTTTGTGTTCAAGACCCTGCCATGTGAACGATGTTTTCTAGTACTCCTGTTTCGACTTGGAGGACTCGAAGCCCTCATCCAAGATCCAAACTCGAATTCTATATCAACTCTCCGATCATCCCCGACATTACCATTAAGACACACTTGGTAAGAGCGACCAACAATTCCACAGTTGAAACAATACTCAGGGAGTTTTTCATATCATAACAATAAAAGTGATTCCTTTCTGTTTTCTTGCAAATCCAACCTCAGGAATCTCTTAAGAGGGTTAGAAACATCAATAGATACCTTAAGGCGCATGTATTTACCAAAACACTCTCCCGTTACACCCATATCAATATCCACCAGGCCACCTATAAGCTTCCCCATAAAAATGCCCATCTCCTTCGTCATACATAGGAGTGGAGCATTCATGATTTGAATCCAAAACTCCGCTCGGTTAAAACTGACGTTAGCAATATCCCCCACACCGGAAACCTTCTCCAAAACCAACAAACTATTATCAAAACTCCATGGTCCTCCAGCTAGAACCCTATAACGATCACTCTGACTCCGAAAATAAAAGAGAAAGGTGTTGTCCTGCACAACCTCAATCTCCATTGGTGTTTGCCATATCTTAGGAATCACAACTCTAAAGACTTCTCTGTTGACATGTTTGTTGGACAGAATCTTACCAACTAAACATAAATCAAGCTTTCTACCTGCCGAAACCTTTAAGGTATCTTGAACACTCCAAAGTTTTTCTTCCTTACTCTTGATTGAAAGAGCCGCACATAATCTAGCAATCTCTTCTTGATCCATTATTGATACTAAGAACGAAACAAGGCCACCGAAACTATCAGAAAAATAGGGTTGCCGTCGAAAACTAGTAACATCGCCCAAGAAAACCTTCTCCTTCTACACTAGGGTTTTAGAGAGAGCAAAACCCTAGGAGATCTATATATATATAATGTTCATTCCTTTATGGTTGTGTATTGCTATTCTATACCCAAGCATTATCCTTAAAAATTCAATTTTCAATTTTAAATTCAAATTAATTTCACACGCATTTAATGTTTTTGATTGACGTACTTGGAGAGATGCTTCGGTACATCTAAGGCAAGAGGTGAGTTGGCATGCCTCAAATTTCGCCATATTATTAGTTTTACAAACCCAACACCACACTACCACATCATAAATTGCCATGTCAACAAAAATCTACCAAGTCATGAATTTCAACATACCCTCCTTTTATTATTTTTCATTACCATCCTCATCGATTCATCTCAACATCTCCATTTCTGAAAAAAGTTTTACAATTCCATCTCTGGATTTTTAAAACCTAAAAACGAAAATTTTCATATATTGGGTTAATTAAAAATATATAAGAAAAAAAAATAAATGACTATAACTCAAAATATAAAACTTTAATAATTTTGTATTTTTGGCTCTCTTTCTCTTGCATCTCTCACTATCATCTTCGACCCATCATCTCCGTCTTAAATTTTTTGCAAATCATGGACCTCGAACCTTCGAATGCACGACTCGTATGTGGGCACGTCCTGCGGACACGAATGCCGCTCCAATTGGATCGTGAGAGTCTAGCAACGTTTTTGTTTTTGTGAAGAATAAGGAAATCTTTAATTGTTTGGATTCTGATTTCTTACTTGATCACTAAGAATACAGAATCGGTTTTTGATTAGAAGTAAATCTCTTTGGAGATTATTATCTAATTAAATTATTTTCCTTATTAAATCAAAAACATATTCACCGAGATATTTCCGAATTAATCCCTAAACCCTAGTGTTTTGATTTTGGCTATAAATACCCTAGTATTCTTTTCATAAAATTCATTCAAGAATACACAAAATATAGTAGCCGAATTTCTCTCTTCTCTTTTCTGTGCTTGGTAAGTTTGAACTCGGTTTGAGTTCGCTGAGAGTGGTTTGTGCTTAGCACTTCTACTGTTAAATCGTTGTATCTTGGAAGACAATCACTATACACATACGGTGTTATATACAACGAAATTGTATCAAGGACACCGTGTGAAACACGGGCCTCGATTTTCCCTAACCGGTTTTCTAACATGTTGGTTTCATTGTTGTTTTCGCTTTCTGTTTCTACAGGTTCAAACCAGATTGTATTTGGATGTACAAATAACAATCTTAAGACAATTTCCTCTCTTTCAAAATCATTTTCTTCTACCTACAAACTTTCTGGTTTCTAGACTTTTAACGGATTGTGACCACTTTGGTTTTAACCAACTGTGTTTGTGAACATCACGTTTGAATTTGGTTTTAATAACTATAAAGGACTGTGGAAATTGGGTCTGTTTGCAAACACTGATTTCAAACCAATAACTAGTTTAACCTTGGATAATCAGGTCTGTTTAACGGACACTGATTTGGAAATCAATTGTGATTTCCATTGGTTAATCGGGTTTATATTGCTAGACATTGATTGTGATTTCTATTGTGAAATCTGGAATCTTTTGTTGATTCTCCGTTATGATGTCAACTAATTGTTATCGATACCGTCATGTATTTATATATACAATATCTTTGTGATTCTAAGAGTTTATCGATTGTACACACGAATTGTGTAAATATTTGATATTTTAGAGATATAGAATTGTAGTCTATATCTGGAACAGCCCGAATAAAAATTTTATATGATTATATAATCTGTTACAAACCAGTTTATATATAGATGGGTATATATAAATATATATTAGTGGGTTTACAACCTTTGATTGATATATTGTTAAATATACTGGTTTGTTTGATGTATCAACACACTGTTCCGGTTATTAATTCTGTGTTTGGTGTACTATCTTTGTGAAACTAAAACGGGTTTACTTTGGTACATTAATTATAAGATTATATAATCTTACACCAAGAGTAGCACTTGTTTATAGATATGTGTATTCTATTTAAAGTGCTAATACACTATGTATCAATATTTGACATGTTGATGAATAGTTACTGGTTTGATATATAGAAATTACCAGTGCCTCATATTTTGTATTGTTTGATATCAATTATTTTATAAACAATACTACGTCATTGTGTGATATATCTTCGTTTGATATATCAGTTATAGTTATATAAATATCAGTATATGTACTGGTTATTTATATTTCAAAGGTTGAAATTATATCGGTGTGTTTATATATTATAATTGATATATATTAACATACTATTTTGATATATCAGTGTTTGATATATCATTATATATATCCTAGTGATATATTATTGGTTCTAAAATATTTGATGTGGTTTTAACTGTGAACCCGAGCGTGGCTCAAGAGACTCCGGTGGTCAACCCAATTGTGGGTCAATTGACCGACCTGATGGTAAACCCTTTTATGGGTCAAATGAATACCACGACATTGAATTTGTTTGTGTCTCCGATTTCGGTACCATATGGAGAAACCGGAGAAATTCAATGGTCTGAATTTCAAGAGATGGCAACGAAAGATGTTAAATCTTGAATCTTGCGAGATTCTTAACTCGTGAGGCTCCTAATTAGGCCAATGGTGGTAACGAGTTGGATGTGTAAAATGGTGATTAGTGTCAAAATCAATTCTTTTGAACTTCAAAATTGTAATTATCAATTTAATGATGATTTATTTCTATTAATTCTGGATTAATAGAAATGTTAAATTTTGATTTCGAAAACAAAACTGATTTGACTTTAATATTGCCTATTTTAATGAGAATTAATTTCAAATTAATTCAGTTGATTTCCTCCTGATATTATGGTAGATAAGTCAAACGTGAACACAAGTTGCACTTGAAACTCCTAGTGCTAATCCAACTGTCGGACTAGACACTCCAGTTGTTAATTCAGTGATTGTGGGAGATGTGCATATTTTGGGGCCAAGTGTGGCAACATCAACCCCGGCCATCAACTCATTCATGAGAAACATGGGAGATCCGGTGATGAGCCAGTATGTGAGTCTTGTGACCCTTCAGTGGTGGCAGCAGAAGATGTTAATCTAATTAACCACGCTGAATCTAGTTAGGTTCTTGATTAAAGATGCTCTTAAACTCAATAGTGGTTAAGAGCGAGATGTTCATATATGAATGTTGTTAATGCATGGAACCATTCGGATTTTCCGTGCCGAAACTACATACTGAATGGGCTGTCAGATTCACTGTATAAAGAAAATAGCCAAAAGAATTGTAAGAGTCGTTAGACCAGAAATACAAGACTGGGGATGTTGGATCCAAAAAGTTTGTTGTGAGCTGGTTTCTTGATTACAAGATGGGGGACTCATAAAGTATACAAACAAGGTTAAATTGCTTAAAGCGTACCTAGAGGGGGGTAAATAGGTTTTTCGCCTAATTTCAAACCTTGAACAAACTTACGTTTGTCCCTCAATGTAGCTTTACATACAACATATAAACGGAACATTTATATATACACAAGATAGGTATATCATTATATAAGCAATGTCTACATATAACAAGTTGTTGCATGAGGTATAATATCATTAAAACACAAAACCAAGGAATATCTTGTATACCAATATTGTTCAAAGTTATTACACGAGTGATCAAACATATCAATATAAAAGAACAACCAAATATGAAAGATTACAAATACAAAATGATTTAAAGAGGATTGTTCTACAAATCACTCTTTACAAGTACTTGATCAAATATTCAATACAAGTAAATGATGTTCAACAAATTAACACACACATATACACAATGTAAAAGAGATAGAGAAAGAGACAATGAACACAAGATTTTTACGTGGTAAACCTCCGAAGAGGAAACATCCACGGGTTGAATCTATAACCACCGGCAAAGCAAATCCACTATATGAAAAGGACATACACACTCAAGACTATCAACTTTATGATATCCATCTCGAGCTATCAAATCCTAATCTAACCCTCGGGCTATTGAATCACTAAGCCTACTCCCTATCCAAGGTGTGTCCTACACCTCTAGGAAGTAACTCCCTATCCAAGGCCCTCAAGCCTCTAGGAAGATTTCCTCGCTTAGCAATCTAGATCACTTGGATCCTAGTTAAGCTCCCCTAGCTCAACCATCCGGAGTACGCAACTCTTTGATAAGACTTTCGCTTGGCTATCCAGAACTCATTCATAGCCAAGACTTCTTGCTCAATACAAAACTTCACTCACTTTGAAAGAGACTTCCACCTTTCCTCAAGGCAAATGATCTAAGTGATGCAAATGATGCAAATCACAATCAACACAACATAGAACATGTGATCAATATATTATATGGAACAACTAGACCTAAACATGTGAGAACACAAGCATACAAGTCTAGATGCAAAACATGAATAAAACTAGAGCATGTGAAAACACCTAAACACAAAAGCTCATAATTCCATTCACACATATAAC
Organism: Acer campestre; assembly: GCA_954870605.1. NCBI lineage: Eukaryota > Viridiplantae > Streptophyta > Magnoliopsida > Sapindales > Sapindaceae > Acer > Acer campestre. Next base: position 5,588,809 of record OX940812.1, read on the forward strand.
ACTTGAATTTATCATATTCATGAAGCACAATTTCAAAATGTTATAAACATACAAATAAATGCTAGAAACCTAGAATATATTCAATAAGTAATCTAGCCAAAGATTTAGAGAAAGGATATATTGATAAATCAATTTAATCCTAGATATCCCTAAAAACACATGCAAGAGCCTCAATCCAAGATTTCATCAATCAAAGGATCAAAACACATTTCAAGGATTATCAATCATAAAATCATTCAATCAAGTCTCAAATAATCTTAGATGTCAATCTAATCACAATACAACTCTCAAACATGTGAAAATCATAGAATCAAATATTCTAGTTCACAAGTGTCTCTAATTAGACTTTTGATTAAAATTGATTATGAAGCTACATTTCTCAATAGCATTCACTAAACATATACATACATATAGAAGAAGAAACCCCAAGCAAATTGAAGGTTTAAAAAGAAGAAATCACCAAGATATGAACACTACCTTGATTTCACGAGTTGGTTCGTTTTTCTGAGTAAATCCACTCTGAAAATCGATCAAACAGCTGAAAGACCACTTGGAAAAGGTAGGGAACTCAATTACGAACAATCTCCAACTTGTATCACTCAATTTTGACTTCGTATGAGAAAGTTATGGTGTTTGGAAGTTGAGAAAATTGGAGAGAAAATTTCATACAAGATTTCAAACTTTTTCTTCTTGAAAACAAATGGAGGGAAGTAGGAATATTTAAAAGGAGGAGAGAGAAGGAAGATTTCAGCCAATCAAATAAGGCCACGTCAGCCTCCTTCCCATGTGGGCCACATGGGCCACATGGGACAAGAGGGCTGGTCAGCCCGTGTGGAACACGGCCTCCACACGGGGTGGCCAAGGCATGGCCTTTGGCCATGCATGCCCCTCTCGCGCACCTCCTACATTCTTCGACCGTATTCAGGCCTCTGAACTCCGATTTCGAATCCATTTTCGAATTACGAATCGTGACTCCCTTACACACAACAAAGACTATGAAACGTTGACAAAAGGTTGAGAATTCATCTCAGAAAACGACGACAAACACAACTCAATGAATGAGAATGAAAAGTAGCGTAGCTACATCGTTTGGACTCGAAGCTTAATGAATGGTAACCAAAATGACCGGGACTCAATAAGGAATCAAATAAGATCATGTATAAGTCCAAAACACAAGAAACACAAATAATCAAACACAAATTCACATATGAATGCCATTTTCTAGACATAGTCTTAGAACATGCAATTCTACAATGTATGAGCATTTGAGTTCAATGCATGAGCATACAAAAACATGTGAATATGTTATATAAATGGTGCACGACGATGTAGGGACATATATGAATGATTTGTGTGTGTGTGCCTATTTCCTTGAAGAAGAAAGAGGTTTATATTACCTTAATTGTGCAATGATGTCCATTCCTCTTCAAAGGCCACTTCTTGCTTGATCTTTTGGCCACATCCTTCTATAAAGCTTCAAATCATCAACCTATGACCATTAATCATATACAAGAAAAACACCGTTTTGATATGGAATATATGCCAACACAAACTAAAAACCTAACAGACTCTAAGAGCTTCAAGTGATTCTGCACGAGATTCATGCTGAAGGGATAACCCCAAGTGAAGCTTTCCAGGTGGTTGATATCACCGATGAGCAACCGAGGTGGTGAGTATGAAGCACTGTTTGGTTAATTCTATGCACAACATGGAATCACATATCAAACCACTGCAGAATGTTGAATGCAATGCTGATAAAATCATTCTTTGAAGAAATGATGAATGCAATGCTGATAAGTTCTGAATTGTCTCAGAACATGTGGAGTGAAGCTATATTGTATAGTAATTACCTTTTTTTTAAATAAGGTACCCCGAAAGAAAAAAGACAAGATCACATATGAGCTATGGAAAGGGAGAAAGTCTTCCTATAAATTCTTACGAATGTGGGGGTGTCTTGCCAAAGTGGCCGTACCTATACCTAGGAAGGTGAAAATAGGTCTAAAAACTGTTGATTGCATTTTCATTGGATATGCACATAACAGTAGTGCTCATTGATTTTTGGTGTATAAATCTGACATCCCAAATATACACAAAAACATGATAATGGAATCTAGAAATACATCGTTCTTTGAACATGCATTTCTATGTAAATCCAATGATGAAGAAAGTTCGTTGAAACGAACACATGTTGAGGATGAACCTAGACGTAGCAAAAGAGTAAAAACGGAAACATGTTTTGGTCCAGATTTTATGACCTATTTGCTAGAAGGTGAACCTCGAACTTTTAAAGAAGCTGTAAGCTCTTCAAAAGGACTCTTGTGGAAATAGGCTATTAAGAGTGAAATTGATTCCATCCTTCAAAATCATACTTGGGATTTAGTGGATCTTCTTCCAGGATGTAAATCGCTAGGATCCAAATGGATTTTCAAGAGAAAGATGAAAGCAGATGGATCAATTGATAAGTATAAGGTCAGACTTGTAATTAAAGGTTACAATCAACGAGAAGGCCTAGACTACTTTGATACATATTCTCCTGTGACGAGAATAACCTCCATTAGGTTGGTACTTGCAATCGTAGCTTTTCGAAATCTTGAAGTACATCAAATGGATGTGAAAACGGCTTTCTTAAATGGAGATCTAGATGAAGAAATTTACATGGAACAACCTGAGGGTTTTTCTGCTCCAGGACAAGGAAAGAAAGTCTGTAAATTGGTGAAGTCTTTATATGGTTTAAAGTAAGCACCAAAACAATGGCATGAGAAATTTGACAATGCTATGATGTCAAATGGATTTAAAATCAACGAATGTGACAAATGTGTTTATGTCAAGAACACAGAAAATGGCTATGTCATTGTGTGCCTTTACGTTGATGACATGCTCATTGTGGGTAGTGATGATAAAATGATCAAATCTACCAAGGATATGTTGAAATCAAGATTTGATATGAAAGATATGGGACTAGCTGATGTAATATTGGGAATGAAAATCTCAAGGACATCTAACGGACTCATACTAAGTCAATCACACTATATTGACATGATTTTTGAGAAATTCAACAAAAATGATTCTGGAATTTTCAGAATACCAGTAGATACAATTCTACACATATCCAATAATAAGGGTGAGAGAGTCTCTCAACTAGAATATTCTTGAGTGATAGGAAATCTGATGTACTTAACAAGTTGTTCAAGACCAGACATAGTTAATGCAGTCAGCAAATTAAGTAGATACACGAGTAATCCAGGAACCAATCACTGGAAATGAATAGTAATCACTCGTAATCATGGACTGCATTATACCAGAGATCCTGCTGTCACTACAAGAAAATACCATGTTCGTTGACAGTTTTCAAAACTGTCAACAATGCCTGTGTCAAGAAAGGTCTTGACAGTTTTTCCTTTTTTTTTTTTAGGACAGTTATTAACTGTCAAGAAATTCTTATAATATTTAATTAATATTTAACTAAAAACTATTAATATTTAATTAAATTATATTTTTTTATATTTATATACCTGCTCCCGCCAGCTCACCTCCCACCGCCGGCAGGCCATCACCGTCGCTGCCACTGGACCATCACCGTCGACCGACCACCACCGTCCACCGCCCGCCGTCAGCCGACCACCACAGGCGCTGACCGTCGACCACCACCTGCTGTCCGCCGCCGTTGACCACCACTCATCGTTGACCACCGCCCACAGCCCGGCCACTTCTGAAAATAATGACAATTGAACCTGAGACCCCAAAACCAATGATGTAAGTCTTTACCACCTGACTACAACACTTGATGTGTTAACAATTGAACAATATTTATATATAACCTATATGAGTTGTTACAAATATATATAAATTTAAATTTATTCAACTAATCAAAATTCTAATTTCTACGATAGACATATATTAAAAAATATTTATTAAAACTTTTAATAAAATTATATTTTTTTAAACATATATAGTCGAGTTATTGGTTAATACTCTATGGTCATGTTTGGTTATATGTTGGAATGGTAATCGGAATGAGAATGAGAATGAGAATGTGAATGGAAAGGAAAGGAAGGCTAAGTTTTTTGTTTAGTTGGAACTTTATAATTAGTCTATGAATCAGTATTATTTTGTTTGGTTAACAACGGAATGAAATGGAGTTAACTGTATTTTGACCAAAATACCCCTAATTATGAATGTATAATAACATGATATATTATGGATATATATGATTTAATATATTAATATATAATATATATATAATACATATAATATATATATTAATATATTAATATATGTAATAATATATATAATATATATAATAATATAATATAATATATATGATAATATAATGTTTGGAATGGAATGGCTTTCCATTAGTTTTTGGATAGAATGCTCATTCCACCAAAATGGTAGAATCTCAATTCCAATGGAATCACAATTTCATTGCATTTTAACAAACCAATCGAATAGAATGACTTTCTTTCTATTCCATCCAACCAAACATGACCTATAGGAGACTCGTGACATCAGTTGTAATAATAAGCATGATTTGGAATACAACTATCACTACATGAGAGATATTTCTCAACATGTATCTTACAATTTAATGAACAAATGCAAGACTCAAATTACTAATTTATATGGGTAATTTGATTATTAACGTGTCTCTTAGTATGAAACAAGAGGGTGCAAAAATAAATAAACAATTTTTTTAAAATTATTTTTTTGAATTTTTTAAAAGTAAATGATTTAAAAGTAAATTTATTAAATTTAAAATTTTACTTATCCAATATCGGTTTGCCTTACTGTAAAATAAATTCATATTGGAATTTTGTTTGGTGTTGAAAATAAGAGGTAAAAGTTTTAAAAAATTATTTAAGATAAATAAAAAATTATAATATAATATAACATAATATAATATAATATAATATAATATAAATTCATGGTTACTTAATTCAATTTTATTTTATATTAAATATTTTATTATTATTTTGAAATTTTATTATTTCTAATAGTTTTAGTTTAATATATCGAACACATCACATCAATAAACCATAAAATCTCAAATTTTAATTTATTGTATTAAAATAGTCCATCTATTATTGTGATTCATTTTATTTTATCTTTAGTATTTTTCTTTACTTTATAACTTTAATTTATTTAGAAATAATAAATCAATACTTTACCAATAATTAGAAGAATAACAAATTCATGAACTTGTCTAGTAATATTTATTAATCAATTATTTTGCATAAATTTAATCAATTATATAATAATATAATATAATATATATATATATTATATAATACATATAATAATATATATAAATATATAAATATATAAATATATATATATATAATATAATATATAATAATAATAATATATTATTTTATAAAATATATAATAATATATTTATATAAAATAAATCTATAATATATATTATTTAATATAATAATACATAATATATAATATATAAATATATTTATATAATATAATATAATATAATATAATATATTATATATAATAATATATTATATAATATAATATATATATTATATAATATAATATATATATTATATATTATATAATATACGTAATAATATATAATATATATAATAATATAATATATATAATAATATATATATAATAAAAAATGTTATTTAATTAAATATTATTATTAAATATTAAATAATGATTTTTTTAAAAAATTATAAACATTTCTTGACTGTTAAAAACTGTCAAGAATAAAAACTGTCAACAAAAAAAAAAACTTGACATTTCTTGACAGTTTTTAACTATCAAGAAAAAAAACTGTCAAGGAAAAAAAAAAACTTATAATTGATGACAGTTTTCTAAAACTGTCATAAAAAAACTGTCATTTTTAATGGTTTTTCTAGTAGTGTGTCCTAGAAGGATACACTGATGCTAACTGGATATCTGATATGAAAGATTTAAAATCCACTAGTGGGTATGTGTTCACACTAGGAGGTGCCGCGGTATCCTAGAAATCCTCCAAACAAATGTGTATAGCCAAATCCACCATGAAATCTGAGTTCATAGCATTAGATAAATGTGGTGAGGAGACTGAATGACTACACCAATTCTTAGAGGATATTCCAAGATGGCCAAAGCTTGTGCCGGCGATTTACATCCATTGTGATAGTCATTCAGCAATAGGAAGAGCATAGAGTAACATGTATAATGGGAAATCTAGACATATACATCGAAGACATAATACCATTAGACAACTAATCTCAACTGGGGTTATCACTATTGACCACGAAAGGTCAAAAGATAACATTGCAGATCTGCTAACCAAAGGGTTAAACAGAGAATTAGTTGAGACATCATCGAGAGGAATGGGACTAAAGCCCACGAGATAAAAAGTCAATACAATGGACACCCAACCTAGTTGACTGGAGATCCCAAGATTTAGGTTCAATGGGACAACCAAGTTGTAAGACTTAGTTGGATCACTGTGGGGGTTACCCTCGAGTCCATTCCCATGATGAAACTGTGATGCCCGTAGGGAAAAGGTTAAACCATGTTTTTAATGATTCTTATGCGTCGAAATTCCAAGCTATGAAAATCTGAGCAGAGTAATGCGGATTACTCTTAATTAAGAAATCACCTATGTGAGAGAGAAGTGGGGCCACTTCTAAAAGAGAATAGTGAAGGGCTATATTCTCCAGCGACTCTCACAGAACCAGGCGCATGTTCATGGCCAAAACGAACATAACAATGAGAACCAAATCGGGTATGGAAGATGCATGTGTGAGGTATGTTATCATTTACATAAACGGCAGAGCAGTTCAAGGATATCACATCTACTGATCAGCCAGTAAAGTAAACATACCTTTACAAGGGAAGGTTCAAAGGGCAACACCTACCAATCCTATGCAGGTTTCGATCGTTTGAGCTTACTAAAAAAATCATCTATCTTGTCTCCTATGTCAATTTCATTCATGTGGGGGATTGTTGGAAATTTTGTGATAAACTCTTAATTTGAGAGCACAAATTGAGTATAATTAATTCCATGAAAATGGAAGATTAAAGTGGATTTGAATTCTCCTCTGTGAGAGCTTCAAAATAGTATACTCAAATTCACAAAATGATTAATGGGTGAATCAGAAATTGAGTCTCAAGGTGAGCCCAAAATGTGGGGGAAAATGGCACATCCCACATTAGCTAGGGAAGAAGCTCATATGTAGTATATAAGAAAATGTGTGATAGTAGGTAAAAAAATGTGTGTGGCATAGAGGCTCTCTCTCGCGCGCACAGGGGGTGGGGGTGCAAATCATGGACCTCGAACCTTCGAATGCACGACTCATATGTGGGCACGTCCTGCGGACGCGAATGCCACTTTGATTGGACCATGAGAGTCTAGCAACGTTTTTGTTTTTGTGAAGAATAAGGAAAGCTTTAATTGTTTGGATTTTGATTTCTTGCTTGATCACTAAGAATACAGAATCGGTTTTTGATTAGAAGTAAATCTCTTTGGAGATTATTATCTAATTAAATTATTTTCCTTATTAAATCAAAAACGTATTCACCGAGATATTTCCGAATTAATCCCTAAACCCTAGTGTTTCAGTTTTGGCTATAAATACCCTAGTATTCTTTTCATAAAATTCATTCAAGAATACACGAAATATAGTAGCCGAATTTCTCTCTTCTCTTTTCTGTGCTTGGTAAGTTTGAACTCGGTTTGAGTTTGCTGAGAGTGGTTTGTGTTTAGCACTTCCACTGTTAAATCTTTGTATCCTGTGAGACAATCGCTATACACATATGGTGTTATATACGGAGAAATTGTCTTAAGGACACCGTGTCAAACACAGGCCTTGATTTTCCCTAACCGGTTTTCTAACGTGTTGGTTTCATTGTTGTTTTCGCTTTCTGTTTCTACAGGTTCAAACCAAATTGTTTTTGGCTTTACAAATAACAGGCAAACACTAGCTATATCACTCACAAAATCAACAATGACAAAACATTTCAACCAGCTAGATCACAACACTCAAAAAAATTTCAACCAAAACCAAAATAGACAATCAATTGCACTAATCAAACATAAAGATTTCGGTTTCGATAACCGAGTGGAGTTGTGGGAGGTACCTATGAAGTGTCATTTTGATTGCAATTACTGCATTTGGAACCCGAGCTCGTGTGAATAGAGATCTCTTCTAAAAAAACAAAACAAAGAGACAGAGGTTTTGTCGCAGCTTCTGGAAATTTCTCGGGAAGCGATTTTGCAATTTTTTTTTTTTTTTGCGAGAGAGAGAGAGAGAGTATGAAGGACGAGCTCACAGAGGAATTTCCATCGTTGGAGAGAGAGGATAAATTTTCATATTATTTTTTTTTTTGAAAGGAGATAAATTTTCAGTTTTCATCTTTGTAATAAAAAATAAAATAAAAAGGGTAAGTAACTCAAAATTTCTTTTTATTATTAGAAGTATTCATGTGCAGTGGGCTTTTTAAAATTAATATTTTAAAGTTGGAAGTTGGGCTTACAAATTTGTGCTTTGAATGTTGTATGATTGACGATATTTACACCTCTCAAAAAGGGTATTTACATCCCAAATTAATATATTTTTAAAATTTCAATATTACCCTTAAGTAAAATGACTAAAATGATTAAATAGTTTGTAAATACACCCATAACATAAATTATTTCCTATTTTCTTTTTAAAGATAAATTTCATCAAATTATTTCCTAATATTTGTTTGATTTTCACGTATGTTGTATATCCCTTTCTATTTTCTTAAACCCTAACATTTTTTCTAAATACTAATTTTAATTACCAATTGGAATCACTTTCGGGTAGGAAGATAATCTTGAATTCGAAAAGTTTCATCGGTTCACAATGCAAAAACTCACGAAGAGAAAAAAATATCTACGGTTCTGCCTTTTTTGTTGTTGTTGTTGTTGTTGATGTACCTGTCACCTGTGTGTTACACACTTACACACCAGCGGCATACATAGCTTGCTTTGTCTATGTGTACTGGCAATATTGCCTTTTACACAAGCACATTGCACACACATCTGTATATTCTGGGTATTTACTTTTGAAACAAATTCTGGGCATTTAACTTACTATTCACTTCAAAAAAAAAAATAATAATAAACCTTAATGCTATTGGTCTTTGCAGCAAAGGCAATTGCCTTATTATTATTTTAATCTAACACTAGTAAATAAAATTAGCGCAAAACCCAGCTCGTGTAAGTATAAGTTATGTATTTAAGAGTTATAATTTTTTTTTTAAAAAAAAAGAAGAAATAAATAACACAATTTTAAATATTAAAATGCTTGAAAAGTTTCCATGTCCCATGTTTTAGTATTTAAGAGCATGTTCCTTTAGTATTTAATAGAGCTACTGGCTTCAAGACCCCCACATAATTGTATTTTATTTGTTCTACCTTTGAATCTATTCAGCTTGTCCCATATATCAGGCTTGCTGGTCTTACAAATTAATGTGCTTAAATATGCCAAATTTAATAGAGCTCATGGCTTCAATGTCCTTTTAGTCTTTTAACCCTCTGAAAGTGTTTGACATCACCTTTTTAATTGAAAAGGTGATTGGATAGGGGAGACCTTGGAGAACAATTCAATTTATAGAGGGGTTTTCATCCCATTTTTAAACAAGAGATAAAAGTGGAGAATAGTGCAAATTAATTGCAAAATGATAATTTTTAACCCTCAGGCCATATGGTTGCTGCTATCTCCATACCTTTGTCATGCCCTGGGCATTTTAAAGTTAATTTCTGATTTGTTTTTGAGTTTTATTTTTACAGATAATTGAAGATATTCTGGAAATTGAAGAACTGAAGAAGAAATTGTGAAGATAAGAAGCAGAGATAGATTGGAGAGAGAAATAGATCAGAATTTGAGAGAGAGAGAGAGAGAGAGATTGTCATAAAGAGAGAATAGAAATTAGTTAGGAAATATTTGTTGTATTGATTGTGATTGTAAAATGCTGTTACCCTCACACTAATTAGGATATGACCATATTGGAAATGTTTCCTTACACTAAGACACATTAATTATCATGGACACATGAGAATTGATTCCCTACATCAAACACACACTAACAGCTGAGAAGCTGATTATTTAATTTGCTAACGGTTTATAGTAACATCAAACATGATGACCCTAACAATAACCCAATCCCATATCCTGACCTGGTTTCTTTGAGGCTGAGATGGGTGAGTTTCTTGCTTTAAGAGAAAGATTATTGCTTGCGAAAAAGGCTACGGTTAACTCACCATTTTAGCAAAACCATTCCATCATAAAAGAACACTAAAGTTGTTCACAGCCTAGACAAATGCTGCTCACATATGAAAATCCTTGAAAAACTAGCTGTACAAAAGTGAGGTATATATATTAGAATCTCATATAGAATAAAACCACTGTTTTGAAACAGAGATGTAGCGTTTGAAAAGCGAAGGTGAAAAATTACATAGAGATTTGGTGCGCTTTTTTTTTTAGTATTTAAGAGCGTGTTCTTTTAGTATTTAATAGAGCTAATGATATGGTATTAAATTAAAAAGAGTTTATTTTATAAAAAAATCCAAATCTTTTTCGGCCTAATATGAGATGAGATGGGCCAGTCAACCCCAATTGGATTAGGACCTGAACCTGAGCTCGAGCCCGAGCCCGAACCTATTCTATATTTCTGTTCCCTTGACCAGTCTCTCTCTCTCTCTCTGTATATATATTGCGTCTTGAATCGGGTGGGGTGAGTTTCCACCGGTACTTCTCGCCGATGTTTTTGAATTGTACCAAACATGTGATCTTTCATTGGATTCTGATTGTAGAGCCTCAATTGGGTTACGATGGAGTTTAAAGATGGCAATGTAGACATCAGATTGTCTGAGCATCAGACTATAAAACGCGCAATTGGGCAAACACAATTGAGGAATCTCCTATCATGAATCGGATCAAATGTAAGGTACAGTTTATTTTTACGGCAATTCTCATGGCTTTTATGTTTTCCAAGATTCTTTTAGGTGGTTATTGTGTTTGGTATCAGTTATATAGTTTGAACAAATTCAGATCAGAAGTAATCTAAAGAGAAGTGAGTGTGATAATAGAGAGAAAAAGATCTATTCACAATTAATTTTCTATCTCTTCTATGAATGGTGAATGGTGAATAATGATGGTCCACTACTCCACTCTATATAGACCTGCCTCTAGATTCATTCTTTGAAATTTGAAATTGTTGTGATGTTTTAAACTGTTGAATGTTGGTAACATTTTTAGACTTTCCTTTGTTTAGACTTTAGACAGACAGTTTATTTTTATTTTTTTATTTTTTTGGGTAGAACAGAGATAAGTCGCTAGCATGTATTTTGAACCTTTTGACTGGTTATTTGAAAATGGAAGATATAAAATTTAATCAAAACCTCCCACTGTGACTATGTATTTTCTCATTTGCGGATTCTATTTCGATTCTCTTATTATTATTTTATCATGCTGTTTGTAGTTGAGATTGCTCGTTGTGTGTGATTCACTTTTGTAGACTTTTAAGTTGTCAATTATGCACTGTCATTTTAAATTAGTGACTTTTTCGTAAAAATCGATGTTTTATATGATTTTTTGCATCTTAGGCTGCATTGGGTTAGTTAGAAATGCAAATGGAAGCTTCAATTAATATGTCCATGGATTTGGAACTAAATTGTGATTATATTGATGCTAATATACCCACTCTGGAAAGAACAGAGTTGTAATATCTCACACAATGAGAGTTTCCTTGTTAATTTCGATTGCATGCTGCAAATACACTGTTCAAACCAAATTGTTTCCTTCTTTTAATTGTTTTTAACTGTGGAGTAATGTTGCTCGATCAACTTTGATTTTTCTTATCAAGTTATGAACTGGATTCCTTTTATTTCAATTTGTTTGTATGTGTCAAAGACCAAATTGAATGAAAACAACTAGATTTTTTTTTTAAAAAAAAACTTCAATTACCAGCATCTTGACCCTATCACTTTTTATGTAGCCATATATGTGAGTTATGATGAAGTTGAACCAAGGGTCTCTTTGTTTTTGCTTATTCCTTTTTGTTCTTTTCCACAAATACATGCCTAATAGACCCACATCTTAGGACACCCTTGTACTGATCATGTGTATAGATGACAACATCCCATTGCTTGCATCTCTTAATCTAAAGGAATAGATTAAGGGAAAGACTGACTGCATCGTGGGAAATTAAGTTAATAGTAGATTTTTAGAACGGAATACATTTTTAAAAGAAGTTGTGATATCTAGGGGTCAAGGGAAGCATTTCGATCAAAGCTTTGGTTATGGTCCACTAAGTTTAGACAAAAAAGGAGATTTGTCTAGTGGTTTTGTCATTAATCAGGCATACCCCTTACTAATGCTCTAATGTTCGTTCAAGCTACAGTACAATCTCCCAACATTTTATTTTATTTTGGGTTATTGGCACCGGCGAACCCCACCCACCCCCCCCCCCCCCCCCGAACATTACACGAGTTTGCATTTTACCCTCTGAATTTTTTTTTTAGGCGTTAAACCCCCCTGAACTCTCATTCATTAGCAAAACAAGATTTTAAATACCACTTCAAACGGGCATTCAAAGGGTAATATACCAAACGGTTTGCCAATTAATGAGAGTTCAGAGGGTTTAATGTCTAAAAAAAAGTTCAGGGGTTAAAATGCAAACCCATTTAAAGTTCAGGAGGGATTGGTGCCAATAACCCTTTTATTTTATTTTAGGCGATGCATAAACATTTGGCGCTGAAACTTTTTTTGGGCACAAAAATATTTGTCCCATACCATTTGTGCGAAGACCTATTTGATCCAAAGCATTTTTGGTCCCCAAATTACCTTTTTAGCCAAAGGGTGGTGCTAATGTGCTATTGACACACCTCCGGTAGACTAATAATGCCCATTATTTGAAAATTATTTAATATTATATTTATGTTTTTACTAAAATTACTTGAATAGACATTCAATTCAATTTCATCACAAATTCCAGAGCAATGCTCACTCGTCTCTTCTCTTCTCCACTGATCCCACGCAAATGCCAGTTTCGCGCAATCTTGGAGACCATTTCGATGATAGTACTCTCAACCAAAGATCGTTTCTCTGACCAGGGCATGTTGTCTGGCTGCCATCAACCCTAATTCTGTATGTCTATTTCTCTCTTTAAAAAAAAATTGAAAGAGTTTCTCATGATTTTACATTTGTCTTGTACCCATTCCTGATTTTTTAAAAACTCTTCAATATCAATTTCACAGGCGGGCTCTGGTATTGGTGGTATGCTTGGTGCAATTCATGGTTTCAATACAAGGATCACGCTACTTCAAAATCATCAAAAGGACCAAAGTGGTTTCCTTTAATATGTAGATGGGGTAATCCTGATTTTTAATTCTAATTATTTTCTGAATACCAATGAACGCAATCATAGTTGCATCTTCTTCTGCTAACTTCCAATGATTATTGTCTTCTTTATGATATAACCAAGTGAAATAAAAAATTCAAAAAAGAAGAAGAAGAAGCCATGATCATGGATTACGCACTCGAAAAAGAAGAAGTCAAGATGATTGTTTTATGAATCAACACTAACAGAAGGTAAAAAGATACCAAAAGAAAAAAATAAAAATAAAAATTGAGGAAGAGGTTGCTTAGAAGGTGAGCATATACCCGGGGGTGGGGTGTGCGAAGTTTGGAATGGGAAAACAAAGAAAACAAATAAGGGTAATTTGGGAAAAAAATGAATTAAATTTATAAATCTAATTTTATTTTATTTTTATTTTTTTTAAAATGAGGTATTGTTACATCATTGGAGGGTTTGTCAATAGCACATTTTTTTTTTTTTTTACCAATATCACGTTTAGGCTTTCATTTGTACGGATTTCAAAACCTTTAATTGATTTTGTGGCTTTGAAAATAGACAGTGGCTTATAAAAATTTTAAAATATTATAAAATGTAAGAACACCCCACATTTTACAAAAGATATCCTCTCTAAAGTTTTTTAATACAATATATTAACAAATAATAAAAACAAGTAAAAAAAAAATAGAAGAAAAATGAAAGATTTAAAGATTGAAAAATGTTTGAATCGGGCCTACAGTACCATTTTCCATTTTTTTTTTTTTTTTATGCTACATCGGCCTGGGCAGTGCCAACATACATAACCATATGCATATAAAATATTGCAACACAATAAATTACTAAACATTCTCATGAGAAAATAAAATAATAAGGCCATGTTTGGTGGCCTGTATTGTTTGTATTAGCCCTTTAAAATGTATTAAAACAATACAATACTATGTTTGGGGTTCAGTTGGGGTTATTTGTATTGTATTAATTTAATACAAAATTTTACACCTAATAAACCATTCTTTGTACTAGCTACTACATAATATCATATGGTATTATGATGTATTGTATTAGAACCCAACCTTCATCTTCATCTTCCCAAACCCAGAAACATCCATTATTTGTATGGTATTACCGTTCTTTTTCTACAACCCAACATTCACCTTCATTTTCCCAAACCCAGAAACATCCACACCAAACCACCCAAATCCAAACATTAAACAATTTCTTCTCTTCTTGCAATAACCAAATCCACCCAAACCACCACCAAATCCACCCAAACCACCACCATATCCACACCCAAACCGTCACTGTTTCTTGAAAATTCTGACAACACAATTGAAGAAGATTTGTTGGTGCCGCGGACGGTGGATCACCAGGAGGTGGAAGAAGAGGAGGTGGCGGAGCGGATTTGTTAGTGGCAGTGATGTTGAAATCGTTTTTGGTTGAAGAAGAAGAAAAGGAATTGGACTTGGAATCAGAATTGGAAAACGATTTTGAAGGATGAGGTCACGAGGAGATTTTGAAGATTGAGAGAGATATATATCACTGGAGATTGGATTTTTGAGGGATTGGTTTTGTACAGACTGCAGAGAGGGTTTTTTTTTTTTTTTTTTTTTTTTTTTGTGGGTTAATAGCATCAGTACCCCCTGAACATATAGCGAAATCGCATAGTGCCACCTGAATATTTTTTTCCTGGCATTAAACCCCTCGAACTCCCATAAAAAAGCAAAAATGGACGGTAGAAGGACGGACGTCAAAGGCAAATTACATTTACACACCCTGATTATATGTATAATTGCATTAAAACTGGAAAAATATAATAATATCACACAAATACCCTTTAAATTGTTTGACTCATGTCTAAAAAAATAAAAATAATAATAATGTTAATATTTTTAAAATAATAATAATAATAACAATTAAACTACCCATATTTCCAATTAAACAAAATTAGTTTAACAAAATATTAAATCAATAATGCATTAAATTATCAATACATCACCTTCAAACCCAAAATTTAAATTTATTTAAAAAATTACTTTAAAAAATTTAAGAATACAAAATTTTCTATCATTTTCTCACTTAATCTCCAAATTCTTTCTATCATCAACACCACCACACCAAATCTAGAAATTCATAATCAATGAAATAAATAAATAAAACAAATTAAACTTATAAATAATTAAAATTAAAAATAAAACTAATTATAATTATAATTAGTGAACCGAATTTCAACGGTGAATTAACACTAGTGAAACACCCACTACCATAATTAAAAAGTAATATTAAAATAATTATAAAATAAAACTAAACTAAAAAAAAAAAAAAAAAAAAAAAAAAACTTCACTTTTTAAATTTAAAAAAAACAATTTTTTTTTTTTTTTTATATTTTTATTTTTATTTTTCTTCTCTAGTTTCAGATTTGCAAGAACCCATCACAAACCCTGTTGAATTCTTTAGTGCTCACAAATCCAATTTCAGTTTCAAACCCAACAACATCACCAACTTCAACATTACCAGTTTACCACCACCACCATTCATCCAAACCGCGCACAAACCCAGTTTCAGTTTCAAACCCATCACAAACCCACATATCATCATCATCATCTTTAACAAAACCCAAATCTCATCATCATCATTTTCATCACACCCTAGCCACAACAACCCTAACCCCACTGAAATCATAATAAGGCTTAGGTTTGGGCTTGGATACTGAGCTTGGGAGAATTTATGGAACTGGACCTTACATGGCTGCTCTCTCTCTCTCTCTCGTACATAATAAGTAGGTTCCCAAAACACTTGTTTATTTCAAGATTTGGTCTAATTACATGTGAATCTATATTTATCTATTAATTTGAAAAATTATAAATTAAACCACCATTTGGGAAAAAAATGAATTAAATTTTATAAATCTATTTTTCTTTTTAAATGAGGTATTGTTACATCATTGGAGGGTTTGTCAATAGCACCACTGCACCACTCTTAGCCAAAAGCTCTTTTTAACAATTTTTTTTTTACCAATATCATGTTTAGGCTTTTATTTGTACGGATTTCAAAACCTTTAATTGATTTTGTGGCTTTGAAAGTAGACAGTGGCTTATAAAAATTTTAAAATATTATAACATGTAAGAACACCCCACATTTTACAAAAGATATCATCTCTAAAGTTTTTTAATACTATATATTAATAAATAATAAAAACAAGTAAAAAAAAATAGAAGAAAAATGAAAGATTTAAAGATTGAAAAATGTTTGAATTGGGCCTACAGGCCCATTTTTCATTTTTTTATGCTACATCGGCTTGGGCAGTGCCAACATACATAACCATATGCATATAAATTATTGCAACACAATAAATTACCAAGCATTCTCATGAGAAAATAAAATAATAAGGCCATGTTTGGTGGCATGTACTGTTTGTATTAGCCCTTTAAAATGTATTAAAACAATACAATACTATGTTTGGGGTTCAGTTGGGGTTATTTGTATTGTATTAATTTAATACAAAATTTTACACATAATAAACCATTCTTTGTACTAGCTAATACATAATATCATATGGTATTATGATGTATTGTATTAGAACCCAACCTTCATCTTCATCTTCCCAAACCCAGAAACATCCATTATTTGTATGGTATTACCATTCTTTTTCTACAACCCAACCTTCACCTTCATCTTCCGAAACCCAGAAACATCCACACCAAACCACCCAAATCCAAAAATTAAACAATTTCTTCTCTTCTTGCAATAACCAAATCCACCCAAACCACCACCATATCCACACCCAAACCGTCACTGTTTCTTGAAAATTCTGACAACACAATCGAAGAAGATTTATTGGTGCCGCGGACGGTGGATCGCCAGGAGGTGGAATAAGAGGAGGTGGCGGAGCGGATTTTTTAGTGGTGGTGATGTCGAAATCGTTGTTGGTTGAAGAAGAAGAAAAGGAATTGGAATTGGAATTGAAATTGGAATAAGAATTGTAAAACGATTTTGAAGGACGAGGTCATGAGGAGATTTTGAAGATTGAGAGAGATATATATCAATGGAGATTGGATTTTTGAGGGATTGGTTTTGTACAGACCGCAGAGAGGGATTTTTTTTTTTTTTTTTGGATTAATAGCTTCAGTATCCCTGAATATATAGCGAAATCGCATAGTGCCCCCTGAATTTTTTTTCCTGACATTAAACCCCTCGAACTCCCATAAATAGGCAAAAATGGATGGCAGAAGGACGGACATCAAAGGCAAATTACATTTACACACCCTGATTATATGTATAATTGCATTACAACTGGAAAAATATAATAATATCACACAAATATCCTTTAATTTGTTTGACTAATGTCTAAAAAAATAAAAATAATAATTGTTATAGGCAAAAATAGCCGTGGTAGACACGTCATCACAACATAAAGCCACGTAAGCAAAGTCAAAAGAAAGTCAACTGACAGAGCAAGAATTCCCCCATGAAAACCTGCTCGGAAAAAGAGGAAGTTTCCCGACCACCAACAAAGGCGAGTTGCTCGGGCAAGGACACGGTGTAGTCGGGAATCAATGAAAACAGATAGTCACCAGCGCCCATATTCCAAACTTTGGGTGCAATCAGCAACAAGCAACTCCATGATAAGCAACAGTGGCTGCAGAGCTCAAATAAGGAAGCAAATAGATTTTCCGTGAATGAAGGAGGAGGAATCAGAATCAGACTTGGATTCAACCAAATCAGGAAATATACAAAAGAAGGAGAGTCCGAATCCGTTAAGGATTACAACTCACAATTAGGGCACCACATACCAAAACCCTAATTAAACATGTATAAATACCCCTCCTTTACGCAAAAAGGAGGGGGAGACGAGAGAAATAGCGAGAGAGGGATTGTAATACAGCATTCTTTGTAATTCTTCTTCATAGTGGATTTGGCTTCGTTGCTTAGGCAACAAACCGTGGATGTTTCTCCAACCCTTGGAGTTTTACCACGTAATCGCTTGTGATTCCTAGTTTATTTCTCTTATTTTCAATCATCCAAGTTCATAATTCATAACAATTCATAAGGTAAATCGTTGACTCGGTGACCACCAAAAATCATCGTCAACAATTGGCGCTAGAAGGAGGGGGGCCCAGAAATTTGTGATAACAATGGCTGGTGAAGGAGATGGTAGCGATTCCAGGTACAGTCAAGGCGTGCCAAGTAATGAGCTGGGGGATGACACCACGCTCAATACAGCGGATGCCACCCTAATGACGGCAGACCAGTCAACCGCCTTAGCTGGTATTCAGCGTTTCCCCACAACTAGTGAAGAAATCACGCAACGATTTCATGCTTCCCTGTAACAACTCATATCAGACGCGGCAAAGCAAGGAGTTGACCTTTCCACCACGGGAGGTTTGATATCTCCTCACAGTCTGCCCGTCCCAAACCAGCAGGCTGCGAGGCTGCGTTCTGCAGTGGTGATACCAACGCCTGATGCACCCCTAAAAGCGAGACGAGATCCTATGCCAGAAGTATTATCTGAAAGGGAGCATAGAGAGGGGAGTGATCCTGACATGGGTTACGGTCAAGATCGAATAGTCGTAAATCGGGATCACCCCAGGAGGCGCAGTCACCGGAGAGGCCGATCTTCATCCTCGGAAGGGAGTGAGCAGAATCGTCATCGCAAGCGCCAAAGGGGCACAGTACGGTTGCATGGCCTAAACCGAGATCGCAGAGAGTCGAATCCGGAGGAAAGGGGTCAAAAATTGACCATAAGTCAAACTTTCAATGCGATAGGAGAGCCAGAAGGAGATAGAGATATACTCATACAGAGCCTAACCCGGGAGGTACAGAATAATCGTCGACAAATGGATGCTTTAGTCAGGCGATATGGGCGTAATGAGCTGTCGGATGACGAATCCGGAAGCCCGTTCACTAGTGGGATCCTAAGAACACCATTCCCGGAGAGATTCAGGATGCCACACGTGGAACTATTTAAGAAAGATACCGACCCAAAGGAACACGTCCGAAGATATAGGAGCGCCATGGCACAATATGTCAACAATGACGCACTGTTATGTTTGAATTTTCCTCAAACCCTTGGAGATCTAGGTTCCCGGTGGTTTGGTAGATTACCAGCAGCAAGCATAAGCAGCTTTGGCGAATTGAGCAAAGCTTTCTCAAGACAGTTCCTCGGGAATGTGCATAGGAAAAAATCGGTAGCTCACTTATCCCAACTCAGACAGGGAAAGGATGAGTCGCTAAAGAAGTATCTGGGGAGATTTGGTCAGGAAGTGTCCGAAATTGGGAGTGCAAACGACGAGGCAATAATTGCTGCGTTCATCAACAACCTTCAGAATGGCTAATTGTCATTTGACCTCAGAAGAGCCCGATTAACCAGTTATGCTGATATGATGGACATGGCAGGGGGGTACGCCCTGGCTGAAGAGGAAGAAATTGCCACAGGGGGTTACTTCGTGCATGGCGGTCGCCCAGAAGGATCCAAAACCAAAGACCAAACTAAGGCGCCCGACGGCAAAACGGACAAACAGAAGAACAAAGCACGGGATGGTCGGGATGGGCGGCGAGCATACGACCCGAAAACCGACCAGCCGCGACAGAAGTTCCAGGGCAGGTATACGAATTACACCACACTGAAAAAAGACCAAGGTGAAATCTTGGCAATCCTAGAGGAGAAGAACATGTCAAAAGAACCTCCTAGGCAGTCAACATATGCCCGGAGGGACACCACCAAGTATTGCCGTTTCCATAAGGAGAACGGGCACGAGACATCCAAATGTTTCCAATTAAGGGACCATATTGAAACCCTCATCAGGGAAGGACACCTGAAAGACATCGTCCTCAAGAAGGTGGACAAGACGGATGGACAAAAGGATAGCCGGCAGGACGGGCGGGCAAGAAAATTCAGTCCAAAGAAAGCTGAGGATGAAGGAGCAATTAACACCATCTTTGGAGGACCGGCAACTGGCAGGAGTAACAGGGAAAGGACCCAAGAAATTCGGGAGGCCATGGAGGCACGGAGAGACTTAGATGTCAATTCCATTGAACCCGACCCGAAAAGAATCAAAGAGGGATGGGACCCGATCATATTCACAGAAGCTGACTCACATGGAGTGGATGTTAAGCCAAATGATGCCTTGGTAATTGGAGCGCGGATCGGTCACCAAGAGGTTCATCGAATCTTGATTGACAATGGAAGTTCAGCGGACATTCTAAGTGCGGAGGTATATGACCAGCTGAGGCTGGACAGGAAAGACCTACAGCCGTTTCCCACACCCCTTAGAGGATTCGGGGGAGTCGAAGTAAGGTCGCTGGGAACAGTGAAATTGCCCGTGAAGATTAGGACGACCCCCTGCCAAAAGACTGTGCTGCTCGACTTTATGGTGGTAGATACGGAAAACTGGCCGTACAATGCTTTATTAGGCCGACCATTTTTGAATAAAACCAAAGCAGTGACGGCAACTTAGGCTCTCATGATGAAATTCCCGACTGAGTATGGAGTAGGAGTAGTGAAGGGGTCACAAGAGATGGCCCGAAGAGCAAATTTGTCAGTATACAAAGACAGGGAAGTACACCAAATGTACGAGGTAACAACCCAACAAAGAGGGGAAGAACCTGAAGAACAGGCAGAAGTGCCAAAAGAGTTTGAATTGGATCCCAGAGAAGAACCTGAAGTCAGAAAGGATGAGTTGACCGAACAAATAGTCCTGAATCCGGCGGATCCGAGCAAGACAGTGAAGATAGGAGCAAGCTTAAGTGGGCATGTCAAAGCCCAACTGACCACATTGCTAAGAGGTTACAAGGATGTTTTTGCTTGGGGTCACGAGGATATGCTAGGAGTAGACCCAAATGTGATATCACATTGTCTCTCTACCAACCCAGAGTCCCGACCAGTGGTGCAAAAGAGAAGACTGTTCAATCCAGAGAGAAGCGCTGCAATTAAGAAGGAGGTGGAGAAGTTACTTTCCGCAGGATCAATAAGGGAGGTCAAATACCCGGAGTGGGTAGCCAACGTAGTATTGGTCAAGAAGAAGAACAATCAATAGAGGATGTGTGTAGATTTCACTGACTTGAACAGGGCCTGCCCGAAAGATAGTTTTCCATTACCAAGAATTGACCAGCTGGTAGATGCAACGGCAGGATACGAACTGCTAAGCTTCATGGATGCATACTCGGGATACAACCAGATTCGGATGAATAAAGCAGACGAAGAAAAAACATCTTTCACCACGGATCAAGGGCTGTATTGCTACAAAGTGATGCCTTTCGGATTGAAAAATGCTGGAGCAACATACCAAAGGTTGGTGAACCGGATGTTTGCTCGGCAGATTGGGAGAAACATGGAAGTCTACGTGGATGACATGCTGACCAAGAGCACTACGGCAGAAAAACACTCGGAGGACTTGAAGGAAACCTTCGATGTTCTGAGGAAATATAAGATGAAGCTCAATCCCAGTAAATGCGTGTTCGGAGTACCTTCGGGGAGGTTTCTGGGTTTTCAAGTTCACCAAAGAGGAATTGAGGTGAATCCCGAGAAGATCAGAGCACTAGAAGGAATGGCTTCGCCAAAGACGTTGAAAGACGTACAAAGGCTGACGGGATGTCTCGCGTCGCTCAATCGGTTCATTGCTAAGTCAACGGACAAATGCGCTCCCTTCTTCAGGGCAATAAAAAAAGGAAAAGGGCTCGAATGGAGTGCAGAATGTGAAGAAGCATTCCAGAAATTGAAGGAATATTTGGGGCGAGCACCCATCCTCTCAAAACCGGTGGTAGGAGAAACATTATACTTGTATTTGTCGGTCACAGAGGTGGCGACAAGCTCGGTGTTAATACGGTTAGAAGAGGGGGTACAAAAGCCAGTGTACTACACAAGCAAGGCATTGTTACCAGCAGAAACCAGGTATTCTCCAGCAGAAAAAATAGCATTAGCACTGGTCACATCGGCCAGGAAACTGAGGCCATATTTCCAAGCGCATACAATAGAAGTATACACAGACTGTCCATTAAAACTAATCCTTCAAAAGCCGGAGGTGTCGGGAAGATTAACCAAATGGGCCGTGGAGCTGAGCGAATACGATATCAAATACACACCTAAAGCGGCAGTTAAAGGGCAGGCAGTGTCAGACTTTATAGCAGAATTCACCGAGCCTGATGCCGAGGTAAGGAGGGCAATGGAGGGAGAACGGATTGAAAAACTTTAGTGGAAATTGCATGTGGACGGATCATCGAACACACACGGCAGCGGGGCCGGAATAGTCATAACAACCCCCGAGGGGGATGCCGTTGAATGTGCCATGAGGTTCGATTTCAAAGCAACCAACAATCAAGCAGAGTATGAGGCCTTGTTGGCCGGCCTAAGGGTTTGCATAGCATTAGGGGCAGATGAGCTGGAAACTGGAAATTTACAGCGATTCACAAGTCGTGGTTAATCAAGTGCTGGACGAGTACCAGGCAAGGGAAGAGCACATGATAGCTTATTTGGACATGGCAAAAAAGCTACTCAGAAAGTTCAAAGTGTACAAAATCTCTCAGATCCCTCGGGAAGAAAACGAAAAAGCAGATGCTTTATCCAAGTTAGCTTCAGCCATCACGAGCATCAGATCCAAAGCAATACCAGTGGCACATCTGACTAAGCCGAGTACAGCAGAATCAGAGGAAATCATGGTAGCAGAGATCCGGCCAAGCCCAAGCGACTGGACATACAAACTCAGGAAGTACTTAGAGGAAAACATATTACCGGAGGATGCAGTGGAAGCGAAACGCATCAGATACAGGTCAACCCGGTATACAATCCTGAGGGGGGAATTATACAGGAGAGGATTCTCGAAAGTACTGCAAAGATGTGTGACCGGCGAAGAAACTGAAAAAATCCTAAAAAGTGTCCACAGTGGAGTGTGTGGGAACCATACTGGGGGTAAAAGCCTAGCACATAAGGTACTCAGACAAGGTTTCTACTGGCCGACCCTTTTCGCAGAGGCGCAGCGATTCTCCGAGAGTTGCGAGACATGCCAGAGAATAGCAAACGATATTCGACAGCCCCCAGAGTTACTCAGAAGTCTAACTTCACCGTGGCCCTTCGCCATGTGGGGACTCGACCTAATAGGGCCAATGCCCGCAGGAACAAAGGGAGGAGCAAAGCACGCCATTGTGGCGGTGGACTATTTCACCAAATGGGCAGAAGCAGAAGCACTTGTGCATATTACAGAGGCAAACACCACCAGCTTTGTCAAGAAGAACATCATATATAGGTTCGGAATCCCGAACATCATCATAACAGACAATGGAACCCAGTTCGACAACAAAAAGTTCAGAGAAATGTGTGAAGAATTCAAGATCGCGAACTACTACGCATCACCGGCTCACCCTCAAACCAATGGTCAGACAGAGGCTGTGAATAAAGTGATCAAACATACACTGAAAGCAAAATTAGAGGCAAAGAAGGGCGGCTGGGCAGATAAACTACCCGAGGTGTTATGGGCATACCGAACAACAATGAGGTCGTCCACGGGAGAGACTCCTTTCGCGCTGGCGTTTGGGACAGAAGTTGTAATCCCAGCAGAAACAACTTTCATATCCCCCAGGATACAGTTATACAGCCCCGAGCACAATATAGATATGCTGCAGCAGAACTTAGACGAACTAGAGGAAATCAGAGATACGGCACAAGTCAGAAATTCCGCGTACCAGCAAAGGGCTGCGAGGTATTACAATTCACACGTTCGTGAGCGGAGATTCCAACTCGGAGACTTGGTGCTAAGAAGAGTGTCCCCAAACACCAAAGATAAGTCCTCGGGATCTCTTGCCGATAAATGGGAAGGGCCGTATATCATCAAGGGGGTCGTAGGACATGGGGCCTACATGATAGCCCGACCAGAGGGAAGCCTGGTACCCCGACCATGCAACGCACAATACCTAAAGATCTTCTATCCTTGAAGGGCCCGACCGCATTTATTACCAAAGACTTATTCTGTTTTAAACTTTTTTTTAGTCTCTGCTTTTATTATATCAGGTCTATTTCTTAGTTTCATAGTTATGTTCATCTAACAAAATTCATGTTGATCAATCAATAAAGTTCAGTTGCTAGTACAGAGTAATCCAACAGAACTGATAATCCATGAGCAAAAACTTCGACAGCAGCCCACCAAAAGTTGGTCGAATAAACCAGAGAATACGGGCGCCATAAACCCACAAAAGAGTGGACGAGTGGCGCCCGAAGGGCGGAAAAGCTGTAGTAGCATGCCCGCCTTGCTAAAGCGATAAAAACGTGTCCCTTAGCAGAATGGCAAAACCGAGGCACCAGAATAAACTGGAAAACTGCTCGGAGCGCCGCTAGAAAGGCTAGTGAGACGCGCAGCCGTGTTGGCCTGTATAAAGTACCCCAACGATTCGGCAAAACCTTGCACAGATAAAACCGGGAAACGTCCTAGGTGACTTGTGCAAGGACCTTGACGTATGGCCGTGGCGAGCCTCGGCGTAACGTTGAGGCAAGAAATCAAAAACTCAAACGAGAAGGCCAGTTACATGAGATACTCGGCCGAAACTAACCAGTTAAATAATATACGCGGTTTAAAGTTGTTTTAAGGCCAGTTACATGAGATACCCGGCTGAAACTAACTACCAGTTAAATAATATGCGCGGTTTAAAGTTGTTTAAAAGCCAGTTACATGAGATACTCGGCTGAAACTAATTACCGGTTAAATAAGATACTCGGCCTACCCGACTAAAATGCCGGGAAATAAGGCACCAAGTCAAGATAAGTTCAGGGATTCCCGAAGGACTAAACCCCTGAAGATCCACAAGTTCGAAGAAATCCAACTAAATTCAGAATTCCAAATAAAAGAATTTAGATCAAAACTGAGGAAAAATCCATTTATATATATGAAAAATTCGTCTATACACGATAAAAGTATACAAATATGCAGGTATAGTTATACAGGTATAGTTATACAAATATTTACAGCTGGTTACACCGCTACAAAAAAGGGGCTTGAAGTCATGAAGCTCAGGAGGGTGGCACCGGGGGTCGGGAGCTGCTTCCGCCGACATCGGGATCAGGCTCCATCACATACTCGCTCAGCAGGATGTCGTCCGAAGGCCAAATAATGACATCCTCCTCCTCGTCGACCATCCAGTCGGCATAGTCGACCCCGGGAACAGGTCCCAAATCGGGCGTCTCGTTGTCGATCCCGGCCTTTTCACAGGCATAAAACGTGGAGAAGGAGTCAGCGGAAGGAACCTCGAGGTGCATGGGATGCGGCGCTTTACCTTTACTTCTGCAATACGCTCGCCACTCCCTCATCTGGGCCCGAAGAGACTCCAGAGAGGTGTCCACATGCTTTTTGATTGATAGGCTCCAGTTGGCTCTGGCCCGATCAGTCGCCCTATTCTTCTGCTTGAAGAATTCACCAGCCGAGACCATCCCCCGCTGGAACTCACGCAGAAGCAAAGCATCATAGGCTGGAGACCTCTTAAACCGATCAACACTTTGTAGTTCCAGTTCCAGCCTAGCTTCTTTCGATAGGGACCTAACTGTCAAGGCCTGACGCTCCAAGTCTTCGATTCGGCGCTCATAAGCAAACTTGGCGTCCTCAGCAGACTGCTCAGCCTGGAGCAAAGCATCCTGAGTGGATGACAACTGATCCTGGAGAACCTTGACCTCCTCGGCAGCAGAAGATGCTCGCTGTTCAGCCTCCAACTGCCGAGCCAGGCATTGATCCAAGACCACCTGACTCGACTTAGCCCCCTCTCGGCTAGCCAGCTCAGCCCGAGAACAGCGGTCCTCGCTCTCCTTCAACTGGGCTTCTAGCCGCTTTATTCTATCTGCCTGGGCTTCACCAGCTTGACAAGCCCCAGACATTTCAGCCACCATCTGCAGCAAGTCAACAGTAAATAAAAACAACGAAAAGTAAGGAAGGAATACGAAATACCACATGTTACTAAGGCGTTACTTACATAAGAGGCACTGTTGAAAAAATTGCAGAGTCGGTCGGACACGGTCCCGGTCCTGAGGTGGCTCCAATGATCCTCCCCAATATAGGCTCGGCCAGAAGCCATGGCCCTCAACATGGATTCAGGGTCAGGATCACCAGTATGGGGCGAGGAACCCGAACCGCCTGCATCGGCTTCAGGAAGCTCGGCGGACGAGGTTTCCCGAGGAACAGCAGGGGAACCTCCGACATCACCCTTTGTCTGGACTGTCGGAGGAGAGATGCCCACGTCTTTCCCGACGTTACCCTCCTCTTCGCCGCCTGAGGACGAGTCGACGTAGGCAACTACTCTGGGGATTTTATGGGGAGCTCGGCCAGAAGAAAACGAGGCCTTCCTTTTCCCAAGCTGCCCCGTTTCAGCATTGCCGCCCTCAGAAGCGAAAGGAACAGCAGAAACGGGAGAGCTGACCCCATCAGCGGGAGTTGCATGATCGGAATCAGAAGGGTGCCCCACTTTTTCTTTGCCCTTCGAAGGACCCTTTCGGCTGTCCAGATCAGCTTCGATCCTGCTTACTCCGAAGCCTTCCGGATCAGCCGTGGTCTCTTTTGAACATGCGGTTGTCTCTTGACCATGGATGTCTTCAGGCATGTACTCGGGCACCCCCCATTCATCATTATCCTCAGGAAGATCCTCGAGAGCACTCCCTTCAGATTTATTATCAGGAGGAGCTACTCCTGCATCTCGCTGGCGGAGGGCCTCCTTCCTGCTGGCCTCCACAATCCCTTTCATCCGGCGTGCCAGAGCATCGCAGACCACGTCCACGTCATACACTTCAAAAAGAAAAAGGGAGCCCGAGTCAATAAATTAATACAAAGACAAATGACAAAATAAAAGGCAGAATAAAAGCTACAACACAACTTACGGCGTCTGCGGCGAGCGGAAATTTGAGGGAAGAGGCGAGCTGAAATCATCTTCCCCTCATTATAGAGATAGGGTTTACCCCTTTTCTCCAAGGGGCGGACGGCAGCCCGAGCCAAGGTCTTCAGCTCTTCATCGGTGAAGGAGGAAGTTACGTGGTTCCATTGGGGCGAGCAAAAATACCGAGGAACTCTGCAGGTCATTTGGGAGCCATCCAGATCAAAACTAATTGATTGGCCCCATTGTCCACCCACAAAGAACCAGCTGTTCTTCCAAAATTTGTTTGAGGTGGGGAAGCCCCAAACAAATCCCTTCATCTTCTCCTCTGTGGTCGGCTCGATCTCGCCCTTGACCACAACATCCTTGGGGATCCAGAACTCAGGCTGAGTCGATTGAAGAAAATAGACACCAGACTTCCCCACGGGTCTCAAGGAGTAGAAGTGTCGGATTTCGCGAGGAGTGGGAGGTGGCCGTTTCATCCTGTGCCACATGTGCCACATGCACATCAAAATACGGTAGCTGTTCGGAGTCAGCTGAGCCGGAGCAATTCGGGCCTCAGCCAAAAACCAAGTGATGAATGGCTGGAGAGGAAGAGTGACGCCGCAGGCGAGCATGGCCCCGTAAACCTCCACGTGGCCAGGAGGAGGGTTCCAGACAGCCCGACCTTCAGCGGGGATTAGCGAAATCACGTCGCCATCCAGATCGAACCGCCGCATATATTTGCCTACCTCCTCAGGGCCGACCACATTCGGCTCTACATCATAAGCGCATATGCGCTCGAGAGAGAAGGGAATGCGAGCAGCCCTATGCTCTTCTTCGATGTCGTTCTCGATAACCCTCTGGGTCCCGACTCGGCTCTCCAGCGAGTGGGAATCTTTGTAAACCTTGCGAGTGCTCATCTTTTTTCCTGGTCGCTTCCAAGGACGAATACCAGCTGTAGAAGAAGAAGAACCCGACCAATCTGCAGGCTGATACTCGGGAGGTGATGAATTCGAGGAAACGGAATGAACTTCAGGAGGAAATGGAGCCTCTGAAGGAGCAAAATTTTCACGGGAAATTGCAGAAACGTCAGCATCAATGAAATGCGGTTGATCAAAGAGAGGTGGTTTCAATAAATTGTGGACTACAGATGCAGTGTGTGCATCATGTTGCTCAATAGCAATCATGCCAACAGTGTAAAGACGATACCTAGTTGCAGAATCCATGAAAACTAACCTTGATGTATTTGAAGCAGAACCCAGAAAAAGCTGGAGATGCAGTTGAAGCAGACGAAGAGGTGGTTGCAGCAGAAGAACTCAATAAACAGGGGATGTGAGCAAAGTCTTCAGAGAATAATGCACAAAAATTACGGAAAGTGAAGTAAAAAGGAGAAGCACCACCACTGTCAGTTTATATAGGCAGCACATTGATTTCGAAAAACACGAAACCCTAGAAGAAACACAAAGGAGCGGGAAAACAGAGGGGCGTGGGCGATGACGTAATCCACACGTGAGCGAGCAGAAAGGTCATGCCCCATAAATGCGTCGCACCACCGCAGAACCATAGCCAAATAAAAAAGGACAAGTGGCGATCGAAGAAAGCCTTGAGCCGCCAGTGAGCAGAAACGCCACCATCAAAAGATCTTTGAAATGATTGATAAATCGAATGCGTGCGGTCGTAATTAAAACACGTCATTTAAGAGCTTTGAAGCAAACGAGGATACATTAATGCGGAAAAAGACAAACGAAGACTAGCTGCAAATGAGTATGAGGTTAAATATCTGACCCGAGTGGAGCTGACTCAGCATGATCGGCACAAATATTTAAGGGGGTATTGTTATAGGCAAAAATAGCCGTGGTAGACACGTCATCACAACATAAAGCCACGTAAGCAAAGTCAAAAGAAAGTCAACTGACAGAGCAAGAATTCCCCCATGAAAACCTGCTCGGAAAAAGAGGAAGTTTCCCGACCACCAACAAAGGCGAGTTGCTCAGGCAATAAACCCTACTCGGGCAAGGACACGGTGTAGTCGGGAATCAATGAAAACAGATAGTCACCAGCGCCCATATTCCAAACTTTGGGTGCAATCAGCAACAAGCAACTCCATGATAAGCAACAGTGGCTGCAGAGCTCAAATAAGGAAGCAAATAGATTTTCCGTGAATGAAGGAGGAGGAATCAGAATCAGACTTGGATTCAACCAAATCAGGAAATATACAAAAGAAGGAGAGTCCGAATCCGTTAAGGATTACAACTCACAATTAGGGCACCACATACCAAAACCCTAATTAAACATGTATAAATACCCCTCCTTTACGCAAAAAGGAGGGGGAGACGAGAGAAATAGCGAGAGAGGGATTGTAATACAGCATTCTTTGTAATTCTTCTTCATAGTGGATTTGGCTTCGTTGCTTAGGCAACAAACCGTGGATGTTTCTCCAACCCTTGGAGTTTTACCACGTAATCGCTTGTGATTCCTAGTTTATTTCTCTTATTTTCAATCATCCAAGTTCATAATTCATAACAATTCATAAGGTAAATCGTTGACTCGGTGACCACCAAAAATCACCGTCAACAATAATAATGTTAATATTTTTAAAATAATAATAATAATAATAATAATAATAACAATTAAACTACCCATATTTCCAATTAAACAAAATTAGTTTAACAAAATATTAAATCAATAATACATTAAATTATTAATACATCACCTTCAAACCCAAAATTTAAATTTATTTAAAAAATTACTTTAAAAAATTTAAGAATACAAAATTTTCTATCATTTTCTCACCTAATCTCCAAATTCTTTCTATCATCAACACCACACCAAATCCAGAAATTCACAATCAATGAAATAAATAAATAAAACTAATTAAACTTATAATTAATTAAAATTAAAAATAAAACTAATTATAATTATAATTAGTGAACCGAATTTCAACGGTGAATTAACACTAGTGAAACACCCACCACCATAATTAAAAAGTAATATTAAAATAATTATAAAATAAAACTAAACTATATAAAAAAATATCTTCATTTTTTAAATTTAAAAAACAAATTTTTTTTAAAAAAAATTTCTTCTCTAGTTTTAGATTTGCAAGAACCCATCACAAACCTAGTTGAATTCTTTAGTGCTCACAAATCCAGTTTCAGTTTCAAACCCAACAACATCACTAACTTCAACATTACCAGTTTACCACCACCATCATCATCATCATATCACCACCACCGCCATTCATCCAAACCGAGCACAAACCCAGTTTCAGTTTCAAACCTATCACAAACCCACATCCCATCATCATCATCTTTAACAAAACCCACATCTCATCATCATCATCATTTTCATCACACCCTAGCCATAACAACCCTAACCCCACTGAAATCATCAGCCACCACCACCCTAACACACCTAAATCACCAGCCACCACCACCCTAACCCACCAAAATCACCAAAACAATGTCGTACTAGGAAGCAAATGCGGCGGGACTCCTGAAATGACATCGTACGTGAAAGGGGTTTCTGGGTGAAGAAGAGGGTTTCTGGATTGAACGTGCCAGGTCTTGGTCTTTGGACAGTGGTGGGTAGGCGGAAGAGGACCGAAGGAGGAGGAGGAGGTGGTGGTGGTGGTCGAGTTAGGGATTTCAGAAAACAATTGGGAAAATTGGGGATTTTTTTTCTAGGGATTTTTGGTTTGGTTTGTCGAAGAAGATGAAGAAGATTTGAGGGATTTTTGATTTTTTTTTTTCTTGGGAGTTTTGGTTTGTCGAAAAAGAAGAAGAAGATTTTTGGTTTGGATCTGGGTTTGTGTGATGGATTGATTTTGGGTTTGATTGAATATTGGTTGGGGGTTTGATAGAACGAAGATGAATATTCTTTGCTGGGTGATTTTTTTTTTTTTTTTTTATTAGGTGAAGATCCAGATTGGATCTCCACCTAATAAAAAAAAAATCCTTTAAATTTAGGGTTAATTAGTTCACTAATTATAAATTTAATTAGTTTTATTTTTAAATTTAATTAATTATAATTTAATATTAGTTTTATTTATTTTTTTCATTTTTTGATGATGAATTTTTTGATTTGGTTTGGTGGTGTTGATGTTAATTTGATTTGGTTTGCTCATGGAAAATTCAAAAAAATTGAAATTTGGAAAAAAAAAAAAAACGAAATATGTGGAGATCTTTTTTTTTTTTTTTTAATTTCTTTTATTTCTAATTTTTTTATTATTAACATTAAAAAAAATTATTTTGTATAAACTTCAAATCTGGAAATTTTTTCCAGATTTCTTGAAGTGATCTGGAAAAAAAAAATTGTTTGGGGAGATAGAAAACAGAGATGAGAGAGAGTTAATTTTTTTTTTTATTTTAATTTTTGTTAGGGTTGATTGATTTTTTAATTTTTAATTATTTAATTTAATTTAATTTATTAATTTAAATGCATTTAATATATATATTATTATTATTATTTATTTTTTATTTCTATTTTTTAAAGTGCAATTAATTTTTTTATAACATTATAAAATTCCAGAATTACCAACTTAACCCCCAACTGTAGGGTGCTTGTGTGATATTATTATAATTTTCCAGCTTTAATACAATTATTCATATAATCAGGGTGTGTAAGTGTAATTTGCTTTTGACGTTCGTCCCTTTTCCATCCATTTCTGCCTATTTATGGGAGTTCGAGGGGTTTAATGCAAGGAAAAAAATTTTAGGGGGTATTATGCAATTTCACTATATATTAAGGGGTACTGGTGCTATTAACCCTTTTTTTAATGTGAATTTGTGGTCAACTGGTCGATTATGAGAGTTTTTAATTATATATTTTTATTTAAAAAAAAATAAATTTATTAATTTATAATCATTAATATTTATTTAATGCAATACTATCTAATAACTTACCAAACATTTGTATTATTTAATACAATCTAATACAATACATCACCAACCATATGATTGTACTAACAATACTACAATCTCTCGCCCCTCGTCTCTCTTTCTTTCTTTTCTTTTCTCTGCTTTCTATCTTGGTCAAAATCTCTGTCTCTCTCTTAGCTTAGCCGAGTCTCATTTCTATCTTTTAGCTTTTTTATTTTTTATAAATTCTATATATTTTTTTTCTTCTAATCACACTTGCAATTCCACACTTGACACCACACTCATACACACTCCACCTGGCAGCTGGTTGCCGCTTCAATTCAATTCATTTTTTTTATAAAAAAAAACTCAAATGTGATGGGCCGAACTTGGTTTAGCTTTTGTGTTTGAATTTAGGCTTAGGTTTGGGCTTGGATACTGAGCTTGGGAGAATTTATGGAATTGGACCTTACATGGCTGCTCTCTCTCGCGTACATAATAAGTAGGTTCACAAAACACTTGTTTTATTTCAAGATTTGGTCTAATTACATGTGAATCTGTATTTATCTATTAATTTGAAAAATTATAAATTAAACCGTCATTTCTGATTTTTTTTTTTTTTTTGAATATACAACAAGGCGTTGAACCGTGGTGGTAGAGGACTCACTTGAAGGTTCTAACCACATTGGCAAGAGGTTATTGGCGCCATTTGTGATTTGATGATGGTAAAAAGTGTCTATTCAGTCCAGTAATGCAACATTTTCTTGTGATAGGTTATAATTTAACTTCTAGTATTTAAAAACCCTTGATGAGAAATTTAAATTTTATAACTATAGTTTAATTTTAGTGTTCTTCTCGGTTTTTTTTTTTTTTTTTTTTTTTTCATTTCATTTTTTAGGCGTACGTGATTTAGAGATTTTTGTTATTTTTGGAAGTTTTCTTAATTAAGTATTACTTACCGGAAAAGGTAATTTTGAACCCAACACTTTTTTTGGTTTTTGAATAAAGTTTTTTTTTTTTTTTTTCTTTCTTTCTTTCTTTCTTTCTTTCTTTTTCAGTTAATTAAGTGTTAATTACACACATGAAAGGTAATTTTATTTAGGGTTATAGTCTTTGGTTCTAAGTCTAACATTGTATCTATATCCACCCGATTTTATTTCAAGAGTTGTGTTTTCAAGAGTCGAATAAATTAATAAAATTAGGGGGAATTGCACAAACATCTCCTGAGGTTTGATAAAATTGCACGAATAAGGCAGTTTTGACCATATAAGCACAAACTTCCCTCAACATTTGAAAATTGTTGCATAAACATTCCCATCCGTTAGTCAATGGTTAAACGTGTAAAAAGTCCAAAATACTTTATATTTTTATTTTAAACAAAATTCAAAATTCAAAAATAAGATAAAAAATATTAAAAAATATTTTAGAAAATATGAATGTATCTTAAATCAGAAAGTTTGAAAAAAAAATTCTATAATTCCCCCTTGATTTAAAATAAATTTAAAATTTAAAATTTATTTATTATTAAATTGTTTAAAAAACTATTTTATTTATTTATAAAGATGGTTTTTTTTTTTTTTCCAAGTTTCAGATTTAAGATACATTCATGTTATCTAAATTTTTATTTATATATATTTTTTTATCTTATTTTTTAATTTTTTAGTTTATTTAAAATAAAAATAAAAGGTATTTTAGATTTTTTACACTTTTGACCATTGGTTAACAGATTTATCTAACGGCAGGGGATGTTTGTGCAACAATTTTCAAATGTTGAGGGAAGTTTGTGTGTATATATCCAAAAAATGCCATATTTGTGCAATTTCATCAAATCTTGAGGAATGTTTGTGCAATTCCCCCTAAAAATTAAAACAAAAGATGAAAGTTTTTTATTAAAAAAAAAAAAAAAAGTGAAAAATAACCACTCATGTATTTGCTGATAATATAATTAGTGTCAAGCTGAATCAACTTAAATCAGTAATTTAATATTTTGACTTCAACATCTCAACAACTCTTAATCTAATGGTTGATATTTGAATATATTTATAACTCTTGGATTAAAAGCACATTGGTAATTAAGATGTTGAAGTCAAAATTTTAAGTCATAAATTTAAGTTGTTTTTTTCATTGTCGATTTCCAGTTTTGGTTAGAGTCATTTCATTATTAAAGTAATTTAAACCTTTAGGCCTTGTTTGTTTGATTGTATTGTATGATATTAGGTCATTAAAATGTACTAAAATAATACAATACATATTAATTGCCTAATACAGCAAACATCGTATTAACTAATATATTATATTTGGTGGTATTAAGTTGTATTGTATTAGAAAAAACACTTTTTTTTCAATGAATATGGAATATTGACAAATTGTTTTTTTAATAATTTGAAAATGCATAGGAAAATTTTATTTAAAATTTTTGTTTCAATTAAAATAAATATTTATTGATTTTTTATATAAAAATATTTATTGTTTATTTATGGTAAGGATATTTAAAATTAATTATTAAGTATTTAAAAAAATATTATATTTTTATAATATAATAAAATACAATAAAGTCGTATAGGAATAACCTAATACGATATAATAGTCATATAGGAATAACCTAATACGATATAATACAGTGCATCACCAAACACAGGTTTGTATTAATGATAATACAGTCCAATACAATATAATACAATCCAATATAATCCAATATGGTGTGCCAAACGAGCCCTTAAAGATTAAAAAAAAATCACGTATACATTTGAAACAAAGAAGAAATTAAGAAGCCATGTGATGACATTAAATTGATTATATTTTTTGTTGTCTTGTTGCTTTAAAGTTTATTTGTATCAAGAAGAAAACAAATGTAATTTGAATTATAAGAGCATTTCTAATTATTTCCTCCGATAACTACAATCCATTTAATTGTAAAATTAAAAAGAAGATAGAGAGTGAGATAAATATTTTATGTTAATTGATCATAAAATGAATGTACACTTGATTTTAGATAATATCATGGGAGATTTGGATTTTTTGTTGTTGTTGTTGTCAAATTTGATATGTATCAGATAGAAATGATGATGGGATCACGACTTAAAAAACTCTAAAATGCTGTTAGTAATTAATATTATAGGTATCACAATTCATGTTAGTCTTTTCTCTCTAGGTTTCTCTGAACCCTAAATGAAACAAATATAACTCGAGGTGTGTTCTAATATATTAATATTCAATCTAGGGGGGGGGGGGGGGTGAATAGATTTTAACGATATTACCCAATTTTCACGTTAAGTCAATATTACGAAAATGCCCCAAACTAGTCAATACAATAACAAGTGTAATATGGTGCGGAATTATAAATGACACTTGATATTTACGTGGAAACCCTCACAGGAAAAACCACGGGCTGTATAGTGCGGCACACTTGAACCTCGAATCCACTAAATGTGTTAAACGATTACAACCTACTCCCGGTATATAATCACACACCTACCTAATCCCGGTATAAGTGAACCTAGTCCAATTTGCTTGTGTGACCACCTAATCCCGGTCTATCACAACAAGACTTCAATTGCTTGCGATCTAAGCAACCTAATCCCGGAAGCTACACGCAAGACTTACTTCTCAATGAAGAGATTACAACCTATGTGAATATATAATGATATTCAATGAGCAAATAAAGCTAGGTAACCTTAGATGCTTATCTAGGATGATTAGATAACAATAAATGCAATCCTAGATGTCAATAGCTAAATGGCATGTCAAATAGCTTAGCAAATCATAGATTAAATAACCTAGATATTGCTATCAAAATACAACACACAAACATGTCAACACAACAATCTCTATTTTGTATCTAGAATATATTCTAAGAGCATACAAATAATATAAGAGATTTCTTTGATAAATAAAACACTAAACTTAGATGAGATTAGTGAAGAACATACCAAAGGATGTGTGTTGACCAAAACCCATGCAAGCAAGCATCCTAACTATGCTAGAAAATGCTAGATGATATTTAGATGCATATGTGAAAGGTTTTGAGTGTGTAAAAATGAGTTCTTGATTTGATTTTCTCTCAAAAATCTCTCTTTCAAGTTTAGGGTTCTTTTAGAGTCAGAGAACTAAGTTAGAGAAATGAGAAAGTATGATATTTATAGGCATCAAGAACAGGGCAAGTGAAAAGACCAAAATGCCCTTGAAATCACCGATCGGCTGTTTCATTCTGCGGTCGTGGCCACAGAATGTAACCGCCGAATTGAACCCGAGAAGCAGGGGATCATTCGGCGACCAGATTCGGCGGTCAAGCGAAACCGCCGATCAAAACCCAAAAAGAAACTGACCTTAAAATATCTGATTCGGCGGTTTCAATTCGGCGGCCTGGCCGCCGATTAAACCGCAGAATCAAACCCGAGAATAATAAATGCATCAGGTCAATTCGACGGTTTCTATTCGGTGGCCTGACCGCCGATCAAAACCGCAGATCCAATCCAGAGCTTTCTGGAATCAAACGGCGGTTTCATTCGGCGGTCATGTCCGCCGATCAAACCGCCGTTTCACCAATGATGGTGAAACCAAGGGAGAAGCCAAGGGCATTCTCCGAAGGCGATCTTTGCGCAAACCCAAGCACAAAATCGTGCAAGCGCGGACGTTTCCGAACATATTCGGGAAACGAATTACACGACACAAACAAACACACAACAAGATAAAATCAATCAAAGTGCTAGTGTGTAATGTGACATGAGAAGAGTATGCACACATATGCAAGTATGCTAAGTGTGTGTGTGCTTCTAGATCTCTTCAAAGAAAACTAAGCACAAGAAATATACCTTTGAGTGCTTGTCACCATGAGGTCTTGAATAGGGCCTTTGATGTTGGTCTTCCATCACCTAATCTACCCTTACAATTCAAACCCCAACTTGTGGTTTGTCCACGAAATAAGCCAATCAATAATGGGAATCCTTACACTAAAGAGTAAAAGTAGAATGGCAGCCGTTATTCTTCCTTGGTTTGAGATCTAGGGAGGCTAAAGGCGGGGAGATGGATACAGAAGAGATTGCCAAATTATGTGCAACCATGACGCTAAAAGAAAGGGAGGGCCCAGTCAGAAAGCTGAAGGATGATTTAAAGGTGGCAGGGCTGCAGATAGTGTCATCTAGCCTGGTTGGGAAAATCCTTATGAACCAACCGGTGAACCGTGAAGCACTCATGACAGTCATGACGATGATCTGGCGGGTTCAAGGAAGGTTGGATATCGAGTCGGTGTTCCATAATACCTTTGCTTTTCATTTTAAGGATCAAAGGGATAAACGGAATGTGGTGGCCGGGGGGCCATGGAGCTTTGATAATGCTCTCATCGCTTTTGAAGAACCTGAGGGAAGAGGTGACATCATGAGTATGAAGTTTAACAAAGCTGAGTTTTGGGTGCAGATTCATAATGTACCAATGCTTTGTATGACAGCGGAGATAGGTAGGTTTCTAGGAAGCATTGTTGGAGAGGTAAAAGAGATAGATGGTGGAGAGGCTGGCCTTTGCATGGGTAAATTTCTGCGTGTCTGGGTGACTATTGATATAGACAAACCCCTTAGGAGGTTTTCACGTATTGATGTTCTACGCGATGGGGTTGAGTCAGTTATGATTCTAAAATATGAAAGACTCCTAGAATTCTGCTTTCGTTGTGGTATTTTAAGGCATATGACTAAGGAATGTCCTGACAAAATTATGGGATTAGATGAAATGTGTAATTGTGAGCTTGCTTTTGGTTACTAGCTTAAAGCTTCTGCTCTTGCGAAGAAATTGAGCTATTAGGGGAATAGAAGAAAATACAGGTCTGATAACGAGGTTGGCCGGCAGTTTGGGGACGGTAGAGAGGGCAGTTATGGTAATACACAGGCACCAGTGGCTAGGGTTGGGGCTTAGAAACTGTCTCAGATTATGGGGGGGGGGGGTTGGGGGTGATCTTGGGCAAAGTCGACAGGGGTGCGGGGCAAGTAACTCAAAAAGGAAAGGAGATTGCGACTGATAACGTTAAAATGGGGATTGATAATAAAGAAAAGAACTCCAAGGGAAGTAAGGCCTTGTTTGATTTTTCCACTTAACATTGAATGGTACTTAATGTGTTTCATTCAATTATTTTGTTTGATTTTTTAAGTGTTAAAATCACTTAATGAACCCCTAAAACCACTTGTTTTGAAAAGTGAAAAATTTTCACTTTTCACTTAACACTAATCCAGTCAAATTTAATGCAAAGTTTTACTTCCAAAACTATCCTCACTAATTTAATCTATTTCCAAAACTAACCACTTGTTCTATAATATATATATATATATGCATGAAATCTATTAAGTATATAATTATCCAAGTTATTCCAAATCAATTAAAGAATAAATTATACACATGAAGTAGATTGCTAATAAGAACATATCGATGAACTTCATTTTGTCTGTAATATACACATGAATTAGCCCATTAGTTTTATAATGTCACTAGCTAAGAGCTTAGTAATTATTAAATTCTATACAGTAATATAAAGTTGAAATATTATTAATAACTAAATAAATTTATTTTAGAATTAATTTATATGTTAGAGCTGTCTGCAATATATTAAAATGTAAATATATAACAAATAATAGTTAGAAGGGAATAAATGTAAAAATATTTATTTTCAAGTATTTATAACTTTAAAAAAACAAACAACTTATCACTTATATTCAGTTTTCAGTGAAAAAAAAACAAACATGTTTTTCAGTTTTCAGTTTTTAGTTTCAGTCACTATTCAGTCTTTAGTAACATTCAGCACTATTCAGTCTTCAGACAAAAAATCAAACGGGGCCTATGTCTCCTTGCTATCAGGACTTGCCTAGTTTTGGTGGATTTAAATTTAAAAGTCAGCGGGATCACATAACAGCACACGTGGGAGAAAAATTGCTTGGTAATTCTTATGGGGCTTTTGTTGGGCAACCCGTTTTGAGCTTGACTAGTAGGGATTGGTGTTTTCCCATGGGGCCTCATCCCCCACAGCCCCCCGTAGGGTTTTGGGGGCAAATTTTGCCCCCAAATGGATTTTGGGGGTTGGGGTAGGGGCAAACTTTGCCCCTAAATAAATTTTGGGGGAGGTGGTTGGGATACCCACCCCCAAACCCAAAACCCCATTTCCTCAAAATAAAAAATATATATTATTTTTATTTTTATTTTTATATAAAAAATTTATTTTGTATTGTATTTTGGATTATATTTTTATTACTTTTTGGATTGTGTAAGGTCTCATTTATTGATTGGCTTATTTCGTGGACAAACCACAGTTGGGGTTGTTGTAAGGGTAGCTTAGGCTCTCAAGACCTCAAGAGGAGAAGCACCAAAGGTAAATTTCTTGTGCTTGCTTTGCTTTGAAGAGATACAGTTGCACACACACACATTCCATGCATATCCATACCTTGTGTTTATTGTGTGTTTTTATATGTGTGCATTCATGTTTTTTAAACATTTCTTCTTGCATATTTTATTGATTGCATCTTAGGATTAAAATGTCATGACATGTTAGGCATTAGGATGCATTCACATCCCACACTTGCACTTCATGTTTGTTAGTCTTAAGTGTGGTGTAATTCGTTTCCGTTTGTGTGACCGGAAACGTCCGTGCTTGCACGATGGTATGCTTGTCTAAGCACGATGGTTGACCACTTGAGAAGGTCTCATTCTTCTCTTGGATAAGTGTAGATTTGGTTTGGTTGTTTGGAGTACTATGTCTAGTTTCAAAAGATTGAATTTCAATGATTTAAATGTTTTTCAAAACTGACCTTTGTATGGTCTTGTGACCATAACTTTTTATACAAAGCTTTAAAATGAGTTTTGAAAATTTCTGTACAAACTAGACACCCATACCTTTCCAACGGTATATTATTCGTAATATTTCATGACCGTTTGGATTGGTTTTGAAATCTCCAAAGTGACCACCAAAATAGGGCAACTCTGTTGTTGTCCGTTTCTGTCCTTTGGTCACTCCATTGACCATAACTTTTTCTACAGACATTCAAATGTCAATCTATAAAAACGAGTAGAAAGTAGACTTCCATACCTTTCCAACGATATATCATATGAAAGGTTTTGATGTCGTTTGGTCATATTTCGGAGTGCTCAAATATTGACCTGATGAGGCTAGGGAAAGGCACTGTACAGACCTGATACATTTATTTGGTCGCTGTACACAGGCGCTCTACAAAGCGCCCTACATAGAGCGCCCTTCTGAACAGAGATTGAACGCTGTTGGGTCGCTCTTCAGAAGCGCCCTACGTAGAGCGCCCAAATGAAGAACACTATGATTTTCCCAGAAAAGTGTTATACAAAGCGCCCTACGTAGAGCGCCCAAGGCAAAAATTTGTGCCACTTTTCAAAACGATGTCACTTCATCTTGGCACCCTATATATATGTTTTTTTGTCTTAGGTCAGTCTCAAGAGTTCAAAAATTCATATCTTTTACTTAGAACATTTTTCAAGTAAAAAATTCTCAAGAACTCACCTTTAAACACTCAAAGCATTTCCTTTGTTCATCAAAGTTCATCTAAGATCATCCATGACCATATAGGATGCATCCATGCATGGTTTTGCATCATCACATCTTTCTTGGTATGTTCTTCACTAATCTCAT
Source organism: Acer campestre (assembly GCA_954870605.1). Taxonomy (NCBI): domain Eukaryota; kingdom Viridiplantae; phylum Streptophyta; class Magnoliopsida; order Sapindales; family Sapindaceae; genus Acer; species Acer campestre. The sequence continues at coordinate 5,629,441 of OX940812.1, forward strand.
CTAATTTTAGCGTTTTTCATATTAAGGCATCTCTTTTATTACTTGTATGTTTTTAGATAATATGCTAAATACAAGATAGAGATTGTTTGTGATGACATGTTTGAGTGTTGTATTGTGATAGCAACATCTAGGTTATTTTATCTATGATTTGCTAAGCTTTATGACATGTCATTTAGCTATTGACATCTAGGATTGCATTTATTGTTATCTAATCATTCTAGATAAGCATCTAAGGTTACCTAGCTTTATTTGCTCATTGAATATCATTATATATTCACATAGGTTGTAATCTCTTCATTGAGAAGTAAGTCTTGCATGTAGCTTCCGGGATTAGGTTGCTTAGATTGCAAGCAATTGGACTAGGTTCACTCATACTGGGATTAGGTAGGTGTGTGATTATATTCCGGGAGTAGGTTGTAATCATTTAACATATTTAGTGGATTCGAGGTTCGAGTGTGGCACACTAAACAGCCCGTGGTTTTTCTCGTGAGGGTTTCCACGTAAATATCAAGTGTCTTTTATAATTCCGCACCATATTACACTTGTTATTGTTTTGACTAGTTTGGGGCATTTTCGTAAATTGACTAAACGCTAAAATTGGGTAAAATTGGTAAAATCTATTCACCCCCCCCCCCCCCCCCTCTAGATTATTATTAGATCACACCGTGTTATTTGTTTCAGATTGAATATTTTAACATTGTCAAATTAAAGATTCGAATGTCTGGATTCTAAATTTTGAATTCTGATTTTCGGATTGAAAATTGAAAATTTAGAATTAAAATTGAAAAGAAACGGGGGAAATGGGTTTTGGGTGTGGGAGAGGGGGGACCTGCCCCCAAAACGCCCTCACCCTCAGTCCCCCCAAATGAGTTTTAGGGGAGGTGGTAGGGGGAGGTTTGAGGAATGTGGGGTGGGGGTAGGGGTGGGCGTGGGCGTACCCTCCCCCGCCCCATTAGGCCCCCACGCCCATCCTTACTGACTGGTATGGACTCTACACGGCCCGTAGCTGTTGGTGATATAGAGCTGGTCTCATCTACCCAAATAGACCCTGAAGAGTGCATTAGGCCTTGTAAAGGGGTGGTTAAGGTAGATGAATGCATTGGGCCTACTGTGAAAGAGACTAATGAGGTTGTAGATAGGGTTTGTTTAAGCCTAATGACTGATCCGCTTAGGGGGTTGTGTGGAAGGTGAAAAAAAACGTGCTAGGGAGCTAAGTGGGACTGTTAATCGTGGTTGAAATGAGTCTCAGTTGGGTAAGATAGGAAGTGGTGAGGCCTCTGATGGGGGGATCAGTGATAGGAAAAAGACAAAAATGGTTTTGGATGATGATTTCTCTGAAACTAATATATCGGCAGGTCGGTCTCAACCGGCCGGCCGGTCACAATGAAAACGTTATTTTGGAATGCTTGAGGGATGGGTAGCACTTAGGCACTCCAGGTCCTACTTAGTTTTAAGCAAGTGTATAAGCCGGAAATTGTCTTTCTTATGGAAACAAAGGCTACTCACAAATGGATGGAAAATATTCGAATAAAACTCGGTTTTGTAGGAAAATTGGTTGTGGATTGTGTTGGTAGAAGTGGGGGTTCATGTTTGTTTTGGTCTGATGTTGTTGATATCAGTTTATTATTGTATTCAAGATTCCATGTTGATATTCATGTTTTGTCTCATCAGCAAACTCGTTGGAGACTAACTGGTTTCTATGGTTACCTGGAGGCCTCCCAACGCCACCATGGCTGGCCTCTTCTTATATGATTGCCAGGTATGTTTGATTTACCTTGGCTATGAGTGGGTGACTTTAATGAAATTACTAGTAATATGGAGAAAGTTGTGTTGGGGTTTTTGCCCTAAAGCTTGTAATTTGTAAATGTGAATTGAATATAAATAAAAGAAGTAGTTTATTCATTAAAATTATCTCATACATTTATAACAACATGTGTACTTAACATCCAAGATTGCCGGATGTAATTTCAAATCGAGTATATGAATGTCATATAAAGATGGATTCAGTTTGAAATGAGCAATCTAAAGAGTCCGTAGATAGCAAATAAAGCTGGGTACTTTATTTGTGGTCAATCTATAGCTGCGGTCCATTCCGTAATGTACGGTGATCTTATCCTAGATCATTCATATGGAGATATGAGAATGGAGGCACCTTGTATGATGTGATCATATAGGACTGGGCCATGATCTATATAAATCTCTCACCAATATCCGTTACATGATGAGATTCATATATATCAACAAATGATGGCTATATGTGGGTGATCTTAATCCTGAGTGTCTTATCGACTCCTTCAGGTTAGATCGTGGTCTTTGATATACCATGGGTGAGGTCGGAGTTGCATTCCTGATCAATATGCTCCGTATGTTGGGATCACGGTTTGGCTTGTGGCTGGGAAGGTCTGCACACAATAGTGGAATCCACTCCTTCTTGTGAGAAGTAGATAGTAGTTCCCTTAAGGGTTGATTCGGGGCTTGAACAATATGAGCGCTCTCCTAATTCCGTAAGGAATGTAGGATTTATTGTTCATTAGAGAATCAATGGTACTTAATGGAAAGATATAATTAGAGGGGTATAACGGACATTATGACCCAGCTCTAATTATGAACTACCTGTGGAGGATTATACCATATGTAATAGCTATATCGATGGACACCAAGAATTGTTGGTTTGTGTAAAAACGTCTACAGTTGAGAGAGTGCAACTTCGGGTTTTTAGTGGAATAACACCGAAGTTAATAATCATGAAATATTAATTAAAGAGTTTAATTAATTATTTCTAAGGATTATTGGAGCTCAAAATACTGTGGGTCCATTAGGTCCCCTTGCTAGCCCGATCGATTTAGGTAACAAGGGTCACGGTTAATTAATTGGATTGTCCAATTAATTGTGTTACAAAAGTGACACGTGTCTATTCGGGAATTAATTGAATAATGTGATTATTCAATTAATAAATATTAATGATTATGTTAATTAAATATTTAGATTATTTAATTGTGTAATTAATCATTAGATGGAGGGTGTTGATCGATATTTAATTTTGAATGAAGAAAAGATAATTTGATTATTTTATTTTCATTTAATTAAATATTTAAATTTGAATTTAAAAGAGTTTGAATTCAAATTAAATCAAATTAATTAATTAATATCTTTAAAAGATATTCGATATCTAAAAAGATTTTATTAATTAGTTTAAATTTAAAATATATATATGATATATTATTTTAAAGGTGATGGATATTGATTGATTTGGTATCAAATACAAAACAAAGGCAACACCAAAAAGAAGAAAAACAAGAAAGGGGCGGCCAACAATGAAAAAGAAATATAAAAGAATTTAATTTTTTTTTATTTTTTTTTGAAAAAAATTGGTGGCCGAACTTCTTCTACAACAAAGCAAGGGGTTGCTTTTGTGTTCTTCTCTTCTACCTCCTTATAGGTTCCTGAATACTGTGACGCGCCCACACGCCATTGCCAGTTCCGGGAGATAGCGAGGAAGATCAAGTGGTTCAAATCAGAGATCAAGTGGTTCAAATCAGGAGCAGATCGAATTAAAGTGAAGGAGCCTCCTACGTAGGTATGAAATCGTTTCACCTTCTTTAATTGCTTTCGATTATTACTGTACAAATAGGTTTAGTTTATGATTGCATTAAAAGTTTTTAAAAACCCTTCCGCTGCGCAATCTGTAAACTTAGGCACCAACAATTGGTATCAGAGCTAATTTTTGTACAGTATAATCGAATTCGATTGCTCCTGATTGCATGTATGAATGTGTAGGCACTTTTCTAATGATTGTATGGTGTTTATAATTTTTATTTATTTATTTATTATTAACATGGTTGATCGTTAATTGTATGGTACAATAGGTTTAGGTTTTGTTTTTTAAAGGTTGTAATATTAATGTAATATTAATCCCAGGATGTAATATTTAATTTAATTTTTTTTTTGGATGTAATCGTTCTATGTAAATCATATTTTGTAATATTGTATGAAGAGATCGATTCGAAAAGACGAAGAAGCCGAGCGTGTGTTGAACACATAAAACAGCACTGTGTGCACAAGACACATGCATGATTGTCATGCAACATATTTTTTAGTGTGTCACGCAGCATGTTGTGTGTGCAAATATTAAGTGTGCAAGTGTTACATAATGTCGTGTGCAAGTGTTGCACTGCTGCAAAGTGCAATTGTTGCACGCATAAATATATAATATATTATATAATTGCAACATGCAGTTCTGTAAAGCCAAAGCAAAAGGTGTGCAATACATGCAATTGCTATGCACATGACATGCGTAACATGCGACAGGTGTTGTTGTGTGATGCACAACGCGTCATGCTACAGCCGTCTACGGCCGTGCACAATTGTTGTGGTTGTGTGTAGCAAGCGCACAGAGTGCAGCACTCAAGCATCATTTGGGCTGATTTTTGGGAAATCCCGGGCCTCCGAAAAATGTTAGAGTAATATTTGGGCTTTAAGGGATTTAATCCATGAGATGGATCCAATAAAATAAATCAAGTTGGACTTGATTATTGGACCCGAAAGACGCAGAAGAAATTACAAATGGACTTGAAGATTTTTGGAATTACAAGAAGACTAAGGAATGCCTTGGATTAAATTTTTTGTAATTAGAAATTTTTAAGTTAGATAACCCATTGTACTCGGTCAACTCATGTATGCTTTTATTATGTTATAATTAAAGCATTGCCATGCATATACATATCATTTAGATTAGGTGTGCCTACACATATATATGTTGATATGTCATACATGCATTATAGCCATCTATATTATGTGTTTATATATATATATATTTTAATTTGATTAAAATGGATAATTCACATAATTGGCTCTAAATTAATGGGATTAGTTTTTAGGAGTAAAAACTTGGTAATTCTCATTAATCACTAATCTAATTATTAAAGAGTTTAATTACTTAGATTAGTAGGGTCCTTTATTTTTATTAGGATTAATTTGATTAAGCCCCTAATAACAATTGACCCTAATAATGTGTTTAGTTTTAAAAGTTAAAACTTGGTAAATACACATTTAATAATTCTAGTCTGAGTATATAGTATACATAGATTAGAATTATCACTAATGAACTAGATTTTTAAGAGTTAAAAATCAAATTAGTTTATTAGTTATTGGAATAGGATTCTAATAATTTGCGATTAATGCACTTGACGCTTAGATTGAAATTAGCCGTTTAGTCTAGTTTGATTTAGGTGCATTAATATTAATAGAAAACCCTCATTATAAAATAGTGAGTGGGAGAGGGATATATGACATTATATCCCGCGGTCTCCATCATTAGTTCAACACCGTAAGATTTGAGTGGGGCCTCATGACGGCATTGTTTTCGTCCTCCCTAAGGAGGGTTTCCATAAGAATCAATATCAAGGTTGACTTCCTAACGGATAGGATTTCTGAGGGGATTTCGGGATTGACCGACCCTAAGGCGGCAATTCTCGAGTTAAGCTCATGAGATCTGAAATGATGGGTTACGCTCACAAGGTTTTAATTAAATTGGTTAATTAGAAACCTGACTAAAATATACGATGGTTGAATGTTAGAGGAATAAGAGTTATTCCGGTATAACATTTGATTGAGAATGTCTCGATCCAACATGCAAGAATTTGACTGACCCTAAGGCGGCACTTGCTTGTGGTATGTTGGATAGTCGTGGCATAGAAACACTTTTTTAGGGTTGTTCTTGTTCATTAAACATTTTCATGCATCATGTTTAATTTTATGCCGAACATTTACACATGTTTTGAATGTATGAATGAATGAATTTTTTCATTTATGTTTTATCAGCCATGTCAACTGCACTATTACAAATCATAGCCAATGACAAATTAACTGGTGATAACTACACTAAATGGAAACACAATATCAATGCAATTTTGGTCACCAAGGACCTTAAGTTTGTGCTTACGGAGGAATGTCCTCCAATGCCTACTGCCAATGCCGCACGAACTATTCGTGAGATGTATGAGAAATGGGTCTCATCAGATGAGAAAGCCTGAACATATCTGTTAGCAAGTATGACAGACGTGCTTGTCACAAAGCACGAAGCAATGAGTACTGCATTTGAAATAATGGAGTCATTGCAGGCTATGTTCAGGCAACCCTCTGAGCAAAAGCGGCACGAAGCTGTTCGTTCCGCTATGCTCGCTCATATGAAGGATGGAACATCAGTTCGGGAACATGTCCTGAACATGATGTCCTACTTCAACACGGCAGAAATCAATGGCAGGGCCATTGATGAACCTAGTCAGGTGAGCATCATACTGATGACTCTTCCAAAGAGTTTCGATCAGTTCAAGAGCAACTATGGGATGAACAAGCTTAGGTTCAGTCTCACACAGTTTCTCAATGAGCTCACTACCTTTGAGTCCTTGACTAAGGACAGCAAGGGCAGGACCGGTGAGGTAAATGTTGCCGAACCATCTTCCTCCAATAACAAAAAGAGGAAGAGGTCTGCTGGGAAGGCTAAGCGTAAGCCCAAACCCAAGAAAGCCCAAAGCAAGAAGAAAAAGGCAAAAAGTAAATGTGATTTACTTGTTCTTGAAGCATGTATAGTGGAAGATGATTCTTCACCCTGGATAGTTGATTCGGGGGCCACTAATCATGTTTGTTCTTCTATGCAATGGACTGAATCTTGGACACAGCTTGAGGAGGGTTCCTTTTCTATGCGTGTTGGGTCGGGGGATGTCGTGTCAGCCCAAGCAATGGGTGTAGTTAGACTACATTTTGGAAGTTGTTTCATTATATTGGATAATGTATATTTAATTCCTGGATTTACTCGAAATTTGATTTCAGTTTCAAAGTTGTTGGAACAATTATATTCTGTTTCTTTCAATAATAAGTCTGTTATTATTGCAAAGAATGGTTGAATATATGTTCAGGATTAAACGAAAACAACTTGTATGTTTTAAGGCCGTTAACACATACTACACTGCTCAACGCTGAATTGTTCAAAGTTGAAAAACCTAAAACAAAACGACAAAAGATTTCTCCAGAAAATGAAACGTATCTATGGCATTTAAGACTTGGCCATATCAACCTTGACCGGATAGATAGACTAGTAAAAAGCAGACCTTTAAGTGAGTTAAAGGTTGGCACCTTACCTGTCTGTGAATCCTGTTTAGAAGGTAAAATGACCAAGAGACCTTTTACTGGAAAAGGGTTGAGAGCTAAAGAACCACTAGAGCTTATACATTCAAACGTCTGTGGACCGATGAATGTTAAAGCAAGGGGTGGTTATGAGTATTATGTCACCTTTATAGACGACTACTCAAGATACGGATATGTCTACCTAATGCAACGGAAGTCGAAAACTTTTGAAAAGTTCAAAGAATTCCGAGCTGAAGTTGAAAATCAGTTAGGAAAGACTATCAAGACTCTACGATCATATCGTGGAGGTGAGTACCTTGACCAAGAGTTTGAAGACTTCATGGTCGAGTATGGGATAGTGTCCCAACTCACAGCTCCTGATACACCTCAGCAAAATGGTGTCGCGGAGAGGAGAAATAGTACCCTAATGGAAATAGTGAGATCTATGATTAGTTTCTCATCGTTACCAAATTCCTTTTGGGGATATGCATTACAAACAGCGGCATACATTTTGAATGTAGTGCCATCCAAATCTGTTCCTAAGACTCCTCTAGAGTTGTGGAATGGTCATAAAGTTAGTTTGCAACATTTTCGCATATGGGGGTGTCCAGCACACGTGCTGAAGAATAGAAGTGGAAAGCTAGAGCCCAAGTCTGTTGTCTGCTTGTTTGTAGGATACTCCAAGGAGACCAGAGGTGGATACTTTTATAGTCTTGAAGATAACAAAGTGTTTGTATCGACAAATGCAACATTTCTTGAGGATAACTATATTAGTGACCATAAGCCTCGTTCTAAAATTGTATTGAATGAGTTGGAGCCTGGTGAGACCAATTCTCAGTCAACAAGAGTTGTTGATCCATTAACATCTGAGAGTCAGATGATTCCTAGTCAGGATATACTACCACTTAGACGTAGTGAGAGGGTTGTGAGACAGCCTGAACGCTATTTGGGTGTAAGTGAGGGACAAGATGTTGTCTCTGCTGATAGTGTGGATGATCCATTGACATTTAAGAATGCAATGGAAGATCCTGATAAAGAGGAATGGCTTAAAGCCATGAATCTCGAGATGGAGTCCATGTACTCTAACTTAGTCTGGGAACTTGTAGACTTACCGGATGGGGTGAAACCCATAGGGTGTAAGTAGATCTACAAGAGAAAGAGAGGAGTAGACGGGAAGGTAGAGACCTTCAAGGCCAGGCAAGGCTAGTGGCCAAGGGTTATACCCAAAAGGAATGGGTCGATTATGAGGAGACCTTCTCGCCAGTAGCTATGTTTAAGTCTATTCGGATTCTCTTATCCATTGCTGCCTATTTTTGATTACGAAATTTGGCAAATGGACGTCAAGACTGCATTCTTGAATGACAATCTTGATGAGAGCATCTACATGATGCAACCAGAGGGATTCGTGTCTCCAGATCAAGAGTAAAAAGTTTGCAAGTTGCAAAGATCCATTTATGGATTTAAGCAAGCATCTAGATCTTGGAACATAAGGTTTGATGATGTGATCAAAACCTATGGGTTTGAGCAAAACGTTGATGAGTCTTGTGTCTACAAGCGCATCATTGACAAGAAAGTAGTTTTCTTGGTCCTATACGTAGATGACATCCTACTCATTGAGAATGATGTGGGAGTATTGTCTGATGTAAAGGGCTAGTTGGCCAGCCAATTCCAAATGAAAGATTTGGGAGAGGCGAGTTATGTTATAGGGATCCAACTTATAAGGGATCGCAAGAACAAATTTATAGCACTGTCTCAAGGATCGTATATCGACAAAATACTTGTGCGATTTTCGATGCAGAACTCCAAGAAAGGTAATTTACCTTCCAGGCATGGAGTTCACTTGACTAAGGAACAGTGTCCTAAGACACCTCAAGAAGTTGAGGATATGAGACGAGTTCCCTATGCGTCAGCAGTAGGTAGTCTCATGTATGCTATGTTATGCACGAGACCGGACATCTGCTTCGCAGTGGGAGTAGCCAGCAGATACCAGTCTAACCTAGGATTGGATCCTTGAGTTGCTGTCAAGACTATTCTCAAGTATCTTCGGAGAACGAGAAACTATATGCTAGTGTATTCATGACAGGATTTGATCCTGTTAGGATGTACGGATTGCTGATCCACTTACGAAGACCTTACCGGCTAAAGTGTTTACGGGTCACCTAGAGAGTCTAGGTTTACAAGACATGTCTCACATGCTTTAGTGCAAGTGGGAGATTGTTGGGGTTTTTGCCCTAAAGCTTGTAATTTGTAAATGTGAATTGAATATAAATAAAAGAAGTAGTTTATTCATTAAAATTATCTCATACATTTATAATAACATGTGTACTTAACATCCAAGATTGCCATCCAAGATTGCCGGATGTAATTTCAAACCGAGTATATGAATATCATATAAAGATGGATTCAGTTTGAAATGAGCAATCTAAAGAGTCCGTAGATAGCAAATAAAGCTGGGTACTTTATTTGTGGTCAATCTATAGCTGCGGTCCATTCCGTAATGTACGGTGATCTTATCCTAGATCATTCATATGGAGATATGAGAATGGAGGCACCTTGTATGATGTGATCATATAGGACTGGGCCATGATCTATATAAATCTCTCACCAATATCCGTTACATGATGAGATTCATATATATCAACAAATGATGGCTATATGTGGGTGATCTTAATCCTGAGTGTCTTATCGACTCCTTCAGGTTAGATCGTGGTCTTTGATATACCATGGGTGAGGTCGGAGTTGCATTCCTGATCAATATGCTCCGTATGTTGGGATCACGGTTTGGCTTGTGGCTGGGAAGGTCTGCACACAATAGTGGAATCCACTCCTTCTTGTGAGAAGTAGATAGTAGTTCCCTTAAGGGTTGATTCGGGGCTTGAACAATATGAGCGCTCTCCTAATTCCGTAAGGAATGTAGGATTTATTGTTCATTAGAGAATCAATGGTACTTAATGGAAAGATATAATTAGAGGGGTATAACGGACATTATGACCCAGCTCTAATTATGAACTACCTGTGGAGGATTATACCATATGTAATAGCTATATCGATGGACACCAAGAATTGTTGGTTTGTGTAAAAACGTCTACAGTTGAGAGAGTGCAACTTCGGGTTTTTAGTGGAATAACACCGAAGTTAATAATCATGAAATATTAATTAAAGAGTTTAATTAATTATTTCTAAGGATTATTGGAGCTCAAAATACTGTGGGTCCATTAGGTCCCCTTGCTAGCCCGATCGATTTAGGTAACAAGGGTCACGGTTAATTAATTGGATTGTCCAATTAATTGTGTTACAAAAGTGACACGTGTCTATTCGGGAATTAATTGAATAATGTGATTATTCAATTAATAAATATTAATGATTATGTTAATTAAATATTTAGATTATTTAATTGTGTAATTAATCATTAGATGGAGGGTGTTGATCGATATTTAATTTTGAATGAAGAAAAGATAATTTGATTATTTTATTTTCATTTAATTAAATATTTAAATTTGAATTTAAAAGAGTTTGAATTCAAATTAAATCAAATTAATTAATTAATATCTTTAAAAGATATTCGATATCTAAAAAGATTTTATTAATTAGTTTAAATTTAAAATATATATATGATATATTATTTTAAAGGTGATGGATATTGATTGATTTGGTATCAAATACAAAACAAAGGCAACACCAAAAAGAAGAAAAACAAGAAAGGGGCGGCCAACAATGAAAAAGAAATATAAAAGAATTTAATTTTTTTTTTTTTTTTTTGAAAAAAATTGGTGGCCGAACTTCTTCTACAACAAAGCAAGGGGTTGCTTTTGTGTTCTTCTCTTCTACCTCCTTATAGGTTCCTGAATACTGTGACGCGCCCACACGCCATTGCCAGTTCCGGGAGATAGCGAGGAAGATCAAGTGGTTCAAATCAGAGATCAAGTGGTTCAAATCAGGAGCAGATCGAATTAAAGTGAAGGAGCCTCCTATGTAGGTATGAAATCGTTTCACCTTCTTTAATTGCTTTCGATTATTACTGTACAAATAGGTTTAGTTTATGATTGCATTAAAATTTTTTAAAAACCCTTCCGCTGCGCAATCTGTAAACTTAGGCACCAACAAGTTGGAGGGTCTCAACATTCTCAGTCTCAAATCCAGAACTTTCATGATGTCATGGATGACTATGATCTTGAAAACTTGGGCTACTTGGGGTCGAATTTTACTTGGTGCATCAAGAGAGAAGGAATCGATATGGTTCAGGAAAGATTAGATAGATGCTTGTGCAATTTGCAGTGGAAGAACACTTTCAGAGGCTCTATGGTCAGTCATTTGGAGTTTTGGAAGTCCGAACACCTTCTCATTTTGTTGAAGGTTAGACATTTTAGTAATAGGATTCATGTTGAAGTGGGAAGAAGTTGGCGCTTCCATTTTGAGGAGAGCTAGTCCAATTCAAAAGCTTGCACATAGTTAATTATATCTTCTTTGAGTGGTATTGGGCAATGTTCTGGTAAGGATAAGGTGGTGGAGGTGATCAAACGGTGCTCAGGGAAGTTGTCTGGTTGGAATGCTCGTAATCGCAAGGAGATGCAGAGGGATATTTTGGCCAAGCAACAGGAGTTGAAGCTTGCATCTATAAACATCCAGGCTAGGTCATGGCAGAAAATCCGCAAGGTTGAGAGAGAGTTAGAAGTTCTCCTTGACAAGGAAGAAATTTACTGGAAGCAACGATCTAGAGCTACTTGGCTAAAAAAATGGGGACAAGAATACTAAATATTTTCATAGCCAAGCGACTAATAGACAAGCTCGAAACAAAATTAAGGGGGTGTTTGACAGCGGGGGAGTGTGGAGGGAGGAAAAATATGAGTTACTAGTGTTGTGGTTCAATTTTTCACTAACTTATTTTTTAGCTGAGGATGTGAAAAAAGTGTTTTTTTGATACGTTCCCGACTAAAGCCCCCGGGTTAGATGGTCTACCTACGTTTTTTTACCAGAAGTTTGGTCCACTGTGGGGCTTTCTTAGGGGTTCTGAATGAGGGTCATTCTTTGGAGGCAGTTAGACTCTCATCACATTGATCCCAAAGGTTCAGAGACCGGAGAGGATGGCTGATTACCGTCCAATCAGTCTATGTAATGTGATTTACAAAATCATTGCAAAATCTCTTACGAACCGCCTCAGGCTTGTTTTGGGGGAGGTGATTTCGGATTCGCAGAGTGCTTCTATCCATGGTCGTCTTATCTCTAATAATGCAATTGTGGGGTTTGAGTGCATGCATGCGCTTCGGACTAGGAAAAAAAAGGAAAAAAGGGGCTCTAGCGGTCAAGCTTGACATGTCCAAGACTTATGACCGAGTTGAGTGGGCTTTTATCAAGGGTATGAAGGATAGTCTTGGCTTCCCTAGAAGATGGATTGATAGAATTATGAATTGTATTTCGTCAGTCTCCTTCTCCTTCCTTATCAATGAAGAGGTTTGTGGTGCTCTAAAGCCATTTAGATGACTTCATCAAGGAGACCCTTTGTCACCATACCTCTTCCTTTTATGTGCCAAAGGTTTGTCTTGCCTTATTTGAAGGGCCGAGTAGAGGAAGGATCTCTCGGGTTTTACGTGTAGTAGAGGGGGTCCTAAAATCTCACACCTCTTATTTACTGATGATAGCACGCTTTTCTATAACGTGACCTAAAGGGATTGTGTGGCCATTAGGAAGGTGTTAGATTGCTATGCGAAGGCTTCTAGTCAAGTTGTGAATTATCAAAAATCTGCTTTGTGTGTAAGTAAAAGGGTGCCTTGGTTTTTTGCTACCACTTTGGCTAGGATTTTAGGCTTGAAATTGGTCAACTGCCATGAGAGATATTTAGGTCTTTCGAGCTTCACTAGGCGTAATAAAAGGCAAATCTTTGCAGACATTAAAGACCGTGTCTGGAATAGAGTGAAAGGTTGGCAATATAGGTTCTTCTCAGCAGATGGGAAAGAAATTCTCCTGAGAGCTGTCGTTCAGGCTATCCTCACTTAGGCGATGTCTCTGTTTCATTTGCCGCATCCTCTTATTAAGGATCTTCATAGGCTTTGTGCTCGGTTTTAGCGGGGATTAGAGGGGGATAAGAGAAGGTTACATTGGTTCTCTTGGCCTAGGCTGTTTAGGAATAAAGATGATGGGGGTATGGGTTTCAGAGACCTTTCAATATTTAATAGAGCTCTCATGGCTAAACAAATTTGGAGATTGATTTCTCATTCGTTCTCGTTGGCCGCTAGAGTCCTTAAAGGCATATATTTTCCTGATTCTAATGTGCTTTAGGCGGGATGTAAAAATACGAGCTCCTTTCCCTGGAAAAGTCTAATGTGGGGTAAAAGGCTGATTGAGGTGGGCTCAAGATGGCGGATATGAGATGGGGCTTCGGTGTCAATTTATAATGGCCGACTTTTAAGGTCTTGTCGCCACCTCTTCTAGGTTTGAATGCTAAGGTTGAGTCTTTGATCAAGCTTTCTGGTGGTTGGGAAGTGGAGCTGGTGCGTAGGTCTTTTAATTCGGATGATGTGTCACAGATTCTAAGCCTACCTCTCACCTCTTCTACCTTAGGGGATAGCCTGTTATGGCATTATGAAAATCTAGGGGCGTTTTCGGTTTGTAGCGACTATAGGGTGGGTTGTTCTTTATTGCAGACCTCGAGCACTTCTGGGATTCTTGGCTCGGATTCGTGGTAGAGATGTTTGTGGCGCACCAAAATCCCTTCGAAGGTGAAAATGTTGTTGTGGAAGGCCTGTCACAATTGGATTCCTTCCGATGCCAACCTGGCTAATGTCAGCAGCTTGTGTCCACTTTGTTGCTCTAGAGTTGAGTCCACTTCTAATGCATTATGGGGATGCCCTTCCTTAAAAATTATCAGGTCCTTGTGCCCCTTCATGAATGGAGTGAAATTAGTAGATGAGCTGCCTTTCTTTGATTTCCTTAATGCTTGCAAGAATCGTCTTCCTTTGGAGGATTTTGAGGCCTTTTGTATCATTATCTGGCATATATTGCGCCATAGAAATGATTGGGTGCATGATTCTACCTCTTCTCTTGATGAGGATTTAGTCCCTTTTATCTCAGATTTTTGCTAAGCCAACCTTGCCATTAAGGATAGTGTAAGGGATGGGCGAGACGGGGTGGCGTGTTGGAAACCCCTTTCACTTGGGGAGTTCAAAATCAATATAGATGTGACTGTCAATGGTATTAACAGGAAGGTGGGGATTGGTGTCATTGCTAGGTATGCAGATGGTGATGTTTTGGCCACTAGTTCCTAGCCAATCCTAGTTGGTTTTTCGGCGCAGGTTGCTGAAGCAGTTGCTATCCTGAGAGGTCTTCAGCTTGGCATTTCCTTGGGTCTAGTTCCTTGTGTAGTGGAGTCCGATGCCTTGAGTGTTGTCACTCTTATCAATAATGGTTGGCTTCCTAATACTGATATTGGCTTAGTTATCCATGATATTCTTCTTCTGCTGGATTCTGCCTCAGGTTGCAGTGTTGTGTTTGCTCTTAGAGAAGCCAATATGGTTGCGCATACCCTTGCTAAGTTGAGTTTGTCTTTCGTTTCTAATTTTGTTTGGGAGGAGGATTTCTCTCCCAGTATTTCTTCTTTTGTTTTGGATGATCGCCCAATGCTGGTTGGTTTATAATATTTGTTCTTTCTAATAATAATAATAATAATAATAATAATATTATAGGTTAATCTTTTCAAAGTGGACTTGGACATCATTTATGATTTAACAATTGCTTTGATATGTCAAATCATATTTTATTACTATAGTCATTATTACAGGTTTGAAAATAGGAAACAAACAAGACTATGCTCTGAACAAAAAAGGAAAGGAAATATCACGTTTGTTGATGTTGATCAATTCAATTTATGCTTCCCACTCTAATTTATGTTTCAATAACCTTTAATTAGGCAGTGTACACCATGAGTCCGAAGAATATTAAAAAATACTGTGAATGTTGATCGGGTTGATCGGATATAACATGATGAATGATATTTATAAAAGTTTAAAATTAGAGTAATGTTAGGTATTCTAAAAATTTTCTTAAATGATGCGGTATATGAGATATCGACATTCTATAAATCTTGAAATTATACGGTGAGTGATATGATGTTAATAATCTTTATACCACGTCATCATTTGGGATAGATTTCAAGAAAAAAAATCTTAAAATTAATAGGGGTCCTTGCAAAAATAGCCCATTCCAACATCCACTTTCAAGGAAATAGCCCATTGGGAAAAAAAGTGCATATCTGGCCATTTCTGATATTGACTTTTTAGGAAATAGCCTTTTGAAGACAATAATGCCCTCAACAATTAAACCGTGTAAAATGACTTAATTACCCTCTAACAATGTGTAAGGACAAAACTGCCCTTCCTTTATCTCCTTCAGTTTACTGAAGAAAACCAAAACTTTCCTGGTACATGGTCATCTTCTCCATTTCAGAAGTTGGGTCATCTTCTCCGTCTACCGGAATCGGCCATTGAACTTGGGTCATCTTTTCCATCGTTCTCATGTGGACCGAAATCCAATTCGACCATAATCGACCCGATTGTGCTACTGACCGTAATCTGTTCAAATCACATCGTCCTCGACCGCCACTTCTTTCAATCTAGCTTCACTGTCAAGTTTGAAATCGAGCAAACATAGTCAATGTAAGTCCCGTGAGGACACTTAAGTTTCCAATGTCATTGAATATCTCCGTCTTTTACTGTTGTTTAAGTTTGAGACGTTTTTGATAGAATGAGGGATTGATGGTTTTAGATTTGTTGCCCATGAAATGGGGTTTGTGTATGTAGTATTGTTGGGCTTAGTTAAGGTGTTTGATGAAATGCCACATCAAGCTTTTAAGAGGTGCAGTACTGTTGTAGTTAAGAATCCAAGTATTTTGTTCTATGGTTTGGTAGGGAATAGTTTTAGGTGATTTTGTGAGGGTTGGTGGTCTATGTATATGGGGTTTGTGTTAAGATCATGCCATACTAGGGGACCGTATATGTACATTTGTTTGTGTTGATGGTGTATGTAAATTTGTTTATGTTGATGGTGTATGTAGATTTTGTTTGTGCTGATGGTATATGTATATTTGTTGATGGTATATGTATGGTGTATGTACATTTGTTTGTGTTGATGGTGTACGTAAATTTTGTTTGTGCTGATGGTATATGTATATTTGTTGATGGTGTATGTATGGTGTTATTAGGCTGGTGTTATGGAATCCTTTTAAAAACAGAAAGGGGGCTAAGCCCAGAAGGAATGTTTTAGGCCTAGGAACCATTCCTATGCCTAAAAGATTGTTCCTAGACACTCACCTAAACTGTTATACTATTACTGTTTTTTGACAAAAATCAAGTTTTTTTTTTTACAGGGTCTAAGGATATCATGTCTCGACTGGTAGTTCAGTGCTGTAAGCATTGATAGGGTAAAGCGTTTACTGGACGCATTTCGTTTTCAGTACGTCTAACAAAAAAAGACAACCGAGAGTAAGATGAATTGGTGGAAACGATATACCAGAGGATAGGGGTTAGTAGAGACCAAATTGAGTTGAAGTTAACTTTGCATGTGGAAACGGGAGCTGGTAAAGTTACATTGTCTGTTATGAGTGACGACGATGTAGAGTTCGTGATTGTTCATAAGGAAAAAGGTTGGCCCGCAATTGATGTTGAATTTGTCAACAAACCTGAATTTCGACCTCCACCAAATCCAATCAACTTAGCGTGTACGGTATCCCCTGTTAAACCCACCGATATTCCACGGTCTCCGGCGGCTACTCCAAACTATAAATCAGTTAGTAGAAGCAATAATCTGCTGGCATCTCAGGCTTTACCCAAATTTATGTCAACAGGCAATGACGAAGCGACACCAGCATTTACTACCAAGCATGCATTTGTGGGTGAAAATGATAGTTCCGAAAGCATCGATACTTTCGGAAGGTCCGATAGTTCAAAAACCATTGATACAGAAGATGATAGTAGTGGTGATGATGATGATGGTGGGCAAGTGGCAACAGTTCTTGGAACCGAAGAACGAGGGGTTAGTGGAACACCCAACAGTTCTTCACCTTCCATGAACACACAGTGGACAGTATCAGGCTCAGAGCTTTACTCAATTAAAGCTGTTCAATCTATGGATGTGTTTGACAATTCAGCAAATCAATGTCCATTATACAAAGGATAGATGTTCAAGGACAAGACTACATTGAAGCAAGCTGTAGGGTCGTATGCATTTGCAGAGAGGTTTGAGTACAAGGTTTCATGATATTCGAATACATGATTCACTGCCGAATATACTCAAAGAGGTTGTGGATGGGTTCTTCGAGCATGGAAGTCGAATAGGGGGACTTATTAGCATGTGAAGGTGTTCGTTAATGAGCATACATGTGAGAGAAATGACAACTACAACATTGAATTTAAACGTGTAAGTGCGGCCATGATAGGGGATTTGTACGCAAGTAAATATCGCGATCCCAGGCACATCATCTGTCCTAAAGATGTAATTTATGAGATGAGGGAGCAGCATGGCATAAACCTCTCTTACAATAAAGCCTACAGGTCGAAGAAGCATGCTTTGAATCAGGTATTCGGCGATCCATGGGAATCCTTTCAGAGGTTGCCGTCTTTTTTTATGTTTTGGAACAATTGAACCCCGTGACTATAACAAATATCAAGATGGACTCGAAAAACCGGTTGAAATATGCATTCATGGCAACTAGAGCCTCTATAGAGGGGTTGAATTCTGTTATTAGGCCGGTTATCTACATCAATGCTACCCACTTGAAGGCTAAGACTGGGAGTGTCTTGTTAGTTACGGTGTGCAAAGACGGAAACGGGATGATATACCCTTCGGCATTTGGGTTTGCAAACTCTGAATGCATAAAGTCTTGGACTTGGTTTTTGAAGAAACTACGTAAAGGGATCCAAAATCCGAAACGTGTGATGTTAATATCGGATCGGCACAATGGTATATTTAATGCAATTGAAACCATATTCCCATATGCAGCACATGGGATTTGTGCGTACCACTTGGCACAAAATCTGAAAAGATTTTGCAAGCAGAGGGATGATGTGATGTGGCTTTACTATGGTGCTACGTATGCATATCGTATCGAGGAGTTTGACCGTTTAATGAGTGAGTTGAAAGAAACATGTCGAAAGGTGTACGATGAGCTCATGGCCGTTGGGGTAGAGAAGCTTTCACGTGTACATAGCCCTAGAAATAAGACCACCAACATTACTGAGTCCATGAATTCTTGTCTACTTGCGGTCAGAAAACTGTCGATCACCGCAATGGCGGAATGTATCAGAGATTTGTTGCAAAGGTGGTTCTACGATCATCGGACAAATGCAGGTGAAATGTCTACATACTTGACAACGTTAACAGACGAGCACATCAAAGATTTGATAGATACAACGAATAAGTCTGAGATTCACCCCTTTCACTTCAATACATTTAAGGTAGACGACAAATGGATTCCTAGAACCATCAACCTTGATAATAGTTCTTGCTCATGCCGTCAATGGGATTTAGATTGTTCTCATGCAATGATGGTTGCTAGGTATGCTTCCCGTTGTACATTTATCTGTTATGGTTTATTTTACAAACTTTAATTTGTGTTTGTTGGTGTGTTATGGCCTAGGTTCAAAGGTAGGTCAGTCAACTCAATGGCTTCTGAGCTATACACAACAGGATTTCTTAAACATGCTTATGAAATGTGTGTCAACCCTGTTCCGGATCCCGAATCTTGGGACATTCTTGATTCAATCTTGAACTGTATCGTATTGCCATGGAAGAAAAAGATTCTGCCAGGAAGACAAAAGAAGTTGAGGATACCATCCGCCGGGGAGAAAAGAAAGTTACCTTCTTGTTCAAAGTGTGGAAAAAAAGGACACAATAAAACAACTTGTCCAGAACCATCATCTAGCACAAGTAAACCACCCAAAAAAGCTCGATCGTGTAGCATTTGTAAGAAAGAAGGTCACACCAGACTGAAGTGCCCGGACAAGCCACCTGAACCTACCTTGATTGACACAAACGAAAAGAAAGCCGTTGGGCCTGCAGTCATCTAAGTGTCTTGGCTGTGACCTGGAGATGTGAACATTGGATCTTATTGTAGGGAACTTGTTAACCTATTTTTTTTTGAAGGTTTATGGTGCATGTATGTATATTTGTTTGTGTGGTACACTGGTGTACCAACCTCAACAGGTTTATATATCATTTGTGTTCATTAGAAATGTTATTTTGTATGAGTTTTTGTGATGGTGTATGGTGTATGTATATTTGTTTGTGTTTTTGTTGTTGGCTGCTGAACCAAAATAAGTTTAGGATTACTGGCTACTGATATTGCTGTAGTTAATGGTTGGGGCTGCTGTTATTGATCTTGAAAACAGAGGATGAGTTAAGCCCGAGAGTAATGTTTAAGGCTTGAGAATAGTTCTTATGCCCAAACTAATTTATTCCTAGGCCTTGAAACCTTTCCCAGTGTAAGATCCTTTATTTGTATTGGCTTGATTCCATTGCAAAACTCTCTATATTAGTATTAGTAGTTGCTTAGGGGTTTCTTGGAAGAAAGGAGCCTCAAAGGTGAAGAAGCAACATCTTGTGCAAATATCGTCTTCAAGGGGGAACATCGCTTACTTGGATGCTAAGGTATCAAGATTCTTCTTCCTCTTGCAAGGCGTTAGAGCATGTGCACACACATGCAATTTATATATGTGTGTCCCTGCATCGTAGTTCAAACATTTGGTATAACACTTTCACACACATTTAGTATGCACATGCATTTATCTCATTGTTGACAATCTTGTAGAATTGCATGTTTTCTCACTATCGCTTAGATATGGCATGCTTGTGTTGCATAGTATTTATTTTTTTGTGTTTCTTGTGTTTTGGACTTGAACATGATCTTATTTGATTCCTTATTGAGTTCCAGTCATTTTGGTTACTCATTCGTTTAGTTTCGAGTCCAAACGATGTAGCTACGCTATTTTTCGTTCTCATTCGTTGAGTTGTGTTCGTCGTCGTTTTTCGAGATGAATTCTCAACCATTTGTCAAAGTTTCATAGTTGTCATCATGCGAGAGAGAGTTACGATTCGAAATCCGAAAACAGATTCGAAATCGGAGTTCGGATGCCCGAATACGGCTGAAGAACATGAGAGGTGCATGAGAGAAGCACCATGGCCAAAGGCCATGGCATGGCCACCACGTATGGAGGCCGTGTGCCACACGGCCCAACCAGCCCTCTGGTCCCATGTGGTACACGCGCCCCACACGGGGACAAGGCTGAAATGGCTTCTTTTGTTTGGACAAAATTGCCCTACTTCTCCTTCCTTTCAAATGCCTTCTCTTCCCTCCATTTCCAACCACTTGAAGAACATCAAATTGAAAATTTCTGCAGATTTCTTCATGTTTTTGATTTTCTTATTTCAATCATAACTTCTTCATATGAACTCGACATTGAGTGATCCAAAGACCAAAAATGTTGGTCTTGACGAGAGCTACAATCCCCAAGCATTTCCATAGCCATTTGAGTTCCTGATTTTCTGCTGTGCATCAATCTCAGTCCAAGATTTGAGTTTGTAAGTGATTTAACTTCTTCTTACTTTCATTGTTGATCATCTCTTTAATATTCTTATTTGATTGATGAAAGATAATATGAATGATGTTGACTCACATGCTAGGATTATATGATTGATTGTTTTGTTGAGTTTTAGTCTTGAATCTCATTTGAGTATATTTTACTAAAACTTGACATATCTTGAAATTGATTCTAGAAATAACATATATGTTGTGCCTTATGACATTTTCTAGGTTTAATTTCATGATCTAAGAACTAGGTTTTTTAGTGTGATATATTGAATATTCATACCTTGTTCTTATTGATATACATGCTTTGATTTCTAGGTATTTTTGTGATTGATTGTTGAAAGTATATCCTAGAATGTATGTAAGCATGTTCATAGAGCTTGATTGATTATCTAGCTTTATTTGTTTGTAAGTGATTCATCTTCTTCTTACTTTCATTATTGATCATCTCTTTAAGTTTCTTATTTGATTGTTGAAAAGTAATATGAATGATGTTAATTCACATGCTTAGGTTTCTAGATACATTTTGTGATTGAGTTGTGATAGCTTTATTCTAGATTCTCTAATTGCATGTTCATAAAATGTGTTTGATCAACTTGCTCTATTTGTTTGTGATTGCATCATATTGCTTGTGTGCACTTCACTTAGATCATTGCCTTGTGAAAGGTTGAAGTCTCTTGCAAAGTGAGTGAAGCTTTGTCTTGAGTTAGAAAACTTGACTAGGAAAGGATTCCGGATAGCCAAGCAAGAAGCCTTAGTTAGGATCAAGAGGATTCGGATAACTAAGCAAAAGTCTTAGCAAGGAGTTGCGTACTCCGGATGGTTGAGCTTGGGTAGCTTGACTAGGATCCAAGTGATCTAGATTGCTATGCGAGGAAATCTTCCTAGAGGCTTGAGAGCCTTGGATAGGGAGTTGCTCTCTAGAGGTGTAGGACACATATTGGATAGAGAGTAGGCTTTGTGAATCATTAGCCTGAGGGTTGATTAGAATTTGATAGCTTGAAGTGGATATCATAGTGTTGATAGCTTTGAGTGTGTAAGTCCTTTTCATATAGTGGATTTGCTTTGCCGGTGGTTGTGGATTCAACCCGTGGATGTTTGCTCTTTGAGGTTTTACCACGTTAAAACAACTTGTGTCTCATTTTCGCTTTATATTTCTTTATCTTCCATATGTTCACTTGTATTGATTCTTTTGTATATTGATGCTTACATGAATTGATTCATATCATACAATTGTTATATCGTATCAAGTGTTCATTTCATTCTTATATTCTGCATTTTTGAATGTCGGAAGAATTTTGGGGCTATACCTATTCACCCCCCCCCCCCCCTCTAGGTATAAAACACTATTGCTTTAAAGGGAATTTCAATTGGTATCAGAGCGGGTGTCTAGACGCACTTAGATAGATCTTTTATTTGTAGTGTTTGTGCTTTATTTGTGATAATCATGATTAAGGAAGTGTGTTCCTATGTAGCTTCTTTTGTTAAACATATTGACTTGTATGAGAAAAAGATTAATGATCTTACTCTTGAAAATGAATGCTTATCCAAAGTAAATATGTCTCTCAATAAGAAGTTAGAGAAACATGGAATATGCTCAAAAGATTTTAATGATCTTAAAGTCGAGATTCTAAGTCTTGAAATGAACTTGAAAGATAGTAATGATAGACTTGGTATCTTGAAGCAAGAAATTGAGCAAAGGGATAATTCTCTTGTTAGTGCTAAAAGGCTAGAAGACATGCTTAAAGACAAACTTAGTGAGCACTTAACTCAAGAGAAAAAGTATGAACAATGGCTTAGTAAATCTAAAGAAGATGTTAGGAGAAGTGATGACATCTTAGAAAAATATGCCATTAAAAATAGGATGCTTAATGATAAACTTAATGAGGCCAATAAGATGATTCACAAGATGTCATCTAGTTCTAACAAAGTTGATTCCCTCATTAAAAGTGGTAAGCATCCTAGTGACAAAAGAGGTTTGGGTTATATCAATGAGAAGGAGACTTCTTCATCTAACAAATCTATTTTTGTCAAAGCGAATATTGAATCAAATGTAGGTACTCTCTCTCAAGGTAAAGCAATGAAAGCTACCAGAGGTGCCTCTACATCAACAAGGAAGTTCAATGAAAGAACTCAATAAGATCAAATTCAAAAACCATCAACCTCAAATGGAAGAGGTGAAGCATCAAGGGTTGCTCTTCAAAGAGGTAAAATTATGAGAAGACTAAATGCTTTGAAAGCAAATGCAAATGGTAAATTTCTTAAATTCATACCTATTTGTCATCATTGTAATATGGTAGGACATATTCGACCTAGGTGCTTTGAATATATTCGAAAATGCGAATTTGATAATGCTTTACATGATATGTCTTTGAATGGTCATAGGCAA
This sequence comes from Acer campestre, assembly GCA_954870605.1. Lineage (NCBI taxonomy): Eukaryota > Viridiplantae > Streptophyta > Magnoliopsida > Sapindales > Sapindaceae > Acer > Acer campestre. The sequence goes on from OX940812.1 coordinate 5,652,522, forward strand.
TCATCCATGTATGGATTTAGAACTAGACCTAGGAAGACCTTGGAAAAGCATGTTGAGAAGAAACTTGTTGATAACTTACTTGCTAAATCTTATGTTGTGCCTCACTCTACTATGCATAAGAAAGTTGATAATGCTTTGTTTCATATTTTTGAGAATGTGACCAATGATGTCAAGGTGCATGTTAAAAATTCTAACATTGAGTCAAAGCATGATGGTGGTAAGAGTGAGAAGCGTATTATGAAGAGTGTGTGGGTTAGAAAAGACACACCTAAATGTATAGTTGCACAATATGCTCTAAGAGGCAAATCCAAGCATGATGTGAAAAATGTTCCTATTCATTCTTCTAAACATGTTTCTAATGATAACTCTTTGAATGTTGTGCATGATATTGATAATCATGTGAAGAAGAATGTCAAGAAGATTTGGTTGAAAAAGGTTGTTTCACATGATCATATTCATAATCCTAATGATTTATCTTCTAAATATGATATTGCCTTGAGAAATAATTGTGATGATTTATGTGTTTGTACACCCAAGACCAAATGGGTCAATTATGATAACTCTAGTGATGAGTCTTCAAGTGAAGAAGAGCTAGTGAGTAACTTTGTTGGCTTCATGGCCTCTTACTCATCTCTAGATGATGTTAGTCAAGATTCATTGGACAACGAGGTTGATACAAATCATCAAGTGTGCTTAAGTGAGAATCCTACCTATGGTGAATTTTTCGCTAAGGTGAAGTGTCTTGAAGATAGTTTGAAGATAGCCTTAAGTGAGGAGGATGAGAAGAATGATTTGATCAAGATACAAGTGGATGAGTTTGTTTCAACAACTCGGAGGCTCTTGGGTGAAAAGAATGCTATTGCCAAGAAGCTTAGAGAAGTTGAAGGGGTTGTTCTTGAAAGGGATAGGATCATCTCTAATTTGAATCTAGGAGGCTCAAGTAATGCGGTAGTTGAGTAGAAGCTCATAGAAGCATCACCTCCTACAAGTGAGGTCATAGTTGAAAAGAAAGTTCCTAAGAAGAGGCGTTCCAAGACCAAGAACAAATTGAAGAACAAGGTACTCCTTGAAACTCCCACTTGTGCTTCTCCCATCCCGGAAGGTAAAATCTCTTCTTTTATTCCCATATGTCATTTTTGCAATACCGTAGGTCATATTAAGCCCAAGTGCTATAAATTCATTGAATATTGCAACATGGAAAATGCATCTAGGAATAGAGAGATTGCTCTTAAATTTAAGCATGATAAAGCTTTTGAATATAAAAAGCATTTTAATGACACAAAGCATGTTAAGAATTTCCGCTAGAGCATATGCCTACTAAAAATCAACTTGCGGACTTGTTCACCAAGCCCTTGGACAAAGAGAGGTTTAAAACTCTTTGAATGTCCATTGGCATGATTTGTGTTGATTGATGTGCTTGTGTTATCTTTGAGAGCAACTCACTTGAGAAGTAATGATCTTAAGCTAATAACTCTTATTGTTTATAGATCATGCACTTGAGCTTGAAAATCTTGTTTTTGAAAAGTGCACAAATGCTTCTCTTATATGTTTTAGTTTTAAGTATATGTGATTGAATATGTGTAGATAATGGATGTATCTAGAAGCCTATTGCTTAGTACATGATAAATGACCTATGATATGTATCCATTTTGCTTCGGCACTACATAGTATTCAACGAGCACCCTCTTGGAAAGGGCTACACGCATTGGTTATGAAGCCGCCCAATGTTGGAAAGGGCTACGCCTTTGTGTTGAGTGAAAGCCGCCAAGAGGTGTATATGTTTTTGTTAAAAAAAAATCAAAGAAGCATTGAAAAGAATCATTAAAAAAAATAAAATAAAAAAATCTTTGATTCTAAGCCTAAAAGAAATGAAAATCGAAAGGCTTAATGGTGTATAGTTGAGAATTGTGAAAAGCTCGGGTTGACAAATAGAAACGGGAAAACGAGCCACATGCACACACATGCTCACATGTTGATAACTATTCTTTTAAAGCAAAAATCCGGATGAATATCGGTTTGTCCTATTTTTGGAAAAGCTTTAGTTGGATAGGTGTGGAAATTATTTGCATGTTGATATCACAATTACTCCTTCTATATATATGAGAAGCATTAACACACACACATATTTTGCTTATGTGCTTGATTCATTAGCAATGTGAGAATGTTTTTTGAGAGATTAATGAAAATCTATGATTCTCTCTTGGACTTTGAAAAGTGATGAAATATTTTCTCTTATTGATTGAATGTGTGAATGTATGAGTCCCTTGTGAACAAATCTATTTGGTGATAATATGTGGAGCATATGTTAAGGGGGAGCTTTAGTTTATTCAACTACGCTTTCTATACGATTTGTTTGCTTAATATCTCATTATCTATCTCTTGTGCCCTTTGTCTATTCCTTGACAAAAAGGGGGAGAAATTGTATACCTCACCTTGTTTAATATGGGGGAATCCATGTTTGACATAGGGGAGATTTGTATACCTCTCTTTTGTGCTTATTAGAGACTTTGTCTTAAGGGGGAGAATTCTTGTTCTAAGGAGGAGAAAATAATTCTTGCCTTATTTGTGTTAAGGTGTTTAAGGGAGAGTTTTTAATGTGTTAACATTTATTCACTTGAGATAATGCATTGTTTGGTAGAGATAAGGGAAGTTTTATTTTGCTTATGTGATAATTTCTCATCATTCTTCTTTGGAAGAAGTTTTCTTGTTAGTTGTTTCTTTTCTCATAGGTACTTTGAAGTTCAAAGAAGGGATTCTTGAAGACTCAAGAAGACTTGAAGACCTTTTAGTCTAGGGATCTCTTTTTAATGTGAGGATGAGAGAATGCTATCAACATTGAGTCTATTGGAGTGATCAATGTATGGTGAGGATGAGGTTTTGCCATGGAATAGCCAAAGGAGGAGATTGTAAGATCCTTTATTTGTATTGGCTTGATTCCATTGCAAAACTCTCTATATTTGTATTAGTAGTTGCTTAGGGGTTTCTTGGAAGAAAGGAGCCTCAAAGGTGAAGAAGCAACATCTTGTGCAAATATCGTCTTCAAGGGGGAACATCGCTTACTTGGATGCTAAGGTATCAAGATTCTTCTTCCTCTTGCAAGGTGTTAGAGCACACACATGCAATTCATATATGTGTGTCCCTGCATCGTAGTTCAAACATTTGGTAGAACACTTTCACACACATTTAGTATGCACATGCATTTATCTCATTGTTGACAATCTTGTAAAATTGCATGTTTTCTCACTATCGCTTAGATATGGCATGCTTGTGTTGCATAGTATTTATTTTTTTGTGTTTCTTGTGTTTTGGACTTGAACATGATCTTATTTGATTCCTTATTGAGTTCCAGTTATTTTGGTTACTCATTCGTTTAGTTTCGAGTCCAAACGATGTAGCTACTCAATTTTTCGTTCTCATTCGTTGAGTTGTGTTCGTCGTCGTTTTTCGAGATGAATTCTCAACCATTTGTCAAAGTTTCATAGTCGTCGTCATGTGTGAGAGAGTTACAATTCGAAATCCGAAAACAGATTCGAAATTGGAGTTCGGATGCCCGAATACGGCTGAAGAACATGAGAGGTGCACGGGAGAAGCACCATGGCCAAAGGCCATGGCATGGCCACCACGTATGGAGGCCGTGTGCCACACGGCCCAACCAGCCCTCTGGTCCCATGTGGCACACGCACCCCACATGGGGACAAGGCTGAAATGGCTTCTTTTGTTTGGACAAAATTGCCCTACTTCTCCTTCCTTTCAAATGCCTTCTCTTCCCTCCATTTCCAACAACTTGAAGAACATCAAATTGAAAATTTCTGCAGATTTCTTCATGTTTTTGATTTTCTTATTTCAATCATAACTTCTTCATATGAACTCGAAATTGAGTGATCCAAAGACCAAAAATGTTGGTCTTGACGAGAGCTACAATCCCCAAGCATTTCCATAGCCATTTGAGTTCCTGATTTTCTGCTGTGCATCAATCTCAGTCCGAGATTTGAGTTTGTTAGTGATTTAACTTCTTCTTACTTTCATTGTTGATCATCTCTTTAATATTCTTATTTGATTAATGAAAAATAATATGAATGATGTTAACTCACATGCTAGGGTTATATGATTGATTGTTTTGTTGAGTTTTAGTCTTGAATCTCATTTGAGTATATTTTACTAAAACTTGACATATCTTGAAATTGATTCTAGAAATAACATATATGTTGTGCCTTATGACATTTTCTAGGTTTAATTTCATGATCTAAGAACTAGGTTTTTTAGTGTGATATATTGAATATTCATACCTTGTTCTTATTGATATACATGCTTTGATTTCTAGGTATTTTTGTGATTGATTGTTGAAAGTATATCCTAGAATGTATGTAAGCATGTTCATAGAGCTTGATTGATTATCTAGCTTTATTTGTTTGTAAGTGATTCATCTTCTTCTTACTTTCATTATTGATCATCTCTTTAAGTTTCTTATTTGATTGTTGAAAAGTAATATGAATGATGTTAATTCACATGCTTAGGTTTCTAGATACATTTTGTGATTGAGTTGTGATAGCTTTATTCTAGATTCTCTAATTGCATGTTCATAAAATGTGTTTGATCAACTTGCTCTATTTGTTTGTGATTGCATCATATTGCTTGTGTGCACTTCACTTAGATCATTGCCTTGTGAAAGGTTGAAGTCTCTTGCAAAGTGAGTGAAGCTTTGTCTTGAGTTAGAAAACTTGACTAGGAAAGGATTCCGGATAGCCAAGCAAGAAGCCTTAGTTAGGATCAAGAGGATTCGGATAACTAAGCAAAAGTCTTAGCAAGGAGTTGCGTACTCCGGATGGTTGAGCTTGGGTAGCTTGACTAGGATCCAAGTGATCTAGATTGCTATGCGAGGAAATCTTCCTAGAGGCTTGAGAGCCTTGGATAGGGAGTTGCTCTCTAGAGGTGTAGGACACATATTGGATAGAGAGTAGGCTTTGTGAATCATTAGCCTGAGGGTTGATTAGAATTTGATAGCTTGAAGTGGATATCATAGTGTTGATAGCTTTGAGTGTGTAAGTCCTTTTCATATAGTGGATTTGCTTTGCCGGTGGTTGTGGATTCAACCCGTGGATGTTTGCTCTTTGAGGTTTTACCACGTTAAAACAACTTGTGTCTCATTTTCGCTTTATATTTCTTTATCTTCCATATGTTCACTTGTATTGATTCTTTTGTATATTGATGCTTACATGAATTGATTCATATCATACAATTGTTATATCGTATCAAGTGTTCATTTCATTCTTATATTCTGCATTTTTGAATATCGGAAGAATTTTGGGGCTATACCTATTCACCCCCCCCCCCCCCCCCCCCTCTAGGTATAAAACACTATTGCTTTAAAGGGAATTTTACCCAGGCTCAGCTGTTTTTTGTCGCCACATCATCAGTATAGGGGCTGATAATAAGGAACTAAACCCAGGAGGTTGAAGACCTAGGAATCGGTACTTTAAGCCTAGGAACAACTCTTAGGCCCATGGTGGATTTAATTTCGATTTAAATAATTTTTTTTGAATTTTTTTTTCTGATTGCACGGGATGTTTTTAGAAATCGATGTGCACGCATCGGAATTGATTTCGGCACTATAAATCTAATACGGGAGATCGATTCAAGCAACGAGAACACCAAACAAGCTTTTGAAAGAACTCTTAGGCACTTAAGGGTTAATATTTCTATGGGTTGTTTGCTATCCCTACTGTAATGAGTACCGACGTACTTGTTCGACCGTTCGATGATCAAGAAACTTCACGTACAATTTTCCATTGATACCCCTTCATCGTTGGACCATGCCGATCGTTGAGATTATTGCAGGGTCCCCATAATTTCGTATACGAAGGAAAACTGTAAGGCCTGGGAACAATTTCTTGGCCCAAACTAATTTATTCTTAGGCCGTGAAAACTTTCCCAGTTGTAACAACGGAGCCCACATATTTACTCGACACGTCATCATAATGTAATGGATTACAGATGGATTCCAATAAATCTTCTTCTTAGGCCTGTCAAATCACTGATATTTTTATTTATTCCTATGCCTTAAAAACTTTCCCAGGCTTAGTTGTTTGTCATTGCCACGTCATCAGTATAGAGGATGATAATAAGGATCTAAGCCCAGGAGGTTGAAGGCCTAGGAATCGGTACTTTAAGCCTAGGAACAACTCCTAGGCCCATGGTGGATTTAATTTTGATTTAAATAAATTTTTTTGAATTTTTTTTTCCAATTGCACGGGATGTTTTTAGAAAGCGATGTGCACGCATCAGAATTGATTTCAGCACTGTAAATCTAATACGGGAGATCGATTCAAGCAACGAGAACACCAAACAAGCTTTTGAAAGAACTCTTAGGCACTTAGGGGTTAATATTTCTATGGGTTGTTTGCTATCCCTAGTGTAATGAGTACCGACGTACTTGTTCGACCGTTCAATGATTAAGAAACTTCACATACAGTTTTCCATTGATACCCCTTCATTGTTGGACCATGCCGATCGTTGAGATTATTACGGGCCCTCATAATTTCGTATACAGAGGAAAACTGTAAGGCTTGGGAATAATTCCTTGGCCCAAACTAATTTATTCCTAGGCCGTGAAAACTTTCCCAGGCTCAGTTTTTTTCGTTGGCAATGTTCGTCTGTGACACGTGTAACGACGGAGCCCACATATTTAATCGCCACGTCATCATATGGTAGTGGAGTACAGATGGAACCCAACAAATCTTCTTCTTCTCATTAAAGTCTGGATCCCATCACTAATCCTTCCTCTTCTTCTTCACTTATTCTTCACGTGTTCCAAAACAAGCAAAGTTAGGGTTCTTCATCTTATTCGCTTTGTATACTTGTTGAAGGCAAACCTGTTGGCTTTACCCATACTCCAACCCTTCGACATTTTTTCCTGATTTACACAACAAGGTTTTGCCTGATTTCCTTCCTCAAATTTTTTTCGATTTACATTTGTAAAGTGTGAGAACACCAATGAGAAAGAATTCTGTTTATGTGGTTTTCAGTGGAAGGAAAACATGTGTGTTTAGTTCTTGGCCTGAATGTCATGAACATGTAGATGGTTTTCCAGGAGCATCTTACAAGAAGTTTAACTCAACCGACGAAGCATATAAAGCGATAAGTAGTGTGAATCTTGGTGAGAAGGTATCTGAGAAGAGTGAAAGCCATTCTTGGCCTCAATCTTCTGTGAATGTTGCTGAGAAGGTATCTCAGAAGAGTGAAAGCGCTGGTGTGATGTTGTTTTTTTTTGTATTCGTGTTTATTATGGGAGTTAGGTAGGCAAGTTTGTTTGACATCACTTTGTTTGTTCTGTTTTGCTGGTATGAGTATTGAAGTTGCATTTTGTTTGTTATGTTATGTTTGTTTACTTAATGAAGGAGCATTTTATTTTTTCTGTTCTACTGGTATGAGTTAATGAAGGAATATAAAATGCACCTGTGAAATGTGTAAAGCATGTGAAATGAAGACCAACTTCCATTACCATTAAAAACTAAACAAAACATGATAATAATAATAATATAATAACAATAATAAAACGATGGTACATCATATTGTGTTTTTGTTTAGGGTGATGGTGGAATGTTGAAGTCCATCAACTTCTTCTGCATTTGTTCAACAAGTTGGTAGAGCCCATTGAGTTCGTTGTCTTTTGCTTCAATCTCAACGTTTAAGTTGATGATTTCAGCTTCCAAATTTTGAAACTTGCCCATCAAAACAGTATAATAATCATGTAACCGTTTTGCATTTTCACGCTCCTTCATGATAGTCTCCCCAGCGATTGCAACCCTTTCATGCATCACTTCGAAAATGGCATTCATCCTCTGACTGCACCTGTTGTTTGATTTCATTTCAATTTGTAGAAAGGAAACTTGGTGACTTTTATGACCAATATGTAACTGATATTTATAGTTGAAGAAGAGGACCCATATCAGTGAAAACTGAAGAGTCACCTTGACATTGATTTCATTGAAGAATGAACCATTGTAACCTTTCAAATACCCAATACAAAATGAATCATTATGGCTTAAATGAACCAATGTGCCTTAAATGAACATTATTTTTATTTTTTTTATTTCTATTTTTTTGTTATTATAACCAAGCCTTGGATAATGAACCGATAAACAGTAGAGAAAGCCAACAGTTTTATTGTACAGCTGTTTCTGAAAAAATTGAATCCATTTCCTAGTTTATTGCAGGCCTGGGAATAATTATCCAAGACTTGAGAGAGTTGTTCCTAGGCCTAACAGAGTTTTTCCTGATATGGAGTTTTATGTGACTGGGCATGTAGGAGTTTTATCTCCTAGGCTTAGAAGAGTTGTTTCCAGGCCTAACAGACTTTTTCACAGTTCATATATATATGCATCTAGTGTTGCAGTGAAGATCATTGAATTTTAATATTGATTTTTGAGAGTTATTGGATAAATACATCAGTTAACAAAGACGGTGATTGGGACCCTTGTTGATAACTACAAGTATCCTAAGCCTGGGAACAAATATCGTAGGACTAGAAGAGTTGTTCCCAGGCCTAACAGACTTTTTCACAGTTCATAAATATATATATATATATGCATCTAGTGTTACAGTGAAATGGGAGACACCATACAGGTTCACATAATCCGCAATGCCGGTTCAGGGAGCTAAACCAAAAGCAACAGGGAATTGATACTATTGCTCTCAATGTTGCCACTGTCTTTATTTATTTATTTATTTATTTATTTTTATGTAGTTGTTGATGTTGCCACTATTATTTATTTATTTATTTATTTATTTTATGTAGTTGCTGATGAAATTACTGTTGCCACTTGAATGTTATAATTATGTTTATGTTGTACACTGAAGGGATTGACGTTATTCTCAAAGCTTCAATATTTTATGCTTATTTAGAGTAAATTAAATGTAGTGATTAACTTGTTATCATGTAAGTTCATTACTGTTTTAGAGTAAACATGAACAACCTTACTGAGTTACTGTCTAGTCATTTTTTAGGTGACATTGTTGCAATGTTGCTCTATAGTTTGAATCAAAAGGATGGCATAATCTGAAACTTTTTGGGTTGTTACGGTTTGAATCGACCGGATTATGGCTTGAATTCCTTTCCTTAAAAAACTCGAAATCAGATTTTGGGTTGTTACGGTCATTCTTTCAATGAATGCACAGAACCTGGAGTCGGTAGAGAAGATGCAACTGAAGCCATGGAAAGATTAAATGTTTGGCTCAGAACAGAGAGCCCTCCCAAGCGATTCAACCATAGAAGCAACCCCTTCAAGAGGCAAAGTTGTGCCAACCAGGGTGGCAAATCTTATAATTGAGCTGATTAAGGAAACTGGAGACCAGGAACCCGATGGAAAGGAATAGGAAAAAAAACACCGGAGAGCTATTCCGGTGACCGAAATTCAAACGTCAGCAAACATAAAGGTCAAGTGGTAGAGTTGCATTGTCATGAGAACGTCATCAAGAAGATAGGTCAAGTGGGAGAGTTGTAGAGCCTTGAGCCCTACAAGAACTTAATGGGAAAAGACGCAGCAATGCGTTGGGGGGAGACAAGACTGTAGAAGTCAATTTCACAGCAAGAAAGGAAAATCAAGCTTAGACAGCAAAGGAAGCCATCATGATGAAGAAGAAAGCAAAACAGCAGGCTCATTTGAAGAGTAAATCGAAAATGTATCAACCCATTGTCTCAGGCCCAATGGGGGAGACAGCCCAAATGCATCACAAGATTGTGGATCAGCCTTCTGATTCGGGCTCGATTGGAGAGTTAAACCAAGTGAAACACATGAGTGGGGGGAAGTCTATTAGTCTAGACCTGCTTGGGGTTCCAGCCCAACAAATCAAGTCCATAGATCATAATATGGTAGCCACTTCGTCCTTACATGGGAAAAAGTGGAAAATAGCAGCTCGAAATAAGGGAGGCATTTCTGATTTGGGGGAAAATCTTTCTCTAGGTAAAAGAGGGTCTACAGAGCTAGTGGAAGAGAGTCAATTCGTACCAAAAAAAAGCCAATGGAGGGTTAATTGAGTGTGTTTCTGGAAGTATTCAGGCAGCAGAGAGAGTTCAAGATTCAGAGATCAGAAAGTTCAGTCTCGGCATTGAAGAAGTTGAAGTTGTGGGGTCTGAAACAATTGAAGTTCAAGATCAGGAAGGTACTCAGCAAGTGGTTCTACAATTCGTGTCAGTTACCTCCCAAGAGGTTTTGTCTCTAGATTCCGACTTTCCATCGATCGACCGGTCTCTACCGATCTGCCGGGTCCAATGAGGATTCTTGTCTGGAATGCTCGGGGGTTAGGAAGTGCTCGGGTGTTCAACATCCTGCTAACTCACAAGCAGGATTGGAAACCATAAATTATTTTTCTTATGGAAACTAGATGTCAGCATGAGAAACTTGAGTTGTGGAAAATCAAATTAGGCTACAATTCTAAATTAGTTGTTAACAGTGTAGGTAAATCGGGTGGTCTTTGTATGTATTGGGCAGATGGTACTTCTGTGGATCTTTTAACTTACTCTCAGGATCACATAGATGTCAGGATACGGCACAGTTTAAATCAGAGTTGGAGGTTCACAGAGTTCTATGGGCACCCAATTCAGGCTCATAGGAAGCACTCTTGGACCCCTTTGAAACGTCTTTCAGGCATGAATAACCTCCCATGGGTTTGTATGGGTGACTATAATGAAGTCTTTTGGGACAATGAGGAGTCCGATGGCTCGATCAAAAAGTGGAGGGATTTGGTAGAGTTTAGAGAAGCTGTCAATGATTGCAACCTGGAAGATATGGGGTTCAGGGGACCTAAATTTACGTGGAGCAACAAGCGTGAAGGTGGGCTCACATTCTTGAGAGGCTTGATAGGGGGTTTTGCAATAAGGGCTGGAAAAATTTGTTCCCTATCTTCTCTATCAAACACCTTGATTTTTGGGGTTCGGATCACCGGTTGTTGTTGTTAGAGTTCATGAACAAGCAAAATCATTCTATCCATTCAGCTAAGAGGCGGTTCTTCTTTGAAGATTGCTGGGCTGAAGAAGAAGATTGTAAGAAGATTGTTTCCTCGGTTTGGTATAGCGGTGTTAGCAATGGGAACTTGCAAGTTGTTCTTGGCAGAATTGCCACAAGTGGGACGAAGCTTGATGCTTAGAATGCCTAGAAACGTAAGCAGCAACGCCTTAACATTAGTAGAAATAGGAAAGCCCTCAAAGATGCTAACAAAGTGGGTAGAAGCTGAGCCACTGGTACATATAACAAAAGCAAATACTACCGGTTTTGTGAAAAATAACATCTTGTACAGGTTTAGAATACCAAACACCATCATCACTGACAACGGAACATAGTTCAATAACAAAAAATTCAAAGAATTGTGCAAGAAATATGGAATCAACAATTACTATGCCTCTCCAGCTCACCCACAGACAAACGGACAAACTGAGACAGTAAACAAGACCATTAAGCATAACTTGAAAGCCAAACTCGCTATCAAGAAAGGAAGTTGGGCATAAAAATTACCACAGGTGCTATGGGCGTACCGAACAACGGAAAGAAGCTCAACGGGAGAGACGCCTTATTCCATGGCTTTTGAAATTGAAGCCGTTATCCCAATAGAAACAGCGTTCTCCTCATCGAGGGTACAACTCTTCTAGCCTGAAATTAGCATTGATATGTTAAAGTATGGTTTAGATGAGCTAGAAGAAAGAAGGGAACACGCTCAAATAAGGAATGCTGCCGATCAACAGAGGGTAGTCAGGTATTACAATTCACATGTACGAGTTAGAAGATTCGCACTCAGGGACTTAGTACTAAAAAGGGTGGCCCCAAGAACCAAAGACAGATCTGTAGGGTCGCTCGCGGACAAATGGGAAGGACCATACCACATCACAGACATAGCTGGCCATGAGGCGTATCATATTGCCCAAATAGGAGCCGGGGAGCTCCCCTGACCAATACTCAATATCTGAAAATCTACTACCCCTAATATTTTTATCCCGGAAGTCTTTTGTTATTTTTTCTTTCTTCATTTTATCTTTTTAGAGTTTATTCATTTTTTGATGTCAAGATTGCAGAAGATATTCAATAAAGAGTAATTTATTACTAAAATTAATATCCTCATTGAACCACATCGCAATCAGCCATGACAATTTGTTCGTCGGTGCACAAACAACGAGTTTTTAAAGGGGGAATACCTCCCATCATAGTAGGCTAAGAACAAACATGTTATAATGGCATGAGCTAGAAAAAGATGCCATAAAGATGGCACTCGCCATCATCAATGAGGCATAACCCTTCGAAATGCGAAAAAGGCATTCAACAAACAGCACGTAGGAACACACCCTGAAAAGAAGTGTTGGGGGTTGAACAAACTAGCACCAAAACAGTAAGCAAAAGAGGGAGACATCCCAACAGTATGCTTACAAAAACCTGGTGTATGGTCTTACATGTCCTGACAAACACTGGGCAAAACAAAAACTAAGTGATAATAGCTAAGTAATAATAGGCTTTAAGCCTGAGCCAAAAACTCAACAACGACAGCTGAACAAAAGAGAAACCTATGATCAAAATTCAGCGAACAAAAGGTGAAGGGAGTCGAGCACAAAGAGATAAAAGATAAAAACTGATATATAAATAAATATCAAGTACATTTACAAAAAATATTACATGAGTGAAAGACATCAAATACATCAGCAAAAAATCAGATGCTCACCGGCGGATCATCCCTGTCATCCTCTTCATCATCTATCTCATCCTCCGATGGCCAAACAATCACTTCATCTCCTTCAGCCATAAAAGACCTATAATCATGGCCAGAAACGGGACCCAAGTCTGGCTCGTCACCAGAACTGGTAAGACTCCCCTTTCGACCAGAGTAATAGGTGTTAAAAGCACGCTTTGTGGGAACTTTGAGATGCATCAGATGAGGTTACGTCCGTGTATAGTGATAGTGAGCTTTCCACCGCCGTATCTGTTCTTTGATCGAGCCTACAGCACTGTCCATATGCAACTTAAAGGATTTGTCGAAGCGCTTTAGGGCCTTTTCATTTGAATGGTCCTTCATGGTGAAGAACTTCTTTGACTATCGCATGCCCCACTCAAACTCGCAAAGGAGGAGCGCATCATACGCCGGAGACCTCTTGAATTGATCCACAACCTGAGCCTCCAGTTCAGACTTTAGGTCACCAAAGATAGCTTCCCTTGAAGCTGCCTAATTCCGCAAATCCCTAGATTCTCGTTCAACTCTCTCTCTAGCCTCTTCAGCCAACCACTCCGTTTCTATGCGAGCTGCAAGTGAGTCCTGGCTCTTCTTCAGCTGCTCTCTCAACAACTTGAGCTCTTCTTCAGCTGCTGATAACTTCTCTTCAGCAGCTATCCGAGCGGCCAGAAACCGGTCAGCAGATTCCCTCAATTGGGCAAGTTGTTGGACATAAGACTCCTCGGCAGAAAGCTTATCAGCCACCGCAAGGAAAACTTGGTCCCGCAGATGCCTATTTTCTACTGAGATTGTATTCTCGTGCCTATAATTGTTTGCCATTTCGGACATCATCTGAGCAAAAACACTTTTAGAATAACGAAAGCATAACCAGGTAGTAGAAAAGTCAAAGAAAAATAACTTACCGGGGACTGGCAATTGAAAAAGAACTTCATCTTCTTGTTGCAGGATTTGCTTTTCACAGGCTCCCAACCTTTGTCGATGTAGACGTCATTATTTATTAAATAAGACAAAATCTTAGTAGGGCTAAAATCAGAAAAAGAAACAAAACTAGACCCTTCGCCCGGGTCAGTTGAAGGCACAGAGGGTCCTTCGTGGGTACTCTCCGGGGGCGCGAGGGCAAACGGTCCGGGGACATCAGCTGGAGCTACGATATCTTGACCCCCAGCACTTGTCGAAGGGCCTGAAGGCCCATATTTACCAACTGGAGCAGTGGCATCCTGACCCCCAACGCTCGTCGAAGGAGCTGAAACTCCAGACCTGGCAGCCGGAGTATCAGCATTTTACGCACCAGTACCCGCCGAGGGGACAGACAGCCCATGAGCAGGAAAAGTACCCCGATCACCAACTGCCTCCACTTGCAGAGCTGAACCTGCAACCTGCTCTTCTCCAGTAGGAACCCCCGAGCCAACTCCACCAGTTGAAGGAACCTCAGCATATGCAGGTCCGCCATCTCCCTCTTCATCAGAAGAAAGCACATATTGCACCACCCTTGAAGCCCACTTTATTGGGTGAACAGCATGGTCGGGGGTACTCTCAGCTTGGCGCTTCCCTCTCATAGACCTGGGGTTCAAATCACAAGTGTGATCTTCAGGGGTTTCCGGCACATGGGCATAAAAAACAGGTATCTCCTCATTTTCCCCGGAAACCCCAACCTTCTCTTTCCTTTTTCGGCTGGGGGCAGGCCTAAGGGCGACTTCGCCACCCTGAGGTTGATCATGCCACGAACGGGTTCATCTCCAGCATCCTCACTGCCTTGAGAATCATTGCCTTCTGGAGGAGCAACTCCCTCCTTGGCTAACCCAGTAGCATGCCTTTGGCTGGCAGCTTCGGAATTCTTAACTGCGCGAGCTTACTTGTCGCAGACAACATCAAAGTCACTCACTACAAACAAGAAATATAGCATTACACGATGAACTAGCAAGGAGTATAAAAGGGGAAAAGAAGGATGACAGGAAACTCACATCGATGATGCCTAGCAGACAAACGAGGGAAAAGTCGCCGAGTGATCATCTTATCCTCATCCAAAAGATACTCTCGACCCTTTTCAGCCAGCCGAGTAATAGCAGCCTCTGCAACGTGAGAGATCTCATTATCGGTCATGATGGGGGGTGTTTTTGACCAAGACTCAGGCGAAGTGAAATGCCTCAGAACTCTCCTCGCCCTGAGGTTGCGACGAGCCTCTACAAGGACATCCCTGCCCCACTCGCCGCTCACAAAAAAACCAACTATATATTCTTCCACCTCTTGTTTGAAGTGGGAAACCCCCAGATAAAACCTTTCTTTTTGTCATCGCCAGAAATTTCCACCTGGCTAGGGTTCGCTACACCCTCAGGAATCCAGTTTTCCACAGTAGTAGATTGAAGATAATAAGTACAACTATGGCCCGATTGTTGCAAAACATAAAAATGGCGAATCTCTCGGGGAGTAGGAGGCCCATGACCTATTATCTTTCACATCAAGTACAAGCACATTAGAATCCTATAACTGTTCGGCGCGAGTTGAGCAGGAGCGAGTTTGGCATAAGCTAAAAATCTGGCTATAAATGGCTAGAGGGGGAGAGTAATCCCACAACCTAACATCGAACTGTAGATCACAACGGCATTCTGTGGTGGATTACATGTAGCCCGCTCGCCGGAAGATATCAAGATAACAGAATTAGGAATGTCGTATCTCTTCCTACCTTCAAAGTTCTCACTTGCCGACGACGTTCACCTCATTGTCAAAACAACTTGGGCGATCGAAGGAAAAATGCAACCTGTCACGCTGATGGTCCTCCACATCAGAGTCAACTATCGTCTGAGCACCCAATAAGGACTCCCTGGGAACCCTAGGAGCCCGTCGTCCACTACCACCGGTCTTCGAAGGCCTCGTTATATGTGGAGAAACGCTATCAAAAGATGGAGAGGCAGAAATATCAGGCACGCTCTTCTCAAAAGCAATGGGGATATAAAGGGAGATTGAAACAGGGGAATTTGGGTCAAAATTACCAAATATGACTCAATTTTATTTGCAACCTCTTTGTTACCAAGCTCAAGAGCTTGCATCATTTGATTAAAAAGAAAAGAACATTGAGAAGGATCCATGAAGAACTCACTGAAAGAGAAGGTATAGCAGTTTTGAAGAAGTCGCACACCAAACGAATGAGGGGAAGAAACACTAGAACCCCAATGCACACTGAACGAAGAGTTTACCGAAAATCTAAAATATATATATCGGGAAATTGCAAACGGAGGAAGAAGAAAAGTGATAGGCAACATGACAGTTTCTGCTTTAAAAGAGAGAAAAAAATTCGAAATTCGAAAAATGGGCGGCGTTGATAAGATGAACCGCCTGTGAAAAGGGCAGTGATGATAACTTCCACCAAACGAAGAACATGTGGCAGCGTAGGGATGTCTAATAGGCGTGATGTCGTCTCACCACATCATGTCAAGTCCAAGCATTTGGGATCTTATGGCTAGGAACGAAAGCTTCCCCTGGAAGCATCACGCATTAAAACCAAGCGTGCATCCCATTTATTAAAAAAAAAGTAATAATGATAATAAAAACTCTTAAAGAACCAACCCACAACTTCTTTTAAAAATGTATTCCGTTCTAAAAATCTACTATTAACTTAATTTCCCACAATGCAGTCAGTCTTTCCCTTAATCTATTCCTTTAGATTAAGAGATGCAAGCAATGGGATGTTGTCATCTATACACATGATCAGTACAAGGGTGTCCTAAGATGTGGGTCTATTAGGATTTAGGCATGTATTTGTGGAAAAGAACAAAAAGGAATAAGCAAAAACAAAGCGACCCTTGGTTCAACTTCATCATAACTCACATATATGGCTACATAAAAAGTGATAGGGTCAAGATGCTGGTAATTGAAGTTTTTTTTTTTAAAAAAAAATTTAGTTGTTTTCATTCAATTTGGTCTTTGACACATACAAACAAATTGAAATAAAAGGAATCCAGTTCATAACTTGATAAGAAAAATCAAAGTTGATCGAGCAACATTACTCCACAGTTAAAAACAATTAAAAGAAGGAAACAATTTGGTTTGAACAGTGTATTTGCAGCATGCAATCGAAATTAACAAGGAAACCCTCATTGTGTGAGAGATTACAACTCTGTTCTTTCCAGAGTGGGTATATTAGCATCAATATAATCACAATTTAGTTCCAAATCCATGGACATATTAATTGAAGCTTCCATTTGCATTTCTAACTAACCCAATGCAGCCTAAGATGCAAAAAATCGTATAAAACATCGATTTTTACGAAAAAGTCACTAATTTAAAATGACAGTGCACAGTTGACAACTTAAAAGTCTACAAAAGTGAATCACACACAACGAGCAATCTCAACTACAAACAGCATGATAAAATAATAATAAGAGAAATCGAAATAGAATCCGCAAATGAGAAAATACACAGTCACAGTGGGAGGTTTTGATTAAATTTTATATCTTCCATTTTCAAATAACCAGTCAAAAGGTTCAAAATACATGCTAGCGACTTATCTCTGTTCTACCCAAAAAAATAAATAAATAAACTGTCTGTCTAAAGTCTAAACAAAGGAAAGTCTAAAAATGTTACCAACATTCAACAGTTTAAAACATCACAACAATTTCAAATTTCAAAGAATGAATCTAGAGGCAGGTCTATATAGAGTGGAGTAGTGGACCATCACCATTCACCATTCACCATTCATAGAAGAGATAGAAAATTAATTGTGAATAGATCTTTTTCTCTCTATTATCACACTCACTTCTCTTTAGATGACTTCTGATCTGAATTTGTTCAAACTATATAACTGATACCAAACACAATAACCACCTAAAAGAATCTTGGAAAACATAAAAGCCATGAGAATTGCCATAAAAATAAACTGTACCTTACATTTGATCCGATTCATGATAGGAGATTCCTCAATTGCGTCTGCCCAATTGCGCGTTTTATAGTCTGATGCTCAGACAATCTGATGTCTACATTGCCATCTTTAAACTCCATCGTAACCCAATTGAGGCTCTACAATCAGAATCCAATGAAAGATCACATGTTTGGTACAATTCAAAAACATCGGCGAGAAGTACCGGTGGAAACTCACCCCACCCGATTCAAGACGCAATATATATACAGAGAGAGAGAGAGAGAGAGAGAGAGAGAGAGAGAGAGAGAGAGAGAGACTGGTCAAGGGAACAGAAATATAGAATAGGTTCGGGCTCGGGCTCGGGCTCGGGTTCAGGTCCGAATCCAATTGGGCTGACTGGCCCATCTCATCTCATATTGGGCCGAAAAAGATTTGGATTTTTTTATAAAATAAACTCTTTTTAATTTAATACCATATTAGAGCATCTAATGCCAAATTGCTCCAATACAATGCCAAATTTGGCACAACAACAAATGTTATTTTTTTTTATTACAAACACATCATTTTATAATTATATTGAATGCATTAATTGTTGACTTTTATAATTTTAAATAATAAAAAATATTATATAAATTCAGTCAATTAATTATATTTGTTGACTTTTATAATTTTAAATAAAAAAAATTAAAAAAATAGTATTTCAAATAGAAATAATGAATTATACATTAGAGTACAATGATAAAATGATGTGTCAAATATAGCATTTTACTATTTTTTATGCTAAATTTAGCATTGGTATTAGCATATGCATTAGAGATAGTCTTACTGAAACTTATAGCCGTTATCTTTCTAAAAGTAGATGCTAAAAAGTGAATGATATAAGGGAAAAATCATTTTCGTCCCTACTGTTTACCCTATTATCCATTTGGGTTCTCGTTGTTCTATTATTGGCCCGTTTAGTCCTTCTGTGACGTTTTCTGTTAAAATCAGACCACCTGACATGGTCAGATGGTCAAATGACCGTTATGCCCTTAATAATGGATGAGTTTGTTGCAAAGACAATATTACCTTTCTAATAAATATTTAAACGATTTAAAAATAATAAATTTTAATTAAATTTAAAAATAAAACTAAATGAAAAATGAAATAAATTAAATTAAATTAAAAAACCAATCGATTATTAAACCCTAACTTTCTCTTCTCTCTCCCTATTCTCTCTTCATACGCCGCCGCCAAAACATCCAAACCGTCACCGGAAAGTCGATGGACGGCTGAGGCACAAACGAAAAGTCGCCCCAGCAGTCTCATCGCCACCGTCGACCTCTGCCTGAGCGCGAAGATGAATTCGCATTCACGCGGCTCTCTTTCTCTTCTCCATTTCTCTCTCCCAACAGTTTGTGGTTGTTTTTTGGGTGGTTTGTGTTTGTGTTTGTGTTTGGGGGTTTTCGGGTTTGATTGGTAGAGTAGAGTGTTTTTTTTAAGATGGGTTCTATTTCAAGTTCGAATTTTTTCTTCGATGGTGGTGGTGTTTGAGAGGTTGATGTTGGTGTGATTGTTAGAGAGAGAGAGAAGAGAAGGGATGCCAAACGCCGGTGTTTGAGAGGTTGATTGATGCGTTTGGTTGATGGGTTTCTAGGTTGTTAGCAGGCTTGATTGATGGGTTTCTAGGTTGTGTTTTAGTTAACTGCCGGCTTCGATTTGAACACGTTGAGAGGAGATCATCGTTGGTGGGAGGGTTAGGTGGTGATTGGATTTGGTGGTTAGGGTTTTTGCCAGTGATGGTGTGGGTACTGATTTCGGGTACTGATTTCGGGAGATTGATGGTGTGGGTGTTGATTTTAGAGATAGGATTTAGGGTTAGGGTTTTTTTAGGACTAGTTAGAGATGTTGGTGTGGTGTTATGAGTTTAGAGTTGTTGATGATGATGGTGTTATGTGTTCTGGGTTGGGTTTGAGTCTGATGTTGATGATGGTGTTTTCTGGGTTTGGTGGTTGTTGATGATGACTATTGAATTTGTGCTTATTTTTTTTTCCTGATTTCTTGTCAAAAAAAAAATATATATATATATGGAGATGATGGTGATTGTCAAATTTTTTTTTGGATAAACTGATGTTGTTGAATATTATTTTTTGTTTTATTTTTATTTTTATTTATTATTTCCATCTCTTTTTTATTTTTTATTTTTCAATTATTTTTTTATAAATTATTTTATTATTATTTTTTTAATGTTTGTTTTTTTTTTCAAATATCAGTTTTAAATACCGTCCCTATTATTGTTTACCAAGATTTTTATTATTGTTTTTAATTAGTTTATATAATTTTTAATTTTTAAAATCAGGGTTGTTAATATTTAATTAGTTTTATTTACTTTTTTCACTTTTTTAATTAATTTCAAAACTACCATTATGCCCTTTCATTAGACATGCTTCTAGAAACTTTGACTTGAATTACCGTCTTACCCTCGTTGACCTAACAGAATTCTAAGAAACCCTAACGGAATTGGACAATAGGGACTAAAATAGGGAGTAATTGAAACGATAGGGATGTGCATAGCCAAACTGGAACAACGAGGACCGAAATGGATAATATGGTAAACCATAGGGACTAAAATGATATTATCCCATGATATAATTATATAATAATTATAATTGACAAGATAGGATTGGTATGGTGCTAACGTCCCTCACACCCACAACACACCACACCACACCACACCACGAGGTTGTGGGTTCGAGTCTCTTCCCATTTTCCTAAAATACCCCAATTATTGTAATATTTAAAAAAATAATAATAATAATAACACTCGTTTATTTATTACAAGTGGGAGGGGGGCACGTGCCAAATTTGCCAAATTTATAGTATTGAACCTTAAATATAATTGCCAACAATACAATTATCAGTATACTATAGATATATATATGATATATGAGTACAATATTAATTATTAGTATACTATATGTATGATTACAATATTTCCTCATATGATTTCAATATTTCCCCATATGATTTCCTAATGGTACTTGGTTATAAACCATTTATGGATAAGTTCCCTTACCCAAATCCTCCACATTATAAACACAGTTTAAAAACAGATCTATCTAATCACAAATAAAAGTTCAAACTATATAGCTAACATTACAAGTAAATGCATATATTTAATTATTTTTGGAAAATCAGACATCCAAGCATACCTGTAGGCTGTGACATGGTTATATATATATATATATTGAAGAAAACCAAACAGTTACAGAGAAACATGACACTCAGCCGTAACACAAGAAGCAACACAAAGAGGAAACTCCTCCAACCAAAACATATCCTCCACACAAGAGAGGTTGTTTTTAGCTAACAAATGGGCTACCTGATTAGCCTTTCTAGGGATGAAACTAATAGAACCACAACGCGCCTGACTAAGTAACATTCTAATATCATAATTAACACTCCTTATTTCAGAGAACAGATGCTCCCTGCTATTAATCCACCCAACCACCACTTCTGCATCAGACTTAATCGTACACGGAAATAAGCCTGAATCAATCGCCAAATGAAAACTATGAAGAATTGCTACTGCTTCAGCCACTTGCGGAGAAAAAGTAGCATCGATCTTTTGTGAGCTACACGCCATAATGGAGTTAGGTATTTGGCAGGGGTGGGGATTGTTATTCGTGACTCTTTTGGAATATATCTATATGTGTGTGTGTGTGTATATATATATATGTCAATTTGCAAAGTTATACCTTGTGAATGATAAATCATAAGATATTTTAATAAGACTCAGACGAAATGGGGTTAAATTCAGGCTTCATGGACATAAATGTAAATTAGATTTGTAGTAGTTATGCAATCCAAAACATTGAGATTGCTTTATACGTACAATTAGGGTGTCGATATTGACACACATAAAACTTATTAGTATACACATATTTTATTAAAGAGAGCTTCTTTTAACAATCCAATTTTTTCTTTTTACACTTTTTTTTTAATGACACTTCGTTCTCAAATTTTAAAATTTAAAATTTTTTAAAAACACTTCTTTTTATTCCAAGATTATCCTTTTTATCTTTTGAGTTTTGACACTTCTATTCTAAAATAAAATAAAAAATTATCTCTCCTAAATCATTAAATTAAATATTACATATTAAATAATCTCTAATAAATTTTTACTTACAATATTAAACTCTATATTCTCCAATACATATCTCTAATTTTCTATCTCAATTATTTCTCAAACAAGACTAACAGTTAAGAAAAAAAAAAAAAAACTTACGAATAAGTTTGATTTTTAAGAACCATATATATGTATATATTAAAAAAAAAAAAAAAATTCAAAAAACAAGTACTTTTTTTTTAAATCGAAATATGAAAATGTTTTTTGTTAGAGCATCTCCAATGCAATACTAAGTGCTTGTTTGGTTGAGTTTTCTACTGCCTCAAAAGGTCTACCAACATCTATTTGAGTTTTTTAAAGTTGTTTGGTTGAGCTTTTGAGATTGTCTATTTTTAATTGAGTAGAGACTAGTAGAGTTTAAACCTCTATTAGGCTAAAGCTCATAAGAGATGCTTTTTCAAATAGATCTTTTTTTTAAAAAAAAAAAAAGTGTACTAACAAAACAATTATAATTTTTTTTTTCTAAAACTCTATTTATAATAGATCTACTACAAATAGATATTTTACCAATAGAGGTTTTTCAAAAGCTTAACCAAGCAAGCTCTAAATCATTGTGTCAATGCTATAATTTAACATAAAGTAAAAAAAAGCAAGCTCCAATGCAATGCTAAAACCTATGCCAAATTTGGCATTGGTACAGCAATAAATGTAGCCGTATTTGTTGATTTTTTAATTTTAAATAATAAATATTTAACAAATTTGGTAGGAAAAATTGAGATTGAAACAATTCTAACAAAATATCCATTGCATTCAGTATTTGTTGATTTTTATAATTTTAAATAATTAAAAAATAAAAAATAGCATACCAAATAGAATTTTTCATTGGAGTACAATGCTAAAATGATGTGCCAAATATAACATTTCACTATATTTTGTGTCAAATATAACATTTCACTATATTTTGTGCCAAATTTAGCATTGGTATTGGTATATGCATTGGAGATGGTCTTACCTTTGTAGGTATGTCGTAGAAATTTTGAATTTAATCGAATCTAATTGCAACAAATCATGTTTTTATATATCTTTTTTTTTTTTTTTTTTTTTTTTTGAAAATGCAATTTTATTGATATAAACCACAATGGCAGAGCCATGTCCAACAAAAACCTGACAAGCATCAACAAATCACCACCATATCAAAAAGAGTACAAAGCCACAAGACAGGGCAGTGGACAGAATCCATGCAAACACTAAACCATCCAATTACAGGGGAAACATGAATTTGAAAAACAGACAAAATCGAGACCCTCCAAGAACTTCAGCTACCCCATTCTATCCTCTCTCCACCTAAATCAACACCTTCTTTGGCCAATGTATCAGCAAGTGCATTGGCACCTCTCGGCGTATACTTAATTGTCATCGATTTCCTATGCATCATAGCTTGTCTAATATCATATATCAACTTCACATAACTTAGATTGCCAAAACCTTCATCGTTTATCCATGACACAACCCTCTTCGAATCACTCAAAATTAAAATTTCTCTGTCTGCATAATTCTGACAAGAATAGATTAAGCTTACAGCTCTTTGAATGGCAGTAATCTCAGCAAATATTGAATCAGCTATTCCAATCGAAACTGAAAATAAACACAGTGTCCTTCCGCTTGTGTCTCTGAGAACTCCACCTATTCCCGCTGACCCCGGATTTCCCCTTGCTGACCCATCAACATTGAAGAATAACTCATTATTTACTGGCGGAATCCAAAACCTAGGCTGAACTACCTTGACAGGTTTTTTATCAACATATCTACCTTCAATATCCAACAATAAAACAGTTATATCTTCTTTAGAGCCAGCGCCAAAATTTTTGAACCACCATACTACCCTAAACTTAACCGAGTCTAGAGCCATTTGAACACAGATTGCTTTCCTGTTAAACACCAAGTTATTTCTTGCTTCCCAAATTGTCCATATGACAGCATAAAACAGCAAATTCCACACCCTTAACTTAGACTTCGAAGAGCAAAATCCTTCCCAGCCTTCCATCCACTTAGCAACCGAAGAACTGCAACAAGAGGAAATGTCCCACCAACCCATTGCTTTCTTCCAAATAACCCACGACCATTCACAATGCAAGAAAAGATGATCAATTGCTTCAGAAAATTTTCCACACAGAGGACAGTCAAGAGAAGACAAGCTAGACATTCCGAATTTACTAAGTACCTCCCTTACTAACACCCTACCTTTAAGTAATTGCCACAGTAAAATTTCAACTTTCGGTGGACAAATACCTTGCCACAAGAATGGACAAACATCCGTGCTACTTTGTTCATCTATTCTTTCCAAACTTCTTCTAAAAGATCCTACCGAAAAACACCCGTTAGGACTTAACATCCATGTCAACCTATCCGGAATATCTCTACTTATACGTATTGTTTCAATAGCAGCCACAAAACATCTCCATTGAGCAATTTCCCAATCGAATAGGGGCCTTCTCAATCTCACATCCCATATCCACTTGTTATTTTCAAATCTACCGAAATCCCTTACCTTTCCTTCTTTGTTGGAGGCCAAGGCATAGATTCTTGGGAAAGCGATATTCAAGGAAATAGAATCCCACTTTAATTCTTTCCAAAACCTTACCTTATCACCCGACCCAACCACCACTTGAAAGCCATCTTTAATTGTCTTGAATGATCGATGCCTCTCCTCAAACAAACTGTTAATTGTTTTAACAAAATGTGACGGCGATTTCAGCTGTAGACCATCCCAAACTAAGCCATCAATCTTCAAACCATATTTGGAACACAATACTTTCTTCCACAACTACAATGATCCCTTCCGAACCTCCAAACCCATTTAGCCATCAAACTAACCCCCTTGTCCCTAAGTCTTCCAATCCCTAATCCACCCAATTTCTTACTTTTACAAACTGTAACCCAATCCACCGCATGAACCTTTCGTTTCGCCGCACCATCATTCCAAAAGAACTCCCTCTGAAGCTTTTCTATTTTCTTCGCCACACCAACCGGTAAACCAAAGACAGACATGAAAAAAAACTGGAAGACTAGAAAGGACGGCTTTTATGAGAACAAGCCTCCCCCCTTTAGAAATAAAGCCTCTACTCCATGGGGCTAATCTTTCCTTTACCTTATTGATTATCGGGCTCCAGAAAGCTTCACGTTTAGGATTCCCACCTAGTGGAAGTCCTAGATAAGTAATAGGAAGGGAGGAAGAAACACACCTAAAAGTATTTGCCCAAAAGACCACCTCCGGATTTTTCTTCCCAACCTTCACCAAAACAGTTTTATGAAAATTAATCTTGAGTCCCGAAATTAGTTCAAAACACCTTAATATCCTTTTGGCATTTAAGAGATGCTCCAAACTTGGATCTAAGAACAACATAGTATCGTCAGCGAACTGCAAATGTGTAATATGGATTTCATCATTGTTAAAACCGATCCCCTTGATCAATCCGCAATCTGTAGCTCTATCAAATAATTTACTCAATACTTCTACTACTATGTTAAACAAAAATGGGGACAACGGATCCCCCTGGCGCAAACCCTTTTCCATCCGAAATTCCTTGGTTGGACTCCCATTAACCAGAACTGACATCGAGACTGTAGAAATACAACCCCTTATCCATTCTATCCACCTGACCCCAAACCCCATCAAAGATAGTACCTGGATTAGGAAATCATGATCCACACTATCGTATGCCTTCTCAAAATCAAGCTTCACTAAAAGTCCCCATTTTCCATCCTTCCTCCATGCATGAATAATCTCTTCAGCTATCACGAAGCTATCAATCATTTGTCTACCCTTGACAAATGCCATTTGGTTCGGGCTAATGATCGAATCCATCACTTTCTTTAATCTGTTGGCCAAAACCTTAGCAAGAATTTTGTAAATAGCTCCTACCAAACTTATAGGCCTATAATCCTTCAAAGAGATCGGATTTCTAATTTTAGGAATTAGTGCCACAAATGTATTGTTCAAATGTTTAACTCCTGAGCTGTCCCTATGAAATTCTCCCATAAAATTCATCACATCATCCTTTATTGCCTCCCAATTGGTTTTAATAAAGTTCAAATTGAACCCATCCGGACCTGGTGCTTTGTTTCCATCGCACTCACTAATTGCTTGCCACACTTCCTCCAATGAGAAGACTGATTCCAACAAACTACTGTCCTCTGCTGAAATCTTTTTAAGTGGGAAATCAGGTAGGCTAGGCTTGCTCTTTTCCTTCTTCAAAAAATGTTCCTTGAAAAACTCAAAAACCCCTTCTCTTACTTGACTTGGACCAACACATATCCTACCGTTAATATTCATGTTACCAATTACGTTGGCCTTTCTCCTCAAATTGGCCATCAAGTGAAAAAATCGTGTGTTCATATCCCCCTCCTTCAACCATCTTACCCGAGAACATTGTCTCCACCTTTGTTCCTCCTGACGAATAGTCTTCCACAACTTTACAAGGAAATTTTTACGTTCTTCCCTCAAAGTTGTTGTCCAACCAGATCCAACTGCCTTCTTTTCTATGTCATTTAATTTCTCTTCTAGTTGCTTGGACTATACACCAGATTTTTTGTCTTCTCTTGCTCTCTGCCTCAACACCTGTTTCACAGCTCTAGCCTTCCTACTTAAGGTAACACTACTTGACATTCCACCCGGTTTCCTCTTCCAAGTTTCCTTTGCTTCACTCATTAACTTCTTATCCTCCAGCCATTCGTTCCGAAACCTAAACGGTTTGGGACCCCAATCAATTAAATCAGTCACTCTCAACATGACCGGAATGTGATCCGACAAACTTCTTCCCAAGCCTTGTTGAAAAAGAGAAGGGAACCAAGCTAGAAATTGAGGATTACAAAGGAATCTATCCAATCTAGCCCACGATCCTATTTCCCTATTATTTGTCCATGTAAAAGACATTCCCTGTAAAGGTATATCTACCACCATTGCCACATCCACGAAAGATCTGAAATTTCTCATAGACCTCATATTATAGGAACAACCAATTCTCTCACTGCAATCCAATACTGTATTGAAATCCCCTCATATGACCCAAGTACCTGGAAGAGTAACTTGAGCATTTAGAATAAATTTCCATAACTCCACCCTGCCCTCTTCATGGTTAGCTGCATAGACATTACAAAAAATGACTTCTTTGCTAGATTTGATGATCACGCCTGAAACTATAATACACCGGTCATTCGAAATACAGTCCTTTACCGTAAACTTTTCATCGTCCCATAGTGTAATTAAGCCCCCAGCTGATCCATTAGCATCCACACCGATTCCCTTTGTTAGAATTGAACCCCCTAATGATTTCACAATCCTTGAATCAAAATAATTCAACTTGGTTTCCTGTACAAAAAACAAAAAAGGCTTATGTTCTTGCACCAAATTCCTTATAGCTCGTCTTTTCTCCATCCTTCCTAGGCCTCTTATATTCCAAGATAAAATAATCATCAAAAAACAAGAGTCCTCTCCAAACATCAATTCATCCAGAAGTCAACGATTCAGAAATCTCACCTCATCCTCATTTTCTATACGCATAATCTCTTCCAAAACCGAGTCCACCACTCCATCAAAATAGAACCCAATAGCCTTTCCCACCTCAATTACCTTTGCCACCTCTTCACTTAAACTCCACGTAACCATCTTTTTGTCCTTCACACCCAATTGTTTATTTTCACCATTACAACTGACCGTATTGCCAATGATGGCACCTACTTGCACCCCTTCTTCAATAACTTTGGTCACTTCCTCCACCAAGTTCCATCTCTTTTTTGTCACGGCTTCATTCCGACCCAGCCCTTCTTCCCTCTGCTCTCTGCCTCTATCCTTGCGAGTTACCATACCATGACTTTTGCTCAACTTAACAACACTCCTCATAGTTTTCTTTCTTTTTCCGTTAACAACTTGCTCATCGGGAACCTATGACTCAGAATCCTGTGTTTCTTTGGTAGCAGAAACGTGAGAAATAGAATTCCCAGGCGATGGAGAACTTGTTTTATCCTCCAAGTCTTTAAATTTGTTTTCCTGAATCTGTTCAATTTGGGCCACATTAATAGAGCTGCAGCCTTCACCTAATTTAGTGTTTAATGGGCCCAGATTAATAAGCCCATTGCCCAGGTCAATGACAATGTTTCCACCTTTGCAATGGCCCAATCCATCAGTAACAGTGTCCCCCCTAAATTTTTGACCGTTCCCTAAACACCCCCATTCACTATCTTCAGATGAAGTCGACCAACGGTCATCACCCTTCTCTCTCAATGCCAACGCCCCATTTGATACAGATGGCCTTCCTTCTTTCTGATTGGTTTTCCTATGGCTCCTATTTAAAACTTTTTCTTTTCCTTTATTACTCCTACCAGATCCATTCATAGCAGTACCCTTCCCAAGACCTTTGTCCTCTGATGCTTCCACTTCTCCATTGCCATTCCAAGACTTGCAATGATTAAATCTAATCTTCTGACCTATCAAATGATTAGACTTACTCTGATTGGGTGACATTACTGCCGCTTCTTCTTCTACCTTCTTCTTCAAACTTCTTTCCATCCCTGAATCATCTTCATCATTGTCCCAATCTAGTCCTAACCATTCCAGAATATATGAATAACTAATCGGGTTTGTGTCCTCTAATACTTGTACTGCAAAGGATCTTTTTCCCGTTACAACCTTGATCACCTTTGGACATGCATGATTAAAAGGAATCAACAGCAGAACTTTCCCAACTGCAAGATTTTCCCTATTAACTGTTTCCTCATCAATCAATAGCGGTTCTCCCACTACCCATCCCAATCTTTTGAAAAAATCCACTCCCCAACAATCTAAAGGAACCCCACGGAATTCAACCCAATTCATCCTACATTGTGGAGTAATGGCCGACGACCAAGCACCAACCAAGGAAAAGAACTCAGCCCATAACCCTTTGTCACTAATAAAATTATCTCTATCTTTTCTTAATTGAAATAGCCATAAAACATTCTTATCTCCAAGGTAATAAATATTGAACATAATACCTCTATTAAGCATACCTTTCACCATGCAAGATATGTCACAGAAGACTTTAAGAACCCCCACTGCACTACACTCCAGCCACCTATCATCATTTTGTTTAACATTCCAGTTCATCACTTCTTCTTTCCACTCAACTTTGTGAACCTTTGAATCCTCCACCTTCTGCTTTTCCTTTAACACATTTGCAAACGATTGGCCCACCTTGTCCCCAAGGAATTCACTTCTTGATTCTGGAATGACCTCCTTGCTTCTTTGAGAACCACCATAAAACTGAGAAACCTGAGGCTTAAACACATAACTACCCCTGCTTTTTCTACTATTCCAGTCCGATTTAGCAACCTTTGTCTGAATGGGCCACCCAAATATAAACATACCATTTGATTTTTTAGCCACCCTTTCAGCCTCTTCCATCGTTGCAAAGCGAACGAAGGCATAACAACTCCTTCTATAACTCTTTTTGGGTGATAAATGTATATCTCTAACCAGCCCAAAAGTTTTTGAAAATTCCCCATAGTCCTTTTAAATCAACTTCCGGGTTCAAGTTGTCCACAAAAATGGACACTAGATTTCTCCTAAAATCTGATCTTTCATAATCTCCATGAAAGAATCTCCTACCAGAATCCCTCACACCACTATATCTTTTTTTTTTTTTGAAAATTGACTTTTTAATATATATATATATATATTACTGTTAGTAAAAAACCAAAATATTCATAAGTTTTTTTTTTTCCTTACTATTAATCAATCAAGAAAGTATGGGAAAAATAGAGAGAGAGAGAGAGAGAGAGAGTAATTAGGAGAGAGTATTTAATATGATAATAATAGATTTAGGAAAGAGAGTTTAATACATAATATTTAATCAATACTCAATATCTAATTTAATGATTTAGGAGAAAGAATTTATTTTTCTTTTTTTAATAATTTAATTAGTTTTGAATGTCTTTAGAATTTTTTTTTTTTTTTGTCTTGTTCAATAATTTTAATTCAGATTAAAATTGTCATTAATAGAAAAATTAAATTGGAGTGTAAATAGATAATTTGTGGATTGTAAGGAGAAGCTCTTTTTATTAAAAAATTTAATTACAAAAATATCTCAAAAGAAATTTACCAATAAGGACAAATTACTTTAATTAAAAATAATCAAAATACTATATACACTCATTAATTATACTCATATCTTCAACTATATTTTTTATTAAAAAAACTTACCTTATAAAAAGTAAAAAACTTATGATAAACCCTAATTTTTATGACAAACCTTAACTAAACTCTGATTTTATTTCAAGTATCAAATTTTCTCATCATCACATGATTATTATATTATTTTTGTCTTTCTTTTATGTATAGTTATGAACTCTATTAATAAACATTTTTTTTTTTTAAGATAACCGTAGATATCAATTTTTTATTTTTTTTTATTTTTAAAGATAGCTTATAAATAAGAGAATTTCAGATTGAAAATCTCTTGACTCCATATATGGTTCCACATATTCCCTTTTATAAGGCTCCTACATTCGAGGTATTTCCAAAAGTAAATTGAACAATCATTAAAAGAGGATTTGATTCCAAAAATAATATGATTTTTATTTATAAATTGGGTGTGATAATAATTAAGAGTGTTTATAAGTAATATGTATTAAAATGAATATATTTATTTCGATGAGTGTACTATTGGCATTCGGATGGTTGCTTATAGTAATATTTATTTTTAAAATTTTAAACATGGGTCTACTTATAAAAATGGGCATACTTAGAGGCAGGCCCCACCTCAAATTTAAAAAAAAAAATTGAATTTGTTTATATATATATAGTAATAATACGCACACAATGCAATACATAACTTGTTAGCACAGGTGGTAGGATTACTTTTTTTTTTTTTTTTTGGTTTACACCATCCGGTTTCGAAGTGGGGCGGATCCACCATACGGTGCAATCAGCCCAGACCACACCCCGACTAATCCGGACTCGCATCGGGTCGGCCCACTAAGGAGTAAAGTGCTCCCAATATGTGTAGCTCCGTTCACAAGGGGAGTTGAACCCACGACCTTGCTTAAGGGATAAGAGCGCTGAACCACTCACACCAATCAATAGCAATATAGCAATGGTGATGTTAGTTCAAGTCCCACCATTTCCATTTAGCTTAATTTTAACAATTTTTTATATCTTTTTTTTTTTTTTTTTTTTTTTTTTTTACAATCTTTTCCGATTTATTTCTCAAATTTTCATCTTTTTCTAAAATAAAATAATTCACTTTCTCTTTTCCAACCTCTTAACTACCTTCAATTTATGGTTATTTAATTTAATTTTATATTATATTAAATTATATATTATTATTTCAAAATTTTATTATTTCTAATAGTTTTAGTTTGACATACCTAATACATTCCATTAATAAACCCTAAAATCTCAAATTTTAATTTATTGTATTAATATAGTTCATCTATTATTATGAATCATTTTATTTTTTTATCCTTAGTATTTCTCTTTATTTTACACTATGTTTGGTTTGATGGAAAGGAAAGGAAATGAAAGAAAATGATAGTGAGGAAAGGAAAGGAAAGAAAAGGAGAGGATAGTGGTTTTAATGATTGTTGTTTGGATGGTTATGGGTAGGGTTGCACATTGGGGAAATGGGGATGGATATAGGTCCCCCCATCCCCATCCCCAGTTCTCAAACCCTTCCCCATCCCTCCTCATTTCCCCATTTGGGAAAAATGGGGATGGGGGAGTTTTGGGGGGAGGTCCCCCCCCCCCCCCCCCGATCACCATCCCCATTTCCCTATTTTTCCCGTTTTTCCCCGTTTACCCCATTTCCTCATTTCTCCATTTGGCTGAAAATTACAAATTAAATTAAAAAAAAAAAATATTCTATTACAAATGCAAAATAAAATACATTACAAAATAATATTATATATATATATACATTACAAAATAATGTTATATATATACATTACAAAATAATGTCAAAGAAAATACATTACAAAAAATATATAAATATATATATAATTATTTTTATAATATTGTGGTGGGGATGGGGGTACCCATCCCCATTTCACTATATTAGTGGGGGAAATGGGGAAATGGGGATGGGGGTAGGTCTCCCCATCCCCATCCCCATCCCCATTTCAATTTGGGAATGATTTTGATCCCCATCGCCGCCCCCCCGCACCACCCCCCCCCCCCCCCCCCCCCCCCATTTTTCCCCAAAAAAATTCCCCCAAATGGGAATGGGGAAGGGGAAGCAGGGAAACGGGGATCCGGGGGAAAATGTGCAACCCTAGTTATGGGTGGAAAGGAAAGGAAATTATAGTGGTTTTATTTTATTTACGAAAATACCCTTCTTTTAACAATATGAATACAAACAATATATAAGGTTATTTTTGGGATTTTTAAAAAATTATTAATGGTGGATTCCTTTCCTTTCCTTTCCCTCCATTTCCTCCCAAATTTGGATGGAAACCAAAGTGTTTAAAATAGAAAGAAATTGTTCCACTCATTTCCTTCAATTTCCCTCCATTTCATTTCCTTTCCCTCTCATTTAACCATCCAAACAAGAAATTAGAAATTCCCCCAAATCCTTTCCTTTCCTTTCACTCCAATTCCTTCAACCCAAACGTAGTGTTAGAGTTTTAATTTATTTACAATCAATAAATCAATAATTTACTAATAATTAGAAAAATAAAAATTTCAAAAACATGTCTAGTAATATTTAGTAATCAATTATTTTGTATAAATTTAAAGTGAATTCATAATAAATACAAAACAAAATTTCTTATTATAAAATTAGATTGTAATTTTTGTTGTTTTTGTTGTTATTATTTATTTATTAATATTGTGTTTCTTGTTTTTATTTCTTTTTAAATATAAGAGTATTTAGTTCTTCTTAAGTAAGTGTTCTTTTGTTTTATTTTATACCCTAAACTTTATTATACCATCAATTTTTCTTTATATAAAAAACTCAATTTTGTTTAATAAAAAAAACCTTATTTTATTTGGATCTTAAATTTTCAATATTTTTTATATAATTGTTATTTTATTCGAGTGCCCTACCTGGTTGAAATTTCTGGGTCCGCCACTGGGTATACTAATAAGTTTTATGGATGTCAATATCCGTACCCGTACAATTATCTAACTATTAGAAAAGTGGTTCTCTACCGTTTAAAATAAATATTTTTAGCATTATTGAACTTTTATCCATTTGTTTTGTTTTATAGAACTACAATGCAAAACTGTCAGATTTTCGAATGGTTCCATTTGTGCCTTCTAGTTCTAGCAATGAGGAACTTACTTACTAAGCCGACAATGATCCCTTCCTCACATTTTCTCTACGACAATCATTCAATCCGCATCGAGTCAACCACCCATCGAGACATCAATATTTGGGTTCTAAATTTGGATTTAAAAGAGGCGCAAAATACCCAATAGCAGCCCAACACGTGACCCATGCTATACTAATCGAACCCGATGGGCTTGGGCCTCACATTGGGTGGATGGTCACAGCCTGCAATTATGGGTGACGTGCCCAGCCAAATCACAAAGTTGTTTCTGACATGGTTGAGCATTTCAGGAAGAACCGATCCAAATTAAAACATGCCAGAAAATGTTCAATAAAAGCCCAATAAGCAGTTAAGGCCCAACTATACCCTCCTATAAAATGCCCATTTGTTATTTGTTGGTCTTTCTTTATTCTTCTATCTTCATTTGTTCTCTCTCTGTCTCTAAATTCAATTCAATGACAGCACTTTCCAAACATTAAAAGAAATGAAACATAGATATGATTTTATCAAGGTCCTAAACAAAAATTAAAATAAAGTATATCGCACTTAATAACTACTATATATATATGCCTACACAGATATGGAAAAACTAAAATGGACTCGAGACCAACTTCAATGGGTCTCCATTTTATCAAAATGGAGATCCAAACCACTTCAATGGTCCTCCAAATCATGCCAAACGAGGAGGATAAATATAGAGATTAAGTTTTCATCTCCATATTTGGAGATCCAAATCCCCAATCTCTATTTGACTATTTGCCTTTTATAATCCCACTTTACCCTCATATTCTTTCTTAAATTCCTCTTATATCCTTTTCCACTTTTTAAAATAAACTCAATTAATTTATTATAACTCTTTATTCACAAATCTAATTACTATAAAAATAATACCATTATAAATATTTTATTGAGATTTTTCATCCGAGTATAATATTGACTATATTTTAATAATTTTTAATTTTTATTTATTTATTACACCTTCTATTTTAGTTAATGAACTAAAAGTATTTTAATTCAAAAGAAATGTTTTCAAATCATCACTTTAATCAATGTTTTCAAATCATCAATAACATTAACATCTTCAAATTAAAATATTATAACGGAAAAATAACAACAACAAAAAAAGTACACTGAAAATTAAAATAAAATCAATACAAATAATATTGAAATTTAAAAGTTAACTCTAGTACTATGATAAGTTATTTCCCCTCCAACCATATCAATTTGGAAACGGACCAAAACTACTAAAATTACCCAACGACTCACCAGACGACCCACCTTGAAATTGCTTGAAACTATTAAAATTGAAGTAATTTTTTGGATCTCCAATATTCACGTTCAGTTAGATGAAAATTGTACTATCTAAAATTTAGGTGTAGCAAATTAGGTAAGAAATTGGATAAAAGAATATAAATGTTTAAAAAAAAAATTATCGACATCATTATATGTAAAAATAGGTATGTGTAACTAATTATAAAAAAACATTAGAAAGTTTTAGGTGTAATAAGTGTGAGTAAATTATTATCTAAAGTAATTAAGAGAAAATAATTTTATTAAAGAAAGTTTAAGATATTATTTATAAAGTAAAATAATAATATTTTATTATTTGGATATTGTAAAATGGTGAATGATTGATGTAGTAAATTTATAGAGATGAAATATTCCATTTTCAGTCTCCAAAATAGAGAAATTTTTGGAGAACAATTGAAAATTTTAGGCCATCTCCAACCAATTTTCAAAATGAAGACCCCAAAATGAAGATTGGTTTTGGTTCTTCAAAATTGAAGATCCAATTTTGGATCACTATTCCATTAAAAATGATATTATTTTTTCTTCCCATCTCCTTTTTTCACATTTTTAATTAAACTCAATTAACTATATATAATTTTTAATTTATAAATGTTATCAGTATAAAAATTATATCATTAGAAATATTTTGTTATGATCTTTCAACCGGGTATAATATTGACTATATTTTAATTATTTTTTAATTTTAAATATTTTATTAATGAACTAATTTTAGAAAATTAGAAAATTTTATATGAAATAAAAGTGAGTAAATTATTAACTAATATGATAATGTAGAGAAAACAATTTTATTAAAGAAACTTTGAAATATTATTTATAAAATAAAATAATAATATTTCATTATTTGGAGATTGTAAAACGAAGAATGGTTGGAGTAGTAAAATTACGGAGATAGGATATTCTAGGAATATTTCATTTTTAGTCTTCAAATTAGAGAAAAATTTGAAGACTGGTTGGAGATGACCTCATCGCCATTGGGTCTCTATTTTGTCAAAATAGAGATCCCTCTCACTCCAATAGTTCTCTAAATCATGCCAAACGAGGAGAATCAAAATAGAGACCAAGTTTTGATCTCTATATTTGGAGATCCAAATCCTCCATCTCTATTTCACTATTTACTTTTTATAATCTCATTTTACCCTCTTAATCTTTCTTAAATTAGTCTCTTATATCATTTTTACATTTTAACTAAAATCAATTAATTAATTTATTATAACTCTTTATTCATAAATCTAATTACCATAAAAATTATACCATTAGAAATATTTTGTAGAAATCTTTCAATCGAATATAATGTTGACTATATTTTAATAATATTTAAATTTTTATTTATTACTCCTTTTATTAATCAATAAACTAATAAGTATTTTCATCTAAAACAATTGTTTTCAAATCATCAAGTTGTATATGTAATTAACCTATATCAAAATAATTAACTATACATAATTCAGTAAAACAAAATAATAACATTAACTTCTTCAAATTAAAATATTAAAAATGGAAAAATAACAACAACAAAAAAAAAAGTACATTGAAAATTAAAATAAAACCAATAAAAAATCCTGAACCCGACCCAAACAAAATTATTTACCACCAAACTAGCTATTGAAGACTGGGGTCGAGGTCGGGGAATTTTCAGGGTAGGAGAGGTGGCCCCCAAACCCGCTCGCCCTCCCCAAGTTTGTATAATAACTAGGTTTTTATTTTTTATTTATTTTTTTATTTTTTTTATTTTTTTGGTTTTAACTTAAACAAAAATTGGATTAAATTAGATAACAAAATTCATAATGATTTTTTTTTAAAATCTTAATATTACCAATTAAAATAATATATCTCAATTTTTTTTTATTAAATATAAAATGGGTTCGGGTGGGGACAACAAATCCCTACCCCGCCTCGTTTTAGAAACACGGAATATGATTTGATCCCAAACCCACCTTGACCCCATTTATTTTGGTAAAATACCCTTCATATGTGACGGGGTGGGGTGGGTCATCGTGGGTTCAGGTTTTTTTTTTTTTTTTTTTTTGACATCCCTAGGTGTGACTAATTATAAAAAAGATTAGAAAATTTTAGATTAAATAAAAGTGAGTAAATTATTATCTAAAATAATTAAGAGAAAACAATTTTATTAAAGAAAGTTTGAAATATTATTTATAAACTAAAATAATAACATTTTATTATTTGGATATTATAAAATGGAGAATGGTTGGAATAGTAAATTTATGGAGATGTAATATTCCATTTTTAGTTTTGATCGATGGAATATTCCTGGAACACTCTTGTCTTGATAGGCCCTACAATTGTAAACATATAATGGAGATTAGGGGTGCGTACTATAACGTTTTTCAAAGCTGTTTTTGTTTTTGTTTTTGTTTTTTTGAAAATAAAAATGAAAATGAAAATGAAAACAATGTTTTTTGTTTCAGTTTCAAAATCCAAAACTGAAACAAAAAACGCGTCTGGTAGCATATCCTGAAAGCTGTGTTCCGAATATAAAAATGTAAAAAACGTGTCTGGTTGGTTATCCAAAATATATCAAAAAGTAAATGGTTGGCTTTTTTTTTTTTTTTTTTTAATTTTTTAATTTTTTTTTGGTAAATATTTGCAATGCCCAGAACCAGGTCGGCGCCGCTGCAGCTCAGCCAGGTCGATGGTGTCGGTGAGGTCGTCGGGATGTGCAACGGCTAGGGCTGGTAGCGGAAAGGGCCGGCGGTGGCTGGATCAATGGAAGGAAGAAGAAAGAGCAGTAGGGGAAGAAGAAGTTGATGGCGGCGTGGGCGGCTGATTCTGGTGTCGGTTTGTAGCGATGCTACCTGGGTTTTGTAGATCTGCCTTTGAGGATTCAATCTATGGTGGTTTCGGCTCTTGCTTGTTACGGAAACAGGTTTGAACGAGAAGAAGATGAAGATGAAGATTCTGGCGATTGAAAAGGAAGAAAAAAAAAAGAGAAGTATGGGAAGAAGATTCCGACGATCGGAAAAGAAGAAGAAGAAGAAGAAGAAGAAAAAGAAAAAGAAGAACAGTGATGGAGTCATGGAGACTAGAGATCGAGCAAGAAGAAAAAAACAGGAAAAAAAAAGAAAAAAAAATGTGAGTTTTTATTTAGAGTGAAAAACAAAATGAAAAAGATCAAAAAGTTGTTTTGGAAATTTTTCACTTTTAACACTAATGTTGTTTTTGTTTTTGTTTTTGTTTTTGTTTTGAAAATAAAATGAAAAACGGTAACGAATGCGTATTCCAAATAATTTTCGAAAAATGAAAATAAAAATGGGTCTGAAAAACGATACATTACAGCCCCTAGGTCTCTAAGGCCAAAATCGAAGCTTAAGTGAACGGTTGTACTAAGGCAATAAAAATTGGAATTGTATTATGATCGAAGGACCATGAAGCATTCCAATTGAGTAATGAAAGGATTTGCTATGTTTTGGGTCAATTTATAAATATTCTTGATTGGTTTCTATGTATGAGGTGTGTTGAGCCCGATCTATTAATGATGATGGGTTTCTGGGTTCAATCATGGATGGGCCTGCATATATTGAAAAGAGCAACTCTGCTCCATCTATGAATTTTTGTATAGGGAGCCGATATTGACACCCATAAAACTTATTAGTACACCCATATTTTATTAAAAATTTTAATTACAAAAATATCCCCATAGAAATTTACCAATAAGGACGAGTTACTTTAATTAAAAATAAACCAAATACTATATACACTCATTAATTACATCTATATCTTCAACTATATTTCTTGATTAAAAAAAACTTACCTTTCAAAAAAAAAAAAAAAAAACTTATGATAAACCCTAATTAAACTCTAATTTTATTTCAAGTATCAAATTTTCTCATCATCACATGATTATCATATTGTTTTTGTGTCTATTTTATGTATAGTTATAAATTCTATCAAAAAAACAACATTTTTTTTTTTTTTAACTATAGCTATAAATATCAACATTTTTAATTTTATTTTATTTTTTTTAAGATAGTCATAGATGTCAATAAGATTTTTATTTTTTTATTATTTTTTTTAAAGATAGCTGACTAGCTGTATAAATAAGAGAACTCCAAATTGAAAATCTTATTCCCTTTTATAAGTCTTCTACATTTGAGATATTTCCAAAAATAAATTGGACCATCATTAAAAAAAGATTTGATTTCAAAAATAATTTGATTTTTCTTATAAATTGGGTGTGATAATAATTTAAGAGTGTTTATAAATAATATGTATTAAAAAGAATATATTTATTTCAATGAGGGTACTATTGGCATTAGGATGAGTGTTATAGTAATATTTAATTTTTAAATTTTAGACATGGATGTACTTATAAAAATGGATGTACTAATAAGTTTTATGGGTGTCAACATCCGTACCCTTTTGTATATCTAGTGAACTCGCAAATATAATAAAAACCCAATTCACTTTAAATAATAAAATTAGAGTGGTAATAATGACACTCCTCAAAAACTATATCTGCATCCCTTTCGTATTCACATCTAACAAAATTTTAAAAAAATCTCTAATTTGTAAATAAACCCCACTTAATATCAAAAATATCCTTTTAAAAAAAAAAAATTATATTGTATTATATTTTTGTAAGTACACACCACCTATGACTATTATTATGTTATTTAATCAACTTTATTATTATTTCAAATTTTGTTGTTACCTTTAATTCTCTTGCTGTTATTTCTCTTTCCTATTTCTTTTATCTTCTTGGTTTTTTCAAAATCAAACTCTATTTTTTTGTTAAAAATCCATTGTAAGATATATTTTTTTTATTGGAGAACCACTTTCTGTTTGAGAGAGTTGTAGGGATGCAAGATTTGTATTATGTCCCAAGTGATGTGGAAGTAGATATGTGTTAAATAATATTTCAAATATATATATATATAGGAGTTTGATTAAATTGAAGAACATATAATATTTTTTTGACAAGAAAAAACATATAATATTGATAAATCAATATAAAAATCTCAAGTGTGTTTAAAATAAATAAAAACATAGATACTTTAAAAGTCTGTTTATATACATAATGATTTTGTTCTTCTAATAAAAATTAATTTAAAATTTTACTTTTTTCACAACCAATTTTGTCTCATGATTTTGATTCATTTTCCATACTTAATAATCAATTTGTATTTCCTTAAAAAGAGATTGAAAAAATATATTTAAAAGAGAATATAGGGTTTATTATAATGAAAAGAGTTTTTATAATATATGTTAATATCAAACCCTCAATAGGAAAATAAAATTACAAAAGATTAAAATAGGAAACTAATTAATAATTATTGGTGGGTGTACTAACAAACAATTAGTTATCTTAGTAATTTTACTCAAGGGTATTATTGGATTTTTAAAAACATACTAATTTAGGGTATACATACGGTTTTTAAGGGTATAAATATCGTCACTCTAAAATTTTGTTAATATGGGTCGAGCCCAGGACCAACCCATTGGCCCTAGCGATGTTGAAATGTATTGTATTCATAATTCATTTTCTTTTAAAATATCCTTATTTAGTAAACTATATATGTAAACGTGTGATGTCTAGCCGTCTAGGCATCTAGCATTAATCATAGTTATACATCATATACAATGATAGAGCTTCGTACTATATGGTATGTTGGTAAATCATTTGTGAAAATAGTAATAAACTAAACATTGTTATAATAATAATAAAAAAATATTAATTCAGATATTGTCAAATATATATATATTAATTCATAATTACAAAACTAATAACAAAAGATATAAATAAGAAGTAATTATTGGGAACTCATTTGAGGTTTGCTAGTCAACACTCAAAAATAACTTTATCAACAATTGACACTCACCTCCCCTATTATTAAAGTTTAGCCAAATTTGACTGTTAACTTTGGGACTTCAATGGGTTTTTTTGTCTTTTGACCTTATAAAATAAAAATAAAAATAAAAATACAAAACAAAATCAATTAAAAAAAAATGGATCTCACGGTAGAGATCAAAAGAAATTAAAAGCAAAAACAAACAAAATTTTGAAAAAAAAATTTTAAAAAAAAAATAAATTAAGTGGGGTGTATTGGTTTAAGATTTTATTTGACAATTTTGGGAAGGAAAAGTCTTGTGGTATTAGATTTAGACTTTTTAATAAGTTAGATAAGTCTGGTGGTATTTAATCAAGACTTTCAAGATTTTTTTAAAAAGTCCATATTGTCTTGTGGTATTGGATCCAGACTTTTAAGAGGCAGTAAATTGTCTGCTGGTATTGGAATGAGATCAAAATTTTTAGGATTTCATGATAAAATGGATTTTTCAGACTTTACAGTAATATGTATAAATAGCTTGACCTATAAATTGTCTTTCCATCTCCCACTATACTTTCCAAACTTTTTTTAGTGTCTCTCAACATCAGCTTAATCTTCCCAAATCTTTGTCATCTCCGCCCTCGTCATCAGCTTCTCAAATCTTCGCCATCTTCCCAAATCTTCCAAAAGCTTCTCTTCCCAGACTTAGTGGATTTTGTTGGATGTTGGAGGGATTTGGGTTTATGAAGACTGAAGATTGATGAAGATGGGTTTGTGAAGATTGATTGTTCTGGGTTTGTGATGGTTGATTGATTTTTGTAAAAAAATGTAAAAAAAAGAAAAGAAAAGAAAAGGTGATGGTCGATAGATCTGGGTTTGGGGACGAGGTGGGTTTTCTCTTAATGGGTCTTTTTTGGGATGAGTCAATGAGTCGGCTTTGGGGTTCTATGGGAGATATCAGATATGGGTAATTGAGAGATTACCATTTTGTGTTTTCAATTGTTTTCTGGAAAATCTGTTATTACTTTATCATTGTTTCTTGTTTAATAGATAAATAAATAAATAAATAAATAAAAGCTTGGTGATAAAGAAGGTTTAGTGTAATAGACTAATTGAGAGTTGAGGGAGAGAATGGAGATTGATATTATAAGCGAAGACTACTACTACCAACTAAAATAGGTTTGAGCGTCATTTTGTTTGGATTTTTTTCATTCAGGCCAACTAGCTGGTTTGGGTTTCTCAACTCAGGCATGTATTTTAGCTAGTAAATTTATACGGTCTATATTTAAAAAAGTCCAAAAAGTCTTGGAATAAAGTCTAGATAATCCTAAAAGTATATGAATATAGTCCAAAGACTCATTTAGAATCCTAAAAGTCTACTCCATATAATCCTAATAGTCTTTAAAATCCATAAAATCCTTACACCAAAAAATTATCCATTAAAATCCCAATCCAATACACCCCTCTAAATTTGAGTTGGGTGGCGATTTGGATCTCCATGAGATCTGGGTAGCTCGCTTCATATTGGCGAGTCTGAGTTCCAAGTCTCCACGCAATTTAGTGGGAAGGAATAGTGGGAGAAGGGAAATATATCCGTGGAGGCAGAGGGCATCCTGAAGAACATCATGGCTCAGTCTTATGTGAACATGAAGTTTCCCACCTCCGATGCTTTCGATGTTGACAGGGTAGACCGCTACCTAAGCAACTAATCCATTGGTTTGAGGATGTGCTACTGATGTAAAACGGAGATTGATACCTAGACCTTCACAAAAATCTCTAAACCTAGCATTGTCAAACTGTTTACCCAAATCAGTAATTATGGCTATGGGAGTCCCAAATCGGCAGACAATGTTTTTCTAAATGAAGCTCATAGTGTTAGCCTCGGTTATCTGGGTTAGGGATTCTGCTTCTACCCATCGGGTAAAGTAGTCTATAACTACTATGGCATGCTTGGCTTGACCAGGCACAGTCGGGAGTGGCCCGATAAAGTCTACTCCCCAAATGGCGAATGGATAAGGTGTGCTAATGGAGGAGAGCCGCTCCGGGGGTAGATGGTT
Source organism: Acer campestre (assembly GCA_954870605.1). NCBI lineage: Eukaryota > Viridiplantae > Streptophyta > Magnoliopsida > Sapindales > Sapindaceae > Acer > Acer campestre. The sequence continues at coordinate 5,694,645 of OX940812.1, forward strand.
GAGGTTTGCTGTCTTTTGGCAGGGTTCACAACAACGTGCAAACTGCTTTGCATCTTGATGTAAAGTAGGCCAGAAGTAACCCATTCTAAGTATCTGGTAGGCCAAAGTCTCGCCTGATATGTGGTTCCCACAGTCTCCTGAGTGCACCTCCTTGAGTGCCCATCTTGCATCATTGGGATGTAGACACCTTAGTAGTGGAAGGGATTTTCTCTTTTGGTAGAGGTACCCATCAACCAAGCAATATCGAGAAGTAGTCTTTTTGAGCTTGCGTGCTTGATCTGGATCTTTTGGGAGAATTTCATTTTGGAGGTAATCAGCTATAGGGTCCATTCAGCAAGGAAGCCGATCAACCAGGTTTACTTCTTCTCCTCTTGAAAATATATAAATGAATATATATTGCTCGCGTGTGTCTAAACAACCTAGAGAGGGGGGGGGGGGGGGGGGGGAGGGGGGGGTGAATGGGTTGTTAATCCGATTAGTTACCAAATTTTCGGATTAGTCAATATTCAAAAATAAACCCAATTTAATATACAATAATCAAGTGTAATAAGGTGCGGAAATATAAACGACACTTGATTTTTAAGTGGAAACCTTCAACAAGGAAAAACCATGGGCTGATATGTGCGCCACACACGGTCCTCGAATCCACTATATGTAATGATGATTACAACCCTATGTTGACCTCTAGTCACACCATTCTCGGTTACTAATCCACCACTACTACCCGCAGACCTTTTATAGCAAACCTAGACTAAGGGTGCTTGAGCACTACACACCGGTAGTCACAAGACTTAACTCTCAATGAAGAGATCAACAACCTATGTGAATATGATAATATTCTAAATGCAAATAATGCTAGGCTACACTAAATGCTTAACTAGATGTTATAATGCAAATCAACACTTTAGTTATCAACAATGCCTACATGCTCAGGCATGAGGACTCAATTAGATGCAAAGTGATTGTAGCAATCTAATTGTCAACAAACAAGGCCAACTCAACACAAGTTGTCAATAAACATGGCAATGACAATAAATGCAATTAACAAGTGCAATCAAGGAATTGTCAATCAAAATGCCAATCAACACATGTTGTCAATGAACATGGCTAGGACTATAAATCCAATAAACAAATGCAATCAATGAGTCCTACACATCAATGTCTAAATGAAAATCATATAGACTTAGCTAGAGGGCAAAGTAGTCCTAAAAGCTAGCTATAAACAAACAACTCATCTCAACCAAAATCAAAGACTCAAACATGTTATAAACAACATTAAGTAAAAAGTCATGCATTTAATTAACAACTAAATGCTAATCCTAGGCAAACATGTCAAAAATATGAAACAAAGAGATGTAGAACATGTAGAGATTACCTAGTCAAAGAATTCAAGACAACCCATGCATGGATGATGTTAGGAAGAAGCTAGATGCACATGGGAAGTGGTTTGGTTGAGTAAAGGTGAGTTCTTGGGAGCTTCTCTCTATAGGGTTTGAGTTTCTCTCACTAAGATCTGATTTTGAGCTATCCCAATGTCTAAGAAGACAAGGCAACATATATAAAAAAATGCAATCAAAATGATGTCGTTTTATGGACAAACATCAGAGGTCGCCATTTGTCAAATGGCGACCAAGTGGCGACCCTAGCTTTTCTTCTAGGTCGCCACTTGTGGTTGCCACTTGCCAAATGGTGACCTTCGACGCAACACACAAAAAACCTTCTTTGTCGCCATTTGTCTCATGGCGACCTCACACCTGATTGATTTTTCAAGAAAAAAATCATTCTATCGCCATAGCGACACCATCAAATGGCGACCCACACAAATGTTGACAATGTCATGTTATCCACTTTGTGTACAATGCAAGTGAAACATTTGAATGCATCATAATACCTAACACAATAACCTAAGCTACCCGTTACACACCAATCCCAATGTGGTTTGTCATGAAATAAGCCAATAAAAAATGAGGCACTTACACCTCTAGTTATGCTGGATCAGGGAATTAGTTAGAGTGGCATTTCAATGAACAAGATACAATCAATAAAACATGCATGAAGTGATATTCAAGAACATGAATGCACACATATAAAAACACACAACATACAAGTATTAGAAATATGCATGAGTTGTGAGTGTGTGCAACTAGATCTTTTCAATAGGCAAGTCAAGTGATTACCTTTTGCTCTTGCTCTTGCTCTTGAAGTCACGTTAGGAAGTCCGGAAGCTTGCCAATCACAATAACCTAAGCTACCCGTTACACACCAATCCCAATGTGGTTTGTCATGAAATAAGCCAATAAAAAATAAGGCACTTACACCTCTAGTTATGCTGGATCAGGGAATTAGTTAGAGTGGTACCCACCTTGGTAACGCTTGTCCTCTAGTTACAGCAATCTTGGCCAAGACATCGGCCCGGTGGTTCTTCTCTCGAGGGATCTGCTCCATCTTCACACCCTTGAACCTTGACATAGCTTCCTGAATTTTTCTAAGGTATGCCACGATATTCTCACTCTTTGCCTGGTGTTGCCCGGATACCTGGTTGACCAGCAGCAGCGAATCACTCCTAACTAGGAGGAAATCTGCACCTAATTTTTCCGCTACCTTCATTCCTACTAGCAAGGCTTCATAATTTTCTTATTTGTTGGTAGTGCTAAACTCAAACCGGAAACAGTGGCAACATTCGGTCCCTTCTGGATTAGTCAAGATGATCCCTGCTCTGTAACCAATCTGGTTTGATGCTCCATCCGTGTATAGTATCTAGGCTTTGCAGTCAGTAGGCCATTCCACGTATTTTTTTTCAAAGACTGGGCCTAGAACCGTGATGGCACCTGGATTAGAGATCATGCTGAATTCTGCCATGAAATCAGCTAAGGCTTAGGCCTTGATTATTGTTCTTGCCTTGTACTTGATGTCATATTGGGTGAGTTCTAGAGCCCACATGACCAATCTGCCTGATACATTCTGTCTTTGGAGGAACTATCTCAATAGTTGATCTGTAATTACCTCAATTGTATGTGCTTGGAAATAAGGTTAGAGCTTTCTAGCCGTGGTTACAAGTGCATAGGTGAGCTTCTCCAAGAGGGTGTAGTTCTTTTTGGATTTGGTCAAGGTACGGCTCATGTAGTAAACAAGCCCTTGGACCTCATCCCCATACTCTTTTACTAAAGCCCCGCTTGTAGCAGTCTCTAATACGACCAAGTAGAGCTGCAACTCCTCCCCTGGTAGGGGTTTCACTAGTAGCGACGGGCTAGTTAGGTACCTTTTCAAAGATTGGAAAGCCTGTTTGCTTTCCTGATCCCACTTCATCTTTTTTCCCTGCCTAATAATTTTAAAGAAGGGAATGAACTTATCTGTAAATCGGAATATAAAGCGGTTGAGCGTTGCCACACTACCAGTCAGTGGTAGGAGATTCGAGGTCTAGGATGGCCTTGATCTTCTCGGGGTTGGCCTCAATTCCTCTTTCTTGCACCATGAACCCAAGGAATTCTCCTGCTGCTACCCTGAAAGTGCATTTAGCAAGGTTCAACATCATCTGGTTCTCCCTTATCATTTGGAAAGTCTGGCACAAGTCATCAGGATGCTGGTCTGCCATCTGGGACTTGGTGATCATGTCGTCCACAAACACTTCCATAGATCTCTTTATTTGTTTCTTGAATAGTTTGTTTACCAACCGTTAGTAAGTGGCACTTGCATTTTTAAGACCAAACAACATTACCTTTTAGCAGTAGAGGCCTTGATTGGTGATAAAAATGGTCTTGTCTTGTTCAGCAAGATGCATCATGATCTGGTTATACCCGGAAAAAGCATCCATGAAACATAGGAGCTTGTTCCCGGCTGTGGCGTCAACCAACTAGTCTATCTTGGGCAAATGGAAGCTGTCCTTCAGACGAGTCTGGTTGAGGTCAATGTAATCCATGCACATACGCCACTTCCCATTGGACTTTGTCACCATGACCACGTTAGTTTTCCATTTGGGTATCGGGATTCTCTGATGAATTTGGCCTTCATGAGCTTGTCTACTTCTTCCTGCTGATTGTTTCACTTCTACACAAAGTGTAGCCCCATTTCTATATCATTTTGAGTTCATTTCTCATGTAAAAATGGGTATTTAATATGATAAAATAAGTGTTTCAGGTATTTATGGAGCTTAAAGGCATTGGTGTCATTTTGGAGAATCAAGGGTCAAAGTGGAAATATGAAGATTATATTGAAGATTTTGTGATTAGAGAAGAGTTGAGGGGTGCCTATTGTAATTTTCCAGCCAACGCAGTAAAGTGCGCCACGTGGTTTAATGAAACGGTGCATTTCATACTAGGCCTTGGCCCGACTCGGCCCAGATCTGACGAGCCCCAACAGATAAGGTTCAGCTGCTAAGTGCACCCAAGTCTACCTCTAAGTGTACCTCGACACATCAGCTTGATGTCATCGTGACGTCAGCGTCTTCAACCTTAGCTAACCCAAGTGCAGACCCGTGCACCTGACCCGACTCGAATCGGATCATGACTCGACATCAACCCGACCTCGTCCATCCATTTTTTGGCCTGTTTTTTTGACGGTTTTCCACCTAGATCGACGGCGTGAGTCCTCCCGATCCATTTTCCACCACTTTCAGGCCTCCATGTAGTTTTTCACTAAAACTCCAAACCCTCAAATTTTCCATGGCATCCAAGCTCAAGCTCTCGATCGCGGCAAGCAAGTGGCAGCCAAGCGATAGCAATTTGATACGGTTGAAGTGCCGCGGTCGTCCAACCGCAGCAGTCGGGCGACAATAACTTCTCAGATATGCCGCGGTTCAGATGCTGCCTTCGCCAACCGTGGCAAATCCAAACCGCAACTGTCTATCTTTTTGTCATTTTGGACAAAATTTTAGCCCTATTTTGAACCCATATATATACATCTCTTTATCTTAACACAAGAAAGAGAGAATACACACACAAGAAACGAAAATCACAATCCAAATCAACCACAAACCCTCTCATTTCACCATCTCTTCCACACACTAACACATCTCCCGTTTCCATTTACCACATTCACTATCACTCCACCTTTTGGGCAAAAAAAAGTGAAGAAGGATATAAAAAGATGAAGATTCAAAGAAGAAGAGGAAGATCTCCATAGAGTTTTCTCTAAACTATTTCTCTTTTATTCTTTATAATAGCCATGTACTCATTTGAGATTATTTGTTGTATGGCTATTAGTTGTAATATGAGCTAAACATTTATTTCTAAGATTTGATGAAACCCCACCCTTGAATATCTATATGTATTGACCTTTATTTTATCCATTTTGTGTAAAGTGTGGTTTGTATGGGTATTTTAGTGTTCTTAAAGCTTTCAATTGATTAATCTTCTTTTGAATGAATTTTTGTGGTGTGTTATGTACTGACCAGAGACGCACACCACTTGTTTGATAAAATGCCTTCTATGCATGTCTAGAAAAGTAGACCTACTTAGGCTAGCGTATAGGATTCGTTAGTGTGCCAATATCCTTAACGAACCCATTCATATATTCTGAGTAATCAGAAGATAGGCTTGGGTATGATTTTAGGTGTAACCTATTTTACTCGACCGAGGTTGTAGGTTAATTTTAGGGTGCATGAGTCTATGAGTTGCATGAGCATATTTTAGGTGTGCAACTAAGTCTAGAGTAGAAGTCAATAGAGGGAGGGGTGTAGTCAAGTCCTTGCATATTTTTCTCCATTATCACATTCGAGTTTATTTTGGGTTATTTTTCTTTTGCATTAGCATAAATCCTTTTATTAGTTTAGTTTAATATGAAAACCCCCCATAATGATTGTTTGAATAGCATTTAGGCTAATTAATTTCGGTAATCGATCACACGATCCCTATGGAAACGAACTTTAATTTATCATTATTCTACTCTCCGACCTCGTCCTATTGCGAGTGTCACTAAAGAGACTAGTCACCTACACCGCAGCATTCCGTTTGGTATTGAAGTGTCTCCGTTTTTGCTTGACTGGTTTGAAGGTTGCATCCACTGCCAATCTGTGGGTAGCTAAGGTGAGAGGAATACCAGGCATATGGATGGCAATTAGACCCAGACCAGCGAGTACCGAACCGAACCCGAAACAAATGGGTCGGGTCTGGGTCCTCACTTTTGGGTCACGGGTCGGGTCTGGGTCCAAAGTGAAGGACCCGTCTCGGGTCCGGGTTGGGTCTGGGTCTAGGCAAAAAACCGGACCCGAACCTGTCAACCCGAATATTTTAATATAGTATATAAACCCCTAAATGACTAAATCCCTAAATTCTTTTTTCCTTCTTTCAATCTTTCTTTCCTTCTTGAAATCTTGCTACCGCAACTCTGTCACAACTCTCAAGACTCACAACTCACAGACTCACATAGTCACAGTTCTCTTAGCGAAGACTCGGAGAGCCACCATTATTGTTCGCTTCTTCTTTCATTGTTAGCAGTCATTTCCACATGTGGCACCAAGTCGAAGTTCTTCATAGATCTGTCGTGTTTGTTTTTTCTTCATCATTGAGATTGATCTCATTACTCCAGCATAGGTTAGTCTTCCAAACAATAATTTCACTTCACCAATCATTTTCGTACTTGCTTGCCTACTTTGACTTCACTGCAATTTCATTTTTTTCATCTAAAATTCATTCTAGATAATTCATTTTGGATAATTCATAGCTTTAACAAACTGGATAATTCATAATGTTTTTATAGTATGATAAGATTTATGATTTATTGTTGTTTCTGATTTTTTGTGTGATATGTTTGGTTTAAGGTTTGTAAGGAAGTGTAAGTATGTTTTATTTCTAAAGATTTTGATCATTTTATTTCAATTAGTGGCCTTTTAAAATTAATAGTTGGATTTTATTTTGGGTTTACTTTAGTGTTTCGTCATGTGTTAAAACAGTATTGAATTTTTCACTTGGTCTGAATATTTTTACTTTGTAATATTTACCTATTGCGATCTTAATCAATCGAGAGATTTCTTTGTAGTTGCTATTTACATTTTGGTTATTAGGATTTAGTTCTTTGTTTAGTTTTTTTATTCATTTTAGACCCATCTATCTACATTTTGGAATAATATATCTATGAAGTATGTCAAATTTATAGAAATGTGAAATTCCCTTAAAGCAATAGTGTTTTATACCTAGGGGGGGGGGGGGGGGTGAATAGGTATAGTCCCAAATTCTTCTAATATTCAAAAATACGGAATATAAGAATGAAATGAATACTTGAAATGATATAACAATTGTATAATATGAATCAATTCATGTAAGCATCAATATATAATAGAATCAATACAAGTGAACATATGAAAGATAAGGAAATATAAAGCGAAAATGAGACACGATGTTTTTACGTGGTAAAACCTCAAAGAGGAAACATCCACGGGTTGAATCCACAACCACCGGCAAAGCAAATCCACTATACGAAAAGGACTTACACACTCAAAGCTATCAACACTATGATATCCACTTCAAGCTATCAAATCCTACACAACCCTCAAGGCCTAGTGATTCACAAAGCCTACTCTTTATCCAAGATGTGTCCTACACCTCTAGAGAGCAACTTCCTATCCAAGACTAAAAAGCCTCTAGGAAGATTTCTTCGTTTAGCAATCTAGATCACTAGGATCCTAGTCAAGCTACCCAAGCTCAACCATCCGGAGTACGCAACTCCTTGCTAAGACTTTTGCTTAGTTATCCGGATCCTCTTGATCCTAACTAAGGCTTCTTGCTTGGCTATCTGGAATCCTTTCCTAGCCAAGTCTTCTTGCTCAAGACAAAGCTTCACTCACTTTGCAAGAGACTTCAACCTTTCACAAGGCAATGATCTAAGTGAAGTGCACACAAGCAATATGATGCAATCACAAGCAAATAGAGCAAGTTGATCAAACACACTCTATGAACATGCAATTGGAGAATCTAGAATAAAGCAATCACAACTCAATCACAAAATGTATCTAGAAACCTAAGCATGTGAATTAACATCATTCATATTACTTTTCATCAATCAAATAAGAAACTTAAAGAGATGATCAATAATGAAAGTAAGAAGAAGATGAATCACTTACAAACAAATAAAGCTAGATAATCAATCAAGCTCTATGAACATGCTTACATACATTCTAGGATATACTTTCAACAATCAATCACAAAAATACCTAGAAATCAAAGCATGTATATCAATAAGAACAAGGTATGAATATTCAATATATCACACTAAAAAACCTAGTTCTTAGATCATGAAATTAAACCTAGAAAATGTCATAAGGCACAACATATATGTTATTTCTAGAATCAATTTCAAGATATGTCAAGTTTTAGTAAAATATACTCAAATGAGATTCAAGACTAAAATTCAACAAAACAATCAATCATATAACCCTAGCATGTGATTTAACATCATTCATATTATCTTTCATCAATCAAATAAGAATATTAAAGAGATGATCAACAATGAAAGTGAGAAAAAGTTAAATCACTTACAAACTCAAATCTCGGACTGAGATTGATGCACAGCAGAAAATAAGGAACTCAAATGGCTGTGGAAATGCTTGGGGTTTGTATCTCTCTTCAAGACCAACAATTTTGGTTTTTGGATCACTCAATTTCGAGTTCGTATGAGAGAGTTATGATCAAAATAAGAAAATGAAAATCATGAAGAAATCAGCAGAATTTTCAATTTGATGTTCTTCAAATTTTTGGAAATGGAGGGAAGAGAGGTCATTTAAAGGAAGGAGAAGGAGGGCAAAATTGTCCAAACAAAAGAGGCATTTCAGCCATGCCCACGTGTGGGCAGCATGTGCCACACGTGTCCAGAGAGCTGGCTGGGCCGTGTGGCACACGTGGTGGCCATGCCATGGCCTTTGGCCAGCTTGCTCCTCTCGCGCACCTTGCACGTTCTTCGACCGTATTCGGTCATCCGAACTCCGAATTCGAATCCGTTTTCAGATTACGAACCGTGACTCCCTCACACACAACGAAGACTATGAAACTTTGACAAATGATTGAGAATTAATCTCGGAGAATGCAAACTTTGACAAATGACGACGAACACAACTCAACGAATGAGAATGCAAAGTAGCATAACTACGTCGTATGGACTCGAAAATTAGCAAATGAGTAACCGAAATGACCGGAACTCAATAAGGAATCAAATAAGATCATTTTAAAGTCCAAAACACAAGAAACACAAACAAATAAACACTATGCAACACAAGCATGCCATATCTAAGAGATAGTGAGAAAACATGCAATTTTAAAAGATTGTCAACAATGAGAAAAATGCATGTGCATACTAAATGTGTGTGAAATTGTTATACCAAATGTTTGAACTACGATGCAGGACACACATGTATGAATTGTGTGTGTGCGCGCTAACGCCTTGCAAGAGGAAGAAGAATCTTGATACCTTAGCATCCAAGTAAGCGATGTTCCCCTTGAAGACGATATTTGCACAAGATGTTGCTTCTTCACCTTTGAGGCTCTTTTCTTCCAAGAAACACTTAAGCAACTACTAATACAAATATAGAGAGTTTTGCAATGGAATCAAGCCAATACAAATAAAAGATCTTACAATCTCCCCCTTTGGCTATTCCATGGCAAAACCTCATCCTCACCATACATTGATCACTTCAATAGACTCAATGTTGATAGCATTCTCTCATCCTCACATTACAAAGAGATCCCTAGACTAAAATGTCTTCAAGTCTTCTTGAGTCTTCAAGAATCCCTTATTTGAACTTCAAAGTACCTATGAGAACAGAAACAACCAACAAGAGAACTTCTTCCAAAGAAGAATGGTGAGAAACTATCACATAAACAAATAACAAAACTTCCCTTATCTCATTCAAAGAAAAGATGCATTATCTCAAGTGAATAAATGTTAACACATTAAAAGCTCTTCCTTAAATCCTTAACACAATAAGGCAAGAATTCTTTTCTCCCCCTTAGGACAAGAATTCTCCCCTTTAAGACAAAGTCTCCAATAAGCACAAAGAGGTACAAAACTCACTCTCCATATTGAACATGGTGAAGTTTTCTCCCCATGGTGAGATTTCTCCCCTTATATGATCCCCAAGGTGAGATTTCTCCCCTTATAAAGATGGTGACGTTTCTCCCCCCTTTTGTCAAGGAATAGACAAAGGACACAAGAGATAAAGAACAAAATATTAAGCAAACAAATCGTATAGAAAGCGTAGTTGAATAAACTAAAGCTCCCCCTTAACATATGCTCCACATATTATCACCAAGTAGATTTGTTCACAAGGGACTCAAACATTCACACATTCAAGCAATAAGAGAAAATATTTCATCACTTTTCAAAGTCCAAGAGAGAATCATAGATTTTCATTAATCTCTCAAAAATATTCTCACATTGCTAATGAATCAAGCACATAAGCAAAATATGAGTGTGTGTGAATGCTTCTCACATATATAGAAGGAGTAATTGTGATATCAACACGTAAACAATTTCCACACCTATCCAACTAAAGCTTTTCCAAAAATAAGTCAAACCGATATTCATTCGTATTTTCGCTTTAAAAGAATAGTTATCAACATGTGAGCGTGTGTGTGCATGTGGCTCGTTTTCCCGTTTCTATTTGTCAACCCGAGCTTTTCACAATTCTCAACTATACACCATTAAGCCTTTTGATTTTTCATTTCTTTTAGGCTTAGAATCAAAGATTTTTTTTTTTTTTTTTTTTTAATGATTCATTTCAACACTTCTTTGATTTTTCTAGCAAAAAACATATACACCTCTTGGCGGCTTTCACTCAACACAAAGGTGTAGCCCTTTCCAACATTGGGCGGCTTCACAACCAATGCGTGTAGCCCTTTCCAAGAGGGTGCTCGTTGAATACTATGTAGTGCCGAAGCAAAATGGATACATATCATAGGTCATTTATCATGTACTAAGCAATAGGCTTCTAAATGCATCCATTATCTACACATATTCAAACACATATACTCAAAACTAAAACATATAAGAGAAGCATTTGTGCACTTTTCAAAAAATAAGATTTTTTTTTTTAAGCTCAAGTGCATGATCTAAAAACAATAAGAGTTATTAGCTTAAGATCATTACTTCTCAAGTGAGTAGCTCTCAAAGATATTGATATACAAATAAAATTTTGCTTATCAAGCCACTCAACAATCACACATAGACAATAATCAACACAAATCATGCCAATGGTTCTTTAGAGAGTTTTAAACCTCTTATGTCCAAAGTCTTAGTGAACAAACCCGCAAGTTGATTATTTAGTAGGCATTGAGTTAGGTTTTTGGTTGTTGTTGGCATATATTCCATATCAAAACGTGTTTATCTTGTAAATGTTTATGTGGTCATGTTGATGATGATACAAAGCTTCAAAGAAAGATTTGACTACAGTACATGCAAGATGATGGCTTGTTAAGAGGAAATAAGCTTCATTGCTCATCAAAGGTAAAATCGACCTCATTCCTCTTACAAGGCATAGGCACACACACACACAAATCATTCATAAGTGTCCCTGCATTGTTTTGCACCATTTATATAACACATTCACATAATTTTGTATGCTCATGCATTGTACTCAAATGCTCATACATTTTAGAGTTGCATGTTCTAGGACTATGTCTAGGAAATGGCATTCATATGTGAACTTGTGTTTGTATATTTGCATTTCTTGTGTTTTGGACTTGAACATGGTCTTATTTGATTCCTTATTGAGTCCCGGTCATTTCGGTTACTCATACGTTAAGTTTCGAGTCCAAACGATGTAGCTACGCTACTTTTCGTTCTCATTCATTGAGTTGTGTTCGTCGTCTTTTTCCGAGATGAATTCTCAACCTTTTGTCAAAGTTTCATAGTCTTCATCATGCATGAGGGAGTTACAGTTTGTAATCCGAAAACAGATTTGAATTCGGAGTTCGGATGCCCGAATACGGCTGAAGAACGCGAGAGGTGCGCGAGGAGGTTGCTCGGCCAAAAGGCCAAGCTAGATGGCCACGTGTGGACCACGTGTGCCACACGGCCAGAGCTCCTCTCTGGCCACGTGTGGCACATGCTGACCACACGTGGAGGTGGCTGATGGTCACTTTTGTTTTGGACAATTTTGCCCTTCTTCCATTCTTTTTAAATCTCTCCATTTCCCTCCATTCTTTTCTAAGAAGAAAAAGTGTGAAATCCCGTCTATGATTTTCTCCCAAATTTGCTCAACTTCCAAACACCTTAACTTTCTCATACGGAGTCGGAATTGAGTGATTCAAGTTGGAGATTGTTCGTATTCGAGTCCTCTACCTTTTCCAAGTGGTTGTGCAGCTGTTTGATTGATTTTCTGACAGATCTCCTCAGAAAATCGAACCAGCTCTTGTAATTGAGGTAGAGTTCATAACTTTGTGATTTCATCTTTTTTAACCTCCAATTTGCTTGGGGTTTCTTCTTCTATATGTATATTTTTGTTTAGTGAATGCTATAGAGAAAGGTAGCTTCATAATCAATCTAATTGAATAGTCTAATTAGAGACACATGTTGACTAGAATCTTGGATTCTTTGTTTTTAACATGTTTGTGAGTTGTATTGTGATTAGATTGATATCTAGGATTATTTGAGACTTGATTGATCTATTTTGTGATTAATAATCCTTTATATGTGTCTTTGATCCATGATTGATGAAATCTAGGATTAGAGCCTTTTTATGTTTTTTTTAGAGATATATAGGATTGATTTGTTTTTAATATGTCTCCTATCTCTAAATCTTTGGCTAGAATAATTGTTGAATACATTTTATGATTCTAGCATTTTTATGTATGTTTTTAACATCTTGAACTTATGCCTCATGTATATGATTTTCTTCAAGTGTTATTTTGTATGAATGAATCTAGTAGTTTTATGTGTTAATTGTTTTCACATGCTCTAGGTTTTCATTCATGATTTTGCATCTAGATTTCTATTGCTTGTGTTTTCACATCTCTAGATCTAGTTGTTCCATGGAATGTATTGATCACATGTTCTATGTTGTTTTGATTGATTGCATCACTTGCATTCACATGATCACACTAGGAAGTCCTTGTAAAAGGCATGAAGTCTTGGCTAGAGTTGGGATGACTCGGATAGCCAAGCAAGAAGTCTTGCCTAGAGTCGGGAGGACTTGGATAGGTAAGCAAGAAGTCTTGTCTAGAGTCAGGAGGACTTGGTTAGACAAGCAAGAAGTCATGGCTAAAGTCAGGAGGACTTGGATAGTCATGCATGGGAGGCTTTCTAGAGGCACGTGTGCCTTATATAGAGAGTTGGCTTATATATTGGTAGGCCCGGGTGTTTGGTTAGACATAGAGTCCGATAGAGCGGGGTACATGGGATGTGTATGCACTCTTGAGGAATTTCTAATCTTCCAACGATGTTGGTTTTGGTATGAGTTCCAATATGTGGTGGTTTACATCATTGAGGGATTTTGTATCTTCCAATAGGGATTGGGTAAACATAGACTCCACATGGGTTGGTGACTAGGATTGGTCATTTTGTGGAATTTCTAATTTACTTTCCAAATATATATAAGTACCCAATGGTTGTAATTCAACCCGTGGATGTTTCCTCCTTGGAGGTTTTACCACGTTAAAAAATCTCTTGTGTTAATTCTTTCTATCTCTATCTTTTATATTTGTTTTTGTATATGTTTTAATCTTGTAGTACAATCTTCACTTGTGATGTTTTGGATTCAAGATTTTGTAAAGTATGATTTGTAAATATATTCTTTTGATCATATTTGCAATTACATTTCTTTTGTATATTGTTTAGAATTTTATGTATAGAAATATTTGTATATGCTTGTAACGATTGAACATATATTGATATACAAGTATTCTTGTTAATTGTTTTTTGTATTTTCTTTATACCTCATACAACTTATTGATACTTAGACAATGTATGAATGATCACATGATAACTTGTCTTAGTATGATTCCGTGATGTTTATGTTGTATGTAAGGCTACCTTGAGGGACAAACATAAGTTTGTTCAAGGGATTGAAATTAGGTGAAAAACCTAGTCACCCCCCCCTCTAGGTACGTCTTAAGCAATTTAACCTTGTTTGTATACTTTCGCATTGCTTTAGAGTAACAATAGAACATTCAACAAGTTCTCTAATGAAATGATGCCTAATATCTATGTGATATGATGTCATGCATACATAGAGTTAAAACGATGAAATAAAAAGCAAGCTTTTAGAATAAAGAAATACCTTGGAAAGCTTTTTCATCAATGAAAGGTCTCTGCTCTTTTTATGAGCTCTCTTGACTTGTTTGTCCTCATGACTACAAGTTGTTGGTGTGACATCCCAAGAGAATAAAGACCAAACACTTTCAACTCAAACAATTACATGAAAATGACTTTCTCTAAAAGTCTTAACAAAAGTTTTCACCAAATAGATTTCAAAATATAACTTATTTAAAGTTAATCAACAAATTTTGACTATCATAGTGATTATGAGAATATTAAGTTCATGAATTGATTAGAGACACCAAGTTTGAATACTAGACCTAGCACATTACAAATAGCGTAGTCAAGCATCAAACTTAGAACTCTTATCAAACAAGAACAAAAATATTCTCATATGTGCTACTCAATCAAGCATGAGAGCACTCACCTTTGACCATATTAGTCTTAGGTGAACCAACACAAATAACATCATGATCATTACGCATGGCAATATGAAATCTAGAAGATAAATCATCAACTATCTTCTTTATGAAAATATCACTCATATCAAACTCATCATTGTTGCCATGCACAAATATATCATCAAGACTCTTCAAATGATCATGGTTAACACTCTTCTTAACCAATTTCTTCTCAACATTTTTCTTAACATGATTATCATTAACATGCATGTTATTCTTTTCAACCCAAATCTTCGTAGTAGGTTTCTTCACATGAATATGATCAATATGCACATTTCTCAAAGCATCAAAGCTATTATCATGTTTAGAAACTTTCAAAGAAGATTTATCTATTTCACAATCATGCACATTATTCTTCTTAACCCAAACTTTCCTTATTGATTTCTTTTCATTAACATGTTTATCATGCATAGTTTCTAATGCCCTAACATTTTTAGAAACAACCAAAGGAAGTCTTTTCACCTCATTAGCATGTATCTCATTCCCTAGTTCGCATTGTCTAATATACTTGTAGCATTTAGGTTTGATATGCCCTACAACATTGCAAAAATGACAAACCGGGATAAACTTAGAGAAGTTATGTCTAGCTCTAGACTTAAACTCATGCTTAGGTGAATGATTAGGTAACTTTTTCACATTTTTATCATGTTCCACAATTCCTAGTTTGCATTGCCTAACATATTCATAACACTTAGGCCTAATGTGACCAACCACATTACAATAATGACAAACCGGAATGAATTTAGAAAAGTTACCTTTTGGGTGTGCATGCTTTGGTTGAGAAGTTGGTTGAGAAGTTCCATAGCTCTTCTTGTCTTTGTCTTTGATGTTGGAAGGAATAGTAGTTGAGTCTTTCTTCTCCTTGGAATTTCTTGACTTGTTCTTGGTTGTAGGAGTCT
This sequence comes from Acer campestre, assembly GCA_954870605.1. Classification (NCBI taxonomy): domain Eukaryota; kingdom Viridiplantae; phylum Streptophyta; class Magnoliopsida; order Sapindales; family Sapindaceae; genus Acer; species Acer campestre. Next base: position 5,710,183 of record OX940812.1, read on the forward strand.
TCTTAACTTCTTCTACATAACCCAAGCCACGCATATCTCCATGATGCTTTCCAAGTTTTATCACTTCATCAAGCTTAATGGCTCCAATCTTCATGCCATTAATAGACTCTTTAAGAGTTTTGACTTCATCTTTAAGCTCACACTCCTTTAACTTCATAATAGTCAAAGAGTTCTCTTTTTGCTTAATCTCTCCTTCCATGGCAAACAACTTCATAGTAAAGTCTTCATTTAGATCATCTATCTCTTGAGCACTTTCCTTTACCTTTGAAAAATACTTTTCAATGGTATTTTCATGCTCCTTGATGACTTCACTTTGCTTACTCATCTTCTCTAAAGACATTCTCTTTTCATTGTTAAGAGCTTTAATTATCACCACTAAATTGGCATTTATCAACTTCAACTTGTTGTTCTCTTCATTCTTTTGTTGAAGGATATTGTCATTGAAGCTTATAAAATCTTGATTTGAGGAGGCTTCTAACTCTTCATCATAGGAGGAGATTTCACTATCTTCACTACTTGAAGAGTTTTCACTTTCCTCATTACTTGAGGACCCTTCACTACTGTCCTCAAATCTTCCTTCATATATAGCCACATGAGAAATGTGATTGCTAGTAGATTCTTGATCATCCAAGGACTCATCTTCCTCTACTACATCACTTACACTCATCCATGATGTATCATTGATGGCTCTAATGTAGGCTTTCATTTTATTTCTCCAAAAGGTGTAGTTACCACTATCCAAGAGTGGAGGTCTAGCACTAGAAGAACCTTCCAGCATCGAATCACCCATAGAACAATGAATGGAATATACACAAAATACAACAAAACAAAAACACAAACACTATAATATGGATCAATCTAATTACTTCTAGACACCCGCTCTGATACCAATTGAAATTCCCTTAAAGCAATAGTGTTTTATACCTAGAGGGGGAGGGGGGGGGGGGGGTGTGAATAGGTATAGTCCCAAATTCTTCCAATATTCAAAACTACGGAATATAAGAATGAAATGAATACTTGAAATGATATAACAATTGTATAATATGAATCAATTCATGTAAGCATCAATATACAATAGAATCAATACAAGTGAACATATGGAAGATAAGGAAATATAAAGCGAAAATGAGACACAATGTTATTACGTGGTAAAACCTCAAAGAGGAAACATCCACGGGTTGAATCCACAACCACCGGCAAAGCAAATCCACTATACGAAAAGGACTTACACACTCAAAGCTATCAACACTATGATATCCACTTCAAGCTATCAAATCCTAATCAACCCTTAAGGCCTAGTGATTCACAAAGCCTACTCTCTATCCAAGATGTGTCATACACCTCTAGAGAGAGGCAACTAAGGCCACTTTAGCACCAGGCTTCTCGGAGGAGGGTATTCCCAGACTAAGGCAGCAGGAGCGCCTTTAGGCTATTTCCTGGTCTTGAGGCGAAGTAAGGAACCAGGTACCCTGAGGCAGCCCGATTCTTACTGTAGTCTGTCCTGGTAGGCAACTAAGGTCACTTTAGCACCAGGCTTCTCGGAGGAGGGTATTCCCCGACCAAGGCAGTAGGAGCGCCCTGAGGCTATTTCCTGGTCTTGAGGCGCTTTAGTAATAGAGATCCTTTTGGCGGGGTTGACCCGGTCCAAGGCATCAGGAGTGCTATGTAGCTTCCCTGGTCTCGAGGCGCTTTTAGTAATGGTGAATTAAGTACATTCAGTGAGAGACGTTGGAGAATCTAGTAGGAGACATCAAGCAATGGACACAAGAGAGTCATATAGGAGAAAGAACTGCTTTTATTGAATTTCCCCAGTGGTACAAACATGAAATCGGGGTGAGTATTCCCTTCGATACGAACAAAATTTCTAAGGGTAGAATTTCCGGAGATGATCAGCATTCCATGTATGGTCACTGGGTATCCCTCCATGTCTACTAGTTTGTAAGCACCACCCTGAAGTGATGCCTTAACCAAGTACGGACCCTCCCAGTTAGGGGCTAGCACCCCGTCGGACCTTCTTCGTGTGTTCTGGGTCACCTTTCTGAGAACCAAGTCTCCTTCTTTGAAGCTTCGGACCCTCACCTTCTTGTTGAAGTGTCGGGCTATCTTGCTCTGGTATACTGCCACCTTCTCTGCAACCCTGTTTTGCTTTTCCTCCAGCAGGTCCAAGCTAGCTCTTAACTTAGCCTCATTATCTTCCGGTTCGTAATTTTGGACCCGGAAAGATATGAGCTTATGCTCTATGGGCAAGACTGCTTCTGCCCCAAATACTAGGGAGTAGGGGGTCTCTCCTGTTGCTGTCTGCCTAGTCGTTCTGTAGGCCCACAGTACATGGGGTAATTCTGCTACCCATAATCCTTTCTTCTGTTGGAGCTTTTTCTTCAGGAGCTTCTTAATGGTCTTGTTAGTAGCTTCAACCAGCCCATTGGTTTGAGGATGAGCCACCGAAGCAAAACGGAGATTGATCCTTCAGTCTTCATAGAATTCCCTGAAGTTGGCATTATCAAATTGCTTTCCCAAATCAGTTATGATGGCCATCGGGGTGCCAAATCGGCAGACAATGTGTTCCTTGACAAAGTTGGTGGTCTTTTCTTCAGTTATCTGGGTAAGGGCCTTGGCTTCTACCCACCGAGTAAAGTAATCTATTGCCAACACTGCATGCTTGGCTTGGCCTGGCCGGGTGCAGTGGGGAGTGGCCCGATCAAGTCTAGTCCCCAGATGGCAAAGGGGTAGGGAGTACTGATTAATGAGAGCCTTTCTGGTGGGAGATGATGGAGGTTTGCTGTTTTCTGACAAGCCTCGCAGGATCGCGCGAACTGCCTTGCATCTTGGTGTATAGTCGGCCAGTAGTAACCCATCCTGATTACCTGGTAAGCCAAAGTTTCCCCTGACATGTGGTTACCACAATCCCCTGAGTGCACCTCATTGAGCGCCCAGCGCGCATCATCGGGATGGAGACACCTGAGTAGAGGGAGAGATTTCCCCTTGCGGTATAGGTATCCTTCTACCAAACAGTACCGGGTAGCTGTCCTCTTGAGCTGGTGGGCTTGATCCGGATTTACCGGGAGAATGTCACTTTGGAGATAGTCTGCTATTGGATCCATCCAACATGGGAGACGACTCACAGGAAGGACCTCTACCTCTTTAGCTATGCTGGAGAAAGGAACCAATTGGAGGGGGTACTCCTTTTGGTAATGCGTGTCCCTCTCCAGTGGCAATCTTAGCTAGAACATCCGCGCGATGATTTTTCTCCCTGGGCACTTGCTCTATTGTTACACCCTTGAACTTCTTCATAGCCTCCTAAACTTTAGCTAGATAGGCCATCATGTTGTCACCTTTTGCTTGGTACAATCCTGTCACCTGATTGACCACTAATTGGGAATCACTCTTGATCTGAAGGTACTCAGCCCCCAGAGTCCCTACTACTTTCATTTGTGCTAGCAGAGCTTCATATTCTGCTTCGTTGTTGGTGGCTCTGAATTCGAACCTGAAACAATGACTTACCTCGATTCCCGCTGGGTTGATCAGGATGATCCCGGCTCCGCATCCTGACTGGTTCGAAGCTCCATCCCTGTAAAGTATCCACATCTTGCTGTCTACAGGCCGTTCCGGAAGGGTTTGATTCGGATCGGGGTCTACTGATACGCCTGGGTTCAGGATCGGGCTAAATTCCATTATGAAGTCCGCCAGGGCTTGGGCTTTAATCGTGGTTCCGATGCCAAAAATGTTATCCGAAAATCGTTTCTGGGACAGAATTCCAAATAACAACTTTAAGAGGACCGAGACCGTGAATGATCTTGGTCTAAGGGGTATCACGTAGTTTGATACCGACTATGTCCCTATCAATGCACGTACGAAACGAGACTACGAAGATCAAATAATCATGAACTTTTATTGATTGTTGCTTTGCATTATAGTACGCGAACTATTTCTTATTCGGGTTACAATGGTGTATGGAGATCTTACAAAGGTAACGGAGATGGTGATGGTGGCAAAACTGTGCCTGTCGATAAGTAGAGTGTAGGGTTTTTTTTTTTCCTTCCTTTCCTTCTTTTGGCGAATAAGCTGATACATATATATAGGTCCTGCGTGCTTGCCATGCACTCCTACAATCTCGGGCTAAGGTTTGGCAGCTACAAGATCCTCTTCTTTTTAGGAGGTAATCTCGGAGCTTTACGTGCAGAATCCAGTCTTTCCTTCCTAGGAGGAGTCAATCTGTCACCTTCCTAATTGGATTCTTACTGTGCTGACCTGTTCAAAATAGGACTCTCTGGCGGGAAGGAGTATACCTCCTTTGTACGGCGGCGTTTTACTGGATCTTTTGTGGAGCTTTTAGTTCCTGGTGTAAGAATCCTACTTCTTGGTGCCCTTCTGCTTAACGGGCTGTCTACGTCCAGTAAGCGCCCTACTGATGGAGTAGGGGGACGTGTAGCTGATATTGTAGCGGGATGCTCAGTAGAACTCCGTGTTGGGGTGCTGCGGGGTTCATATGGTAGTGGGATGCTCAGGAGGACCCTGCATTGGGGTGTTGCGGGGTTCCTAGGAAGCCCGATCATTGGATCCCGTTGTGAGTTCTAGTGAGTAGTCCGGCTCGCGGCCATACTTCTGAGTTAAGATGCTGGTGAGGTCCTAAAAATCTAGAGGAAGGCTGGGTTGGACCCCGTTGGAGGGGATGTGCACTCGGATCAGTCGGGGTCTATCAGTCGGGGTCCGTTTTGTCGGGGTAACCAGATGATGTTCGTTTCTCCTATATCCTTCTTGTGTTGAGGTGGAAAATTCTTCTTTGGTCCTTCGCCAATTTTGGCGGTTAACAAGTTCTCTTGGTCGTCATGTATGCCCCAATACGTTGGGTAATTCTTCGACCCACAAACCTTTCTTCTGTTGAAGTTTTTTCTTCAAGAGCTTCTTAATGGTCTTGTTGGTGGCCTCAACTAGTCCGTTAGTCTGAGGATGTGATACTGATGTAAAACAGAGATCAATATTCTGGCCTTCGCAAAAATCCCTAAAGTTAGCGTTATCAAATTGCTTTCCCAAATCAGTTATAATGGCCATCGGGGTACCAAAGTGGCAAACGATGTTCTCTTTGACAAAGCTGGTGGTTTTTTCTTCGGTTATCCGGATAAGAGCCTTAGCTTCTACCCACAAGGTAAAGTAGTCTATTGCCACCACTGCATGCTTACCCTAGCTAGGTGTAGTAGGGAGTGGCCCGATTAGATCCAGTCCCCGGATAGCAAATGGGTATGGAGTGCTGATCGAGGAGAGCCTTTTCGGAGGAAGATGATGGCTAGGTGCAGTAGGGAGTGACCCGATTAGATCCAGTCCCCGGATAGCAAATGGGTATGGAGTGCTGATCGAGGAGAGCCTTTTCGGAGGAAGATGATGGAGGTTTGCTGTCTTCTGACAAACTTCGCTGGATCTTACAAACAGCTTTGCATCCTGATGTATAGTCGGCCAAAAATAACTCATTCTAAGTATCATATAAGCAAGTGTTTCACCTGATTCATGGTTACCACAGTCCTCAAAGTATACCTCGTTGAGTGCCCAGTGTGCATCTTCTGGATGTAGACATCTCAATAGTGGAAGGGACTTCCCCTTATGACAGAGGTATTCGTCTACAAGGTAGTATTCGGTAGGAGTTCTCTTTAACTTGCGTGCTTGATCGAGATCCGTAGGGAGAACATCACTATGGAGGTAATCCACTATCGGATCCCTCTAGCAAGGGAGTCGGTTGACCAGGTGATCCTCTGTGCCCTTGGCTATGCTGGAATGGGGTATTAGCTCAAGCGGTACCCCTCTTGGCAGGGCGTGTCCTTCACCTGCTGCAATCTTGGCTAGGACGTCTGCTCGGTGGTTCTTCTCTCTGGGAACCTGTTCTATCCTCACACTTTTGAATATTCTCATTGCTTCTCTGACCTTAGCCAGATATGCTACCATGTTGTCACCTTTTACCTGGTACAATCCCGACACCTAATTAACCACCAATTGAGAGTCGCTCTTGACTTGGAGGAAATCAGCCCCTAGGTCTTCTGCTATTCCCATTCCTGCTAGCAATGCTTCATATTCTGCTTCATTATTAGTGGCTCTGAACTCAAATCTGAAATAGTTACTGCATTCGACCCCCTCAGTTTCAGTTAAGATGATTCCTGCTCCGTACCCAGATTGACTTGATGCCCCATCAGTGTACAGGACCCAGGTCTTGCTATCTTTGGGCCATTCTGGATTGGTAGGATTTGGATTCGGGTCTGTTGAAGTATCCAAGTCTGGAGTCATGCTTAACTCAACTATGAAGTCGGCCAGGGTATGGGCTTTGATCTTGGTTCTCACCTTGTATTTGATGTCAAATTGGGTGAGCTCTAGGGCCCACAAGACCAACCTACCTGATACATCTGGCCTCTGGAGGAATTGTTGCAAGGGTTGGTCAGTTACTACCACGATGGTGAGTGCTTGAAAGTAGGGCCGGAGCTTTCTGGCTGTAGTTACGAAGGCATAGGCGAGCTTCTCTAGGGGGTGTAGTTCTTCTCAGATTTGGTAAAAGCATGGCTCACGTAGTAAACCAGCCTCTGTACCTGTCATTGCACTCCTTTACTAAGGCTACGTTAGTAGCAGCTTCCGAAACTGCCAAATAGAGTAGGAGCTCCTCTCTTGGGTGGGTTTTTCCAATAAAGACGGGCTAGCCAAGTACTCCCTCAAAGCTTAGAAGGCCTATTCGCTTTGCTCATCCCACTTCATCTTCTTTCCCTGCTTGATTATTTTAAAAAAATGAAGGCACTTATCAGTGGAGCGGGATATGAACTGGTTCAATGCTGCTATACGACCAGTTAACCCTTGTGCCTGCTTGAGAGTTGTGGGGGACTTGAGATCTAGGATGGCCTTGATCTTCTCGGGATTGGCCTCGATCCCTCTATCGTGCACCATGAATCCTAGAAACTTTCCCGCTGCTACCTCGAAAGCACACTTTATGGGGTTTAGTCTCTTCTGGTTCTTCCTTATCACCTGAAAAGTTTAGCGCAAGTCTTCTGTATGTCGTTCAGTCTACTGGGATTTTGTAATCATATCATCTATGTATACCTCCATAGATTTTCCTATCTGCTCCTTGAATAATTTGTTCACCATGCGCTGATACGTGGCTCCTGCATTTTTAATACCAAACGACATTACCTTATAGCAGTAGAGGCCCTGCCCGGTGATAAAGCTGGTTTTATCTTAATCAGAGAGGTGCACCCCGAGAAAGCATCCATCAAGCTTAAGACTTTATTCCCAGCGGTGGAGTCAATCAGCTGATCTATCTTGGGTAGAGGGAAGCTGTCTTTGGGGCAAGCCCGAATGAGGTCGGTATAATCCACGCACATTTGCCATTTCCCATTTCCCATTTCCCATTTCCCATTTCCCATTTGGCTTGGTCACCATGACCACATTGATGGTCCATTCGGGGTACCGGGATTCTCTGATGAACCTGGCCTTTAGGAGTTTATATATTTCTTCCTGGACTGCGGCATTCCCTTCAGCGTTGAAATGTCTTCGCTTCTGTTTTATTGGCTTGAAGGTGGCATCTACCACCAACCTATGAGTGGCTAAGCCTAGGGGGATGCCGGGCATCTCTTCGTGGCTCCAAGTGAAGATATTGTTGTATTCTTTGAGGAGTTCTACTAAGTCCCTCTTAACTTCGTGATCTAGTCCCCTTCTAACTTTCACAACCTTAGTTATATCTACTTTCCTGATCGGCACTTCTTCTAACTGATCCGCGGGATGCCCATTGACCCATCCCTGCTCTTCTCCCTCCGGTTCTTCTATGATTATGTCTGGTACCTCTCTATCTTCCAAGACATAATGATCCTGTTCTGGTGTCCCCTGGCTTGGTTCACCAGTCACATGCGCGCACTGTTTAGCAAGCGCAGCGGGATTGGTAGATACCGCGTAGTAGTTACGGGCTACCCGTTGATCACCTCTAACTTCTCCGACTCCTGTTCCTATTGGGAATTTCAAGACGTTATGGTAGATGGATAATGTTATCGGAAAATCATCACTGGGGTGAATCTCCAAATAACAACTTAAATGACAAAGATCGGGATCGATCCGATCATAGGGGTATCACGTAGTTCAATACCAACGATGTTCTTAACAAAACAAGTGTGGTTTAAACGTAGAAAATATGGTAAACAAATAAGATCTTTATTGATAGTAACTTTATATCGTGAGTACAAGAGTTTTATCTTTCTAGGTTAAGGTGGAATGTTGAGCTTTAGTAGGCGATGGAGATGGCGGTGGCGAACTCATACATGTCGATAAGTAGAACTGAGTGTAGGGTTTTCAGAGGTGATTTTCGGATCCCCTCTTTGGTGAGTATGATGTCGTATATATAGGTCCCGTTGCTTGCCATGCACTCCTACAATTTTGGTCTAGGGTTTGGCGATTACAGGACTTTTCTTCTTGTTAGGAGATAATCTCGTAGGAGCTTTAATCGTCAGAATCAAGTCTTTCCTTCCTCGGAGGAGACAATCTCGTAGGAGCTTTAATCGTCAAAATCAAGTCTTTTCTTCCTAGGAGGATTCTAATAGAGTTAACCCCTTGGTCAAATGGAACTCTCAGTGGGCGGGAAGAAGTCTACTTCCTCTGTTTGGCTAAACGATGGCGTTCCATCATTTTCCATGGAGCTTTACCCCGGTCTTCTAAGCGTATAAGTCTTGTTCTTTGGTAATTTCTTCATCTGATATCTTACTGCCAAGCGAGCTGATTCTAGAAGGTGTTATGAGTTCCTGAGTATCCCGCTACCACCTGAGGATCGGGATACCAACTGAGGCTGCAGCGGGATATCTAGCTGATGCAATAGCGGGATGTCTGGATGATGTAGTAGCGGGATGCTTGGTGGAGTTCCGTAACGGGCACTGAGTGGAACTCCGTGTTGGGATGCAGCATGCTGAACTGTGCATCGAGATGCTTGGTGGAGCTCCATATCAGGATACTGCGTGGTTCATGAGAAGCTAGGGAATTGTCGGGCTAGATCCCTCTGGAGGGGGTATGTATCCGGATCGATCGGGATCCCTCCCTTCTTGGGGCAGCCGGATGGTATCTGGATTTATATCTTCTCCTTGTATCGGGGTGAAAAATTCTTCTTTGGTCCTTTGCCAATTTTGGCGGTTAACAGAAGTCCCCCATGACTTGAACACCGATGCCTTATCGGGGTTGGAGTTAGGATTCCGATTTTACTTGAAGGATTTTTTACCTCGCTTGTCTGCATATACTCTGCCTAGTTGGCTATCACCATTTATGGGGGAAATCTTCCTTTGATACGCTAATAATTACTGCGCAGGCCACATGTCAAATGGTGATTGGCCTTTTGGATTTAAAAAAGAGCCGTTTTTGGCGCGATTAATACGAAACTGTCTCCAGCATGTCCCCTAAGCATGTTATCGGTCATCACTTCCGGTTTCCTTGTGCGTAACCGCTTGTCTTTTTATATAAATAGACTGGGATTCTTGGAGCCTTCTCCACCACTTTCAAATTTCAAGATTATAGCAAAGAAAACCCTAGCTACTTCTTTCTTCCTCTTACCAGTAATCTCTCAAATTTCTCCTACCTTCTTCTTCTATCTTCTCAATGGCCTCTGCCTCGAAACTTCCTACCACTTCACAAGAAATCCCCGTCGACCAAACTCACCCTGTTACGACTTCTACGGACCCAAACCCAGCTTCTCCACACCCTTTAGATAGTCTTGATGTCTTATTCAATATGGAGAAGGCCGATTCGGTGGAGGATTCTCCGACATCGAAAGGGAAAAAATGAGGTTGTGATGAAGATAACGCAGTCGGTGTCGACACCCCTAGGCAGCGTCGTTGTTCTACAAGAAACCCATGAATCGGGTCGGGTTTCAACAACAAACCGGACGACCAGGTTCAGATTGTCGACGAGGTAGATGTTGCAAATGTTGGTGGCAACGAGGAGGGTGGCGAACGAGATGTCACCTTAGTCGGGGTCCAGACTAGTTCCTTTGCTTCCTTCCATGATGGCAGGATAGTACCTGATTCTGTGTGCACCCTAGACACACTTTCTAAGCTGAGGGAGGAGTACAAAATCCCGGAGTATATCACGCTGTCTCTTGCTCATCGGGGTTACGACGTATACACCCCGCCTCGGGATCGCCTGTTGATCCCCTCTAATTTCTCCTAATCCTGCTCCCACCGAGAATTTCAAGATGTTGTGGTAGATGGACAGTACCTCCCTAATCCCTGACAATAATGGTCTACCCAGAATTACGTTGTAGGCAGACGGGGTATCTACCACAATGAACTCTATCATTATGTTCTATTGAAAAGAAGCTTCTCCGACTATCACTGGCAGGATTTTGGAAACCCATTGGCATTACAGAGTCCCCTGTGAATCCATACAAAAGCGAGGTGCAGCTATTGTAACAAGAGTTTTTCAAGTTAAGTTGTTCATGGGCCCCCTTGAACAAGATGTCAACACTGCTTCCCGCATCAATCAGGACGTGGTGTACCCGGTAATTGGCGATCTGTACTGAGAATTACCATGGGATCATCATGTGGTTGAAATGCATTGTAGACATCTTCATTCGTGAAAATAATCTTGGTAAATTGGGGTATATCTCGGGATCTATTACTGACTTTGAGTATCTCATGACTAGTATTGAGCTTGGGAATCTTCCTCGCGTGGTTCTTTCTTGAATTATTAGAGGTTCCGGCTAGAGAAAGGCCTCCACTAATGGTGTGAATCACCTGGATCTGTTGCATCAAATCCTTTTCTCCATCCCTTATTCTTTCTGCTGTCTCCTGCATCCCACTCTGTACCTGTTTCCCTTCCTTGATGCTGTCCCGCACCTGCTGCAAAAATTCAGTTAAAAAGCCTCCTCTTACCAATCCTTTAATCTGGTTGTAGAGGCTATAACACTCAGATGTGTTGTGTCCTACGTCCTCGTGGAAATCACAATACTTGTATTGATTCCTCCTGTCAACTGGGACTTTCATGGGACCTGGCTTTCTAAGTAGGCTCATATCCCGGATGGCGAGGTAGATGGTTTCTCGCGAAGCATTGAGGGGGGTGTAATGATTATATCCATCTTCCTCTCTTGCTACCTTGGACACCTCCTTCAGAGGGACCGCATTATGGGGTGATCTCATATCTGTATATCTTTCCTGATAAGAGGGAATAAGAGGCTACCGGTAGGTGGACCGGTTTAGGGGCTGATTCTGGAATCTCTTGATTGGTGCAGGCTTCGGAGCCTCCTTCTTAAGACATGGGGTTAACCGGGCTTCATCATATTCAACCTTGATCCAGAGTTGTTCCTCTATGTCTACTTGTTCTAAAGCTCGATTGTAGGCTTTTTGGTAAGTTGTTGTCAGATGCTTAGCAAAGGAGCGAAATAGTCTGCCAGCTCGTAGGTTTCTTTGGAAATTGGCTAAGGTTTCCTTCTCGTCGAATACTCCCATCTGGACGACTTCTTTGTGGAACTTTTCCACATAAGATCTCAAAGTTTCACCCCACTCCTGGACCACATATTGAAGCAAGGTAGGGTCATTGGGACGAGGCTTGATCCCCTGAAACTGTGCACAAAAAGCTGTGGTAAGCTTAGAAAAGGAATCAACACTACCTGGTGGTAGCTTTCTGAACCACGCCTTGGTACAGTCGGTCAAGGTTGAAGGGAACATCCTGTACATGGCTGACCGGGTTACGTTTTGGACCTCTATCTGGTGGACAAAGCTTTCCAGATGGCTGACAGGGTCCTCTGTCCCAGAATACTTCTCAGAGGGCATTCTGAATTTGGAAGGTAACCCCGCCTCCCTGACTCTCTTGGAGAAGGGTGCATTCATCTCACCCAAGAGGTTCCCTCGGATTCCTTGGTGCTTTTCCTTCTTCAATTCCTCCAGCTCCTTTGCCATTTTGGCCACTTGATCTTCCAGACGCTATGATTTCTTATTTTCTGATCGGGTTACTGAGCCTTCTTCGTCCGAAGTTTCTGAATCAATGACCACTTCCTTCCGCTTAACTTTCTGATGTCTCCCTTTGGGGCTCTTTCAGGATTTGGCGCTTCTTTTTGAATCGGGATGTGGATCCCTCTCCCTTACCCTTGGTCTTGGTGGAGATTGGGCTTTCCTATGGGGAATCTCAATTGCGGATTTCACTAGTCTAGGTCTGAGATCCACCTGACGGACTGGGAGAGGTGGCCCTAGTCTATCAAACACTGGTACCCGGGTACTTGGGCCAATATCTCTTGGGATCTCGGCTGTTTCAAAGGGGATTCCCTGGGCTATCATCTGGAGTCGGATGGCTTCCACGTATGCTGTGGCTTGCTGTTCTAGGACATCCCGATTGATTTCTTGCCTGGCGAGGTCCCGAGGAAAAGGGCTAACAGCTGGAGGAGACACTGGTGCAGGATTCTCATTCCTGAAGCCTTTACCCCGCCTTTAGGCTCTCTCGGTGGAAGCGAGAGACTAGGGTCCTAATGTATCGGGATAGCCCTGGAAAGATCGAAGTCTCATTCTGAAGAGTTTTGGTGTTTTAAGAAATTGGTTGGGAAAGACTTTCCACAGACGACGCCAAAAGTGTTACCGGAAATTTGTCACTGTGGTAAATCTCCAAATAACAACTTAAATGACCAAGATCAGGATCGATCCGGTTGGAGGGGTATCACGTAATTCGATACCAATGATGTTCTTAACAAAACAAGTGCGATTTAAACGTAGAAAATATGGTAAACAAATAAGATCTTTATTGATAGTAACTTTATATCGTGAGTACAAGAGTTCTATTTTTCTAGGTTAAGGTAGAATGTTGAGCTTTAGTAGGCGATGGAGATAGCGGTGGCGAACTCGTACATGTCGATAAGTAGAACTAAGTGTAGGGTTTTCGGAGGTGATTTTCGGATCCCCTCTTTGGTGATTATGATGTCGTATATATAGGTCCCGTTACTTGCCATGCACTCCTACAATTTCGGTCTAAGGTATTACAGGACTTCTTTTCTTGTTAGGAGATAATCTCGTAGGAGCTTTAATCGTCAGAATCAAGTCTTTTCTTCATATGAGGATTCTAATAGAGTTGACCCCTTTAATGGAACTCTCAGTGGGCGGGAAGAAGTCTACTTCCTCTATCTGGCTAAACGACGGCGTTCCATCATTTTCCATAGAGCTTTACCCCGGTCTTCTAGGCGTATGAGTCTTGTTCTTTTGTAATTTCTTCATCTGGTATGTTACTGCCAAGCAAGCTGATTCTAGAAGGTGTTATGAGTTCCTGAGTATCCCGCTGCCACCTGAGGACCGGGATACCAACTGAGGCTGCAACAGGATATCCAGCTGATACAATAGCGGGATGTCTGGATGATGTAGTAGCGGGATGTCTGGATGATGTAGTAGCGGGATGTCTGGATGATGTAGTAGTGGGATGCTTGATGGAGCTCCGTGATGAGCATTGAGTGGAACTCAATGTCGGGATGCAGCATGCTGAACTGTGCATCGGGATGCTTGGTGGAGCTCTGTATCGGGATACTGCATGGTTCATGAGAAGCTAGGGAATTGCCGGGCTAGATCCGTCTGGAGGGGGTATGTATCCGGATCGATCGGGATCCCTCCCTTTTGGGGCAACTGGATGGTATCTGGATTTATATCTTCTCCTTATATCGGGGTGGAAAATTCTTCTTTGGTCCTTTGCCAATTTTAGCTGTTAACAGATAGTACTCCCCTAATCCCCGACAGGAATGGTCTACCTAGAATTACATTGTGGGCAGATGGGGTATATACCACGATGAATTCTGTCATCACGTTTTGCTGAAAAAGAGCTTCTCCAACTATCATGAGTAGAATTTTTAATCCCATCGGCATTACAGAGTCCCCTGTGAACCCGTATAAAGATTAGGTGCAGCTGTTGTAACATGAATTTTTCAAGTTGAGTTGCTCATGTGCTCCCTTGAACAGGATGTCAACACTGCTTCCTATATCGATCAGGATGCGGTGAACCCGGCAATTGGCAATTTGTACCGAGATTACCATGAAATCATCATAGGGCTAAACTGTATTGTAGACATCTTCCTCCGTGAAAACAATCCTGGTGGAGCAGGATGAATCTCGGTGTCCACTGCTGACTTTGAGTACCTCATGACCGGTATTGAACCTCGGTATCTTCTTTGCGTAGTTATTTCTCAAATTGTTAGAGATTTCGGCCAAGGTAGGGCCTCCACTAATGGTATGAATCACCAGGATCTGCTGCATCAGATCCTTCTCCCTATCCCTCCGTCTTTCTGCTACCTCTTGCATCTCTCTCTGTACCTACTTCCCCTCCTTGATGTTGTCTCGTACCTGCTGCAACAATTCAGTCAAAAGGCCTCCCCTCACCAATCCTTCGATCTAGTTACAGAGGCTATAGCATTCAGATGTGTTATATCCCACATCCTCATGGAAGTCACAGTATTTGTAACCGTTTTGTTCTATCAAATGGGGCTTTCATGGGACCCGACTTCCTGAGTAGGCCCTTGTTATAGGCAAAAATAGTCGTGGTAGACACGTCATCACTATATAAAGCCACGTAAGCAGGGATAAAGGAAAAGTCAACTAACGAAGCAAGAATTTCCCCATGAAAACCTGTTCGGGAAAAGAGGAAGCTGCCTGACCACCAACAAAGACAAGTTGCTCGGACGATAAATCTTACTCGGGCAAATACTCGGTGTGGTCGGGAATAAATGAAAACAGATAGTCATCAGTGTCAATATCCGAAACTTTGGGAGCAATCAGCGACAAGCGACTCCATGATAAGCAGCAGTGGCTGCAGAGTTCAAAGAAGGAAGCAGGTAGATTCTCCGTAAAAAAAGGAGGAAGAATCAGAATTAGACTTGGATTCAACCAAATCAGGAAAAATACAAGAGAAAGAGAATCCGAATCCGTTTAGGATTAGAATACAATTAGGGCGTCACACACCAAACCCTAATTAAACATGTATAAATACCCCTTCTTCACGTAAAAAAGGAGAGAGATTTAGCTCGAGAGAGATTGTAATACCGCGTTCTTGTAGTTGTTCTTCATAGTGTATTTGGCTTCGTTGTTTAGGCAACAAACCGTGGACGTTTCTCCAATCCTTGGAGTTTTACCACGTAATTGTTTTTCTTGTTATTTCCTTTGTTCTTAATCATCCTAGTTCATAAACCATAACAAGTTGCAAATAAATCATTGATTCGGTGACCACCAAAAATCACCGTCAACAAATGTTTCGAGCAATATTTTGCATGGATGCTTAGAACAGTGACATAGACTATCATGCAAAATTTGAGCCAATTCCGAAGGCAAAAATGTGCACAACTCTTTCAAGCCGTGCCATAAAAAAATCGTTTGAAAGAATTTTTGGAGCAATATTTTGCATGGATGCTTAGAATAGTGTCATAGACTATCCTGCAAAAGTTGAGCCAATTTCGAAGGCCAAAATGTGCACAACTCTTTCAAGCCGTGCCATAAAAACATCGTTTGAAAGAATTTTTGGAGCAATATTTTGCATGGATGCTTAGAATAGTGTCATAGACAATCATGCAAAATTTGAGCCAATTCCGAAGGCAAAAATGTGCACAACTCTTTCAAGCCGTGCCATAAAAACATCGTTTGAAAGAAATTTTCGAGCAATATTTTGCTTGGATGCTTAGAATAGTGTCATAGACTATCCTGGAAAATTTGAGCCAATTCCGATGGCAAAAATGTGCACAACTCTTTCAAGCTGTGCCATAAAAACTTCGTTTGAAAGAATTTTTCTAGCAATATTTTTTCATGGACGCTTAGAATAGTGTCATAGACTATCATGCAAAATTTGATCCAATTCCGAAGGCAAAAATGTGCACAACTCTTTCAAGTCGTGCCATAAAAACATCGTTTGAAAGAAATTTTCGAGCAATATTTTGCTTGGATGCTTAGAATAGTGTCATAGACTACCCCGCAAAATTTTAGCCAATTCCAAAGGCAAAAATGTGCACAACACTTTCAAGCTGTGCCACAAAAACTTCGTTTGAAAGAATTTTTCTAGCAATATTTTTTCATGGATGCTTAGAATAGTGTCATAGACTATCATGAAAAATTTGAGAAAATTCCGAAGGCAAAAATGTGCACAACTCTTTCAAGTCGTGCCATAAAAACATCGTTTGAAAGAATGTTTCGAGCAATATTTTGCATGGATGCTTAGAATAGTGACATAGACTATCATGCAAAATTTGAGCCAATTCCGAAGGCAAAAATGTGCACAACTCTTTCAAGTCGTGCCATAAAAACATCGTTTGAAAGAATTTTTGGAGCAATATTTTGTATGGATGCTTAGAATAGTGTCATAGACAATCATGGAAAATTTGAGCCAATTCCGAAGGCAAAAATGTGCACAACTCTTTCAAGCCGTGCCATAAAAACATTGTTTGAAAGAATTTTTGGAGCAATATTCTGCTTGGATGCTTAGAATAGTGTCATAGACTATCCTGCAAAATTTGAGCCAATTCCAAAGGCAAAAATGTGCACAACACTTTCAAGCTGTGCCATAAAAACTTCGTTTGAAAGAATTTTTCTAGCAATATTTTTTCATGGATGCTTAGAATAGTGTCATAGACTATCATGCAAAATTTGAGAAAATTCCGAAGGCAAAAATGTGCACAACTCTTTCAAGTCGTGCCATAAAAACATCGTTTGAAAGAATGTTTCGAGCAATATTTTGCATGGATGCTTAGAATAGTGTCATAGACTATCATGCAAAATTTGAGCCAATTCCGAAGGCAAAAATGTGCACAACTCTTTCAAGCCGTGCCATAAAAACATCGTTTGAATGAATTTTTGGAGCAATATTTTGCATGGATACTTAGAATAGTGTCATAGACTGTCCTGCAAAATTTGATCCAATTCCGAAAGCAAAAATGTGCACAACTCTTTCAAGCCGTGCCATAAAAACATCGTTTGAAAGAATTTTTGGAGCAACATTTTGCATGGATGCTTAGAATAGTGTCATAGACTATCCTGCAATAGTTGAGCCAATTCCGAAGGGAAAAATGTGCACAACTCTTTCAAGCTGTGCCATAAAAACTTCGTTTGAAAGAATTTTTCTAGCAATATTTTTTCATGGATGCTTAGAATAGTGTCATAGACTATCATGCAAAATTTGAGAAAAATCCGAAGGCAAAAATGTGCACAACTCTTTCAAGTCGTGCCATAAAAACATCGTTTGAAAGAATGTTTCGAGCAATATTTTGCATGGATGCTTAGAATAGTGTCATAGACTATCATGCAAAATTTGAGCCAATTCCGAAGGCAAAAATGTGCACAACTCTTTCAAGCCGTGCCATAAAAAAATCGTTTGAAAGAATTTTTTGAGCAATATTTTGCATGGATGCTTAGAATAGTGTCATAGACTATCCTGCAAAAGTTGAGCCAATTCCGAAGGCAAAAATGTGCACAACTCTTTAAAGCTGTGCCATAAAAACTTAGTTTGAAAGAATTTTTCTAGCAATATTTTTTCATGGATGCTTAGAATAGTGTCATAGACTATCATGCAAAATTTGATCCAATTCCGAAGGCAAAAATGTGTACAATTCTTTCAAGCCGTGCCATAAAAACATCGTTTGAAAGAATTTTTGGAGCAATATTTTGCATGGATGCTTAGAATAGTGTCATAGACTATCCTGCAATTGTTGAGCCAATTCCGAAGGCAAAAATGTGCACAACTCTTTCAAGCTGTGCCATAAAAACTTCGTTTGAAAGAATTTTTCTAGCAATATTTTTTCATGGATGCTTAGAATAGTGTCATAGACTATCATGCAAAATTTGATCCAATTCCGAAGGCAAAAATGTGCACAACTCTTTCAAGCCGTGCCATAAAAAGTTCGTTTGAATGAATTTTTCTAGCAATATTTTTTCATGGATGCTTAGAATAGTGTCATAGACTATAATGCAAAATTTGAGAAAATTCCGAAGGCAAAAATGTGCACAACTCTTTCAAGTCGTGCCATAAAAACATCGTTTGAAAGAATGTTTCGAGCAATATTTTGCATGGATGCTTAGAATAGTGACATAAACTATGATGCAAAATTTGAGCCAATTCCGAAGGCAAAAAAGTGCACAACTCTTTCAAGCCGTGACATAAAAACATCGTTTGAAAGAATTTTTGGAGCAATATTTTGCATGGATGCTTAGAATAGTGTCATAGACTATCATGCAAAACTTGAGCCAATTCCGAAGGCAAAAATGTGCACAACTCTTTCAAGTCGCGCCATAAAAACATCGTTTGAAAGAATGTTTCGAGCAATATTTTGCATGGATGCTTAGAATAGTGTCATAGACTATCATGCAAAATTTGAGCCAATTCCGAAGGCAAAAATGTGCACAACTCTTTCAAGCCGTGCCGTAAAAACATCGTTTGAAAGAATTTTTTGAGCAATATTTTGCATGGATGCTTAGAATAGTGTCATAGACTATCCTGCAAAAGTTGAGCCAATTCCGAAGGCAAAAATGTGCACAACTCTTTAAAGCTGTGCCATAAAAACTTCGTTTGAAAGAATTTTTCTAGCAATATTTTTTCATCGATGCTTAGAATAGTGTCATAGACTATCATGCAAAATTTGATCCAATTCCGAAGGCAAAAATGTGCACAACTCTTTCAAGCCGTGCCATAAAAACATCGTTAGAAAGAATTTTTGGAGCAACATTTTGCATGGATGCTTAGAATAGTGTCATAGACTATCCTGCAATAGTTGAGCCAATTCCGAAGGCAAAAATGTGCACAACTCTTTCAAGCTGTGCCATAAAAACTTCGTTTGAAAGAATTTTTCTATCAATATTTTTTCATGGATGCTTAGAATAGTGTCATAGACTATCATGCAAAATTTGATCCAATTCCGAAGGCAAAAATGTGTACAACTCTTTGAAGCCGTGTCATAAAAACATCGTTTGAAAGAATTTTTGGAGCAATATTTTGCATGGATGCTTAGAATAGTGTCATAGACTATCCTGCAATTGTTGAGCCAATTCCGAAGGCAAAAATGTGCACAACTCTTTCAAGCCGTGCCATAAAAACATCGTTTGAAAGAAATTTTCGAGCAATATTTTGCATGGATGCTTAGAATAGTGTCATAGACTATAATGCAAAATTTGAGCCAATTCCGAAGGCAAAAATGTGCACAACTCTTTCAAGCCGTGCCATAAAAACATCGTTTGAAAGAAATTTTCGAGCAATATTTTGCATGGAAGCTTAGAATAGTGTCATAGACTATCCTGCAAAAGTTGAGCCAATTCCGAAGGCAAAAATTAGCACAACTCTTTCAAGCCGTGCCATAAAAACATCGTTTGAAAGAATGTTTCGAGCAATATTTTGTATGGATGCTTAGAATAGTGTCATAGACAATCATGGAAAATTTGAGCCAATTCCGAAGGGAAAAATGTGCACAACTCTTTCAAGCCGTGCCATAAAAACATCGTTTGAAAGAATTTTTGGAGCAATATTCTGCTTGGATGCTTAGAATAGTGTCATAGACTATCCTGCAAAATTTGAGCCAATTCCAAAGGCAAAAATGTGCACAACACTTTCAAGCTGTGCCATAAAAACTTCGTTTGAAAGAATTTTTCTAGCAATATTTTTTCATGGATGCTTAGAATAGTGTCATAGACTATCATGCAAAATTTGAGAAAATTCCGAAGGCAAAAATGTGCACAACTCTTTCAAGTCGCGCCATAAAAACATCGTTTGAAAGAATGTTTCGAGCAATATTTTGCATGGATGCTTAGAATAGTGTCATAGACTATCATGCAAAATTTGAGCCAATTCCGAAGGCAAAAATGTGCACAACTCTTTCAAGCCGTGCCGTAAAAACATCGTTTGAAAGAATTTTTTGAGCAATATTTTGCATGGATGCTTAGAATAGTGTCATAGACTATCCTGCAAAAGTTGAGCCAATTCCGAAGGCAAAAATGTGCACAACTCTTTAAAGCTGTGCCATAAAAACTTCGTTTGAAAGAATTTTTCTAGCAATATTTTTTCATCGATGCTTAGAATAGTGTCATAGACTATCATGCAAAATTTGATCCAATTCCGAAGGCAAAAATGTGCACAACTCTTTCAAGCCGTGCCATAAAAACATCGTTAGAAAGAATTTTTGGAGCAACATTTTGCATGGATGCTTAGAATAGTGTCATAGACTATCCTGCAATAGTTGAGCCAATTCCGAAGGCAAAAATGTGCACAACTCTTTCAAGCTGTGCCATAAAAACTTCGTTTGAAAGAATTTTTCTATCAATATTTTTTCATGGATGCTTAGAATAGTGTCATAGACTATCATGCAAAATTTGATCCAATTCCGAAGGCAAAAATGTGTACAACTCTTTGAAGCCGTGCCATAAAAACATCGTTTGAAAGAATTTTTGGAGCAATATTTTGCATGGATGCTTAGAATAGTGTCATAGACTATCCTGCAATTGTTGAGCCAATTCCGAAGGCAAAAATGTGCACAACTCTTTCAAGCCGTGCCATAAAAACATCGTTTGAAAGAAATTTTCGAGCAATATTTTGCATGGATGCTTAGAATAGTGTCATAGACTATCATGCAAAAGTTGAGCCAATTCCGAAGGCAAAAATGTGCACAACTCTTTCAAGCCGTGCCATAAAAAGTTCGTTTGAATGAATTTTTCTAGCAATATTTTTTCATGGATGCTTAGAATAGTGTCATAGACTATAATGCAAAATTTGAGAAAATTCCGAAGGCAAAAATGTGCACAACTCTTTCAAGTCGTGCTATAAAAACATCGTTTGAAAGAATGTTTGGAGCAATATTTTGCATGGATGCTTAGAATAGTGACATAGACTATCATGCAAAATTTGAGCCAATTCCGAAGGCAAAAATGTGCACAACTCTTTCAAGCCGTGCCATAAAAACATCGTTTGAAAGAATGTTTGGAGCAATATTTTGCATGGATGCTTAGAATAGTGTCATAGACTATCCTGCAAAAGTTGAGCCAATTCCGAAGGCAAAAATGTGCACAACTCTTTAAAGCTGTGCCATAAAAACTTCGTTTGAAAGAATTTTTCTAGCAATATTTTTTCATCGATGCTTAGAATAGTGTCATAGACTATCATGCAAAATTTGATCCAATTCCGAAGGCAAAAATGTGCACAACTCTTTCAAGCCGTGCCATAAAAACATCGTTAGAAAGAATTTTTGGAGCAACATTTTGCATGGATGCTTAGAATAGTGTCATAGACTATCCTGCAATAGTTGAGCCAATTCCGAAGGCAAAAATGTGCACAACTCTTTCAAGCTGTGCCATAAAAACTTCGTTTGAAAGAATTTTTCTATCAATATTTTTTCATGGATGCTTAGAATAGTGTCATAGACTATCATGCAAAATTTGATCCAATTCCGAAGGCAAAAATGTGTACAACTCTTTCAAGCCGTGCCATAAAAACATCGTTTGAAAGAATTTTTGGAGCAATATTTTGCATGGATGCTTAGAATAGTGTCATAGACTATCCTGCAATTGTTGAGCCAATTCCGAAGGCAAAAATGTGCACAACTCTTTCAAGCCGTGCCATAAAAACATCGTTTGAAAGAAATTTTCGAGCAATATTTTGCATGGATGCTTAGAATAGTGTCATAGACTATCATGCAAAAGTTGAGCCAATTCCGAAGGCAAAAATGTGCACAACTCTTTCAAGCCGTGCCATAAAAAGTTCGTTTGAATGAATTTTTCTAGCAATATTTTTTCATGGATGCTTAGAATAGTGTCATAGACTATAATGCAAAATTTGAGAAAATTCCGAAGGCAAAAATGTGCACAACTCTTTCAAGTCGTGCTATAAAAACATCGTTTGAAAGAATGTTTGGAGCAATATTTTGCATGGATGCTTAGAATAGTGACATAGACTATCATGCAAAATTTGAGCCAATTCCGAAGGCAAAAATGTGCACAACTCTTTCAAGCCGTGCCATAAAAACATCGTTTGAAAGAATGTTTCGAGCAATATTTTGCATGGATGCTTAGAATAGTGTCATAGACTATCATGCAAAATTTGAGCCAATTCCGAAGGCAAAAATGTGCAAAACTCTTTCAAGCCGTGCCATAAAAACATCTTTTGAAAGAATTTTTGGAGCAATATTTTGCATGGATGCTTAGAATAGTGACATAGACTATCATGCAAAATTTGAGCCAATTCCGAAGGCAAAAATGTGCACAACTCTTTCAAGCCGTGCCATAAAAACATCGTTTGACAGAATGTTTCGAGCAATATTTTGCATGGATGCTTAGAATAGTGACATAGACTATCATGCAAAATTTGAGCCAATTCCGAAGGCAAAAATGTGCACAACTCTTTCAAGCCGTGCCATAAAAACATCGTTTGAAAGAAATTTTCGAGCAATATTTTGCATGGAAGCTTAGAATAGTGTCATAGACTATCCTGCAAAAGTTGAGCCAATTCCGAAGGCAAAAATTAGCACAACTCTTTCAAACCGTGCCATAAAAACATCGTTTGAAAGAATGTTTCGAGCAATATTTTGTATGGATGCTTAGAATAGTGTCATAGACAATCATGGAAAATTTGAGCCAATTCCGAAGGGAAAAATGTGCACAACTCTTTCAAGCCGTGCCATAAAAACATCGTTTGAAAGAATTTTTGGAGCAATATTCTGCTTGGATGCTTAGAATAGTGTCATAGACTATCCTGCAAAATTTGAGCCAATTCCAAAGGCAAAAATGTGCACAACACTTTCAAGCTGTGCCATAAAAACTTCGTTTGAAAGAAATTTTCTAGCAATATTTTTTCATGGATGCTTAGAATAGTGTCATAGACTATCATGCAAAATTTGAGAAAATTCCGAAGGCAAAAATGTGCACAACTCTTTCAAGCCGTGCCATAAAAACATCGTTTGAAAGAATGTTTCGAGCAATATTTTGTATGGATGCTTAGAATAGTGTCATAGACAATCATGGAAAATTTGAGCCAATTCCGAAGGGAAAAATGTGCACAACTCTTTCAAGCCGTGCCATAAAAACATCGTTTGAAAGAATTTTTGGAGCAATATTCTGCTTGGATGCTTAGAATAGTGTCATAGACTATCCTGCAAAATTTGAGCCAATTCCAAAGGCAGAAATGTGCACAACACTTTCAAGCTGTGCCATAAAAACTTCGTTTGAAAGAAATTTTCTAGCAATATTTTTTCATGGATGCTTAGAATAGTGTCATAGACTATCATGCAAAATTTGAGAAAATTCCGAAGGCAAAAATGTGCACAACTCTTTCAAGTCGCGCCATAAAAACATCGTTTGAAAGAATGTTTCGAGCAATATTTTGCATGGATGCTTAGAATAGTGTCATAGACTATCATGCAAAATTTGAGCCAATTCCGAAGGCAAAAATGTGCACAACTCTTTCAAGCCGTGCCATAAAAACATCGTTTGAAAGAATTTTTTGAGCAATATTTTGCATGGATGATTAGAATAGTGTCATAGACTATCCTGCAAAAGTTGAGCCAATTCCGAAGGCAAAAATGTGCACAACTCTTTAAAGCTGTGCCATAAAAACTTCGTTTGAAAGAATTTTTCTAGCAATATTTTTTCATCGATGCTTAGAATAGTGTCATAGACTATCATGCAAAATTTGATCCAATTCCGAAGGCAAAAATGTGCACAACTCTTTCAAGCCGTGCCATAAAAACATCGTTAGAAAGAATTTTTGGAGCAACATTTTGCATGGATGCTTAGAATAGTGTCATAGACTATCCTGCAATAGTTGAGCCAATTCCGAAGGCAAAAAAGTGCACAACTCTTTCAAGCTGTGCCATAAAAACTTCGTTTGAAAGAATTTTTCTATCAATATTTTTTCATGGATGCTTAGAATAGTGTCATAGACTATCATGCAAAATTTGAGAAAAATCCGAAGGCAAAAATGTGCACAACTCTTTCAAGTCGTGCCATAAAAACATCGTTTGAAAGAATGTTTCGAGCAATATTTTGCATGGATGCTTAGAATAGTGTCATAGACTATCATGCAAAATTTGAGCCAATTCCGAAGGCAAAAATGTGCACAACTCTTTCAAGCCGTGCCATAAAAACATCGTTTGAAAGAATTTTTTGAGCAATATTTTGCATGGATGATTAGAATAGTGTCATAGACTATCCTGCAAAAGTTGAGCCAATTCCGAAGGCAAAAATGTGCACAACTCTTTAAAGCTGTGCCATAAAAACTTCGTTTGAAAGAATTTTTCTAGCAATATTTTTTCATCGATGCTTAGAATAGTGTCATAGACTATCATGCAAAATTTGATCCAATTCCGAAGGCAAAAATGTGCACAACTCTTTCAAGCCGTGCCATAAAAACATCGTTAGAAAGAATTTTTGGAGCAACATTTTGCATGGATGCTTAGAATAGTGTCATAGACTATCCTGCAATAGTTGAGCCAATTCCGAAGGCAAAAAAGTGCACAACTCTTTCAAGCTGTGCCATAAAAACTTCGTTTGAAAGAAATTTTCTAGCAATATTTTTTCATGGATGCTTAGAATAGTGTCATAGACTATCATGCAAAATTTGAGAAAATTCCGAAGGCAAAAATGTGCACAACTCTTTCAAGCCGTGCCATAAAAACATCGTTTGAAAGAATGTTTCGAGCAATATTTTGTATGGATGCTTAGAATAGTGTCATAGACAATCATGGAAAATTTGAGCCAATTCCGAAGGGAAAAATGTGCACAACTCTTTCAAGCCGTGCCATAAAAACATCGTTTGAAAGAATTTTTGGAGCAATATTCTGCTTGGATGCTTAGAATAGTGTCATAGACTATCCTGCAAAATTTGAGCCAATTCCAAAGGCAGAAATGTGCACAACACTTTCAAGCTGTGCCATAAAAACTTCGTTTGAAAGAAATTTTCTAGCAATATTTTTTCATGGATGCTTAGAATAGTGTCATAGACTATCATGCAAAATTTGAGAAAATTCCGAAGGCAAAAATGTGCACAACTCTTTCAAGTCGCGCCATAAAAACATCGTTTGAAAGAATGTTTCGAGCAATATTTTGCATGGATGCTTAGAATAGTGTCATAGACTATCATGCAAAATTTGAGCCAATTCCGAAGGCAAAAATGTGCACAACTCTTTCAAGCCGTGCCATAAAAACATCGTTTGAAAGAATTTTTTGAGCAATATTTTGCATGGATGATTAGAATAGTGTCATAGACTATCCTGCAAAAGTTGAGCCAATTCCGAAGGCAAAAATGTGCACAACTCTTTAAAGCTGTGCCATAAAAACTTCGTTTGAAAGAATTTTTCTAGCAATATTTTTTCATCGATGCTTAGAATAGTGTCATAGACTATCATGCAAAATTTGATCCAATTCCGAAGGCAAAAATGTGCACAACTCTTTCAAGCCGTGCCATAAAAACATCGTTAGAAAGAATTTTTGGAGCAACATTTTGCATGGATGCTTAGAATAGTGTCATAGACTATCCTGCAATAGTTGAGCCAATTCCGAAGGCAAAAAAGTGCACAACTCTTTCAAGCTGTGCCATAAAAACTTCGTTTGAAAGAATTTTTCTATCAATATTTTTTCATGGATGCTTAGAATAGTGTCATAGACTATCATGCAAAATTTGAGAAAAATCCGAAGGCAAAAATGTGCACAACTCTTTCAAGTCGTGCCATAAAAACATCGTTTGAAAGAATGTTTCGAGCAATATTTTGCATGGATGCTTAGAATAGTGTCATAGACTATCATGCAAAATTTGAGCCAATTCCGAAGGCAAAAATGTGCACAACTCTTTCAAGCCGTGCCATAAAAACATCGTTTGAAAGAATTTTTTGAGCAATATTTTGCATGGATGATTAGAATAGTGTCATAGACTATCCTGCAAAAGTTGAGCCAATTCCGAAGGCAAAAATGTGCACAACTCTTTAAAGCTGTGCCATAAAAACTTCGTTTGAAAGAATTTTTCTAGCAATATTTTTTCATCGATGCTTAGAATAGTGTCATAGACTATCATGCAAAATTTGATCCAATTCCGAAGGCAAAAATGTGCACAACTCTTTCAAGCCGTGCCATAAAAACATCGTTAGAAAGAATTTTTGGAGCAACATTTTGCATGGATGCTTAGAATAGTGTCATAGACTATCCTGCAATAGTTGAGCCAATTCCGAAGGCAAAAAAGTGCACAACTCTTTCAAGCTGTGCCATAAAAACTTCGTTTGAAAGAATTTTTCTATCAATATTTTTTCATGGATGCTTAGAATAGTGTCATAGACTATCATGCAAAATTTGAGAAAAATCCGAAGGCAAAAATGTGCACAACTCTTTCAAGTCGTGCCATAAAAACATCGTTTGAAAGAATGTTTCGAGCAATATTTTGCATGGATGCTTAGAATAGTGTCATAGACTATCATGCAAAATTTGAGCCAATTCCGAAGGCAAAAATGTGCACAACTCTTTCAAGCCGTGCCATAAAAACATCGTTTGAAAGAATTTTTTGAGCAATATTTTGCATGGATGCTTAGAATAGTGTCATAGACTATCCTGCAAAAGTTGAGCCAATTCCGAAGGCAAAAATGTGCACAACTCTTTAAAGCTGTGCCATAAAAACTTCGTTTGAAAGAATTTTTCTAGCAATATTTTTTCATGGATGCTTAGAATAGTGTCATAGACTATCATGCAAAATTTGATCCAATTCCGAAGGCAAAAATGTGTACAACTCTTTCAAGCCGTGCCATAAAAACATCGTTTGAAAGAATTTTTGGAGCAATATTTTGCATGGATGCTTAGAATAGTGTCATAGACTATCCTGCAATTGTTGAGCCAATTCCGAAGGCAAAAATGTGCACAACTCTTTCAAGCCGTGCCATAAAAACATCGTTTGAAAGAAATTTTCGAGCAATATTTTGCATGGATGCTTAGAATAGTGTCATAGACTATCATGCAAAAGTTGAGCCAATTCCGAAGGCAAAAATGTGCACAACTCTTTCAAGCCGTGCCATAAAAAGTTCGTTTGAATGAATTTTTCTAGCAATATTTTTTCATGGATGCTTAGAATAGTGTCATAGACTATAATGCAAAATTTGAGAAAATTCCGAAGGCAAAAATGTGCACAACTCTTTCAAGTCGTGCTATAAAAACATCGTTTGAAAGAATGTTTGGAGCAATATTTTGCATGGAAGCTTAGAATAGTGACATAAACTATGATGCAAAATTTGAGCCAATTCCGAAGGCAAAAAAGTGCACAACTCTTTCAAGCCGTCACATAAAAACATCGTTTGAAAGAATTTTTGGAGCAATATTTTGCATGGATGCTTAGAATAGTGTCATAGACTATCATGCAAAACTTGAGCCAATTCCGAAGGTAAAAACGTGCACAACTCTTTCAAGCCGTGCCATAAAAACTTCGTTTGAAAGAATTTTTGGAGCAATATTTTGCATGGATGCTTAAAATACTGTCATAGACTATCATGCAAAACTTGAGCCAATTCCGAAGGCAAAAATGTGCACAACTCTTTCAAGCCGTGCCATAAAAACATCGTTTGAAAGAATTTTTTGAGACATATTTTGCATGGATGCTTAGAATAGTGTCATAGACTATCCTACAAAAGTTGGGCCAATTCCGAAGGCAAAAATGTGCACAACTCTTTCAAGCCGTGCCATAAAAATATCGTTTGAATGAATTTTTGGAGCAATATTTTGCATGGATGCTTAGAATAGTGTCATTGACAATCATGCAAAATTTGATCCAATTCAGAAGGCAAAAATGTGCACAACTCTTTCAAGATGTGCCATAAAAACATCGTTTGAAAGAATTTTTGGAGCAATATTTTGCATGGATGCTTAGAATAGTGACATAGACTATCATGCAAAATTTGAGCCAATTCCGAAGGCAAAAATGTGCACAACTCTTTCAAGCCGTGCCATAAAAACATCGTTTGAAAGAATTTTTGGAGCAATATTCTGCTTGGATGTTTAGAATAGTGTCATAGACTATCCTGCAAAATTTGAGCCAATTCCAAAGGCAAAAATGTGCACAACACTTTCAAGCTGTGCCATAAAAATATCGTTTGAAAGAATTTTTGGAGCAATATTTTGCATGGATGCTTAGAATAGTGGCATAGACTATCATGCAAAATTTGAGCCAAATCCGAAGGCAAAAATGTGCACAACTCTTTCAAGCCGTGCCATAAAAACATCGTTTGAAAGAATTTTTGGAGCAATATTTTGCATGGATGCTTAGAATAGTGACATAGACTATCATGCAAAATTTGAGCCAAATCCGAAGGCAAAAATGTGCACAACTCTTTCAAGCCGTGCCATAAAAACATCGTTTGAAAGAATGTTTCGACCAATATTTTGCATGGATGCTTAGAATAGTGACATAGACTATCATGCAAAATTTGAGCCAATTCCGAAGGCAAAAATGTGCACAACTCTTTCAAGCCGTGCCATAAAAACATCGTTTGAAAGAAATTTTCGAGCAATATTTTGCATGGAAGCTTAGAATAGTGTCATAGACTATCCTGCAAAAGTTGAGCCAATTCCGAAGGCAAAAATTAGCACAACTCTTTCAAGCCGTGCCATAAAAACATCGTTTGAAAGAATGTTTCGAGCAATATTTTGTATGGATACTTAGAATAGTGTCATTGACTATCATGCAAAATTTGAGCCAATTCCGAAGGCAAAAATGTGCACAACTCTTTCAAGCCGTGCCATAAAAACATCGTTTGAAAGAATTTTTTGAGCAATATTTTGCATGGATGCTTAGAATAGTGTCATAGACTATCCTACAAAAGTTGAGCCAATTCCGAAGGCAAAAATGTGCAGAACTCTTTCAAGCCGTGCCATAAAAACATCGTTTGAAAGAATTTTTGGAGCAATATTTTGCATGGATGCTTAGAATAGTGTCATCGACTATCATGCAAAACTTGAGCCAATTCCGAAGGCAAAAATGTGCACAACTCTTTCAAGCCGTGCCATAAAAACATCGTTTGAAAGAATGTTTCGAGCAATATTTTGCATGGATGCTTAGAATAGTGACATAGACTATCATGCAAAATTTGAGCCAATTCCGAAGGCAAAAATGTGCACAACTCTTTCAAGCCGTGCCATAAAAACATCGTTTGAAAGAATTTTTGGAGCAATATTTTGCATGGATGCTTAGAATAGTGTCATAGACTATCCTACAAAAGTTGAGCCAATTCCGAAGGCAAAAATGTGCAGAACTCTTTCAAGCCGTGCCATAAAAACATCGTTTGAAAGAATTTTTGGAGCAATATTTTGCATGGATGCTTAGAATAGTGTCATCGACTATCATGCAAAACTTGAGCCAATTCCGAAGGCAAAAATGTGCACAACTCTTTCAAGCCGTGCCATAAAAACATCGTTTGAAAGAATGTTTCGAGCAATATTTTGCATGGATGCTTAGAATAGTGAAATAGACTATCATGCAAAATTTGAGCCAATTCCGAAGGCAAAAATGTGCACAACTCTTTCAAGCCGTGCCATAAAAACATCGTTTGAAAGAAATTTTCGAGCAATATTTTGCATTGAAACTTAGAATAGTGTCATAGACTATCCTGCAAAAGTTGAGCCAATTCCGAAGGCAAAAATGTGCACAACTCTTTAAAGCTGTGCCATAAAAACATCGTTTGAAAGAATTTTTCTAGTAATATTTTTTCATGGATGCTTAGAATAGTGTCATAGACTATTATGCAAAATTTGATCCAATTCCGAAGGCAAAAATGTGCACAACTCTTTCAAGCCGTGACATAAAAACATCGTTTGAAAGAATTTTTGGAGCAATATTTTGCATGGATGCTTAGAATAGTGTCATAGACTATCATGCAAAAGTTAAGCCAATTCCGAAGGCAAAAATGTGCAGAACTCTTTCAAGCCGTGCCATAAAAACATCGTTTGAAAGAATTTTTGGAGCAATATTTTGCATGGATGCTTAGAATAGTGTCATAGACTATCCTGCAAAAGTTGAGCCAATTCCGAAGGCAAAAATGTGCAGAACTCTTTCAAGCCGTGCCATAAAAACATCGTTTGAAAGAATTTTTGGAGCAATATTTTGCATGGATGCTTAGAATAGTGTCATCGACTATCATGCAAAACTTGAGCCAATTCCGAAGGCAAAAATGTGCACAACTCTTTCAAGCCGTGCCATAAAAACATCGTTTGAAAGAATGTTTCGAGCAATATTTTGCATGGATGCTTAGAATAGTGACATAGACTATCATGCAAAATTTGAGCCAATTCCGAAGGCAAAAATGTGCACAACTCTTTCAAGCCGTGCCATAAAAACATCGTTTGAAAGAAATTTTCGAGCAATATTTTGCATTGAAGCTTAGAATAGTGTCATAGACTATCCTGCAAAAGTTGAGCCAATTCCGAAGGCAAAAATGTGCACAACTCTTTAAAGCTGTGCCATAAAAACATCGTTTGAAAGAATTTTTCTAGTAATATTTTTTCATGGATGCTTAGAATAGTGTCATAGACTATCATGCAAAATTTGATCCAATTCCGAAGGCAAAAATGTGCACAACTCTTTCAAGCCGTGACATAAAAACATCGTTTGAAAGAATTTTTGGAGCAATATTTTGCATGGATGCTTAGAATAGTGTCATAGACTATCATGCAAAACTTGAGCCAATTCCGAAGGCAAAAATTTGCACAACTCTTTCAAGCCGTGCCATAAAAACATCGTTTGAAAGAATTTTTGGAGCAATATTTTGCATGGATGCTTAGAATAGTGTCATAGACAATCATGCAAAATTTGAGCCAATTCCGAAGGCAAAAATGTGCACAACTCTTTCAAGCCGTGCCATAAAAACATCGTTTGAAAGAAATTTTCGAGCAATATTTTGCATTGAGGCTTAGAATAGTGTCATAGACTATCCTGCAAAAGTTGAGCCAATTCCGAAGGCAAAAATGTGCACAACTCTTTAAAGCTGTGCCATAAAAACATCGTTTGAAAGAATTTTTCTAGTAATATTTTTTCATGGATGCTTAGAATAGTGTCATAGACTATCATGCAAAATTTGATCCAATTCCGAAGGCAAAAATGTGCACAACTCTTTCAAGCCGTGCCATAAAAACATCGTTTGAAAGAATGTTTCGAGCAATATTTTGCATGGATACTTAGAATAGTGTCATAGACTATCATGCAAAATTTGAGCCAATTCCGAAGGCAAAAATGTGCACAACTCTTTCAAGCCGTGCCATAAAAACATCGTTTGAAAGAATTTTTGGAGCAATATTTTGCATGGATGCTGAGAATAGTGTCATAGACTATCCTGCAAAAGTTTAGCCAATTCCGAAGGCAAAAATGTGCAGAACTCTTTCAAGCCGTGCCATAAAAACATCGTTTGAAAGAATTTTTGGAGCAATATTTTGCATGGATGCTTAGAATAGTGTCATAGACTATCATGCAAAACTTGAGCCAATTCCGAAGGCAAAAATTTGCACAACTCTTTCAAGCCGTGCCATAAAAACATCGTTTGAAAGAATTTTTGGAGCAATATTTTGCATGGATGCTTAGAATAGTGTCATAGACAATCATGCAAAATTTGATCCAATTCCGAAGGCAAAAATGTGCACAACTCTTTCAAGATGTGCCATAAAAACATCGTTTGAAAGAATTTTTGGAGCAATATTTTGCATGGATGCTTAGAATAGTGACATAGACTATCATGCAAAATTTGAGCCAATTCCGAAGGCAAAAATGTGCACAACTCTTTCAAGCCGTGCCATAAAAACATCGTTTGAAAGAATGTTTCGAGCAATATTTTGCATGGATGCTTAGAATAGTGTCATAGACTATCATGCAAAATTTGAGCCAATTCCGAAGGCAAAAATGTGCACAACTCTTTCAAGCTGTGCCATAAAAACTTCGTTTGAAAGAATTTTTCTAGCAATATTTTTTCATGGATGCTTAGAATAGTGTCATAGACTATCATGCAAAATTTGAGAAAAATCCGAAGGCAAAAATGTGCACAACTCTTTCAAGTCGTGCCATAAAAACATCGTTTGAAAGAATGTTTCGAGCAATATTTTGCATGGATGCTTAGAATAGTGTCATAGATTATCATGCAAAATTTGAGCCAATTCCGAAGGCAAAAATGTGCACAACTCTTTCAAGCCGTGCCATAAAAACATCGTTTGAAAGAATTTTTTGAGCAATATTTTGAATGGATGCTTAGAATAGTGTCATAGACTATCCTGCAAAAGTTGAGCCAATTCCGAAGGCAAAAATGTGCACAACTTTTTAAAGCTGTGCCATAAAAACTTCGTTTGAAAGAATTTTTCTAGCAATATTTTTTCATGGATGCTCAGAATAGTGTCGTAGACTATCATGCAAAATTTGATCCAATTCCGAAGGCAAAAATGTGCACAACTCTTTCAAGCCGTGCCATATAAACATCGTTTGAAAGAATGTTTCGAGCAATATTTTGCATGGATGCTTAGAATAGTGTCATAGACTATCATGCAAAATTTGAGCCAATTCCGAAGGCAAAAATGTGCACAACTCTTTCAAGCTGTGCCATAAAAACTTCGTTTGAAAGAATTTTTCTAGCAATATTTTTTCATGGATGCTTAGAATAGTGTCATAGACTATCATGCAAAATTTGAGAAAAATCCGAAGGCAAAAATGTGCACAACTCTTTCAAGTCGTGCCATAAAAACATCGTTTGAAAGAATGTTTCGAGCAATATTTTGCATGGATGCTTAGAATAGTGTCATAGACTATCATGCAAAACTTGAGCCAATTCCGAAGGCAAAAATTTGCACAACTCTTTCAAGCCGTGCCATAAAAACATCGTTTGAAAGAATTTTTGGAGCAATATTTTGCATGGATGCTTAGAATAGTGTCATAGACAATCATGCAAAATTTGATCCAATTCCCAAGGCAAAAATGTGCACAACTCTTTCAAGATGTGCCATAAAAACATCGTTTGAAAGAATTTTTGGAGCAATATTTTGCATGGATGCTTAGAATAGTGACATAGACTATCATGCAAAATTTGAGCCAATTCCGAAGGCAAAAATGTGCACAACTCTTTCAAGCCGTGCCATAAAAACATCGTTTGAAAGAATGTTTCGAGCAATATTTTGCATGGATGCTTAGAATAGTGTCATAGACTATCATGCAAAATTTGAGCCAATTCCGAAGGCAAAAATGTGCACAACTCTTTCAAGCTGTGCCATAAAAACTTCGTTTGAAAGAATTTTTCTAGCAATAGTTTTTCATGGATGCTTAGAATAGTGTCATAGACTATCATGCAAAATTTGAGAAAAATCCGAAGGCAAAAATGTGCACAACTCTTTCAAGTCGTGCCATAAAAACATCGTTTGAAAGAATGTTTCGAGCAATATTTTGCATGGATGCTTAGAATAGTGTCATAGATTATCATGCAAAATTTGAGCCAATTCCGAAGGCAAAAATGTGCACAACTCTTTCAAGCCGTGCCATAAAAACATCGTTTGAAAGAATTTTTGGAGCAATATTTTGCATGGATGCTGAGAATAGTGTCATAGACTATCCTGCAAAAGTTTAGCTAATTCCGAAGGCAAAAATGTGCAGAACTCTTTCAAGCCGTGCCATAAAAACATCGTTTGAAAGAATTTTTGGAGCAATATTTTGCATGGATGCTTAGAATAGTGTCATAGACTATCATGCAAAACTTGAGCCAATTCCGAAGGCAAAAATTTGCACAACTCTTTCAAGCCGTGCCATAAAAACATCGTTTGAAAGAATTTTTGGAGCAATATTTTGCATGGATGCTTAGAATAGTGTCATAGACAATCATGCAAAATTTGATCCAATTCCGAAGGCAAAAATGTGCACAACTCTTTCAAGCCGTGCCATAAAAACATCGTTTGAAAGAATGTTTCGAGCAATATTTTGCATGGATGCTTAGAATAGTGACATAGACTATCATGCAAAATTTGAGCCAATTCCGAAGGCAAAAATGTGCACAACTCTTTCAAGCCGTGCCATAAAGACATCGTTTGAAAGAAATTTTCGAGCAATATTTTGCATTGAAGCTTAGAATAGTGTCATAGACTATCCTGCAAAAGTTGAGCCAATTCCGAAGGCAAAAATGTGCACAACTCTTTAAAGCTGTGCCATAAAAACATCGTTTGATAGAATTTTTCTAGTAATATTTTTTCACGGATGCTTAGAATAGTGTCATAGACTATCATGCAAAATTTGATCCAATTCCGAAGGCAAAAATGTGCACAACTCTTTCAAGCCGTGACATAAAAACATCGTTTGAAAGAATTTTTGGAGCAATATTTTGCATGGATGCTTAGAATAGTGTCATAGACTATCATGCAAAAGTTGAGCCAATTCCGAAGGCAAAAATGTGCAGAACTCTTTCAAGCCGTGCCATAAAAACATCGTTTGAAAGAATTTTTGGAGCAATATTTTGCATGGTTGCTTAGAATAGTGTCATAGACTATCATGCAAAACTTGAGCCAATTCCGAAGGCAAAAATGTGCACAACTCTTTCAAGCCGTGCCATAAAAACATCGTTTGAAAGAATGTTTCGAGCAATATTTTGCATGGATGCTTAGAATAGTGACATAGACTATCATGCAAAATTTGAGCCAATTCCGAAGGCAAAAATGTGCACAACTCTTTCAAGCCGTGCAATAAAAACATCGTTTGAAAGAAATTTTCGAGCAATATTTTGCATTGAGGCTTAGAATAGTGTCATAGACTATCCTGCAAAAGTTGAGCCAATTCCGAAGGCAAAAATGTGCACAACTCTTTAAAGCTGTGCCATAAAAACATCGTTTGAAAGAATTTTTCTAGTAATATTTTTTCATGGATGCTTAGAATAGTGTCATAGACTATCATGCAAAATTTGATCCAATTCCGAAGGCAAAAATGTGCACAACTCTTTCAAGCCGTGCCATAAAAACATCGTTTGAAAGAATGTTTCGAGCAATATTTTGCATGGATACTTAGAATAGTGTCATAGACTATCATGCAAAATTTGAGCCAATTCCGAAGGCAAAAATGTGCACAACTCTTTCAAGCCGTGCCATAAAAACATCGTTTGAAAGAATTTTTGGAGCAATATTTTGCATGGATGCTGAGAATAGTGTCATAGACTATCCTGCAAAAGTTTAGCCAATTCCGAAGGCAAAAATGTGCAGAACTCTTTCAAGCCGTGCCATAAAAACATCGTTTGAAAGAATTTTTGGAGCAATATTTTGCATGGATGCTTAGAATAGTGTCATAGACTATCATGCAAAACTTGAGCCAATTCCGAAGGCAAAAATTTGCACAACTCTTTCAAGCCGTGCCATAAAAACATCGTTTGAAAGAATTTTTGGAGCAATATTTTGCATGGATGCTTAGAATAGTGTCATAGA
This sequence comes from Acer campestre, assembly GCA_954870605.1. Lineage (NCBI taxonomy): Eukaryota > Viridiplantae > Streptophyta > Magnoliopsida > Sapindales > Sapindaceae > Acer > Acer campestre. The sequence continues at coordinate 5,745,528 of OX940812.1, forward strand.
CAATCATGCAAAATTTGATCCAATTCCGAAGGCAAAAATGTGCACAACTCTTTCAAGATGTGCCATAAAAACATCGTTTGAAATAATTTTTGGAGCAATATTTTGCATGGATGCTTAGAATAGTGACATAGACTATCATGCAAAATTTGAGCCAATTCCGAAGGCAAAAATGTGCACAACTCTTTCAAGCCGTGCCATAAAAACATCGTTTGAAAGAATGTTTCGAGCAATATTTTGCATGGATGCTTAGAATAGTGTCATAGACTATCATGCAAAATTTGAGCCAATTCCGAAGGCAAAAATGTGCACAACTCTTTCAAGCTGTGCCATAAAAACTTCGTTTGAAAGAATTTTTCTAGCAATATTTTTTCATGGATGCTTAGAATAGTGTCATAGACTATCATGCAAAATTTGAGAAAAATCCGAAGGCAAAAATGTGCACAACTCTTTCAAGTCGTGCCATAAAAACATCGTTTGAAAGAATGTTTCGAGCAATATTTTGCATGGATGCTTAGAATAGTGTCATAGATTATCATGCAAAATTTGAGCCAATTCCGAAGGCAAAAATGTGCACAACTCTTTCAAGCCGTGCCATAAAAACATCGTTTGAAAGAATTTTTTGAGCAATATTTTGAATGGATGCTTAGAATAGTGTCATAGACTATCCTGCAAAAGTTGAGCCAATTCCGAAGGCAAAAATGTGCACAACTTTTTAAAGCTGTGCCATAAAAACTTCGTTTGAAAGAATTTTTCTAGCAATATTTTTTCATGGATGCTCAGAATAGTGTCGTAGACTATCATGCAAAATTTGATCCAATTCCGAAGGCAAAAATGTGCACAACTCTTTCAAGCCGTGCCATAAAAACATCGTTTGAAAGAATGTTTCGAGCAATATTTTGCATGGATGCTTAGAATAGTGTCATAGACTATCATGCAAAATTTGAGCCAATTCCGAAGGCAAAAATGTGCACAACTCTTTCAAGCTGTGCCATAAAAACTTCGTTTGAAAGAATTTTTCTAGCAATATTTTTTCATGGATGCTTAGAATAGTGTCATAGACTATCATGCAAAATTTGAGAAAAATCCGAAGGCAAAAATGTGCACAACTCTTTCAAGTCGTGCCATAAAAACATCGTTTGAAAGAATGTTTCGAGCAATATTTTGCATGGATGCTTAGAATAGTGTCATAGACTATCATGCAAAACTTGAGCCAATTCCGAAGGCAAAAATTTGCACAACTCTTTCAAGCCGTGCCATAAAAACATCGTTTGAAAGAATTTTTGGAGCAATATTTTGCATGGATGCTTAGAATAGTGTCATAGACAATCATGCAAAATTTGATCCAATTCCGAAGGCAAAAATGTGCACAACTCTTTCAAGATGTGCCATAAAAACATCGTTTGAAAGAATTTTTGGAGCAATATTTTGCATGGATGCTTAGAATAGTGACATAGACTATCATGCAAAATTTGAGCCAATTCCGAAGGCAAAAATGTGCACAACTCTTTCAAGCCGTGCCATAAAAACATCGTTTGAAAGAATGTTTCGAGCAATATTTTGCATGGATGCTTAGAATAGTGTCATAGACTATCATGCAAAATTTGAGCCAATTCCGAAGGCAAAAATGTGCACAACTCTTTCAAGCTGTGCCATAAAAACTTCGTTTGAAAGAATTTTTCTAGCAATATTTTTTCATGGATGCTTAGAATAGTGTCATAGACTATCATGCAAAATTTGAGAAAAATCCGAAGGCAAAAATGTGCACAACTCTTTCAAGTCGTGCCATAAAAACATCGTTTGAAAGAATGTTTCGAGCAATATTTTGCATGGATGCTTAGAATAGTGTCATAGACTATCATGCAAAACTTGAGCCAATTCCGAAGGCAAAAATTTGCACAACTCTTTCAAGCCGTGCCATAAAAACATCGTTTGAAAGAATTTTTGGAGCAATATTTTGCATGGATGCTTAGAATAGTGTCATAGACAATCATGCAAAATTTGATCCAATTCCGAAGGCAAAAATGTGCACAACTCTTTCAAGATGTGCCATAAAAACATCGTTTGAAAGAATTTTTGGAGCAATATTTTGCATGGATGCTTAGAATAGTGACATAGACTATCATGCAAAATTTGAGCCAATTCCGAAGGCAAAAATGTGCACAACTCTTTCAAGCCGTGCCATAAAAACATCGTTTGAAAGAATGTTTCGAGCAATATTTTGCATGGATGCTTAGAATAGTGTCATAGACTATCATGCAAAATTTGAGCCAATTCCGAAGGAGAAAATGTGCACAACTCTTTCAAGCTGTGCCATAAAAACTTCGTTTGAAAGAATTTTTCTAGCAATATTTTTTCATGGATGCTTAGAATAGTGTCATAGACTATCATGCAAAATTTGAGAAAAATCCGAAGGCAAAAATGTGCACAACTCTTTCAAGTCGTGCCATAAAAACATCGTTTGAAAGAATGTTTCGAGCAATATTTTGCATGGATGCTTAGAATAGTGTCATAGATTATCATGCAAAATTTGAGCCAATTCCGAAGGCAAAAATGTGCACAACTCTTTCAAGCCGTGCCATAAAAACATCGTTTGAAAGAATTTTTGGAGCAATATTTTGCATGGATGCTGAGAATAGTGTCATAGACTATCCTGCAAAAGTTTAGCCAATTCCGAAGGCAAAAATGTGCAGAACTCTTTCAAGCCGTGCCATAAAAACATCGTTTGAAAGAATTTTTGGAGCAATATTTTGCATGGATGCTTAGAATAGTGTCATAGACTATCATGCAAAACTTGAGCCAATTCCGAAGGCAAAAATTTGCACAACTCTTTCAAGCCGTGCCATAAAAACATCGTTTGAAAGAATTTTTGGAGCAATATTTTGCATGGATGCTTAGAATAGTGTCATAGACAATCATGCAAAATTTGATCCAATTCCGAAGGCAAAAATGTGCACAACTCTTTCAAGATGTGCCATAAAAACATCGTTTGAAAGAATTTTTGGAGCAATATTTTGCATGGATGCTTAGAATAGTGACTTAGACTATCATGCAAAATTTGAGCCAATTCCGAAGGCAAAAATGTGCACAACTCTTTCAAGCCGTGCCATAAAAACATCGTTTGAAAGAATGTTTCGAGCAATATTTTGCATGGATGCTTAGAATAGTGTCATAGACTATCATGCAAAATTTGAGCCAATTCCGAAGGCAAAAATGTGCACAACTCTTTCAAGCTGTGCCATAAAAACTTCGTTTGAAAGAATTTTTCTAGCAATATTTTTTCATGGATGCTTAGAATAGTGTCATAGACTATCATGCAAAATTTGAGAAAAATCCGAAGGCAAAAATGTGCACAACTCTTTCAAGTCGTGCCATAAAAACATCGTTTGAAAGAATGTTTCGAGCAATATTTTGCATGGATGCTTAGAATAGTGTCATAGATTATCATGCAAAATTTGAGCCAATTCCGAAGGCAAAAATGTGCACAACTCTTTCAAGCCGTGCCATAAAAACATCGTTTGAAAGAATTTTTTGAGCAATATTTTGAATGGATGCTTAGAATAGTGTCATAGACTATCCTGCAAAAGTTGAGCCAATTCCGAAGGCAAAAATGTGCACAACTTTTTAAAGCTGTGCCATAAAAACTTCGTTTGAAAGAATTTTTCTAGCAATATTTTTTCATGGATGCTCAGAATAGTGTCGTAGACTATCATGCAAAATTTGATCCAATTCCGAAGGCAAAAATGTGCACAACTCTTTCAAGCCGTGCCATAAAAACATCGTTTGAAAGAATGTTTCGAGCAATATTTTGCATGGATGCTTAGAATAGTGTCATAGACTATCATGCAAAATTTGAGCCAATTCCGAAGGAAAAAATGTGCACAACTCTTTCAAGCTGTGCCATAAAAACTTCGTTTGAAAGAATTTTTCTAGCAATATTTTTTCATGGATGCTTAGAATAGTGTCATAGACTATCATGCAAAATTTGAGAAAAATCCGAAGGCAAAAATGTGCACAACTCTTTCAAGTCGTGCCATAAAAACATCGTTTGAAAGAATGTTTCGAGCAATATTTTGCATGGATGCTTAGAATAGTGTCATAGATTATCATGCAAAATTTGAGCCAATTCCGAAGGCAAAAATGTGCACAACTCTTTCAAGCCGTGCCATAAAAACATCGTTTGAAAGAATTTTTTGAGCAATATTTTGAATGGATGCTTAGAATAGTGTCATAGACTATCCTGCAAAAGTTGAGCCAATTCCGAAGGCAAAAATGTGCACAACTTTTTAAAGCTGTGCCATAAAAACTTCGTTTGAAAGAATTTTTCTAGCAATATTTTTTCATGGATGCTCAGAATAGTGTCGTAGACTATCATGCAAAATTTGATCCAATTCCGAAGGCAAAAATGTGCACAACTCTTTCAAGCCGTGCCATAAAAACATCGTTTGAAAGAATGTTTCGAGCAATATTTTGCATGGATGCTTAGAATAGTGTCATAGACTATCATGCAAAATTTGAGCCAATTCCGAAGGCAAAAATGTGCACAACTCTTTCAAGCTGTGCCATAAAAACTTCGTTTGAAAGAATTTTTCTAGCAATATTTTTTCATGGATGCTTAGAATAGTGTCATAGACTATCATGCAAAATTTGAGAAAAATCCGAAGGCAAAAATGTGCACAACTCTTTCAAGTCGTGCCATAAAAACATCGTTTGAAAGAATGTTTCGAGCAATATTTTGCATGGATGCTTAGAATAGTGTCATAGACTATCATGCAAAACTTGAGCCAATTCCGAAGGCAAAAATTTGCACAACTCTTTCAAGCCGTGCCATAAAAACATCGTTTGAAAGAATTTTTGGAGCAATATTTTGCATGGATGCTTAGAATAGTGTCATAGACAATCATGCAAAATTTGATCCAATTCCGAAGGCAAAAATGTGCACAACTCTTTCAAGATGTGCCATAAAAACATCGTTTGAAAGAATTTTTGGAGCAATATTTTGCATGGATGCTTAGAATAGTGACATAGACTATCATGCAAAATTTGAGCCAATTCCGAAGGCAAAAATGTGCACAACTCTTTCAAGCCGTGCCATAAAAACATCGTTTGAAAGAATGTTTCGAGCAATATTTTGCATGGATGCTTAGAATAGTGTCATAGACTATCATGCAAAATTTGAGCCAATTCCGAAGGCAAAAATGTGCACAACTCTTTCAAGCTGTGCCATAAAAACTTCGTTTGAAAGAATATTTCTAGCAATATTTTTTCATGGATGCTTAGAATAGTGTCATAGACTATCATGCAAAATTTGAGAAAAATCCGAAGGCAAAAATGTGCACAACTCTTTCAAGTCGTGCCATAAAAACATCGTTTGAAAGAATGTTTCGAGCAATATTTTGCATGGATGCTTAGAATAGTGTCATAGACTATCATGCAAAACTTGAGCCAATTCCGAAGGCAAAAATTTGCACAACTCTTTCAAGCCGTGCCATAAAAACATCGTTTGAAAGAATTTTTGGAGCAATATTTTGCATGGATGCTTAGAATAGTGTCATAGACAATCATGCAAAATTTGATCCAATTCCGAAGGCAAAAATGTGCACAACTCTTTCAAGATGTGCCATAAAAACATCGTTTGAAAGAATTTTTGGAGCAATATTTTGCATGGATGCTTAGAATAGTGACATAGACTATCATGCAAAATTTGAGCCAATTCCGAAGGCAAAAATGTGCACAACTCTTTCAAGCCGTGCCATAAAAACATCGTTTGAAAGAATGTTTCGAGCAATATTTTGCATGGATGCTTAGAATAGTGTCATAGACTATCATGCAAAATTTGAGCCAATTCCGAAGGCAAAAATGTGCACAACTCTTTCAAGCTGTGCCATAAAAACTTCGTTTGAAAGAATTTTTCTAGCAATATTTTTTCATGGATGCTTAGAATAGTGTCATAGACTATCATGCAAAATTTTAGAAAAATCCGAAGGCAAAAATGTGCACAACTCTTTCAAGTCGTGCCATAAAAACATCGTTTGAAAGAATGTTTCGAGCAATATTTTGCATGGATGCTTAGAATAGTGTCATAGATTATCATGCAAAATTTGAGCCAATTCCGAAGGCAAAAATGTGCACAACTCTTTCAAGCCGTGCCATAAAAACATCGTTTGAAAGAATTTTTGGAGCAATATTTTGCATGGATGCTGAGAATAGTGTCATAGACTATCCTGCAAAAGTTTAGCCAATTCCGAAGGCAAAAATGTGCAGAACTCTTTCAAGCCGTGCCATAAAAACATCGTTTGAAAGAATTTTTGGAGCAATATTTTGCATGGATGCTTAGAATAGTGTCATAGACTATCATGCAAAACTTGAGCCAATTCCGAAGGCAAAAATTTGCACAACTCTTTCAAGCCGTGCCATAAAAACATCGTTTGAAAGAATTTTTGGAGCAATATTTTGCATGGATGCTTAGAATAGTGTCATAGACAATCATGCAAAATTTGATCCAATTCCGAAGGCAAAAATGTGCACAACTCTTTCAAGATGTGCCATAAAAACATCGTTTGAAAGAATTTTTGGAGCAATATTTTGCATGGATGCTTAGAATAGTGACTTAGACTATCATGCAAAATTTGAGCCAATTCCGAAGGCAAAAATGTGCACAACTCTTTCAAGCCGTGCCATAAAAACATCGTTTGAAAGAATGTTTCGAGCAATATTTTGCATGGATGCTTAGAATAGTGTCATAGACTATCATGCAAAATTTGAGCCAATTCCGAAGGCAAAAATGTGCACAACTCTTTCAAGCTGTGCCATAAAAACTTCGTTTGAAAGAATTTTTCTAGCAATATTTTTTCATGGATGCTTAGAATAGTGTCATAGACTATCATGCAAAATTTGAGAAAAATCCGAAGGCAAAAATGTGCACAACTCTTTCAAGTCGTGCCATAAAAACATCGTTTGAAAGAATGTTTCGAGCAATATTTTGCATGGATGCTTAGAATAGTGTCATAGATTATCATGCAAAATTTGAGCCAATTCCGAAGGCAAAAATGTGCACAACTCTTTCAAGCCGTGCCATAAAAACATCGTTTGAAAGAATTTTTTGAGCAATATTTTGAATGGATGCTTAGAATAGTGTCATAGACTATCCTGCAAAAGTTGAGCCAATTCCGAAGGCAAAAATGTGCACAACTTTTTAAAGCTGTGCCATAAAAACTTCGTTTGAAAGAATTTTTCTAGCAATATTTTTTCATGGATGCTCAGAATAGTGTCGTAGACTATCATGCAAAATTTGATCCAATTCCGAAGGCAAAAATGTGCACAACTCTTTCAAGCCGTGCCATAAAAACATCGTTTGAAAGAATGTTTCGAGCAATATTTTGCATGGATGCTTAGAATAGTGTCATAGACTATCATGCAAAATTTGAGCCAATTCCGAAGGCAAAAATGTGCACAACTCTTTCAAGCTGTGCCATAAAAACTTCGTTTGAAAGAATTTTTCTAGCAATATTTTTTCATGGATGCTTAGAATAGTGTCATAGACTATCATGCAAAATTTGAGAAAAATCCGAAGGCAAAAATGTGCACAACTCTTTCAAGTCGTGCCATAAAAACATCGTTTGAAAGAATGTTTCGAGCAATATTTTGCATGGATGCTTAGAATAGTGTCATAGACTATCATGCAAAACTTGAGCCAATTCCGAAGGCAAAAATTTGCACAACTCTTTCAATCCGTGCCATAAAAACATCGTTTGAAAGAATTTTTGGAGCAATATTTTGCATGGATGCTTAGAATAGTGTCATAGACAATCATGCAAAATTTGATCCAATTCCGAAGGCAAAAATGTGCACAACTCTTTCAAGATGTGCCATAAAAACATCGTTTGAAAGAATTTTTGGAGCAATATTTTGCATGGATGCTTAGAATAGTGACATAGACTATCATGCAAAATTTGAGCCAATTCCGAAGGCAAAAATGTGCACAACTCTTTCAAGCCGTGCCATAAAAACATCGTTTGAAAGAATGTTTCGAGCAATATTTTGCATGGATGCTTAGAATAGTGTCATAGACTATCATGCAAAATTTGAGCCAATTCCGAAGGCAAAAATGTGCACAACTCTTTCAAGCTGTGCCATAAAAACTTCGTTTGAAAAAATTTTCTAGCAATATTTTTTCATGGATGCTTAGAATAGTGTCATAGACTATCATGCAAAATTTGAGAAAAATCCGAAGGCAAAAATGTGCACAACTCTTTCAAGTCGTGCCATAAAAACATCGTTTGAAAGAATGTTTCGAGCAATATTTTGCATGGATGCTTAGAATAGTGTCATAGATTATCATGCAAAATTTGAGCCAATTCCGAAGGCAAAAATGTGCACAACTCTTTCAAGCCGTGCCATAAAAACATCGTTTGAAAGAATTTTTTGAGCAATATTTTGAATGGATGCTTAGAATAGTGTCATAGACTATCCTGCAAAAGTTGAGCCAATTCCGAAGGCAAAAATGTGCACAACTCTTTAAAGCTGTGCCATAAAAACTTCGTTTGAAAGAATTTTTCTAGCAATATTTTTTCATGGATGCTTAGAATAGTGTCGTAGACTATCATGCAAAATTTGATCCAATTCCGAAGGCAAAAATGTGCACAACTCTTTCAAGCCGTGCCATAAAAACATCGTTTGAAAGAATGTTTCGAGCAATATTTTGCATGGATGCTTAGAATAGTGTCATAGACTATCATGCAAAATTTGAGCCAATTCCGAAGGCAAAAATGTGCACAACTCTTTCAAGCTGTGCCATAAAAACTTCGTTTGAAAGAATTTTTCTAGCAATATTTTTTCATGGATGCTTAGAATAGTGTCATAGACTATCATGCAAAATTTGAGAAAAATCCGAAGGCAAAAATGTGCACAACTCTTTCAAGTCGTGCCATAAAAACATCGTTTGAAAGAATTTTTTGAGCAATATTTTGCATGGATGCTTAGAATAGTGTCATAGACTATCCTGCAAAAGTTGAGCCAATTCCGAAGGCAAAAATGTGCACAACTCTTTAAAGTTGTGCCATAAAAACTTCGTTTGAAAGAATTTTTCTAGCAATATTTTTTCATGGATGCTTAGAATAGTGTCGTAGACTATCATGCAAAATTTGATCCAATTCCGAAGGCAAAAATGTGCACAACTCTTTCAAGCCGTGCCATAAAAACATCGTTTGAAAGAATTTTTTGAGCAATATTTTGCATGGATGCTTAGAATAGTGTCATAGACTATCCTGCAATAGTTGAGCCAATTCCGAAGGCAAAAATGTGCACAACTCTTTCAATCTGTGCCATAAAAACATCGTTTGAAAGAATTTTTCTGGCAATATTTTTTCATGGATGCTTAGAATAGTGTCATAGACTATCATGCAAAATTTGATCCAATTCCGAAGGCAAAAATGTGCACAACTCTTTCAAGCCGTGCCATAAAAAGTTCGTTTGAAAGAATTTTTCTAGCAATATTTTTTCATGGATGCTTAGAATAGTGTCATAGACTATCATGCAAAATTTGAGAAAATTCCGAAGGCAAAAATGTGCACAACTCTTTCAAGTCGTGCCATAAAAACATCGTTTGAAAGAATGTTTCGAGCAATATTTTGCATGGATGCTTAGAATAGTGACATAAACTATGATGCAAAATTTGAGCCAATTCCGAAGGCAAAAAAGTGCACAACTCTTTCAAGCCGTGACATAAAAACATCGTTTGAAAGAATTTTTGGAGCAATATTTTGGATGGATGCTTAGAATAGTGTCATAGACTATCATGCAAAACTTGAGCCAATTCCGAAGGCAAAAACGTGCACAACTCTTTCAAGCCGTGCCATAAAAACTTCGTTTGAAAGAATTTTTGGAGCAATATTTTGCATGGATGCTTAAAATAGTGTCATAGACTATCATGCAAAACTTGAGCCAATTCCGAAGGCAAAAATGTGCACAACTCTTTCAAGCCGTGCCATAAAAACATCGTTTGAAAGAATTTGTTGAGACATATTTTGCATGGATGCTTAGAATAGTGTCATAGACTATCCTACAAAAGTTGGGCCAATATTTTGCATGGATGCTTAGAATAGTGTCATAGACAATCATGCAAAATTTGATCCAATTCCGAAGGAAAAAATGTGCACAACTCTTTCAAGATGTGCCATAAAAACATCGTTTGAAAGAATTTTTGGAGCAATGTTTTGCATGGATGCTTAGAATAGTGACATAGACTATCATGCAAAATTTGAGCCAATTCTGAAGGCAAAAATGTGCACAACTCTTTCAAGCCGTGCCATAAAAACATCGTTTGAAAGAATGTTTCGAGCAATATTTTGCATGGATGCTTAGAATAGTGTCATAGACTATCATGCAAAATTTGAGCCAATTCCGAAGGCAAAAATGTGCATAACTCTTTCAAGCTGTGCCATAAAAACATCGTTTGAAAGAATTTTTGGAGCAATATTTTGCATGGATGCTTAGAATAGTGACATAGACTATCATGCAAAATTTGAGCCAATTCCGAAGGCAAAAATGTGCACAACTCTTTCAAGCCGTGCCATAAAAACATCGTTTGAAAGAAATTTTCGAGCAATATTTTGCATGGAAGCTTAGAATAGTGTCATAGACTATCCTGCAAATGTTGAGCCAATTCCGAAGGCAAAAATTAGCACAACTCTTTCAAGCCGTGCCATAAAAACATCGTTTGAAAGAATGTTTCGAGCAATATTTTGTATGGATACTTAGATTAGTGTCATAGACTATCATTCAAAATTTGAGCCAATTCCGAAGGCAAAAATGTGCACAACTCTTTCAAGCCGTGACATAAAAACATCGTTTGAAAGAATTTTTGGAGCAATATTTTGCATGGATGCTTAGAATAGTGTCATAGACTATCATGCAAAAGTTGAGCCAATTCCGAAGGCAAAAATGTGCAGAACTCTTTCAAGCCGTGCCATAAAAACATCGTTTGAAAGAATTTTTGGAGCAATATTTTGCATGGATGCTTAGAATAGTGTCATAGACTATCATGCAAAATTTGAGAAAATTCCGAAGGCAAAAATGTGCACAACTCTTTCAAGTCGTGCCATAAAAACATCGTTTGAAAGAATGTTTCGTGCAATATTTTGCATGGATGCTTAGAATAGTGACATAGACTATCATGCAAAATTTGAGCCAATTCCAAAGGCAAAAATGTGCACAACTCTTTCAAGCCGTGCCATAAAAACTTCGTTTGAAAGAGTTTTTGGAGCAATATTTTGCATGGATGCTTAGAATAGTGTCATAGACTATCATGCAAAATTTGAGCCAATTCCGAAGGCAAAAATGTGCACAACTCTTTCAAGCCGTGCCATAAAAACATCGTTTGAAAGAATGTTTCGAGCAATATTTTGCATGGATGCTTAGAATAGTGACATAGACTATCATGCAAAATTTGAGCCAATTCCGAAGGCAAAAATGTGCACAACTCTTTCAAGCCGTGCCATAAAAACATCGTTTGAAAGAATTTTTGGAGCAATATTTTGCATGGATGCTTAGAATAGTGTCATAGACTATCCTGCAATAGTTGAGCCAATTCCGAAGGCAAAAATGTGCACAACTCTTTCAAGCTGTGTCATAAAAACTTCGTTTGAAAGAATTTTTCCAGCAATATTTTTTCATGGATGCTTAGAATAGTGTCATAGACTATCATGCAAAATTTGTTCCAATTCCGAAGGCAAAAATGTGCACAACTCTTTCAATCCGTGCCATAAAAAGTTCGTTTGAAAGAATTTTTCTAGCAATATTTTTTCATGGATGCTTAGAATAGTGTCATAGACTATCATGCAAAATTTGAGAAAATTCCGAAGGCAAAAATGTGCACAACTCTTTCAAGTCGTGCCATAAAAACATCGTTTGAAAGAATGTTTCGAGCAATATTTTGCATGGATGCTTAGAATAGTGACATAGACTATCATGCAAAATTTGAGCCAATTCCGAAGGCAAAAATGTGCACAACTCTTTCAAGCCGTGCCATAAAAACATCGTTTGAAAGAATTTTTGGAGCAATATTTTGCATGGATGCTTAGAATAGTGTCATAGACTATCCTGCAAAAGTTGAGCCAATTCCGAAGGCAAAAATGAGCACAACTCTTTCAAGCCGTGCCATAAAAACATCGTTTGAAAGAATTTTTGGAGCAATATTTTGCATGGATGCTTAGAATAGTGTCATAGACTATCATGCAAAACTTGAGCCAATTCCGGAGGCAAAAATGTGCACAACTCTTTCAAGCCGTGCCATAAAAACTTAGTTTGAAAGAATTTTTCGAGCAATATTTTGCATGGATGCTTAGAATAGTGACAAAGACTATCATGCAAAATTTGAGCCAATTCCGAAGGCAAAAATGTGCACAACTCTTTCAAGCCGTGCCAGAAAAACATCGTTTGAATGAATTTTTGGAGCAATATTTTGCATGGATGCTTAGAATAGTGTCATAGACTATCCTGCAAAAGTTGGGCCAATTCCGAAGGCAAAAATGTGCACAACTCTTTCAAGCCGTGCCATAAAAACATCGTTTGAAAGAATTTTTGGAGCAATATTTTGCATGGATGCTTAGAATAGTGTCATAGACAATCATGCAAAACTTGAGCCAATTCCAAAGGCAAAAATGTGCACAACTCTTTCAAACCGTGCCATAAAAACATCGTTTGAAAGAGTTTTTGGAGCAATATTTTGCATGGATGCTTAGAATAGTGTCATAGACAATCATGCAAAATTTGAGCCAATTCCGAAGGCAAAAATGTGCACAACTCTTTCAAGCCGTGCCATAAAAACATCGTTTGAAAGAAATTTTCGAGCAATATTTTGCATGGAAGCTTAGAATAGTGTCATAGACTATCCTGCAAATGTTGAGCCAATTCCGAAGGCAAAAATTAGCACAACTCTTTCAAGCCGTGCCATAAAAACATCGTTTGAAAGAATGTTTCGAGCAATATTTTGTATGGATACTTAGATTAGTGTCATAGACTATCATTCAAAATTTGAGCCAATTCCGAAGGCAAAAATGTGCACAACTCTTTCAAGCCGTGACATAAAAACATCGTTTGAAAGAATTTTTGGAGCAATATTTTGCATGGATGCTTAGAATAGTGTCATAGACTATCATGCAAAAGTTGAGCCAATTCCGAAGGCAAAAATGTGCAGAACTCTTTCAAGCCGTGCCATAAAAACATCGTTTGAAAGAATTTTTGGAGCAATATTTTGCATGGATGCTTAGAATAGTGTCATAGACTATCATGCAAAATTTCAGAAAATTCCGAAGGCAAAAATGTGCACAACTCTTTCAAGTCGTGCCATAAAAACATCGTTTGAAAGAATGTTTCGTGCAATATTTTGCATGGATGCTTAGAATAGTGACATAGACTATCATGCAAAATTTGAGCCAATTCCAAAGGCAAAAATGTGCACAACTCTTTCAAGCCGTGCCATAAAAACTTCGTTTGAAAGAGTTTTTGGAGCAATATTTTGCATGGATGCTTAGAATAGTGTCATAGACTATCTTGCAAAATTTGAGCCAATTCCGAAGGCAAAAATGTGCACAACTCTTTCAAGCCGTGCCATAAAAACATCGTTTGAAAGAATGTTTCGAGCAATATTTTGCATGGATGCTTAGAATAGTGACATAGACTATCATGCAAAATTTGAGCCAATTCCGAAGGCAAAAATGTGCACAACTCTTTCAAGCCGTGCCATAAAAACATCGTTTGAAAGAATTTTTGGAGCAATATTTTGCATGGATGCTTAGAATAGTGTCATAGACTATCCTGCAATAGTTGAGCCAATTCCGAAGGCAAAAATGTGCACAACTCTTTCAAGCTGTGTCATAAAAACTTCGTTTGAAAGAATTTTTCCAGCAATATTTTTTCATGGATGCTTAGAATAGTGTCATAGACTATCATGCAAAATTTGTTCCAATTCCGAAGGCAAAAATGTGCACAACTCTTTCAATCCGTGCCATAAAAAGTTCGTTTGAAAGAATTTTTCTAGCAATATTTTTTCATGGATGCTTAGAATAGTGTCATAGACTATCATGCAAAATTTGAGAAAATTCCGAAGGCAAAAATGTGCACAACTCTTTCAAGTCGTGCCATAAAAACATCGTTTGAAAGAATGTTTCGAGCAATATTTTGCATGGATGCTTAGAATAGTGACATAGACTATCATGCAAAATTTGAGCCAATTCCGAAGGCAAAAATGTGCACAACTCTTTCAAGCCGTGCCATAAAAACATCGTTTGAAAGAATTTTTGGAGCAATATTTTGCATGGATGCTTAGAATAGTGTCATAGACTATCCTGCAAAAGTTGAGCCAATTCCGAAGGCAAAAATGAGCACAACTCTTTCAAGCCGTGCCATAAAAACATCGTTTGAAAGAATTTTTGGAGCAATATTTTGCATGGATGCTTAGAATAGTGTCATAGACTATCATGCAAAACTTGAGCCAATTCCGGAGGCAAAAATGTGCACAACTCTTTCAAGCCGTGCCATAAAAACTTAGTTTGAAAGAATTTTTCGAGCAATATTTTGCATGGATGCTTAGAATAGTGACAAAGACTATCATGCAAAATTTGAGCCAATTCCGAAGGCAAAAATGTGCACAACTCTTTCAAGCCGTGCCAGAAAAACATCGTTTGAATGAATTTTTGGAGCAATATTTTGCATGGATGCTTAGAATAGTGTCATAGACTATCCTGCAAAAGTTGGGCCAATTCCGAAGGCAAAAATGTGCACAACTCTTTCAAGCCGTGCCATAAAAACATCGTTTGAAAGAATTTTTGGAGCAATATTTTGCATGGATGCTTAGAATAGTGTCATAGACAATCATGCAAAACTTGAGCCAATTCCAAAGGCAAAAATGTGCACAACTCTTTCAAACCGTGCCATAAAAACATCGTTTGAAAGAGTTTTTGGAGCAATATTTTGCATGGATGCTTAGAATAGTGTCATAGACAATCATGCAAAATTTGAGCCAATTCCGAAGGCAAAAATGTGCACAACTCTTTCAAGCCGTGCCATAAAAACATCGTTTGAAAGAAATTTTCGAGCAATATTTTGCATGGAAGCTTAGAATAGTGTCATAGACTATCCTGCAAATGTTGAGCCAATTCCGAAGGCAAAAATTAGCACAACTCTTTCAAGCCGTGCCATAAAAACATCGTTTGAAAGAATGTTTCGAGCAATATTTTGTATGGATACTTAGATTAGTGTCATAGACTATCATTCAAAATTTGAGCCAATTCCGAAGGCAAAAATGTGCACAACTCTTTCAAGCCGTGACATAAAAACATCGTTTGAAAGAATTTTTGGAGCAATATTTTGCATGGATGCTTAGAATAGTGTCATAGACTATCATGCAAAAGTTGAGCCAATTCCGAAGGCAAAAATGTGCAGAACTCTTTCAAGCCGTGCCATAAAAACATCGTTTGAAAGAATTTTTGGAGCAATATTTTGCATGGATGCTTAGAATAGTGTCATAGACTATCATGCAAAATTTCAGAAAATTCCGAAGGCAAAAATGTGCACAACTCTTTCAAGTCGTGCCATAAAAACATCGTTTGAAAGAATGTTTCGTGCAATATTTTGCATGGATGCTTAGAATAGTGACATAGACTATCATGCAAAATTTGAGCCAATTCCAAAGGCAAAAATGTGCACAACTCTTTCAAGCCGTGCCATAAAAACTTCGTTTGAAAGAGTTTTTGGAGCAATATTTTGCATGGATGCTTAGAATAGTGTCATAGACTATCTTGCAAAATTTGAGCCAATTCCGAAGGCAAAAATGTGCACAACTCTTTCAAGCCGTGCCATAAAAACATCGTTTGAAAGAATGTTTCGAGCAATATTTTGCATGGATGCTTAGAATAGTGACATAGACTATCATGCAAAATTTGAGCCAATTCCGAAGGCAAAAATGTGCACAACTCTTTCAAGCCGTGCCATAAAAACATCGTTTGAAAGAATTTTTGGAGCAATATTTTGCATGGATGCTTAGAATAGTGTCATAGACTATCCTGCAATAGTTGAGCCAATTCCGAAGGCAAAAATGTGCACAACTCTTTCAAGCTGTGTCATAAAAACTTCGTTTGAAAGAATTTTTCCAGCAATATTTTTTCATGGATGCTTAGAATAGTGTCATAGACTATCATGCAAAATTTGTTCCAATTCCGAAGGCAAAAATGTGCACAACTCTTTCAATCCGTGCCATAAAAAGTTCGTTTGAAAGAATTTTTCTAGCAATATTTTTTCATGGATGCTTAGAATAGTGTCATAGACTATCATGCAAAATTTGAGAAAATTCCGAAGGCAAAAATGTGCACAACTCTTTCAAGTCGTGCCATAAAAACATCGTTTGAAAGAATGTTTCGAGCAATATTTTGCATGGATGCTTAGAATAGTGACATAGACTATCATGCAAAATTTGAGCCAATTCCGAAGGCAAAAATGTGCACAACTCTTTCAAGCCGTGCCATAAAAACATCGTTTGAAAGAATTTTTGGAGCAATATTTTGCATGGATGCTTAGAATAGTGTCATAGACTATCCTGCAAAAGTTGAGCCAATTCCGAAGGCAAAAATGAGCACAACTCTTTCAAGCCGTGCCATAAAAACATCGTTTGAAAGAATTTTTGGAGCAATATTTTGCATGGATGCTTAGAATAGTGTCATAGACTATCATGCAAAACTTGAGCCAATTCCGGAGGCAAAAATGTGCACAACTCTTTCAAGCCGTGCCATAAAAACTTAGTTTGAAAGAATTTTTCGAGCAATATTTTGCATGGATGCTTAGAATAGTGACAAAGACTATCATGCAAAATTTGAGCCAATTCCGAAGGCAAAAATGTGCACAACTCTTTCAAGCCGTGCCAGAAAAACATCGTTTGAATGAATTTTTGGAGCAATATTTTGCATGGATGCTTAGAATAGTGTCATAGACTATCCTGCAAAAGTTGGGCCAATTCCGAAGGCAAAAATGTGCACAACTCTTTCAAGCCGTGCCATAAAAACATCGTTTGAAAGAATTTTTGGAGCAATATTTTGCATGGATGCTTAGAATAGTGTCATAGACAATCATGCAAAACTTGAGCCAATTCCAAAGGCAAAAATGTGCACAACTCTTTCAAACCGTGCCATAAAAACATCGTTTGAAAGAGTTTTTGGAGCAATATTTTGCATGGATGCTTAGAATAGTGTCATAGACAATCATGCAAAATTTGAGCCAATTCCGAAGGCAAAAATGTGCACAACTCTTTCAAGCCGTGCCATAAAAACATCGTTTGAAAGAATGTTTCGAGCAATATTTTGCATGGATGCTTAGAATAGTGACATAGACTATCATGCAAAATTTGAGCCAATTCCGAAGGCAAAAATGTGCACAACTCTTACAAGCCGTGCCATAAAAACTTAGTTTGAAAGAATTTTTCGAGCAATATTTTGCATGGATGCTTAGAATAGTGACAAAGACTATCATGCAAAATTTGAGCCAATTCCGAAGGCAAAAATGTGCACAACTCTTTCAAGCCGTGCCAGAAAAACATCGTTTGAATGAATGTTTGGAGCAATATTTTGCATGGATGCTTAGAATAGTGTCATAGACTATCCTGCAAAAGTTGGGCCAATTTCGAAGGCAAAAATGTGCACAACTCTTTCAAGCCGTGCCATAAAAACATCGTTTGAAAGAATTTTTGGAGCAATATTTTGCATGGATGCTTAGAATAGTGTCATAGACAATCATGCAAAACTTGAGCCAATTCCAAAGGCAAAAATGTGCACAACTCTTTCAAACCGTGCCATAAAAACATCGTTTGAAAGAGTTTTTGGAGCAATATTTTGCATGGATGCTTAGAATAGTGTCATAGACAATCATGCAAAATTTGAGCCAATTCCGAAGGCAAAAATGTGCACAACTCTTTCAAGCCGTGCCATAAAAACATCGTTTGAAAGAATGTTTCGAGCAATATTTTGCATGGATGCTTAGAATAGTGACATAGACTATCAAGCAAAATTTGAGCCAATTCCGAAGGCAAAAATGTGCACAACTCTTTCAAGCCGTGCCATAAAAACTTAGTTTGAAAGAATTTTTCGAGCAATATTTTGCATGGATGCTTAGAATAGTGACAAAGACTATCATGCAAAATTTGAGCCAATTCCGAAGGCAAAAATGTGCTCAACTCTTTCAAGCCGTGCCATAAAAACATCGTTTGAAAGAATTTTTGGAGCAATATTTTGCATGGATGCTTAGAATTGTGTCATAGACTATCCTGCAATAGTTGAGCCAATTCCGAAGGCAAAAATGTGCACAACTCTTTCAAGCCGTGCCATAAAAACATCGTTTGAAAGAATGTTTGGAGCAATATTTTGCATGGATGCTTAGAATAGTGTCATAGACTATCATGCAAAACTTGAGCCAATTCCGAAGGCAAAAATGTGCACAACTCTTTCAAGCCGTGCCATAAAAACATCGTTTGAAAGAATTTTTGGAGCAATATTTTGCATGGATGCTTAGAATAGTGTCATAGACTATCCTACAAAAGTGGAGCCAATTCCGAAGGCAAAAATGTGCAGAACTCTTTCAAGCCGTGCCATAAAAACATCGTTTGAAAGAATGTTACGAGCAATATTTTGCATGGATGCTTAGAATAGTGACATAGACTATCATGCGAAATTTGAGCCAATTCCGAAGGCAAAAATGTGCACAACTCTTTCAAGCCGTGCCATAAAAACATCGTTTGAAAGAATTTTTGGAGCAATATTTTGCATGGATGCTTAGAATAGTGTCATAGACTATCATGCAAAACTTGAGCCAATTCCGAAGGCAAAAATGTGCACAACTCTTTCAAGCCGTGCCATAAAAACATCGTTTGAAAGAATGTTTCGAGCAATATTTTGCATGGATGCTTAGAATAGTGACATAGACTATCATGCAAAATTTGAGCCAATTCCGAAGGCAAAAATGTGCACAACTCTTTCAAGCCGTGCCATAAAAACTTCGTTTGAAAGAGTTTTTGGAGCAATATTTTGCATGGATGCTTAGAATAGTGTCATAGACTATCATGCAAAATTTGAGCCAATTCCGAAGGCAAAAATGTGCACAACTCTTTCGAGCCGTGCCATAAAAACATCGTTTGAAAGAATGTTTCTAGCAATATTTTGCATCGATGCTTAGAATAGTGTCATAGACTATCATGCAATAGTTGAGCCAATTCCGAAGGCAAAAATGTGTAGAACTCTTTCAAGACGTGCCATAAAAACATCGTTTGAAAGAATTTTTGGAGCAATATTTTGCATGGATGCTTAGAATAGTGTCATAGACTATCATGCAAAACTTGAGCCAATTCCGAAGGCAAAAATGTGCACAACTCTTTCAAGCCGTGCCATAAAAACATCGTTTGAAAGAATGTTTCGAGCAATATTTTGCATGGATGCTTAGAATAGTGACATAGACTATCATGCAAAATTTGAGCCAATTCCGAAGGCAAAAATGTGCACAACTCTTTCAAGCCGTGCCATAAAAACATCGTTTGAAAGAAATTTTCGAGCAATATTTTGCATTGAAGCTTAATATAGTGTCATAGACTATCCTGCAAAATTTGAGCCAATTCCGAAGGCAAAATGTGCACAACTCTTTAAAGCTGTGCCATAAAAACATCGTTTGAAAGAATTTTTCTAGTAATATTTTTTCATGGATCCTTAGAATAGTGTCATAGACCATCATGCAAAATTTGATCCAATTCCGAAGGCAAAAATGTTCACAACTCTTTCAAGCCGTGCCATAAAAACATCGTTTGAAAGAATGTTTCGAGCAATATTTTGCATGGATACTTAGAATAGTGTCATAGACTATCATGCAAAATTTGAGCCAATTCCGAAGGCAAAAATGTGCACAACTCTTTCAAGCCGTGCCATAAAAACATCGTTTGAAAGAATTTTTGGAGCAATATTTTGCATGGATGCTTAGAATAGTGTCATAGACTATCCTACAAAAGTTGAGCCAATTCCGAAGGCAAAAATGTGCAGAACTCTTTCAAGCCGTGCCATAAAAACATCGTTTGAAAGAATTTTTGGAGCAATATTTTGCATGGATGCTTAGAATAGTGTCATAGATTATCATGCAAAATTTGAGCCAATTCCGAAGGCAAAAATGTGCACAACTCTTTCAAGCCGTGCCATAAAAACATCATTTGAAAGAATTTTTGGAGCAATATTTTGCATGGATGCTTAGAATAGTGTCATAGACTATCCTACAAAAGTTGAGCCAATTCCGAAGGCAAAAATGTGCAGAACTCTTTCAAGCCGTGCCATAAAAACATCGTTTGAAAGAATTTTTGGAGCAATATTTTGCATGGATGCTTAGAATAGTGTCATAGACTATCCTGCAAAAGTTGGGCCAATTCTGAAGGCAAAAATGTGCACAACTCTTTCAAGCCGTGCATAAAAACATCGTTTGAAAGAATTTTTGGAGCAATATTTTGCATGGATGCTTAGAATAGTGTCATAGACAATCATGCAAAATTTGAGCAAATTCCAAAGGCAAAAATGTGCACAACTCTTTCAAGCCGTGCCATAAAAACATCGTTTGAAAGAATTTTTGGAGCAATATTTTGCATGGATGCTTAGAATAGTGTCATAGACTATCCTGCAATAGTTGAGCCAATTCCGAAGGCAAAAATGTGCACAACTCTTTCAAGTCGTGCCATAAAATCATCCTTTGAAAGAATGTTTCGAGCAATATTTTGCATGGATGCTTAGAATAGTGACATAGACTATCATGCAAAATTTGAGCCAATTCCGAAGGCAAAAATGTGCACAACTCTTTCAAGCCGTGCCATAAAAACATCGTTTGAAAGAATTTTTGGAGCAATATTTTGCATGGATGCTTAGAATAGTGTCATAGACTATCCTACAAAAGTTGAGCCAATTCCGAAGGCAAAAATGTGCAGAACTCTTTCAAGCCGTGCCATAAAAACATCGTTTGAAAGAATTTTTGGAGCAATATTTTGCATGGATGCTTAGAATAGTGTCATAGACTATCATGCAAAACTTGAGCCAATTCCGAAGGCAAAAATTTGCACAACTCTTTCAAGCCGTGCCATAAAAACATCGTTTGAAAGAATTTTTGGAGCAATATTTTGCATGGATGCTTAGAATAGTGTCATAGACTATCCTGCAAAAGTTAGGCCAATTCCGAAGGCAAAAATGTGCACAACTCTTTCAAGCCGTGCATAAAAACATCGTTTGAAAGAATTTTTGGAGCAATATTTTGCATGGATGCTTAGAATAGTGTCATAGACAATCATGCAAAATTTGAGCAAATTCCAAAGGCAAAAATGTGCACAACTCTTTCAAGCCGTGCCATAAAAACATCGTTTGAAAGAATTTTTGGAGCAATATTTTGCATGGATGCTTAGAATAGTGTCATAGACTATCCTGCAATAGTTGAGCCATTTCCGAAGGCAAAAATGTGCACAACTCTTTCAAGTCGTGCCATAAAAACATCGTTTGAAAGAATGTTTCGAGCAATATTTTGCATGGATGCTTAGAATAGTGACATAGACTATCATGCAAAATTTGAGACAATTCCGAAGGCAAAAATGTGCACAACTCTTTCAAGCCGTGCCATAAAAACATCGTTTGAAAGAATTTTTGGAGCAATATTTTGCATGGATGCTTAGAATAGTGTCATAGATTATCATGCAAAATTTGAGCCAATTCCGAAGGCAAAAATGTGCACAACTCTTTCAAGCCGTGCCATAAAAACATCATTTGAAAGAATTTTTGGAGCAATATTTTGCATGGATGCTTAGAATAGTGTCATAGACTATCCTACAAAAGTTGAGCCAATTCCGAAGGCAAAAATGTGCAGAACTCTTTCAAGCCGTGCCATAAAAACATCGTTTGAAAGAATTTTTGGAGCAATATTTTGCATGGATGCTTAGAATAGTGTCATAGACTATCCTGCAAAAGTTGGGCCAATTCTGAAGGCAAAAATGTGCACAACTCTTTCAAGCCGTGCATAAAAACATCGTTTGAAAGAATTTTTGGAGCAATATTTTGCATGGATGCTTAGAATAGTGTCATAGACAATCATGCAAAATTTGAGCAAATTCCAAAGGCAAAAATGTGCACAACTCTTTCAAGCCGTGCCATAAAAACATCGTTTGAAAGAATTTTTGGAGCAATATTTTGCATGGATGCTTAGAATAGTGTCATAGACTATCCTGCAATAGTTGAGCCAATTCCGAAGGCAAAAATGTGCACAACTCTTTCAAGTCGTGCCATAAAATCATCCTTTGAAAGAATGTTTCGAGCAATATTTTGCATGGATGCTTAGAATAGTGACATAGACTATCATGCAAAATTTGAGCCAATTCCGAAGGCAAAAATGTGCACAACTCTTTCAAGCCGTGCCATAAAAACATCGTTTGAAAGAATTTTTGGAGCAATATTTTGCATGGATGCTTAGAATAGTGTCATAGACTATCCTACAAAAGTTGAGCCAATTCCGAAGGCAAAAATGTGCAGAACTCTTTCAAGCCGTGCCATAAAAACATCGTTTGAAAGAATTTTTGGAGCAATATTTTGCATGGATGCTTAGAATAGTGTCATAGACTATCATGCAAAACTTGAGCCAATTCCGAAGGCAAAAATTTGCACAACTCTTTCAAGCCGTGCCATAAAAACATCGTTTGAAAGAATTTTTGGAGCAATATTTTGCATGGATGCTTAGAATAGTGTCATAGACTATCCTGCAAAAGTTAGGCCAATTCCGAAGGCAAAAATGTGCACAACTCTTTCAAGCCGTGCATAAAAACATCGTTTGAAAGAATTTTTGGAGCAATATTTTGCATGGATGCTTAGAATAGTGTCATAGACAATCATGCAAAATTTGAGCAAATTCCAAAGGCAAAAATGTGCACAACTCTTTCAAGCCGTGCCATAAAAACATCGTTTGAAAGAATTTTTGGAGCAATATTTTGCATGGATGCTTAGAATAGTGTCATAGACTATCCTGCAATAGTTGAGCCATTTCCGAAGGCAAAAATGTGCACAACTCTTTCAAGTCGTGCCATAAAAACATCGTTTGAAAGAATGTTTCGAGCAATATTTTGCATGGATGCTTAGAATAGTGACATAGACTATCATGCAAAATTTGAGACAATTCCGAAGGCAAAAATGTGCACAACTCTTTCAAGCCGTGCCATAAAAACATCGTTTGAAAGAATGTTTCGAGCAATATTTTGCATGGATGCTTAGAATAGTGACATAGACTATCATGCAAAATTTGAGCCAATTCCGAAGGCAAAAATGTGCACAACTCTTTCAAGCCGTGCCATAAAAACATCGTTTGAAAGAAATTTTCGAGCAATATTTTGCATGGAAGCTTAGAATAGTGTCATAGACTATCCTGCAAAAGTTGAGCCAATTCCGAAGGCAAAAATGAGCACAACTCTTTCAAGCCGTGCCATAAAAACATCGTTTGAAAGAATGTTTCGAGCAATATTTTGCATGGATACTTAGAATAGTGTCATAGACTATCATGCAAAATTTGAGCCAATTTTGAAGGCAAAAATGTGCACAACTCTTTCAAGCCGTGCCATAAAAACATCGTTTGAAAGAATTTTTGGAGCAATATTTTGCATGGATGCTTAGAATAGTGTCATAGACTATCCTGCAAAAGTTGAGCCAATTCCGAAGGCAAAAATGTGCAGAACTCTTTCAAGCCGTGCCATAAAAACATCGTTTGAAAGAATTTTTGGAGCAATATTTTGCATGGATGCTTAGAATAGTGTCATAGACTATCATGCAAAACTTGAGCCAATTCCGAAGGCAAAAATGTGCACAACTCTTTCAAGCCGTGCCATAAAAACATCGTTTGAAAGAATGTTTCGAGCAATATTTTGCATGGATGCTTAGAATAGTGACATAGACTATCATGCAAAATTTGAGCCAATTCCGAAGGCAAAAATGTGCACAACTATTTCAAGCCGTGCCATAAAAACATCGTTTGAAAGAAATTTTCGAGCAATATTTTGCATGGAAGCTTAGAATAGTGTCATAGACTATCCTGCAAAAGTTGAGCCAATTCCGAAGCCAAAAATGTGCACAACTCTTTAAAGCTGTGCCATAAAAACATCGTTTGAAAGAATTTTTCTTGTAATATTTTTTCATGGATGCTTAGAATAGTGTCATAGACTATCATGGAAAATTTGATCCAATTCCGAAGGCAAAAATGTGCACAACTCTTTCAAGCCGTGCCATAAAAACATCGTTTGAAAGAATGTTTCGAGCAATATTTTGCATGGATACTTAGAATAGTGTCATAGACTATCATGCAAAATTTGAGCCAATTCCGAAGGCAAAAATGTGCACAACTCTTTCAAGCCGTGCCATAAAAACATCGTTTGAAAGAATTTTTGGAGCAATATTTTGCATAGATGCTTAGAATAGTGTCATAGACTATCCTGCAATAGTTGAGCCAATTCCGAAGGCAAAAATGTGCACAACTCTTTCAAGTCGTGCCATAAAAACATCGTTTGAAAGAATGTTTCGAGCAATATTTTGCATGGATGCTTAGAATAGTGACATAGACTATCATGCAAAATTTGAGCCAATTCCGAAGGCAAAAATGTGCACAACTCTTTCAAGCCGTGCCATAAAAACATCGTTTTAAAGAATGTTTCGAGCAATATTTTGCATGGATACTTAGAATAGTGTCATAGACTATCATGCAAAATTTGAGCCAATTCCGAAGGCAAAAATGTGCACAACTCTTTCAAGCCGTGCCATAAAAACATCGTTTGAAAGAATTTTTGGAGCAATATTTTGCATGGATGCTTAGAATAGTGTCATAGACTATCCTGCAATAGTTGAGCCAATTCCGAAGGCAAAAATGTGCACAACTCCTTCAAGTCGTGCCATAAAAACATCGTTTGAAAGAATGTTTCGAGCAATATTTTGCATGGATGCTTAGAATAGTGACATAGACTATCATGCAAAATTTGAGCAAATTCCAAAGGCAAAAATGTGCACAACTCTTTCAAGCCGTGCCATAAAAACATCGTTTGAAAGAATTTTTGGAGCAATATTTTGCATTGATGCTTAGAATAGTGACATAGACTATCATGCAAAATTTGAGCCAATTCCGAAGGAAAAATTGTGCACAACTCTTTCAAGCCGTGCCATAAAAACATCGTTTGAAAGAATGTTTCGAGCAATATTTTGCATGGATGCTTAGAATAGTGTCATAGACTATCATGCAAAACTTGAGCCAATTCCGAAGGCAAAAATGTGCAGAACTCTTTCAAGCCGTGCCATAAAAACATCGTTTGAAATAATTTTTGGAGCAATATTTTGCATGGATGCTTAGAATAGTGTCATAGACTATCATGCAAAACTTGAGCCAATTCCGAAGGCAAAAATTTGCACAACTCTTTCAAGCCGTGCCATAAAAACATCGTTTGAAAGAATTTTTTGAGCAATATTTTGCATGGATGCTTAGAATAGTGTCATAGACTATCCTGCAAAAGTTGGGTCAATTCCGAAGGCAAAAATGTGCACAACTCTTTCAAGCCGTGCCATAAAAACGTCGTTTGAAAGAATTTTTGTAGCAATATTTTGCATGGATGCTTAGAATTGTATCATAGACAATCATGCAAAATTTGAGCAAATTCCAAAGGCAAAAATGTGCACAACTCTTTCAAGCCGTGCCATAAAAACATCGTTTGAAAGAATTTTTGGAGCAATATTTTGCATGGATGCTTAGAATAGTGTCATAGACTATCCTGCAATAGTTGAGCCAATTCCGAAGGCAAAAATGTGCACAAATCTTTCAAGTCGTGCCATAAAAACATCGTTTGAAAGAATGTTTCGAGCAATATTTTGCATGGATGCTTAGAATAGTGACATAGACTATCATGCAAAATTTGAGCCTATTCCGAAGGAAAAATTGTGCACAACTCTTTCAAGCCGTGCCATAAAAACATCGTTTGAAAGAATGTTTCGAGCAATATTTTGCATGGATGCTTAGAATAGTGACATAGACTATCATGCAAAATTTGAGCCAATTCCGAAGGCAAAAATGTGCACAACTCTTTCAAGCCGTGCCATAAAAACATCGTTTTAAAGAATGTTTCGAGCAATATTTTGCATGGATACTTAGAATAGTGTCATAGACTATCATGCAAAATTTGAGCCAATTCCGAAGGCAAAAATGTGCACAACTCTTTCAAGCCGTGCCATAAAAACATCGTTTGAAAGAATTTTTGGAGCAATATTTTGCATGGATGCTTAGAATAGTGTCATAGACTATCCTGCAATAGTTGAGCCAATTCCGAAGGGAAAAATGTGCACAACTCCTTCAAGTCGTGCCATAAAAACATCGTTTGAAAGAATGTTTCGAGCAATATTTTGCATGGATGCTTAGAATAGTGACATAGACTATCATGCAAAATTTGAGCAAATTCCAAAGGCAAAAATGTGCACAACTCTTTCAAGCCGTGCCATAAAAACATCGTTTGAAAGAATTTTTGGAGCAATATTTTGCATTGATGCTTAGAATAGTGACATAGACTATCATGCAAAATTTGAGCCAATTCCGAAGGAAAAATTGTGCACAACTCTTTCAAGCCGTGCCATAAAAACATCGTTTGAAAGAATGTTTCGAGCAATATTTTGCATGGATGCTTAGAATAGTGTCATAGACTATCATGCAAAACTTGAGCCAATTCCGAAGGCAAAAATGTGCAGAACTCTTTCAAGCCGTGCCATAAAAACATCGTTTGAAATAATTTTTGGAGCAATATTTTGCATGGATGCTTAGAATAGTGTCATAGACTATCATGCAAAACTTGAGCCAATTCCGAAGGCAAAAATTTGCACAACTCTTTCAAGCCGTGCCATAAAAACATCGTTTGAAAGAATTTTTTGAGCAATATTTTGCATGGATGCTTAGAATAGTGTCATAGACTATCCTGCAAAAGTTGGGTCAATTCCGAAGGCAAAAATGTGCACAACTCTTTCAAGCCGCGCCATAAAAACGTCGTTTGAAAGAATTTTTGGAGCAATATTTTGCATGGATGCTTAGAATTGTATCATAGACAATCATGCAAAATTTGAGCAAATTCCAAAGGCAAAAATGTGCACAACTCTTTCAAGCCGTGCCATAAAAACATCGTTTGAAAGAATTTTTGGAGCAATATTTTGCATGGATGCTTAGAATAGTGTCATAGACTATCCTGCAAAAGTTGGGTCAATTCCGAACGCAAAAATGTGCACAACTCTTTCAAGCCGTGCCATAAAAACGTCGTTTGAAAGAATTTTTGGAGCAATATTTTGCATGGATGCTTAGAATAGTGTCATAGACTATCCTGCAATAGTTGAGCCAATTCCGAAGGCAAAAATGTGCACAAATCTTTCAAGTCGTGCCATAAAAACATCGTTTGAAAGAATGTTTCGAGCAATATTTTGCATGGATGCTTAGAATAGTGACATAGACTATCATGCAAAATTTGAGCCTATTCCGAAGGAAAAATTGTGCACAACTCTTTCAAGCCGTGCCATAAAAACATTGTTTGAAAGAATGTTTCGAGCAATATTTTGCATGGATGCTTAGAATAGTGACATAGACTATCATGCAAAATTTGAGCCAATTCCGAAGGCAAAAATGTGCACAACTCTTTCAAGCCGTGCCATAAAAACATCGTTTGAAAGAATGTTTCGAGCAATATTTTGCATGGATGCTTAGAATAGTGACATAGACTATCATGAAAAATTTGAGCCAATTCCGAAGGCAAAAATGTGCAGAACTCTTTCAAGCCGTGCCATAAAAACATCGTTTGAAAGAATTTTTGGAGCAATATTTTGCATGGATGCTTAGAATAGTGTCATAGACTATCATGCAAAACTTGAGCCAATTCCGAAGGCAAAAATGTGCACAACTCTTTCAAGCCGTGCCATAAAAACATCGTTTGAAAGAATGTTTCGAGCAATATTTTGCATGGATGCTTAGAATAGTGACATAGACTATCATGCAAAATTTGAGCCAATTCCGAAGGCAAAAATGTGCACAACTATTTAAAGCCGTGCCATAAAAACATCGTTTGAAAGAAATTTTCGAGCAATATTTTGCATGGAAGCTTAGAATAGTGTCATAGACTATCCTGCAAAAGTTGGGTCAATTCCGAACGCAAAAATGTGCACAACTCTTTCAAGCCGTGCCATAAAAACGTCGTTTGAAAGAAATTTTGGAGCAATATTTTGCATGGATGCTTAGAATAGTGTCATAGACTATCATGCAAAACTTGAGCCAATTCCGAAGGCAAAAATGTGCAGAACTCTTTCAAGCCGTGCCATAAAAACATCGTTTGAAATAATTTTTGGAGCAATATTTTGCATGGATGCTTAGAATAGTGTCATAGACTATCATGCAAAACTTGAGCCAATTCCGAAGGCAAAAATGTGCAGAACTCTTTCAAGCCGTGCCATAAAAACATCGTTTGAAATAATTTTTGGAGCAATATTTTGCATGGATGCTTAGAATAGTGTCATAGACTATCCTGCAAAAGTTGAGCCAATTCCGAAGCCAAAAATGTGCACAACTCTTTAAAGCTGTGCCATAAAAACATCGTTTGAAAGAATTTTTGGAGCAATATTTTGCATGGATGCTTAGAATAGTGTCATAGACTATCCTGCAAAAGTTGGGTCAATTCCGAACGCAAAAATGTGCACAACTCTTTCAAGCCGTGCCATAAAAACGTCGTTTGAAAGAAATTTTGGAGCAATATTTTGCATGGATGCTTAGAATAGTGTCATAGACTATCATGCAAAACTTGAGCCAATTCCGAAGGCAAAAATGTGCAGAACTCTTTCAAGCCGTGCCATAAAAACATCGTTTGAAATAATTTTTGGAGCAATATTTTGCATGGATGCTTAGAATAGTGTCATAGACTATCATGCAAAACTTGAGCCAATTCCGAAGGCAAAAATTTGCACAACTCTTTCAAGCCGTGCCATAAAAACATCGTTTGAAAGAATTTTTGGAGCAATATTTTGCATGGATGCTTAGAATAGTGTCATAGACTATCCTGCAAAAGTTGGGTCAATTCCGAACGCAAAAATGTGCACAACTCTTTCAAGCCGTGCCATAAAAACGTCGTTTGAAAGAATTTTTGGAGCAATATTTTGCATGGATGCTTAGAATTGTATCATAGACAATCATGCAAAATTTGAGCAAATTCCAAAGGCAAAAATGTGCACAACTCTTTCAAGCCGTGCCATAAAAACATCGTTTGAAAGAATTTTTGGAGCAATATTTTGCATGGATGCTTAGAATAGTGTCATAGACTATCCTGCAATAGTTGAGCCAATTCCGAAGGCAAAAATGTGCACAACTCTTTCAAGCCGTGCCATAAAAACATCGTTTGAAAGAATTTTTGGAGCAATATTTTGCATGGATGCTTAGAATAGTGTCATAGACTATCCTGCAATAGTTGAGCCAATTCCGAAGGCAAAAATGTGCACAACTCTTTCAAGCCGTGCCATAAAAAAATCGTTTGAAAGAATGTTTCGAGCAATATTTTGCATGGATGCTTAGAATAGTGACATAGACTATCATGCAAAATTTGAGCAAATTCCAAAGGCAAAAATGTGCAGAACTCTTTCAAGCCGTGCCATAAAAACATCGTTTGAAATAATTTTTGGAGCAATATTTTGCATGGATGCTTAGAATAGTGTCATAGACTATCCTGCAAAAGTTGAGCCAATTCCGAAGCCAAAAATGTGCACAACTCTTTAAAGCTGTGCCATAAAAACATCGTTTGAAAGAATTTTTGGAGCAATATTTTGCATGGATGCTTAGAATAGTGTCATAGACTATCCTGCAAAAGTTGGGTCAATTCCGAACGCAAAAATGTGCACAACTCTTTCAAGCCGTGCCATAAAAACGTCGTTTGAAAGAAATTTTGGAGCAATATTTTGCATGGATGCTTAGAATAGTGTCATAGACTATCATGCAAAACTTGAGCCAATTCCGAAGGCAAAAATGTGCAGAACTCTTTCAAGCCGTGCCATAAAAACATCGTTTGAAATAATTTTTGGAGCAATATTTTGCATGGATGCTTAGAATAGTGTCATAGACTATCATGCAAAACTTGAGCCAATTCCGAAGGCAAAAATTTGCACAACTCTTTCAAGCCGTGCCATAAAAACATCGTTTGAAAGAATTTTTGGAGCAATATTTTGCATGGATGCTTAGAATAGTGTCATAGACTATCCTGCAAAAGTTGGGTCAATTCCGAACGCAAAAATGTGCACAACTCTTTCAAGCCGTGCCATAAAAACGTCGTTTGAAAGAATTTTTGGAGCAATATTTTGCATGGATGCTTAGAATTGTATCATAGACAATCATGCAAAATTTGAGCAAATTCCAAAGGCAAAAATGTGCACAACTCTTTCAAGCCGTGCCATAAAAACATCGTTTGAAAGAATTTTTGGAGCAATATTTTGCATGGATGCTTAGAATAGTGTCATAGACTATCCTGCAATAGTTGAGCCAATTCCGAAGGCAAAAATGTGCACAACTCTTTCAAGCCGTGCCATAAAAACATCGTTTGAAAGAATTTTTGGAGCAATATTTTGCATGGATGCTTAGAATAGTGTCATAGACTATCCTGCAATAGTTGAGCCAATTCCGAAGGCAAAAATGTGCACAACTCTTTCAAGCCGTGCCATAAAAAAATCGTTTGAAAGAATGTTTCGAGCAATATTTTGCATGGATGCTTAGAATAGTGACATAGACTATCATGCAAAATTTGAGCAAATTCCAAAGGCAAAAATGTGCACAACTCTTTCAAGCCGTGCCATAAAAACATCGTTTGAAAGAATTTTTGGAGCAATATTTTGCATGGATGCTTAGAATAGTGTCATAGACTATCCTGCAATAGTTGAGCCAATTCCGAAGGCAAAAATGTGCACAAATCTTTCAAGTCGTGCCATAAAAACATCGTTTGAAAGAATGTTTCGAGCAATATTTTGCATGGATGCTTAGAATAGTGACATAGACTATCATGCAAAATTTGAGCCTATTCCGAAGGAAAAATTGTGCACAACTCTTTCAAGCCGTGCCATAAAAACATTGTTTGAAAGAATGTTTCGAGCAATATTTTGCATGGATGCTTAGAATAGTGACATAGACTATCATGCAAAATTTGAGCCAATTCCGAAGGCAAAAATGTGCACAACTCTTTCAAGCCGTGCCATAAAAACATCGTTTGAAAGAATGTTTCGAGCAATATTTTGCATGGATGCTTAGAATAGTGACATAGACTATCATGAAAAATTTGAGCCAATTCCGAAGGCAAAAATGTGCAGAACTCTTTCAAGCCGTGCCATAAAAACATCGTTTGAAAGAATTTTTGGAGCAATATTTTGCATGGATGCTTAGAATAGTGTCATAGACTATCATGCAAAACTTGAGCCAATTCCGAAGGCAAAAATGTGCACAACTCTTTCAAGCCGTGCCATAAAAACATCGTTTGAAAGAATGTTTCGAGCAATATTTTGCATGGATGCTTAGAATAGTGACATAGACTATCATGCAAAATTTGAGCCAATTCCGAAGGCAAAAATGTGCACAACTATTTAAAGCCGTGCCATAAAAACATCGTTTGAAAGAAATTTTCGAGCAATATTTTGCATGGAAGCTTAGAATAGTGTCATAGACTATCCTGCAAAAGTTGAGCCAATTCCGAAGCCAAAAATGTGCACAACTCTTTAAAGCTGTGCCATAAAAACATCGTTTGAAAGAATTTTTCTTGTAATATTTTTTCATGGATGCTTAGAATAGTGTCATAGACTATCATGCAAAATTTGAGCCAATTCCGAAGGAAAAATTGTGCACAACTCTTTCAAGCCGTGCCATAAAAACATCGTTTGAAAGAATGTTTCGAGCAATATTTTGCATGGATTCTTAGAATAGTGTCATAGACTATCATGCAAATCTTGAGCCAATTCCGAAGGCAAAAATGTGCAGAACTCTTTCAAGCCGTGCCACAAAAACATCGTTTGAAATAATTTTTGGAGCAATATTTTGCATGGATGCTTAGAATAGTGTCATAGACTATCATGCAAAACTTGAGCCAATTCCGAAGGCAAAAATTTGCACAACTCTTTCAAGCCGTGCCATAAAAACATCGTTTGAAAGAATTTTTGGAGCAATATTTTGCATGGATGCTTAGAATAGTGTCATAGACTATCCTGCAAAAGTTGGGTCAATTCCGAAGGCAAAAATGTGCACAACTCTTTCAAGCCGTGCCATAAAAACGTCGTTTGAAAGAATTTTTGGAGCAATATTTTGCATGGATGCTTAGAATTGTATCATAGACAATCATGCAAAATTTGAGCAAATTCCAAAGGCAAAAATGTGCACAACTCTTTCAAGCCGTGCCATAAAAACATCGTTTGAAAGAATTTTTGGAGCAATATTTTGCATGGATGCTTAGAATAGTGTCATAGACTATCCTGCAATAGTTGAGCCAATTCCGAAGGCAAAAATGTGCACAAATCTTTCAAGTCGTGCCATAAAAACATCGTTTGAAAGAATGTTTCGAGCAATATTTTGCATGGATGCTTAGAATAGTGACATAGACTATCATGCAAAATTTGAGCCTATTCCGAAGGAAAAATTGTGCACAACTCTTTCAAGCCGTGCCATAAAAACATCGTTTGAAAGAATGTTTCGAGCAATATTTTGCATGGATGCTTAGAATAGTGTCATAGACTATCATGCAAAACTTGAGCCAATTCCGAAGGCAAAAATGTGCAGAACTCTTTCAAGCCGTGCCATAAAAACATCGTTTGAAATAATTTTTGGAGCAATATTTTGCATGGATGCTTAGAATAGTGTCATAGACTATCATGCAAAACTTGAGCCAATTCCGAAGGCAAAAATTTGCACAACTCTTTCAAGCCGTGCCATAAAAACATCGTTTGAAAGAATTTTTGGAGCAATATTTTGCATGGATGCTTAGAATAGTGTCATAGACTATCCTGCAAAAGTTGGGTCAATTCCGAAGGCAAAAATGTGCACAACTCTTTCAAGCCGTGCCATAAAAACGTCGTTTGAAAGAATTTTTGGAGCAATATTTTGCATGGATGCTTAGAATTGTATCATAGACAATCATGCAAAATTTGAGCAAATTCCAAAGGCAAAAATGTGCACAACTCTTTCAAGCCGTGCCATAAAAACATCGTTTGAAAGAATTTTTGGAGCAATATTTTGCATGGATGCTTAGAATAGTGTCATAGACTATCCTGCAATAGTTGAGCCAATTCCGAAGGCAAAAATGTGCACAAATCTTTCAAGTCGTGCCATAAAAACATCGTTTGAAAGAATGTTTCGAGCAATATTTTGCATGGATGCTTAGAATAGTGACATAGACTATCATGCAAAATTTGAGCCTATTCCGAAGGCAAAAATGTGCACAACTCTTTCAAGCCGTGCCATAAAAACATCGTTTGAAAGAATGTTTCGAGCAATATTTTGCATGGATGCTTAGAATAGTGTCATAGACTATCATGCAAAACTTGAGCCAATTCCGAAGGCAAAAATGTGCAGAACTCTTTCAAGCCGTGCCATAAAAACATCGTTTGAAATAATTTTTGGAGCAATATTTTGCATGGATGCTTAGAATAGTGTCATAGACTATCATGCAAAACTTGAGCCAATTCCGAAGGCAAAAATTTGCACAACTCTTTCAAGCCGTGCCATAAAAACATCGTTTGAAAGAATTTTTGGAGCAATATTTTGCATGGATGCTTAGAATAGTGTCATAGACTATCCTGCAAAAGTTGGGTCAATTCCGAACGCAAAAATGTGCACAACTCTTTCAAGCCGTGCCATAAAAACGTCGTTTGAAAGAATTTTTGGAGCAATATTTTGCATGGATGCTTAGAATTGTATCATAGACAATCATGCAAAATTTGAGCAAATTCCAAAGGCAAAAATGTGCACAACTCTTTCAAGCCGTGCCATAAAAACATCGTTTGAAAGAATTTTTGGAGCAATATTTTGCATGGATGCTTAGAATAGTGTCATAGACTATCCTGCAATAGTTGAGCCAATTCCGAAGGCAAAAATGTGCACAACTCTTTCAAGCCGTGCCATAAAAACATCGTTTGAAAGAATTTTTGGAGCAATATTTTGCATGGATGCTTAGAATAGTGTCATAGACTATCCTGCAATAGTTGAGCCAATTCCGAAGGCAAAAATGTGCACAACTCTTTCAAGCCGTGCCATAAAAAAATCGTTTGAAAGAATGTTTCGAGCAATATTTTGCATGGATGCTTAGAATAGTGACATAGACTATCATGCAAAATTTGAGCAAATTCCAAAGGCAAAAATGTGCACAACTCTTTCAAGCCGTGCCATAAAAACATCGTTTGAAAGAATTTTTGGAGCAATATTTTGCATGGATGCTTAGAATAGTGTCATAGACTATCCTGCAATAGTTGAGCCAATTCCGAAGGCAAAAATGTGCACAAATCTTTCAAGTCGTGCCATAAAAACATCGTTTGAAAGAATGTTTCGAGCAATATTTTGCATGGATGCTTAGAATAGTGACATAGACTATCATGCAAAATTTGAGCCTATTCCGAAGGAAAAATTGTGCACAACTCTTTCAAGCCGTGCCATAAAAACATTGTTTGAAAGAATGTTTCGAGCAATATTTTGCATGGATGCTTAGAATAGTGACATAGACTATCATGCAAAATTTGAGCCAATTCCGAAGGCAAAAATGTGCACAACTCTTTCAAGCCGTGCCATAAAAACATCGTTTGAAAGAATGTTTCGAGCAATATTTTGCATGGATGCTTAGAATAGTGACATAGACTATCATGAAAAATTTGAGCCAATTCCGAAGGCAAAAATGTGCAGAACTCTTTCAAGCCGTGCCATAAAAACATCGTTTGAAAGAATTTTTGGAGCAATATTTTGCATGGATGCTTAGAATAGTGTCATAGACTATCATGCAAAACTTGAGCCAATTCCGAAGGCAAAAATGTGCACAACTCTTTCAAGCCGTGCCATAAAAACATCGTTTGAAAGAATGTTTCGAGCAATATTTTGCATGGATGCTTAGAATAGTGACATAGACTATCATGCAAAATTTGAGCCAATTCCGAAGGCAAAAATGTGCACAACTATTTAAAGCCGTGCCATAAAAACATCGTTTGAAAGAAATTTTCGAGCAATATTTTGCATGGAAGCTTAGAATAGTGTCATAGACTATCCTGCAAAAGTTGAGCCAATTCCGAAGCCAAAAATGTGCACAACTCTTTAAAGCTGTGCCATAAAAACATCGTTTGAAAGAATTTTTCTTGTAATATTTTTTCATGGATGCTTAGAATAGTGTCATAGACTATCATGCAAAATTTGAGCCAATTCCGAAGGAAAAATTGTGCACAACTCTTTCAAGCCGTGCCATAAAAACATCGTTTGAAAGAATGTTTCGAGCAATATTTTGCATGGATTCTTAGAATAGTGTCATAGACTATCATGCAAATCTTGAGCCAATTCCGAAGGCAAAAATGTGCAGAACTCTTTCAAGCCGTGCCATAAAAACATCGTTTGAAATAATTTTTGGAGCAATATTTTGCATGGATGCTTAGAATAGTGTCATAGACTATCATGCAAAACTTGAGCCAATTCCGAAGGCAAAAATTTGCACAACTCTTTCAAGCCGTGCCATAAAAACATCGTTTGAAAGAATTTTTGGAGCAATATTTTGCATGGATGCTTAGAATAGTGTCATAGACTATCCTGCAAAAGTTGGGTCAATTCCGAACGCAAAAATGTGCACAACTCTTTCAAGCCGTGCCATAAAAACGTCGTTTGAAAGAATTTTTGGAGCAATATTTTGCATGGATGCTTAGAATTGTATCATAGACAATCATGCAAAATTTGAGCAAATTCCAAAGGCAAAAATGTGCACAACTCTTTCAAGCCGTGCCATAAAAACATCGTTTGAAAGAATTTTTGGAGCAATATTTTGCATGGATGCTTAGAATAGTGTCATAGACTATCCTGCAATAGTTGAGCCAATTCCGAAGGCAAAAATGTGCACAAATCTTTCAAGTCGTGCCATAAAAACATCGTTTGAAAGAATGTTTCGAGCAATATTTTGCATGGATGCTTAGAATAGTGACATAGACTATCATGCAAAAGTTGAGCCTATTCCGAAGGAAAAATTGTGCACAACTCTTTCAAGCCGTGCCATAAAAACATCGTTTGAAAGAATGTTTCGAGCAATATTTTGCATGGATGCTTAGAATAGTGTCATAGACTATCATGCAAAACTTGAGCCAATTCCGAAGGCAAAAATGTGCAGAACTCTTTCAAGCCGTGCCATAAAAACATCGTTTGAAATAATTTTTGGAGCAATATTTTGCATGGATGCTTAGAATAGTGTCATAGACTATCATGCAAAACTTGAGCCAATTCCGAAGGCAAAAATTTGCACAACTCTTTCAAGCCGTGCCATAAAAACATCGTTTGAAAGAATTTTTGGAGCAATATTTTGCATGGATGCTTAGAATAGTGTCATAGACTATCCTGCAAAAGTTGGGTCAATTCCGAACGCAAAAATGTGCACAACTCTTTCAAGCCGTGCCATAAAAACGTCGTTTGAAAGAATTTTTGGAGCAATATTTTGCATGGATGCTTAGAATTGTATCATAGACAATCATGCAAAATTTGAGCAAATTCCAAAGGCAAAAATGTGCACAACTCTTTCAAGCCGTGCCATAAAAACATCGTTTGAAAGAATTTTTGGAGCAATATTTTGCATGGATGCTTAGAATAGTGTCATAGACTATCCTGCAATAGTTGAGCCAATTCCGAAGGCAAAAATGTGCACAACTCTTTCAAGCCGTGCCATAAAAACATCGTTTGAAAGAATTTTTGGAGCAATATTTTGCATGGATGCTTAGAATAGTGTCATAGACTATCCTGCAATAGTTGAGCCAATTCCGAAGGCAAAAATGTGCACAACTCTTTCAAGCCGTGCCATAAAAAAATCGTTTGAAAGAATGTTTCGAGCAATATTTTGCATGGATGCTTAGAATAGTGACATAGACTATCATGCAAAATTTGAGCAAATTCCAAAGGCAAAAATGTGCACAACTCTTTCAAGCCGTGCCATAAAAACATCGTTTGAAAGAATTTTTAGAGCAATATTTTGCATGGATGCTTAGAATAGTGTCATAGACTATCCTGCAATAGTTGAGCCAATTCCGAAGGCAAAAATGTGCACAAATCTTTCAAGTCGTGCCATAAAAACATCGTTTGAAAGAATGTTTCGAGCAATATTTTGCATGGATGCTTAGAATAGTGACATAGACTATCATGCAAAATTTGAGCCTATTCCGAAGGAAAAATTGTGCACAACTCTTTCAAGCCGTGCCATAAAAACATTGTTTGAAAGAATGTTTCGAGCAATATTTTGCATGGATGCTTAGAATAGTGACATAGACTATCATGCAAAATTTGAGCCAATTCCGAAGGCAAAAATGTGCACAACTCTTTCAAGCCGTGCCATAAAAACATCGTTTGAAAGAATGTTTCGAGCAATATTTTGCATGGATGCTTAGAATAGTGACATAGACTATCATGAAAAATTTGAGCCAATTCCGAAGGCAAAAATGTGCAGAACTCTTTCAAGCCGTGCCATAAAAACATCGTTTGAAAGAATTTTTGGAGCAATATTTTGCATGGATGCTTAGAATAGTGTCATAGACTATCATGCAAAACTTGAGCCAATTCCGAAGGCAAAAATGTGCACAACTCTTTCAAGCCGTGCCATAAAAACATCGTTTGAAAGAATGTTTCGAGCAATATTTTGCATGGATGCTTAGAATAGTGACATAGACTATCATGCAAAATTTGAGCCAATTCCGAAGGCAAAAATGTGCACAACTATTTAAAGCCGTGCCATAAAAACATCGTTTGAAAGAAATTTTCGAGCAATATTTTGCATGGAAGCTTAGAATAGTGTCATAGACTATCCTGCAAAAGTTGAGCCAATTCCGAAGCCAAAAATGTGCACAACTCTTTAAAGCTGTGCCATAAAAACATCGTTTGAAAGAATTTTTCTTGTAATATTTTTTCATGGATGCTTAGAATAGTGTCATAGACTATCATGCAAAATTTGAGCCAATTCCGAAGGAAAAATTGTGCACAACTCTTTCAAGCCGTGCCATAAAAACATCGTTTGAAAGAATGTTTCGAGCAATATTTTGCATGGATTCTTAGAATAGTGTCATAGACTATCATGCAAATCTTGAGCCAATTCCGAAGGCAAAAATGTGCAGAACTCTTTCAAGCCGTGCCACAAAAACATCGTTTGAAATAATTTTTGGAGCAATATTTTGCATGG
Source organism: Acer campestre (assembly GCA_954870605.1). NCBI lineage: Eukaryota > Viridiplantae > Streptophyta > Magnoliopsida > Sapindales > Sapindaceae > Acer > Acer campestre. Next base: position 5,784,001 of record OX940812.1, read on the forward strand.
ATGCTTAGAATAGTGTCATAGACTATCATGCAAAACTTGAGCCAATTCCGAAGGCAAAAATTTGCACAACTCTTTCAAGCCGTGCCATAAAAACATCGTTTGAAAGAATTTTTGGAGCAATATTTTGCATGGATGCTTAGAATAGTGTCATAGACTATCCTGCAAAAGTTGGGTCAATTCCGAAGGCAAAAATGTGCACAACTCTTTCAAGCCGTGCCATAAAAACGTCGTTTGAAAGAATTTTTGGAGCAATATTTTGCATGGATGCTTAGAATTGTATCATAGACAATCATGCAAAATTTGAGCAAATTCCAAAGGCAAAAATGTGCACAACTCTTTCAAGCCGTGCCATAAAAACATCGTTTGAAAGAATTTTTGGAGCAATATTTTGCATGGATGCTTAGAATAGTGTCATAGACTATCCTGCAATAGTTGAGCCAATTCCGAAGGCAAAAATGTGCACAAATCTTTCAAGTCGTGCCATAAAAACATCGTTTGAAAGAATGTTTCGAGCAATATTTTGCATGGATGCTTAGAATAGTGACATAGACTATCATGCAAAAGTTGAGCCTATTCCGAAGGAAAAATTGTGCACAACTCTTTCAAGCCGTGCCATAAAAACATCGTTTGAAAGAATGTTTCGAGCAATATTTTGCATGGATGCTTAGAATAGTGTCATAGACTATCATGCAAAACTTGAGCCAATTCCGAAGGCAAAAATGTGCAGAACTCTTTCAAGCCGTGCCATAAAAACATCGTTTGAAATAATTTTTGGAGCAATATTTTGCATGGATGCTTAGAATAGTGTCATAGACTATCATGCAAAACTTGAGCCAATTCCGAAGGCAAAAATTTGCACAACTCTTTCAAGCCGTGCCATAAAAACATCGTTTGAAAGAATTTTTGGAGCAATATTTTGCATGGATGCTTAGAATAGTGTCATAGACTATCCTGCAAAAGTTGGGTCAATTCCGAACGCAAAAATGTGCACAACTCTTTCAAGCCGTGCCATAAAAACGTCGTTTGAAAGAATTTTTGGAGCAATATTTTGCATGGATGCTTAGAATTGTATCATAGACAATCATGCAAAATTTGAGCAAATTCCAAAGGCAAAAATGTGCACAACTCTTTCAAGCCGTGCCATAAAAACATCGTTTGAAAGAATTTTTGGAGCAATATTTTGCATGGATGCTTAGAATAGTGTCATAGACTATCCTGCAATAGTTGAGCCAATTCCGAAGGCAAAAATGTGCACAACTCTTTCAAGCCGTGCCATAAAAACATCGTTTGAAAGAATTTTTGGAGCAATATTTTGCATGGATGCTTAGAATAGTGTCATAGACTATCCTGCAATAGTTGAGCCAATTCCGAAGGCAAAAATGTGCACAACTCTTTCAAGCCGTGCCATAAAAACATCGTTTGAAAGAATTTTTGGAGCAATATTTTGCATGGATTCTTAGAATAGTGACATAGACTATCATGCAAAATTTGAGCCAATTCCGAAGGAAAAATTGTGCACAACTCTTTCAAGCCGTGCCATAAAAACATCGTTTGAAAGAATGTTTCGAGCAATATTTTGCATGGATGCTTAGAATAGTGTCATAGACTATCATGCAAAACTTGAGCCAATTCCGAAGGCAAAAATGTGCAGAACTCTTTCAAGCCGTGCCATAAAAACATCGTTTGAAATAATATTTGGAGCAATATTTTGCATGGATGCTTAGAATAGTGTCATAGACTATCATGCAAAACTTGAGCCAATTCCGAAGGCAAAAATTTGCACAACTCTTTCAAGCCGTGCCATAAAAACATCGTTTGAAAGAATTTTTGGAGCAATATTTTGCATGGATGCTTAGAATAGTGTCATAGACTATCCTGCAAAAGTTGGGTCAATTCCGAACGCAAAAATGTGCACAACTCTTTCAAGCCGTGCCATAAAAACGTCGTTTGAAAGAATTTTTGGAGCAATATTTTGCATGGATGCTTAGAATTGTATCATAGACAATCATGCAAAATTTGAGCAAATTCCAAAGGCAAAAATGTGCACAACTCTTTCAAGCCGTGCCATAAAAACATCGTTTGAAAGAATTTTTGGAGCAATATTTTGCATGGATGCTTAGAATAGTGTCATAGACTATCCTGCAATAGTTGAGCCAATTCCGAAGGCAAAAATGTGCACAACTCTTTCAAGCCGTGCCATAAAAACATCGTTTGAAAGAATTTTTGGAGCAATATTTTGCATGGATGCTTAGAATAGTGTCATAGACTATCCTGCAATAGTTGAGCCAATTCCGAAGGCAAAAATGTGCACAAATCTTTCAAGTCGTGCCATAAAAACATCGTTTGAAAGAATGTTTCGAGCAATATTTTGCATGGATGCTTAGAATAGTGACATAGACTATCATGCAAAATTTGAGCCTATTCCGAAGGAAAAATTGTGCACAACTCTTTCAAGCCGTGCCATAAAAACATTGTTTGAAAGAATGTTTCGAGCAATATTTTGCATGGATGCTTAGAATAGTGACATAGACTATCATGCAAAATTTGAGCCAATTCCGAAGGCAAAAATGTGCACAACTCTTTCAAGCCGTGCCATAAAAACATCGTTTGAAAGAATGTTTCGAGCAATATTTTGCATGGATGCTTAGAATAGTGACATAGACTATCATGAAAAATTTGAGCCAATTCCGAAGGCAAAAATGTGCAGAACTCTTTCAAGCCGTGCCATAAAAACATCGTTTGAAAGAATTTTTGGAGCAATATTTTGCATGGATGCTTAGAATAGTGTCATAGACTATCATGCAAAACTTGAGCCAATTCCGAAGGCAAAAATGTGCACAACTCTTTCAAGCCGTGCCATAAAAACATCGTTTGAAAGAATGTTTCGAGCAATATTTTGCATGGATGCTTAGAATAGTGACATAGACTATCATGCAAAATTTGAGCCAATTCCGAAGGCAAAAATGTGCACAACTATTTAAAGCCGTGCCATAAAAACATCGTTTGAAAGAAATTTTCGAGCAATATTTTGCATGGAAGCTTAGAATAGTGTCATAGACTATCCTGCAAAAGTTGAGCCAATTCCGAAGCCAAAAATGTGCACAACTCTTTAAAGCTGTGCCATAAAAACATCGTTTGAAAGAATTTTTCTTGTAATATTTTTTCATGGATGCTTAGAATAGTGTCATAGACTATCATGCAAAATTTGAGCCAATTCCGAAGGAAAAATTGTGCACAACTCTTTCAAGCCGTGCCATAAAAACATCGTTTGAAAGAATGTTTCGAGCAATATTTTGCATGGATGCTTAGAATAGTGTCATAGACTATCATGCAAATCTTGAGCCAATTCCGAAGGCAAAAATGTGCAGAACTCTTTCAAGCCGTGCCATAAAAACATCGTTTGAAATAATTTTTGGAGCAATATTTTGCATGGATGCTTAGAATAGTGTCATAGACTATCATGCAAAACTTGAGCCAATTCCGAAGGCAAAAATTTGCACAACTCTTTCAAGCCGTGCCATAAAAACATCGTTTGAAAGAATTTTTGGAGCAATATTTTGCATGGATGCTTAGAATAGTGTCATAGACTATCCTGCAAAAGTTGGGTCAATTCCGAAGGCAAAAATGTGCACAACTCTTTCAAGCCGTGCCATAAAAACGTCGTTTGAAAGAATTTTTGGAGCAATATTTTGCATGGATGCTTAGAATTGTATCATAGACAATCATGCAAAATTTGAGCAAATTCCAAAGGCAAAAATGTGCACAACTCTTTCAAGCCGTGCCATAAAAACATCGTTTGAAAGAATTTTTGGAGCAATATTTTGCATGGATGCTTAGAATAGTGTCATAGACTATCCTGCAATAGTTGAGCCAATTCCGAAGGCAAAAATGTGCACAAATCTTTCAAGTCGTGCCATAAAAACATCGTTTGAAAGAATGTTTCGAGCAATATTTTGCATGGATGCTTAGAATAGTGACATAGACTATCATGCAAAATTTGAGCCTATTCCGAAGGAAAAATTGTGCACAACTCTTTCAAGCCGTGCCATAAAAACATCGTTTGAAAGAATGTTTCGAGCAATATTTTGCATGGATGCTTAGAATAGTGTCATAGACTATCATGCAAAACTTGAGCCAATTCCGAAGGCAAAAATGTGCAGAACTCTTTCAAGCCGTGCCATAAAAACATCGTTTGAAATAATTTTTGGAGCAATATTTTGCATGGATGCTTAGAATAGTGTCATAGACTATCATGCAAAACTTGAGCCAATTCCGAAGGCAAAAATTTGCACAACTCTTTCAAGCCGTGCCATAAAAACATCGTTTGAAAGAATTTTTGGAGCAATATTTTGCATGGATGCTTAGAATAGTGTCATAGACTATCCTGCAAAAGTTGGGTCAATTCCGAACGCAAAAATGTGCACAACTCTTTCAAGCCGTGCCATAAAAACGTCGTTTGAAAGAATTTTTGGAGCAATATTTTGCATGGATGCTTAGAATTGTATCATAGACAATCATGCAAAATTTGAGCAAATTCCAAAGGCAAAAATGTGCACAACTCTTTCAAGCCGTGCCATAAAAACATCGTTTGAAAGAATTTTTGGAGCAATATTTTGCATGGATGCTTAGAATAGTGTCATAGACTATCCTGCAATAGTTGAGCCAATTCCGAAGGCAAAAATGTGCACAACTCTTTCAAGCCGTGCCATAAAAACATCGTTTGAAAGAATTTTTGGAGCAATATTTTGCATGGATGCTTAGAATAGTGTCATAGACTATCCTGCAATAGTTGAGCCAATTCCGAAGGCAAAAATGTGCACAACTCTTTCAAGCCGTGCCATAAAAAAATCGTTTGAAAGAATGTTTCGAGCAATATTTTGCATGGATGCTTAGAATAGTGACATAGACTATCATGCAAAATTTGAGCAAATTCCAAAGGCAAAAATGTGCACAACTCTTTCAAGCCGTGCCATAAAAACATCGTTTGAAAGAATTTTTGGAGCAATATTTTGCATGGATGCTTAGAATAGTGTCATAGACTATCCTGCAATAGTTGAGCCAATTCCGAAGGCAAAAATGTGCACAAATCTTTCAAGTCGTGCCATAAAAACATCGTTTGAAAGAATGTTTCGAGCAATATTTTGCATGGATGCTTAGAATAGTGACATAGACTATCATGCAAAATTTGAGCCTATTCCGAAGGAAAAATTGTGCACAACTCTTTCAAGCCGTGCCATAAAAACATTGTTTGAAAGAATGTTTCGAGCAATATTTTGCATGGATGCTTAGAATAGTGACATAGACTATCATGCAAAATTTGAGCCAATTCCGAAGGCAAAAATGTGCACAACTCTTTCAAGCCGTGCCATAAAAACATCGTTTGAAAGAATGTTTCGAGCAATATTTTGCATGGATGCTTAGAATAGTGACATAGACTATCATGAAAAATTTGAGCCAATTCCGAAGGCAAAAATGTGCAGAACTCTTTCAAGCCGTGCCATAAAAACATCGTTTGAAAGAATTTTTGGAGCAATATTTTGCATGGATGCTTAGAATAGTGTCATAGACTATCATGCAAAACTTGAGCCAATTCCGAAGGCAAAAATGTGCACAACTCTTTCAAGCCGTGCCATAAAAACATCGTTTGAAAGAATGTTTCGAGCAATATTTTGCATGGATGCTTAGAATAGTGACATAGACTATCATGCAAAATTTGAGCCAATTCCGAAGGCAAAAATGTGCACAACTATTTAAAGCCGTGCCATAAAAACATCGTTTGAAAGAAATTTTCGAGCAATATTTTGCATGGAAGCTTAGAATAGTGTCATAGACTATCCTGCAAAAGTTGAGCCAATTCCGAAGCCAAAAATGTGCACAACTCTTTAAAGCTGTGCCATAAAAACATCGTTTGAAAGAATTTTTCTTGTAATATTTTTTCATGGATGCTTAGAATAGTGTCATAGACTATCATGCAAAATTTGAGCCAATTCCGAAGGAAAAATTGTGCACAACTCTTTCAAGCCGTGCCATAAAAACATCGTTTGAAAGAATGTTTCGAGCAATATTTTGCATGGATGCTTAGAATAGTGTCATAGACTATCATGCAAATCTTGAGCCAATTCCGAAGGCAAAAATGTGCAGAACTCTTTCAAGCCGTGCCATAAAAACATCGTTTGAAATAATTTTTGGAGCAATATTTTGCATGGATGCTTAGAATAGTGTCATAGACTATCATGCAAAACTTGAGCCAATTCCGAAGGCAAAAATTTGCACAACTCTTTCAAGCCGTGCCATAAAAACATCGTTTGAAAGAATTTTTGGAGCAATATTTTGCATGGATGCTTAGAATAGTGTCATAGACTATCCTGCAAAAGTTGGGTCAATTCCGAAGGCAAAAATGTGCACAACTCTTTCAAGCCGTGCCATAAAAACGTCGTTTGAAAGAATTTTTGGAGCAATATTTTGCATGGATGCTTAGAATTGTATCATAGACAATCATGCAAAATTTGAGCAAATTCCAAAGGCAAAAATGTGCACAACTCTTTCAAGCCGTGCCATAAAAACATCGTTTGAAAGAATTTTTGGAGCAATATTTTGCATGGATGCTTAGAATAGTGTCATAGACTATCCTGCAATAGTTGAGCCAATTCCGAAGGCAAAAATGTGCACAAATCTTTCAAGTCGTGCCATAAAAACATCGTTTGAAAGAATGTTTCGAGCAATATTTTGCATGGATGCTTAGAATAGTGACATAGACTATCATGCAAAAGTTGAGCCTATTCCGAAGGAAAAATTGTGCACAACTCTTTCAAGCCGTGCCATAAAAACATCGTTTGAAAGAATGTTTCGAGCAATATTTTGCATGGATGCTTAGAATAGTGTCATAGACTATCATGCAAAACTTGAGCCAATTCCGAAGGCAAAAATGTGCAGAACTCTTTCAAGCCGTGCCATAAAAACATCGTTTGAAATAATTTTTGGAGCAATATTTTGCATGGATGCTTAGAATAGTGTCATAGACTATCATGCAAAACTTGAGCCAATTCCGAAGGCAAAAATTTGCACAACTCTTTCAAGCCGTGCCATAAAAACATCGTTTGAAAGAATTTTTGGAGCAATATTTTGCATGGATGCTTAGAATAGTGTCATAGACTATCCTGCAAAAGTTGGGTCAATTCCGAACGCAAAAATGTGCACAACTCTTTCAAGCCGTGCCATAAAAACGTCGTTTGAAAGAATTTTTGGAGCAATATTTTGCATGGATGCTTAGAATTGTATCATAGACAATCATGCAAAATTTGAGCAAATTCCAAAGGCAAAAATGTGCACAACTCTTTCAAGCCGTGCCATAAAAACATCGTTTGAAAGAATTTTTGGAGCAATATTTTGCATGGATGCTTAGAATAGTGTCATAGACTATCCTGCAATAGTTGAGCCAATTCCGAAGGCAAAAATGTGCACAACTCTTTCAAGCCGTGCCATAAAAACATCGTTTGAAAGAATTTTTGGAGCAATATTTTGCATGGATGCTTAGAATAGTGTCATAGACTATCCTGCAATAGTTGAGCCAATTCCGAAGGCAAAAATGTGCACAACTCTTTCAAGCCGTGCCATAAAAACATCGTTTGAAAGAATTTTTGGAGCAATATTTTGCATGGATTCTTAGAATAGTGACATAGACTATCATGCAAAATTTGAGCCAATTCCGAAGGAAAAATTGTGCACAACTCTTTCAAGCCGTGCCATAAAAACATCGTTTGAAAGAATGTTTCGAGCAATATTTTGCATGGATGCTTAGAATAGTGTCATAGACTATCATGCAAAACTTGAGCCAATTCCGAAGGCAAAAATGTGCAGAACTCTTTCAAGCCGTGCCATAAAAACATCGTTTGAAATAATTTTTGGAGCAATATTTTGCATGGATGCTTAGAATAGTGTCATAGACTATCATGCAAAACTTGAGCCAATTCCGAAGGCAAAAATTTGCACAACTCTTTCAAGCCGTGCCATAAAAACATCGTTTGAAAGAATTTTTGGAGCAATATTTTGCATGGATGCTTAGAATAGTGTCATAGACTATCCTGCAAAAGTTGGGTCAATTCCGAAGGCAAAAATGTGCACAACTCTTTCAAGCCGTGCCATAAAAACGTCTTTTGAAAGAATTTTTGGAGCAATATTTTGCATGGATGCTTAGAATTGTATCATAGACAATCATGCAAAATTTGAGCAAATTCCAAAGGCAAAAATGTGCACAACTCTTTCAAGCCGTGCCATAAAAACATCGTTTGAAAGAATGTTTCGAGCAATATTTTGCATGGATGCTTAGAATAGTGACATAGACTATCATGCAAAATTTGAGCCAATTCCGAAGGCAAAAATGTGCACAACTATTTCAAGCCGTGCCATAAAAACATCGTTTGAAAGAAATTTTCGAGCAATATTTTGCATGGAAGCTTAGAATAGTGTCATAGACTATCCTGCAAAAGTTGAGCCAATTCCGAAGCCAAAAATGTGCACAACTCTTTAAAGCTGTGCCATAAAAACATCGTTTGAAAGAATTTTTCTAGTAATATTTTTTCATGGATGCTTAGAATAGTGTCATAGACTATCATGGAAAATTTGATCCAATTCCGAAGGCAAAAATGTGCACAACTCTTTCAAGCCGTGCCATAAAAACATCGTTTGAAAGAATGTTTCGAGCAATATTTTGCATGGATACTTAGAATAGTGTCATAGACTATCATGCAAAATTTGAGCCAATTCCGAAGGCAAAAATGTGCACAACTCTTTCAAGCCGTGCCATAAAAACATCGTTTGAAAGAATGTTTCGAGCAATATTTTGCATGGATGCTTAGAATAGTGACATAGACTATCATGCAAAATTTGAGCCAATTCCGAAGGCAAAAATGTGCACAACTCTTTCAAGCCGTGCCATAAAAAAATCGTTTGAAAGAATGTTTCGAGCAATATTTTGCATGGATGCTTAGAATAGTGACATAGACTATCATGCAAAATTTGAGCAAATTCCAAAGGCAAAAATGTGCACAACTCTTTCAAGCCGTGCCATAAAAACATCGTTTGAAAGAATTTTTGGAGCAATATTTTGCATGGATTCTTAGAATAGTGACATAGACTATCATGCAAATCCGAAGGAAAAATTGTGCACAACTCTTTCAAGCCGTGCCATAAAAACATCGTTTGAAAGAATGTTTCGAGCAATATTTTGCATGGATGCTTAGAATAGTGTCATAGACTATCATGCAAAACTTGAGCCAATTCCGAAGGCAAAAATGTGCAGAACTCTTTCAAGCCGTGCCATAAAAACATCGTTTGAAATAATTTTTGGAGCAATATTTTGCATGGATGCTTAGAATAGTGTCATAGACTATCATGCAAAACTTGAGCCAATTCCGAAGGCAAAAATTTGCACAACTCTTTCAAGCCGTGCCATAAAAACATCGTTTGAAAGAATTTTTGGAGCAATATTTTGCATGGATGCTTAGAATAGTGTCATAGACTATCCTGCAAAAGTTGGGTCAATTCCGAAGGCAAAAATGTGCACAACTCTTTCAAGCCGTGCCATAAAAACGTCGTTTGAAAGAATTTTTGGAGCAATATTTTGCATGGATGCTTAGAATTGTATCATAGACAATCATGCAAAATTTGAGCAAATTCCAAAGGCAAAAATGTGCACAACTCTTTCAAGCCGTGCCATAAAAACATCGTTTGAAAGAATTTTTGGAGCAATATTTTGCATGGATGCTTAGAATAGTGTCATAGACTATCCTGCAATAGTTGAGCCAATTCCGAAGGCAAAAATGTGCACAAATCTTTCAAGTCGTGCCATAAAAACATCGTTTGAAAGAATGTTTTGAGCAATATTTTGCATGGATGCTTAGAATAGTGACATAGACTATCATGCAAAATTTGAGCCAATTCCGAAGGAAAAATTGTGCACAACTCTTTCAAGCCGTGCCATAAAAACATCGTTTGAAAGAATGTTTCGAGCAATATTTTGCATGGATGCTTAGAATAGTGTCATAGACTATCATGCAAAACTTGAGCCAATTCCGAAGGCAAAAATGTGCAGAACTCTTTCAAGTCGTGCCATAAAAACATCGTTTGAAAGAATTTTTGGAGCAATATTTTGCATGGATGCTTAGAATTGTGTCATAGACTATCCTGCAATAGTTGAGCCAATTCCGAAGGCAAAAATGTGCACAACTCTTTCAAGTCGTGCCATAAAAACATCGTTTGAAAGAATGTTTCGGGCAATATTTTGCATGGATGCTTAGAATAGTGACATAGACTATCATGCAAAATTTGAGCCAATTCCGAAGGCAAAAATGTGCACAACTCTTTCAAGCCGTGCCATAAAAACATCGTTTGAAAGAATGTTTCGAGCAATATTTTGCATGGATGCTTAGAATAGTGACATAGACTATCATGCAAAATTTGAGCCAATTCCGAAGGTAAAATTGTGCACAACTCTTCCAAGCCGTGCAATAAAAACATCGTTTTAAAGAATGTTTGGAGCAATATTTTGCATGGATGCTTAGAATAGTGACATAGACTATCATGCAAAATTTGAGCCAATTCCGAAGGAAAAATTGTGCACAACTCTTTCAAGCCGTGCCATAAAAACATCGTTTGAAAGAATGTTTCGAGCAATATTTTGCATGGATGCTTAGAATAGTGTCATAGACTATCATGCAAAACTTGAGCCAATTCCGAAGGCAAAAATGTGCAGAACTCTTTCAAGCCGTGCCATAAAAACATCGTTTGAAATAATTTTTGGAGCAATATTTTGCATGGATGCTTAGAATAGTGTCATAGACTATCATGCAAAACTTGAGCCAATTCCGAAGGCAAAAATTTGCACAACTCTTTCAATCCGTGCCATAAAAACATCGTTTGAAAGAATTTTTGGAGCAATATATTGCATGGATGCTTATAATATTGTCATAGACTATCCTGCAAAAGTTGGGCCAATTCCGAAGGCAAAAATGTGCACAACTCTTTCAAGCCGTGCCATAAAAACATCGTTTGAAAGAATTTTTGGAGCAATATTTTGCATGGATGCTTAGAATAGTGTCATAGACAATCATGCAAAATTTGAGCAAATTCCGAAGGAAAAATTGTGCACAACTCTTTCAAGCCGTGCCATAAAAACATCGTTTGAAAGAATGTTTCGAGCAATATTTTGCATGGATGCTTAGAATAGTGTCATAGACTATCATGCAAAACTTGAGCCAATTCCGAAGGCAAAAATGTGCAGAACTCTTTCAAGTCGTGCCATAAAAACATCGTTTGAAAGAATTTTTGGAGCAATATTTTGCATGGATGATTAGAATTGTGTCATAGACTATCCTGCAATAGTTGAGCCAATTCCGAAGGTAAAAATGTGCACAACTCTTTCAAGTCGTGCCATAAAAACATCGTTTGAAAGAATGTTTCGAGCAATATTTTGCATGGATGCTTAGAATAGTGACATAGACTATCATGCAAAATTTGAGCCAATTCCGAAGGAAAAATTGTGCACAACTCTTTCAAGCCGTGCCATAAAATCATCGTTTTAAAGAATGTTTGGAGCAATATTTTGCATGGATGCTTAGAATAGTGACATAGACTATCATGCAAAATTTGAGCCAATTCCGAAGGAAAAATTGTGCACAACTCTTTCAAGCCGTGCCATAAAAACATCGTTTGAAAGAATGTTTCGAGCAATATTTTGCATGGATGCTTAGAATAGTGTCATAGACTATCATGCAAAACTTGAGCCAATTCCGAAGGCAAAAATGTGTAGAACTCTTTCAAGCCGTGCCATAAAAACATCGTTTGAAATAATTTTTGGAGCAATATTTTGCATGGATGCTTAGAATAGTGTCATAGACTATCAAGCAAAACTTGAGCCAATTCCGAAGGCAAAAATTTGCACAACTCTTTCAAGCCGTGCCATAAAAACATCGTTTGAAAGAATTTTTGGAGCAATATATTGCATGGATGCTTAGAATAGTGTCATAGACTATCCTGCAAAAGTTGGGCCAATTCCGAAGGCAAAAATGTGCACAACTCTTTCAAGCCGTGCCATAAAAACATCGTTTGAAAGAATTTTTGGAGCAATATTTTGCATGGATGCTTAGAATAGTGTCATAGACAATCATGCAAAATTTGAGCAAATTCCAAAGGCAAAAATGTGCACAACTCTTTAAAGCCGTGCCATAAAAACATCGTTTGAAAGAATTTTTGGAGCAATATTTTGCATGGATGCTTAGAATAGTGTCATAGACTATCCTGCAAAAGTTGAGCCACATCCGAAGGCAAAAATGTGCACAACTCTTTAAAGCTGTGCCATAAAAACATCGTTTGAAAGAATTTTTCTAGTAATATTTTTTCATGGATGCTTAGAATAGTGTCATAGACTATCATGCAAAATTTGATCCAATTCCGAAGGCAAAAATGTGCACAACTATTTCAAGCCGTGCCATAAAAACATCGTTTGAAAGAAATTTTCGAGCAATATTTTGCATGGAAGCTTAGAATAGTGTCATAGACTATCCTGCAAAAGTTGGGCCAATTCCGAAGGCAAAAATGTGCACAACTCTTTAAAGCTGTGCCATAAAAACTTCGTTTGAAAGAATTTTTCGAGCAATATTTTTTCATGGATGCTTAGAATAGTGACATAGACAATCATGCAAAATTTGAGCCAATTCCAAAGGCAAAAATGTGCACAACTCTTTCAAGCCGTGCCATAAAAACATCGTTTGAAAGAAATTTTCGAGCAATATTTTGCATGGAAGCTTAGAATAGTGTCATAGACTATCCTGCAAAAGTTGAGCCACATCCGAAGGCAAAAATGTGCACAACTCTTTAAAGCTGTGCCATAAAAACATCGTTTGAAAGAATTTTTCTAGTAATATTTTTTCATGGATGCTTAGAATAGTGTCATAGACTATCATGCAAAATTTGATCCAATTCCGAAGGCAAAAATGTGCACAACTATTTCAAGCCGTGCCATAAAAACATCGTTTGAAAGAATTTTTGGAGCAATATTTTGCATGGATGCTTAGAATAGTGTCATAGACTATCCTGCAATAGTTGAGCCAATTCCGAAGGCAAAAATGTGCACAAATCTTTCAAGTCGTGCCATAAAAACATCGTTTGAAAGAATGTTTTGAGCAATATTTTGCATGGATGCTTAGAATAGTGACATAGACTATCATGCAAAATTTGAGCCAATTCCGAAGGAAAAATTGTGCACAACTCTTTCAAGCCGTGCCATAAAAACATCGTTTGAAAGAATGTTTCGAGCAATATTTTGCATGGATGCTTAGAATAGTGTCATAGACTATCATGCAAAACTTGAGCCAATTCCGAAGGCAAAAATGTGCAGAACTCTTTCAAGTCGTGCCATAAAAACATCGTTTGAAAGAATTTTTGGAGCAATATTTTGCATGGATGCTTAGAATTGTGTCATAGACTATCCTGCAATAGTTGAGCCAATTCCGAAGGCAAAAATGTGCACAACTCTTTCAAGTCGTGCCATAAAAACATCGTTTGAAAGAATGTTTCGGGCAATATTTTGCATGGATGCTTAGAATAGTGACATAGACTATCATGCAAAATTTGAGCCAATTCCGAAGGCAAAAATGTGCACAACTCTTTCAAGCCGTGCCATAAAAACATCGTTTGAAAGAATGTTTCGAGCAATATTTTGCATGGATGCTTAGAATAGTGACATAGACTATCATGCAAAATTTGAGCCAATTCCGAAGGTAAAATTGTGCACAACTCTTCCAAGCCGTGCAATAAAAACATCGTTTTAAAGAATGTTTGGAGCAATATTTTGCATGGATGCTTAGAATAGTGACATAGACTATCATGCAAAATTTGAGCCAATTCCGAAGGAAAAATTGTGCACAACTCTTTCAAGCCGTGCCATAAAAACATCGTTTGAAAGAATGTTTCGAGCAATATTTTGCATGGATGCTTAGAATAGTGTCATAGACTATCATGCAAAACTTGAGCCAATTCCGAAGGCAAAAATGTGCAGAACTCTTTCAAGCCGTGCCATAAAAACATCGTTTGAAATAATTTTTGGAGCAATATTTTGCATGGATGCTTAGAATAGTGTCATAGACTATCATGCAAAACTTGAGCCAATTCCGAAGGCAAAAATTTGCACAACTCTTTCAATCCGTGCCATAAAAACATCGTTTGAAAGAATTTTTGGAGCAATATATTGCATGGATGCTTATAATATTGTCATAGACTATCCTGCAAAAGTTGGGCCAATTCCGAAGGCAAAAATGTGCATAACTCTTTCAAGCCGTGCCATAAAAACATCGTTTGAAAGAATTTTTGGAGCAATATTTTGCATGGATGCTTAGAATAGTGTCATAGACAATCATGCAAAATTTGAGCAAATTCCGAAGGAAAAATTGTGCACAACTCTTTCAAGCCGTGCCATAAAAACATCGTTTGAAAGAATGTTTCGAGCAATATTTTGCATGGATGCTTAGAATAGTGTCATAGACTATCATGCAAAACTTGAGCCAATTCCGAAGGCAAAAATGTGCAGAACTCTTTCAAGTCGTGCCATAAAAACATCGTTTGAAAGAATTTTTGGAGCAATATTTTGCATGGATGATTAGAATTGTGTCATAGACTATCCTGCAATAGTTGAGCCAATTCCGAAGGTAAAAATGTGCACAACTCTTTCAAGTCGTGCCATAAAAACATCGTTTGAAAGAATGTTTCGAGCAATATTTTGCATGGATGCTTAGAATAGTGACATAGACTATCATGCAAAATTTGAGCCAATTCCGAAGGAAAAATTGTGCACAACTCTTTCAAGCCGTGCCATAAAATCATCGTTTTAAAGAATGTTTGGAGCAATATTTTGCATGGATGCTTAGAATAGTGACATAGACTATCATGCAAAATTTGAGCCAATTCCGAAGGAAAAATTGTGCACAACTCTTTCAAGCCGTGCCATAAAAACATCGTTTGAAAGAATGTTTCGAGCAATATTTTGCATGGATGCTTAGAATAGTGTCATAGACTATCATGCAAAACTTGAGCCAATTCCGAAGGCAAAAATGTGTAGAACTCTTTCAAGCCGTGCCATAAAAACATCGTTTGAAATAATTTTTGGAGCAATATTTTGCATGGATGCTTAGAATAGTGTCATAGACTATCAAGCAAAACTTGAGCCAATTCCGAAGGCAAAAATTTGCACAACTCTTTCAAGCCGTGCCATAAAAACATCGTTTGAAAGAATTTTTGGAGCAATATATTGCATGGATGCTTAGAATAGTGTCATAGACTATCCTGCAAAAGTTGGGCCAATTCCGAAGGCAAAAATGTGCACAACTCTTTCAAGCCGTGCCATAAAAACATCGTTTGAAAGAATTTTTGGAGCAATATTTTGCATGGATGCTTAGAATAGTGTCATAGACAATCATGCAAAATTTGAGCAAATTCCAAAGGCAAAAATGTGCACAACTCTTTAAAGCCGTGCCATAAAAACATCGTTTGAAAGAATTTTTGGAGCAATATTTTGCATGGATGCTTAGAATAGTGTCATAGACTATCCTGCAAAAGTTGAGCCACATCCGAAGGCAAAAATGTGCACAACTCTTTAAAGCTGTGCCATAAAAACATCGTTTGAAAGAATTTTTCTAGTAATATTTTTTCATGGATGCTTAGAATAGTGTCATAGACTATCATGCAAAATTTGATCCAATTCCGAAGGCAAAAATGTGCACAACTATTTCAAGCCGTGCCATAAAAACATCGTTTGAAAGAAATTTTCGAGCAATATTTTGCATGGAAGCTTAGAATAGTGTCATAGACTATCCTGCAAAAGTTGGGCCAATTCCGAAGGCAAAAATGTGCACAACTCTTTAAAGCTGTGCCATAAAAACTTCGTTTGAAAGAATTTTTCGAGCAATATTTTTTCATGGATGCTTAGAATAGTGACATAGACAATCATGCAAAATTTGAGCCAATTCCAAAGGCAAAAATGTGCACAACTCTTTCAAGCCGTGCCATAAAAACATCGTTTGAAAGAAATTTTCGAGCAATATTTTGCATGGAAGCTTAGAATAGTGTCATAGACTATCCTGCAAAAGTTGAGCCACATCCGAAGGCAAAAATGTGCACAACTCTTTAAAGCTGTGCCATAAAAACATCGTTTGAAAGAATTTTTCTAGTAATATTTTTTCATGGATGCTTAGAATAGTGTCATAGACTATCATGCAAAATTTGATCCAATTCCGAAGGCAAAAATGTGCACAACTATTTCAAGCCGTGCCATAAAAACATCGTTTGAAAGAATTTTTGGAACAATATTTTGCATGGATGCTTAGAATAGTGTCATAGACTATCCTGCAATAGTTGAGCCAATTCCGAAGGCAAAAATGTGCACAACTCTTTCAAGCTGTGTCATAAAAACTTCGTTTGAAAGAATTTTTCGAGCAATATTTTGCATGGATGCTTAGAATAGTGACATAGACTATCATGCAAAATTTGAGCCAATTCCGAAGGCAAAAATGTGCACAACTCTTTCAAGCCGTGCCATAAAAACATCGTTTGAAAGAATTTTTGGAGCAATATTTTGCATGGATGCTTACAATAGTGTCATAGACAATCATGCAAAATTTGAGCCAATTACGAAGGCAAAAATGTGCACAACTCTTTCAAGCCGTGCCATAAAAACATCGTTTGAAAGAATTTTTGGAGCAATATTTTGCATGGATGCTTAGAATAGTGTCATAGACTATCCTGCAAAAGTTGAGCCAATTACGAAGGCAAAAATGTGCACAACTCTTTAAAGCTGTGCCATAAAAACTTCGTTTGAAAGAATTTTTCTAGCAATATTTTTTCATGGATGCTTAGAATAGTGTCATAGACTATCATGCAAAATTTGAGTAAATTCCGAAGGCAAAAATGTGCACAACTCTTTCAAGTCGTGCCATAAAAACATCGTTTCAAAAATGTTTCGAGCAATATTTTGCTTGGATGCTTAGAAGAGTGACATAGACTATCATGCAAAATTTGAGCCAATTCCGAAGGCAAAAATGTGCACAACTCTTTCAAGCCGTGCCATAAAAACATCGTTTGAAAGAAATTTTCGAGCAATATTTTGCATGGAAGCCTAGAATAGTGTCATAGACTATCCTGCAAAAGTTGAGCAAATTCCGAAGGCAAAAATGTGCACAACTCTTTAAAGCTGTGCCATAAAAACTTCGTTTGAAAGAATTTTTCTACCAATATTTTTTCATGGATGCTTAGAATAGTGACATAGACAATCATGCAAAATTTGAGCCAATTCCAAAGGCAAAAATGTGCACAACTCTTTCAAGCCGTGCCAAAAAAACATCGTTTGAAAGAAATTTTCGAGCAATATTTTGCATGGAAGCTTAGAATAGTGTCATAGACTATCCTGCAAAAGTTGAGCCAATTCCGAAGGCAAAAATGTGCACAACTCTTTAAAGCTGTGTCATAAAAACATCGTTTGAAAGAATTTTTCTAGTAATATTTTTTCATGGATGCTTAGAATAGTGTCATAGACTATCATTCAAAATTTGATCCAATTCCGAAGGCAAAAATGTGCACAACTATTTCAAGCCGTGCATTAAAAACATCGTTTGAAAGAATTTTTGGAGCAATATTTTGCATGGATGCTTAGAATAGTGTCATAGACTATCCTGCAATAGTTGAGCCAATTCCGAAGGCAAAAATGTGCACAACTCTTTCAAGCTGTGTCATAAAAACATCGTTTGAAAGAATTTTTCGAGCAATATTTTGCATGGATGCTTAGAATAGTGACATAGACTATCATGCGAAATTTGAGCCAATTCCGAAGGCAAAAATGTGCACAACTCTTTCAAGCCGTGCCATAAAAACATCGTTTGAAAGAATTTTTGGAGCAATATTTTGCATGGATGCTTACAATAGTGTCATAGACAATCATGCAAAATTTGAGCCAATTACGAAGGCAAAAATGTGCACAACTCTTTCAAGCCGTGCCATAAAAACATCGTTTGAAAGAATTTTTGGAGCAATATTTTGCATGGATGCTTACGATAGTGTCATAGACAATCATGCAAAATTTGAGCCAATTACGAAGGCAAAAATGTGCACAACTCTTTCAAGCCGTGCCATAAAAACATCGTTTGAAAGAATTTTTTGAGCAATATTTTGCATGGATGCTTAGAATAGTGTCATAGACTATCCTGCAAAAGTTGAGCCAATTACGAAGGCAAAAATGTGCACAACTCTTTAAAGCTGTGCCATAAAAACTTCGTTTGAAAGAATTTTTCTAGCAATATTTTTTCATGGATGCTTAGAATAGTGTCATAGACTATCATGCAAAATTTGATCCAATTCCGAAGGCAAAAATGTGCACAACTCTTTCAAACCGTGCCATAAAAAGTTCGTTTGAAAGAATTTTTCTAGCAATATTTTTTCATCGATGCTTAGAATAGTGTCATAGACTATCATGCAAAATTTAAGAAAATTCCGAAGGAAAAAATGTGCACAACTCTTTCAAGTCGTGCCATAAAAACATCGTTTGAAAGAATGTTTCGAGCAATATTTTGCATGGATGCTTAGAATAGTGACATAGACTATCATGCAAAATTTGAGCCAATTCCGAAGGCAAAAATGTGCACAACTCTTTCAAGCCGTGCCATAAAAACATCGTTTGAAAGAATTTTTGGAGCATTATTTTGCATGGATGCTTAGAATAGTGACATAGACTATCATGCAAAAGTTGAGCAAATTCCGAAGGCAAAAATGTGCACAACTCTTTAAAGCTGTGCCATAAAAACTTCGTTTGAAAGAATTTTTCTACCAATATTTTTTCATGGATGCTTAGAATAGTGACATAGACAATCATGCAAAATTTGAGCCAATTCCAAAGGCAAAAATGTGCACAACTCTTTCAAGCCGTGCCATAAAAACATCGTTTGAAAGAAATTTTCGAGCAATATTTTGCATGGAAGCTTAGAATAGTGTCATAGACTATCCTGCAAAAGTTGAGCCAATTACGAAGGCAAAAATGTGCACAACTCTTTAAAGCTGTGCCATAAAAACTTCGTTTGAAAGAATTTTTCTAGCAATATTTTTTCATGGATGCTTAGAATAGTGTCATAGACTATCATGCAAAATTTGATCCAATTCCGAAGGCAAAAATGTGCACAACTCTTTCAAACCGTGCCATAAAAAGTTCGTTTGAAAGAATTTTTCTAGCAATATTTTTTCATCGATGCTTAGAATAGTGTCATAGACTATCATGCAAAATTTAAGAAAATTCCGAAGGAAAAAATGTGCACAACTCTTTCAAGTCGTGCCATAAAAACATCGTTTGAAAGAATGTTTCGAGCAATATTTTGCATGGATGCTTAGAATAGTGACATAGACTATCATGCAAAATTTGAGCCAATTCCGAAGGCAAAAATGTGCACAACTCTTTCAAGCCGTGCCATAAAAACATCGTTTGAAAGAATATTTGGAGCATTATTTTGCATGGATGCTTAGAATAGTGACATAGACTATCATGCAAAAGTTGAGCAAATTCCGAAGGCAAAAATGTGCACAACTCTTTAAAGCTGTGCCGTAAAAACTTCGTTTGAAAGAATTTTTCTACCAATAATTTTTCATGGATGCTTAGAATAGTGACATAGACAATCATGCAAAATTTGAGCCAATTCCAAAGGCAAAAATGTGCACAACTCTTTCAAGCCGTGCCATAAAAACATCGTTTGAAAGAATGTTTCGAGCAATATTTTGCATGGATGCTTAGAATAGTGACATAGACTATCATGCAAAATTTGAGCCAATTCCGAAGGAAAAATTCTGCACAACTCTTTCAAGCCGTGCCATAAAAACATCGTTTTAAAGAATGTTTGGAGCAATATTTTGCATGGATGCTTAGAATATTGACATAGACTATCATGCAAAATTTGAGCCAATTCCGAAGGCAAAAATGTGCACAACTCTTTCAAGCCGTGCCATAAAAACTTAGTTTGAAAGAATTTTTGGAGCAATATTTTGCATGGATGCTTAGAATAGTGACATAGACTATCATGCAAAATTTGAGCCAATTCCGAAGGAAAAATTGTGCACAACTCTTTCAAGCCGTGCCATAAAAACATCGTTTGAAAGAATGTTTCGAGCAATATTTTGCATGGATACTTAGAATAGTGTCATAGACTATCATGCAAAACTTGAGCCAATTCCGAAGGCTAAAATATGCAGAACTCTTTCAAGTCGTGCCATAAAAACATCGTTTGAAAGAATTTTTGGAGCAATATTTTGCATGGATGCTTAGAATTGTGTCATAGACTATCCTGCAATAGTTGAGCCAATTCCGAAGGCAAAAATGTGCACAACTCTTTCAAGTCGTGCCATAAAAACATCGTTTGAAAGAATGTTTCGAGCAATATTTTGCATGGATGCTTAGAATAGTGACATAGACTATCATGCAAAATTTGAGCCAATTCCGAAGGCAAAAATGTGCACAACTCTTTCAAGCCGTGCCATAAAAACATCGTTTGAAAGAATGTTTCGAGCAATATTTTGCATGGATGCTTAGAATAGTGACATAGACTATCATGCAAAATTTGAGCCAATTCCGAAGGAAAAATTCTGCACAACTCTTTCAAGCCGTGCCATAAAAACATCGTTTTAAAGAATGTTTCGAGCAATATTTTGCATGGATGCTTAGAATAGTGACATAGACTATCATGCAAAATTTGAGCCAATTCCGAAGGAAAAATTGTGCACAACTCTTTCAAGCCGTGCCATAAAAACATCGTTTGAAAGAATGTTTCGAGCAATATTTTGCATGGATGCTTAGAATAGTGTCATAGACTATCATGCAAAACTTGAGCCAATTCCGAAGGCAAAAATGTGCAGAACTCTTTCAAGCCGTGCCATAAAAACATCGTTTGAAATAATTTTTGGAGCAATATTTTGCATGGATGCTTAGAATAGTGTCATAGACTATCATGCAAAACTTGAGCCAATTCCGAAGGCAAAAATTTGCACAACTCTTTCAAGCCGTGCCATAAAAACATCGTTTGAAAGAATTTTTGGAGCAATATATTGCATGGATGCTTAGAATAGTGTCATAGACTATCCTGCAAAAGTTGGGCCAATTCCGAAGGCAAAAATGTGCACAACTCTTTCAAGCCGTGCCATAAAAACATCGTTTGAAAGAATTTTTGGAGCAATATTTTGCATGGATGCTTAGAATAGTGTCATAGACAATCATGCAAAATTTGAGCAAATTCCAAAGGCAAAAATGTGCACAACTCTTTCAAGCCGTGCCATAAAAACATCGTTTGAAAGAATTTTTGGAGCAATATTTTGCATGGATGCTTAGAATAGTGTCATAGATTATCCTGCAATAATTGCGCCAATTCCGAAGGCAAAAATGTGCACAACTCTTTCAAGTCGTGCCATAAAAACATCGTTTGAAAGAATGTTTCGAGCAATATTTTGCATGGATGCTTAGAATAGTGACATAGACTATCATGCAAAATTGGAGCCAATTCCGAAGGCAAAAATGTGCACAACTCTTTCAAGCCGTGCCATAAAAAGTTCGTTTGAAAGAATTTTTCTAGCAATATTTTTTCATGGATGCTTAGAATAGTGTCATAGACTATCATGCAAAATTTGAGTAAATTCCGAAGGCAAAAATGTGCACAACTCTTTCAAGTCGTGCCATAAAAACATCGTTTCAAAAATGTTTCGAGCAATATTTTGCGTGGATGCTTAGAATAGTGACATAGACTATCATGCAAAATTTGAGCCAATTCCGAAGGCAAAAATGTGCACAACTCTTTCAAGCCGTGCCATAAAAACATCGTTTGAAAGAATGTTTCGAGCAATATTTTGCATGGATGCTTAGAATAGTGACATAGACTATCATGCAAAATTTGAGCCAATTCCGAAGGAAAAATTCTGCACAACTCTTTCAAGCCGTGCCATAAAAACATCGTTTTAAAGAATGTTTCGAGCAATATTTTGCATGGATGCTTAGAATAGTGACATAGACTATCATGCAAAATTTGAGCCAATTCCGAAGGCAAAAATGTGCACAACTCTTTCAAGCCGTGCCATAAAAACTTAGTTTGAAAGAATTTTTCGAGCAATATTTTGCATGGATGCTTAGAATAGTGACATAGACTATCATGCAAAATTTGAGCCAATTCCGAAGGAAAAATTGTGCACAACTCTTTCAAGCCGTGCCATAAAAACATCGTTTGAAAGAATATTTGGAGCAATATTTTGCATGGATGCTTAGAATAGTGTCATAGACAATCATGCAAAATTTGAGCAAATTCCAAAGGCAAAAATGTGCACAACTCTTTCAAGCCGTGCCATAAAAACATCGTTTGAAAGAATTTTTGGAGCAATATTTTGCATGGATGCTTAGAATGGTGTCATAGATTATCCTGCAATAATTGCGCCAATTCCGAAGGCAAAAATGTGCACAACTCTTTCAAGTCGTGCCATAAAAACATCGTTTGAAAGAATGTTTCGAGCAATATTTTGCATGGATGCTTAGAATAGTGACATAGACTATCATGCAAAATTTGAGCCAATTCCGAAGGCAAAAATGTGCACAACTCTTTCAAGCCGTGCCATAAAAAGTTCGTTTGAAAGAATTTTTCTAGCAATATTTTTTCATGGATGCTTAGAATAGTGTCATAGACTATCATGCAAAATTTGAGTAAATTCCGAAGGCAAAAATGTGCACAACTCTTTCAAGTCGTGCCATAAAAACATCGTTACAAAAATGTTTCGAGCAATATTTTGCGTGGATGCTTAGAATAGTGACATAGACTATCATGCAAAATTTGAGCCAATTCCGAAGGCAAAAATGTGCACAACTCTTTCAAGCCGTGCCATAAAAACATCGTTTGAAAGAATGTTTCGAGCAATATTTTGCATGGATGCTTAGAATAGTGACATAGACTATCATGCAAAATTTGAGCCAATTCCGAAGGAAAAATTCTGCACAACTCTTTCAAGCCGTGCCATAAAAACATCGTTTTAAAGAATGTTTCGAGCAATATTTTGCATGGATGCTTAGAATAGTGACATAGACTATCATGCAAAATTTGAGCCAATTCCGAAGGCAAAAATGTGCACAACTCTTTCAAGCCGTGCCATAAAAACTTAGTTTGAAAGAATTTTTCGAGCAATATTTTGCATGGATGCTTAGAATAGTGACATAGACTATCTTGCAAAATTTGAGCCAATTCCGAAGGAAAAATTGTGCACAACTCTTTCAAGCCGTGCCATAAAAACATCGTTTGAAAGAATATTTCGAGCAATATTTTGCATGGATACTTAGAATAGTGTCATAGACTATCATGCAAAACTTGAGCCAATTCCGAAGGCTAAAATGTGCAGAACTCTTTCAAGTCGTGCCATAAAAACATCGTTTGAAAGAATTTTTGGAGCAATATTTTGCATGGATGCTTAGAGTTGTGTCATAGACTATCCTGCAATAGTTGAGCCAATTCCGAAGGCAAAAATGTGCACAACTCTTTCAAGTCGTGCCATAAAAACATCGTTTGAAAGAATGTTTCGAGCAATATTTTGCATGGATGCTTAGAATAGTGACATAGACTATCATGCAAAATTTGAGCCAATTCCGAAGGCAAAAATGTGCACAACGCTTTCAAGCCGTGCCATAAAAAGTTCGTTTGAAAGAATTTTTCTAGCAATATTTTTTCATGGATGCTTAGAATAGTGTCATAGACTATCATGCAAAATTTGAGTAAATTCCGAAGGCAAAAATGTGCACAACTCTTTCAAGTCGTGCCATAAAAACATCGTTTCAAAAATGTTTCGAGCAATATTTTGCGTGGATGCTTAGAATAGTGACATAGACTATCATGCAAAATTTGAGCCAATTCCGAAGGCAAAAATGTGCACAACTCTTTCAAGCCGTGCCATAAAAACATCGTTTGAAAGAATTTTTGGAGCAATATTTTGCATGGATGCTTAGAATAGTGTCATAGACAATCATGCAAAATTTGAGCAAATTCCAAAGGCAAAAATGTGCACAACTCTTTCAAGCCGTGCCATAAAAACATCATTTGAAAGAATTTTTGGAGCAATATTTTGCATGGATGCTTAGAATAGTGTCATAGACTATCCTGCAATAATTGAGCCAATTCCGAAGGCAAAAATGTGCACAACTCTTTCAAGTCGTGCCATAAAAACATCGTTTCAAAAATGTTTCGAGCAATATTTTGCGTGGATGTTTAGAATAGTGACATAGACTATCATGCAAAATTTGAGCCAATTCCGAAGGCAAAAATGTGCACAACTCTTTCAAGCCGTGCCATAAAAACATCGTTTGAAAGAAATTTTCGAGCAATATTTTGCATGGAAGCCTAGAATAGTGTCATAGACTATCCTGCAAAAGTTGAGCAAATTCCGAAGGCAAAAATGTGCACAACTCTTTAAAGCTGTGCCATAAAAACTTCGTTTGAAAGAATTTTTCTACCAATATTTTTTCATGGATGCTTAGAATAGTGACATAGACAATCATGCAAAATTTGAGCCAATTCCAAAGGCAAAAATGTGCACAACTCTTTCAAGCCGTGCCATAAAAACATCGTTTGAAAGAAATTTTCGAGCAATATTTTGCATGGAAGCTTAGAATAGTGTCATAGACTATCCTGCAAAAGTTGAGCCAATTCCGAAGGCAAAAATGTGCACAACTCTTTAAAGCTGTGCCATAAAAACATCGTTTGAAAGAATTTTTCTAGTAATATTTTTTCATGGATGCTCAGAATAGTGTCATAGACTATCATGCAAAATTTGATCCAATTCCGAAGGCAAAAATGTGCACAACTATTTCAAGCCGTGCCATAAAAACATCGTTTGAAAGAATTTTTGGAGCAATATTTTGCATGGATGCTTAGAATAGTGTCATAGACTATCCTGCAATAATTGAGCCAATTCCGAAGGCAAAAATGTGCACAACTCTTTCAAGTCGTGCCATAAAAACATCGTTTCAAAAATGTTTCGAGCAATATTTTGCGTGGATGTTTAGAATAGTGACATAGACTATCATGCAAAATTTGAGCCAATTCCGAAGGCAAAAATGTGCACAACTCTGTCAAGTCGTGCCATAAAAACATCGTTTCAAAAATGTTTCGAGCAATATTTTGCGTGGATGCTTAGAATAGTGACATAGACTATCATGCAAAATTTGAGCCAATTCCGAAGGCAAAAATGTGCACAACTTTTTCAAGCCGTGCCATAAAAACATCGTTTGAAAGAATTTTTCGAGCAATATTTTGCATGGATGCTTAGAATAGTGACATAGACTATCATGCAAAATTTGAGCCAATTCCGAAGGCAAAAATGTGCACAACTCTTTCAAGCCGTGCCATAAAAAGTTCGTTTGAAAGAATTTTTCTAGCAATATTTTTTCATGGATGCTTAGAATAGTGTCATAGACTATCATGCAAAATTTGAGTAAATTCCGAAGACAAAAATGTGCACAACTCTTTCAAGTCGTGCCATAAAAACATCGTTTCAAAAATGTTTCGAGCAATATTTTGCGTGGATGCTTAGAATAGTGACATAGACTATCATGCAAAATTTGAGCCAATTTCGAAGGCAAAAATGTGCACAACTCTTTCAAGCCGTGCCATAAAAACATCGTTTGAAAGAATTTTTCGAGCAATATTTTGCATGGAAGCTTAGAATAGTGTCATAGACTATCCTGCAAAAGTTGAGCCAATTCCGAAGGCAAAAATGTGCACAACTCTTTCAAGCCGTGCCATAAAAATATCGTTTGAAAGAATTTTTGGAGCAATATTTTGCATGGATGCTTAGAATAGTGTCATAGACTATCCTGCAAAAGTTGAGCCAATTACGAAGGCAAAAATGTGCACAACTCTTTAAAGCTGTGCCATAAAAACTTCGTTTGAAAGAATTTTTCTAGCAATATTTTTTCATGGATGCTTAGAATAGTGTCATAGACTATCATGCAAAATTTGATCCAATTCCGAAGGCAAAAATGTGCACAACTCTTTCAAACCGTGCCATAAAAAGTTCGTTTGAAAGAATTTTTCTAGCAATATTTTTTCATCGATGCTTAGAATAGTGTCATAGACTATCATGCAAAATTTAAGAAAATTCCGAAGGAAAAAATGTGCACAACTCTTTCAAGTCGTGCCATAAAAACATCGTTTGAAAGAATGTTTCGAGCAATATTTTGCATGGATGCTTAGAATAGTGACATAGACTATCATGCAAAACTTGAGCCAATTCCGAAGGCAAAAATGTGCACAACTCTTTCAAGTCGTGCCATAAAAACATCGTTTGAAAGAATGTTTCGAGCAATATTTTGCATGGATGCTTAGAATAGTGACATAGACTATCATGCAAAATTTGAGCCAATTCCGAAGGCAAAAATGTGCACAACTCTTTCAAGCCGTGCCATAAAAAGTTCGTTTGAAAGAATTTTTCTAGCAATATTTTTTCATGGATGCTTAGAATAGTGTCATAGACTATCATGCAAAATTTGAGTAAATTCCGAAGGCAAAAATGTGCACAACTCTTTCAAGTCGTGCCATAAAAACATCGTTTCAAAAATGTTTCGAGCAATATTTTGCGTGGATGCTTAGAATAGTGACATAGACTATCATGCAAAATTTGAGCCAATTCCGAAGGCAAAAATGTGCACAACTCTTTCAAGCCGTGCCATAAAAACATCGTTTGAAAGAATTTTTGGAGCAATATTTTGCATGGATGCTTAGAATAGTGTCATAGACAATCATGCAAAATTTGAGCAAATTCCAAAGGCAAAAATGTGCACAACTCTTTCAAGCCGTGCCATAAAAACATCATTTGAAAGAATTTTTGGAGCAATATTTTGCATGGATGCTTAGAATAGTGTCATAGACTATCCTGCAATAATTGAGCCAATTCCGAAGGCAAAAATGTGCACAACTCTTTCAAGTCGTGCCATAAAAACATCGTTTCAAAAATGTTTCGAGCAATATTTTGCGTGGATGCTTAGAATAGTGACATAGACTATCATGCAAAATTTGAGCCAATTCCGAAGGCAAAAATGTGCACAACTCTTTCAAGCCGTGCCATAAAAACATCGTTTGAAAGAAATTTTCGAGCAATATTTTGCATGGAAGCCTAGAATAGTGTCATAGACTATCCTGCAAAAGTTGAGCAAATTCCGAAGGCAAAAATGTGCACAACTCTTTAAAGCTGTGCCATAAAAACTTCGTTTGAAAGAATTTTTCTACCAATATTTTTTCATGGATGCTTAGAATAGTGACATAGACAATCATGCAAAATTTGAGCCAATTCCAAAGGCAAAAATGTGCACAACTCTTTCAAGCCGTGCCATAAAAACATCGTTTGAAAGAAATTTTCGAGCAATATTTTGCATGGAAGCTTAGAATAGTGTCATAGACTATCCTGCAAAAGTTGAGCCAATTCCGAAGGCAAAAATGTGCACAACTCTTTAAAGCTGTGCCATAAAAACATCGTTTGAAAGAATTTTTCTAGTAATATTTTTTCATGGATGCTCAGAATAGTGTCATAGACTATCATGCAAAATTTGATCCAATTCCGAAGGCAAAAATGTGCACAACTATTTCAAGCCGTGCCATAAAAACATCGTTTGAAAGAATTTTTGGAGCAATATTTTGCATGGATGCTTAGAATAGTGTCATAGACTATCCTGCAATAATTGAGCCAATTCCGAAGGCAAAAATGTGCACAACTCTGTCAAGTCGTGCCATAAAAACATCGTTTCAAAAATGTTTCGAGCAATATTTTGCGTGGATGCTTAGAATAGTGACATAGACTATCATGCAAAATTTGAGCCAATTCCGAAGGCAAAAATGTGCACAACTTTTTCAAGCCGTGCCATAAAAACATCGTTTGAAAGAATTTTTCGAGCAATATTTTGCATGGATGCTTAGAATAGTGACATAGACTATCATGCAAAATTTGAGCCAATTCCGAAGGCAAAAATGTGCACAACTCTTTCAAGCCGTGCCATAAAAAGTTCGTTTGAAAGAATTTTTCTAGCAATATTTTTTCATGGATGCTTAGAATAGTGTCATAGACTATCATGCAAAATTTGAGTAAATTCCGAAGACAAAAATGTGCACAACTCTTTCAAGTCGTGCCATAAAAACATCGTTTCAAAAATGTTTCGAGCAATATTTTGCGTGGATGCTTAGAATAGTGACATAGACTATCATGCAAAATTTGAGCCAATTCCGAAGGCAAAAATGTGCACAACTCTTTCAAGCCGTGCCATAAAAACATCGTTTGAAAGAATTTTTCGAGCAATATTTTGCATGGAAGCTTAGAATAGTGTCATAGACTATCCTGCAAAAGTTGAGCCAATTCCGAAGGCAAAAATGTGCACAACTCTTTCAAGCCGTGCCATAAAAACATCGTTTGAAAGAATTTTTGGAGCAATATTTTGCATGGATGCTTAGAATAGTGTCATAGACTATCCTGCAAAAGTTGAGCCAATTACGAAGGCAAAAATGTGCACAACTCTTTAAAGCTGTGCCATAAAAACTTCGTTTGAAAGAATTTTTCTAGCAATATTTTTTCATGGATGCTTAGAATAGTGTCATAGACTATCATGCAAAATTTGATCCAATTCCGAAGGCAAAAATGTGCACAACTCTTTCAAACCGTGCCATAAAAAGTTCGTTTGAAAGAATTTTTCTAGCAATATTTTTTCATCGATGCTTAGAATAGTGTCATAGACTATCATGCAAAATTTAAGAAAATTCCGAAGGAAAAAATGTGCACAACTCTTTCAAGTCGTGCCATAAAAACATCGTTTGAAAGAATGTTTCGAGCAATATTTTGCATGGATGCTTAGAATAGTGACATAGACTATCATGCAAAACTTGAGCCAATTCCGAAGGCAAAAATGTGCACAACTCTTTCAAGTCGTGCCATAAAAACATCGTTTGAAAGAATGTTTCGAGCAATATTTTGCATGGATGCTTAGAATAGTGACATAGACTATCATGCAAAATTTGAGCCAATTCCGAAGGCAAAAATGTGCACAACTCTTTCAAGCCGTGCCATAAAAAGTTCGTTTGAAAGAATTTTTCTAGCAATATTTTTTCATGGATGCTTAGAATAGTGTCATAGACTATCATGCAAAATTTGAGTAAATTCCGAAGACAAAAATGTGCACAACTCTTTCAAGTCGTGCCATAAAAACATCGTTTCAAAAATGTTTCGAGCAATATTTTGCGTGGATGCTTAGAATAGTGACATAGACTATCATGCAAAATTTGAGCCAATTCCGAAGGCAAAAATGTGCACAACTCTTTCAAGCCGTGCCATAAAAACATCGTTTGAAAGAATTTTTCGAGCAATATTTTGCATGGAAGCTTAGAATAGTGTCATAGACTATCCTGCAAAAGTTGAGCCAATTCCGAAGGCAAAAATGTGCACAACTCTTTCAAGCCGTGCCATAAAAATATCGTTTGAAAGAATTTTTGGAGCAATATTTTGCATGGATGCTTAGAATAGTGTCATAGACTATCCTGCAAAAGTTGAGCCAATTACGAAGGCAAAAATGTGCACAACTCTTTAAAGCTGTGCCATAAAAACTTCGTTTGAAAGAATTTTTCTAGCAATATTTTTTCATGGATGCTTAGAATAGTGTCATAGACTATCATGCAAAATTTGATCCAATTCCGAAGGCAAAAATGTGCACAACTCTTTCAAACCGTGCCATAAAAAGTTCGTTTGAAAGAATTTTTCTAGCAATATTTTTTCATCGATGCTTAGAATAGTGTCATAGACTATCATGCAAAATTTAAGAAAATTCCGAAGGAAAAAATGTGCACAACTCTTTCAAGTCGTGCCATAAAAACATCGTTTGAAAGAATGTTTCGAGCAATATTTTGCATGGATGCTTAGAATAGTGACATAGACTATCATGCAAAACTTGAGCCAATTCCGAAGGCAAAAATGTGCACAACTCTTTCAAGTCGTGCCATAAAAACATCGTTTGAAAGAATGTTTCGAGCAATATTTTGCATGGATGCTTAGAATAGTGACATAGACTATCATGCAAAATTTGAGCCAATTCCGAAGGCAAAAATGTGCACAACTCTTTCAAGCCGTGCCATAAAAAGTTCGTTTGAAAGAATTTTTCTAGCAATATTTTTTCATGGATGCTTAGAATAGTGTCATAGACTATCATGCAAAATTTGAGTAAATTCCGAAGGCAAAAATGTGCACAACTCTTTCAAGTCGTGCCATAAAAACATCGTTTCAAAAATGTTTCGAGCAATATTTTGCGTGGATGCTTAGAATAGTGACATAGACTATCATGCAAAATTTGAGCCAATTCCGAAGGCAAAAATGTGCACAACTCTTTCAAGCCGTGCCATAAAAACATCGTTTGAAAGAATTTTTGGAGCAATATTTTGCATGGATGCTTAGAATAGTGTCATAGACAATCATGCAAAATTTGAGCAAATTCCAAAGGCAAAAATGTGCACAACTCTTTCAAGCCGTGCCATAAAAACATCATTTGAAAGAATTTTTGGAGCAATATTTTGCATGGATGCTTAGAATAGTGTCATAGACTATCCTGCAATAATTGAGCCAATTCCGAAGGCAAAAATGTGCACAACTCTTTCAAGTCGTGCCATAAAAACATCGTTTCAAAAATGTTTCGAGCAATATTTTGCGTGGATGCTTAGAATAGTGACATAGACTATCATGCAAAATTTGAGCCAATTCCGAAGGCAAAAATGTGCACAACTCTTTCAAGCCGTGCCATAAAAACATCGTTTGAAAGAAATTTTCGAGCAATATTTTGCATGGAAGCCTAGAATAGTGTCATAGACTATCCTGCAAAAGTTGAGCAAATTCCGAAGGCAAAAATGTGCACAACTCTTTAAAGCTGTGCCATAAAAACTTCGTTTGAAAGAATTTTTCTACCAATATTTTTTCATGGATGCTTAGAATAGTGACATAGACAATCATGCAAAATTTGAGCCAATTCCAAAGGCAAAAATGTGCACAACTCTTTCAAGCCGTGCCATAAAAACATCGTTTGAAAGAAATTTTCGAGCAATATTTTGCATGGAAGCTTAGAATAGTGTCATAGACTATCCTGCAAAAGTTGAGCCAATTCCGAAGGCAAAAATGTGCACAACTCTTTAAAGCTGTGCCATAAAAACATCGTTTGAAAGAATTTTTCTAGTAATATTTTTTCATGGATGCTCAGAATAGTGTCATAGACTATCATGCAAAATTTGATCCAATTCCGAAGGCAAAAATGTGCACAACTATTTCAAGCCGTGCCATAAAAACATCGTTTGAAAGAATTTTTGGAGCAATATTTTGCATGGATGCTTAGAATAGTGTCATAGACTATCCTGCAATAATTGAGCCAATTCCGAAGGCAAAAATGTGCACAACTCTGTCAAGTCGTGCCATAAAAACATCGTTTCAAAAATGTTTCGAGCAATATTTTGCGTGGATGCTTAGAATAGTGACATAGACTATCATGCAAAATTTGAGCCAATTCCGAAGGCAAAAATGTGCACAACTCTTTCAAGCCGTGCCATAAAAACATCGTTTGAAAGAATTTTTCGAGCAATATTTTGCATGGATGCTTAGAATAGTGACATAGACTATCATGCAAAATTTGAGCCAATTCCGAAGGCAAAAATGTGCACAACTCTTTCAAGCCGTGCCATAAAAAGTTCGTTTGAAAGAATTTTTCTAGCAATATTTTTTCATGGATGCTTAGAATAGTGTCATAGACTATCATGCAAAATTTGAGTAAATTCCGAAGACAAAAATGTGCACAACTCTTTCAAGTCGTGCCATAAAAACATCGTTTCAAAAATGTTTCGAGCAATATTTTGCGTGGATGCTTAGAATAGTGACATAGACTATCATGCAAAATTTGAGCCAATTCCGAAGGCAAAAATGTGCACAACTCTTTCAAGCCGTGCCATAAAAACATCGTTTGAAAGAATTTTTCGAGCAATATTTTGCATGGAAGCTTAGAATAGTGTCATAGACTATCCTGCAAAAGTTGAGCCAATTCCGAAGGCAAAAATGTGCACAACTCTTTCAAGCCGTGCCATAAAAACATCGTTTGAAAGAATTTTTGGAGCAATATTTTGCATGGATGCTTAGAATAGTGTCATAGACTATCCTGCAAAAGTTGAGCCAATTACGAAGGCAAAAATGTGCACAACTCTTTAAAGCTGTGCCATAAAAACTTCGTTTGAAAGAATTTTTCTAGCAATATTTTTTCATGGATGCTTAGAATAGTGTCATAGACTATCATGCAAAATTTGATCCAATTCCGAAGGCAAAAATGTGCACAACTCTTTCAAACCGTGCCATAAAAAGTTCGTTTGAAAGAATTTTTCTAGCAATATTTTTTCATCGATGCTTAGAATAGTGTCATAGACTATCATGCAAAATTTAAGAAAATTCCGAAGGAAAAAATGTGCACAACTCTTTCAAGTCGTGCCATAAAAACATCGTTTGAAAGAATGTTTCGAGCAATATTTTGCATGGATGCTTAGAATAGTGACATAGACTATCATGCAAAACTTGAGCCAATTCCGAAGGCAAAAATGTGCACAACTCTTTCAAGTCGTGCCATAAAAACATCGTTTGAAAGAATGTTTCGAGCAATATTTTGCATGGATGCTTAGAATAGTGACATAGACTATCATGCAAAATTTGAGCCAATTCCGAAGGCAAAAATGTGCACAACTCTTTCAAGCCGTGCCATAAAAAGTTCGTTTGAAAGAATTTTTCTAGCAATATTTTTTCATGGATGCTTAGAATAGTGTCATAGACTATCATGCAAAATTTGAGTAAATTCCGAAGGCAAAAATGTGCACAACTCTTTCAAGTCGTGCCATAAAAACATCGTTTCAAAAATGTTTCGAGCAATATTTTGCGTGGATGCTTAGAATAGTGACATAGACTATCATGCAAAATTTGAGCCAATTCCGAAGGCAAAAATGTGCACAACTCTTTCAAGCCGTGCCATAAAAACATCGTTTGAAAGAATTTTTGGAGCAATATTTTGCATGGATGCTTAGAATAGTGTCATAGACAATCATGCAAAATTTGAGCAAATTCCAAAGGCAAAAATGTGCACAACTCTTTCAAGCCGTGCCATAAAAACATCATTTGAAAGAATTTTTGGAGCAATATTTTGCATGGATGCTTAGAATAGTGTCATAGACTATCCTGCAATAATTGAGCCAATTCCGAAGGCAAAAATGTGCACAACTCTTTCAAGTCGTGCCATAAAAACATCGTTTCAAAAATGTTTCGAGCAATATTTTGCGTGGATGCTTAGAATAGTGACATAGACTATCATGCAAAATTTGAGCCAATTCCGAAGGCAAAAATGTGCACAACTCTTTCAAGCCGTGCCATAAAAACATCGTTTGAAAGAAATTTTCGAGCAATATTTTGCATGGAAGCCTAGAATAGTGTCATAGACTATCCTGCAAAAGTTGAGCAAATTCCGAAGGCAAAAATGTGCACAACTCTTTAAAGCTGTGCCATAAAAACTTCGTTTGAAAGAATTTTTCTACCAATATTTTTTCATGGATGCTTAGAATAGTGACATAGACAATCATGCAAAATTTGAGCCAATTCCAAAGGCAAAAATGTGCACAACTCTTTCAAGCCGTGCCATAAAAACATCGTTTGAAAGAAATTTTCGAGCAATATTTTGCATGGAAGCTTAGAATAGTGTCATAGACTATCCTGCAAAAGTTGAGCCAATTCCGAAGGCAAAAATGTGCACAACTCTTTAAAGCTGTGCCATAAAAACATCGTTTGAAAGAATTTTTCTAGTAATATTTTTTCATGGATGCTCAGAATAGTGTCATAGACTATCATGCAAAATTTGATCCAATTCCGAAGGCAAAAATGTGCACAACTATTTCAAGCCGTGCCATAAAAACATCGTTTGAAAGAATTTTTGGAGCAATATTTTGCATGGATGCTTAGAATAGTGTCATAGACTATCCTGCAATAATTGAGCCAATTCCGAAGGCAAAAATGTGCACAACTCTGTCAAGTCGTGCCATAAAAACATCGTTTCAAAAATGTTTCGAGCAATATTTTGCGTGGATGCTTAGAATAGTGACATAGACTATCATGCAAAATTTGAGCCAATTCCGAAGGCAAAAATGTGCACAACTTTTTCAAGCCGTGCCATAAAAACATCGTTTGAAAGAATTTTTCGAGCAATATTTTGCATGGATGCTTAGAATAGTGACATAGACTATCATGCAAAATTTGAGCCAATTCCGAAGGCAAAAATGTGCACAACTCTTTCAAGCCGTGCCATAAAAAGTTCGTTTGAAAGAATTTTTCTAGCAATATTTTTTCATGGATGCTTAGAATAGTGTCATAGACTATCATGCAAAATTTGAGTAAATTCCGAAGACAAAAATGTGCACAACTCTTTCAAGTCGTGCCATAAAAACATCGTTTCAAAAATGTTTCGAGCAATATTTTGCGTGGATGCTTAGAATAGTGACATAGACTATCATGCAAAATTTGAGCCAATTCCGAAGGCAAAAATGTGCACAACTCTTTCAAGCCGTGCCATAAAAACATCGTTTGAAAGAATTTTTCGAGCAATATTTTGCATGGAAGCTTAGAATAGTGTCATAGACTATCCTGCAAAAGTTGAGCCAATTCCGAAGGCAAAAATGTGCACAACTCTTTCAAGCCGTGCCATAAAAACATCGTTTGAAAGAATTTTTGGAGCAATATTTTGCATGGATGCTTAGAATAGTGTCATAGACTATCCTGCAAAAGTTGAGCCAATTACGAAGGCAAAAATGTGCACAACTCTTTAAAGCTGTGCCATAAAAACTTCGTTTGAAAGAATTTTTCTAGCAATATTTTTTCATGGATGCTTAGAATAGTGTCATAGACTATCATGCAAAATTTGATCCAATTCCGAAGGCAAAAATGTGCACAACTCTTTCAAACCGTGCCATAAAAAGTTCGTTTGAAAGAATTTTTCTAGCAATATTTTTTCATCGATGCTTAGAATAGTGTCATAGACTATCATGCAAAATTTAAGAAAATTCCGAAGGAAAAAATGTGCACAACTCTTTCAAGTCGTGCCATAAAAACATCGTTTGAAAGAATGTTTCGAGCAATATTTTGCATGGATGCTTAGAATAGTGACATAGACTATCATGCAAAACTTGAGCCAATTCCGAAGGCAAAAATGTGCACAACTCTTTCAAGTCGTGCCATAAAAACATCGTTTGAAAGAATGTTTCGAGCAATATTTTGCATGGATGCTTAGAATAGTGTCATAGACTATCCTGCAATAGTTGAGCCAATTCCGAAGGCAAAAATGTGCACAACTCTTTCAAGCTGTGTCATAAAAACTTCGTTTGAAAGAATTTTTCGAGCAATATTTTGCATGGATGCTTAGAATAGTGACATAGACTATCATGCAAAATTTGAGCCAATTCCGAAGGCAAAAATGTTCACAACTCTTTAAAGCTGTGCCATAAAAACATCGTTTGAAAGAATGTTTCGAGCAATATTTTGCATGGATGCTTAGAATAGTGTCATAGACTATCATGCAAAACTTGAGCCAATTCCGAAGGCAAAAATGTGCAGAACTCTTTCAAGCCGTGCCATAAAAACATCGTTTGAAATAATTTTTGGAGCAATATTTTGCATGGATGCTTAGAATAGTGTCATAGACTATCCTGCAATAGTTGAGCCAATTCCGAAGGCAAAAATGTGCACAACTCTTTCAAGCTGTGTCATAAAAACTTCGTTTGAAAGAATTTTTCGAGCAATATTTTGCATGGATGCTTAGAATAGTGACATAGACTATCATGCAAAATTTGAGCCAATTCCGAAGGAAAAATTGTGCACAACTCTTTCAAGCCGTGCCATAAAAACATCGTTTGAAAGAATGTTTCGAGCAATATTTTGCATGGATGCTTAGAATAGTGTCATAGACTATCATGCAAAACTTGAGCCAATTCCAAAGGCAAAAATGTGCAGAACTCTTTCAAGCCGTGCCATAAAAACATCGTTTGAAATAATTTTTGGAGCAATATTTTGCATGGATGCTTAGAATAGTGTCATAGACTATCATGCAAAACTTGAGCAAATTCCGAAGGCAAAAATTTGCACAACTCTTTCAAGCCGTGCCATAAAAACATCGTTTGAAAGAATTTTTGGAGCAATATTTTGCATGGATGCTTAGAATAGTGTCATAGACTATCCTGCAAAAGTTGGGCCAATTCCGAAGGCAAAAATGTGCACAACTCTTTCAAGCCGTGCCATAAAAACATCGTTTGAAAGAATTTTTGGAGCAATATTTTGCATGGATGCTTAGAATAGTGTCATAGACTATCCTGCAATAATTGAGCCAATTCCGAAGGCAAAAATGTGCACAACTCTTTCAAGCCGTGCCATAAAAACATCGTTTGAAAGAATTTTTGGAGCAATATTTTGCGTGGATGCTTAGAATAGTGACATAGACTATCATGCAAAATTTGAGCCAATTCCGAAGGCAAAAATGTGCACAACTCTTTCAAGCCGTGCCATAAAAACATCGTTTGAAAGAAATTTTCGAGCAATATTTTGCATGGAAGCCTAGAATAGTGTCATAGACTATCCTGCAAAAGTTGAGCAAATTCCGAAGGCAAAAATGTGCACAACTCTTTAAAGCTGTGCCATAAAAACTTCGTTTGAAAGAATTTTTCTACCAATATTTTTTCATGGATGCTTAGAATAGTGACATAGACAATCATGCAAAATTTGAGCCAATTCCAAAGGCAAAAATGTGCACAACTCTTTCAAGCCGTGCCATAAAAACATCGTTTGAAAGAAATTTTCGAGCAATATTTTGCATGGAAGCTTAGAATAGTGTCATAGACTATCTTGCAAAAGTTGAGCCAATTCCGAAGGCAAAAATGTGCACAACTCTTTAAAGCTGTGCCATAAAAACATCGTTTGAAAGAATTTTTCTAGTAATATTTTTTCATGGATGCTTAGAATAGTGTCATAGACTATCATGCAAAATTTGATCCAATTCCGAAGGCAAAAATGTGCACAACTATTTCAAGCCGTGCCATAAAAACATCGTTTGAA
The DNA here is from genome assembly GCA_954870605.1 of Acer campestre. NCBI lineage: Eukaryota > Viridiplantae > Streptophyta > Magnoliopsida > Sapindales > Sapindaceae > Acer > Acer campestre. The sequence continues at coordinate 5,821,213 of OX940812.1, forward strand.
AGAATTTTTGGAGCAATATTTTGCATGGATGCTTAGAATAGTGTCATAGACTATCCTGCAATAGTTGAGCCAATTCCGAAGGCAAAAATCTGCACAACTCTTTCAAGCTGTGTCATAAAAACTTCGTTTGAAAGAATATTTCGAGCAATATTTTGCATGGATGTTTAGAATAGTGACATAGACTATCATGCAAAATTTGAGCCAATTCCGAAGGCAAAAATGTTCACAACTCTTTCAAGCCGTGCCATAAAAACATCGTTTGAAAGAATTTTTGGAGCAATATTTTGCATGGATGCTTACAATAGTGTCATAGACAATCATGCAAAATTTGAGCCAATTCCGAAGGCAAAAATGTGCACAACTCTTTCAAGCCGTGCCATAAAAACATCGTTTGAAAGAATTTTTGGAGCAATAATTTGCATGGATGCTTAGAATAGTGTCATAGACTATCCTGCAAAAGTTGAGCCAATTACGAAGGCAAAAATGTGCACAACTCTTTCAAGCCGTGCCATAAAAACATCGTTTGAAAGAAATTTTCGAGCAATATTTTGCATGGAAGCCTAGAATAGTGTCATAGACTATCCTGCAAAAGTTGAGCAAATTCCGAAGGCAAAAATGTGCACAACTCTTTAAAGCTGTGCCATAAAAACTTCGTTTGAAAGAATTTTTCTAGCAATATTTTTTCATGGATGCTTAGAATAGTGTCATAGACTATCATGCAAAATTTGAGTAAATTCCGAAGGCAAAAATGTGCACAACTCTTTCAAGTCGTGCCATAAAAACATCGTTTCAAAAATATTTCGAGCAATATTTTGCATGGATGCTTAGAATAGTGACATAGACTATCATGCAAAATTTGAGCCAATTCCGAAGGCAAAAATGTGCACAACTCTTTCAAGCCGTGCCATAAAAACATCGTTTGAAAGAAATTTTCGAGCAATATTTTGCATGGAAGCCTAGAATAGTGTCATAGACTATCCTGCAAAAGTTGAGCAAATTCCGAAGGCAAAAATGTGCACAACTCTTTAAAGCTGTGCCATAAAAACTTCGTTTGAAAGAATTTTTCTACCAATATTTTTTCATGGATGCTTAGAATAGTGACATAGACAATCATGCAAAATTTGAGCCAATTCCAAAGGCAAAAATGTGCACAACTCTTTCAAGCCGTGCCATAAAAACATCGTTTGAAAGAAATTTTCGAGCAATATTTTGCATGGAAGCTTAGAATAGTGTCATAGACTATCCTGCAAAAGTTGAGCCAATTCCGAAGGCAAAAATGTGCACAACTCTTTAAAGCTGTGCCATAAAAACATCGTTTGAAAGAATTTTTCTAGTAATATTTTTTCATGGATGCTTAGAATAGTGTCATAGACAATCATGCAAAATTTGAGCCAATTCCGAAGGCAAAAATGTGCACAACTCTTTCAAGCCGTGCCATAAAAACATCGTTTGAAAGAATTTTTGGAGCAATATTTTGCATGGATGCTTAGAATAGTGTCATAGACTATCCTGCAAAAGTTGAGCCAATTACGAAGGCAAAAATGTGCACAACTCTTTAAAGCTATGCCATAAAAACTTCGTTTGAAAGAATTTTTCTAGCAATATTTTTTCATGGATGCTTAGAATAGTGTCATAGACTATCATGCAAAATTTGATCCAATTCCGAATGCAAAAATGTGCACAACTCTTTCAAGCCGTGCCATAAAAAGTTCGTTTGAAAGAATTTTTCTAGCAATATTTTTTCATCGATGCTTAGAATAGTGTCATAGACTATCATGCAAAATTTAAGAAAATTCCGAAGGAAAAAATGTGCACAACTCTTTCAAGTCGTGCCATAAAAACATCGTTTGAAAGAATGTTTCAAGCAATATTTTGCATGGATGCTTAGAATAGTGACTTAGACTATCATGCAAAATTTGAGCCAATTCCGAAGGCAAAAATGTGCACAACTCTTTCAAGCCGTGCCATAAAAACATCGTTTGAAAGAATGTTTCGAGCAATATTTTGCATGGATGCTTAGAATAGTGTCATAGACTATCATGCAAAATTTGAGCCAATTCCGAAGGCAAAAATGTTCACAACTCTTTCAAGCCGTGCCATAAAAACATCGTTTGAAAGAATTTTTTGAGCAATATTTTGCATGGATGCTTAGAATAGTGTCATAGACTATCCTGCAAAAGTTAAGCCAATTCCGAAGGTAAAAATGTGCACAACTCTTTCAAGCCGTGCCATAAAAATATCGTTTGAAAGAATTTTTGGAGTAATATTTTGCATGGATGCTTAGAATAGTGTCATAGACTATCATGCAAAACTTGAGCCAATTCCGAATGCAAAAATGTGCACAACTCTTTCAAGCCGTGCCATAAAAACATCGTTTGAAAGAATTTTTGGAGCAATATTTTGCATGGATGCTTAGAATAGTGTCATAGATTATCCTGCAATAGTTGAGCCAATTCCGAAGGCAAAAATGTGCACAACTCTTTCAAGCTGTGTCATAAAAACTTCGTTTGAAAGAATTTTTCCAGCAATATTTTTTCATGGATGCTTAGAATAGTGTCATAGACTATCATGCAAAATTTGTTCCAATTCCGAAGGCAAAAATGTGCACAACTCTTTCAATCCGTGCCATAAAAAGTTCGTTTGAAAGAATTTTTCTAGCAATATTTTTTCATGGATGCTTAGAATAGTGTCATAGACTATCATGCAAAATTTGAGAAAATTCCGAAGGCAAAAATGTGCACAACTCTTTCAAGTCGTGCCATAAAAACATCGTTTGAAAGAATGTTTCGAGCAATATTTTGCATGGATGCTTAGAATAGTGACATAGACTATCATGCAAAATTTGAGCCAATTCCGAAGGCAAAAATGTGCACAACTCTTTCAAGCCGTGCCATAAAAACATCGTTTGAAAGAATTTTTGGAGCAATATTTTGCATGGATGCTTAGAATAGTGTCATAGACTATCCTGCAAAAGTTAAGCCAATTCCGAAGGCAAAAATGAGCACAACTCTTTCAAGCCGTGCCATAAAAACATCGTTTGAAAGAATTTTTGGAGCAATATTTTGCATGGATGCTTAGAATAGTGTCATAGACTATCCTGCAATAGTTGAGCCAATTCCGAAGGCAAAAATGTGCACAACTCTTTCAAGCCGTGCCGTAAAAAGTTCGTTTGAAAGAATTTTTCTAGCAATATTTTTTCATCGATGCTTAGAATAGTGTCATAGACTATCATGCAAAATTTGAGAAAATTCCGAAGGAAAAAATGTGCACAACTCTTTCAAGTCGTGCCATAAAAACATCGTTTGAAAGAATGTTCCGAGCAATATTTTGCATGGATGCTTAGAATAGTGACATAGACTATCATGCGAAATTTGAACCAATTCCGAAGGCAAAAATGTGCACAACTCTTTCAAGCCGTGCCATAAAAACATCGTTTGAAAGAATTTTTGGAGCAATATTTTGCATGGATGCTTAGAATAGTGTCATAGACAATCATGCAAAATTTGAGCCAATTCCGAAGGCAAAAATGTGCACAACTCTTTCAAGCCGTGCCATAAAAACATCGTTTGAAAGAATTTTTGGAGCAATATTTTGCATGGATGCTTAGAATAGTGTCATAGACTATCCTGCAATAGTTGAGCCAATTCCGAAGGCAAAAATGTGCACAACTCTTTCAAGCTGTGTCATAAAAACTTCGTTTGAAAGAATTTTTCCAGCAATATTTTTTCATGGATGCTTAGAATAGTGTCATAGACTATCATGCAAAATTTGTTCCAATTCCGAAGGCAAAAATGTGCACAACTCTTTCAATCCGTGCCATAAAAAGTTCGTTTGAAAGAATTTTTCTAGCAATATTTTTTCATGGATGCTTAGAATAGTGTCATAGACTATCATGCAAAATTTGAGAAAATTCCGAAGGCAAAAATGTGCACAACTCTTTCAAGTCGTGCCATCAAAACATCGTTTGAAAGAATGTTTCGAGCAATATTTTGCATGGATGCTTAGAATAGTGACATAGACTATCATGCAAAATTTGAGCCAATTCCGAAGGCAAAAATGTGCACAACTCTTTCAAGCCGTGCCATAAAAACATCGTTTGAAAGAATTTTTGGAGCAATATTTTGCATGGATGCTTAGAATAGTGTCATAGACTATCCTGCAAAAGTTAAGCCAATTCCGAAGGCAAAAATGAGCACAACTCTTTCAAGCCGTGCCATAAAAACATCGTTTGAAAGAATTTTTGGAGCAATATTTTGCATGGATGCTTAGAATAGTGTCATAGACTATCATGCAAAACTTGAGCCAATTCCGGAGGCAAAAATGTGCACAACTCTTTCAAGCCGTGCCAGAAAAACATCGTTTGAATGAATTTTTGGAGCAATATTTTGCATGGATGCTTAGAATAGTGTCATAGACAATCCTGCAAAAGTTGGGCCAATTCCGAAGGCAAAAATGTGCACAACTCTTTCAAGCCGTGCCAGAAAAACATCGTTTGAATGAATTTTTGGAGCAATATTTTGCATGGATGCTTAGAATAGTGTCATAGACAATCCTGCAAAAGTTGGGCCAATTCCGAAGGCAAAAATGTGCACAACTCTTTCAAGCCGTGCCATAAAAACATCGTTTGAAAGAATTTTTGGAGCAATATTTTGCATGGATGCTTGGAATAGTGTCATAGACTATCCTGCAATAGTTGAGCCAATTCCGAAGGCAAAAATGTGCACAACTCTTTCAAGCCGTGCCATAAAAAGTTCGTTTGAAAGAATTTTTCTAGCAATATTTTTTCATCGATGCTTAGAATAGTGTCATAGACTATCATGCAAAATTTGAGAAAATTCCGAAGGAAAAAATGTGCACAACTCTTTCAAGTCGTGCCATAAAAACATCGTTTGAAAGAATGTTCCGAGCAATATTTTGCATGGATGCTTAGAATAGTGACATAGACTATCATGCGAAATTTGAGCCAATTCCGAAGGCAAAAATGTGCACAACTCTTTCAAGCCGTGCCAGAAAAACATCGTTTGAATGAATGTTTGGAGCAATATTTTGCATGGATGCTTAGAATAGTGTCATAGACTATCCTGCAAAAGTTGGGCCAATTCCGAAGGTAAAAATGTGCACAACTCTTTCAAGCCGTGCCATAAAAACATCGTTTGAAAGAATTTTTGGAGCAATATTTTGCATGGATGCTTAGAATAGTGTCATAGATTATCCTGCAATAGTTGAGCCAATTCCGAAGGCAAAAATGTACACAACTCTTTCAAGTTGTGTCATAAAAACTTCGTTTGAAAGAATTTTTCCAGCAATATTTTTTCATGGATGCTTAGAATAGTGTCATAGACTATCATGCGAAATTTGAGCCAATTCCGAAGGCAAAAATGTGCACAACTCTTTCAAGCCGTGCCAGAAAAACGTCGTTTGAATGAATGTTTGGAGCAATATTTTGCATGGATGCTTAGAATAGTGTCATAGACTATCCTGCAAAAGTTGGGCCAATTCCGAAGGTAAAAATGTGCACAACTCTTTCAAGCCGTGCCATAAAAACATCGTTTGAAAGAATTTTTGGAGCAATATTTTGCATGGATGCTTAGAATAGTGTCATAGACTATCATGCAAAACTTGAGCCAATTCCGAAGGCAAAAATGTGCACAACTCTTTCAAGCCGTGCCATAAAAACATCGTTTGAAAGAATTTTTGGAGCAATATTTTGCATGGATGCTTAGAATAGTGCCATAGATTATCCTGCAATAGTTGAGCCAATTCCGAAGGCAAAAATGTGCACAACTCTTTCAAGCTGTGTCATAAAAACTTCGTTTGAAAGAATTTTTCCAGCAATATTTTTTCATGGATGTTTAGAATAGTGTCATAGACTATCATGCAAAATTTGTTCCAATTCCGAAGGCAAAAATGTGCACAACTCTTTCAATCCGTGCCATAAAAAGTTCGTTTGAAAGAATTTTTCTAGCAATATTTTTTCATGGATGCTTAGAATAGTGTCATAGACTGTCATGCAAAATTTGAGAAAATTCCGAAGGCAAAAATGTGCACAACTCTTTCAAGTCGTGCCATAAAAACATCGTTTGAAAGAATGTTTCGAGCAATATTTTGCATGGATGCTTAGAATAGTGACATAGACTATCATGCAAAATTTGAGCCAATTCCGAAGGCAAAAATGTGCACAACTCTTTCAAGCCGTGCCATAAAAACATCGTTTGAAAGAATTTTTGGAGCAATATTTTGCATGGATGCTTAGAATAGTGTCATAGACTATCCTGCAAAAGTTGAGCCAATTCCGAAGGCAAAAATGAGCACAACTCTTTCAAGCCGTGCCATAAAAACATCGTTTGAAAGAATTTTTGGAGCAATATTTTGCATGGATGCTTAGAATAGTGTCATAGACTATCCTGCAAAAGTTGGGCCAATTCCGAAGGCAAAAATGTGCACAACTCTTTCAAGCCGTGCCATAAAAACATCGTTTGAAAGAATTTTTGGAGCAATATTTTGCATGGATGCTTAGAATAGTGTCATAGACAATCATGCAAAACTTGAGCCAATTCCAAAGGCAAAAATGTGCACAACTCTTTCAAACCGTGCCATAAAAACATCGTTTGAAAGAGTTTTTGGAGCAATATTTTGCATGGATGCTTAGAATAGTGTCATAGACAATCATGCAAAATTTGAGCCAATTCCGAAGGCAAAAATGTGCACAACTCTTTCAAGCCGTGCCATAAAAACATCGTTTGAAAGAATGTTTCGAGCAATATTTTGCATGGATGCTTAGAATAGTGACATAGACTATCATGCAAAATTTGAGCCAATTCCGAAGGCAAAAATGTGCACAACTCTTTCAAGCCGTGCCAGAAAAACATCGTTTGAATGAATGTTTGGAGCAATATTTTGCATGGATGCTTAGAATAGTGTCATAGACTATCCTGCAAAAGTTGGGCCAATTTCGAAGGCAAAAATGTGCACAACTCTTTCAAGCCGTGCCATAAAAACATCGTTTGAAAGAATTTTTGGAGCAATATTTTGCATGGATGCTTAGAATAGTGTCATAGACTATCCTGCAAAAGTTGAGCCAATTCCGAAGGCAAAAATGAGCACAACTCTTTCAAGCCGTGCCATAAAAACATCGTTTGAAAGAATTTTTGGAGCAATATTTTGCATGGATGCTTAGAATAGTGTCATAGACTATCCTGCAAAAGTTGGGCCAATTCCGAAGGCAAAAATGTGCACAACTCTTTCAAGCCGTGCCATAAAAACATCGTTTGAAAGAATTTTTGGAGCAATATTTTGCATGGATGCTTAGAATAGTGTCATAGACAATCATGCAAAACTTGAGCCAATTCCAAAGGCAAAAATGTGCACAACTCTTTCAAACCGTGCCATAAAAACATCGTTTGAAAGAGTTTTTGGAGCAATATTTTGCATGGATGCTTAGAATAGTGTCATAGACAATCATGCAAAATTTGAGCCAATTCCGAAGGCAAAAATGTGCACAACTCTTTCAAGCCGTGCCATAAAAACATCGTTTGAAAGAATGTTTCGAGCAATATTTTGCATGGATGCTTAGAATAGTGACATAGACTATCATGCAAAATTTGAGCCAATTCCGAAGGCAAAAATGTGCACAACTCTTTCAAGCCGTGCCAGAAAAACATCGTTTGAATGAATGTTTGGAGCAATATTTTGCATGGATGCTTAGAATAGTGTCATAGACTATCCTGCAAAAGTTGGGCCAATTTCGAAGGCAAAAATGTGCACAACTCTTTCAAGCCGTGCCATAAAAACATCGTTTGAAAGAATTTTTGGAGCAATATTTTGCATGGATGCTTAGAATAGTGTCATAGACTATCCTGCAATAGTTGAGCCAATTCCGAAGGCAAAAATGTGCACAACTCTTTCAAGCCGTGCCGTAAAAAGTTCGTTTGAAAGAATTTTTCTAGCAATATTTTTTCATCGATGCTTAGAATAGTGTCATAGACTATCATGCAAAATTTGAGAAAATTCCGAAGGAAAAAATGTGCACAACTCTTTCAAGTCGTGCCATAAAAACATCGTTTGAAAGAATGTTCCGAGCAATATTTTGCATGGATGCTTAGAATAGTGACATAGACTATCATGCGAAATTTGAGCCAATTCCGAAGGCAAAAATGTGCACAACTCTTTCAAGCCGTGCCATAAAAACATCGTTTGAAAGAATTTTTGGAGCAATATTTTGCATGGATGCTTAGAATAGTGTCATAGACAATCATGCAAAATTTGAGCCAATTCCGAAGGCAAAAATGTGCACAACTCTTTCAAGCCGTGCCATAAAAACATCGTTTGAAAGAATTTTTGGAGCAATATTTTGCATGGATGCTTAGAATAGTGTCATAGACTATCCTGCAATAGTTGAGCCAATTCCGAAGGCAAAAATGTGCACAACTCTTTCAAGCTGTGTCATAAAAACTTCGTTTGAAAGAATTTTTCCAGCAATATTTTTTCATGGATGCGTAGAATAGTGTCATAGACTATCATGCAAAATTTGTTCCAATTCCGAAGGCAAAAATGTGCACAACTCTTTCAATCCGTGCCATAAAAAGTTCGTTTGAAAGAATTTTTCTAGCAATATTTTTTCATGGATGCTTAGAATAGTGTCATAGACTATCATGCAAAATTTGAGGAAATTCCGAAGGCAAAAATGTGCACAACTCTTTCAAGTCCTGCCATAAAAACATCGTTTGAAAGAATGTTTCGAGCAATATTTTGCATGGATGCTTAGAATAGTGACATAGACTATCATGCGAAATTTGAGCCAATTCCGAAGGCAAAAATGTGCACAACTCTTTCAAGCCGTGCCATAAAAACATCGTTTGAAAGAATTTTTGGAGCAATATTTTGCATGGATGCTTAGAATAGTGTCATAGACAATCATGCAAAATTTGAGCCAATTCCGAAGGCAAAAATGTGCACAACTCTTTCAAGCCGTGCCATAAAAACATCGTTTGAAAGAATTTTTGGAGCAATATTTTGCATGGATGCTTAGAATAGTGTCATAGACTATCCTGCAATAGTTGAGCCAATTCCGAAGGCAAAAATGTGCACAACTCTTTCAAGCTGTGTCATAAAAACTTCGTTTGAAAGAATTTTTCCAGCAATATTTTTTCATGGATGCTTAGAATAGTGTCATAGACTATCATGCAAAATTTGTTCCAATTCCGAAGGCAAAAATGTGCACAACTCTTTCAATCCGTGCCATAAAAAGTTCGTTTGAAAGAATTTTTCTAGCAATATTTTTTCATGGATGCTTAGAATAGTGTCATAGACTATCATGCAAAATTTGAGAAAATTCCGAAGGTAAAAATGTGCACAACTCTTTCAAGTCGTGCCATAAAAACATCGTTTGAAAGAATGTTTCGAGCAATATTTTGCATGGATGCTTAGAATAGTGACATAGACTATCATGCAAAATTTGAGCCAATTCCGAAGGCAAAAATGTGCACAACTCTTTCAAGCCGTGCCATAAAAACATCGTTTGAAAGAATTTTTGGAGCAATATTTTGCATGGATGCTTAGAATAGTGTCATAGACTATCCTGCAAAAGTTAAGCCAATTCCGAAGGCAAAAATGAGCACAACTCTTTCAAGCCGTGCCATAAAAACATCGTTTGAAAGAATTTTTGGAGCAATATTTTGCATGGATGCTTAGAATAGTGTCATAGACTATCATGCAAAACTTGAGCCAATTCCGGAGGCAAAAATGTGCACAACTCTTTCAAGCCGTGCCATAAAAACTTAGTTTGAAAGAATTTTTCGAGCAATATTTTGCATGGATGCTTAGAATAGTGACAAAGACTATCATGCAAAATTTGAGCCAATTCCGAAGGCAAAAATGTGCACAACTCTTTCAAGCCGTGCCAGAAAAACATCGTTTGAATGAATTTTTGGAGCAATATTTTGCATGGATGCTTAGAATAGTGTCATAGACTATCCTGCAAAAGTTGGGCCAATTCCGAAGGCAAAAATGTGCACAACTCTTTCAAGCCGTGCCATAAAAACATCGTTTGAAAGAATTTTTGGAGCAATATTTTGCATGGATGCTTAGAATAGTGTCATAGACTATCCTGCAATAGTTGAGCCAATTCCGAAGGCAAAAATGTGCACAACTCTTTCAAGCCGTGCCATAAAAAGTTCGTTTGAAAGAATTTTTCTAGCAATATTTTTTCATCAATGCTTAGAATAGTGTCATAGACTGTCATGCAAAATTTGAGAAAATTCCGAAGGAAAAAATGTGCACAACTCTTTCAAGTCGTGCCATAAAAACATCGTTTGAAAGAATGTTCCGAGCAATATTTTGCATGGATGCTTAGAATAGTGACATAGACTATCATGCGAAATTTGAGCCAATTCCGAAGGCAAAAATGTGCACAACTCTTTCAAGCCGTGCCAGAAAAACATCGTTTGAATGAATGTTTGGAGCAATATTTTGCATGGATGCTTAGAATAGTGTCATAGACTATCCTGCAAAAGTTGGGCCAATTCCGAAGGTAAAAATGTGCACAACTCTTTCAAGCCGTGCCATAAAAACATCGTTTGAAAGAATTTTTGGAGCAATATTTTGCATGGATGCTTAGAATAGTGTCATAGATTATCCTGCAATAGTTGAGCCAATTCCGAAGGCAAAAATGTACACAACTCTTTCAAGCTGTGTCATAAAAACTTCGTTTGAAAGAATTTTTCCAGCAATATTTTTTCATGGATGCTTAGAATAGTGTCATAGACTATCATGCAAAATTTGTTCCAATTCCGAAGGCAAAAATGTGCACAACTCTTTCAAGCCGTGCCATAAAAACATCGTTTGAAAGAATTTTTGGAGCAATATTTTGCATGGATGCTTAGAATAGTGTCATAGATTATCCTGCAATAGTTGAGCCAATTCCGAAGGCAAATATGTGCACAACTCTTTCAAGCTGTGTCATAAAAACTTCGTTTGAAAGAATTTTTCCAGCAATAATTTTTCATGGATGCTTAGAATAGTGTCATAGACTATCATGCAAAATTTGTTCCAATTCCGAAGGTAAAAATGTGCACAACTCTTTCAATCCGTGCCATAAAAAGTTCGTTTGAAAGAATTTTTCTAGCAATATTTTTTCATGGATGCTTAGAATAGTGTCATAGACTATCATGCAAAATTTGAGAAAATTCCGAAGGCAAAAATGTGCACAACTCTTTCAAGTCGTGCCATAAAAACATCGTTTGAAAGAATGTTGTAAGGATTCCCATTGTTGATTGGCTTATTTCGTAGACAAACCACATATTGGGGGTTTGAATTGTAAGGGTAGTTAGGTGATTGAAGATCATGTTCAAAGGCCCTTTTCAAGACCTCAAGGGAAGAAGCACTCCAAAGGTATAATTCTTAGTGTTTCTTGTAATGAAGAGAAATAGATGCACACACACACAACACTTGCATAATTCTTATTCTTGAATGTGTTGTGTCTTTATTGTGTGTATGCATGAATTGCTCATTTAATCTCTCTTCATTCTTGTCCATATGGGTGCATCTTGCTTGGAATTACACATCATATTTTTCTTTTTAGGAAACTCCATCAGTTGCGTTTTTGCGCCCTGTTCTGCGGTCAAGGCCGCAGAAATAAGGGCGCAGAATGAGGATCAAAATTCATACTCACTGTCCTCTTTTCTGCGCCCTTGGTTTTTGCGTTTAGGGGCCGCAAAACCATCAGGTGCATTTTTGTGCCCTTGTTCTGCGGCCAAGGGCGCAGAACAAGGGCGCAGAATCGGGCGATCTGTTGCAAATTTTTCAAAACGACGTCATTTCATCTAGAGGTCCTATATAAGTATCATCTTCTTCCTTGCTCGTTTTCAAGAGCTCAAAATCAGACCTTAGAGTGAGAAACTCAAACCCTAGAGAGAGAAAGCTTCAATCTTGCTTCTTTAACTCTCCAAACCCAAAACCCATGTGCATCTAACATGTTTCATGCATCAATCTTCCATGGGTCTTCTTCATTTATGACTTGGTAAGTAGAACAAACACCACATCTTCATTTATTGTTCTATCTTAGTCAAGACATGTCTTTTATTGCTTAGTTTAGCAAATCTTCACTTTTATTGCATATTTAGTGAAGTTATGACATGATTGGGTTTTGTTTGTGGTAGCTTACATGATTAGGATGATTTTCCCTAAATAGCTAACCCTAGAACATTCTTGTACAATTGGTTGATGATTAGGTTGATAGATTAATGTTTATTTATCTAGTCAAGCTTAATTGAATGTTCTTGTGGATTTAATTGACAATTATGTTGTTAGAAATTCTCTACAACTAATTGAGTTCACATGTTTGGACATGTTGACATTGTTTGATAGCTAGGATTGTTTTGTGATTGATAACATCTAGCTAAGCTTTATGATATGTCATTTAGCTTTTGATATCTAGGATTGATTTCATTGATATATCATCATTCTAGGTAAGCATATAGAGTTGCCTTGCTCTTGTTGCATTTTGAGTATTTCATATATTCACTTAGGTTGTTTTCTCTTCATTGAGAACTAAGTCTTGTGTTGCTTCCGGGATTAGGTTGCATAAATCACAAGCATTGGGACTAGGTTCACTTATACCGGGATTAGGTAGGTGTGTGATTACTTCCGGGATTAGGTTGTAATCGTTTTACACATTTAGTGGATTCGAGGTTCAAGTGTGGCTCACTTACATAGCCCGTGGTTTTTCCCGTGAGGGTTTCCACGTAAATATCAAGTGTCTTTTAATTTCCGCACCATATTACACTTGCTTTTGTATTTTGACTAGTGGAGGGTATTTTCGTAATCTTGACCATTAACGAAAATTTGGTAAAATTGGGTAAAATCTATTCACCCCCCCTCTAGATTAATATTGAACACACCATAATTTGTTTCAATTGGTATCAGAGCGGGTTCCTAGATATACATAGGTGATCCTTGCTCATTTTGGTGTGTTTTGCATTTGTGTGATTTTTGTTCATTCATACATTGTGCATTCATTTCATTTCATTCATAAACACAATGAGTGGAAACGGTGGTAGCAACGAGGGGGCTTCTAGCACACGTCCTCCTCTTCTCACCGGATTGAATTACTCCTCATGGAAAGGGAAGATGGAATCCTACATATGTCAACTTCATGACCGAGCATGGATGTCGGTTGAAGATGGATATGATCTTCCCATGATGACTCCTACGGGTGGAGGAGAAGAAGTTTTGAAGCCTAAGGCACAATGGAGTGCACAAGAATTTGAGGCATCAAAATGGAATAGGAAGGCTATGCATGCCATCCTATGTGCTATGGATGAGAATCAATACAAGTTGATTCAAAACACTAGGATTGCTAAGGAGGCATGGACAATCCTAGAAGTTGCACATGAGGGAACCGAAGTTGTGAAGGACTCCAAGCTTCAAGTTCTCCAAACTCAATTTGAGATGCTCAAGATGGAGGAGAATGAGTGCTTCAACGACTTCGAGATCAAGTTGATGGACATAGTCAACCAAAGTCATCAACTTGGTGATCCTTATTCGGATAGGAGGATCAAGCAAAAGATTATGAGATCCCTACCGGATAGGTTTGAGTCAAAGGTGACGGCTTTGGAAGAAAATAGTGGTTATAAGGATATGAAGCCGAGTGAAGTCATTGGAAGACTTCTAGCCTATGAGTCTAGGAAGGGTCCTAGCACTACTCCTCCTAAAAAGCAAAAGGGAATTGCTTTAAAAGCTTCTAAGGATGAAAAGGAGGTGAAGAATGACTCGGATGAAGACATGGCCTTGTTTGTGAAAAGATTCAACAAGGTTATGAAGTTTGGAAAGAAGGGATTTGGTTTTAGAGGCCAAGACAAGAAAAAGGTTCCCTTCAAGAAGTTTGAACCAAGGCAAGAGAGGACCGAAAGGAAAGGGGTCCGTTGCTTTGAGTGTGGCGGGATTGGTCACTTTGCTCCCGAATGTGCTAATCACAAGGAAAAGAAGAAGGGAAAAGTGATGGCCGCCACTTGGAGTGGAAGTAGTGATGACTCCAATGAAGAAGATGATTCTTCGGATGATGAAGACATCATGGCTAACTTCCTAGCTTTTGCCTCTTCTTACAAGAGCAAAAGTGGTAGTGAAAAAGAGGAAGAGAGTCAAAGGGAAAGTGACTCTAGTGAAGATGACTCCGATGCTAACTCCACTAATGGATATGTGGAGAAAGAAGTGTTAGTTGAATATCTTAAGGAGTTTAGGAGCTTAGAGATGAAAACCACTAAGAAGATCAAGATGTTGAGAGAAGAAAATCTTGAGCTTTCATCTCACAATGATCTCTTAAGTGAAGAAGTGGAAAGACTTAAGAAGAGAGAAGATAAGCTAAAAGAGGAGTTAGCTTTATCTAGGAGGAATGAAGAAGGTTTGAAGAGGGAGCTTGTTGAAGCTAAGAAGTCACTTACTAGGATGGACTCTAGCACCAAAAAATTAGATCACATGCTTGGTGTTGGAAAGAGTCCATGTGACAAGAGAGGTCTTGGGTTTGAAGATTGTCAAGAGACCACCTCCTCTAAGAAGACCGTGTTTGTTAAGAGCTTGGGCAACATAGAAGCTTCTCCGGTGCACACTCCTAGGAAGAAAATAGATCTAGGACAAAGCTCAAAAAGTGCACAAGTGAAGGTTGCACCAAGGAGACAACCTCAAGCCAACATTCCTCATCTATTGGCTCAAAAAGGGAAGCAAGATAGACCGGTTCAACAAAGAAGATGGATTGAACCCTCTCAACCACAAAGACATAGGAAGACTTCCATGCAAGCTCAAAGACAAGGTATGATTCCTCAATTCATTCCAATTTGTCACTTTTGTGGTTTTAATGGTCACATAAGACCAAATTGCTTTCGATATATTAAAATGTGTAGAACTAGAAGCATGATTGAGAAGAGAAAGACTAGAGCCAAGATGCATGTTCCTAGGAATGATATGACTAATTTGCATGATCCTAGGACATCTAGAGCCCATGTACCAAAGACCATTAAGAAAGAAAATGTTGTTCTTAAATGGATTAGGAAGAATGAAAATGTTTGCCATGTTGCACAAATTGCCTTGAAGGCAAATTCTTCTAATCTTTGGTATCTTGATAGTGGGTGCTCTAGGCACATGACGGGAAACAAGAGTTTCTTCGAGACTCTTGTTATGGAGGAAGGAGGAAATGTCACCTTTGGTGATGGATCCAAAAAGAATGTCATAGGGAAAGGAACCATCTCCGTTCCCGGATTGCCCTCCTTATCCAATGCTTTACTTGTTGATGGCTTGAAAGCCAATTTGATTAGCATTTCTCATCTTAGTGATGAAGGATATTCCGTCTTGTTTAACAAAGAGAATTGCTCTATCCTAAAGCCCAATGGACAAACCTTATTGAAAGGTATGAGATCTAGCGACAATTGCTATTGTCTTGAAGCTAGAATAGTCTCAAACAATGTGTCCAAGGATGAGCAAATTGAGTTGTGGCATGAAAGACTTGGCCACATGAACTTTCGGGATCTACGGACCCTTGGAAAGTTTGAATGTGTGCGTGGCCTCCCTAAGCTAGGGAAGAAAGCCAATGGTATTTGTGGACCTTGTCAACAAGGAAAACAAACTAAAAGCATGCACAAAAAGGGCAAGTATCTCTCCACCAAGGAGCCCCTAGAGCTTCTCCACATGGATCTTATGGGTCCTATGCAAACCGAAAGCTTGGGTG
Source organism: Acer campestre (assembly GCA_954870605.1). NCBI lineage: Eukaryota > Viridiplantae > Streptophyta > Magnoliopsida > Sapindales > Sapindaceae > Acer > Acer campestre. Next base: position 5,836,925 of record OX940812.1, read on the forward strand.
GAAAGAGATACATTTTTGTTTGTGTAGATGATTTCTCTAGGTTCACATGGACATATTTTCTTAGAGAAAAATCCGAAACTTTTGATAAGTTTAAAATGCTTTGTACTAAACTTCAAAATGAAATGAATTCCAACATTAAAAGCATAAAACGGATTAGAAGTGACCATGGGAGGGAATTTGAGAATGCTTCGTTTGAAACCTATTGTGATAGTATAGGTATCTCCCATGAGTTTTCGGCTCCTAGGACACCTCAACAAAATGGAGTTGTTGAGAGGAAAAATAGGGTCCTTCAAGAGATGGCCCGTGTGATGTTGCTTAGCAACAATGTGCCTAGGAATCTATGGGCCGAAGCCATCAACACGGCTTGTTATATAGGAAATAGAGTTTTTCTAAGGCCCGGTACTAGGAATACCTCCTATGAGTTATGGAAAGGCAAGAGGCCAAATGTTAGCTACTTCCACACATTTGGAAGCAAATGCTTCATTTTAAATGACCGAGATCAACTTGGCAAATTTGATGCCAAGAGTGATGAGGGTATATTTATTGGCTATGCCTTAAATAGTAGAGCCTATAGAGTCTTCAATAAGAAAACTCTAAGTGTCATGGAGTCATCTAATGTTGTATTTGATGATGAAAGGCTCAATTGTAGTAATCATGAGGAGGAGGTTATTCTTAGTGATGATTCTCCTTTGGAGAAGGTTGTTGTGACTCCTAATGTGGGGACATCCAATGTTGTTGAAAATGACACACAACCTATTGATAGAGTTCCTAACTTGGACTCTAATGAACCCGCTCCATGGGTTAGAAGACTCCATAACAAAGAGGATGTTATTGGAGATGTGAATGAGGGTGTTAGAACTAGAAGGCAAATAGCTAATCTTATTAGCTTCACATGCTACACCTCTCAAATAGAACCCAAAAAGATTGATGAAGCTCTAAATGATGAGTTTTGGGTTCTTGCCATGCAAGAAGAGCTAAACCAATTCGAAAGGAATGAGGTTTGGACTCTAGTTCCTAGGCCTAAGACCACTAATGTCATAGGCACAAAATGGATATATAGGAACAAATCCGATGAGGATGGCAACGTAGTGCGTAACAAGGCAAGACTTGTTGCACAAGGGTACTCTCAAATTGAGGGTATCGACTTTGAGGAGACTTTTGCTCCCGTTGCCCGCCTAGAGTCCATTAGGCTTCTCTTGTCCATCTCTTGTGTGCACAAGTTCAAATTGCACCAAATGGACGTTAAGAGTGCCTTCCTCAATGGCTTCTTGCAAGAGGAAGTGTTTGTTGAGCAACCCAAGGGGTTTGTGGATGCACACCACCCCAACCATGTCTATCGCCTCAAGAAGGCTCTTTATGGGTTGAAACAAGCACCGAGGGCTTGGTATGAGCGCCTCACTCAATTTCTTGTCAACAATGACTACACAAGAGGTAGTGTTGACAAGACACTATTCATCAAGAAAGACAATGATGAGCTTTTTATAGCTCAAATATATGTTGATGATATAGTGTTTGGATCCACCAACAACACCAAAGTCCAACAATTTGTTGATGTTATGTCTCATGAATTTGAGATGAGCCTTGTTGGTGAGCTTAGTTACTTCCTAGGTTTGCAAATTAGGCAATTAAGTGATGGGATCTTCATATCCCAAGCCAAATATGCCAAAAACCTAGTGAAGAAGTTTGGTCTTGAGAAAGCCAAACATTGTAACACACCCATGAGCACCACTTTGAAACTAAGCAAAGATGCTAGTGGTAAAAGTGTAGAACAAACACTTTATAGGGGTATGATAGGAAGCTTGCTTTATTTGACCGCAAGTAGGCCCGACATATCCTTTAGTGTGGGTGTGTGTGCTAGGTACCAATCCGATCCCAAGGAGTCCCATCTCTCTTGCGTCAAGAGAATCATTCGATATGTGAATGGGACTTCTAACTATGGGATTTGGTACTCTTTTGACACTAATGCTAGTCTTGTAGGCTTTAGTGACGCGGATTGGGCCGGAAATTGTGATGATAGGAAAAGCACATCGGGCGGTTGCTTTTTCCTTGGAAACAACCTTGTTTCTTGGTTTTGCAAGAAGCAAAACTCAATCTCCTTGTCCACGGCGGAGGCCGAGTACATAGCCGCGGGGAGTGGATGCACACAACTCCTATGGATGAAGCAAATGCTAGTAGACTACGGATTCAACCAAGGTACACTCACTCTCTTTTGTGATAACATGAGTGCTATTAATATTTCCAAGAATCCGGTTCAACATTCTAGAACTAAGCATATTGACATCCGTCATCATTTCATTAGAGAACTAGTTGAAAATAAATGCATTGTACTTGAGCATGTAGGTACAAATGATCAACTAGCCGACTTGTTTACAAAACCTCTAGATGCTACTCGATTTAAAACTCTTAGTAGATCTGTTGGAATATGTCTTGTGGAGTGATGAGTTATAGTATTTGACCCCTATAAGGGGAGCTCAAGCAAAGAGAGCAAACTTGCATGAATTGTCATATGCAAAAAGTTAACTTCTTTTATGCTCTTTTATGATTGTTTGAGAATGCTTGGTGAATAACATTGATTAATGCTTTAATAATGTTTTTAATAACACCTTGCACGGTTGCCTAGCATGTACTGCATGATTTCTATTTTTGCTTGAGTATGCTTATCCATTTGAGGAATGTTCTACTTGTTAGTACATGTGATTGACCTCAAATTATTCTCCATGTTCATGATTCTTTGATATGCATTCTTAAGCTCTCTCTTGAAAAAGGGCTACTGGCAATATGACGTGCAGCCGCCCAATGTAGGAAATGGCTACTCATTTGAAACCGAGTGAAAGCCTTCAAGAGAGTTACATTAGCATGATAAACAGAAATACATGCTTGCTAGGATAAAGGAGAAAAACAGAAAAGTTGAAATGTGTTTGATGATGTGTGTGATGCATTGCTTAATAAAGACCTCAAAATTGTTGATTGATGATGTGTCTTGCAATGTAGAAAAGATGATATATTTTTTGATGTGATTAGTACACTCTGCACACAAATGCTTGGATATATATCTTCTTGTCATAACAACAGGGCTCTAATTGGTTTGACTTCATTTGGAAAACCTGTTGATTGTTGCTTTGATTGATTCTTATGCATGAGCTCAATAGTGCTTGTATTACATGCTAAGCAACTTTTACACACACACACTTTTCTGTGAATAAAATCTCCTTGAATCTCTCTCAATTCTTGAATTGCATAAAGTTCGTTTATATGATTATGCAAATGCCTTTTGTGCAAATAGCTCTCTTTGCTAAAGCAATCCAATTGGGGGAGCTCCTTTGCCTATCTCATGACAAAAAGGGGGAGAAGTCTTGAGAGATATAGGGGGAGCATTGTGTATGCTTTGGGGAGAAGTTTGAGAGAGAGTAACCTATGAGGGGGAGCATTGCATACTCATACATTGCATGATATTGTGGTTAAAAGATTCATATGCAAATGCTTGTTTTTCTTTCACTTGATCATCTCACATACACTTGCTTTGGAAGTGTATTCTAATTGTTTTGAAGGTTTGGTTATTCTACAAGAGATTGAAGACTTGAAGTTTTATTCTTTTATCTCTTTGTACTTTGTAATGTAGAATTTCCCGAAGTTTCATTTATCTTGTGAGGATCAATGTGAGTGGTGGTTTTGTCACGAAATAGCCAAAGGGGGAGATTGTAAGGATTCCCATTGTTGATTGGCTTATTTCGTAGACAAACCACATATTGGGGGTTTGAATTGTAAGGGTAGTTAGGTGATTGAAGATCATGTTCAAAGGCCCTTTTCAAGACCTCAAGGGAAGAAGCACTCCAAAGGTATAATTCTTAGTGTTTCTTGTAATGAAGAGAAATAGATGCACACACACACAACACTTGCATAATTCTTATTCTTGAATGTGTTGTGTCTTTATTGTGTGTATGCATGAATTGCTCATTTAATCTCTCTTCATTCTTGTCCATATGGGTGCATCTTGCTTGGAATTACACATCATATTTTTCTTTTTAGGAAACTCCATCAGTTGCGTTTTTGCGCCCTGTTCTGCGGTCAAGGCCGCAGAAATAAGGGCGCAGAATGAGGATCAAAATTCATACTCACTGTCCTCTTTTCTGCGCCCTTGGTTTTTGCGTTTAGGGGCCGCAAAACCATCAGGTGCATTTTTGCGCCCTTGTTCTGCGGCCAAGGGCGCAGAACAAGGGCGCAGAATCGGGCGATCTGTTGCAAATTTTTCAAAACGACGTCATTTCATCTAGAGGTCCTATATAAGTATCATCTTCTTCCTTGCTCGTTTTCAAGAGCTCAAAATCAGACCTTAGAGTGAGAAACTCAAACCCTAGAGAGAGAAAGCTTCAATCTTGCTTCTTTAACTCTCCAAACCCAAAACCCATGTGCATCTAACATGTTTCATGCATCAATCTTCCATGGGTCTTCTTCATTTATGACTTGGTAAGTAGAACAAACACCACATCTTCATTTATTGTTCTATCTTAGTCAAGACATGTCTTTTATTGCTTAGTTTAGCAAATCTTCACTTTTATTGCATATTTAGTGAAGTTATGACATGATTGGGTTTTGTTTGTGGTAGCTTACATGATTAGGATGATTTTCCCTAAATAGCTAACCCTAGAACATTCTTGTACAATTGGTTGATGATTAGGTTGATAGATTAATGTTTATTTATCTAGTCAAGCTTAATTGAATGTTCTTGTGGATTTAATTGACAATTATGTTGTTAGAAATTCTCTACAACTAATTGAGTTCACATGTTTGGACATGTTGACATTGTTTGATAGCTAGGATTGTTTTGTGATTGATAACATCTAGCTAAGCTTTATGATATGTCATTTAGCTTTTGATATCTAGGATTGATTTCATTGATATATCATCATTCTAGGTAAGCATATAGAGTTGCCTTGCTCTTGTTGCATTTTGAGTATTTCATATATTCACTTAGGTTGTTTTCTCTTCATTGAGAACTAAGTCTTGTGTTGCTTCCGGGATTAGGTTGCATAAATCACAAGCATTGGGACTAGGTTCACTTATACCGGGATTAGGTAGGTGTGTAATTACTTCCGGGATTAGGTTGTAATCGTTTTACACATTTAGTGGATTCGAGGTTCAAGTGTGGCTCACTTACATAGCCCGTGGTTTTTCCCGTGAGGGTTTCCACGTAAATATCAAGTGTCTTTTAATTTCCGCACCATATTACACTTGCTTTTGTATTTTGACTAGTGGAGGGTATTTTCGTAATCTTGACCATTAACGAAAATTTGGTAAAATTGGGTAAAATCTATTCACCCCCCCTCTAGATTAATATTGAACACACCATAATTTGTTTCAAATGTTTCGAGCAATATTTTGCATGGATGCTTAGAATAGTGACATAGACTATCATGCAAAATTTGAGCCAATTCCGAAGGCAAAAATGTGCACAACTCTTTCAAGCCGTGCCATAAAAACATCGTTTGAAAGAATTTTTGGAGCAATATTTTGCATGGATGCTTAGAATAGTGTCATAGACTATCCTGCAAAAGTTGAGCCAATTCCGAAGGCAAAAATGAGCACAACTCTTTCAAGCCGTGCCATAAAAACATCGTTTGAAAGAATTTTTGGAGCAATATTTTGCATGGATGCTTAGAATAGTGTCATAGACTATCCTGCAAAAGTTGGGCCAATTCCGAAGGCAAAAATGTGCACAACTCTTTCAAGCCGTGCCATAAAAACATCGTTTGAAAGAATTTTTGGAGCAATATTTTGCATGGATGCTTAGAATAGTGTCATAGACAATCATGCAAAATTTGAGCCAATTCCGAAGGCAAAAATGTGCACAACTCTTTCAAGCCATGCCATAAAAACATCGTTTGAAAGAATTTTTAGAGCAATATTTAGCATGGATGCTTAGAATAGTGTCATAGACTATCCTGCAATAGTTGAGCCAATTCCGAAGGCAAAAATGTGCACAACTCTTTCAAGCTGTGTCATAAAAACTTCGTTCGAAAGAATTTTTCCAGCAATATTTTTTCATGGATGCTTAGAATAGTGTCATAGACTATCATGCAAAATTTGTTCCAATTCCGAAGGCAAAAATGTGCACAACTCTTTCAAGCTGTGCCATAAAAACATCGTTTGAAAGAATTTTTGGAGCAATATTTTGCATGGATGCTTAGAATAGTGACATAGACTATCATGCAAAATTTGAGAAAATTCCGAAGGCAAAAATGTGCACAACTCTTTCAAGTCGTGCCATAAAAACATCGTTTGAAAGAATGTTTCGAGCAATATTTTGCATGGATGCTTAGAATAGTGACATAGACTATAATGCAAAACTTGAGCCAATTCCGAAGGCAAAAATGTGCACAACTCTTTCAAGCCGTGCCATAAAAACATCGTTTGAAAGAATTTTTTGAGCAATATTTTGCATGGATGCTTAGAATAGTGTCATAGACTATCATGCAAAACTTGAGCCAATTCCGAAGGCAAAAATGTGCACAACTCTTTCAAGCCGTGCCATAAAAACATCGTTTGAAAGAATTTTTGGAGCAATATTTTGTATGGATGCTTAGAATAGTGTCATAGACTATCCTGCAATAGTTGAGCCAATTCCGAAGGCAAAAATGTGCACAACTCTTTCAAGCTGTGTCATAAAAACTTCGTTTGAAAGAATTTTTCCAGCAATATTTTTTCATGGATGCTTAGAATAGTGTCATAGACTATCATGCAAAATTTATTCCAATTCCGAAGGCAAAAATGTGCACAACTCTTTCAAGCCGTGCCATAAAAACATCGTTTGAAAGAATTTTTGGAGCAATATTTTGCATGGATGCTTAGAATAGTGACATAGACTATCATTCAAAATTTGAGAAAATTCCGAAGGCAAAAATGTGCACAACTCTTTCAAGTCGTGCCATAAAAACATCGTTTGAAAGAATGTTTCGAGCAATATTTTGCATGGATGCTTAGAATAGTGACATAGACTATAATGCAAAACTTGAGCCAATTCCGAAGGCAAAAATGTGCACAACTCTTTCAAGCCGTGCCATAAAAACATCGTTTGAAAGAATTTTTTGAGCAATATTTTGCATGGATGCTTAGAATAGTGTCATAGACTATCATGCAAAACTTGAGCCAATTCCGAAGGCAAAAATGTGCACAACTCTTTCAAGCCGTGCCATAAAAACATCGTTTGAAAGAATTTTTGGAGCAATATTTTGTATGGATGCTTAGAATAGTGTCATAGACTATCCTGCAATAGTTGAGCCAATTCCGAAGGCAAAAATGTGCACAACTCTTTCAAGCTGTGTCATAAAAACTTCGTTTGAAAGAATTTTTCCAGCAATATTTTTTCATGGATGCTTAGAATAGTGTCATAGACTATCATGCAAAATTTGTTCCAATTCCGAAGGCAAAAATGTGCACAACTCTTTCAAGCCGTGCCATAAAAACATCGTTTGAAAGAATTTTTGGAGCAATATTTTGCATGGATGCTTAGAATAGTGTCATAGACTATCATGCAAAATTTGAGAAAATTCCGAAGGCAAAAATGTGCACAACTCTTTCAAGTCGTGCCATAAAAACATCGTTTGAAAGAATGTTTCGAGCAATATTTTGCATGGATGCTTAGAATAGTGACATAGACTATCATGCAAAATTTGAGCCAATTCCGAATGCAAAAATGTGCACAACTCTGTCAAGCCGTGCCATAAAAACATCGTTTGAAAGAATTTTTGGAGCAATATTTTGCATGGATGCTTAGAATAGTGTCATAGACAATCATGCAAAATTTGAGCCAATTCCGAAGGCAAAAATGTGCACAACTCTTTCAAGCCGTGCCATAAAAACATCGTTTGAAAGAATTTTTGGAGCAATATTTTGCATGGATGCTTAAAATAGTGTCATAGACTATCCTGCAATAGTTGAGCCAATTCCGAAGGCAAAAATGTGCACAACTCTTTCAAGCTGTGTCATAAAAACTTCGTTTGAAAGAATTTTTCCAGCAATATTTTTTCATGGATGCTTAGAATAGTGTCATAGACTATCATGCAAAATTTGTTCCAATTCCGAAGGCAAAAATGTGCACAACTCTTTCAAGCTGTACCATAAAAACATCGTTTGAAAGAATTTTTGGAGCAATATTTTGCATGGATGCTTAGAATAGTGACATAGACTATCATGCAAAATTTGAGAAAATTCCGAAGGCAAAAATGTGCACAACTCTTTCAAGTCGTGCCATAAAAACATCGTTTGAAAGAATGTTCCGAGCAATATTTTGCATGGATGCTTAGAATAGTGACATAGACTATCATGCAAAATTTGAGCCAATTCCGAATGCAAAAATGTGCACAACTCTGTCAAGCCGTGCATTAAAAACATCGTTTGAAAGAATTTTTGGAGCAATATTTTGCATGGATGCTTAGAATAGTGTCATAGACAATCATGCAAAATTTGAGCCAATTCCGAAGGCAAAAATGTGCACAACTCTTTCAAGCCGTGCCATAAAAACATCGTTTGAAAGAATTTTTGGAGCAATATTTTGCATGGATGCTTAAAATAGTGTCATAGACTATCCTGCAATAGTTGAGCCAATTCCGAAGGCAAAAATGTGCACAACTCTTTCAAGCTGTGTCATAAAAACTTCGTTTGAAAGAATTTTTCCAGCAATATTTTTTCATGGATGCTTAGAATAGTGTCATAGACTATCATGCAAAATTTGTTCCAATTCCGAAGGCAAAAATGTGCACAACTCTTTCAAGCTGTGCCATAAAAACATCGTTTGAAAGAATTTTTGGAGCAATATTTTGCATGGATGCTTAGAATAGTGACATAGACTATCATGCAAAATTTGAGAAAATTCCGAAGGCAAAAATGTGCACAACTCTTTCAAGTCGTGCCATAAAAACATCGTTTGAAAGAATGTTTCGAGCAATATTTTGCATGGATGCTTAGAATAGTGACATAGACTATCATGCAAAACTTGAGCCAATTCCGAAGGCAAAAATGTGCACAACTCTTTCAAGCCGTGCCATAAAAACATCGTTTGAAAGAATTTTTTGAGCAATATTTTGCATGGATGCTTAGAATAGTGTCATAGACTATCATGCAAAACTTGAGCCAATTCCGAAGGCAAAAATGTGCACAACTCTTTCAAGCCGTGCCATAAAAACATCGTTTGAAAGAATTTTTGGAGCAATATTTTGCATGGATGCTTAGAATAGTGTCATAGACTATCCTGCAATAGTTGAGCCAATTCCGAAGGCAAAAGTGTGCACAACTCTTTCAAGCTGTGTCATAAAAACTTCGTTTGAAAGAATTTTTCCATCAATATTTTTTCATGGATGCTTAGAATAGTGTCATAGACTATCATGCAAAATTTGTTCCAATTCCGAAGGCAAAAATGTGCACAACTCTTTCAAGCCGTGCCATAAAAACATCGTTTGAAAGAATTTTTGGAGCAATATTTTGCATGGATGCTTAGAATAGTGTCATAGACTATCATGCAAAATTTGAGAAAATTCCGAAGGTAAAAATGTGCACAACTCTTTCAAGTCGTGCCATAAAAACATCGTTTGAAAGAATTTTTAGAGCAATATTTTGCATGGATGCTTAGAATAGTGTCATAGACTATCCTGCAATAGTTGAGCCAATTCCGAAGGCAAAAATGTGCACAACTCTTTCAAGCTGTGTCATAAAAACTTCGTTCGAAAGAATTTTTCCAGCAATATTTTTTCATGGATGCTTAGAATAGTGTCATAGACTATCATCCAAAATTTGTTCCAATTCCGAAGGCAAAAATGTGCACAACTCTTTCAAGCCGTGCCATAAAAACATCGTTTGAAAGAATTTTTGGAGCAATATTTTGCATGGATGCTTAGAATAGTGTCATAGACTATCATGCAAAACTTGAGCCAATTCCGGAGGCAAAAATGTGCACAAATCTTTCAAGCCATGCCATAAAAACTTAGTTTGAAAGAATTTTTCGAGCAATATTTTGCATGGATGCTTAGAATAGTGACAAAGACTATCATGCAAAATTTGAGCCAATTCCGAAGGCAAAAATGTGCACAACTCTTTCAAGCCGTGCCATAAAAACATCGTTTTAAAGAATTTTTGGAGCAATATTTTGCATGGATGCTTAGAATAGTGTCATAGACTATCCTGCAAAAGTTGAGCCAATTACGAAGGCAAAAATGTGCACAACTCTTTAAAGCTGTGCCATAAAAACTTCGTTTGAAAGAATTTTTCTAGCAATATTTTTTCATGGATGCTTAGAATAGTGTCATAGACTATCATGCAAAATTTGATCCAATTCTGAAGGCAAAAATGTGCACAACTCTTTTAAGCCGTGCCATAAAAAGTTCGTTTGAAAGAATTTTTCTAGCAATATTTTTTCATCGATGCTTAGAATAGTGTCATAGACTATCATGCAAAATTTGAGCCAATTCCGAAGGCAAAAATGTGCACAACTCTTTCAAGCCGTACCATAAAAACATCGTTTGAAAGAATTTTTGGAGCAATATTTTGCATGGATGCTTAGAATAGTGTCATAGACAATCATGCAAAATTTGAGCCAATTCCGAAGGCAAAAATGTGCACAACTCTTTCAAGCCATGCCATAAAAACATCGTTTGAAAGAATTTTTAGAGCAATATTTAGCATGGATGCTTAGAATAGTGTCATAGACTATCCTGCAATAGTTGAGCCAATTCCGAAGGCAAAAATGTGCACAACTCTTTCAAGCTGTGTCATAAAAACTTCGTTCGAAAGAATTTTTCCAGCAATATTTTTTCATGGATGCTTAGAATAGTGTCATAGACTATCATGCAAAATTTGTTCCAATTCCGAAGGCAAAAATGTGCACAACTCTTTCAAGCTGTGCCATAAAAACATCGTTTGAAAGAATTTTTGGAGCAATATTTTGCATGGATGCTTAGAATAGTGACATAGACTATCATGCAAAATTTGAGAAAATTCCGAAGGCAAAAATGTGCACAACTCTTTCAAGTCGTGCCATAAAAACATCGTTTGAAAGAATGTTTCGAGCAATATTTTGCATGGATGCTTAGAATAGTGACATAGACTATCATGCAAAACTTGAGCCAATTCCGAAGGCAAAAATGTGCACAACTCTTTCAAGCCGTGCCATAAAAACATCGTTTGAAAGAATTTTTTGAGCAATATTTTGCATGGATGCTTAGAATAGTGTCATAGACTATCATGCAAAACTTGAGCCAATTCCGAAGGCAAAAATGTGCACAACTCTTTCAAGCCGTGCCATAAAAACATCGTTTGAAAGAATTTTTGGAGCAATATTTTGCATGGATGCTTAGAATAGTGTCATAGACTATCCTGCAATAGTTGAGCCAATTCCGAAGGCAAAAATGTGCACAACTCTTTCAAACTGTGTCATAAAAACTTCGTTTGAAAGAATTTTTCCAACAATATTTTTTCATGGATGCTTAGAATAGTGTCATAGACTATCATGCAAAATTTGTTCCAATTCCGAAGGCAAAAATGTGCACAACTCTTTCAAGCCGTGCCATAAAAACATCGTTTGAAAGAATTTTTGGAGCAATATTTTGCATGGATGCTTAGAATAGTGTCGTAGACTATCATGCAAAATTTGAGAAAATTCCGAAGGCAAAAATGTGCACAACTCTTTCAAGTCGTGCCATAAAAACATCGTTTGAAAGAATGTTTCGAGCAATATTTTGCATGGATGCTTAGAATAGTGACATAGACTATCATGCAAAATTTGAGCCAATTCCGAATGCAAAAATGTGCACAACTCTGTCAAGCCGTGCCATAAAAACATCGTTTGAAAGACTTTTTGGAGCAATATTTTGCATGGATGCTTAGAATAGTGTCATAGACAATCATGCAAAATTTGAGCCAATTCCGAAGGCAAAAATGTGCACAACTCTTTCAAGCCGTGCCATAAAAACATCGTTTGAAAGAATTTTTGGAGCAATATTTTGCATGGATGCTTAAAATAGTGTCATAGACTATCCTGCAATAGTTGAGCCAATTCCGAAGGCAAAAATGTGCACAACTCTTTCAAGCTGTGTCATAAAAACTTCGTTTGAAAGAATTTTTCCAGCAATATTTTTTCATGGATGCTTAGAATAGTGTCATAGACTATCATGCAAAATTTGTTCCAATTCCGAAGGCAAAAATGTGCACAACTCTTTCAAGCCGTGCCATTAAAAGTTCGTTTGAAAGAATTTTTCTACCAATATTTTTTCATGGATGCTGAGAATAGTGTCATAGACTATCATGCAAAATTTGTGAAAATTCCGAAGGCAAAAATGTGCACAACTCTTTCAAGTCGTGCCATGAAAACATCCTTTGAAAGAATGTTTCGATTAATATTTTGCATGGATGCTTAGAATAGTGACATAGACTATCATGCAAAATTTGAGCCAATTCCGAAGGCAAAAATGTGCACAACTCTTTCAAGCCGTGCCATAAAAACTTCGTTTGAAAGAGTTTTTGGAGCAATATTTTGCATGGATGCTTAGAATAGTGTCATAGACTATCATGCAAAATTTGAGCCAATTCCGAAGGCAAAAATGGGCACAACTCTTTCAAGCCGTGCCATAAAAACATCGTTTGAAAGAATTTTTGGAGCAATATTTTGCATGGATGCTTAGAATAGTGTCATAGACTATCATGTAAAATTTGAGCCAATTCCGAAGGCAAAAATGGGCACAACTCTTTCAAGCCGTGCCATAAAAACATCGTTTGAAAGAATTTTTGGAGCAATATTTTGCGTGGATGCTTAGAATAGTGTCATAGACTATCCTGCAAAAGTTGAGCCAATTACAAAGTTAAAAATGTGCACAACTCTTTAAAGCTGTGCCATAAAAACTTCGTTTGAAAGAATTTTTCTAGCAATATTTTTTCATGGATGCTTAGAATAGTGTCATAGACTATCATGCAAAATTTGAGAAAATTCCGAAGGCAAAAATGTGCACAACTCTTTCAGGTCGTGCCATAAAAACATCGTTTGAAAGAATGTTTCGAGCAATATTTTGCATGGATGCTTAGAATAGTGACATAGACTATCATGCAAAATTTGAGCCAATTCCGAATGCAAAAATGTGCACAACTCTGTCAAGCCGTGCCATAAAAACATCGTTTGAAAGAATTTTTGGAGCAATATTTTGCATGGATCCTTAGAATAGTGTCATAGACAATCATGCAAAATTTGAGCCAATTCCGAAGGCAAAAATGTGCACAACTCTTTCAAGCCGTGCCATAAAAACATCGTTTGAAAGAATTTTTGGAGCAATATTTTGCATGGATGCTTAAAATAGTGTCATAGACTATCCTGCAATAGTTGAGCCAATTCCGAAGGCAAAAATGTGCACAACTCTTTCAAGCTGTGTCATAAAAACTTCGTTTGAAAGAATTTTTCCAGCAATATTTTTTCATGGATGCTTAGAATAGTGTCATAGACTATCATGCAAAATTTGTTCCAATTCCGAAGGTAAAAATGTGCACAACTCTTTCAAGCCGTGCCATAAAAAGTTCGTTTGAAAGAATTTTTCTACCAATATTTTTTCATGGATGCTGAGAATAGTGTCATAGACTATCATGCAAAATTTGTGAAAATTCCGAAGGCAAAAATGTGCACAACTCTTTCAAGTCGTACCATAAAAACATCCTTTGAAAGAATGTTTCGAGCAATATTTTGCATGGATGCTTAGAATAGTGACATAGACTATCATGCAAAATTTAAGCCAATTCCGAAGGCAAAAATGTGCACAACTCTTTCAAGCCGTGCCATAAAAACTTCGTTTGAAAGAGTTTTTGGAGCAATATTTTGCATGGATGCTTAGAATAGTGTCATAGACTATCATGCAAAATTTGAGCCAATTCCGAAGGCAAAAATGGGCACAACTCTTTCAAGCCGTGCCATAAAAACATCGTTTGAAAGAATTTTTGGAGCAATATTTTGCATGGATGCTTAGAATAGTGTCATAGACTATCATGTAAAATTTGAGCCAATTCCGAAGGCAAAAATGGGCACAACTCTTTCAAGCCGTGCCATAAAAACATCGTTTGAAAGAATTTTTGGAGCAATATTTTGCGTGGATGCTTAGAATAGTGTCATAGACTATCCTGCAAAAGTTGAGCCAATTACAAAGTTAAAAATGTGCACAACTCTTTAAAGCTGTGCCATAAAAACTTCGTTTGAAAGAATTTTTCTAGCAATATTTTTCATGGATGCTTAGAATAGTGTCATAGACTATCATGCAAAATTTGAGAAAATTCCGAAGGCAAAAATGTGCACAACTCTTTCAGGTCGTGCCATAAAAACATCGTTTGAAAGAATGTTTCGAGCAATATTTTGCATGGATGCTTAGAATAGTGACATAGACTATCATGCAAAATTTGAGCCAATTCCGAATGCAAAAATGTGCACAACTCTGTCAAGCCGTGCCATAAAAACATCGTTTGAAAGAATTTTTGGAGCAATATTTTGCATGGATCCTTAGAATAGTGTCATAGACAATCATGCAAAATTTGAGCCAATTCCGAAGGCAAAAATGTGCACAACTCTTTCAAGCCGTGCCATAAAAACATCGTTTGAAAGAATTTTTGGAGCAATATTTTGCATGGATGCTTAAAATAGTGTCATAGACTATCCTGCAATAGTTGAGCCAATTCCGAAGGCAAAAATGTGCACAACTCTTTCAAGCTGTGTCATAAAAACTTCGTTTGAAAGAATTTTTCCAGCAATATTTTTTCATGGATGCTTAGAATAGTGTCATAGACTATCATGCAAAATTTGTTCCAATTCCGAAGGTAAAAATGTGCACAACTCTTTCAAGCCGTGCCATAAAAAGTTCGTTTGAAAGAATTTTTCTACCAATATTTTTTCATGGATGCTGAGAATAGTGTCATAGACTATCATGCAAAATTTGTGAAAATTCCGAAGGCAAAAATGTGCACAACTCTTTCAAGTCGTACCATAAAAACATCCTTTGAAAGAATGTTTCGAGCAATATTTTGCATGGATGCTTAGAATAGTGACATAGACTATCATGCAAAATTTAAGCCAATTCCGAAGGCAAAAATGTGCACAACTCTTTCAAGCCGTGCCATAAAAACTTCGTTTGAAAGAGTTTTTGGAGCAATATTTTGCATGGATGCTTAGAATAGTGTCATAGACTATAATGCAAAATTTGAGCCAATTCCGAAGGCAAAAATGGGCACAACTCTTTCAAGCCGTGCCATAAAAACATCGTTTGAAAGAATTTTTGGAGCAATATTTTGCATGGATGCTTAGAATAGTGTCATAGACTATCCTGCAAAAGTTGAGCCAATTACAAAGGTAAAAATGTGCACAACTCTTTAAAGCTGTGCCATAAAAACTTCGTTTGAAAGAATTTTTCTAGCAATATTTTTTCATGGATGCTTAGAATAGTGTCATAGACTATCATGCAAAATTTGATCCAATTCCGAAGGCAAAAATGTGCACAACACTTTCAAGCCGTGCCATAAAAAGTTCGTTTGAAAGAATTTTTCTAGCAATATTTTTTCATGGATGCTTAGAATAGTGTCATAGACTATCATGCAAAATTTGATCCAATTCCGAAAGCAAAAATGTGCACAACTCTGTCAAGCCGTGCCATAAAAAGTTCGTTTGAAAGAATTTTTCTAGCAATATTTTTTCATCGATGCTTAGAATAGTGTCATAGACTATCATGCAAAATTTGTTCCAATTCCGAAGGCAAAAATGTGCACAACTCTTTCAAGCCGTGCCATAAAAAGTTCGTTTGAAAGAATTTTTCTACCAATATTTTTTCATGGATGCTTAGAATAGTGTCATAGACTATCATGCAAAATTTGTGAAAATTCCGAAGGCAAAAATGTGCACAACTCTTTCAAGTCGTGCCATAAAAACATCCTTTGAAAGAATGTTACGAGCAATATTTTGCATGGATGCTTAGAATAGTGACATAGACTATCATGCAAAATTTAAGACAATTCCGAAGGCAAAAATGTGCACAACTCTTTCAAGCCGTGCCATAAAAACTTCGTTTGAAAGAGTTTTTGGAGCAATATTTTGCATGGATGCTTAGAATAGTGTCATAGACTATCATGCAAAATTTGAGCCAATTCCGAAGGCAAAAATGGGCACAACTCTTTCAAGCCGTGCCATAAAAACATCATTTGAAAGAATTTTTGGAGCAATATTTTGCATGGATGCTTAGAATAGTGTCATAGACTATCCTGCAAAAGTTGAGCCAATTACAAAGGTAAAAATGTGCACAACTCTTTAAAGCTGTGCCATAAAAACTTCGTTTGAAAGAATTTTTCTAGCAATATTTTTTCATGGATGCTTAGAATAGTGTCATAGACTATCATGCAAAATTTGATCCAATTCCGAAGGCAAAAATGTGCACAACACTTTCAAGCCGTGCCATAAAAAGTTCGTTTGAAAGAATTTTTCTAGCAATATTTTTTCATGGATGCTTAGAATAGTGTCATAGACTATCATGCAAAATTTGATCCAATTCCGAAAGCAAAAATGTGCACAACTCTGTCAAGCCGTGCCATAAAAAGTTCGTTTGAAAGAATTTTTCTAGCAATATTTTTTCATCGATGCTTAGAATAGTGTCATAGACTATCATGCAAAATTTGTTCCAATTCCGAAGGCAAAAATGTGCACAACTCTTTCAAGCCGTGCCATAAAAAGTTCGTTTGAAAGAATTTTTCTACCAATATTTTTTCATGGATGCTTAGAATAGTGTCATAGACTATCATGCAAAATTTGTGAAAATTCCGAAGGCAAAAATGTGCACAACTCTTTCAAGTCGTGCCATAAAAACATCCTTTGAAAGAATGTTACGAGCAATATTTTGCATGGATGCTTAGAATAGTGACATAGACTATCATGCAAAATTTAAGACAATTCCGAAGGCAAAAATGTGCACAACTCTTTCAAGCCGTGCCATAAAAACTTCGTTTGAAAGAGTTTTTGGAGCAATATTTTGCATGGATGCTTAGAATAGTGTCATAGACTATCATGCAAAATTTGAGCCAATTCCGAAGGCAAAAATGGGCACAACTCTTTCAAGCCGTGCCATAAAAACATCATTTGAAAGAATTTTTGGAGCAATATTTTGCATGGATGCTTAGAATAGTGTCATAGACTATCCTGCAATAGTTGAGCCAATTCCGAAGGCAAAAATGTGCACAACTCTTTCAAGCTGTGTCATAAAAACTTCGTTTGAAAGAATTTTTCCAGCAATATTTTTTCATGGATGCTTAGAATAGTGTCATAGACTATCATGCAAAATTTGTTCCAATTCCGAAGGCAAAAATGTGCACAACTCTTTCAAGCCGTGCCATAAAAAGTTCGTTTGAAAGAATTTTTCTACCAATATTTTTTCATGGATGCTTAGAATAGTGTCATAGACTATCATGCAAAATTTGTGAAAATTCCGAAGGCAAAAATGTGCACAACTCTTTCAAGTCGTGCCATAAAAACATCCTGTGAAAGAATGTTACGAGCAATATTTTGCATGGATGCTTAGAATAGTGACATAGACTATCATGCAAAATTTGAGCCAATTCCGAAGGCAAAAATGTGCACAACTCTTTCAAGCCGTGCCATAAAAACTTCATTTGAAAGAGTTTTTGGAGCAATATTTTGCATGGATGCTTAGAATAGTGTCATAGACTATCATGCAAAATTTGAGCCAATTCCGAAGGCAAAAATGGGCACAACTATTTCAAGCCGTGCCATAAAAACATCGTTTGAAAGAATTTTTGGAGCAATATTTTGCATGGATGCTTAGAATAGTGTCATAGACTATCCTGCAATAGTTGAGCCAATTCCGAAGGCAAAAATGTGCACAACTCTTTCAAGCTGTGTCATAAAAACTTCGTTTGAAAGAATTTTTCCAGCAATATTTTTTCATGGATGCTTAGAATAGTGCCATAGACTATCATGCAAAATTTGTTCCAATTCCGAAGGCAAAAATGTGCACAACTCTTTCAAGGCGTGCCATAAAAACATCGTTTGAAAGAATTTTTGGAGCAATATTTTGCATGGATGCTTAGAATAGTGTCATAGACTATCATGCAAAATTTGAGAAAATTCCGAAGGCAAAAATGTGCACAACTCTTTCAAGTCGTGCCATAAAAACATCGTTTGAAAGAATGTTTCGAGCAATATTTTGCATGGATGCTTAGAATAGTGACATAGACTATCATGCAAAATTTGAGCCAATTCCGAATGCAAAAATGTGCACAACTCTGTCAAGCCGTGCCATAAAAACATCGTTTGAAAGAATTTTTGGAGCAATATTTTGCATGGATGCTTAGAATAGTGTCATAGACAATCATGCAAAATTTGAGCCAATTCCGAAGGCAAAAATGTGCACAACTCTTTCAAGCCGTGCCATAAAAACATCGTTTGAAAGAATTTTTGGAGCAATATTTTGCATGGAGGCTTAGAATAGTGTCATAGACTATCATGCAAAACTTGAGCCAATTCCGAAGGCAAAAATGTCACAACTCTTTCAAGCCGTGCCATAAAAACATCGTTTGAAAGAATTTTTGGAGCAATATTTTGCATGGATGCTTGGAATAGTGTCATAGGCTATCCTGCAATAGTTGAGCCAATTCCGAAGGCAAAAATGTGCACAACTCTTTGAAGCTGTGTCATAAAAACTTCGTTTGAAAGAATTTTTCCAGCAATATTTTTTCATGGATGCTTAGAATAGTGTCATAGACTATCATGCAAAATTTGTTCCAATTCCGAAGGCAAAAATGTGCACAACTCTTTCAAGCCGTGCCATAAAAAGTTCGTTTGAAAGAATTTTTCTACCAATATTTTTTCATGGATGCTTAGAATAGTGTCATAGACTATCATGCAAAATTTGTGAAAATTCCGAAGGCAAAAATGTGCACAACTCTTTCAAGTCGTGCCATAAAAACATCCTTTGAAAGAATGTTTCGAGCAATATTTTGCATGGAGGCTTAGAATAGTGTCATAGACTATCATGCAAAACTTGAGCCAATTCCGAAGGCAAAAATGTCACAACTCTTTCAAGCCGTGCCATAAAAACATCGTTTGAAAGAATTTTTGGAGCAATATTTTGCATGGATGCTTGGAATAGTGTCATAGGCTATCCTGCAATAGTTGAGCCAATTCCGAAGGCAAAAATGTGCACAACTCTTTGAAGCTGTGTCATAAAAACTTCGTTTGAAAGAATTTTTCCAGCAATATTTTTTCATGGATGCTTAGAATAGTGTCATAGACTATCATGCAAAATTTGTTCCAATTCCGAAGGCAAAAATGTGCACAACTCTTTCAAGCCGTGCCATAAAAAGTTCGTTTGAAAGAATTTTTCTACCAATATTTTTTCATGGATGCTTAGAATAGTGTCATAGACTATCATGCAAAATTTGTTCCAATTCCGAAGGCAAAAATGTGCACAACTCTTTCTAGTCGTGCCATAAAAACATCCTTTGAAAGAATGTTTCGAGCAATATTTTGCATGGATGCTTAGAATAGTGACATAGACTATCATGCAAAATTTGAGCCAATTCCGAAGGCAAAAATGTGCACAACTCTTTCAAGCCGTGCCATAAAAACTTCGTTTGAAAGAGTTTTTGGAGCAATATTTTGCATGGATGCTTAGAATAGTGTCATAGACTATCATGCAAAATTTGAGCCAATTCCGAAGGCAAAAATGGGCACAACTCTTTCAAGCCATGCCATAAAAACATCGTTTGAAAGAATTTTTGGAGCAATATTTTGCATGGATGCTTAGAATAGTGTCATAGACTATCATGCAAAAGTTGAGCCAATTACAAAGGCAAAAATGTGCACAACTCTTTAAAGCTGTGCCATAAAAGCTTCGTTTGAAAGAATTTTTCTAGCAATATTTTTTCATGGATGCTTAGAATAGTGTCATAGACTATCATGCAAAATTTGATCCAATTCCGAAGGCAAAAATGTGCACAGCTCTTTCAAGCCGTGCCATAAAAAGTTCGTTTGAAAGAATTTTTCTAGCAATATTTTTTCATGGATGCTTAAATAGTGTCATAGACTATCATGCAAAATTTGATCCAATTCCGAAGGCAAAAATGTGCACAACTCTTTCAAGCCGTTCCATAAAAAGTTCGTTTGAAAGAATTTTTCTCGCAATATTTTTTCATCGATGCTTAGAATAGTGTCATAGACTATCATACAAAATTTGAGAAAATTCCGAAGGAAAAAATGTGCACAACTCTTTCAAGTCGTGCCATAAAAACATCGTTTGAAAGAATGTTACGAGCAATATTTTGCATGGATGCTTAGAATAGTGACATAGACTATCATGCAAAACTTGAGCCAATTCAGAAGGCAAAAATGTGCACAACTCTTTCAAGCCGTGCCATAAAAACATCGTTTGAAAGAATTTTTGGAGCAATATTTTGCATGGATGCTTAGAATAGTGTCATAGACTATCATGCAAAACTTGAGCCAATTCCGAAGGCAAAAATGTGCACAACTCTTTCAAGCCGTGCCATAAAAACATCGTTTGAAAGAATTTTTGGAGCAATATTTTGCATGGATGCTTAGAATAGTGTCATAGACTATCCTGCAATAGTTGAGCCAATTCCGAAGGCAAAAATGTGCACAACTCTTTCAAGCCGTGTCATAAAAACTTCGTTTGAAAGAATTTTTCCAGCAATATTTTTTCATGGATGCTTAGAATAGTGTCATAGACTATCATGCAAAATTTGATCCAATTCCGAAGGCAAAAATGTGCACAACTCTTTCAAGCCGTGCCATAAAAAGTTTGTTTGAAAGAATTTTTCTAGCAATATTTTTTCATCGATGCTTAGAATAGTGTCATAGACTATCATGCAAAATTTGAGAAAATTCCGAAGGAAAAAATGTGCACAACTCTTTCAAGTCGTGCCATAAAAACATCGTTTGAAAGAATGTTTCGAGCAATATTTTGCATGGATGCTTAGAATAGTGACATAGACTATCATGCAAAATTTGAGCCAATTCCGAAGGCAAAAATGTGCACAACTCTTTCAAGCCGTGCCATAAAAACATCGTTTGAAAGAATTTTTGGAGCAATATTTTGCATGGATGCTTAGAATAGTGTCATAGACAATAATGCAAAATTTGAGCCAATTCCGAAGGCAAAAATGTGCACAACTCTTTCAAGCCGTGCCATAAAAACATCGTTTGAAAGAATTTTTGGAGCAATATTTTGCATGGATGCTTAGAATAGTGTCATAGACTATCAAGCAAAACTTGAGCCAATTCCGAAGGCAAAAATGTGCACAACTCTTTAAAGCCGTGCCATAAAAACATCGTTTGAAAGAATGTTTCTAGCAATATTTTGCATGGATGCTTAGAATAGTGTCATAGACTATCCTGCAATAGTTGAGCCAATTCTGAAGGCAAAAATGTGCACAACTCTTTCAAGCTGTGTCATAAAAACTTCGTTTGAAAGAATTTTTCCAGCAATATTTTTTCATGGATGCTTAGAATAGTGTCATAGACTATCATGCAAAATTTGTTCCAATTCCGAAGGCAAAAATGTGCACAACTCTTTCAATCCGTGCCATAAAAAGTTCGTTTGAAAGAATTTTTCTAGCAATATTTTTTCATGGATGCTTAGAATAGTGTCATAGACTATCATGCAAAATTTGAGAAAATTCCGAAGGCAAAAATGTGCACAACTCTTTCAAGCCGTGCCATAAAAACTTCGTTTGAAAGAGTTTTTGGAGCAATATTTTGCATGGATGCTTAGAATAGTGTCATAGACTATCATGCAAAATTTGAGCCAATTCCGAAGGCAAAAATGTGCACAACTCTTTCAAGTCGTGCCATAAAAACATCGTTTGAAAGAATGTTTGGAGCAATATTTTGCATGGAAGCTTAGAATAGTAACATAGACTATCATGCAAAATTTGAGCCAATTCCGAAGGCAAAAATGTGCACAACTCTTTCAAGCCGTGCCATAAAAACTTCGTTTGAAAGAGTTTTTGGAGCAATATTTTGCATGGATGCTTAGAATAGTGTCATAGACTATCATGCAAAATTTGAGCCAATTCCGAAGGCAAAAATGTGCACAACTCTTTCAAGCCGTGCCATAAAAACATCGTTTGAAAGAATGTTTCGAGCAATATTTTGCATCGATGCTTAGAATAGTGTCATAGACTATCATGCAAAATTTGAGAAAATTCCGAAGGCAAAAATGTGCACAACTCTTTCAAGCCGTGCCATAAAAACATCGTTTGAAAGAATTTTTGGAGCAATATTTTGCATGGATGCTTAGAATAGTGTCATAGACTATCATGCAAAATTTGAGAAAATTCCGAAGGAAAAAATGTGCACAACTCTTTCAAGTCGTGCCATAAAAACATCGTTTGAAAGAATGTTTCGAGCAATATTTTGCATGGATGCTTAGAATAGTGTCATAGACTATCATGCAAAATTTGAGCCAATTCCAAAGGCAAAAATGTGCACAACTCTTTCAAGCCGTGCCATAAAAACATCGTTTGAAAGAATTTTTGGAGCAATATTTTGCATGGATGCTTAGAATAGTGTCATAGACTATCATGCAAAATTTGAGAAAATTCCGAAGGAAAAAATGTGCACAACTCTTTCAAGTCGTGCCATAAAAACATCGTTTGAAAGAATGTTTCGAGCAATATTTTGCATGCATGCTTAGAATAGTGACATAGACTATCATGCAAAATTTGAGCCAATTCCAAAGGCAAAAATGTGCACAACTCTTTCAAGCCGTGCCATAAAAACATCGTTTGAAAGAATTTTTGGAGCAATATTTTGCATGGATGCTTAGAATAGTGTCATAGACTATCATGCAATAGTTGAGTCAATTCCGAAGGCAAAAATGTGCATAACTCTTTCAAGCTGTGTCATAAAAACTTCGTTTGAAAGAATTTTTCCAGCAATATTTTTTCATGGATGCTTAGAATAGTGTCATAGACTATCATGCAAAATTTGTTCCAATTCCGAAGGCAAAAATGTGCACAACTCTTTCAAGCCGTGCCATAAAAACATCGTTTGAAAGAATTTTTGGAGCAATATTTTGCATGGATGCTTAGAATAGTGTCATAGACTATCATGCAAAATTTGAGAAAATTCCGAAGGAAAAAATGTGCACAACTCTTTCAAGTCGTGCCATAAAAACATCGTTTGAAAGAATGTTTCGAGCAATATTTTGCATGCATGCTTAGAATAGTGACATAGACTATCATGCAAAATTTGAGCCAATTCCGAAGGCAAAAATGTGCACAACTCTTTCAAGCCGTGCCATAAAAACATCGTTTGAAAGAATTTTTGGAGCAATATTTTGCATGGATGCTTAGAATAGTGTCATAGACTATCATGCAAAACTTGAGCCAATTCCGAAGGCAAAAATGTGCACAACTCTTTCAAGCCGTGCCATAAAAACATCGTTTGAAAGAATTTTTGGAGCAATATTTTGCATGGATGCTTAGAATAGTGTCATAGACTATCATGCAAAATTTGAGAAAATTCCGAAGGAAAAAATGTGCACAACTCTTTCAAGTCGTGCCATAAAAACATCGTTTGAAAGAATGTTTCGAGCAATATTTTGCATGGATGCTTAGAATAGTGTCATAGACTATCATGCAAAATTTGAGAAAATTCCGAAGGAAAAAATGTGCACAACTCTTTCAAGTCGTGCCATAAAAACATCGTTTGAAAGAATGTTTCGAGCAATATTTTGCATGCATGCTTAGAATAGTGACATAGACTATCATGCAAAATTTGAGCCAATTCCGAAGGCAAAAATGTGCACAACTCTTTCAAGCCGTGCCATAAAAACATCGTTTGAAAGAATTTTTGGAGCAATATTTTGCATGGATGCTTAGAATAGTGTCATAGACTATCATGCAAAACTTGAGCCAATTCCGAAGGCAAAAATGTGCACAACTCTTTCAAGCCGTGCCATAAAAACATCGTTTGAAAGAATTTTTGGAGCAATATTTTGCATGGATGCTTAGAATAGTGTCATAGACTATCATGCAAAACTTGAGCCAATTCCGAAGGCAAAAATGTGCACAACTCTTTCAAGCCGTGCCATAAAAACATCGTTTGAAAGAATTTTTGGAGCAATATTTTGCATGGATGCTTAGAATAGTGTCATAGACTATCATGCAAAATTTGAGAAAATTCCGAAGGAAAAAATGTGCACAACTCTTTCAAGTCGTGCCATAAAAACATCGTTTGAAAGAATGTTTCGAGCAATATTTTGCATGCATGCTTAGAATAGTGACATAGACTATCATGCAAAATTTGAGCCAATTCCGAAGGCAAAAATGTGCACAACTCTTTCAAGCCGTGCCATAAAAACATCGTTTGAAAGAATTTTTGGAGCAATATTTTGCATGGATGCTTAGAATAGTGTCATAGACTATCATGCAAAACTTGAGCCAATTCCGAAGGCAAAAATGTGCACAACTCTTTCAAGCCGTGCCATAAAAACATCGTTTGAAAGAATTTTTGGAGCAATATTTTGCATGGATGCTTAGAATAATTTCATAGACTATCCTGCAAAAGTTGAGCCAATTCCGAAGGCAAAAATGTGCACAACTCTTTCAAGCCGTGCCATAAAAACATCGTTTGAAAGAATTTTTGGAGCAATATTTTGCATGGATGCTTAGAATAGTGTCATAGACTATCCTGCAATAGTTGAGCCAATTCCGAAGGCAAAAATGTGCACAACTCTTCCAAGCCGTGCCATAAAAAGTTCGTTTGAAAGAATTTTCCTAGCAATATTTTTTCATCGATGCTTAGAATAGTGTCATAGACTATCATGCAAAATTTGAGAAAATTTCGAAGTAAAAAATGTGCACAACTCTTTTAAGTCGTGCCATAAAAACATCGTTTGAAAGAATGTTCCGAGCAATATTTTGCATGGATGCTTAGAATAGTGACATAGACTATCATGCAAAATTTGAGCCAATTCCGAAGGCAAAAATGTGCACAACTCTTTCAAGCCGTGCCATAAAAACATCGTTTGAAAGAATTTTTGGAGCAATATTTTGCATGGATGCTTAGAATAGTGTCATAGACTATCATGCAAAATTTTAAAAAATTCCGACGGAAAAAATGTGCACAACTCTTTCAAGTCGTGCCATAAAAACATCGTTTGAAAGAATGTTTCGAGCAATATTTTGCATGCATGCTTAGAATAGTGACATAGACTATCATCCAAAATTTGAGCCAATTCCGAAGGCAAAAATGTGCACAACTCTTTCAAGCCGTGCCATAAAAACATCGTTTGAAAGAATTTTTGGAGCAATATTTTGCATGGATGCTTATAATAGTGTCATAGACTATCCTGCAATAGTTGAGTCAATTCCGAAGGCAAAAATGTGCATAACTCTTTCAAGCTGTGTCATAAAAACTTCGTTTGAAAGAATTTTTCCAGCAATATTTTTTCATGGATGCTTAGAATAGTGTCATAGACTATCATGCAAAATTTGTTCCAATTCCGAAGGCAAAAATGTGCACAACTCTTTCAAGCCGTGCCATAAAAACATCGTTTGAAAGAATTTTTGGAGCAATATTTTGCATGGATGCTTAGAATAGTGTCATAGACTATCATGCAAAATTTGAGAAAATTCCGAAGGAAAAAATGTGCACAACTCTTTCAAGTCGTGCCATAAAAACATCGTTTGAAAGAATGTTTCGAGCAATATTTTGCATGCATGCTTAGAATAGTGACATAGACTATCATGCAAAATTTGAGCCAATTCCGAAGGCAAAAATGTGCACAACTCTTTCAAGCCGTGCCATAAAAACATCGTTTGAAAGAATTTTTGGAGCAATATTTTGCATGGATGCTTAGAATAGTGTCATAGACTATCATGCAAAACTTGAGCCAATTCCGAAGGCAAAAATGTGCACAACTCTTTCAAGCCGTGCCATAAAAACATCGTTTGAAAGAATTTTTGGAGCAATATTTTGCATGGATGCTTAGAATAGTGTCATAGACTATCATGCAAAATTTGAGAAAATTCCGAAGGAAAAAATGTGCACAACTCTTTCAAGTCGTGCCATAAAAACATCGTTTGAAAGAATGTTTCGAGCAATATTTTGCATGGATGCTTAGAATAGTGTCATAGACTATCATGCAAAATTTGAGCCAATTCCAAAGGCAAAAATGTGCACAACTCTTTCAAGCCGTGCCATAAAAACATCGTTTGAAAGAATTTTTGGAGCAATATTTTGCATGGATGCTTAGAATAATTTCATAGACTATCCTGCAAAAGTTGAGCCAATTCCGAAGGCAAAAATGTGCACAACTCTTTCAAGCCGTGCCATAAAAACATCGTTTGAAAGAATTTTTGGAGCAATATTTTGCATGGATGCTTAGAATAGTGTCATAGACTATCCTGCAATAGTTGAGCCAATTCCGAAGGCAAAAATGTGCACAACTCTTTCAAGCCGTGCCATAAAAAGTTCGTTTGAAAGAATTTTCCTAGCAATATTTTTTCATCGATGCTTAGAATAGTGTCATAGACTATCATGCAAAATTTGAGAAAATTCCGAAGGAAAAAATGTGCACAACTCTTTTAAGTCGTGCCATAAAAACATCGTTTGAAAGAATGTTCCGAGCAATATTTTGCATGGATGCTTAGAATAGTGACATAGACTATCATGCAAAATTTGAGCCAATTCCCAAGGTAAAAATGTGCACAACTCTTTCAAGCCGTGCCATAAAAACATCGTTTGAATGAATTTTTGGAGCAATATTTTGCATGGATGCTTAGAATAGTGTCATAGACATTCATGCAAAATTTGAGCCAATTCCGAAGGCAAAAATGTGCACAACTCTTTCAAGCCGTGCCATAAAAACATCGTTTGAAAGAATTTTTGGAGCAATATTTTGCATGGATGCTTAGAATAGTGTCATAGACTATCATGCAAAATTTGAGAAAATTCCGAAGGAAAAAATGTGCACAACTCTTTCAAGTCGTGCCATAAAAACATCGTTTGAAAGAATGTTTCGAGCAATATTTTGCATGGATGCTTAGAATAGTGTCATAGACTATCATGCAAAATTTGAGCCAATTCCAAAGGCAAAAATGTGCACAACTCTTTCAAGCCGTGCCATAAAAACATCGTTTGAAAGAATTTTTGGAGCAATATTTTGCATGGATGCTTAGAATAATTTCATAGACTATCCTGCAAAAGTTGAGCCAATTCCGAAGGCAAAAATGTGCACAACTCTTTCAAGCCGTGCCATAAAAACATCGTTTGAAAGAATTTTTGGAGCAATATTTTGCATGGATGCTTAGAATAGTGTCATAGACTATCCTGCAATAGTTGAGCCAATTCCGAAGGCAAAAATGTGCACAACTCTTTCAAGCCGTGCCATAAAAAGTTCGTTTGAAAGAATTTTCCTAGCAATATTTTTTCATCGATGCTTAGAATAGTGTCATAGACTATCATGCAAAATTTGAGAAAATTCCGAAGGAAAAAATGTGCACAACTCTTTTAAGTCGTGCCATAAAAACATCGTTTGAAAGAATGTTCCGAGCAATATTTTGCATGGATGCTTAGAATAGTGACATAGACTATCATGCAAAATTTGAGCCAATTCCCAAGGTAAAAATGTGCACAACTCTTTCAAGCCGTGCCATAAAAACATCGTTTGAATGAAATTTTGGAGCAATATTTTGCATGGATGCTTAGAATAGTGTCATAGACATTCATGCAAAATTTGAGCCAATTCCGAAGGCAAAAATGTGCACAACTCTTTCAAGCCGTGCCATAAAAACATCGTTTGAAAGAATTTTTGGAGCAATATTTTGCATGGATGCTTAGAATAGTGTCATAGACTATCATGAAAAATTTGAGAAAATTCCGACGGAAAAAATGTGCACAACTCTTTCAAGTCGTGCCATAAAAACATCGTTTGAAAGAATGTTTCGAGCAATATTTTTCATGCATGCTTAGAATAGTGACATAGACTATCATGCAAAATTTGAGCCAATTCCGAAGGCAAAAATGTGCACAACTCTTTCAAGCCGTGCCATAAAAACATCGTTTGAAAGAATTTTTGGAGCAATATTTTGCATGGATGCTTATAATAGTGTCATAGACTATCCTGCAATAGTTGAGTCAATTCCGAAGGCAAAAATGTGCATAACTCTTTCAAGCTGTGTCATAAAAACTTCGTTTGAAAGAATTTTTCCAGCAATATTTTTTCATGGATGCTTAGAATAGTGTCATAGACTATCATGCAAAATTTGTTCCAATTCCGAAGGCAAAAATGTGCACAACTCTTTCAAGCCGTGCCATAAAAACATCGTTTGAAAGAATTTTTGGAGCAATATTTTGCATGGATGCTTAGAATAGTGTCATAGACTATCATGCAAAATTTGAGAAAATTCCGAAGGAAAAAATGTGCACAACTCTTTCAAGTCGTGCCATAAAAACATCGTTTGAAAGAATGTTTCGAGCAATATTTTGCATGCATGCTTAGAATAGTGACATAGACTATCATGCAAAATTTGAGCCAATTCCGAAGGCAAAAATGTGCACAACTCTTTCAAGCCGTGCCATAAAAACATCGTTTGAAAGAATTTTTGGAGCAATATTTTGCATGGATGCTTAGAATAGTGTCATAGACTATCATGCAAAACTTGAGCCAATTCCGAAGGCAAAAATGTGCACAACTCTTTCAAGCCGTGCCATAAAAACATCGTTTGAAAGAATTTTTGGAGCAATATTTTGCATGGATGCTTAGAATAGTGTCATAGACTATCATGCAAAATTTGAGAAAATTCCGAAGGAAAAAATGTGCACAACTCTTTCAAGTCGTGCCATAAAAACATCGTTTGAAAGAATGTTTCGAGCAATATTTTGCATGGATGCTTAGAATAGTGTCATAGACTATCATGCAAAATTTGAGCCAATTCCAAAGGCAAAAATGTGCACAACTCTTTCAAGCCGTGCCATAAAAACATCGTTTGAAAGAATTTTTGGAGCAATATTTTGCATGGATGCTTAGAATAATTTCATAGACTATCCTGCAAAAGTTGAGCCAATTCCGAAGGCAAAAATGTGCACAACTCTTTCAAGCCGTGCCATAAAAACATCGTTTGAAAGAATTTTTGGAGCAATATTTTGCATGGATGCTTAGAATAGTGTCATAGACTATCCTGCAATAGTTGAGCCAATTCCGAAGGCAAAAATGTGCACAACTCTTTCAAGCCGTGCCATAAAAAGTTCGTTTGAAAGAATTTTCCTAGCAATATTTTTTCATCGATGCTTAGAATAGTGTCATAGACTATCATGCAAAATTTGAGAAAATTCCGAAGGAAAAAATGTGCACAACTCTTTTAAGTCGTGCCATAAAAACATCGTTTGAAAGAATGTTCCGAGCAATATTTTGCATGGATGCTTAGAATAGTGACATAGACTATCATGCAAAATTTGAGCCAATTCCCAAGGTAAAAATGTGCACAACTCTTTCAAGCCGTGCCATAAAAACATCGTTTGAATGAATTTTTGGAGCAATATTTTGCATGGATGCTTAGAATAGTGTCATAGACATTCATGCAAAATTTGAGCCAATTCCGAAGGCAAAAATGTGCACAACTCTTTCAAGCCGTGCCATAAAAACATCGTTTGAAAGAATTTTTGGAGCAATATTTTGCATGGATGCTTAGAATAGTGTCATAGACTATCATGCAAAATTTGAGAAAATTCCGAAGGAAAAAATGTGCACAACTCTTTCAAGTCGTGCCATAAAAACATCGTTTGAAAGAATGTTTCGAGCAATATTTTGCATGCATGCTTAGAATAGTGACATAGACTATCATGCAAAATTTGAGCCAATTCCGAAGGCAAAAATGTGCACAACTCTTTCAAGCCGTGCCATAAAAACATCGTTTGAAAGAATTTTTGGAGCAATATTTTGCATGGATGCTTAGAATAGTGTCATAGACTATCCTGCAATAGTTGAGTCAATTCCGAAGGCAAAAATGTGCATAACTCTTTCAAGCTGTGTCATAAAAACTTCCTTTGAAAGAATTTTTCCAGCAATATTTTTTCATGGATGCTTAGAATAGTGTCATAGACTATCATGCAAAATTTGTTCCAATTCCGAAGGCAAAAATGTGCACAACTCTTTCAAGCCGTGCCATAAAAACATCGTTTGAAAGAATTTTTGGAGCAATATTTTGCATGGATGCTTAGAATAGTGTCATAGACTATCATGCAAAATTTGAGAAAATTCCGAAGGAAAAAATGTGCACAACTCTTTCAAGTCGTGCCATAAAAACATCGTTTGAAAGAATGTTTCGAGCAATATTTTGCATGCATGCTCAGAATAGTGACATAGACTATCATGCAAAATTTGAGCCAATTCCGAAGGCAAAAATGTGCACAACTCTTTCAAGCCGTGCCATAAAAACATCGTTTGAAAGAATTTTTTGAGCAATATTTTGCATGGATGCTTAGAATAGTGTCATAGACTATCATGCAAAATTTGAGAAAATTCCGAAGGAGAAAATGTGCACAACTCTTTCAAGTCGTGCCATAAAAACATCGTTTGAAAGAATGTTTCGAGCAATATTTTGCATGGATGCTTAGAATAGTGTCATAGACTATCATGCAAAATTTGAGCCAATTCCAAAGGCAAAAATGTGCACAACTCTTTCAAGCCGTGCCATAAAAACATCGTTTGAAAGAATTTTTGGAGCAATATTTTGCATGGATGCTTAGAATAATTTCATAGACTATCCTGCAAAAGTTGAGCCAATTCCGAAGGCAAAAATGTGCACAACTCTTTCAAGCCGTGCCATAAAAACATCGTTTGAAAGAATTTTTGGAGCAATATTTTGCATGGATGCTTAGAATAGTGTCATAGACTATCCTGCAATAGTTGAGCCAATTCCGAAGGCAAAAATGTGCACAACTCTTTCAAGCCGTGCCATAAAAAGTTCGTTTGAAAGAATTTTCCTAGCAATATTTTTTCATCGATGCTTAGAATAGTGTCATAGACTATCATGCAAAATTTGAGAAAATTCCGAAGGAAAAAATGTGCACAACTCTTTTAAGTCGTGCCATAAAAACATCGTTTGAAAGAATGTTCCGAGCAATATTTTGCATGGATGCTTAGAATAGTGACATAGACTATCATGCAAAATTTGAGCCAATTCCCAAGGTAAAAATGTGCACAACTCTTTCAAGCCGTGCCATAAAAACATCGTTTGAATGAATTTTTGGAGCAATATTTTGCATGGATGCTTAGAATAGTGTCATAGACATTCATGCAAAATTTGAGCCAATTCCGAAGGCAAAAATGTGCACAACTCTTTCAAGCCGTGCCATAAAAACATCGTTTGAAAGAATTTTTGGAGCAATATTTTGCATGGATGCTTAGAATAGTGTCATAGACTATCATGCAAAATTTGAGAAAATTCCGAAGGAAAAAATGTGCACAACTCTTTCAAGTCGTGCCATAAAAACATCGTTTGAAAGAATGTTTCGAGCAATATTTTGCATGCATGCTCAGAATAGTGACATAGACTATCATGCAAAATTTGAGCCAATTCCGAAGGCAAAAATGTGCACAACTCTTTCAAGCCGTGTCATAAAAACATCGTTTGAAAGAATTTTTTGAGCAATATTTTGCATGGATGCTTAGAATAGTGTCATAGACTATCATGCAAAATTTGAGAAAATTCCGAAGGAGAAAATGTGCACAACTCTTTCAAGTCGTGCCATAAAAACATCGTTTGAAAGAATGTTTCGAGCAATATTTTGCATGGATGCTTAGAATAGTGTCATAGACTATCATGCAAAATTTGAGCCAATTCCAAAGGCAAAAATGTGCACAACTCTTTCAAGCCGTGCCATAAAAACATCGTTTGAAAGAATTTTTGGAGCAATATTTTGCATGGATGCTTAGAATAATTTCATAGACTATCCTGCAAAAGTTGAGCCAATTCCGAAGGCAAAAATGTGCACAACTCTTTCAAGCCGTGCCATAAAAACATCGTTTGAAAGAATTTTTGGAGCAATATTTTGCATGGATGCTTAGAATAGTGTCATAGACTATCCTGCAATAGTTGAGCCAATTCCGAAGGCAAAAATGTGCACAACTCTTTCAAGCCGTGCCATAAAAAGTTCGTTTGAAAGAATTTTCCTAGCAATATTTTTTCATCGATGCTTAGAATAGTGTCATAGACTATCATGCAAAATTTGAGAAAATTCCGAAGGAAAAAATGTGCACAACTCTTTTAAGTCGTGCCATAAAAACATCGTTTGAAAGAATGTTCCGAGCAATATTTTGCATGGATGCTTAGAATAGTGACATAGACTATCATGCAAAATTTGAGCCAATTCCCAAGGTAAAAATGTGCACAACTCTTTCAAGCCGTGCCATAAAAACATCGTTTGAATGAATTTTTGGAGCAATATTTTGCATGGATGCTTAGAATAGTGTCATAGACATTCATGCAAAATTTGAGCCAATTCCGAAGGCAAAAATGTGCACAACTCTTTCAAGCCGTGCCATAAAAACATCGTTTGAAAGAATTTTTGGAGCAATATTTTGCATGGATGCTTAGAATAGTGTCATAGACTATCATGCAAAATTTGAGAAAATTCCGACGGAAAAAATGTGCACAACTCTTTCAAGTCGTGCCATAAAAACATCGTTTGAAAGAATGTTTCGAGCAATATTTTGCATGCATGCTTAGAATAGTGACATAGACTATCATGCAAAATTTGAGCCAATTCCGAAGGCAAAAATGTGCACAACTCTTTCAAGCCGTGCCATAAAAACATCGTTTGAAAGAATTTTTGGAGCAATATTTTGCATGGATGCTTATAATAGTGTCATAGACTATCCTGCAATAGTTGAGTCAATTCCGAAGGCAAAAATGTGCATAACTCTTTCAAGCTGTGTCATAAAAACTTCGTTTGAAAGAATTTTTCCAGCAATATTTTTTCATGGATGCTTAGAATAGTGTCATAGACTATCATGCAAAATTTGTTCCAATTCCGAAGGCAAAAATGTGCACAACTCTTTCAAGCCGTGCCATAAAAACATCGTTTGAAAGAATTTTTGGAGCAATATTTTGCATGGATGCTTAGAATAGTGTCATAGACTATCATGCAAAATTTGAGAAAATTCCGAAGGAAAAAATGTGCACAACTCTTTCAAGTCGTGCCATAAAAACATCGTTTGAAAGAATGTTTCGAGCAATATTTTGCATGCATGCTTAGAATAGTGACATAGACTATCATGCAAAATTTGAGCCAATTCCGAAGGCAAAAATGTGCACAACTCTTTCAAGCCGTGCCATAAAAACATCGTTTGAAAGAATTTTTGGAGCAATATTTTGCATGGATGCTTAGAATAGTGTCATAGACTATCATGCAAAACTTGAGCCAATTCCGAAGGCAAAAATGTGCACAACTCTTTCAAGCCGTGCCATAAAAACATCGTTTGAAAGAATTTTTGGAGCAATATTTTGCATGGATGCTTAGAATAGTGTCATAGACTATCATGCAAAATTTGAGAAAATTCCGAAGGAAAAAATGTGCACAACTCTTTCAAGTCGTGCCATAAAAACATCGTTTGAAAGAATGTTTCGAGCAATATTTTGCATGGATGCTTAGAATAGTGTCATAGACTATCATGCAAAATTTGAGAAAATTCCGACGGAAAAAATGTGCACAACTCTTTCAAGTCGTGCCATAAAAACATCGTTTGAAAGAATGTTTCGAGCAATATTTTGCATGCATGCTTAGAATAGTGACATAGACTATCATGCAAAATTTGAGCCAATTCCGAAGGCAAAAATGTGCACAACTCTTTCAAGCCGTGCCATAAAAACATCGTTTGAAAGAATTTTTGGAGCAATATTTTGCATGGATGCTTAGAATAGTGTCATAGACTATCATGCAAAACTTGAGCCAATTCCGAAGGCAAAAATGTGCACAACTCTTTCAAGCCGTGCCATAAAAACATCGTTTGAAAGAATTTTTGGAGCAATATTTTGCATGGATGCTTAGAATAGTGTCATAGACATTCATGCAAAATTTGAGCCAATTCCGAAGGCAAAAATGTGCACAACTCTTTCAAGCCGTGCCATAAAAACATCGTTTGAAAGAATTTTTGGAGCAATATTTTGCATGGATGCTTAGAATAGTGTCATAGACTATCATGCAAAATTTGAGAAAATTCCGACGGAAAAAATGTGCACAACTCTTTCAAGTCGTGCCATAAAAACATCGTTTGAAAGAATGTTTCGAGCAATATTTTGCATGCATGCTTAGAATAGTGACATAGACTATCATGCAAAATTTGAGCCAATTCCGAAGGCAAAAATGTGCACAACTCATTCAAGCCGTGCCATAAAAACATCGTTTGAAAGAATTTTTGGAGCAATATTTTGCATGGATGCTTATAATAGTGTCATAGACTATCCTGCAATAGTTGAGTCAATTCCGAAGGCAAAAATGTGCATAACTCTTTCAAGCTGTGTCATAAAAACTTCGTTTGAAAGAATTTTTCCAGCAATATTTTTTCATGGATGCTTAGAATAGTGTCATAGACTATCATGCAAAATTTGTTCCAATTCCGAAGGCAAAAATGTGCACAACTCTTTCAAGCCGTGCCATAAAAACATCGTTTGAAAGAATTTTTGGAGCAATATTTTGCATGGATGCTTAGAATAGTGTCATAGACTATCATGCAAAATTTGAGAAAATTCCGAAGGAAAAAATGTGCACAACTCTTTCAAGTCGTGCCATAAAAACATCGTTTGAAAGAATGTTTCGAGCAATATTTTGCATGCATGCTTAGAATAGTGACATAGACTATCATGCAAAATTTGAGCCAATTCCGAAGGCAAAAATGTGCACAACTCTTTCAAGCCGTGCCATAAAAACATCGTTTGAAAGAATTTTTGGAGCAATATTTTGCATGGATGCTTAGAATAGTGTCATAGACTATCATGCAAAACTTGAGCCAATTCCGAAGGCAAAAATGTGCACAACTCTTTCAAGCCGTGCCATAAAAACATCGTTTGAAAGAATTTTTGGAGCAATATTTTGCATGGATGCTTAGAATAGTGTCATAGACTATCATGCAAAATTTGAGAAAATTCCGAAGGAAAAAATGTGCACAACTCTTTCAAGTCGTGCCATAAAAACATCGTTTGAAAGAATGTTTCGAGCAATATTTTGCATGGATGCTTAGAATAGTGTCATAGACTATCATGCAAAATTTGAGCCAATTCCAAAGGCAAAAATGTGCACAACTCTTTCAAGCCGTGCCATAAAAACATCGTTTGAAAGAATTTTTGGAGCAATATTTTGCATGGATGCTTAGAATAATTTCATAGACTATCCTGCAAAAGTTGAGCCAATTCCGAAGGCAAAAATGTGCACAACTCTTTCAAGCCGTGCCATAAAAACATCGTTTGAAAGAATTTTTGGAGCAATATTTTGCATGGATGCTTAGAATAGTGTCATAGACTATCCTGCAATAGTTGAGCCAATTCCGAAGGCAAAAATGTGCACAACTCTTTCAAGCCGTGCCATAAAAAGTTCGTTTGAAAGAATTTTCCTAGCAATATTTTTTCATCGATGCTTAGAATAGTGTCATAGACTATCATGCAAAATTTGAGAAAATTCCGAAGGAAAAAATGTGCACAACTCTTTTAAGTCGTGCCATAAAAACATCGTTTGAAAGAATGTTCCGAGCAATATTTTGCATGGATGCTTAGAATAGTGACATAGACTATCATGCAAAATTTGAGCCAATTCCCAAGGTAAAAATGTGCACAACTCTTTCAAGCCGTGCCATAAAAACATCGTTTGAATGAATTTTTGGAGCAATATTTTGCATGGATGCTTAGAATAGTGTCATAGACTATCATGCAAAATTTGAGAAAATTCCGAAGGAAAAAATGTGCACAACTCTTTCAAGTCGTGCCATAAAAACATCGTTTGAAAGAATGTTTCGAGCAATATTTTGCATGCATGCTTAGAATAGTTACATAGACTATCATGCAAAATTTGAGCCAATTCCGAAGGCAAAAATGTGCACAACTCTTTCAAGCCGTGCCATAAAAACATCGTTTGAAAGAATTTTTGGAGCAATATTTTGCATGGATGCTTAGAATAGTGTCATAGACTATCCTGCAATAGTTGAGTCAATTCCGAAGGCAAAAATGTGCATAACTCTTTCAAGCTGTGTCATAAAAACTTCGTTTGAAAGAATTTTTCCAGCAATATTTTTTCATGGATGCTTAGAATAGTGTCATAGACTATCATGCAAAATTTGTTCCAATTCCGAAGGCAAAAATGTGCACAACTCTTTCAAGCCGTGCCATAAAAACATCGTTTGAAAGAATTTTTGGAGCAATATTTTGCATGGATGCTTAGAATAGTGTCATAGACTATCATGCAAAATTTGAGAAAATTCCGAAGGAAAAAATGTGCACAACTCTTTCAAGTCGTGCCATAAAAACATCGTTTGAAAGAATGTTTCGAGCAATATTTTGCATGCATGCTCAGAATAGTGACATAGACTATCATGCAAAATTTGAGCCAATTCCGAAGGCAAAAATGTGCACAACTCTTTCAAGCCGTGCCATAAAAACATCGTTTGAAAGAATTTTTGGAGCAATATTTTGCATGGATGCTTAGAATAGTGTCATAGACTATCATGCAAAACTTGAGCCAATTCCGAAGGCAAAAATGTGCACAACTCTTTCAAGCCGTGCCATAAAAACATCGTTTGAAAGAATTTTTGGAGCAATATTTTGCATGGATGCTTAGAATAGTGTCATAGACTATCCTGCAATAGTTGAGCCAATTCCGAAGGCAAAAATGTGCACAACTCTTTCAAGCTGTTTCATAAAAACTTCGTTTGAAAGAATTTTTCCAGCAATACTTTTTCATGGATGCTTAGAATAGTGTCATAGACTATCATGCAAAATTTGTTCCAATTCCCAAGGCAAAAATGTGCACAACTCTTTCAAGCCGTGCCATAAAAACATCGTTTGAAAGAATTTTTGGAGCAATATTTTGCATGGATGCTTAGAATAGTGTCATAGACTATCATGCAAAATTTGAGAAAATTCCGAAGGCAAAAATGTGCACAACTCTTTCAAGTCGTGCCATAAAAACATCGTTTGAAAGAATGTTTCGAGCAATATTTTGCATGGATGCTTAGAATAGTGACATAGACTGTCATGAAAAATTTGAGCCAATTCCGAATGCAAAAATGTGCACCACTCTGTCAAGCCGTGCCATAAAAACATCGTTTGAAAGAATTTTTTGAGCAATATTTTGCATGGATGCTTAGAATAGTGTCATAGACAATCATGCAAAATTTGAGCCAATTCCGAAGGCAAAAATGTGCACAACTCTTTCAAGCCGTGCCATAAAAACATCGTTTGAAAGAATTTTTGGAGCAATATTTTGCATGGATGCTTAGAATAGTGTCATAGACTATCATGCAAAACTTGAGCCAATTCCGAAGGCAAAAATGTGCCAACTCTTTCAAGCCGTGCCATAAAAACATCGTTTGAAAGAATTTTTCGAGCAATATTTTGCATGGATGCTTAGAATAGTGTCATACACTATCCTGCAAAATTTGAGCCAATTCCGAAGGCAAAAATATGCACAACTCTTTAAAGCTGTGCCATAAAAACTTCGTTTGAAAGAATTTTTCTAGCAATATTTTTTCATAGATGCTTAGAATAGTGTCATAGACTATCATGCAAAATTTGATCCAATTCCGAAGGCAAAAATGTGCACAACTCTTTCAAGCCGTGCCATAAAAAGTTCGTTTGAAAGAATTTTTCTAGCAATATTTTTTCATTGATGCTTAGAATAGTGTCATAGACTATCATGCAAAATTTGAGAAAATTCCGAAGGCAAAAATGTGCACAACTCTTTCAAGTCGTGCCATAAAAACATCCTTTGAAAGAATGTTTCGAGCAATATTTTGCATGGATGCTTAGAATAGAGACATAGACTATCATGCAAAATTTGAGCCAATTCCGAAGGCAAAAATGTGCACAACTCTTTCAAGCCGTGCCATAAAAACATTGGTTGAAAGAATTTTTCGAGCAATATTTTGCATGGATGCTTAGAATAGTGTCATAGACTATCCTGCAAAATTTGAGCCAATTCCGAAGGCAAAAATGGGAACAACTCTTTCAAGCCGTGCCATAAAAACATCGTTTGAAAGAATTTTTGGAGCAATATTTTGCATGGATGCTTAGAATAGTGTCATAGACTATCCTGCAAAAGTTGAGCCAATTACAAAGGCAAAAATGTGCACAACTCTTTAAAGCTGTGCCATAAAAACTTCGTTTGAAAGAATTTTTCTAGCAATATTTTTTCATGGATGCTTAGAATAGTGTCATAGACTATCATGCAAAATTTGATCCAATTCCGAAGGCAAAAATGTGCACAACTCTTTCAAGCCGTGCCATAAAAAGTTCGTTTGAAAAAAATTTTCTAGCAATATTTTTTCATGGATGCTTAGAATAGTGTCATAGACTATCATGCAAAATTTGAGAAAATTCCGAAGGCAAAAATGTGCACAACTCTTTCAAGTCGTGCCATAAAAACATCCTTTGAAAGAATGTTTCGAGCAATATTTTGCATGGATGCTTAGAATAGAGACATAGACTATCATGCAAAATTTGAGCCAATTCCGAAGGCGAAAATTTGCACAACTCTTTCAAGCCGTGCCATAAAAACATCGTTTGAAAGAATGTTTCGAGCAATATTTTGCGTGGATGCTTAGAATAGTGTCATAGACTATCATGCAAAATTTGAGCCAATTCCGAAGGCAAAAATATGTACAACTCTTTCAAGCCGTGCCATAAAAACATCGTTTGAAAGAATTTTTGGAGCAATATTTTGCATGGATTCTTAGAATAGTGTCATAGACTATCCTGCAAAAGTTGAGCCAATTCCGAAGGCAAAAATGTGCACTACTCTTTCAAGCCGTGCCATAAAAACATCGTTTGAAAGAATTTTTGGAGCAATATTTTGCATGGATGCTTAGAATAGTGTCATAGACTATCCTGCAAAAGTTGGGCCAATTCCGAAGGCAAAAATGTACACAACTCTTTCAAGCCGTGCCATAAAAACATCGTTTGAAAGAATTTTTGGAGAAATATTTTGCATGGATGCTTAGAATAGTGTCATAGACAATCATGCAAAATTTGAGACAATTCCGAAGGCAAAAATGTGCACAACTCTTTCAAGCCGTGCCATAAAAACATCGTTTGAAAGAAATTTTCGAGCAATATTTTGCATGGAAGCTTAGAATAGTGACATAGACTATAAAGCAAAATTTGAGCCAATTCCGAAGGCAAAAATGTGCACAACTCTTTCAAGCCGTGCCATAAAAACATCGTTTGAAAGAATGTTTCGAGCAATATTTTGCATCGATGCTTAGAATAGTGTCATAGACTATCATGCAAAATTTGAGAAAATTCCGAAGGAAAAAATGTGCACAACTCTTTCAAGTCGTGCCATAAAAACATCGTTTGAAAGAATGTTTCGAGCAATATTTTGCATGGATGCTTAGAATAGTGACATAGACTATCATGCAAAATTTGAGCCAATTCCGAAGGCAAAAATGTGCACAACTCTTTCAAGCCGTGCCATAAAAACATCGTTTGAAAGAATGTTTCGAGCAATATTTTGCATGGATGCTTAGAATAGTGTCATAGACTATCATGCAAAATTTGAGAAAATTCCGAAGGAAAAAATGTGCACAACTCTTTCAAGTCGTGCCATAAAAACATCGTTTGAAAGAATGTTTCGAGCAATATTTTGCATGGATGCTTAGAATAGTGACATAGACTATCATGCAAAATTTGAGCCAATTCCGAAGGCAAAAATGTGCACAACTCTTTCAAGCCGTGCCATAAAAACATCGTTTGAAAGAATGTTTCGAGCAATATTTTGCATGGATGCTTAGAATAGTGTCATAGACTATCATGCAAAATTTGAGCCAATTCCGAAGGCAAAAATGTTCACAACTCTTTCAAGCCGTGCCATAAAAATATCGTTTGAAAGAATTTTTTGAGCAATATTTTGCATGGATGCTTAGAATAGTGTCATAGACTATCCTGCAAAAGTTGAGCCAATTCCGAAGGCAAAAATGTGCACAACTCTTTCAAGCCGTGCCATAAAAACATCGTTTGAAAGAATTTTTGGAGCAATATTTTGCATGGATGCTTAGAATAGTGTCATAGACTATCCTGCAAAGGTTGAGCCAATTACAAAGGCAAAAATGTGCACAACTCTTTAAAGCTGTGCCATAAAAACTTCGTTTGAAAGAATTTTTCTAGCAATATTTTTTCATGGATGCTTAGAATAGTGTCATAGACTATCATGCAAAATTTGATCCAATTCCGAAGGCAAAAATGTGCACAACTCTTTCAAGCCGTGCCATAAAAAGTTCGTTTGAAAAAAATTTTCTAGCAATATTTTTTCATGGATGCTTAGAATAGTGTCATAGACTATCATGCAAAATTTGAGAAAATTCCGAAGGCAAAAATGTGCACAACTCTTTCAAGTCGTGCCATAAAAACATCCTTTGAAAGAATGTTTCGAGCAATATTTTGCATGGATGCTTAGAATAGAGACATAGACTATCATGCAAAATTTGAGCCAATTCCGAAGGCAAAAATGTGCACAACTCTTTCAAGCCGTGCCATAAAAACATTGGTTGAAAGAATTTTTCGAGCAATATTTTGCATGGATGCTTAGAATAGTGTCATAGACTATCCTGCAAAATTTGAGCCAATTCCGAAGGCAAAAATGGGAACAACTCTTTCAAGCCGTGCCATAAAAACATCGTTTGAAAGAATTTTTGGAGCAATATTTTGCATGGATGCTTAGAATAGTGTCATAGACTATCCTGCAAAAGTTGAGCCAATTACAAAGGCAAAAATGTGCACAACTCTTTAAAGCTGTGCCATAAAAACTTCGTTTGAAAGAATTTTTCTAGCAATATTTTTTCATGGATGCTTAGAATAGTGTCATAGACTATCATGCAAAATTTGATCCAATTCCGAAGGCAAAAATGTGCACAACTCTTTCAAGCCGTGCCATAAAAAGTTCGTTTGAAAAAAATTTTCTAGCAATATTTTTTCATGGATGCTTAGAATAGTGTCATAGACTATCATGCAAAATTTGAGAAAATTCCGAAGGCAAAAATGTGCACAACTCTTTCAAGTCGTGCCATAAAAACATCCTTTGAAAGAATGTTTCGAGCAATATTTTGCATGGATGCTTAGAATAGAGACATAGACTATCATGCAAAATTTGAGCCAATTCCGATGGCGAAAATGTGCACAACTCTTTCAAGCCGTGCCATAAAAACATCGTTTGAAAGAATTTTTGGAGCAATATTTTGCATGGATGCTTAGAATAGTGTCATAGACTATCATGCAAAACTTGAGCCAATTCCGAAGGCAAAAATGTGCACAACTCTTTCAAGCCGTGCCATAAAAACATCGTTTGAAAGAATGTTTCGAGCAATATTTTGCATGGATGCTTAGAATAGAGACATAGACTATCATGCAAAATTTGAGCCAATTCCGAAGGCAAAAATGTGTACAACTCTTTCAAGCCGTGCCATAAAAACATCGTTTGAAAGAATTTTTGGAGCAATATTTTGCATGGATGCTTAGAATAGTGTCATAGACTATCATGCAAAACTTGATCCAATTCCGAAGGCAAAAATGTGCACAACTCTTTCAAGCCGTGCCATAAAAACATCGTTTGAAAGAATGTTTCGAGCAATATTTTGCGTGGATGCTTAGAATAGTGTCATAGACTATCATGCAAAATTTGAGCCAATTCCGAAGGCAAAAATGTGTACAACTCTTTCAAGCCGTGCCATAAAAACATCGTTTGAAAGAATGTTTCGAGCAATATTTTGCGTGGATGCTTAGAATAGTGTCATAGACTATCATGCAAAATTTGAGCCAATTCCGAAGGCAAAAATGTGTACAACTCTTTCAAGCCGTGCCATAAAAACATCGTTTGAAAGAATTTTTGGAGCAATATTTTGTATGGATGCTTAGAATAGTGTCATAGACTATCATGCAAAACTTGAGCCAATTCCGAAGGCAAAAATGTGCACAACTCTTTCAAGCCGTGCCATAAAAACATCGTTTGAAGGAATTTTTGGAGCAATATTTTGCATGGATGCTTAGAATAGTGTCATAGACTATCCTGCAATAGTTGAGCCAATTCCGAAGGCAAAAATGTGCACAACTCTTTCAAGCTGTGTCATAAAAACTTCGTTTGAAAGAATTTTTCCAGCAATACTTTTTCATGGATGCTTAGAATAGTGTCATAGACTATCATGCAAAATTTGTTCCAATTCCCAAGGCAAAAATATGCACAACTCTTTCAAGCCGTGCCATAAAAACATCGTTTGAAAGAATTTTTGGAGCAATATTTTGCATGGATGCTTAGAATAGTGTCATAGACTATCATGCAAAATTTGAGAAAATTCCGAAGGCAAAAATGTGCACAACTCTTTCAAGTCGTGCCATAAAAACATCGTTTGAAAGAATGTTTCGAGCAATATTTTGCATGGATGCTTAGAATAGTGACATAGACTGTCATGAAAAATTTGAGCCAATTCCGAATGCAAAAATGTGCACCACTCTGTCAAGCCGTGCCATAAAAACATCGTTTGAAAGAATTTTTTGAGCAATATTTTGCATGGATGCTTAGAATAGTGTCATAGACAATCATGCAAAATTTGAGCCAATTCCGAAGGCAAAAATGTGCACAACTCTTTCAAGCCGTGCCATAAAAACATCGTTTGAAAGAATTTTTGGAGCAATATTTTGCATGGATGCTTAGAATAGTGTCATAGACTATCATGCAAAACTTGAGCCAATTCCGAAGGCAAAAATGTGCCAACTCTTTCAAGCCGTGCCATAAAAACATCGTTTGAAAGAATTTTTGGAGCAATATTTTGCATGGATGCTTAGAATAGTGTCATACACTATCCTGCAAAATTTGAGCCAATTCCGAAGGCAAAAATGTGCACAACTCTTTAAAGCTGTGCCATAAAAACTTCGTTTGAAAGAATTTTTCTAGCAATATTTTTTCATAGATGCTTAGAATAGTGTCATAGACTATCATGCAAAATTTGATCCAATTCCGAAGGCAAAAATGTGCACAACTCTTTCAAGCCGTGCCATAAAAAGTTCGTTTGAAAGAATTTTTCTAGCAATATTTTTTCATGGATGCTTAGAATAGTGTCATAGACTATCATGCAAAATTTGAGAAAATTCCGAAGGCAAAAATGTGCACAACTCTTTCAAGTCGTGCCATAAAAACATCCTTTGAAAGAATGTTTCGAGCAATATTTTGCATGGATGCTTAGAATAGAGACATAGACTATCATGCAAAATTTGAGCCAATTCCGAAGGCAAAAATGTGCACAACTCTTTCAAGCCGTGCCATAAAAACATTGGTTGAAAGAATTTTTCGAGCAATATTTTGCATGGATGCTTAGAATAGTGTCATAGACTATCCTGCAAAATTTGAGCCAATTCCGAAGGCAAAAATGGGAACAACTCTTTCAAGCCGTGCCATAAAAACATCGTTTGAAAGAATATTTGGAGCAATATTTTGCATGGATGCTTAGAATAGTGTCATAGACTATCCTGCAAAAGTTGAGCCAATTACAAAGGCAAAAATGTGCACAACTCTTTAAAGCTGTGCCATAAAAACTTCGTTTGAAAGAATTTTTCTAGCAATATTTTTTCATGGATGCTTAGAATAGTGTCATAGACTATCATGCAAAATTTGATCCAATTCCGAAGGCAAAAATGTGCACAACTCTTTCAAGCCGTGCCATAAAAAGTTCGTTTGAAAAAAATTTTCTAGCAATATTTTTTCATGGATGCTTAGAATAGTGTCATAGACTATCATGCAAAATTTGAGAAAATTCCGAAGGCAAAAATGTGCACAACTCTTTCAAGTCGTGCCACAAAAACATCCTTTGAAAGAATGTTTCGAGCAATATTTTGCATGGATGCTTAGAATAGAGACATAGACTATCATGCAAAATTTGAGCCAATTCCGAAGGCGAAAATGTGCACAACTCTTTCAAGCCGTGCCATAAAAACATCGTTTGAAAGAATGTTTCGAGCAATATTTTGCGTGGATGCTTAGAATAGTGTCATAGACTATCATGCAAAATTTGAGCCAATTCCGAAGGCAAAAATATGTACAACTCTTTCAAGCCGTGCCATAAAAACATCGTTTGAAAGAATTTTTGGAGCAATATTTTGCATGGATTCTTAGAATAGTGTCATAGACTATCCTGCAAAAGTTGAGCCAATTCCGAAGGCAAAAATGTGCACAACTCTTTCAAGCCGTGCCATAAAAACATCGTTTGAAAGAATTTTTGGAGCAATATTTTGCATGGATGCTTAGAATAGTGTCATAGACTATCCTGCAAAAGTTGGGCCAATTCCGAAGGCAAAAATGTACACAACTCTTTCAAGCCGTGCCATAAAAACATCGTTTGAAAGAATTTTTGGAGAAATATTTTGCATGGATGCTTAGAATAGTGTCATAGAC
The DNA here is from genome assembly GCA_954870605.1 of Acer campestre. Classification (NCBI taxonomy): domain Eukaryota; kingdom Viridiplantae; phylum Streptophyta; class Magnoliopsida; order Sapindales; family Sapindaceae; genus Acer; species Acer campestre. The sequence goes on from OX940812.1 coordinate 5,881,599, forward strand.
AATCATGCAAAATTTGAGACAATTCCGAAGGCAAAAATGTGCACAACTCTTTCAAGCCGTGCCATAAAAACATCGTTTGAAAGAAATTTTCGAGCAATATTTTGCATGGAAGCTTAGAATAGTGACATAGACTATAAAGCAAAATTTGAGCCAATTCCGAAGGCAAAAATGTGCACAACTCTTTCAAGCCGTGCCATAAAAACATCGTTTGAAAGAATGTTTCGAGCAATATTTTGCATCGATGCTTAGAATAGTGTCATAGACTATCATGCAAAATTTGAGAAAATTCCGAAGGAAAAAATGTGCACAACTCTTTCAAGTCGTGCCATAAAAACATCGTTTGAAAGAATGTTTCGAGCAATATTTTGCATGGATGCTTAGAATAGTGACATAGACTATCATGCAAAATTTGAGCCAATTCCGAAGGCAAAAATGTGCACAACTCTTTCAAGCCGTGCCATAAAAACATCGTTTGAAAGAATGTTTCGAGCAATATTTTGCATGGATGCTTAGAATAGTGTCATAGACTATCATGCAAAATTTGAGAAAATTCCGAAGGAAAAAATGTGCACAACTCTTTCAAGTCGTGCCATAAAAACATCGTTTGAAAGAATGTTTCGAGCAATATTTTGCATGGATGCTTAGAATAGTGACATAGACTATCATGCAAAATTTGAGCCAATTCCGAAGGCAAAAATGTGCACAACTCTTTCAAGCCGTGCCATAAAAACATCGTTTGAAAGAATGTTTCGAGCAATATTTTGCATGGATGCTTAGAATAGTGTCATAGACTATCATGCAAAATTTGAGCCAATTCCGAAGGCAAAAATGTTCACAACTCTTTCAAGCCGTGCCATAAAAACATCGTTTGAAAGAATTTTTTGAGCAATATTTTGCATGGATGCTTAGAATAGTGTCATAGACTATCCTGCAAAAGTTGAGCCAATTCCGAAGGCAAAAATGTGCACAACTCTTTCAAGCCGTGCCATAAAAACATCGTTTGAAAGAATTTTTGGAGCAATATTTTGCATGGATGCTTAGAATAGTGTCATAGACTATCCTGCAAAGGTTGAGCCAATTACAAAGGCAAAAATGTGCACAACTCTTTAAAGCTGTGCCATAAAAACTTCGTTTGAAAGAATTTTTCTAGAAATATTTTTTCATGGATGCTTAGAATAGTGTCATAGACTATCATGCAAAATTTGATCCAATTCCGAAGGCAAAAATGTGCACAACTCTTTCAAGCCGTGCCATAAAAAGTTCGTTTGAAAAAAAATTTCTAGCAATATTTTTTCATGGATGCTTAGAATAGTGTCATAGACTATCATGCAAAATTTGAGAAAATTCCGAAGGCAAAAATGTGCACAACTCTTTCAAGTCGTGCCATAAAAACATCCTTTGAAAGAATGTTTCGAGCAATATTTTGCATGGATGCTTAGAATAGAGACATAGACTATCATGCAAAATTTGAGCCAATTCCGAAGGCGAAAATGTGCACAACTCTTTCAAGCCGTGCCATAAAAACATCGTTTGAAAGAATGTTTCGAGCAATATTTTGCGTGGATGCTTAGAATAGTGTCATAGACTATCATGCAAAATTTGAGCCAATTCCGAAGGCAAAAATGTGTACAACTCTTTCAAGCCGTGCCATAAAAACATCGTTTGAAAGAATTTTTGGAGCAATATTTTGCATGGATGCTTAGAATAGTGTCATAGACTATCCTGCAAAAGTTGGGCCAATTCCGAAGGCAAAAATGTACACAACTCTTTCAAGCCGTGCCATAAAAACATCGTTTGAAAGAATTTTTGGAGAAATATTTTGCATGGATGCTTAGAATAGTGTCATAGACAATCATGCAAAATTTGAGACAATTCCGAAGGCAAAAATGTGCACAACTCTTTCAAGCCGTGCCATAAAAACATCGTTTGAAAGAAATTTTCGAGCAATATTTTGCATGGAAGCTTAGAATAGTGACATAGACTATAAAGCAAAATTTGAGCCAATTCCGAAGGCAAAAATGTGCACAACTCTTTCAAGCCGTGCCATAAAAACATCGTTTGAAAGAATGTTTCGAGCAATATTTTGCATCGATGCTTAGAATAGTGTCATAGACTATCATGCAAAATTTGAGAAAATTCCGAAGGAAAAAATGTGCACAACTCTTTCAAGTCGTGCCATAAAAACATCGTTTGAAAGAATGTTTCGAGCAATATTTTGCATGGATGCTTAGAATAGTGACATAGACTATCATGCAAAATTTGAGCCAATTCCGAAGGCAAAAATGTGCACAACTCTTTCAAGCCGTGCCATAAAAACATCGTTTGAAAGAATGTTTCGAGCAATATTTTGCGTGGATGCTTAGAATAGTGTCATAGACTATCATGCAAAATTTGAGAAAATTCCGAAGGAAAAAATGTGCACAACTCTTTCAAGTCGTGCCATAAAAACATCGTTTGAAAGAATGTTTCGAGCAATATTTTGCATGGATGCTTAGAATAGTGACATAGACTATCATGCAAAATTTGAGCCAATTCCGAAGGCAAAAATGTGCACAACTCTTTCAAGCCGTGCCATAAAAACATCGTTTGAAAGAATGTTTCGAGCAATATTTTGCATGGATGCTTAGAATAGTGTCATAGACTATCATGCAAAATTTGAGCCAATTCCGAAGGCAAAAATGTTCACAACTCTTTCAAGCCGTGCCATAAAAACATCGTTTGAAAGAATTTTTTGAGCAATATTTTGCATGGATGCTTAGAATAGTGTCATAGACTATCCTGCAAAAGTTGAGCCAATTCCGAAGGCAAAAATGTGCACAACTCTTTCAAGCCGTGCCATAAAAACATCGTTTGAAAGAATTTTTGGAGCAATATTTTGCATGGATGCTTAGAATAGTGTCATAGACTATCCTGCAAAGGTTGAGCCAATTACAAAGGCAAAAATGTGCACAACTCTTTAAAGCTGTGCCATAAAAACTTCGTTTGAAAGAATTTTTCTAGAAATATTTTTTCATGGATGCTTAGAATAGTGTCATAGACTATCATGCAAAATTTGATCCAATTCCGAAGGCAAAAATGTGCACAACTCTTTCAAGCCGTGCCATAAAAAGTTCGTTTGAAAAAAAATTTCTAGCAATATTTTTTCATGGATGCTTAGAATAGTGTCATAGACTATCATGCAAAATTTGAGAAAATTCCGAAGGCAAAAATGTGCACAACTCTTTCAAGTCGTGCCATAAAAACATCCTTTGAAAGAATGTTTCGAGCAATATTTTGCATGGATGCTTAGAATAGAGACATAGACTATCATGCAAAATTTGAGCCAATTCCGAAGGCGAAAATGTGCACAACTCTTTCAAGCCGTGCCATAAAAACATCGTTTGAAAGAATGTTGTAAGGATTCCCATTGTTGATTGGCTTATTTCGTAGACAAACCACATATTGGGGATTTGAATTGTAAGGGTAGTTAGGTGATTGAAGATCATGCTCAAAGGCCCTTTTCAAGACCTCAAGGGAAGAAGCACTCCAAAGGTATATTTCTTAGTGTTTCTTGTAATGAAGAGAAATAGATGCACACACACACAACACTTGCATAATTCTTATTATTGTATGATTGTGTGTCCTTATTATGTGTGTATTAATGTTCATTTAATTTCTCTTCTTGCATTCTCTGTTGATTGCATCATGTGTAGAAGTTGATGCATTGTGGTTGTTATGGCCGCTGTTCACCCGCCCTACAGGCGCTCTACGAACAGCGGTCAAAAGGGGTTTTGAGCAATTTGCTCTTGGCCGCTCTACAGCCGCCCTACGTAGAGCGGTGCCACTGGTCGATTTAATTGACCGCTCTTCACCCGCTGTTCAACCGCTCTACGTAGAGCGGGTGAACAGCGGTTCATAACCCGAGAGCAACCGCTCCTAGGTCGCCTGGAACTCGCCCTACGTAGGGCGATCATGAAGAACTTTGTTCTTCATTTCCCAGGTGGACCGCTGTTCAACCGCCCTACGTAGAGCGGGTGAACAGCGGTCAAGGCATATCTTCTGCAAACTTTTCAAAACGACGTCATTTCATCTAGGGGTCCTATTTAAGTATCATCTTCTTCCTTGCTCGTTTTAGTGAGCTCAAAATCAGACCTTAGAGTGAGAAACTCAAACCCTAGAGAGAGAAAGCTTCAATCTTGCTTCTTTGACTCTCCAAACTCAAAACCCATGTGCATCTAACATGTTTCATGCATCAATCTTCCATGGGTCTTCTTCATTTATGACTTGGTAAGTAGAACAAACTCAACATCTTCATTTATTGTTCTATCTTAGTCAAGACATGTCTTTTATTGCTTAGTTTAGCAAATCTTCACTCTTATTGCATATTTAGTGAAGTTATGACATGATTGGGTTTTGTTTGTGATAGCTTACATGATTAGGATGATTTTCCCTAAATAGCTAACCCTAGAACATTCTTGTACAATTGGTTGATGATTAGGTTGATAGATTAATGTTTATTTATCTAGTCAAGCTTAATTGAATGTTCTTGTGGATTTAATTGACAATTATGTTGTTAGAAATTCTCTACAACTAATTGAGTTCACATGTTTGGACATGTTGACATTGTTTGATAGCTAAGATTGTTTTGTGATTGATAACATCTAGCTAAGCTTTATGATATGTCATTTAGCTTTTGATATCTAGGATTGATTTCATTGATATATCATCATTCTAGGTAAGCATATAGAGTTGCCTTGCTCTTGTTGCATTTTGAGTATTTCATATATTCACTTAGGTTGTTTTCTCTTCATTGAGAACTAAGTCTTGTGTTGCTTCCGGGATTAGGTTGCATAAATCACAAGCATTGGGACTAGGTTCACTTATACCGGGATTAGGTAGGTGTGTGATTACTTCCGGGATTAGGTTGTAATCGTTGTACACATTTAGTGGATTCGAGGTTCAAGTGTGGCTCACTTACATAGCCCGTGGTTTTTCCCGTGAGGGTTTCCACGTAAATATCAAGTGTCTTTTAATTTCCGCACCATATTACACTTGCTATTGTATTTTGACTAGTGGAGGGTATTTTCGTAATCTTGACCATTAACGAAAATTTGGTAAAATCGGATAAAATCTATTCACCCCCCCTCTAGATTAATATTGAACACACCATAATTTGTTTCAATTGGTATCAGAGCGGGTTCCTAGATATACATAGGTGATCCTTGCTCATTTTGGTGTGTTTTGCATTTGTGTGATTTTTGTTCATTCATACATTGTGCATTCATTTCATTTCATTCATAAACACAATGAGTGGAAACGGTGGTAGTAACGAGGGGGCTTCTAGCACACGTCCTCCTCTTCTCACCGGATTGAATTACTCCTCATGGAAAGGGAAGATGGAATCCTACATATGTCAACTTCATGACCGAGCATGGATGTCGGTTGAAGATGGATATGATCTTCCCATGATGACTCCTACGGGTGGAGGAGAAGAAGTTTTGAAGCCTAAAGCACAATGGAGTGCACAAGAATTTGAGGCGTCAAAATGGAATAGGAAGGCTATGCATGCCATCCTATGTGCCATGGATGAGAATCAATACAAGTTGATTCAAAACACTAGGGTTGCTAAGGAGGCATGGACAATCCTAGAAGTTGCTCATGAGGGAACCGAAGTTGTGAAGGACTCCAAGCTTCAAGTTCTCCAAACTCAATTTGAGATGCTCAAGATGGAGGAGAATGAGTGCTTCAACGACTTCGAGATCAAGTTGATGGACATAGTCAACCAAAGTCATCAACTTGGTGATCCTTATTCGGATAGGAGGATTAAACAAAAGATTATGAGATCCTTACCGGATAGGTTTGAGTCAAAGGTGACGGCTTTAGAAGAAAATAGTGGATATAAGGATATGAAGCCGAGTGAAGTCATTGGAAGACTTCTAGCCTATGAGTCTAGGAAGGGTCCTAGCACTACTCCTCCTAAAAAGCAAAAGGGAATTGCTTTAAAAGCTTCTAAGGATGAAAAGGAGGTGAAGAATGACTCGGATGAAGACATGGCCTTGTTTGTGAAAAGATTCAACAAGGTTATGAAGTTTGGAAAGAAGGGATTTGGTTTTAGAGGCCAAGACAAGAAAAAGGTTCCCTTCAAGAAGTTTGAACCAAGGCAAGAGAGGACCGAAAGGAAAGGGGTCCGTTGCTTTGAGTGTGGCGGGATTGGTCACTTTGCTCCCGAATGTGCTAATCACAAGGAAAAGAAGAAGGGAAAAGTGATGGCCGCCACTTGGAGTGGAAGTAGTGATGACTCCAATGAAGAAGATGATTCTTCGGATGATGAAGACATCATGGCTAACTTCCTAGCTTTTGCCTCTTCTCACAAGAGCAAAAGTGGTAGTGAAAAAGAGGAAGAGAGTCAAAGGGAAAGTGACTCTAGTGAAGATGACTCCGATGCTAACTCCACTAATGGATATGTGGAGAAAGAAGTGTTAGTTGAATATCTTAAGGAGTTTAGGAGCTTAGAGATGAAAACAACTAAGAAGATCAAGATGTTGAGAGAAGAAAATGTTGAGCTTTCATCTCACAATGATCTCTTAAGTGAAGAAGTGGAAAGACTTAAGAAGAGAGAAGATAAGCTAAAAGAGGAGTTAGCTTTATCTAGGAGGAATGAAGAAGGTTTGAAGAGGGAGCTTGTTGAAGCTAAGAAGTCACTTACTAGGATGGACTCTAGCACCAAAAAATTAGATCACATGCTTGGTGTTGGAAAGAGTCCATGTGACAAGAGAGGTCTTGGGTTTGAAGATTGTCAAGAGACCACCTCTTCTAAGAAGACCGTGTTTGTTAAGAGCTTGGGCAACATAGAAGCTTCTCCGGTGCACACTCCTAGGAAGAAAATAGATCTAGGACAAAACTCAAAAAGTGCACAAGTGAAGATGGCACCAAGGAGACAACCTCAAGCCAACATTCCTCATCTATTGGCTCAAAAAGGGAAAAATCCAATCATGCAAGTCCAACATTGGAAGCAAGATAGACCGGTTCAACAAAGGAGATGGATTGAACCCACTCAACCACAAAGAAATGGGAAGGCTCCCATAAATGCTCAAGGCAATGGTATGATTCCTCAATTCATTCCCATTTGTCACTTTTGTGGTTTTAATGGTCACATAAGACCAAATTGCTTTCGATATATTAAAATGTGTAGAACTAGAAGCATGATTGAGAAGAGAAAGACTAGAGCCAAGATGCATGTTCCTAGGAATAATGAGACTAATTTGCATGATCCTAGGATTACTAGAGCCCATGTACCAAAGACCTTTAAGAAAGAAAATGTTGTTCTTAAATGGATTAGAAAGAATGAAAATGTTTGCCTTGTTGCACAAATTGCCTTGAAGGCAAATTCTTCTAATCTTTGGTATCTTGATAGTGGGTGCTCTAGGCACATGACGGGAAACAAGAGTTTCTTCGAGACTCTTGTTATGGAGGAAGGAGGAAATGTCACCTTTGGTGATGGATCCAAAAGGAATGTCATAGGGAAAGGAACCATCTCCGTTCCCGGATTGTCCTCCTTATCCAATGCTTTACTTGTTGATGGCTTGAAAGCCAATTTGATTAGCATTTCTCATCTTAGTGATGAAGGATATTCCGTCTTGTTTAACAAAGAGAATTGCTCTATCCTAAAGCCCAATGGACAAACCTTATTGAAAGGTATGAGATCTAGCGACAATTGCTATTGTCTTAAAGCTAGAATAGTCTCAAACAATGTGTCCAAGGATGAGCAAATTGAGTTGTGGCATGAAAGACTTGGCCACATGAACTTTCGGGATCTACGGACCCTTGGAAAGTTTGAATGTGTGCGTGGCCTCCCTAAGCTTGGGAAGAAAGCCAATGGTATTTGTGGACCTTGTCAACAAGGAAAACAAACTAAAAGCATGCACAAAAAGGGCAAGTATCTCTCTACCAAGGAGCCTCTAGAGCTTCTCCATATGGATCTTATGGGTCCTATGCAAACCGAGAGCTTGGGTGGAAAGAGATACATTTTTGTTTGTGTAGATGATTTCTCTAGGTTCACATGGACATATTTTCTTAGAGAAAAATCCGAAACTTTTGATAAGTTTAAAATGCTTTGTACTAAACTTCAAAATGAAATGAATTCTAACATTAAAAGCATAAAACGGATTAGAAGTGACCATGGGAGGGAATTTGAGAATGCTTCTTTTGAAACCTATTGTGATAGTATAGGTATCTCCCATGAGTTTTCGGCTCCTAGGACACCTCAACAAAATGGAGTTGTTGAGAGGAAAAATAGGGTCCTTCAAGAGATGGCCCGTGTGATGTTGCTTAGCAACAATGTGCCTAGGAATTTATGGGCCGAAGCCATCAACACGGCTTGTTATATAGGAAATAGAGTTTTTCTAAGGCCCGGTACTAGGAATACCTCCTATGAGTTATGGAAAGGCAAGAGGCCAAATGTGAGCTACTTCCACACATTTGGAAGCAAATGCTACATTTTAAATGACCGAGATCAACTTGGCAAATTTGATGCTAAGAGTGATGAAGGTATCTTTATTGGCTATGCCTTGAATAGTAGAGCCTATAGAGTTTTCAATAAGAAAACTCTAAGTGTTATGGAATCATCTAATGTTGTATTTGATGATGAAAGGCTCAAGTGCAGTAATCATGAGGAGGAGGTTATTCTTAGTGATGATTCTCCTTTGGAGAAGGTTGTTGTGACTCCTAATGTGGGGACATCCAATGTTGTTGAAAATGACACACAACCTATTGATAGAGTTCCTAACTTGGACTCTAATGAACCCGCTCCATGGGTTAGAAGACTCCATAACAAAGAAGATGTTATTGGAGATGTGAATGAGGGTGTTAGGACTAGAAGGCAAATAGCTAATCTTATTAGCTTCACATGCTACACCTCTCAAATAGAGCCCAAAAAGATTGATGAAGCTCTAAATGATGAGTTTTGGGTTCTTGCCATGCAAGAAGAGCTAAACCAATTCGAAAGGAATGAGGTTTGGACTCTAGTTCCTAGGCCTAAGACCACTAATGTCATAGGCACAAAATGGATATATAGGAACAAATCCGATGAGGATGGCAACGTAGTGCGTAACAAGGCAAGACTTGTTGCACAAGGGTACTCTCAAATTGAGGGTATCGACTTTGAGGAGACTTTTGCTCCCGTTGCCCGCCTAGAGTCCATTAGGCTTCTCTTGTCCATCTCTTGTGTGCACAAGTTCAAATTGCACCAAATGGACGTTAAGAGTGCCTTCCTCAATGGCTTCTTGCAAGAGGAAGTGTTTGTTGAGCAACCCAAGGGGTTTGTGGATGCACACCACCCCAACCATGTCTATCGCCTCAAGAAGGCTCTTTATGGGTTGAAACAAGCACCGAGGGCTTGGTATGAGCGCCTCACTCAATTTCTTGTCAACAATGATTACACAAGAGGTAGTGTTGACAAGACTCTATTCATCAAGAAAGACAATGATGAGCTTTTTATAGCTCAAATATATGTTGATGATATAGTGTTTGGATCCACCAACAACACCAAAGTCCAACAATTTGTTGATGTTATGTCTCATGAATTTGAGATGAGCCTTGTTGGTGAGCTTAGTTACTTCCTAGGTTTGCAAATTAGGCAATTAAGTGATGGGATCTTCATATCCCAAGCCAAATATGCCAAAAACCTAGTGAAGAAGTTTGGTCTTGAGAAAGCCAAACATTGTAACACACCCATGAGCACCACTTTGAAACTAAGCAAAGATGCTAGTGGTAAAAGTGTAGAACAAACACTTTATAGGGGTATGATAGGAAGCTTGCTTTATTTGACCGCAAGTAGGCCCGACATATCCTTTAGTGTGGGTGTGTGTGCTAGGTACCAATCCGATCCCAAGGAGTCCCATCTCTCTTGCGTCAAGAGAATCATTCGATATGTGAATGGGACTTCTAACTATGGGATTTGGTACTCTTTTGACACTAATGCTATTCTTGTAGGCTTTAGTGACGCGGATTGGGCCGGAAATTGTGATGATAGGAAAAGCACATCGGGCGGTTGCTTTTTCCTTGGAAACAATCTTGTTTCTTGGTTTTGCAAGAAGCAAAACTCAATCTCCTTGTCCACGGCGGAGGCCGAGTACATAGCCGCGGGGAGTGGATGCACACAACTCCTATGGATGAAGCAAATGCTAGTAGACTACGGATTCAACCAAGGTACACTCACTCTCTTTTGTGATAACATGAGTGCTATTAATATTTCCAAGAATCCGGTTCAACATTCTAGAACTAAGCATATTGACATCCGTCATCATTTCATTAGAGATCTAGTTGAAAATAAATGCATTGTACTTGAGCATGTAGGTACAAATGATCAACTAGCCGACTTGTTTACAAAACCTCTAGATGCTACTCGATTTAAAACTCTTAGTAGATCTATTGGAATATGTCTTGTGGAGTGATGAGTTCTAGTATTTGACCCCAATAAGGGGAGCTCAAGCAAAGAGAGCAAACTTGCATGAATTGTCATATGCAAAAAGTTAACTTCTTTTATGCTCTTTTATGATTGTTTGAGAATGCTTGGTGAATAACATTGATTAATGCTTTAATAATGTTTTTAATAACACCTTGCACGGTTGCCTAGCATGTACTGCATGATTTCTATTTTTGCTTGAGTGTGTTTATCCATTTGAGGAATGTTCTACTTGTTAGTTCATGTGATTGACCTCAAATTATTCTCCATGTTCATGATTCTTTGATATGCATTCTTAAGCTCTCTCTTGAAAAAGGGCTACTGGCAATATGACGTGCAGCCGCCCAATGTAGGAAATGGCTACTCATTTGAAACCGAGTGAAAGCATTCAAGAGAGTTACATTAGCATGATAAACAGAAATACATGCTTTCTAGGATAAAGGAGAAAAACAGAAAAGTTGAAATGTGTTTGATGATGTGTGTGAAGCATTGCTTAATAAAGACCTCAAAATTGTTGATTGATGATGTGTCTTGCAATGTAGAAAAGATGATATATTTTTTTGATGTGATTAGTACACTCTGCACACAAATGCTTGGATATATATCTTCTTGTCATAACAACAGGGCTCTAATTGGTTTGACTTCATTTGGAAAACCTGTTGATTGTTGCTTTGATTGATTCTTATGCATGAGCTCAATAGTGCTTGTATTACATGCTAAGCAACTTTTACACACACACACTTTTCTGTGAATAAAATCTCCTTGAATCTCTCTCAATTCTTGAATTGTATAAAGTTCGTTTATATGATTATGCAAATGTCTTTTGTGCAAATAGCTCTCTTTGCTAAAGCAATCCTATGAGGGGAGCTCCTTTGCCTATCTCATGACAAAAAGGGGGAGAAGTCTTGAGAGATATAGGGGGAGCATTGTGTATGCTTTGGGGAGAAGTTTGAGAGAGAGTAACCTTTGAGGGGGAGCATTGCATACTCATACATTGCATGATATTGTGGTTAAAAGATTCATATGCAAATGCTTGTTTTTCTTTCACTTGATCATCTCACATACACTTGCTTTGGAAGTGTAATCTTATTGTTTTGAAGGTTTGGTTATTCTACAAGAGATTGAAGACTTGAAGTTTTATTTTCTTATCTCTTTGTATCTCTTTGTACTTTGTAATGTAGAATTTCCCGAAGTTTCATTTATCTTGTGAGGATCAATGTGAGTGGTGGTTTTGTCACGAAATAGCCAAAGGGGGAGATTGTAAGGATTCCCATTGTTGATTGGCTTATTTCGTAGACAAACCACATATTGGGGATTTGAATTGTAAGGGTAGTTAGGTGATTGAAGATCATGCTCAAAGGCCCTTTTCAAGACCTCAAGGGAAGAAGCACTCCAAAGGTATATTTCTTAGTGTTTCTTGTAATGAAGAGAAATAGATGCACACACACACAACACTTGCATAATTCTTATTATTGTATGATTGTGTGTCCTTATTATGTGTGTATTAATGTTCATTTAATTTCTCTTCTTGCATTCTCTGTTGATTGCATCATGTGTAGAAGTTGATGCATTGTGGTTGTTATGGCCGCTGTTCACCCGCCCTACAGGCGCTCTACGAACAGCGGTCAAAAGGGGTTTTGAGCAATTTGCTCTTGGCCGCTCTACAGCCGCCCTACGTAGAGCGGTGCCACTGGTCGATTTAATTGACCGCTCTTCACCCGCTGTTCAACCGCTCTACGTAGAGCGGGTGAACAGCGGTTCATAACCCGAGAGCAACCGCTCCTAGGTCGCCTGGAACTCGCCCTACGTAGGGCGATCATGAAGAACTTTGTTCTTCATTTCCCAGGTGGACCGCTGTTCAACCGCCCTACGTAGAGCGGGTGAACAGCGGTCAAGGCATATCTTCTGCAAACTTTTCAAAACGACGTCATTTCATCTAGGGGTCCTATTTAAGTATCATCTTCTTCCTTGCTCGTTTTAGTGAGCTCAAAATCAGACCTTAGAGTGAGAAACTCAAACCCTAGAGAGAGAAAGCTTCAATCTTGCTTCTTTGACTCTCCAAACTCAAAACCCATGTGCATCTAACATGTTTCATGCATCAATCTTCCATGGGTCTTCTTCATTTATGACTTGGTAAGTAGAACAAACTCAACATCTTCATTTATTGTTCTATCTTAGTCAAGACATGTCTTTTATTGCTTAGTTTAGCAAATCTTCACTCTTATTGCATATTTAGTGAAGTTATGACATGATTGGGTTTTGTTTGTGATAGCTTACATGATTAGGATGATTTTCCCTAAATAGCTAACCCTAGAACATTCTTGTACAATTGGTTGATGATTAGGTTGATAGATTAATGTTTATTTATCTAGTCAAGCTTAATTGAATGTTCTTGTGGATTTAATTGACAATTATGTTGTTAGAAATTCTCTACAACTAATTGAGTTCACATGTTTGGACATGTTGACATTGTTTGATAGCTAAGATTGTTTTGTGATTGATAACATCTAGCTAAGCTTTATGATATGTCATTTAGCTTTTGATATCTAGGATTGATTTCATTGATATATCATCATTCTAGGTAAGCATATAGAGTTGCCTTGCTCTTGTTGCATTTTGAGTATTTCATATATTCACTTAGGTTGTTTTCTCTTCATTGAGAACTAAGTCTTGTGTTGCTTCCGGGATTAGGTTGCATAAATCACAAGCATTGGGACTAGGTTCACTTATACCGGGATTAGGTAGGTGTGTGATTACTTCCGGGATTAGGTTGTAATCGTTGTACACATTTAGTGGATTCGAGGTTCAAGTGTGGCTCACTTACATAGCCCGTGGTTTTTCCCGTGAGGGTTTCCACGTAAATATCAAGTGTCTTTTAATTTCCGCACCATATTACACTTGCTATTGTATTTTGACTAGTGGAGGGTATTTTCGTAATCTTGACCATTAACGAAAATTTGGTAAAATCGGATAAAATCTATTCACCCCCCCTCTAGATTAATATTGAACACACCATAATTTGTTTCAAATGTTTCGAGCAATATTTTGCGTGGATGCTTAGAATAGTGTCATAGACTATCATGCAAAATTTGAGCCAATTCCGAAGGCAAAAATGTGTACAACTCTTTCAAGCCGTGCCATAAAAACATCGTTTGAAAGAATTTTTGGAGCAATATTTTGCATGGATTCTTAGAATAGTGTCATAGACTATCCTGCAAAAGTTGAGCCAATTCCGAAGGCAAAAATGTGCACAACTCTTTCAAGCCGTGCCATAAAAACATCGTTTGAAAGAATGTTTCGAGCAATATTTTGCGTGGATGCTTAGAATAGTGTCATAGACTATCATGCAAAATTTGAGCCAATTCCGAAGGCAAAAATGTGTACAACTCTTTCAAGCCGTGCCATAAAAACATCGTTTGAAAGAATTTTTGGAGAAATATTTTGCATGGATGCTTAGAATAGTGTCATAGACAATCATGCAAAATTTGAGACAATTCCGAAGGCAAAAATGTGCACAACTCTTTCAAGCCGTGCCATAAAAACATCGTTTGAAAGAAATTTTCGAGCAATATTTTGCATGGAAGCTTAGAATAGTGACATAGACTATAAAGCAAAATTTGAGCCAATTCCGAAGGCAAAAATGTGCACAACTCTTTCAAGCCGTGCCATAAAAACATCGTTTGAAAGAATGTTTCGAGCAATATTTTGCGTGGATGCTTAGAATAGTGTCATAGACTATCATGCAAAATTTGAGCCAATTCCGAAGGCAAAAATGTGTACAACTCTTTCAAGCCGTGCCATAAAAACATCGTTTGAAAGAATTTTTGGAGCAATATTTTGCATGGATTCTTAGAATAGTGTCATAGACTATCCTGCAAAAGTTGAGCCAATTCCGAAGGCAAAAATGTGCACAACTCTTTCAAGCCGTGCCATAAAAACATCGTTTGAAAGAATTTTTGGAGCAATATTTTGCATGGATGCTTAGAATAGTGTCATAGACTATCCTGCAAAAGTTGGGCCAATTCCGAAGGCAAAAATGTACACAACTCTTTCAAGCCGTGCCATAAAAACATCGTTTGAAAGAATTTTTGGAGCAATATTTTGCATGGATTCTTAGAATAGTGTCATAGACTATCCTGCAAAAGTTGAGCCAATTCCGAAGGCAAAAATGTGCACAACTCTTTCAAGCCGTGCCATAAAAACATCGTTTGAAAGAATTTTTGGAGCAATATTTTGCATGGATGCTTAGAATAGTGTCATAGACTATCCTGCAAAAGTTGGGCCAATTCCGAAGGCAAAAATGTACACAACTCTTTCAAGCCGTGCCATAAAAACATCGTTTGAAAGAATTTTTGGAGAAATATTTTGCATGGATGCTTAGAATAGTGTCATAGACAATCATGCAAAATTTGAGACAATTCCGAAGGCAAAAATGTGCACAACTCTTTCAAGCCGTGCCATAAAAACATCGTTTGAAAGAAATTTTCGAGCAATATTTTGCATGGAAGCTTAGAATAGTGACATAGACTATAAAGCAAAATTTGAGCCAATTCCGAAGGCAAAAATGTGCACAACTCTTTCAAGCCGTGCCATAAAAACATCGTTTGAAAGAATGTTTCGAGCAATATTTTGCATCGATGCTTAGAATAGTGTCATAGACTATCATGCAAAATTTGAGAAAATTCCGAAGGAAAAAATGTGCACAACTCTTTCAAGTCGTGCCATAAAAACATCGTTTGAAAGAATGTTTCGAGCAATATTTTGCATGGATGCTTAGAATAGTGACATAGACTATCATGCAAAATTTGAGCCAATTCCGAAGGCAAAAATGTGCACAACTCTTTCAAGCCGTGCCATAAAAACATCGTTTGAAAGAATGTTTCGAGCAATATTTTGCATGGATGCTTAGAATAGTGTCATAGACTATCATGCAAAATTTGAGCCAATTCCGAAGGCAAAAATGTTCACAACTCTTTCAAGCCGTGCCATAAAAACATCGTTTGAAAGAATTTTTTGAGCAATATTTTGCATGGATGCTTAGAATAGTGTCATAGACTATCCTGCAAAAGTTGAGCCAATTCCGAAGGCAAAAATGTGCACAACTCTTTCAAGCCGTGCCATAAAAACATCGTTTGAAAGAATTTTTGGAGCAATATTTTGCATGGATGCTTAGAATAGTGTCATAGACTATCCTGCAAAGGTTGAGCCAATTACAAAGGCAAAAATGTGCACAACTCTTTAAAGCTGTGCCATAAAAACTTCGTTTGAAAGAATTTTTCTAGCAATATTTTTTCATGGATGCTTAGAATAGTGTCATAGACTATCATGCAAAATTTGATCCAATTCCGAAGGCAAAAATGTGCACAACTCTTTCAAGCCGTGCCATAAAAAGTTCGTTTGAAAGAATTTTTCTAGCAATATTTTTTCATGGATGCTTAGAATAGTGTCATAGACTATCATGCAAAATTTGAGAAAATTCCGAAGGCAAAAATGTGCACAACTCTTTCAAGTCGTGCCATAAAAACATCCTTTGAAAGAATGTTTCGAGCAATATTTTGCATGGATGCTTAGAATAGAGACATAGACTATCATGCAAAATTTGAGCCAATTCCGAAGGCAAAAATGTGCACAACTCTTTCAAGCCGTGCCATAAAAACATTGTTTGAAAGAATTTTTGGAGCAATATTTTGCATGGATGCTTAGAATAGTGTCATAGACTATCCTGCAAAATTTGAGCCAATTCCGAAGGCAAAAATGGGCACAACTCTTTCAAGCCGTGCCATAAAAACATCGTTTGAAAGAATTTTTGGTGCAATATTTTGCATGGATGCTTAGAATAGTGTCATAGACTATCCTGCAAAAGTTGAGCCAATTACAAAGGCAAAAATGTGCACAACTCTTTAAAGCTGTGCCATAAAAACTTCGTTTGAAAGAATTTTTCTAGCAATATTTTTTCATGGATGCTTAGAATAGTGTCATAGACTATCATGCAAAATTTGATCCAATTCCGAAGGTAAAAATGTGCACAACTCTTTCAAGCCGTGCCATAAAAAGTTCGTTTGAAAGAATTTTTCTAGCAATATTTTTTCATGGATGCTTAGAATAGTGTCATAGACTATCATGCAAAATTTGAGAAAATTCCGAAGGCAAAAATGTGCACAACTCTTTCAAGTCGTGCCATAAAAACATCCTCTGAAAGAATGTTTCGAGCAATATTTTGCATGGATGCTTAGAATAGAGACATAGACTATCATGCAAAATTTGAGCCAATTCCGAAGGCAAAAATGTGCACAACTCTTTCAAGCCGTGCCATAAAAACATCGTTTGAAAGAATTTTTGTAGTAATATTTTGCATGGATGCTTAGAATAGTGTCATAGACTATCCTGCAAAAGTTTAGCCAATTCCGAAGGCAAAAATGTGCACAACTCTTTCAAGCCGTGCCATAAAAACATCGTTTGAAAGAATTTTTGGAGCAATATTTTGCATGGATGCTTAGAATAGTGTCATAGACTATCCTGCAAAATTTGAGCCAATTCCGAAGGCAAAAATGTGCACAACTCTTTCAAGCCGTGCCATAAAAACATCGTTTGAAAGAATGTTTGGAGCAATATTTTGCGTGAATGCTTAGAATAGTGTCATAGACTATCATGCAAAATTTGAGCCAATTCCGAAGGCAAAAATGTGTACAACTCTTTCAAGCCGTGCCATAAAAACATCGTTTGAAAGAATTTTTGGAGCAATATTTTGCATGGATTCTTAGAATAGTGTCATAGACTATCCTGCAAAAGTTGAGCCAATTCCGAAGGCAAAAATGTGCACAACTCTTTCAAGCCGTGCCATAAAAACATCGTTTGAAAGAATTTTTGGAGCAATATTTTGCATGGATGCTTAGAATAGTGTCATAGACTATCCTGCAAAAGTTGGGCCAATTCCGAAGGCAAAAATGTACACAACTCTTTCAAGCCGTGCCATAAAAACATCGTTTGAAAGAATTTTTCGAGCAATATTTTGTATGGATACTTAAAATAGTGTCATAGACAGTCCTGCAAAATTTGAGCCAATTCCGAAGGCAAAAATATGCACAACTCTTTCAAGCCGTGCCATAAAAACATCGTTTGAAAGAATTTTTCGAGCAATATTTTGCATGGATGCTTAGAATAGTGTCATAGATTATCACGCAAAATTTGAGCCAATTCCTAAGGCAAAAATGTGCACAACTCTTTCAAGCCGTGCCATAAAAACATCGTTTGAAAGAATTTTTCGAGCAATATTTTGCATGGATGCTTAGAATAGTGACATAGTCTATCATGCAAAATTTGTGCCAATTCCGAAGGCAAAAATGTGCACAACTCTTTCAAGCCGTGCCATAAAAACATCGTTTGAAAGAATTTTTCGAGCAATATTTTGCATGGATGCTTAGAATAGTGTCATAGACTGTCCTGCAAAATTTGAGCCAATTCCGAAGGCAAAAATTTACACAACTCTTTCAAGCCGTGCCATAAAAACATCGTTTGATAGAATTTTTCGAGCAATATTTTGCATGGATGCTTAGAATAGTGTCATAGACTATCATGCAAAACTTGAGCCAATTCCGAAGGCAAAAATGTGCACAACTCTTTCAAGCCGTGCCATAAAAACATCGTTTGAAAGAATATTTGGAGCTATATTTTGCATGGATGCTTAGAATAGTGTCATAGAAAATCATGCAAAATTTGGGCCAATTCCGAAGGCAAAAATGTGCACAACTCTTTCAAGCCGTGCCATAAAAACATCGTTTGAAAGAATTTTTGGAGCATTATTTTGCATGGATGCTTAGAATAGTGTCATAGACAATCATGCAAAATTTGAGCCAATTCCGAAGGCGAAAATGTGCTCAACTCTTTCAAGCTGTGCCATAAAAAGTTCGTTTGAAAGAATTTTTTGAGCAATATTTTGCATGGATGCTTAGAATAGTGACATAGACTATCATGCAAAATTTGAGCCAATTCTGAAGGCAAAAATGTGCACAACTCTTTCAAGTCGTGCCATAAAAACATCGTTTGAAAGAATGTTTCAAGCAATATTTTGCATGGATGTTTAGAATAGTGTCATAGACTGTCCTGCAAAATTTGAGCCAATTCCGAAGGCAAAAATGTGCACAACTCTTACAAGCCGTGCCATAAAAACATCGTTTGAAAGAATTTTTTGAGCATTATTTTGCATGGATGCTTAGAATAGTGTCATAGACAATCATGCAAAATTTGAGCCAATTCCGAAGGCAAAAATGTGCACAACTCTTTCAAGCTGTGCCATAAAAAGTTAGTTTGAAAGAATTTTTTGAGCATTATTTTGCATGGATGCTTAGAATAGTGTCATAGACTATCATGCAAAACTTGAGCCAATTCCGAAGGCAAAAATGTGCACAACTCTTTCAAGCCTTGCCATAAAAACATCGTTTGAAAGAATTTTTGGAGCAATATTTTGCATGGATGCTTAGAATAGTGTCATAGAAAATCATGCAAAATTTGGGCCAATTCCGAAGGCAAAAATGTGCACAACTCTTTCAAGCCGTGCCATAAAAACATCGTTTGAAAGAATTTTTGCAGCATTATTTTGCATGGATGCTTAGAATAGTGTCATAGACTGTCCTGCAAAATTTGAGCCAATTCCGAAGGCAAAAATGTGCACAACTCTTACAAGCCGTGCCATAAAAACATCGTTTGAAAGAATTTTTTGAGCATTATTTTGCATGGATGCTTAGAATAGTGTCATAGACTATCATGCAAAACTTGAGCCAATTCCGAAGGCAAAAATGTGCACAACTCTTTCAAGCCGTGCCATAAAAACATCGTTTGAAAGAATTTTTGGAGCAATATTTTGCATGGATGCTTAGAATAGTGTCATAGAAAATCATGCAAAATTTGGGCCAATTCCGAAGGCAAAAATGTGCACAACTCTTTCAAGCCGTGCCATAAAAACATCGTTTGAAAGAATTTTTGGAGCATTATTTTGCATGGATGCTTAGAATAGTGACATAGACTATCATGCAAAATTTGAGCCAATTCTGAAGGCAAAAATGTGCACAACTCTTTCAAGTCGTGCCATAAAAACATCGTTTGAAAGAATGTTTCTAGCAATATTTTGCATGGATGTTTAGAATAGTGTCATAGACTGTCCTGCAAAATTTGAGCCAATTCCGAAGGCAAAAATGTGCACAACTCTTACAAGCCGTGCCATAAAAACATCGTTTGAAAGAATTTTTTGAGCATTATTTTGCATGGATGCTTAGAATAGTGTCATAGACTATCATGCAAAACTTGAGCCAATTCCGAAGGCAAAAATGTGCACAACTCTTTCAAGCCATGCCATAAAAACATCGTTTGAAAGAATATTTGGAGCAATATTTTGCATGGATGCTTAGAATAGTGTCATAGAAAATCATGCAAAATTTGGGCCAATTCCGAAGGCAAAAATGTGCACAACTCTTTCAAGCCGTGCCATAAAAACATCGTTTGAAAGAATTTTTTGAGCAGTATTTGGCATGGATGCTTAGAATAGTGTCATAGATTATCACGCAAAATTTGAGCCAATTCCTAAGGCAAAAATGTGCACAACTCTTTCAAGCCGTGCCATAAAAACATCGTTTGAAAGAATTTTTCGAGCAATATTTTGCATGGATGCTTAGAATAGTGACATAGTCTATCATGCAAAATTTGTGCCAATTCCGAAGGCAAAAATGTGCACAACTCTTTCAAGCCGTGCCATAAAAACATCGTTTGAAAGAATTTTTCGAGCAGTATTTTGCATGGATGCTTAGAATAGTGTCATAGACTGTCCTGCAAAATTTGAGCCAATTCCGAAGGCAAAAATTTACACAACTCTTTCAAGCCGTGCCATAAAAACATCGTTTGATAGAATTTTTCGAGCAATATTTTGGATGGATGCTTAGAATAGTGTCATAGACTATCATGCAAAACTTGAGCCAATTCCGAAGGCAAAAATGTGCACAACTCTTTCAAGCCGTGCCATAAAAACATCGTTTGAAAGAATATTTGGAGCAATATTTTGCATGGATGCTTAGAATAGTGTCATAGAAAATCATGCAAAATTTGGGCCAATTCCGAAGGCAAAAATGTGCACAACTCTTTCAAGCCGTGCCATAAAAACATCGTTTGAAAGAATTTTTGGAGCATTATTTTGCATGGATGCTTAGAATAGTGTCATAGACTGTCCTGCAAAATTTGAGCCAATTCCGAAGGCAAAAATGTGCACAACTCTTACAAGCCGTGCCATAAAAACATCGTTTGAAAGAATTTTTTGAGCATTATTTTGCATGGATGCTTAGAATAGTGTCATAGACAATCATGCAAAATTTGAGCCAATTCCGAAGGCAAAAATGTGCACAACTCTTTCAAGCCGTGCCATAAAAACATCGTTTGAAAGAATTTTTGGAGCATTATTTTGCATGGATGCTTAGAATAGTGACATAGACTATCATGCAAAATTTGAGCCAATTCTGAAGGCAAAAATGTGCACAACTCTTTCAAGTCGTGCCATAAAAACATCGTTTGAAAGAATGTTTCTAGCAATATTTTGCATGGATGTTTAGAATAGTGTCATAGACTGTCCTGCAAAATTTGAGCCAATTCCGAAGGCAAAAATGTGCACAACTCTTACAAGCCGTGCCATAAAAACATCGTTTGAAAGAATTTTTTGAGCATTATTTTGCATGGATGCTTAGAATAGTGTCATAGACTATCATGCAAAACTTGAGCCAATTCCGAAGGCAAAAATGTGCACAACTCTTTCAAGCCATGCCATAAAAACATCGTTTGAAAGAATATTTGGAGCAATATTTTGCATGGATGCTTAGAATAGTGTCATAGAAAATCATGCAAAATTTGGGCCAATTCCGAAGGCAAAAATGTGCACAACTCTTTCAAGCCGTGCCATAAAAACATCGTTTGAAAGAATTTTTTGAGCAATATTTGGCATGGATGCTTAGAATAGTGTCATAGATTATCACGCAAAATTTGAGCCAATTCCTAAGGCAAAAATGTGCACAACTCTTTCAAGCCGTGCCATAAAAACATCGTTTGAAAGAATTTTTCGAGCAATATTTTGCATGGATGCTTAGAATAGTGACATAGTCTATCATGCAAAATTTGTGCCAATTCCGAAGGCAAAAATGTGCACAACTCTTTCAAGCCGTGCCATAAAAACATCGTTTGAAAGAATTTTTCGAGCAGTATTTTGCATGGATGCTTAGAATAGTGTCATAGACTGTCCTGCAAAATTTGAGCCAATTCCGAAGGCAAAAATTTACACAACTCTTTCAAGCCGTGCCATAAAAACATCGTTTGATAGAATTTTTCGAGCAATATTTTGGATGGATGCTTAGAATAGTGTCATAGACTATCATGCAAAACTTGAGCCAATTCCGAAGGCAAAAATGTGCACAACTCTTTCAAGCCGTGCCATAAAAACATCGTTTGAAAGAATATTTGGAGCAATATTTTGCATGGATGCTTAGAATAGTGTCATAGAAAATCATGCAAAATTTGGGCCAATTCCGAAGGCAAAAATGTGCACAACTCTTTCAAGCCGTGCCATAAAAACATCGTTTGAAAGAATTTTTGGAGCATTATTTTGCATGGATGCTTAGAATAGTGTCATAGACAATCATGCAAAATTTGAGCCAATTCCGAAGGCAAAAATGTGCACAACTCTTTCAAGCTGTGCCATAAAAAGTTCGTTTGAAAGAAATTTTCGAGCAATATTTTGCATGGATGCTTAGAATAGTGTCATAGACTATCATGCAAAATTTGAGCCAATTCTGAAGGCAAAAATGTGCACAACTCTTTCAAGTCGTGCCATAAAAAACATGGTTTGAAAGAATTTTTGGAGCAGTATTTTGCATGGATGTTTAGAATAGTGTCATAGAATGTCCTGCAAAAGTTGAGCCAATTCCGAAGGCAAAAATGTGCACAACTCTTTCAAGCCGTGCCATAAAAACATCGTTTGAAAGAATTTTTGGAGCAATATTTTGCATGGATGCTTAGAATAGTGTCATAGAAAATCATGCAAAATTTGGGCCAATTCCGTAGGCAAAAATGTGCACAACTCTTTCAAGCCGTGCCATAAAAACATCGTTTGAAAGAATTTTTGGAGCATTATTTTGCATGGATGCTTAGAATAGTGTCATAGACAATCATGCAAAATTTGAGCCAATTCCGAAGGCAAAAATGTGCACAACTCTTTCAAGCTGTGCCATAAAAAGTTCGTTTGAAAGAATTTTTTGAGCAATATTTTGCATGGATGCTTAGAATAGTGTCATAGACTATCATGCAAAATTTGAGCCAATTCTGAAGGCAAAAATGTGCACAACTCTTTCAAGTCGTGCCATAAAAACATCGTTAGAAAGAATGTTTCTAGCAATATTTTGCATGGATGTTTAGAATAGTGTCATAGACTGTCCTGCAAAATTTGAGCCAATTCCGAAGGCAAAAATGTGCACAACTCTTACAAGCCGTGCCATAAAAACATCGTTTGAAAGAATTTTTTGAGCATTATTTTGCATGGATGCTTAGAATAGTGTCATAGACTATCATGCAAAACTTGAGCCAATTCCGAAGGCAAAAATGTGCACAACTCTTTCAAGCCATGCCATAAAAACATCGTTTGAAAGAATATTTGGAGCAATATTTTGCATGGATGCTTAGAATAGTGTCATAGAAAATCATGCAAAATTTGGGCCAATTCCGAAGGCAAAAATGTGCACAACTCTTTCAAGCCGTGCCATAAAAACATCGTTTGAAAGAATTTTTGGAGCATTATTTTGCATGGATGCTTAGAATAGTGTCATAGACTGTCCTGCAAAATTTGAGCCAATTCCGAAGGCAAAAATGTGCACAACTCTTACAAGCCGTGCCATAAAAACATCGTTTGAAAGAATTTTTTGAGCATTATTTTGCATGGATGCTTAGAATAGTGTCATAGACTATCATGCAAAACTTGAGCCAATTCCGAAGGCAAAAATGTGCACAACTCTTTCAAGCCGTGCCATAAAAACATCGTTTGAAAGAATATTTGGAGCAATATTTTGCATGGATGCTTAGAATAGTGTCATAGAAAATCATGCAAAATTTGGGCTAATTCCGAAGGCAAAAATGTGCACAACTCTTTCAAGCCATGCCATAAAAACATCGTTTGAAAGAATTTTTGGAGCATTATTTTGCATGGATGCTTAGAATAGTGTCATAGACAATCATGCAAAATTTGAGCCAATTCCGAAGGCAAAAATGTGCACAACTCTTTCAAGCTGTGCCATAAAAAGTTCGTTTGAAAGAAATTTTCGAGCAATATTTTGCATGGATGCTTAGAATAGTGTCATAGACTATCATGCAAAATTTGAGCCAATTCTGAAGGCAAAAATGTGCACAACTCTTTCAAGTCGTGCCATAAAAAACATGGTTTGAAAGAATTTTTGGAGCAATATTTTGCATGGATGTTTAGAATAGTGTCATAGACTGTCCTGCAAAAGTTGAGCCAATTCCGAAGGCAAAAATGTGCACAACTCTTTCAAGCCGTGCCATAAAAACATCGTTTGAAAGAATATTTGGAGCAATATTTTGCATGGATGCTTAGAATAGTGTCATAGAAAATCATGCAAAATTTGGGCCAATTCCGAAGGCAAAAATGTGCACAACTCTTTCAAGCCGTGCCATAAAAACATCGTTTGAAAGAATTTTTTGAGCATTATTTTGCATGGATGCTTAGAATAGTGTCATAGACTATCATGCAAAACTTGAGCCAATTCCGAAGGCAAAAATGTGCACAACTCTTTCAAGCCATGCCATAAAAACATCGTTTGAAAGAATATTTGGAGCAATATTTTGCATGGATGCTTAGAATAGTGTCATAGAAAATCATGCAAAATTTGGGCCAATTCCGAAGGCAAAAATGTGCACAACTCTTTCAAGCCGTGCCATAAAAACATCGTTTGAAAGAATTTTTGGAGCATTATTTTGCATGGATGCTTAGAATAGTGTCATAGACTGTCCTGCAAAATTTGAGCCAATTCCGAAGGCAAAAATGTGCACAACTCTTACAAGCCGTGCCATAAAAACATCGTTTGAAAGAATTTTTTGAGCATTATTTTGCATGGATGCTTAGAATAGTGTCATAGACTATCATGCAAAACTTGAGCCAATTCCGAAGGCAAAAATGTGCACAACTCTTTCAAGCCGTGCCATAAAAACATCGTTTGAAAGAATATTTGGAGCAATATTTTGCATGGATGCTTAGAATAGTGTCATAGAAAATCATGCAAAATTTGGGCCAATTCCGAAGGCAAAAATGTGCACAACTCTTTCAAGCCGTGCCATAAAAACATCGTTTGAAAGAATTTTTGGAGCATTATTTTGCATGGATGCTTAGAATAGTGTCATAGACAATCATGCAAAATTTGAGCCAATTCCGAAGGCAAAAATGTGCACAACTCTTTCAAGCTGTGCCATAAAAAGTTCGTTTGAAAGAAATTTTCGAGCAATATTTTGCATGGATGCTTAGAATAGTGTCATAGACTATCATGCAAAATTTGAGCCAATTCTGAAGGCAAAAATGTGCACAACTCTTTCAAGTCGTGCCATAAAAAATATGGTTTGAAAGAATTTTTGGAGCAATATTTTGCATGGATGTTTAGAATAGTGTCATAGACTGTCCTGCAAAAGTTGAGCCAATTCCGAAGGCAAAAATGTGCACAACTCTTTCAAGCCGTGCCATAAAAACATCGTTTCAAAGAATATTTGGAGCAATATTTTGCATGGATGCTTAGAATAGTGTCATAGAAAATCATGCAAAATTTGGGCCAATTCCGAAGGCAAAAATGTGCACAACTCTTTCAAGCCGTGCCATAAAAACATCGTTTGAAAGAATTTTTGGAGCATTATTTTGCATGGATGCTTAGAATAGTGTCATAGACAATCATGCAAAATTTGAGCCAATTCCGAAGGCAAAAATGTGCACAACTCTTTCAAGCTGTGCCATAAAAAGTTCGTTTGAAAGAATTTTTTGAGCAATATTTTGCATGGATGCTTAGAATAGTGTCATAGACTATCATGCAAAATTTGAGCCAATTCTGAAGGCAAAAATGTGCACAACTCTTTCAAGTCGTGCCATAAAAACATCGTTAGAAAGAATGTTTCTAGCAATATTTTGCATGGATGTTTAGAATAGTGTCATAGACTGTCCTGCAAAATTTGAGCCAATTCCGAAGGCAAAAATGTGCACAACTCTTACAAGCCGTGCCATAAAAACATCGTTTGAAAGAATTTTTTGAGCATTATTTTGCATGGATGCTTAGAATAGTGTCATAGACTATCATGCAAAACTTGAGCCAATTCCGAAGGCAAAAATGTGCACAACTCTTTCAAGCCATGCCATAAAAACATCGTTTGAAAGAATATTTGGAGCAATATTTTGCATGGATGCTTAGAATAGTGTCATAGAAAATCATGCAAAATTTGGGCCAATTCCGAAGGCAAAAATGTGCACAACTCTTTCAAGCCGTGCCATAAAAACATCGTTTGAAAGAATTTTTGGAGCATTATTTTGCATGGATGCTTAGAATAGTGTCATAGACTGTCCTGCAAAATTTGAGCCAATTCCGAAGGCAAAAATGTGCACAACTCTTACAAGCCGTGCCATAAAAACATCGTTTGAAAGAATTTTTTGAGCATTATTTTGCATGGATGCTTAGAATAGTGTCATAGACTATCATGCAAAACTTGAGCCAATTCCGAAGGCAAAAATGTGCACAACTCTTTCAAGCCGTGCCATAAAAACATCGTTTGAAAGAATATTTGGAGCAATATTTTGCATGGATGCTTAGAATAGTGTCATAGAAAATCATGCAAAATTTGGGCCAATTCCGAAGGCAAAAATGTGCACAACTCTTTCAAGCCGTGCCATAAAAACATCGTTTGAAAGAATTTTTGGAGCATTATTTTGCATGGATGCTTAGAATAGTGTCATAGACAATCATGCAAAATTTGAGCCAATTCCGAAGGCAAAAATGTGCACAACTCTTTCAAGCTGTGCCATAAAAAGTTCGTTTGAAAGAAATTTTCGAGCAATATTTTGCATGGATGCTTAGAATAGTGTCATAGACTATCATGCAAAATTTGAGCCAATTCTGAAGGCAAAAATGTGCACAACTCTTTCAAGTCGTGCCATAAAAAACATGGTTTGAAAGAATTTTTGGAGCAATATTTTGCATGGATGTTTAGAATAGTGTCATAGACTGTCCTGCAAAAGTTGAGCCAATTCCGAAGGCAAAATTGTGCACAACTCTTTCAAGCCGTGCCATAAAAACATCGTTTGAAAGAATTTTTGGAGCAATATTTTGCATGGATGCTTAGAATAGTGTCATAGAAAATCATGCAAAATTTGGGCCAATTCCGAAGGCAAAAATGTGCACAACTCTTTCAAGCCGTGCCATAAAAACATCGTTTGAAAGAATTTTTGGAGCATTATTTTGCATGGATGCTTAGAATAGTGTCATAGACAATCATGCAAAATTTGAGCCAATTCCGAAGGCAAAAATGTGCACAACTCTTTCAAGCTGTGCCATAAAAAGTTCGTTTGAAAGAAATTTTCGAGCAATATTTTGCATGGATGCTTAGAATAGTGTCATAGACTATCATGCAAAATTTGAGCCAATTCTGAAGGCAAAAATGTGCACAACTCTTTCAAGTCGTGCCATAAAAAATATGGTTTGAAAGAATTTTTGGAGCAATATTTTGCATGGATGTTTAGAATAGTGTCATAGACTGTCCTGCAAAAGTTGAGCCAATTCCGAAGGCAAAAATGTGCACAACTCTTTCAAGCCGTGCCATAAAAACATCGTTTCAAAGAATATTTGGAGCAATATTTTGCATGGATGCTTAGAATAGTGTCATAGAAAATCATGCAAAATTTGGGCCAATTCCGAAGGCAAAAATGTGCACAACTCTTTCAAGCCGTGCCATAAAAACATCGTTTGAAAGAATTTTTGGAGCATTATTTTGCATGGATGCTTAGAATAGTGTCATAGACAATCATGCAAAATTTGAGCCAATTCCGAAGGCAAAAATGTGCACAACTCTTTCAAGCTGTGCCATAAAAAGTTCGTTTGAAAGAATTTTTGGAGCATTATTTTGCATGGATGCTTAGAATAGTGTCATAGACAATCATGCAAAATTTGAGCCAATTCCGAAGGCAAAAATGTGCACAACTCTTTCAAGCTGTGCCATAAAAAGTTCGTTTGAAAGAATTTTTTGAGCAATATTTTGCATGGATGCTTAGAATAGTGTCATAGACTATCATGCAAAATTTGAGCCAATTCTGAAGGCAAAAATGTGCACAACTCTTTCAAGTCGTGCCATAAAAACATCGTTAGAAAGAATGTTTCTAGCAATATTTTGCATGGATGTTTAGAATAGTGTCATAGACTGTCCTGCAAAATTTGAGCCAATTCCGAAGGCAAAAATGTGCACAACTCTTACAAGCCGTGCCATAAAAACATCGTTTGAAAGAATTTTTTGAGCATTATTTTGCATGGATGCTTAGAATAGTGTCATAGACTATCATGCAAAACTTGAGCCAATTCCGAAGGCAAAAATGTGCACAACTCTTTCAAGCCATGCCATAAAAACATCGTTTGAAAGAATATTTGGAGCAATATTTTGCATGGATGCTTAGAATAGTGTCATAGAAAATCATGCAAAATTTGGGCCAATTCCGAAGGCAAAAATGTGCACAACTCTTTCAAGCCGTGCCATAAAAACATCGTTTGAAAGAATTTTTGGAGCATTATTTTGCATGGATGCTTAGAATAGTGTCATAGACTGTCCTGCAAAATTTGAGCCAATTCCGAAGGCAAAAATGTGCACAACTCTTACAAGCCGTGCCATAAAAACATCGTTTGAAAGAATTTTTTGAGCATTATTTTGCATGGATGCTTAGAATAGTGTCATAGACTATCATGCAAAACTTGAGCCAATTCCGAAGGCAAAAATGTGCACAACTCTTTCAAGCCGTGCCATAAAAACATCGTTTGAAAGAATATTTGGAGCAATATTTTGCATGGATGCTTAGAATAGTGTCATAGAAAATCATGCAAAATTTGGGCCAATTCCGAAGGCAAAAATGTGCACAACTCTTTCAAGCCGTGCCATAAAAACATCGTTTGAAAGAATTTTTGGAGCATTATTTTGCATGGATGCTTAGAATAGTGTCATAGACAATCATGCAAAATTTGAGCCAATTCCGAAGGCAAAAATGTGCACAACTCTTTCAAGCTGTGCCATAAAAAGTTCGTTTGAAAGAAATTTTCGAGCAATATTTTGCATGGATGCTTAGAATAGTGTCATAGACTATCATGCAAAATTTGAGCCAATTCTGAAGGCAAAAATGTGCACAACTCTTTCAAGTCGTGCCATAAAAAACATGGTTTGAAAGAATTTTTGGAGCAATATTTTGCATGGATGTTTAGAATAGTGTCATAGACTGTCCTGCAAAAGTTGAGCCAATTCCGAAGGCAAAATTGTGCACAACTCTTTCAAGCCGTGCCATAAAAACATCGTTTGAAAGAATTTTTGGAGCAATATTTTGCATGGATGCTTAGAATAGTGTCATAGAAAATCATGCAAAATTTGGGCCAATTCCGAAGGCAAAAATGTGCACAACTCTTTCAAGCCGTGCCATAAAAACATCGTTTGAAAGAATTTTTGGAGCATTATTTTGCATGGATGCTTAGAATAGTGTCATAGACAATCATGCAAAATTTGAGCCAATTCCGAAGGCAAAAATGTGCACAACTCTTTCAAGCTGTGCCATAAAAAGTTCGTTTGAAAGAATTTTTTGAGCAATATTTTGCATGGATGCTTAGAATAGTGTCATAGACTATCATGCAAAATTTGAGCCAATTCTGAAGGCAAAAATGTGCACAACTCTTTCAAGTCGTGCCATAAAAACATCGTTAGAAAGAATGTTTCTAGCAATATTTTGCATGGATGTTTAGAATAGTGTCATAGACTGTCCTGCAAAATTTGAGCCAATTCCGAAGGCAAAAATGTGCACAACTCTTACAAGCCGTGCCATAAAAACATCGTTTGAAAGAATTTTTTGAGCATTATTTTGCATGGATGCTTAGAATAGTGTCATAGACTATCATGCAAAACTTGAGCCAATTCCGAAGGCAAAAATGTGCACAACTCTTTCAAGCCATGCCATAAAAACATCGTTTGAAAGAATATTTGGAGCAATATTTTGCATGGATGCTTAGAATAGTGTCATAGAAAATCATGCAAAATTTGGGCCAATTCCGAAGGCAAAAATGTGCACAACTCTTTCAAGCCGTGCCATAAAAACATCGTTTGAAAGAATTTTTGGAGCATTATTTTGCATGGATGCTTAGAATAGTGTCATAGACTGTCCTGCAAAATTTGAGCCAATTCCGAAGGCAAAAATGTGCACAACTCTTACAAGCCGTGCCATAAAAACATCGTTTGAAAGAATTTTTTGAGCATTATTTTGCATGGATGCTTAGAATAGTGTCATAGACTATCATGCAAAACTTGAGCCAATTCCGAAGGCAAAAATGTGCACAACTCTTTCAAGCCGTGCCATAAAAACATCGTTTGAAAGAATATTTGGAGCAATATTTTGCATGGATGCTTAGAATAGTGTCATAGAAAATCATGCAAAATTTGGGCCAATTCCGAAGGCAAAAATGTGCACAACTCTTTCAAGCCGTGCCATAAAAACATCGTTTGAAAGAATTTTTGGAGCATTATTTTGCATGGATGCTTAGAATAGTGTCATAGACAATCATGCAAAATTTGAGCCAATTCCGAAGGCAAAAATGTGCACAACTCTTTCAAGCTGTGCCATAAAAAGTTCGTTTGAAAGAAATTTTCGAGCAATATTTTGCATGGATGCTTAGAATAGTGTCATAGACTATCATGCAAAATTTGAGCCAATTCTGAAGGCAAAAATGTGCACAACTCTTTCAAGTCGTGCCATAAAAAACATGGTTTGAAAGAATTTTTGGAGCAATATTTTGCATGGATGTTTAGAATAGTGTCATAGACTGTCCTGCAAAAGTTGAGCCAATTCCGAAGGCAAAATTGTGCACAACTCTTTCAAGCCGTGCCATAAAAACATCGTTTGAAAGAATTTTTGGAGCAATATTTTGCATGGATGCTTAGAATAGTGTCATAGAAAATCATGCAAAATTTGGGCCAATTCCGAAGGCAAAAATGTGCACAACTCTTTCAAGCCGTGCCATAAAAACATCGTTTGAAAGAATTTTTGGAGCATTATTTTGCATGGATGCTTAGAATAGTGTCATAGACAATCATGCAAAATTTGAGCCAATTCCGAAGGCAAAAATGTGCACAACTCTTTCAAGCTGTGCCATAAAAAGTTCGTTTGAAAGAATTTTTTGAGCAATATTTTGCATGGATGCTTAGAATAGTGACATAGACTATCATGCAAAATTTGAGCCAATTCCGAAGGCAAAAATGTGCACAACTCTTTCAAGTCGTGCCATAAAAACATCGTTAGAAAGAATGTTTCTAGCAATATTTTGCATGGATGTTTAGAATAGTGTCATAGACTGTCCTGCAAAATTTGAGCCAATTCCGAAGGCAAAATTGTGCACAACTCTTACAAGCCGTGCCATAAAAAAATCGTTTGAAAGAATTTTTTGAGCATTATTTTGCATGGATGCTTAGAATAGTGTCATAGACTATCATGCAAAACTTGAGCCAATTCCGAAGGCAAAAATGTGCACAACTCTTTCAAGCCATGCCATAAAAACATCGTTTGAAAGAATATTTGGAGCAATATTTTGCATGGATGCTTAGAATAGTGTCATAGAAAATCATGCAAAATTTGGGCCAATTCCGAAGGCAAAAATGTGCACAACTCTTTCAAGCCGTGCCATAAAAACATCGTTTGAAAGAATTTTTGGAGCATTATTTTGCATGGATGCTTAGAATAGTGTCATAGACTGTCCTGCAAAATTTGAGCCAATTCCGAAGGCAAAAATGTGCACAACTCTTACAAGCCGTGCCATAAAAACATCGTTTGAAAGAATTTTTTGAGCATTATTTTGCATGGATGCTTAGAATAGTGTCATAGACAATCATGCAAAACTTGAGCCAATTCCGAAGGCAAAAATGTGCACAACTCTTTCAAGCTGTGCCATAAAAAGTTCGTTTGAAAGAATTTTTTGAGCAATATTTTGCATGGATGCTTAGAATAGTGTCATAGACTATCATGCAAAATTTGAGCCAATTCTGAAGGCAAAAATGTGCACAACTCTTTCAAGTCGTGCCATAAAAACATCGTTAGAAAGAATGTTTCTAGCAATATTTTGCATGGATGTTTAGAATAGTGTCATAGACTGTCCTGCAAAATTTGAGCCAATTCCGAAGGCAAAAATGTGCACAACTCTTACAAGCCGTGCCATAAAAACATCGTTTGAAAGAATTTTTTGAGCATTATTTTGCATGGATGCTTAGAATAGTGTCATAGACTATCATGCAAAACTTGAGCCAATTCCGAAGGCAAAAATGTGCACAACTCTTTCAAGCCATGCCATAAAAACATCGTTTGAAATAATATTTGGAGCAATATTTTGCATGGATGCTTAGAATAGTGTCATAGAAAATCATGCAAAATTTGGGCCAATTCCGAAGGCAAAAATGTGCACAACTCTTTCAAGCCGTGCCATAAAAACATCGTTTGAAAGAATTTTTGGAGCATTATTTTGCATGGATGCTTAGAATAGTGTCATAGACTGTCCTGCAAAATTTGAGCCAATTCCGAAGGCAAAAATGTGCACAACTCTTACAAGCCGTGCCATAAAAACATCGTTTGAAAGAATTTTTTGAGCATTATTTTGCATGGATGCTTAGAATAGTGTCATAGACTATCATGCAAAACTTGAGCCAATTCCGAAGGCAAAAATGTGCACAACTCTTTCAAGCCGTGCCATAAAAACATCGTTTGAAAGAATATTTGGAGCAATATTTTGCATGGATGCTTAAAATAGTGTCATAGAAAATCATGCAAAATTTGGGCCAATTCCGAAGGCAAAAATGTGCACAACTCTTTCAAGCCGTGCCATAAAAACATCGTTTGAAAGAATTTTTGGAGCATTATTTTGCATGGATGCTTAGAATAGTGTCATAGACAATCATGCAAAATTTGAGCCAATTCCGAAGGCAAAAATGTGCACAACTCTTTCAAGCTGTGCCATAAAAAGTTCGTTTGAAAGAAATTTTCGAGCAATATTTTGCATGGATGCTTAGAATAGTGTCATAGACTATCATGCAAAATTTGAGCCAATTCTGAAGGCAAAAATGTGCACAACTCTTTCAAGTCGTGCCATAAAAAACATGGTTTGAAAGAATTTTTGGAGCAATATTTTGCATGGATGTTTAGAATAGTGTCATAGACTGTCCTGCAAAAGTTGAGCCAATTCCGAAGGCAAAATTGTGCACAACTCTTTCAAGCCGTGCCATAAAAACATCGTTTGAAAGAATTTTTGGAGCAATATTTTGCATGGATGCTTAGAATAGTGTCATAGAAAATCATGCAAAATTTGGGCCAATTCCGAAGGCAAAAATGTGCACAACTCTTTCAAGCCGTGCCATAAAAACATCGTTTGAAAGAATTTTTGGAGCATTATTTTGCATGGATGCTTAGAATAGTGTCATAGACAATCATGCAAAATTTGAGCCAATTCCGAAGGCAAAAATGTGCACAACTCTTTCAAGCTGTGCCATAAAAAGTTCGTTTGAAAGAATTTTTTGAGCAATATTTTGCATGGATGCTTAGAATAGTGACATAGACTATCATGCAAAATTTGAGCCAATTCCGAAGGCAAAAATGTGCACAACTCTTTCAAGTCGTGCCATAAAAACATCGTTAGAAAGAATGTTTCTAGCAATATTTTGCATGGATGTTTAGAATAGTGTCATAGACTGTCCTGCAAAATTTGAGCCAATTCCGAAGGCAAAATTGTGCACAACTCTTACAAGCCGTGCCATAAAAAAATCGTTTGAAAGAATTTTTTGAGCATTATTTTGCATGGATGCTTAGAATAGTGTCATAGACTATCATGCAAAACTTGAGCCAATTCCGAAGGCAAAAATGTGCACAACTCTTTCAAGCCATGCCATAAAAACATCGTTTGAAAGAATATTTGGAGCAATATTTTGCATGGATGCTTAGAATAGTGTCATAGAAAATCATGAAAAATTTGGGCCAATTCCGAAGGCAAAAATGTGCACAACTCTTTCAAGCCGTGCCATAAAAACATCGTTTGAAAGAATTTTTGGAGCATTATTTTGCATGGATGCTTAGAATAGTGTCATAGACTGTCCTGCAAAATTTGAGCCAATTTCGAAGGCAAAAATGTGCACAACTCTTACAAGCCGTGCCATAAAAACATCGTTTGAAAGAATTTTTTTAGCATTATTTTGCATGGATGCTTAGAATAGTGTCATAGACTATCATGCAAAACTTGAGCCAATTCCGAAGGCAAAAATGTGCACAACTCTTTCAAGCCGTGCCATAAAAACATCGTTTGAAAGAATTTTTGGAGCAATATTTTGCATGGATGCTTAGAATAGTGTCATAGAAAATCATGCAAAATTTGGGCCAATTCCGAAGGCAAAAATGTGCACAACTCTTTCAAGCCGTGCCATAAAAACATCGTTTGAAAGAATTTTTGGAGCATTATTTTGCATGGATGCTTAGAATAGTGACATAGACTATCATGCAAAATTTGAGCCAATTCTGAAGGCAAAAATGTGCACAACTCTTTCAAGTCGTTCCATAAAAACATCGTTTGAAAGAATGTTTCTAGTAATATTTTGCATGGATGTTTAGAATAGTGTCATAGACTGTCCTGCAAAATTTGAGCCAATTCCGAAGGCAAAAATGTGCACAACTCTTACAAGCCGTGCCATAAAAACATCGTTTGAAAGAATTTTTTGAGCATTATTTTGCATGGATGCTTAGAATAGTGTCATAGACTATCCTGCAAAAGTTGAGCCAATTCCGAAGGCAAAAATGTGCACAACTCTTTCAAGCCGTGCCATAAAAACATCGTTTGAAAGAATTTTTGGAGCAATATTTTGCATGGATGCTTAGAATAGTGTCATAGACTATCCTGCAAAAGTTGAGCCAATTCCGAAGGCAAAAATGTGCACAACTCTTTCAAGCCGTGCCATAAAAACATCGTTTGAAAGAATTTTTGGAGCAATATTTTGCATGGATGCTTAGAATAGTGTCATAGACTATCCTGCAAAGGTTGAGCCAATTACAAAGGCAAAAATGTGCACAACTCTTTCAAGCCGTGCCATAAAAACATCGTTTGAAAGAATTTTTTGAGCAATATTTTGCATGGATGCTTAGAATAGTGTCATAGATTATCACGCAAAATTTGAGCCAATTCCTAAGGCAAAAATGTGCACAACTCTTTCAAGCCGTGCCATAAAAACATCGTTTGAAAGAATTTTTCGAGCAATATTTTGCATGGATGCTTAGAATAGTGACATAGTCTATCATGCAAAATTTGTGCCAATTCCGAAGGCAAAAATGTGCACAACTCTTTCTAGCCGTGCCATAAAAACATCGTTTGAAAGAATTTTTCGAGCAGTATTTTGCATGGATGCTTAGAATAGTGTCATAGACTGTCCTGCAAAATTTGAGCCAATTCCGAAGGCAAAAATTTACACAACTCTTTCAAGCCGTGCCATAAAAACATCGTTTGATAGAATTTTTCGAGCAATATTTTGGATGGATGCTTAGAATAGTGTCATAGACTATCATGCAAAACTTGAGCCAATTCCGAAGGCAAAAATGTGCACAACTCTTTCAAGCCGTGCCATAAAAACATCGTTTGAAAGAATATTTGGAGCAATATTTTGCATGGATGCTTAGAATAGTGTCATAGAAAATCATGCAAAATTTGGGCCAATTCCGAAGGCAAAAATGTGCACAACTCTTTCAAGCCGTGCCATAAAAACATCGTTTGAAAGAATTTTTGGAGCATTATTTTGCATGGATGCTTAGAATAGTGTCATAGACAATCATGCAAAATTTGAGCCAATTCCGAAGGCAAAAATGTGCACAACTCTTTCAAGCTGTGCCATAAAAAGTTCGTTTGAAAGAAATTTTCGAGCAATATTTTGCATGGATGCTTAGAATAGTGTCATAGACTATCATGCAAAATTTGAGCCAATTCTGAAGGCAAAAATGTGCACAATTCTTTCAAGTCGTGCCATAAAAAACATGGTTTGAAAGAATTTTTGGAGCAATATTTTGCATGGATGTTTAGAATAGTGTCATAGACTGTCCTGCAAAAGTTGAGCCAATTCCGAAGGCAAAAATGTGCACAACTCTTTCAAGCCGTGCCATAAAAACATCGTTTGAAAGAATTTTTGGAGCAATATTTTGCATGGATGCTTAGAATAGTGTCATAGAAAATCATGCAAAATTTGGGCCAATTCCGAAGGCAAAAATGTGCACAACTCTTTCTAGCCGTGCCATAAAAACATCGTTTGAAAGAATTTTTCGAGCAGTATTTTGCATGGATGCTTAGAATAGTGTCATAGACTGTCCTGCAAAATTTGAGCCAATTCCGAAGGCAAAAATTTACACAACTCTTTCAAGCCGTGCCATAAAAACATCGTTTGATAGAATTTTTCGAGCAATATTTTGGATGGATGCTTAGAATAGTGTCATAGACTATCATGCAAAACTTGAGCCAATTCCGAAGGCAAAAATGTGCACAACTCTTTCAAGCCGTGCCATAAAAACATCGTTTGAAAGAATATTTGGAGCAATATTTTGCATGGATGCTTAGAATAGTGTCATAGAAAATCATGCAAAATTTGGGCCAATTCCGAAGGCAAAAATGTGCACAACTCTTTCAAGCCGTGCCATAAAAACATCGTTTGAAAGAATTTTTGGAGCATTATTTTGCATGGATGCTTAGAATAGTGTCATAGACAATCATGCAAAATTTGAGCCAATTCCGAAGGCAAAAATGTGCACAACTCTTTCAAGCTGTGCCATAAAAAGTTCGTTTGAAAGAATTTTTTGAGCAATATTTTGCATGGATGCTTAGAATAGTGACATAGACTATCATGCAAAATTTGAGCCAATTCTGAAGGCAAAAATGTGCACAACTCTTTCAAGTCGTGCCATAAAAACATCGTTAGAAAGAATGTTTCTAGCAATATTTTGCATGGATGTTTAGAATAGTGTCATAGACTGTCCTGCAAAATTTGAGCCAATTCCGAAGGCAAAAATGTGCACAACTCTTACAAGCCGTGCCATAAAAACATCGTTTGAAAGAATTTTTTGAGCATTATTTTGCATGGATGCTTAGAATAGTGTCATAGACTATCATGCAAAACTTGAGCCAATTCCGAAGGCAAAAATGTGCACAACTCTTTCAAGCCATGCCATAAAAACATCGTTTGAAAGAATATTTGGAGCAATATTTTGCATGGATGCTTAGAATAGTGTCATAGAAAATCATGCAAAATTTGGGCCAATTCCGAAGGCAAAAATGTGCACAACTCTTTCAAGCCGTGCCATAAAAACATCGTTTGAAAGAATTTTTTGAGCAATATTTTGCATGGATGCTTAGAATAGTGTCATAGATTATCACGCAAAATTTGAGCCAATTCCTAAGGCAAAAATGTGCACAACTCTTTCAAGCCGTGCCATAAAAACATCGTTTGAAAGAATTTTTCGAGCAATATTTTGCATGGATGCTTAGAATAGTGACATAGTCTATCATGCAAAATTTGTGCCAATTCCGAAGGCAAAAATGTGCACAACTCTTTCAAGCCGTGCCATAAAAACATCGTTTGAAAGAATTTTTCGAGCAGTATTTTGCATGGAAGCTTAGAATAGTGTCATAGACTGTCCTGCAAAATTTGAGCCAATTCCGAAGGCAAAAATTTACACAACTCTTTCAAGCCGTGCCATAAAAACATCGTTTGATAGAATTTTTCGAGCAATATTTTGGATGGATGCTTAGAATAGTGTCATAGACTATCATGCAAAACTTGAGCCAATTCCGAAGGCAAAAATGTGCACAACTCTTTCAAGCCGTGCCATAAAAACATCGTTTGAAAGAATATTTGGAGCAATATTTTGCATGGATGCTTAGAATAGTGTCATAGAAAATCATGCAAAATTTGGGCCAATTCCGAAGGCAAAAATGTGCACAACTCTTTCAAGCCGTGCCATAAAAACATCGTTTGAAAGAATTTTTGGAGCATTATTTTGCATGGATGCTTAGAATAGTGTCATAGACAATCATGCAAAATTTGAGCCAATTCCGAAGGCAAAAATGTGCACAACTCTTTCAAGCTGTGCCATAAAAAGTTCGTTTGAAAGAAATTTTCGAGCAATATTTTGCATGGATGCTTAGAATAGTGTCATAGACTATCATGCAAAATTTGAGCCAATTCTGAAGGCAAAAATGTGCACAACTCTTTCAAGTCGTGCCATATAAAACATGGTTTGAAAGAATTTTTGGAGCAATATTTTGCATGGATGTTTAGAACAGTGTGATAGACTGTCCTGCAAAAGTTGAGCCAATTCCGAAGGCAAAAATGTGCACAACTCTTTCAAGCCGTGCCATAAAAACATCGTTTGAAAGAATTTTTGGAGCAATATTTTGCATGGATGCTTAGAATAGTGTCATAGAAAATCATGCAAAATTTGGGCCAATTCCGAAGGCAAAAATGTGCACAACTCTTTCAAGCCGTGCCATAAAAACATCGTTTGAAAGAATTTTTGGAGCATTATTTTGCATGGATGCTTAGAATAGTGTCATAGACAATCATGCAAAATTTGAGCCAATTCCGAAGGCAAAAATGTGCACAACTCTTTCAAGCTGTGCCATAAAAAGTTCGTTTGAAAGAATTTTTTGAGCAAAATTTTGCATGGATGCTTAGAATAGTGACATAGACTATCATGCAAAATTTGAGCCAATTCTGAAGGCAAAAATGTGCACAACTCTTTCAAGTCGTGCCATAAAAACATCGTTAGAAAGAATGTTTCTAGCAATATTTTGCATGGATGTTTAGAATAGTGTCATAGACTGTCCTGCAAAATTTGAGCCAATTCCGAAGGCAAAAATGTGCACAACTCTTACAAGCCGTGCC
The DNA here is from genome assembly GCA_954870605.1 of Acer campestre. NCBI lineage: Eukaryota > Viridiplantae > Streptophyta > Magnoliopsida > Sapindales > Sapindaceae > Acer > Acer campestre. Next base: position 5,920,273 of record OX940812.1, read on the forward strand.
ATAAAAACATCGTTTGAAAGAATTTTTTGAGCATTATTTTGCATGGATGCTTAGAATAGTGTCATAGACTATCATGCAAAACTTGAGCCAATTCCGAAGGCAAAAATGTGCACAACTCTTTCAAGCCATGCCATAAAAACATCGTTTGAAAGAATATTTGGAGCAATATTTTGCATGGATGCTTAGAATAGTGTCATAGAAAATCATGCAAAATTTGGGCCAATTCCGAAGGCAAAAATGTGCACAACTCTTTCAAGCTGTGCCATAAAAAGTTCGTTTGAAAGAATTTTTTGAGCAATATTTTGCATGGATGCTTAGAATAGTGTCATAGACTATCATGCAAAATTTGAGCCAATTCTGAAGGCAAAAATGTGCACAACTCTTTCAAGTCGTGCCATAAAAACATCGTTAGAAAGAATGTTTCTAGCAATATTTTGCATGGATGTTTAGAATAGTGTCATAGACTGTCCTGCAAAATTTGAGCCAATTCCGAAGGCAAAAATGTGCACAACTCTTACAAGCCGTGCCATAAAAACATCGTTTGAAAGAATTTTTTGAGCATTATTTTGCATGGATGCTTAGAATAGTGTCATAGACTATCATGCAAAACTTGAGCCAATTCCGAAGGCAAAAATGTGCACAACTCTTTCAAGCCATGCCATAAAAACATCGTTTGAAAGAATATTTGGAGCAATATTTTGCATGGATGCTTAGAATAGTGTCATAGAAAATCATGCAAAATTTGAGCCAATTCCGAAGGCAAAAATGTGCACAACTCTTTCAAGCCGTGCCATAAAAACATCGTTTGAATGAATTTTTCGAGCAATATTTTGCATGGATGCTTAGAATAGTGTCATAGATTATCACGCAAAATTTGAGCCAATTCCTAAGGCAAAAATGTTCACAACTCTTTCAAGCCGTGCCATAAAAACATCGTTTGAAAGAATTTTTCGAGCAATATTTTGCATGGATGCTTAGAATAGTGACATAGTCTATCATGCAAAATTTGTACCAATTCCGAAGGCAAAAATGTGCACAATTCTTTCAAGCCGTGCCATAAAAACATCGTTTGAAAGAATTTTTCGAGCAATATTTTGCATGGATGCTTAGAATAGTGTCATAGACTGTCCTGCAAAATTTGAGCCAATTCCGAAGGCAAAAATTTACACAACTCTTTCAAGCCGTGCCATAAAAACATCGTTTGATAGAATTTTTTGAGCAATATTTTGCATGGATGCTTAGAATAGTGTCATAGACTATCATGCAAAATTGAGCCAATTCCGAAGGCAAAAATGTGCACAACTCTTTCAAGCCGTGCTATAAAAACATCGTTTGAAAGAATATTTGGAGCAATATTTTGCATGGATGCTTAGAATAGTGTCATAGAAAATCATGCAAAATTTGGGCCAATTCCGAAGGCAAAAATGTGCACAACTCTTTCAAGCCGTGCCATAAAAACATCGTTTGAAAGAATTTTTGGAGCATTATTTTGCATGGATGCTTAGAATAGTGTCATAGACAATCATGCAAAATTTGAGCCAATTCCGAAGGCAAAAATGTGCACAACTCTTTCAAGCTGTGCCATAAAAAGTTCGTTTGAAAGAAATTTTCGAGCAATATTTTGCATGGATGCTTAGAATAGTGTCATAGACTATCATGCAAAATTTGAGCCAATTCTGAAGGCAAAAATGTGCACAACTCTTTCAAGTCGTGCCATAAAAACATCGTTTGAAAGAATTTTTGGAGCAATATTTTGCATGGATGTTTAGAATAGTGTCATAGACTGTCCTGCAAAAGTTGAGCCAATTCCGAAGGCAAAAATGTGCACAACTCTTTCAAGCCGTGCCATAAAAACATCGTTTGATAGAATTTTTTGAGCAATATTTTGCATGGATGCTTAGAATAGTGTCATAGACTATCATGCAAAATTGAGCCAATTCCGAAGGCAAAAATGTGCACAACTCTTTCAAGCCGTGCTATAAAAACATCGTTTGAAAGAATATTTGGAGCAATATTTTGCATGGATGCTTAGAATAGTGTCATAGAAAATCATGCAAAATTTGGGCCAATTCCGAAGGCAAAAATGTGCACAACTCTTTCAAGCCGTGCCATAAAAACATCGTTTGAAAGAATTTTTGGAGCATTATTTTGCATGGATGCTTAGAATAGTGTCATAGACAATCATGCAAAATTTGAGCCAATTCCGAAGGCAAAAATGTGCACAACTCTTTCAAGCTGTGCCATAAAAAGTTCGTTTGAAAGAAATTTTCGAGCAATATTTTGCATGGATGCTTAGAATAGTGTCATAGACTATCATGCAAAATTTGAGCCAATTCTGAAGGCAAAAATGTGCACAACTCTTTCAAGTCGTGCCATATAAAACATGGTTTGAAAGAATTTTTGGAGCAATATTTTGCATGGATGTTTAGAACAGTGTGATAGACTGTCCTGCAAAAGTTGAGCCAATTACGAAGGCAAAAATGTGCACAACTCTTTCAAGCCGTGCCATAAAAACATCGTTTGAAAGAATTTTTGGAGCAATATTTTGCATGGATGCTTAGAATAGTGTCATAGAAAATCATGCAAAATTTGGGCCAATTCCGAAGGCAAAAATGTGCACAACTCTTTCAAGCCGTGCCATAAAAACATCGTTTGAAAGAATTTTTGGAGCATTATTTTGCATGGATGCTTAGAATAGTGTCATAGACAATCATGCAAAATTTGAGCCAATTCCGAAGGCAAAAATGTGCACAACTCTTTCAAGCTGTGCCATAAAAAGTTCGTTTGAAAGAATTTTTTGAGCAATATTTTGCATGGATGCTTAGAATAGTGACATAGACTATCATGCAAAATTTGAGCCAATTCTGAAGGCAAAAATGTGCACAACTCTTTCAAGTCGTGCCATAAAAACATCGTTAGAAAGAATGTTTCTAGCAATATTTTGCATGGATGTTTAGAATAGTGTCATAGACTGTCCTGCAAAATTTGAGCCAATTCCGAAGGCAAAAATGTGCACAACTCTTACAAGCCGTGCCATAAAAACATCGTTTGAAAGAATTTTTTGAGCATTATTTTGCATGGATGCTTAGAATAGTGTCATAGACTATCATGCAAAACTTGAGCCAATTCCGAAGGCAAAAATGTGCACAACTCTTTCAAGCCATGCCATAAAAACATCGTTTGAAAGAATATTTGGAGCAATATTTTGCATGGATGCTTAGAATAGTGTCATAGAAAATCATGCAAAATTTGGGCCAATTCCGAAGGCAAAAATGTGCACAACTCTTTCAAGCCGTGCCATAAAAACATCGTTTGAATGAATTTTTCGAGCAATATTTTGCATGGATGCTTAGAATAGTGTCATAGATTATCACGCAAAATTTGAGCCAATTCCTAAGGCAAAAATGTTCACAACTCTTTCAAGCCGTGCCATAAAAACATCGTTTGAAAGAATTTTTCGAGCAATATTTTGCATGGATGCTTAGAATAGTGACATAGTCTATCATGCAAAATTTGTACCAATTCCGAAGGCAAAAATGTGCACAATTCTTTCAAGCCGTGCCATAAAAACATCGTTTGAAAGAATTTTTCGAGCAATATTTTGCATGGATGCTTAGAATAGTGTCATAGACTGTCCTGCAAAATTTGAGCCAATTCCGAAGGCAAAAATTTACACAACTCTTTCAAGCCGTGCCATAAAAACATCGTTTGATAGAATTTTTTGAGCAATATTTTGCATGGATGCTTAGAATAGTGTCATAGACTATCATGCAAAATTGAGCCAATTCCGAAGGCAAAAATGTGCACAACTCTTTCAAGCCGTGCTATAAAAACATCGTTTGAAAGAATATTTGGAGCAATATTTTGCATGGATGCTTAGAATAGTGTCATAGAAAATCATGCAAAATTTGGGCCAATTCCGAAGGCAAAAATGTGCACAACTCTTTCAAGCCGTGCCATAAAAACATCGTTTGAAAGAATTTTTGGAGCATTATTTTGCATGGATGCTTAGAATAGTGTCATAGACAATCATGCAAAATTTGAGCCAATTCCGAAGGCAAAAATGTGCACAACTCTTTCAAGCTGTGCCATAAAAAGTTCGTTTGAAAGAAATTTTCGAGCAATATTTTGCATGGATGCTTAGAATAGTGTCATAGACTATCATGCAAAATTTGAGCCAATTCTGAAGGCAAAAATGTGCACAACTCTTTCAAGTCGTGCCATAAAAACATCGTTTGAAAGATTTTTTGGAGCAATATTTTGCATGGATGTTTAGAATAGTGTCATAGACTGTCCTGCAAAAGTTGAGCCAATTCCGAAGGCAAAAATGTGCACAACTCTTTCAAGCCGTGCCATAAAAACATCGTTTGAAAGAATTTTTCGAGCATTATTTTGCATGGATGCTTAGAATAGTGTCATGGACTATCATGCAAAATTTGAGCCAATTCCGAAGGCAAAAATGTGCACAACTCTTTCAAGCCGGGCCATAAAAACATCGTTTGAAAGAATTTTTGGAGCAATATTTTGCATGGATGCTTAGAATAGTGTCATAGACTATCATGCAAAATTTGAGCCAATTCCAAAGACAAAAATGTGCACAACTCTTTCAAGCTGTGCCATAAAAAGTTCGTTTGAAAGAAATTTTCGAGCAATATTTTGCATGGATGCTTAGAATAGTGTCATAGACTATCATGCAAAATTTGAGCCAATTCTGAAGGCAAAAATGTGCACAACTCTTTCAAGTCGTGCCATAAAAAATATGGTTTGAAAGAATTTTTGGAGCAATATTTTGCATGGATGTTTAGAATAGTGTCATAGACTGTCCTGCAAAAGTTGAGCCAATTCCGAAGGCAAAAATGTGCACAACTCTTTCAAGCCGTGCCATAAAAACATCGTTTCAAAGAATATTTGGAGCAATATTTTGCATGGATGCTTAGAATAGTGTCATAGAAAATCATGCAAAATTTGGGCCAATTCCGAAGGCAAAAATGTGCACAACTCTTTCAAGCCGTGCCATAAAAACATCGTTTGAAAGAATTTTTGGAGCATTATTTTGCATGGATGCTTAGAATAGTGTCATAGACAATCATGCAAAATTTGAGCCAATTCCGAAGGCAAAAATGTGCACAACTCTTTCAAGCTGTGCCATAAAAAGTTCGTTTGAAAGAATTTTTTGAGCAATATTTTGCATGGATGCTTAGAATAGTGTCATAGACTATCATGCAAAATTTGAGCCAATTCTGAAGGCAAAAATGTGCACAACTCTTTCAAGTCGTGCCATAAAAACATCGTTAGAAAGAATGTTTCTAGCAATATTTTGCATGGATGTTTAGAATAGTGTCATAGACTGTCCTGCAAAATTTGAGCCAATTCCGAAGGCAAAAATGTGCACAACTCTTACAAGCCGTGCCATAAAAACATCGTTTGAAAGAATTTTTTGAGCATTATTTTGCATGGATGCTTAGAATAGTGTCATAGACTATCATGCAAAACTTGAGCCAATTCCGAAGGCAAAAATGTGCACAACTCTTTCAAGCCATGCCATAAAAACATCGTTTGAAAGAATATTTGGAGCAATATTTTGCATGGATGCTTAGAATAGTGTCATAGAAAATCATGCAAAATTTGGGCCAATTCCGAAGGCAAAAATGTGCACAACTCTTTCAAGCCGTGCCATAAAAACATCGTTTGAATGAATTTTTCGAGCAATATTTTGCATGGATGCTTAGAATAGTGTCATAGATTATCACGCAAAATTTGAGCCAATTCCTAAGGCAAAAATGTTCACAACTCTTTCAAGCCGTGCCATAAAAACATCGTTTGAAAGAATTTTTCGAGCAATATTTTGCATGGATGCTTAGAATAGTGACATAGTCTATCATGCAAAATTTGTACCAATTCCGAAGGCAAAAATGTGCACAATTCTTTCAAGCCGTGCCATAAAAACATCGTTTGAAAGAATTTTTCGAGCAATATTTTGCATGGATGCTTAGAATAGTGTCATAGACTGTCCTGCAAAATTTGAGCCAATTCCGAAGGCAAAAATTTACACAACTCTTTCAAGCCGTGCCATAAAAACATCGTTTGATAGAATTTTTTGAGCAATATTTTGCATGGATGCTTAGAATAGTATCATAGACTATCATGCAAAATTGAGCCAATTCCGAAGGCAAAAATGTGCACAACTCTTTCAAGCCGTGCTATAAAAACATCGTTTGAAAGAATATTTGGAGCAATATTTTGCATGGATGCTTAGAATAGTGTCATAGAAAATCATGCAAAATTTGGGCCAATTCCGAAGGCAAAAATGTGCACAACTCTTTCAAGCCGTGCCATAAAAACATCGTTTGAAAGAATTTTTGGAGCATTATTTTGCATGGATGCTTAGAATAGTGTCATAGACAATCATGCAAAATTTGAGCCAATTCCGAAGGCAAAAATGTGCACAACTCTTTCAAGCTGTGCCATAAAAAGTTCGTTTGAAAGAAATTTTCGAGCAATATTTTGCATGGATGCTTAGAATAGTGTCATAGACTATCATGCAAAATTTGAGCCAATTCTGAAGGCAAAAATGTGCACAACTCTTTCAAGTCGTGCCATAAAAACATCGTTTGAAAGAATTTTTGGAGCAATATTTTGCATGGATGTTTAGAATAGTGTCATAGACTGTCCTGCAAAAGTTGAGCCAATTCCGAAGGCAAAAATGTGCACAACTCTTTCAAGCCGTGCCATAAAAACATCGTTTGATAGAATTTTTTGAGCAATATTTTGCATGGATGCTTAGAATAGTGTCATAGACTATCATGCAAAATTGAGCCAATTCCGAAGGCAAAAATGTGCACAACTCTTTCAAGCCGTGCTATAAAAACATCGTTTGAAAGAATATTTGGAGCAATATTTTGCATGGATGCTTAGAATAGTGTCATAGAAAATCATGCAAAATTTGGGCCAATTCCGAAGGCAAAAATGTGCACAACTCTTTCAAGCCGTGCCATAAAAACATCGTTTGAAAGAATTTTTGGAGCATTATTTTGCATGGATGCTTAGAATAGTGTCATAGACAATCATGCAAAATTTGAGCCAATTCCGAAGGCAAAAATGTGCACAACTCTTTCAAGCTGTGCCATAAAAAGTTCGTTTGAAAGAAATTTTCGAGCAATATTTTGCATGGATGCTTAGAATAGTGTCATAGACTATCATGCAAAATTTGAGCCAATTCTGAAGGCAAAAATGTGCACAACTCTTTCAAGTCGTGCCATATAAAACATGGTTTGAAAGAATTTTTGGAGCAATATTTTGCATGGATGTTTAGAACAGTGTGATAGACTGTCCTGCAAAAGTTGAGCCAATTACGAAGGCAAAAATGTGCACAACTCTTTCAAGCCGTGCCATAAAAACATCGTTTGAAAGAATTTTTGGAGCAATATTTTGCATGGATGCTTAGAATAGTGTCATAGAAAATCATGCAAAATTTGGGCCAATTCCGAAGGCAAAAATGTGCACAACTCTTTCAAGCCGTGCCATAAAAACATCGTTTGAAAGAATTTTTGGAGCATTATTTTGCATGGATGCTTAGAATAGTGTCATAGACAATCATGCAAAATTTGAGCCAATTCCGAAGGCAAAAATGTGCACAACTCTTTCAAGCTGTGCCATAAAAAGTTCGTTTGAAAGAATTTTTTGAGCAATATTTTGCATGGATGCTTAGAATAGTGACATAGACTATCATGCAAAATTTGAGCCAATTCTGAAGGCAAAAATGTGCACAACTCTTTCAAGTCGTGCCATAAAAACATCGTTAGAAAGAATGTTTCTAGCAATATTTTGCATGGATGTTTAGAATAGTGTCATAGACTGTCCTGCAAAATTTGAGCCAATTCCGAAGGCAAAAATGTGCACAACTCTTACAAGCCGTGCCATAAAAACATCGTTTGAAAGAATTTTTTGAGCATTATTTTGCATGGATGCTTAGAATAGTGTCATAGACTATCATGCAAAACTTGAGCCAATTCCGAAGGCAAAAATGTGCACAACTCTTTCAAGCCATGCCATAAAAACATCGTTTGAAAGAATATTTGGAGCAATATTTTGCATGGATGCTTAGAATAGTGTCATAGAAAATCATGCAAAATTTGGGCCAATTCCGAAGGCAAAAATGTGCACAACTCTTTCAAGCCGTGCCATAAAAACATCGTTTGAATGAATTTTTCGAGCAATATTTTGCATGGATGCTTAGAATAGTGTCATAGATTATCACGCAAAATTTGAGCCAATTCCTAAGGCAAAAATGTTCACAACTCTTTCAAGCCGTGCCATAAAAACATCGTTTGAAAGAATTTTTCGAGCAATATTTTGCATGGATGCTTAGAATAGTGACATAGTCTATCATGCAAAATTTGTACCAATTCCGAAGGCAAAAATGTGCACAATTCTTTCAAGCCGTGCCATAAAAACATCGTTTGAAAGAATTTTTCGAGCAATATTTTGCATGGATGCTTAGAATAGTGTCATAGACTGTCCTGCAAAATTTGAGCCAATTCCGAAGGCAAAAATTTACACAACTCTTTCAAGCCGTGCCATAAAAACATCGTTTGATAGAATTTTTTGAGCAATATTTTGCATGGATGCTTAGAATAGTGTCATAGACTATCATGCAAAATTGAGCCAATTCCGAAGGCAAAAATGTGCACAACTCTTTCAAGCCGTGCTATAAAAACATCGTTTGAAAGAATATTTGGAGCAATATTTTGCATGGATGCTTAGAATAGTGTCATAGAAAATCATGCAAAATTTGGGCCAATTCCGAAGGCAAAAATGTGCACAACTCTTTCAAGCCGTGCCATAAAAACATCGTTTGAAAGAATTTTTGGAGCATTATTTTGCATGGATGCTTAGAATAGTGTCATAGACAATCATGCAAAATTTGAGCCAATTCCGAAGGCAAAAATGTGCACAACTCTTTCAAGCTGTGCCATAAAAAGTTCGTTTGAAAGAAATTTTCGAGCAATATTTTGCATGGATGCTTAGAATAGTGTCATAGACTATCATGCAAAATTTGAGCCAATTCTGAAGGCAAAAATGTGCACAACTCTTTCAAGTCGTGCCATAAAAACATCGTTTGAAAGATTTTTTGGAGCAATATTTTGCATGGATGTTTAGAATAGTGTCATAGACTGTCCTGCAAAAGTTGAGCCAATTCCGAAGGCAAAAATGTGCACAACTCTTTCAAGCCGTGCCATAAAAACATCGTTTGAAAGAATTTTTCGAGCATTATTTTGCATGGATGCTTAGAATAGTGTCATGGACTATCATGCAAAATTTGAGCCAATTCCGAAGGCAAAAATGTGCACAACTCTTTCAAGCCGGGCCATAAAAACATCGTTTGAAAGAATTTTTGGAGCAATATTTTGCATGGATGCTTAGAATAGTGTCATAGACTATCATGCAAAATTTGAGCCAATTCCAAAGACAAAAATGTGCACAACTCTTTCAAGCCGTGACATAAAAACATCGTTTGAAAGAAATTTTCGAGCAATATTTTCCTTGGATGCTTAGAATAGTGTCATAGACTATCCTGGAAAATTGCCAATTCCGAAGGCAAAAATGTGCACAACTCATTCAAGCTGTGCCATAAAAACTTCGTTTGAAAGAATATTTCTAGCAATATTTTTTCATGGATGCTTAGAATAGTGTCATAGACTATCATGCAAAGTTTGAGCCAATTCCGAAGGCAAAAATGTGCACAACAGTTTCAAGCCGTTCCATAAAAACATCATTTGAAAGAATTTTTCGAGCAATATTTTGCATGGATGCTTAGAATAGTGTCATAGACTATCATGAAAAATTTGAGCCAATTCCGAAGGCAAAAATGTGCACAACTCTTTCAAATCGTGCCATAAAAACATCGTTTGAAAGAATGTTTCGAGCAACATTTTGCATGGATGCTTAGAATAGTGTCACAGACTGTCCTGCAAAATTTGAGCCAATTCCAAAGGCAAAAATGTACACAACTCTTTCAATCCGTGCCATAAAAACATCGTTTGAAAGAATTTTTGGAGCAATATTTTGCATGGATGCTTAGAATAGTGTCATAGAAAATCATGCAAAATTTGGGCCAATTCCGAAGGCAAAAATGTGCACAACTCTTTCAAGCCGTGCCATAAAAACATCGTTTGAAAGAATTTTTGGAGCATTATTTTGCATGGATGCTTAGAATAGTGTCATAGACAATCATGCAAAATTTGAGCCAATTCCGAAGGCAAAAATGTGCACAACTCTTTCAAGCTGTGCCATAAAAAGTTCGTTTGAAAGAAATTTTCGAGCAATATTTTGCATGGATGCTTAGAATAGTGTCATAGACTATCATGCAAAATTTGAGCCAATTCTGAAGGCAAAAATGTGCACAACTCTTTCAAGTCGTGCCATAAAAACATCGTTTGAAAGAATTTTTGGAGCAATATTTTGCATGGATGTTTAGAATAGTGTCATAGACTGTCCTGCAAAAGTTGAGCCAATTCCGAAGGCAAAAATGTGCACAACTCTTTCAAGCCGTGCCATAAAAACATCGTTTGAAAGAATTTTTCGAGCATTATTTTGCATGGATGCTTAGAATAGTGTCATGGACTATCATGCAAAATTTGGGCCAATTCCGAAGGCAAAAATGTGCACAACTCTTTCAAGCCGTGCCATAAAAACATCGTTTGAAAGAATTTTTCGAGCAATATTTTGGATGGATGCTTAGAATAGTGTCATAGATTATCACGCAAAATTTGAGCCAATTCCTAAGGCAAAAATGTTCACAACTCTTTCAAGCCGTGCCATAAAAACATCGTTTGAAAGAATTTTTCGAGCAATATTTTGCATGGATGCTTAGAATAGTGACATAGTCTATCATGCAAAATTTGTACCAATTCCGAAGGCAAAAATGTGCACAATTCTTTCAAGCCGTGCCATAAAAACATCGTTTGAAAGAATTTTTCGAGCAATATTTTGCATGGATGCTTAGAATAGTGTCATAGACTGTCCTGCAAAATTTGAGCCAATTCCGAAGGCAAAAATTTACACAACTCTTTCAAGCCGTGCCATAAAAACATCGTTTGATAGAATTTTTTGAGCAATATTTTGCATGGATGCTTAGAATAGTGTCATAGACTATCATGCAAAACTTGAGCCAATTCCGAAGGCAAAAATGTGCACAACTCTTTCAAGCCGGGCCATAAAAACATCGTTTGAAAGAATTTTTGGAGCAATATTTTGCATGGATGCTTAGAATAGTGTCATAGAAAATCATGCAAAATTTGGGCCAATTCCGAAGGCAAAAATGTGCACAACTCTTTCAAGCCGTGCCATAAAAACATCGTTTGAAAGAATTTTTGGAGCATTATTTTGCATGGATGCTTAGAATAGTGTCATAGACAATCATGCAAAATTTGAGCCAATTCCGAAGGCAAAAATGTGCACAACTCTTTCAAGCTGTGCCATAAAAAGTTCGTTTGAAAGAAATTTTCGAGCAATATTTTGCATGGATGCTTAGAATAGTGTCATAGACTATCATGCAAAATTTGAGCCAATTCTGAAGGCAAAAATGTGCACAACTCTTTCAAGTCGTGCCATAAAAACATCGTTTGAAAGAATTTTTGGAGCAATATTTTGCATGGATGTTTAGAATAGTGTCATAGACTGTCCTGCAAAAGTTGAGCCAATTCCGAAGGCAAAAATGTGCACAACTCTTTCAAGCCGTGCCATAAAAACATCGTTTGAAAGAATTTTTCGAGCATTATTTTGCATGGATGCTTAGAATAGTGTCATGGACTATCATGCAAAATTTGAGCCAATTCCGAAGGCAAAAATGTGCACAACTCTTTCAAGCCGGGCCATAAAAACATCGTTTGAAAGACTTTTTGGAGCAATATTTTGCATGGATGCTTAGAATAGTGTCATAGACTATCATGCAAAATTTGAGCCAATTCCAAAGACAAAAATGTGCACAACTCTTTCAAGCCGTGACATAAAAACATCGTTTGAAAGAAATTTTCGAGCAATATTTTCCTTGGATGCTTAGAATAGTGTCATAGACTATCCTGGAAAATTGCCAATTCCGAAGGCAAAAATGTGCACAACTCTTTCAAGCTGTGCCATAAAAACTTCGTTTGAAAGAATATTTCTAGCAATATTTTTTCATGGATGCTTAGAATAGTGTCATAGACTATCATGCAAAGTTTGAGCCAATTCCGAAGGCAAAAATGTGCACAACAGTTTCAAGCCGTGCCATAAAAACATCATTTGAAAGAATTTTTCGAGCAATATTTTGCATGGATGCTTAGAATAGTGTCATAGACTATCATGAAAAATTTGAGCCAATTCCGAAGGCAAAAATGTGCACAACTCTTTCAAATCGTGCCATAAAAACATCGTTTGAAAGAATGTTTCGAGCAACATTTTGCATGGATGCTTAGAATAGTGTCACAGACTGTCCTGCAAAATTTGAGCCAATTCCAAAGGCAAAAATGTACACAACTCTTTCAATCCGTGCCATAAAAACATCGTTTGAAAGAATTTTTGGAGCAATATTTTGCATGGATGCTTAGAATAGTGTCATAGAAAATCATGCAAAATTTGGGCCAATTCCGAAGGCAAAAATGTGCACAACTCTTTCAAGCCGTGCCATAAAAACATCGTTTGAAAGAATTTTTGGAGCATTATTTTGCATGGATGCTTAGAATAGTGTCATAGACAATCATGCAAAATTTGAGCCAATTCCGAAGGCAAAAATGTGCACAACTCTTTCAAGCTGTGCCATAAAAAGTTCGTTTGAAAGAAATTTTCGAGCAATATTTTGCATGGATGCTTAGAATAGTGTCATAGACTATCATGCAAAATTTGAGCCAATTCTGAAGGCAAAAATGTGCACAACTCTTTCAAGTCGTGCCATAAAAACATCGTTTGAAAGAATTTTTGGAGCAATATTTTGCATGGATGTTTAGAATAGTGTCATAGACTGTCCTGCAAAAGTTGAGCCAATTCCGAAGGCAAAAATGTGCACAACTCTTTCAAGCCGTGCCATAAAAACATCGTTTGAAAGAATTTTTCGAGCATTATTTTGCATGGATGCTTAGAATAGTGTCATGGACTATCATGCAAAATTTGGGCCAATTCCGAAGGCAAAAATGTGCACAACTCTTTCAAGCCGTGCCATAAAAACATCGTTTGAAAGAATTTTTCGAGCAATATTTTGGATGGATGCTTAGAATAGTGTCATAGATTATCACGCAAAATTTGAGCCAATTCCTAAGGCAAAAATGTTCACAACTCTTTCAAGCCGTGCCATAAAAACATCGTTTGAAAGAATTTTTCGAGCAATATTTTGCATGGATGCTTAGAATAGTGACATAGTCTATCATGCAAAATTTGTACCAATTCCGAAGGCAAAAATGTGCACAATTCTTTCAAGCCGTGCCATAAAAACATCGTTTGAAAGAATTTTTCGAGCAATATTTTGCATGGATGCTTAGAATAGTGTCATAGACTGTCCTGCAAAATTTGATCCAATTCCGAAGGCAAAAATTTACACAACTCTTTCAAGCCGTGCCATAAAAACATCGTTTGATAGAATTTTTTGAGCAATATTTTGCATGGATGCTTAGAATAGTGTCATAGACTATCATGCAAAACTTGAGCCAATTCCGAAGGCAAAAATGTGCACAACTCTTTCAAGCCGGGCCATAAAAACATCGTTTGAAAGAATTTTTGGAGCAATATTTTGCATGGATGCTTAGAATAGTGTCATAGAAAATCATGCAAAATTTGGGCCAATTCCGAAGGCAAAAATGTGCACAACTCTTTCAAGCCGTGCCATAAAAACATCGTTTGAAAGAATTTTTGGAGCATTATTTTGCATGGATGCTTAGAATAGTGTCATAGACAATCATGCAAAATTTGAGCCAATTCCGAAGGCAAAAATGTGCACAACTCTTTCAAGCTGTGCCATAAAAAGTTCGTTTGAAAGAAATTTTCGAGCAATATTTTGCATGGATGCTTAGAATAGTGTCATAGACTATCATGCAAAATTTGAGCCAATTCTGAAGGCAAAAATGTGCACAACTCTTTCAAGTCGTGCCATAAAAACATCGTTTGAAAGAATTTTTGGAGCAATATTTTGCATGGATGTTTAGAATAGTGTCATAGACTGTCCTGCAAAAGTTGAGCCAATTCCGAAGGCAAAAATGTGCACAACTCTTTCAAGCCGTGCCATAAAAACATCGTTTGAAAGAATTTTTCGAGCATTATTTTGCATGGATGCTTAGAATAGTGTCATGGACTATCATGCAAAATTTGAGCCAATTCCGAAGGCAAAAATGTGCACAACTCTTTCAAGCCGGGCCATAAAAACATCGTTTGAAAGAATTTTTGGAGCAATATTTTGCATGGATGCTTAGAATAGTGTCATAGACTATCATGCAAAATTTGAGCCAATTCCAAAGACAAAAATGTGCACAACTCTTTCAAGCCGTGACATAAAAACATCGTTTGAAAGAAATTTTCGAGCAATATTTTCCTTGGATGCTTAGAATAGTGTCATAGACTATCCTGGAAAATTGCCAATTCCGAAGGCAAAAATGTGCACAACTCTTTCAAGCTGTGCCATAAAAACTTCGTTTGAAAGAATATTTCTAGCAATATTTTTTCATGGATGCTTAGAATAGTGTCATAGACTATCATGCAAAGTTTGAGCCAATTCCGAAGGCAAAAATGTGCACAACAGTTTCAAGCCGTGCCATAAAAACATCATTTGAAAGAATTTTTCGAGCATTATTTTGCATGGATGCTTAGAATAGTGTCATAGACAATCATGCAAAATTTGAGCCAATTCCGAAGGCAAAAATGTGCACAACTCTTTCAAGCTGTGCCATAAAAAGTTCGTTTGAAAGAAATTTTCGAGCAATATTTTGCATGGATGCTTAGAATAGTGTCATAGACTATCATGCAAAATTTGAGCCAATTCTGAAGGCAAAAATGTGCACAACTCTTTCAAGTCGTGCCATAAAAACATCGTTTGAAAGAATTTTTGGAGCAATATTTTGCATGGATGTTTAGAATAGTGTCATAGACTGTCCTGCAAAAGTTGAGCCAATTCCGAAGGCAAAAATGTGCACAACTCTTTCAAGCCGTGCCATAAAAACATCGTTTGAAAGAATTTTTCGAGCATTATTTTGCATGGATGCTTAGAATAGTGTCATGGACTATCATGCAAAATTTGGGCCAATTCCGAAGGCAAAAATGTGCACAACTCTTTCAAGCCGTGCCATAAAAACATCGTTTGAAAGAATTTTTCGAGCAATATTTTGGATGGATGCTTAGAATAGTGTCATAGATTATCACGCAAAATTTGAGCCAATTCCTAAGGCAAAAATGTTCACAACTCTTTCAAGCCGTGCCATAAAAACATCGTTTGAAAGAATTTTTCGAGCAATATTTTGCATGGATGCTTAGAATAGTGACATAGTCTATCATGCAAAATTTGTACCAATTCCGAAGGCAAAAATGTGCACAATTCTTTCAAGCCGTGCCATAAAAACATCGTTTGAAAGAATTTTTCGAGCAATATTTTGCATGGATGCTTAGAATAGTGTCATAGACTGTCCTGCAAAATTTGAGCCAATTCCGAAGGCAAAAATTTACACAACTCTTTCAAGCCGTGCCATAAAAACATCGTTTGATAGAATTTTTTGAGCAATATTTTGCATGGATGCTTAGAATAGTGTCATAGACTATCATGCAAAACTTGAGCCAATTCCGAAGGCAAAAATGTGCACAACTCTTTCAAGCCGGGCCATAAAAACATCGTTTGAAAGAATTTTTGGAGCAATATTTTGCATGGATGCTTAGAATAGTGTCATAGAAAATCATGCAAAATTTGGGCCAATTCCGAAGGCAAAAATGTGCACAACTCTTTCAAGCCGTGCCATAAAAACATCGTTTGAAATAATTTTTGGAGCATTATTTTGCATGGATGCTTAGAATAGTGTCATAGACAATCATGCAAAATTTGAGCCAATTCCGAAGGCAAAAATGTGCACAACTCTTTCAAGCTGTGCCATAAAAAGTTCGTTTGAAAGAAATTTTCGAGCAATATTTTGCATGGATGCTTAGAATAGTGTCATAGACTATCATGCAAAATTTGAGCCAATTCTGAAGGCAAAAATGTGCACAACTCTTTCAAGTCGTGCCATAAAAACATCGTTTGAAAGAATTTTTGGAGCAATATTTTGCATGGATGTTTAGAATAGTGTCATAGACTGTCCTGCAAAAGTTGAGCCAATTCCGAAGGCAAAAATGTGCACAACTATTTCAAGCCGTGCCATAAAAACATCGTTTGAAAGAATTTTTCGAGCATTATTTTGCATGGATGCTTAGAATAGTGTCATGGACTATCATGCAAAATTTGAGCCAATTCCGAAGGCAAAAATGTGCACAACTCTTTCAAGCCGGGCCATAAAAACATCGTTTGAAAGAATTTTTGGAGCAATATTTTGCATGGATGCTTAGAATAGTGTCATAGACTATCATGCAAAATTTGAGCCAATTCCAAAGACAAAAATGTGCACAACTCTTTCAAGCCGTGACATAAAAACATCGTTTGAAAGAAATTTTCGAGCAATATTTTCCTTGGATGCTTAGAATAGTGTCATAGACTATCCTGGAAAATTGCCAATTCCGAAGGCAAAAATGTGCACAACTCTTTCAAGCTGTGCCATAAAAACTTCGTTTGAAAGAATATTTCTAGCAATATTTTTTCATGGATGCTTAGAATAGTGTCATAGACTATCATGCAAAGTTTGAGCCAATTCCGAAGGCAAAAATGTGCACAACAGTTTCAAGCCGTGCCATAAAAACATCATTTGAAAGAATTTTTCGAGCAATATTTTGCATGGATGCTTAGAATAGTGTCATAGACTATCATGAAAAATTTGAGCCAATTCCGAAGGCAAAAATGTGCACAACTCTTTCAAATCGTGCCATAAAAACATCGTTTGAAAGAATGTTTCGAGCAACATTTTGCATGGATGCTTAGAATAGTGTCACAGACTGTCCTGCAAAATTTGAGCCAATTCCAAAGGCAAAAATGTACACAACTCTTTCAATCCGTGCCATAAAAACATCGTTTGAAAGAATTTTTGGAGCAATATTTTGCATGGATGCTTAGAATAGTGTCATAGAAAATCATGCAAAATTTGGGCCAATTCCGAAGGCAAAAATGTGCACAACTCTTTCAAGCCGTGCCATAAAAACATCGTTTGAAAGAATTTTTGGAGCATTATTTTGCATGGATGCTTAGAATAGTGTCATAGACAATCATGCAAAATTTGAGCCAATTCCGAAGGCAAAAATGTGCACAACTCTTTCAAGCTGTGCCATAAAAAGTTCGTTTGAAAGAAATTTTCGAGCAATATTTTGCATGGATGCTTAGAATAGTGTCATAGACTATCATGCAAAATTTGAGCCAATTCTGAAGGCAAAAATGTGCACAACTCTTTCAAGTCGTGCCATAAAAACATCGTTTGAAAGAATTTTTGGAGCAATATTTTGCATGGATGTTTAGAATAGTGTCATAGACTGTCCTGCAAAAGTTGAGCCAATTCCGAAGGCAAAAATGTGCACAACTCTTTCAAGCCGTGCCATAAAAACATCGTTTGAAAGAATTTTTCGAGCATTATTTTGCATGGATGCTTAGAATAGTGTCATGGACTATCATGCAAAATTTGGGCCAATTCCGAAGGCAAAAATGTGCACAACTCTTTCAAGCCGTGCCATAAAAACATCGTTTGAAAGAATTTTTCGAGCAATATTTTGGATGGATGCTTAGAATAGTGTCATAGATTATCACGCAAAATTTGAGCCAATTCCTAAGGCAAAAATGTTCACAACTCTTTCAAGCCGTGCCATAAAAACATCGTTTGAAAGAATTTTTCGAGCAATATTTTGCATGGATGCTTAGAATAGTGACATAGTCTATCATGCAAAATTTGTACCAATTCCGAAGGCAAAAATGTGCACAATTCTTTCAAGCCGTGCCATAAAAACATCGTTTGAAAGAATTTTTCGAGCAATATTTTGCATGGATGCTTAGAATAGTGTCATAGACTGTCCTGCAAAATTTGAGCCAATTCCGAAGGCAAAAATTTACACAACTCTTTCAAGCCGTGCCATAAAAACATCGTTTGATAGAATTTTTTGAGCAATATTTTGCATGGATGCTTAGAATAGTGTCATAGACTATCATGCAAAACTTGAGCCAATTCCGAAGGCAAAAATGTGCACAACTCTTTCAAGCCGGGCCATAAAAACATCGTTTGAAAGAATTTTTGGAGCAATATTTTGCATGGATGCTTAGAATAGTGTCATAGAAAATCATGCAAAATTTGGGCCAATTCCGAAGGCAAAAATGTTCACAACTCTTTCAAGCCGTGCCATAAAAACATCGTTTGAAAGAATTTTTGGAGCATTATTTTGCATGGATGCTTAGAATAGTGTCATAGACAATCATGCAAAATTTGAGCCAATTCCGAAGGCAAAAATGTGCACAACTCTTTCAAGCTGTGCCATAAAAAGTTCGTTTGAAAGAAATTTTCGAGCAATATTTTGCATGGATGCTTAGAATAGTGTCATAGACTATCATGCAAAATTTGAGCCAATTCTGAAGGCAAAAATGTGCACAACTCTTTCAAGTCGTGCCTTAAAAACATCGTTTGAAAGAATTTTTGGAGCAATATTTTGCATGGATGTTTAGAATAGTGTCATAGACTGTCCTGCAAAAGTTGAGCCAATTCCGAAGGCAAAAATGTGCACAACTCTTTCAAGCCGTGCCATAAAAACATCGTTTGAAAGAATTTTTCGAGCATTATTTTGCATGGATGCTTAGAATAGTGTCATGGACTATCATGCAAAATTTGAGCCAATTCCGAAGGCAAAAATGTGCACAACTCTTTCAAGTCGGGCCATAAAAACATCGTTTGAAAGAATTTTTGGAGCAATATTTTGCATGGATGCTTAGAATAGTGTCATAGACTATCATGCAAAATTTGAGCCAATTCCAAAGACAAAAATGTGCACAACTCTTTCAAGCCGTGACATAAAAACATCGTTTGAAAGAAATTTTCGAGCAATATTTTCCTTGGACGCTTAGAATAGTGTCATAGACTATCCTGGAAAATTGCCAATTCCGAAGGCAAAAATGTGCACAACTCTTTCAAGCTGTGCCATAAAAACTTCGTTTGAAAGAATATTTCTAGCAATATTTTTTCATGGATGCTTAGAATAGTGTCATAGACTATCATGCAAAGTTTGAACCAATTCCGAAGGCAAAAATGTGCACAACAGTTTCAAGCCGTGCCATAAAAACATCATTTGAAAGAATTTTTCGAGCAATATTCTGCATGGATGCTTAGAATAGTGTCATAGACTATCATGAAAAATTTGAGCCAATTCCGAAGGCAAAAATGTGCACAACTCTTTCAAATCGTGCCATAAAAACATCGTTTGAGAGAATGTTTCGAGCAACATTTTGCATGGATGCTTAGAATAGTGTCACAGACTGTCCTGCAAAATTTGAGCCAATTCCAAAGGCAAAAATGTACACAACTCTTTCAATCCGGGCCATAAAAACATCGTTTGAAAGAATTTTTTGAGCAATATTTTGCATGGATGCTTAGAATAGTGTCATAGACTATCATGCAAAACTTGAGCCAATTCCGAAGGCAAAAATGTGCACAACTCTTTCAAGCCGTGCCATAAAAACTTCGTTTGAAAGAAATTTTCGAGCAATATTTTGCATGGATGCTTAGAATAGTGACAAAGACTATCATGCAAAATTTGAGCCAATTCCGAAGGCAAAAATGTGCATAACTCTTTCAAGCCGTGCCATAAAAACATCGTTTGAAAGAATTTTTGGAGGAATATTTTGCATGGATGATTAGAATAGTGTCTTAGACAATCATGCAAAATTTGAGCCAATTCAGAAGGCAAAAATGTGCACAACTCTTTCAAGCCGTGCCATAAAAACATCGTTTGAAAGAATGTTTCTAGCAATATTTTGCATGGATGCTTAGAATAGTGTCATAGACTATCATGCAAAATTTGAGCCAATTCCGAAGGCAAAAATGTGCACAACACTTTCAAGCCGTGCCATAAAAACATCGTTTGAAAGAAATTTTCGAGCAATATTTTCCTTGGATGCTTAGAATAGTGTCATAGACTATCCTGGAAAATTTGAGCCAATTCCGAAGGCAAAAATGTGCACAACTCTTTCAAGCTGTGCCATAAAAACTTCGTTTGAAAGAATTTTTCTAGCAATATTTTTTCATGGATGCTTAGAATAGTGTCATAGACTATCATGCAAAGTTTGAGCCAATTCCGAAGGCAAAAATGTGCACAACTCTTTCAAGCCGTGCCGTAAAAACATCGTTTGAAAGAATTTTTTGAGCAATATTTTGCATGGATGCTTAGAATAGTGTCATAGACTATCATGCAAAACTTGAGCCAATTCCGAAGGCAAAAATGTGCACAACTCTTTCAAGCCGGGCCATAAAAACATCGTTTGAAAGAATTTTTGGAGCAATATTTTGCATGGATGCTTAGAATAGTGTCATAGAAAATTATGCAAAATTTGGGCCAATTCCGAAGGCAAAAATGTGCACAACTCTTTCAAGCCGTGCCATAAAAACATCGTTTGAAAGAATTTTTGGAGCATTATTTTGCATGGATGCTTAGAATAGTGTCATAGACAATCATGCAAAATTTGAGCCAATTCCGAAGGCAAAAATGTGCACAACTCTTTCAAGCTGTGCCATAAAAAGTTCGTTTGAAAGAAATTTTCGAGCAATATTTTGCATGGATGCTTAGAATAGTGTCATAGACTATCATGCAAAATTTGAGCCAATTCTGAAGGCAAAAATGTGCACAACTCTTTCAAGTCGTGCCTTAAAAACATCGTTTGAAAGAATTTTTGGAGCAATATTTTGCATGGATGTTTAGAATAGTGTCATAGACTGTCCTGCAAAAGTTGAGCCAATTCCGAAGGCAAAAATGTGCACAACTCTTTCAAGCCGTGCCATAAAAACATCGTTTGAAAGAATTTTTCGAGCATTATTTTGCATGGATGCTTAGAATAGTGTCATGGACTATCATGCAAAATTTGAGCCAATTCCGAAGGCCAAAATGTGCACAACTCTTTCAAGTCGGGCCATAAAAACATCGTTTGAAAGAATTTTTGGAGCAATATTTTGCATGGATGCTTAGAATAGTGTCATAGACTATCATGCAAAATTTGAGCCAATTCCAAAGACAAAAATGTGCACAACTCTTTCAAGCCGTGACATAAAAACATCGTTTGAAAGAAATTTTCGAGCAATATTTTCCTTGGATGCTTAGAATAGTGTCATAGACTATCCTGGAAAATTGCCAATTCCGAAGGCAAAAATGTGCACAACTCTTTCAAGCTGTGCCATAAAAACTTCGTTTGAAAGAATATTTCTAGCAATATTTTTTCATGGATGCTTAGAATAGTGTCATAGACTATCATGCAAAGTTTGAACCAATTCCGAAGGCAAAAATGTGCACAACAGTTTCAAGCCGTGCCATAAAAACATCATTTGAAAGAATTTTTCGAGCAATATTCTGCATGGATGCTTAGAATAGTGTCATAGACTATCATGAAAAATTTGAGCCAATTCCGAAGGCAAAAATGTGCACAACTCTTTCAAATCGTGCCATAAAAACATCGTTTGAGAGAATGTTTCGAGCAACATTTTGCATGGATGCTTAGAATAGTGTCACAGACTGTCCTGCAAAATTTGAGCCAATTCCAAAGGCAAAAATGTACACAACTCTTTCAATCCGGGCCATAAAAACATCGTTTGAAAGAATTTTTTGAGCAATATTTTGCATGGATGCTTAGAATAGTGTCATAGACTATCATGCAAAACTTGAGCCAATTCCGAAGGCAAAAATGTGCACAACTCTTTCAAGCCGTGCCATAAAAACTTCGTTTGAAAGAAATTTTCGAGCAATATTTTGCATGGATGCTTAGAATAGTGACAAAGACTATCATGCAAAATTTGAGCCAATTCCGAAGGCAAAAATGTGCATAACTCTTTCAAGCCGTGCCATAAAAACATCGTTTGAAAGAATTTTTGGAGGAATATTTTGCATGGATGATTAGAATAGTGTCTTAGACAATCATGCAAAATTTGAGCCAATTCAGAAGGCAAAAATGTGCACAACTCTTTCAAGCCGTGCCATAAAAACATCGTTTGAAAGAATGTTTCTAGCAATATTTTGCATGGATGCTTAGAATAGTGTCATAGACTATCATGCAAAATTTGAGCCAATTCCGAAGGCAAAAATGTGCACAACACTTTCAAGCCGTGCCATAAAAACATCGTTTGAAAGAAATTTTCGAGCAATATTTTCCTTGGATGCTTAGAATAGTGTCATAGACTATCCTGGAAAATTTGAGCCAATTCCGAAGGCAAAAATGTGCACAACTCTTTCAAGCTGTGCCATAAAAACTTCGTTTGAAAGAATTTTTCTAGCAATATTTTTTCATGGATGCTTAGAATAGTGTCATAGACTATCATGCAAAGTTTGAGCCAATTCCGAAGGCAAAAATGTGCACAACTCTTTCAAGCCGTGCCATAAAAACATCTTTTGAAAGAATTTTTGGAGCAATATTTTGCATGGATGCTTAGAATAGTGTCATAGACTATCCTGCAAAAGTTGAGCCAATTCCGAAGGCAAAAATGTGCACAACTCTTTCAAGCCGTGCCATAAAAACATCATTTGAAAGAATATTTGGAGCAATATTTTGCATGGATGATTAGAATAGTGTCATAGACTATCCTTCAAAAGTTGAGCCAATTCCTAAGGCAAAAATGTGCACAACTCTTTCAAGCCGTGCCATAAAAACATCGTTTGAAAGAATTTTTGGAGCAATATTTCGCTTGGATGCTTAGAATAGTGTCATAGACTATCCTGCAATAGTTGAGCCAATTCCGAAGTCAAAAATGTGCAGAACTCTTTCAAGCCATGCCATAAAAACATCGTTTGAAAGAATTTTTGGAGCAATATTTTGCATGGATGCTTAGAATAGTGTCATAGACTATCTTGCAAAAGTTGAGCCAATTCCTAAGGCAAAAATGTGCACAACTCTTTCAAGCCGTGCCATAAAAACATCGTTTGAAAGAATTTTTGGAGCAATATTTCGCTTGGATGCTTAGAATAGTGTCATAGACTATCCTGCAAAAGTTGAGCCAATTCCGAAGTCAAAAATGTGTAGAACTCTTTCAAGCCCTGCCATAAAAACATCGTTTGAAAGAATTTTTGGAGCAATATTTTGCATGGATGCTTAGAATAGTGTCATAGACTATCCTGCAAAAGTTGAGCCAATTCCTAAGGCAAAAATGTGCACAACTCTTTCAAGCCGTGCCATAAAAACATTGTTTGAAAGAATTTTTGGAGCAATATTTCGCTTGGATGCTTAGAATAGTGTCATAGACTATCCTGCAAAAGTTGAGCCAATTCCGAAGTCAAAAATGTGTAGAACTCTTTCAAGCCCTGCCATAAAAACATCGTTTGAAAGAATTTTTGGAGCAATATTTTGCATGGATGCTTAGAATAGTGTCATAGACAATCATGCAAAATTTGAGCCAATTCCAAAGACAAAAATGTGCACAACTCTTTCAAGCCGTGACATAAAAACATCGTTTGAAAGAAATTTTCGAGCAATATTTTCCTTGGATGCTTAGAATAGTGTCATAGACTATCCTGGAAAATTTGAGCCAATTCCGAAGGCAAAAATGTGCACAACTCATTCAAGCTGTGCCATAAAAACTTCGTTTGAAAGAATTTTTCTAGCAATATTTTTTCATGGATGCTTAGAATAGTGTCATAGACTATCATGCAAAGTTTGAGCCAATTCCGAAGGCAAAAATGTGCACAACTCTTTCAAGCCGTGCCATAAAAACATCGTTTGAAAGAATTTTTCGAGCAATATATTGCATGGATGCTTAGATTAGTGTCATAGACTATCATGAATAATTTGAGCCAATTCCGAAGGCAAAAATTTGCACAACTCTTTCAAATCGTGCCATAAAAACATCGTTTGAAATAATGTTTTGAGCAATATTTTGCATGGATGCTTAGAATAGTGTCACAGACTGTCCTGCAAAATTTGAGCCAATTCCAAAGGCAAAAATGTACACAACTCTTTCAATCCGTGCCATAAAAACATCGTTTGAAAGAATTTTTGGAGCAATATTTTGCATGGATGCTTAGAATAGTGTCATAGACTATCATGCAAAACTTGAGCCAATTCCGAAGGCAAAAATGTGCACAACTCTTTCAAGCCGTGCCATAAAAACTTCGTTTGAAAGAAATTTTCGAGCAATATTTTGCATGGATGCTTAGAATAGTGACAAAGACTATCATGCAAAATTTGAGCCAATTCCGAAGGCAAAAATGTGCATAACTCTTTCAAGCCGTGCCATAAAAACATCGTTTGAAAGAATTTTTGGAGGAATATTTTGCATGGATGATTAGAATAGTGTCATAGACAATCATGCAAAATTTGAGCCAATTCAGAAGGCAAAAATGTGCACAACTCTTTCAAGCCGTGCCATAAAAACATCGTTTGAAAGAATGTTTCTAGCAATATTTTGCATGGATGCTTAGAATAGTGTCATAGACTATCATGCAAAATTTGAGCCAATTCCGAAGGCAAAAATGTGCACAACTCTTTCAAGCCGTGCCATAAAAACATCGTTTGAAAGAATCTTTCGAGCAATATTTTGCATGGATGCTTAGAATAGTGTCATAGACTATCATGCAAAATTTGAGCCAATTCCGAAGGCAAAAATGTACACAACTCTTTCAATCCGTGCCATAAAAACATCGTTTGAAAGAATTTTTGGAGCAATATTTCGCTTGGATGCTTAGAATAGTGTCATAGACTATCCTGCAAAAGTTGAGCCAATTCCGAAGTCAAAAATGTGCAGAACTCTTTCAAGCCATGCCATAAAAACATCGTTTGAAAGAATTTTTGGAGCAATATTTTGCATGGATGCTTAGAATAGTGTCATAGACAATCATGCAAAATTTGAGCCAATTCTAAAGACAAAAATGTGCACAACTCTTTCAAGCCGTGACATAAAAACATCGTTTGAAAGAAATTTTCGAGCAATATTTTCCTTGGATGCTTAGAATAGTGTCATAGACTATCCTGGAAAATTTGAGCCAATTCCGAAGGCAAAAATGTGCACAACTCTTTCAAGCCGTGACATAAAAACATCGTTTGAATGAATTTTTCTAGCAATTTTTTGCATGGATGCTTAGAATATTGACATAGACTATCATGCAAAATTTGAGCCAATTCCGAAGGCAAAAATGTGCACAACTCTTTCAAGCCGTGCCATAAAAACATCGTTTGAAAGAATTTTTGGAGGAATATTTTGCATGGATGCTTAGAATAGTGTCATAGACAATCGTGCAAAATTTGAGCCAATTCCGAAGGCAAAAATGTGCACAACTCTTTCAAGCTGTGCCGTAAAAACTTCGTTTTAAATTATTTTTCTAACAATATTTTTTCATGGATGCTTAGAATAGTGTCATAGACTATCCTGCAAAATTTGAGCCAATTCCGAAGGCAAAAATGTACACAACTCTTTCAAGCCGTGCCATAAAAACATCAATTGAAAGAATGTTTTGAGCAATATTTTGCATGGATGCTTAGAATAGTGTCATAGACTATCCTGCAAAAGTTGAGCCAATTCCGAAGGCAAAAATATGCACAACTTTTTCAAGCCGTGCCATAAAAACATCGTTCGAAAGAATTTTTGGAGCAATATTTTGAATGGATGCTTAGAATAGTGACATAGACTATCATGCAAAATTTGAGCCAATTCCGAAGGCAAAAATGTGCACAACTCTTTCAAGCCGTGCCATAAAAACATCGTTTGAAAGAATTTTTGGAGGAATATTTTGCATGGATGCTTAGAATAGTGTCATAGACAATCATGCAAAATTTGAGCCAATTCCGAAGGCAAAAATGTGCACAATTCTTTCAAGCTGTGCCATAAAAACTTCGTTTTAAATTATTTTTCTAACAATATTTTTTCATGGATGCTTAGAATAGTGTCATAGACTATCCTGCAAAATTTGAGCCAATTCCGAAGGCAAAAATGTGCACAACTCTTTCAAGCCGTGCCATAAAAACATCGTTTGAAAGAATGTTTTGAGCAATATTTTGCATGGATGCTTAGAATAGTGTCATAGACTATCCTGCAAAAGTTGAGCCAATTCCGAGGGCAAAAATTGTGCACAACTATTTCAAGTCGTGCCATAAAAACATCGTTTGAAAGAATTTTTGGAGCATAATTTTGCATCGATGCTTAGAATAGTGTCATAGACTATCCTGCAAAAGTTGAGCCAATTTCGAAGGCAAAAATGTGCACAACTCTTTCAAGCCGTGCCATAAAAAGTTCGTTTGAAAGAATTTTTGGAGCAATATTTTGCATGGATGCTTAGAATAGTAACATAGACTATCATGCAAAATTTGAGCCAATTCCGAAGGCAAAAATGTGCACAACTCTTTCAAGTCGTGCCATAAAAACATCGTTTGAAAGAATGTTTCGATCAATATTTTGCATGGATGCTTAGAATAGTGACATAGACTATCATGCAAAAGTTGATCCAATTCCGAAGGCAAAAATTTGCACAACTCTTTCAAGCCGTGCCATAAAATCATCGTTTGAAAGAATGTTTCGAGCAATATTTTGCATGGATGCTTAGAATAGTGTCATAGACTATCATGCAAAATTTGAGCCAATTCCGAAGGAAAAAATGTGCACAGCTCTTTCAAGCCGTGCCATAAAAACATCGTTTGAATGAATTTTTAGAGCAATATTTTGCATGGATGCTTAGAATAGTGTCATAGTCAATCATGCAAAATTTGACCCAATTCCGAAGGAAAAAATGTGCACAACTATTTCAAGCCGTACCATAAAAACATCGTTTGAAAGAATTTTTGGAGCAATATTTTGCATGGATGCTTAGAATAGTGACATAGACTATCATGCAAAATTTGAGCCAATTCCGAAGGCATAAATGTGCACAACTATTTCAAGCCGTGCCATAAAAACATCGTTTGAATGAATTTTTAGAGCAATATTTTGCATGGATGCTTAGAATAGTGTCATAGACTATCCTGCAAAATTTGATCCAATTCCGAAGGCAAATATGTGCACAACTCTTTCAAGCCGTGCCATAAAAACATCGTTTGAAAGAATTTTTAGAGCAATATTTTGCATGGATGCTTAGAATAGTGTCATAGACTATCCTGCAAAATTTGATCCAATTCCGAAGGCAAATATGTGCACAACTCTTTCAAGCCGTGCCATAAAAACATCGTTTGAAAGAATTTTTAGAGCAATATTTTGCATGGATGCTTAGAATAGTGTCATAGACTATCCTGCAAAATTTGATCCAATTCCGAAGGCAAATATGTGCACAACTCTTTCAAGCCGTGCCATAAAAGGTTCATTTGAAAGATTTTTTCGAGCAATATTTTGCATGGATGCTTAGAATAGTGTCATAGACTATCATGCAAAATTTGAGCCAATTCCGAAGGCAAAAATGTGCACAACTCTTTCAAGCCGTGCCATAAAAACATCGTTTGAAAGAATGTTTCGAGCAATATTTTGCATGGATGCTTAGAATAGTGTCATAGACTATCATGCAAAATTTGAGCCAATTCCGTTTGCAAAAATGTGCACAACTCTTTACAGCTGTGCCATAAAAACTTCGTTTGAAAGAATTTTTCTAGCAACATTTTTTCATGGATGCTTATAATAGTGTCATAGACTATCATGCAAAATTTGAACCAATTCCGAAGGCAAAAATGTGCACAACTCTTTCAAGCCGACACATAAAAACATCGTTTGAAAGAAATTTTCGAGCAATATTTTACTTGGATGCTTAGAATAGTGTCATAGACTATCCTGCAAAAGTTGAGCCAATTCCGAAGGCAAAAATGTGCACAACTCTTTCAAGCTGTGCCGTAAAAACTTCGTTTGAAAGAATATTTTTAGCAATATTTTTTCATGGATGCTTAGAATAGTGACATAGACTATCATGCAAAATTTGAGCCAATTCCGAAGGGAAAAATGTGCACAACTCTTTCAAGCCGTGCCATAAAAACATCGTTTGAAAGAAATTTTCGAGCAATATTTTGCTTGGATGCTTAGAATAGTGTCATAGACTATCCTGCAAAATTTGAGCTAATTCCAAAGGCAAAAATGTGCACAACACTTTCAAGCTGTGCCATAAAAACTTCGTTTGAAATAATTTTTCTAGCAATATTTTTTCATGGATGCTTAGAATAGTGTCATAGACTATCATGCAAAATTTGAAAAAATTCCGATGGCAAAAATGTGCACAACTCTTTCAAGTCGTGCCATAAAAACATCGTTTGAAAGAATGTTTAGAGCAATATATTGCATGGATGCTTAGAATAGTGACATAGACTATCATGCAAAATTTGAGCCAATTCTGAAGGCAAAAATTTGCACAACTCTTTCAAGACGTGCCATAAAAACATCGTTTGAAAGAATGTTTCGAGCAATATTTTGCATGGATGCTTAGAATAGTGTCATAGACTATCATGCAAAATTTGAGCGAATTTCGAAGGCAAATATGTGCACAACTCTTTCAAGCCGTTCCATAAAAGGTTCATTTGAAAGATTTTTTCGAGCAATATTTTGCATGGATGCTTAGAATAGTGTCATAGACTATCATGCAAAATTTGAGCCAATTCCGAAGGTAAAAATGTGTACAACTCTTTCAAGCCGTGCCATAAAAACATCGTTTGAAAGAATTTCGAGCAATATTTTGCATGGATGCTTAGAATAGTGTCATAGACTATCCTGCAAAATTTGATCCAATTCCGAAGGCAAATATGTGCACAACTCTTTCAAGCCGTGCCATAAAAGGTTCATTTGAAAGATTTTTTCGAGCAATATTTTGCATGGATGCTTAGAATAGTGTCATAGACTATCATGCAAAATTTGAGCCAATTCCGAAGGTAAAAATGTGTACAACTCTTTCAAGCCGTGCCATAAAAACATCGTTTGAAAGAATGTTTCGAGCAATATTTTGCATGGATGCTTAGAATAGTGTCATAGACTATCATGCAAAATTTGAGCCAATTCCGAAGGCAAAAATGTGCACAACTCTTTCAAGCCGTGCCATAAAAACATCGTTTGAAAGAATGTTTCGAGCAATATTTTGCATGGATGCTTAGAATAGTGTCATAGACTATCATGCAAAATTTGAGCCAATTCCGTTTGCAAAAATGTGCACAACTCTTTACAGCTGTGCCATAAAAACTTCGTTTGAAAGAATTTTTCTAGCAACATTTTTTCATGGATGCTTATAATAGTGTCATAGACTATCATGCAAAATTTGAACCAATTCCGAAGGCAAAAATGTGCACAACTCTTTCAAGCCGACCCATAAAAACATCGTTTGAAAGAAATTTTCGAGCAATATTTTACTTGGATGCTTAGAATAGTGTCATAGACTATCCTGAAAAAGTTGAGCCAATTCCGAAGGCAAAAATGTGCACAACTCTGTCAAGCTGTGCCGTAAAAACATCGTTTGAAAGAATATTTTTAGCAATATTTTTTCATGGATGCTTAGAATAGTGACATAGACTATCATGCAAAATTTGAGCCAATTCCGAAGGGAAAAATGTGCACAACTCTTTCAAGCCGTGCCATAAAAACATCGTTTGAAAGAAATTTTCGAGCAATATTTTGCTTGGATGCTTAGAATAGTGTCATAGACTATCCTGCAAAATTTGAGCTAATTCCAAAGGCAAAAATGTGCACAACACTTTCAAGCTGTGCCATAAAAACTTCGTTTGAAATAATTTTTCTAGCAATATTTTTTCATGGATGCTTAGAATAGTGTCATAGACTATCATGCAAAATTTGAAAAAATTCCGATGGCAAAAATGTGCACAACTCTTTCAAGTCGTGCCATAAAAACATCGTTTGAAAGAATGTTTAGAGCAATATATTGCATGGATGCTTAGAATAGTGACATAGACTATCATGCAAAATTTGAGCCAATTCTGAAGGCAAAAATTTGCACAACTCTTTCAAGACGTGCCATAAAAACATCGTTTGAAAGAATGTTTCGAGCAATATTTTGCATGGATGCTTAGAATAGTGTCATAGACTATCATGCAAAATTTGAGCGAATTTCGAAGGCAAATATGTGCACAACTCTTTCAAGCCGTTCCATAAAAGGTTCATTTGAAAGATTTTTTCGAGCAATATTTTGCATGGATGCTTAGAATAGTGTCATAGACTATCATGCAAAATTTGAGCCAATTCCGAAGGTAAAAATGTGTACAACTCTTTCAAGCCGTGCCATAAAAACATCGTTTGAAAGAATTTCGAGCAATATTTTGCATGGATGCTTAGAATAGTGTCATAGACTATCCTGCAAAATTTGATCCAATTCCGAAGGCAAATATGTGCACAACTCTTTCAAGCCGTGCCATAAAAGGTTCATTTGAAAGATTTTTTCGAGCAATATTTTGCATGGATGCTTAGAATAGTGTCATAGACTATCATGCAAAATTTGAGCCAATTCCGAAGGTAAAAATGTGTACAACTCTTTCAAGCCGTGCCATAAAAACATCGTTTGAAAGAATGTTTCGAGCAATATTTTGCATGGATGCTTAGAATAGTGTCATAGACTATCATGCAAAATTTGAGCCAATTCCGAAGGCAAAAATGTGCACAACTCTTTCAAGCCGTGCCATAAAAACATCGTTTGAAAGAATTTTTGGAGGAATATTTTGCATGCATACTTAGAATAGTGTCATAGACAATCATGCAAAATTTGAGCCAATTCCGAAGGCAAAAATGTGCACAACTCTTTCAAGCTGTGCCATAAAAACTTCGTTTTAAATTATTTTTCTAACAATATTTTTTCATGGATGCTTAGAATAGTGTCATAGACTATCATGCAAAATTTGATCCAATTCCGAAGGCAAAAATGTGCACAACTCTTTCAAGCCGTGCCATAAAAACATCGTTTGAATGAATTTTTAGAGCAATATTTTGCATGGATGCTTAGAATAGTGTCATAGACTATCCTGCAAAATTTGATCCAATTCCGAAGGCAAATATGTGCACAACTCTTTCAAGCCGTGCCATAAAAACATCGTTTGAAAGAATTTTAAGAGCAATATTTTGCATGGATGCTTAGAATAGTGTCATAGACTATCCTGCAAAATTTGATCCAATTCCGAAGGCAAATATGTGCACAACTCTTTCAAGCCGTGCCATAAAAGGTTCATTTGAAAGATTTTTTCGAGCAATATTTTGCATGGATGCTTAGAATAGTGTCATAGACTATCATGCAAAATTTGAGCCAATTCCGAAGGTAAAAATGTGTACAACTCTTTCAAGCCGTGCCATAAAAACATCGTTTGAAAGAATTTCGAGCAATATTTTGCATGGATGCTTAGAATAGTGTCATAGACTATCATGCAAAATTTGAGCCAATTCCGAAGGCAAAAATGTGCACAACTCTTTCAAGCTGTGCCATAAAAACTTCGTTTTAAATTATTTTTCTAACAATATTTTTTCATGGATGCTTAGAATAGTGTCATAGACTATCATGCAAAATTTGATCCAATTCCGAAGGCAAAAATGTGCACAACTCTTTCAAGCCGTGCCATAAAAACATCGTTTGAAAGAATTTTTAGAGCAATATTTTGCATGGATGCTTAGAATAGTGTCATAGACTATCCTGCAAAATTTGATCCAATTCCGAAGGTAAATATGTGCACAACTCTTTCAAGCCGTGCCATAAAAACATCGTTTGAAAGAAATTTTAGAGCAATATTTTGCATGGATGCTTAGAATAGTGTCATAGACTATCCTGCAAAATTTGATCCAATTCCGAAGGCAAATATGTGCACAACTCTTTCAAGCTGTGCCATAAAAGGTTCATTTGAAAGATTTTTTCGAGCAATATTTTGCATGGATGCTTAGAATAGTGTCATAGACTATCATGCAAAATTTGAGCCAATTCCGAAGGTAAAAATGTGCACAACTCTTTCAAGCCGTGACATAAAAACATCGTTTGAAAGAATTTCGAGCAATATTTTGCATGGATGCTTAGAATAGTGTCATAGACTATCATGCAAAATTTGAGCCAATTCCGAAGGCAAAAATGTGCACAACTCTTTCAAGCCGTGCCATAAAAACATCGTTTGAAAGAATGTTTCGAGCAATATTTTGCATGGATGCTTAGAATAGTGTCATAGACTATCATGCAAAATTTGAGCCAATTCCGTTTGCAAAAATGTGCACAACTCTTTACAGCTGTGCCATAAAAACTTCGTTTGAAAGAATTTTTCTAGCAACATTTTTTCATGGATGCTTATAATAGTGTCATAGACTATCATGCAAAATTTGAACCAATTCCGAAGGCAAAAATGTGCACAACTCTTTCAAGCCGACCCATAAAAACATCGTTTGAAAGAAATTTTCGAGCAATATTTTACTTGGATGCTTAGAATAGTGTCATAGACTATCCTGAAAAAGTTGAGCCAATTCCGAAGGCAAAAATGTGCACAACTCTGTCAAGCTGTGCCGTAAAAACATCGTTTGAAAGAATATTTTTAGCAATATTTTTTCATGGATGCTTAGAATAGTGACATAGACTATCATGCAAAATTTGAGCCAATTCCGAAGGGAAAAATGTGCACAACTCTTTCAAGCCGTGCCATAAAAACATCGTTTGAAAGAAATTTTCGAGCAATATTTTGCTTGGATGCTTAGAATAGTGTCATAGACTATCCTGCAAAATTTGAGCTAATTCCAAAGGCAAAAATGTGCACAACACTTTCAAGCTGTGCCATAAAAACTTCGTTTGAAATAATTTTTCTAGCAATATTTTTTCATGGATGCTTAGAATAGTGTCATAGACTATCATGCAAAATTTGAAAAAATTCCGATGGCAAAAATGTGCACAACTCTTTCAAGTCGTGCCATAAAAACATCGTTTGAAAGAATGTTTAGAGCAATATATTGCATGGATGCTTAGAATAGTGACATAGACTATCATGCAAAATTTGAGCCAATTCTGAAGGCAAAAATTTGCACAACTCTTTCAAGACGTGCCATAAAAACATCGTTTGAAAGAATGTTTCGAGCAATATTTTGCATGGATGCTTAGAATAGTGTCATAGACTATCATGCAAAATTTGAGCGAATTTCGAAGGCAAATATGTGCACAACTCTTTCAAGCCGTTCCATAAAAGGTTCATTTGAAAGATTTTTTCGAGCAATATTTTGCATGGATGCTTAGAATAGTGTCATAGACTATCATGCAAAATTTGAGCCAATTCCGAAGGTAAAAATGTGTACAACTCTTTCAAGCCGTGCCATAAAAACATCGTTTGAAAGAATTTCGAGCAATATTTTGCATGGATGCTTAGAATAGTGTCATAGACTATCCTGCAAAATTTGATCCAATTCCGAAGGCAAATATGTGCACAACTCTTTCAAGCCGTGCCATAAAAGGTTCATTTGAAAGATTTTTTCGAGCAATATTTTGCATGGATGCTTAGAATAGTGTCATAGACTATCATGCAAAATTTGAGCCAATTCCGAAGGTAAAAATGTGTACAACTCTTTCAAGCCGTGCCATAAAAACATCGTTTGAAAGAATGTTTCGAGCAATATTTTGCATGGATGCTTAGAATAGTGTCATAGACTATCATGCAAAATTTGAGCCAATTCCGAAGGCAAAAATGTGCACAACTCTTTCAAGCCGTGCCATAAAAACATCGTTTGAAAGAATTTTTGGAGGAATATTTTGCATGCATGCTTAGAATAGTGTCATAGACAATCATGCAAAATTTGAGCCAATTCCGAAGGCAAAAATGTGCACAACTCTTTCAAGCTGTGCCATAAAAACTTCGTTTTAAATTATTTTTCTAACAATATTTTTTCATGGATGCTTAGAATAGTGTCATAGACTATCATGCAAAATTTGATCCAATTCCGAAGGCAAAAATGTGCACAACTCTTTCAAGCCGTGCCATAAAAACATCGTTTGAATGAATTTTTAGAGCAATATTTTGCATGGATGCTTAGAATAGTGTCATAGACTATCCTGCAAAATTTGATCCAATTCCGAAGGCAAATATGTGCACAACTCTTTCAAGCCGTGCCATAAAAACATCGTTTGAAAGAATTTTAAGAGCAATATTTTGCATGGATGCTTAGAATAGTGTCATAGACTATCCTGCAAAATTTGATCCAATTCCGAAGGCAAATATGTGCACAACTCTTTCAAGCCGTGCCATAAAAGGTTCATTTGAAAGATTTTTTCGAGCAATATTTTGCATGGATGCTTAGAATAGTGTCATAGACTATCATGCAAAATTTGAGCCAATTCCGAAGGTAAAAATGTGTACAACTCTTTCAAGCCGTGCCATAAAAACATCGTTTGAAAGAATTTCGAGCAATATTTTGCATGGATGCTTAGAATAGTGTCATAGACTATCATGCAAAATTTGAGCCAATTCCGAAGGCAAAAATGTGCACAACTCTTTCAAGCTGTGCCATAAAAACTTCGTTTTAAATTATTTTTCTAACAATATTTTTTCATGGATGCTTAGAATAGTGTCATAGACTATCATGCAAAATTTGATCCAATTCCGAAGGCAAAAATGTGCACAACTCTTTCAAGCCGTGCCATAAAAACATCGTTTGAAAGAATTTTTAGAGCAATATTTTGCATGGATGCTTAGAATAGTGTCATAGACTATCCTGCAAAATTTGATCCAATTCCGAAGGTAAATATGTGCACAACTCTTTCAAGCCGTGCCATAAAAACATCGTTTGAAAGAAATTTTAGAGCAATATTTTGCATGGATGCTTAGAATAGTGTCATAGACTATCCTGCAAAATTTGATCCAATTCCGAAGGCAAATATGTGCACAACTCTTTCAAGCTGTGCCATAAAAGGTTCATTTGAAAGATTTTTTCGAGCAATATTTTGCATGGATGCTTAGAATAGTGTCATAGACTATCATGCAAAATTTGAGCCAATTCCGAAGGTAAAAATGTGCACAACTCTTTCAAGCCGTGACATAAAAACATCGTTTGAAAGAATTTCGAGCAATATTTTGCATGGATGCTTAGAATAGTGTCATAGACTATCATGCAAAATTTGAGCCAATTCCGAAGGCAAAAATGTGCACAACTCTTTCAAGCCGTGCCATAAAAACATCGTTTGAAAGAATGTTTCGAGCAATATTTTGCATGGATGCTTAGAATAGTGTCATAGACTATCATGCAAAATTTGAGCCAATTCCGTTGGCAAAAATGTGCACAACTCTTTACAGCTGTGCCATAAAAACTTCGTTTGAAAGAATTTTTCTAGCAATATTTTTTCATGGATGCTTATAATAGTGTCATAGACTATCATACAAAATTTGAACCAATTCCGAAGGCAAAAATGTGCACAACTCTTTCAAGCCGACCCATAAAAACATCGTTTGAAAGAAATTTTCGAGCAATATTTTACTTGGATGCTTAGAATAGTGTCATAGACTATCCTGCAAAAGTTGAGCCAGTTCCGAAGGCAAAAATGTGCACAACTCTTTCAAGCTGTGCCGTAAAAACTTCGTTTGAAAGAATATTTTTAGCAATATTTTTTCATGGATGCTTAGAATAGTGACATAGACTATCATGCAAAATTTGAGCCAATTCCGAAGGGAAAAATGTGCACAACTCTTTCAAGCCGTGCCATAAAAACATCGTTTGAAAGAAATTTTCGAGCAATATTTTGCTTGGATGCTTAGAATAGTGTCATAGACTATCCTGCAAAATTTGAGCTAATTCCAAAGGCAAAAATGTGCACAACACTTTCAAGCTGTGCCATAAAAACTTCGTTTGAAATAATTTTTCTAGCAATATTTTTTCATGGACGCTTAGAATAGTGTCATAGACTATCATGCAAAATTTGAAAAAATTCCGAAGGCAAAAATGTGCACAACTCTTTCAAGTCGTGCCATAAAAACATCGTTTGAAAGAATGTTTAGAGCAATATATTGCATGGATGCTTAGAATAGTGACATAGACTATCATGCAAAATTTGAGCCAATTCTGAAGGCAAAAATTTGCACAACTCTTTCAAGCCGTGCCATAAAAACATCGTTTGAAAGAATGTTTCGAGCAATATTTTGCATGGATGCTTAGAATAGTGTCATAGACTATCATGCAAAATTTGAGCGAATTTCGAAGGCAAATATGTGCACAACTCTTTCAAGCCGTGCCATAAAAGGTTCATTTGAAAGATTTTTTCGAGCAATATTTTGCATGGATGCTTAGAATATTGTCATAGACTATCATGCAAAATTTGAGCCAATTCCGAAGGTAAAAATGTGTACAACTCTTTCAAGCCGTGCCATAAAAACATCGTTTGAAAGAATTTTAAGAGCAATATTTTGCATGGATGCTTAGAATAGTGTCATAGACTATCCTGCAAAATTTGATCCAATTCCGAAGGCAAATATGTGCACAACTCTTTCAAGCCGTGCCATAAAAGGTTCATTTGAAAGATTTTTTCGAGCAATATTTTGCATGGATGCTTAGAATAGTGTCATAGACTATCATGCAAAATTTGAGCCAATTCCGAAGGTAAAAATGTGTACAACTCTTTCAAGCCGTGCCATAAAAACATCGTTTGAAAGAATTTCGAGCAATATTTTGCATGGATGCTTAGAATAGTGTCATAGACTATCATGCAAAATTTGAGCCAATTCCGAAGGCAAAAATGTGCACAACTCTTTCAAGCTGTGCCATAAAAACTTCGTTTTAAATTATTTTTCTAACAATATTTTTTCATGGATGCTTAGAATAGTGTCATAGACTATCATGCAAAATTTGATCCAATTCCGAAGGCAAAAATGTGCACAACTCTTTCAAGCCGTGCCATAAAAACATCGTTTGAAAGAATTTTTAGAGCAATATTTTGCATGGATGCTTAGAATAGTGTCATAGACTATCCTGCAAAATTTGATCCAATTCCGAAGGTAAATATGTGCACAACTCTTTCAAGCCGTGCCATAAAAACATCGTTTGAAAGAAATTTTAGAGCAATATTTTGCATGGATGCTTAGAATAGTGTCATAGACTATCCTGCAAAATTTGATCCAATTCCGAAGGCAAATATGTGCACAACTCTTTCAAGCCGTGCCATAAAAGGTTCATTTGAAAGATTTTTTCGAGCAATATTTTGCATGGATGCTTAGAATAGTGTCATAGACTATCATGCAAAATTTGAGCCAATTCCGAAGGTAAAAATGTGCAACACTCTTTCAAGCCGTGACATAAAAACATCGTTTGAAAGAATTTCGAGCAATATTTTGCATGGATGCTTAGAATAGTGTCATAGACTATCATGCAAAATTTGAGCCAATTCCGAAGGCAAAAATGTGCACAACTCTTTCAAGCCGTGCCATAAAAACATCGTTTGAAAGAATGTTTCGAGCAATATTTTGCATGGATGCTTAGAATAGTGTCATAGACTATCATGCAAAATTTGAGCCAATTCCGTTGGCAAAAATGTGCACAACTCTTTACAGCTGTGCCATAAAAACTTCGTTTGAAAGAATTTTTCTAGCAATATTTTTTCATGGATGCTTATAATAGTGTCATAGACTATCATACAAAATTTGAACCAATTCCGAAGGCAAAAATGTGCACAACTCTTTCAAGCCGACCCATAAAAACATCGTTTGAAAGAAATTTTCGAGCAATATTTTACTTGGATGCTTAGAATAGTGTCATAGACTATCCTGCAAAAGTTGAGCCAGTTCCGAAGGCAAAAATGTGCACAACTCTTTCAAGCTGTGCCGTAAAAACTTCGTTTGAAAGAATATTTTTAGCAATATTTTTTCATGGATGCTTAGAATAGTGACATAGACTATCATGCAAAATTTGAGCCAATTCCGAAGGGAAAAATGTGCACAACTCTTTCAAGCCGTGCCATAAAAACATCGTTTGAAAGAAATTTTCGAGCAATATTTTGCTTGGATGCTTAGAATAGTGTCATAGACTATCCTGCAAAATTTGAGCTAATTCCAAAGGCAAAAATGTGCACAACACTTTCAAGCTGTGCCATAAAAACTTCGTTTGAAATAATTTTTCTAGCAATATTTTTTCATGGATGCTTAGAATAGTGTCATAGACTATCATGCAAAATTTGAAAAAATTCCGAAGGCAAAAATGTGCACAACTCTTTCAAGTCGTGCCATAAAAACATCGTTTGAAAGAATGTTTAGAGCAATATATTGCATGGATGCTTAGAATAGTGACATAGACTATCATGCAAAATTTGAGCCAATTCTGAAGGCAAAAATTTGCACAACTCTTTCAAGCCGTGCCATAAAAGGTTCATTTGAAAGATTTTTTCGAGCAATATTTTGCATGGATGCTTAGAATAGTGTCATAGACTATCATGCAAAATTTGAGCCAATTCCGAATGTAAAAATGTGTACAACTCTTTCAAGCCGTGCCATATAAACCTCGTTTGAAAGAATGTTTCGAGCAATATTTTGCATGGATGCTTAGAATAGTGTCATAGACTATCCTGCAAAATTTGATCCAATTCCGAAGGCAAATATGTGCACAACTCTTTCAAGCCGTGCCATAAAAGGTTCATTTGAAAGATTTTTTCGAGCAATATTTTGCATGGATGCTTAGAATAGTGTCATAGACTATCATGCAAAATTTGAGCAAATTCCGAAGGTAAAAATGTGTACAACTCTTTCAAGCCGTGCCATAAAAACATCGTTTGAAAGAATTTCGAGCAATATTTTGCATGGATGCTTAGAATAGTGTCATAGACTATCATGCAAAATTTGAGCCAATTCCGAAGGCAAAAATGTGCACAACTCTTTCAAGCTGTGCCATAAAAACTTCGTTTTAAATTATTTTTCTAACAATATTTTTTCATGGATGCTTAGAATAGTGTCATAGACTATCATGCAAAATTTGATCCAATTCCGAAGGCAAAAATGTGCACAACTCTTTCAAGCCGTGCCATAAAAACATCGTTTGAAAGAATTTTTAGAGCAATATTTTGCATGGATGCTTAGAATAGTGTCATAGACTATCCTGCAAAATTTGATCCAATTCCGAAGGTAAATATGTGCACAACTCTTTCAAGCCGTGCCATAAAAACATCGTTTGAAAGAAATTTTAGAGCAATATTTTGCATGGATGCTTAGAATAGTGTCATAGACTATCCTGCAAAATTTGATCCAATTCCGAAGGCAAATATGTGCACAACTCTTTCAAGCCGTGCCATAAAAGGTTCATTTGAAAGATTTTTTCGAGCAATATTTTGCATGGATGCTTAGAATAGTGTCATAGACTATCATGCAAAATTTGAGCCAATTCCGAAGGTAAAAATGTGCACAACTCTTTCAAGCCGTGACATAAAAACATCGTTTGAAAGAATTTCGAGCAATATTTTGCATGAATGCTTAGAATAGTGTCATAGACTATCATGCAAAATTTGAGCCAATTCCGAAGGCAAAAATGTGCACAACTCTTTCAAGCCGTGCCATAAAAACATCGTTTGAAAGAATGTTTCGAGCAATATTTTGCATGGATGCTTAGAATAGTGTCATAGACTATGATGCAAAATTTGAGCCAATTCCGTTGGCAAAAATGTGCACAACTCTTTACAGCTGTGCCATAAAAACTTCGTTTGAAAGAATTTTTCTAGCAATATTTTTTCATGGATGCTTATAATAGTGTCATAGACTATCATACAAAATTTGAACCAATTCCGAAGGCAAAAATGTGCACAACTCTTTCAAGCCGACCCATAAAAAGATCGTTTGAAAGAAATTTTCGAGCAATATTTTGCATGGATGCTTAGAATAGTGTCATAGACTATCCTGCAAAATTTGATCCAATTCCGAAGGCAAATATGTGCACAACTCTTTCAAGCCGTGCCATAAAAGGTTCATTTGAAAGATTTTTTCGAGCAATATTTTGCATGGATGCTTAGAATAGTGTCATAGACTATCATGCAAAATTTGAGCCAATTCCGAAGGTAAAAATGTGTACAACTCTTTCAAGCCGTGCCATAAAAACATCGTTTGAAAGAATTTCGAGCAATATTTTGCATGGATGCTTAGAATAGTGTCATAGACTATCATGCAAAATTTGAGCCAATTCCGAAGGCAAAAATGTGCACAACTCTTTCAAGCTGTGCCATAAAAACATCGTTTGAAAGAATTTTTGGAGGAATATTTTGCATGCATGCTTAGAATAGTGTCATAGACAATCATGCAAAATTAGAGCCAATTCCGAAGGCAAAAATGTTCACAACTCTTTCAAGCTGTGCCATAAAAACTTCGTTTTAAATTATTTTTCTAACAATATTTTTTCATGGATGCTTAGAATAGTGTCATAGACTATCATGCAAAATTTGATCCAATTCCGAAGGCAAAAATGTGCACAACTCTTTCAAGCCGTGCCATAAAAACATCGTTTGAAAGAATTTTTAGAGCAATATTTTGCATGGATGCTTAGAATAGTGTCATAGACTATCCTGCAAAATTTGATCCAATTCCGAAGGCAAATATGTGCACAACTCTTTCAAGCCGTGCCATAAAAGGTTCATTTGAAAGATTTTTTCGAGCAATATTTTGCATGGATGCTTAGAATAGTGTCATAGACTATCATGCAAAATTTGAGCCAATTCCGAAGGCAAAAATGTGCACAACTCTTTCAAGCCGTGCCATAAAAACATCGTTTGAAAGAATGTTTCGAGCAATATTTTGCATGGATGCTTAGAATAGTGTCATAGACTATCATGCAAAATTTGAGCCAATTCCGTTGGCAAAAATGTGCACAACTCTTTACAGCTGTGCCATAAAAACTTCGTTTGAAAGAATTTTTCTAGCAATATTTTTTCATGGATGCTTATAATAGTGTCATAGACTATCATACAAAATTTGAACCAATTCCGAAGGCAAAAATGTGCACAACTCTTTCAAGCCGACCCATAAAAACATCGTTTGAAAGAAATTTTCGAGCAATATTTTGCATGGATGCTTAGAATAGTGTCATAGACTATCCTGCAAAATTTGATCCAATTCCGAAGGCAAATATGTGCACAACTCTTTCAAGCCGTGCCATAAAAGGTTCATTTGAAAGATTTTTTCGAGCAATATTTTGCATGGATGCTTAGAATAGTGTCATAGACTATCATGCAAAATTTGAGCCAATTCCGAAGGTAAAAATGTGTACAACTCTTTCAAGCCGTGCCATAAAAACATCGTTTGAAAGAATTTCGAGCAATATTTTGCATGGATGCTTAGAATAGTGTCATAGACTATCATGCAAAATTTGAGCCAATTCCGAAGGCAAAAATGTGCACAACTCTTTCAAGCTGTGCCATAAAAACATCGTTTGAAAGAATTTTTGGAGGAATATTTTGCATGCATGCTTAGAATAGTGTCATAGACAATCATGCAAAATTAGAGCCAATTCCGAAGGCAAAAATGTTCACAACTCTTTCAAGCTGTGCCATAAAAACTTCGTTTTAAATTATTTTTCTAACAATATTTTTTCATGGATGCTTAGAATAGTGTCATAGACTATCATGCAAAATTTGATCCAATTCCGAAGGCAAAAATGTGCACAACTCTTTCAAGCCGTGCCATAAAAACATCGTTTGAAAGAATTTTTAGAGCAATATTTTGCATGGATGCTTAGAATAGTGTCATAGACTATCCTGCAAAATTTGATCCAATTCCGAAGGCAAATATGTGCACAACTCTTTCAAGCCGTGCCATAAAAGGTTCATTTGAAAGATTTTTTCGAGCAATATTTTGCATGGATGCTTAGAATAGTGTCATAGACTATCATGCAAAATTTGAGCCAATTCCGAATGTAAAAATGTGGACAACTCTTTCAAGCCGTGCCATATAAACATCGTTTGAAAGAATGTTTCGAGCAATATTTTGCATGGATGCTTAGAATAGTGTCATAGACTATCCTGCAAAATTTGATCCAATTCCGAAGGCAAATATGTGCACAACTCTTTCAAGCCGTGCCATAAAAGGTTCATTTGAAAGATTTTTTCGAGCAATATTTTGCATGGATGCTTAGAATAGTGTCATAGACTATCATGCAAAATTTGAGCCAATTCCGAAGGTAAAAATGTGCACAACTCTTTCAAGCCGTGACATAAAAACATCGTTTGAAAGAATTTCGAGCAATATTTTGCATGGATGCTTAGAATAGTGTCATAGACTATCATGCAAAATTTGAGCCAATTCCGAAGGCAAAAATGTGCACAACTCTTTCAAGCCGTGCCATAAAAACATCGTTTGAAAGAATGTTTCGAGCAATATTTTGCATGGATGCTTAGAATAGTGTCATAGACTATCATGCAAAATTTGAGCCAATTCCGTTGGCAAAAATGTGCACAACTCTTTACAGCTGTGCCATAAAAACTTCGTTTGAAAGAATTTTTCTAGCAATATTTTTTCATGGATGCTTATAATAGTGTCATAGACTATCATACAAAATTTGAACCAATTCCGAAGGCAAAAATGTGCACAACTCTTTCAAGCCGACCCATAAAAACATCGTTTGAAAGAAATTTTCGAGCAATATTTTACTTGGATGCTTAGAATAGTGTCATAGACTATCCTGCAAAAGTTGAGCCAGTTCCGAAGGCAAAAATGTGCACAACTCTTTCAAGCTGTGCCGTAAAAACTTCGTTTGAAAGAATATTTTTAGCAATATTTTTTCATGGATGCTTAGAATAGTGACATAGACTATCATGCAAAATTTGAGCCAATTCCGAAGGGAAAAATGTGCACAACTCTTTCAAGCCGTGCCATAAAAACATTGTTTGAAAGAAATTTTCGAGCAATATTTTGCTTGGATGCTTAGAATAGTGTCATAGACTATCCTGCAAAATTTGAGCTAATTCCAAAGGCAAAAATGTGCACAACACTTTCAAGCTGTGCCATAAAAACTTCGTTTGAAATAATTTTTCTAGCAATATTTTTTCATGGATGCTTAGAATAGTGTCATAGACTATCATGCAAAATTTGAAAAAATTCCGAAGGCAAAAATGTGCACAACTCTTTCAAGTCGTGCCATAAAAACATCGTTTGAAAGAATGTTTAGAGCAATATATTGCATGGATGCTTAGAATAGTGACATAGACTATCATGCAAAATTTGAGCCAATTCTGAAGGCAAAAATTTGCACAACTCTTTCAAGCCGTGCCATAAAAACATCGTTTGAAAGAATGTTTCGAGCAATATTTTGCATGGATGCTTAGAATAGTGTCATAGACTATCCTGCAAAATTTGATCCAATTCCGAAGGCAAATATGTGCACAACTCTTTCAAGCCGTGCCATAAAAGGTTCATTTGAAAGATTTTTTCGAGCAATATTTTGCATG
Organism: Acer campestre; assembly: GCA_954870605.1. NCBI lineage: Eukaryota > Viridiplantae > Streptophyta > Magnoliopsida > Sapindales > Sapindaceae > Acer > Acer campestre. The sequence continues at coordinate 5,963,869 of OX940812.1, forward strand.
GATGCTTAGAATAGTGTCATAGACTATCATGCAAAATTTGAGCCAATTCCGAAGGTAAAAATGTGCACAACTCTTTCAAGCCGTGACATAAAAACATCGTTTGAAAGAATTTCGAGCAATATTTTGCATGGATGCTTAGAATAGTGTCATAGACTATCATGCAAAATTTGAGCCAATTCCGAAGGCAAAAATGTGCACAACTCTTTCAAGCCGTGCCATAAAAACATCGTTTGAAAGAATGTTTCGAGAAATATTTTGCATGGATGCTTAGAATAGTGTCATAGACTATCATGCAAAATTTGAGCCAATTCCGTTGGCAAAAATGTGCACAACTCTTTACAGCTGTGCCATAAAAACTTCGTTTGAAAGAATTTTTCTAGCAATATTTTTTCATGGATGCTTATAATAGTGTCATAGACTATCATACAAAATTTGAACCAATTCCGAAGGCAAAAATGTGCACAACTCTTTCAAGCCGACCCATAAAAACATCGTTTGAAAGAAATTTTCGAGCAATATTTTACTTGGATGCTTAGAATAGTGTCATAGACTATCCTGCAAAAGTTGAGCCAGTTCCGAAGGCAAAAATGTGCACAACTCTTTCAAGCTGTGCCGTAAAAACTTCGTTTGAAAGAATATTTTTAGCAATATTTTTTCATGGATGCTTAGAATAGTGACATAGACTATCATGCAAAATTTGAGCCAATTCCGAAGGGAAAAATGTGCACAACTCTTTCAAGCCGTGCCATAAAAACATTGTTTGAAAGAAATTTTCGAGCAATATTTTGCTTGGATGCTTAGAATAGTGTCATAGACTATCCTGCAAAATTTGAGCTAATTCCAAAGGCAAAAATGTGCACAACACTTTCAAGCTGTGCCATAAAAACTTCGTTTGAAATAATTTTTCTAGCAATATTTTTTCATGGATGCTTAGAATAGTGTCATAGACTATCATGCAAAATTTGAAAAAATTCCGAAGGCAAAAATGTGCACAACTCTTTCAAGTCGTGCCATAAAAACATCGTTTGAAAGAATGTTTAGAGCAATATATTGCATGGATGCTTAGAATAGTGACATAGACTATCATGCAAAATTTGAGCCAATTCTGAAGGCAAAAATTTGCACAACTCTTTCAAGCCGTGCCATAAAAACATCGTTTGAAAGAATGTTTCGAGCAATATTTTGCATGGATGCTTAGAATAGTGTCATAGACTATCATGCAAAATTTGAGCGAATTTCGAAGGCAAATATGTGCACAACTCTTTCAAGCCGTGCCATAAAAGGTTCATTTGAAAGATTTTTTCGAGCAATATTTTGCATGGATGCTTAGAATAGTGTCATAGACTATCATGCAAAATTTGAGCCAATTCCGAAGGTAAAAATGTGTACAACTCTTTCAAGCCGTGCCATAAAAACATCGTTTGAAAGAATTTTAAGAGCAATATTTTGCATGGATGCTTAGAATAGTGTCATAGACTATCCTGCAAAATTTGATCCAATTCCGAAGGCAAATATGTGCACAACTCTTTCAAGCCGTGCCATAAAAGGTTCATTTGAAAGATTTTTTCGAGCAATATTTTGCATGGATGCTTAGAATAGTGTCATAGACTATCATGCAAAATTTGAGCCAATTCCGAAGGTAAAAATGTGTACAACTCTTTCAAGCCGTGCCATAAAAACATCGTTTGAAAGAATTTCGAGCAATATTTTGCATGGATGCTTAGAATAGTGTCATAGACTATCATGCAAAATTTGAGCCAATTCCGAAGGCAAAAATGTGCACAACTCTTTCAAGCTGTGCCATAAAAACTTCGTTTTAAATTATTTTTCTAACAATATTTTTTCATGGATGCTTAGAATAGTGTCATAGACTATCATGCAAAATTTGATCCAATTCCGAAGGCAAAAATGTGCACAACTCTTTCAAGCCGTGCCATAAAAACATCGTTTGAAAGAATTTTTAGAGCAATATTTTGCATGGATGCTTAGAATAGTGTCATAGACTATCCTGCAAAATTTGATCCAATTCCGAAGGCAAATATGTGCACAACTCTTTCAAGCCGTGCCATAAAAGGTTCATTTGAAAGATTTTTTCGAGCAATATTTTGCATGGATGCTTAGAATAGTGTCATAGACTATCATGCAAAATTTGAGCCAATTCCGAATGTAAAAATGTGTACAACTCTTTCAAGCCGTGCCATATAAACATCGTTTGAAAGAATGTTTCGAGCAATATTTTGCATGGATGCTTAGAATAGTGTCATAGACTATCCTGCAAAATTTGATCCAATTCCGAAGGCAAATATGTGCACAACTCTTTCAAGCCGTGCCATAAAAGGTTCATTTGAAAGATTTTTTCGAGCAATATTTTGCATGGATGCTTAGAATAGTGTCATAGACTATCATGCAAAATTTGAGCCAATTCCGAAGGTAAAAATGTGCACAACTCTTTCAAGCCGTGACATAAAAACATCGTTTGAAAGAATTTCGAGCAATATTTTGCATGGATGCTTAGAATAGTGTCATAGACTATCATGCAAAATTTGAGCCAATTCCGAAGGCAAAAATGTGCACAACTCTTTCAAGCCGTGCCATAAAAACATCGTTTGAAAGAATGTTTCGAGCAATATTTTGCATGGATGCTTAGAATAGTGTCATAGACTATCATGCAAAATTTGAGCCAATTCCGTTGGCAAAAATGTGCACAACTCTTTACAGCTGTGCCATAAAAACTTCGTTTGAAAGAATTTTAAGAGCAATATTTTGCATGGATGCTTAGAATAGTGTCATAGACTATCCTGCAAAATTTGATCCAATTCCGAAGGCAAATATGTGCACAACTCTTTCAAGCCGTGCCATAAAAGGTTCATTTGAAAGATTTTTTCGAGCAATATTTTGCATGGATGCTTAGAATAGTGTCATAGACTATCATGCAAAATTTGAGCCAATTCCGAAGGTAAAAATGTGTACAACTCTTTCAAGCCGTGCCATAAAAACATCGTTTGAAAGAATTTCGAGCAATATTTTGCATGGATGCTTAGAATAGTGTCATAGACTATCATGCAAAATTTGAGCCAATTCCGAAGGCAAAAATGTGCACAACTCTTTCAAGCTGTGCCATAAAAACTTCGTTTTAAATTATTTTTCTAACAATATTTTTTAATGGATGCTTAGAATAGTGTCATAGACTATCATGCAAAATTTGATCCAATTCCGAAGGCAAAAATGTGCACAACTCTTTCAAGCCGTGCCATAAAAACATCGTTTGAAAGAATTTTTAGAGCAATATTTTGCATGGATGCTTAGAATAGTGTCATAGACTATCCTGCAAAATTTGATCCAATTCCGAAGGCAAATATGTGCACAACTCTTTCAAGCCGTGCCATAAAAGGTTCATTTGAAAGATTTTTTCGAGCAATATTTTGCATGGATGCTTAGAATAGTGTCATAGACTATCATGCAAAATTTGAGCCAATTCCGAATGTAAAAATGTGTACAACTCTTTCAAGCCGTGCCATATAAACATCGTTTGAAAGAATGTTTCGAGCAATATTTTGCATGGATGCTTAGAATAGTGTCATAGACTATCCTGCAAAATTTGATCCAATTCCGAAGGCAAATATGTGCACAACTCTTTCAAGCCGTGCCATAAAAGGTTCATTTGAAAGATTTTTTCGAGCAATATTTTGCATGGATGCTTAGAATAGTGTCATAGACTATCATGCAAAATTTGAGCCAATTCCGAAGGTAAAAATGTGCACAACTCTTTCAAGCCGTGACATAAAAACATCGTTTGAAAGAATTTCGAGCAATATTTTGCATGGATGCTTAGAATAGTGTCATAGACTATCATGCAAAATTTGAGCCAATTCCGAAGGCAAAAATGTGCACAACTCTTTCAAGCCGTGCCATAAAAACATCGTTTGAAAGAATGTTTCGAGCAATATTTTGCATGGATGCTTAGAATAGTGTCATAGACTATCATGCAAAATTTGAGCCAATTCCGTTGGCAAAAATGTGCACAACTCTTTACAGCTGTGCCATAAAAACTTCGTTTGAAAGAATTTTTCTAGCAATATTTTTTCATGGATGCTTATAATAGTGTCATAGACTATCATACAAAATTTGAACCAATTCCGAAGGCAAAAATGTGCACAACTCTTTCAAGCCGACCCATAAAAACATCGTTTGAAAGAAATTTTCGAGCAATATTTTACTTGGATGCTTAGAATAGTGTCATAGACTATCCTGCAAAAGTTGAGCCAGTTCCGAAGGCAAAAATGTGCACAACTCTTTCAAGCTGTGCCGTAAAAACTTCGTTTGAAAGAATATTTTTAGCAATATTTTTTCATGGATGCTTAGAATAGTGACATAGACTATCATGCAAAATTTGAGCCAATTCCGAAGGGAAAAATGTGCACAACTCTTTCAAGCCGTGCCATAAAAACATTGTTTGAAAGAAATTTTCGAGCAATATTTTGCTTGGATGCTTAGAATAGTGTCATAGACTATCCTGCAAAATTTGAGCTAATTCCAAAGGCAAAAATGTGCACAACACTTTCAAGCTGTGCCATAAAAACTTCGTTTGAAATAATTTTTCTAGCAATATTTTTTCATGGATGCTTAGAATAGTGTCATAGACTATCATGCAAAATTTGAAAAAATTCCGAAGGCAAAAATGTGCACAACTCTTTCAAGTCGTGCCATAAAAACATCGTTTGAAAGAATGTTTAGAGCAATATATTGCATGGATGCTTAGAATAGTGACATAGACTATCATGCAAAATTTGAGCCAATTCTGAAGGCAAAAATTTGCACAACTCTTTCAAGCCGTGCCATAAAAACATCGTTTGAAAGAATGTTTCGAGCAATATTTTGCATGGATGCTTAGAATAGTGTCATAGACTATCATGCAAAATTTGAGCGAATTTCGAAGGCAAATATGTGCACAACTCTTTCAAGCCGTGCCATAAAAGGTTCATTTGAAAGATTTTTTCGAGCAATATTTTGCATGGATGCTTAGAATAGTGTCATAGACTATCATGCAAAATTTGAGCCAATTCCGAAGGTAAAAATGTGTACAACTCTTTCAAGCCGTGCCATAAAAACATCGTTTGAAAGAATTTTAAGAGCAATATTTTGCATGGATGCTTAGAATAGTGTCATAGACTATCCTGCAAAATTTGATCCAATTCCGAAGGCAAATATGTGCACAACTCTTTCAAGCCGTGCCATAAAAGGTTCATTTGAAAGATTTTTTCGAGCAATATTTTGCATGGATGCTTAGAATAGTGTCATAGACTATCATGCAAAATTTGAGCCAATTCCGAAGGTAAAAATGTGTACAACTCTTTCAAGCCGTGCCATAAAAACATCGTTTGAAAGAATTTCGAGCAATATTTTGCATGGATGCTTAGAATAGTGTCATAGACTATCATGCAAAATTTGAGCCAATTCCGAAGGCAAAAATGTGCACAACTCTTTCAAGCTGTGCCATAAAAACTTCGTTTTAAATTATTTTTCTAACAATATTTTTTCATGGATGCTTAGAATAGTGTCATAGACTATCATGCAAAATTTGATCCAATTCCGAAGGCAAAAATGTGCACAACTCTTTCAAGCCGTGCCATAAAAACATCGTTTGAAAGAATTTTTAGAGCAATATTTTGCATGGATGCTTAGAATAGTGTCATAGACTATCCTGCAAAATTTGATCCAATTCCGAAGGCAAATATGTGTACAACTCTTTCAAGCCGTGCCATAAAAGGTTCATTTGAAAGATTTTTTCGAGCAATATTTTGCATGGATGCTTAGAATAGTGTCATAGACTATCATGCAAAATTTGAGCCAATTCCGAATGTAAAAATGTGTACAACTCTTTCAAGCCGTGCCATATAAACATCGTTTGAAAGAATGTTTCGAGCAATATTTTGCATGGATGCTTAGAATAGTGTCATAGACTATCCTGCAAAATTTGATCCAATTCCGAAGGCAAATATGTGCACAACTCTTTCAAGCCGTGCCATAAAAGGTTCATTTGAAAGATTTTTTCGAGCAATATTTTGCATGGATGCTTAGAATAGTGTCATAGACTATCATGCAAAATTTGAGCCAATTCCGAAGGTAAAAATGTGTACAACTCTTTCAAGCCGTGCCATAAAAACATCGTTTGAAAGAATTTCGAGCAATATTTTGCATGGATGCTTAGAATAGTGTCATAGACTATCATGCAAAATTTGAGCCAATTCCGAAGGCAAAAATGTGCACAACTCTTTCAAGCTGTGCCATAAAAACATCGTTTGAAAGAATTTTTGGAGGAATATTTTGCATGCATGCTTAGAATAGTGTCATAGACAATCATGCAAAATTAGAGCCAATTCCGAAGGCAAAAATGTTCACAACTCTTTCAAGCTGTGCCATAAAAACTTCGTTTTAAATTATTTTTCTAACAATATTTTTTCATGGATGCTTAGAATAGTGTCATAGACTATCATGCAAAATTTGATCCAATTCCGAAGGCAAAAATGTGCACAACTCTTTCAAGCCGTGCCATAAAAACATCGTTTGAAAGAATTTTTAGAGCAATATTTTGCATGGATGCTTAGAATAGTGTCATAGACTATCCTGCAAAATTTGATCCAATTCCGAAGGCAAATATGTGCACAACTCTTTCAAGCCGTGCCATAAAAGGTTCATTTGAAAGATTTTTTCGAGCAATATTTTGCATGGATGCTTAGAATAGTGTCATAGACTATCATGCAAAATTTGAGCCAATTCCGAATGTAAAAATGTGTACAACTCTTTCAAGCCGTGCCATATAAACATCGTTTGAAAGAATGTTTCGAGCAATATTTTGCATGGATGCTTAGAATAGTGTCATAGACTATCCTGCAAAATTTGATCCAATTCCGAAGGCAAATATGTGCACAACTCTTTCAAGCCGTGCCATAAAAGGTTCATTTGAAAGATTTTTTCGAGCAATATTTTGCATGGATGCTTAGAATAGTGTCATAGACTATCATGCAAAATTTGAGCCAATTCCGAAGGTAAAAATGTGTACAACTCTTTCAAGCCGTGCCATAAAAACATCGTTTGAAAGAATTTCGAGCAATATTTTGCATGGATGCTTAGAATAGTGTCATAGACTATCATGCAAAATTTGAGCCAATTCCGAAGGCAAAAATGTGCACAACTCTTTCAAGCTGTGCCATAAAAACTTCGTTTTAAATTATTTTTCTAACAATATTTTTTCATGGATGCTTAGAATAGTGTCATAGACTATCATGCAAAATTTGATCCAATTCCGAAGGCAAAAATGTGCACAACTCTTTCAAGCCGTGCCATAAAAACATCGTTTGAAAGAATTTTTAGAGCTTTATTTTGCATGGATGCTTAGAATAGTGTCATAGACTATCATGCAAAATTTGAGCCAATTCCGAAGGTAAAAATGTGTACAACTCTTTCAAGCCGTGCCATAAAAACATCGTTTGAAAGAATTTCGAGCAATATTTTGCATGGATGCTTAGAATAGTGTCATAGACTATCATGCAAAATTTGAGCCAATTCCGAAGGCAAAAATGTGCACAACTCTTTCAAGCTGTGCCATAAAAACATCGTTTGAAAGAATTTTTGGAGGAATATTTTGCATGCATGCTTAGAATAGTGTCATAGACAATCATGCAAAATTAGAGCCAATTCCGAAGGCAAAAATGTTCACAACTCTTTCAAGCTGTGCCATAAAAACTTCGTTTTAAATTATTTTTCTAACAATATTTTTTCATGGATGCTTAGAATAGTGTCATAGACTATCATGCAAAATTTGATCCAATTCCGAAGGCAAAAATGTGCACAACTCTTTCAAGCCGTGCCATAAAAACATCGTTTGAAAGAATTTTTAGAGCAATATTTTGCATGGATGCTTAGAATAGTGTCATAGACTATCCTGCAAAATTTGATCCAATTCCGAAGGCAAATATGTGCACAACTCTTTCAAGCCGTGCCATAAAAGGTTCATTTGAAAGATTTTTTCGAGCAATATTTTGCATGGATGCTTAGAATAGTGTCATAGACTATCATGCAAAATTTGAGCCAATTCCGAATGTAAAAATGTGTACAACTCTTTCAAGCCGTGCCATATAAACATCGTTTGAAAGAATGTTTCGAGCAATATTTTGCATGGATGCTTAGAATAGTGTCATAGACTATCCTGCAAAATTTGATCCAATTCCGAAGGCAAATATGTGCACAACTCTTTCAAGCCGTGCCATAAAAGGTTCATTTGAAAGATTTTTTCGAGCAATATTTTGCATGGATGCTTAGAATAGTGTCATAGACTATCATGCAAAATTTGAGCCAATTCCGAAGGTAAAAATGTGTACAACTCTTTCAAGCCGTGCCATAAAAACATCGTTTGAAAGAATTTCGAGCAATATTTTGCATGGATGCTTAGAATAGTGTCATAGACTATCATGCAAAATTTGAGCCAATTCCGAAGGCAAAAATGTGCACAACTCTTTCAAGCTGTGCCATAAAAACTTCGTTTTAAATTATTTTTCTAACAATATTTTTTCATGGATGCTTAGAATAGTGTCATAGACTATCATGCAAAATTTGATCCAATTCCGAAGGCAAAAATGTGCACAACTCTTTCAAGCCGTGCCATAAAAACATCGTTTGAAAGAATTTTTAGAGCTTTATTTTGCATGGATGCTTAGAATAGTGTCATAGACTATCATGCAAAATTTGAGCCAATTCCGAAGGTAAAAATGTGTACAACTCTTTCAAGCCGTGCCATAAAAACATCGTTTGAAAGAATTTCGAGCAATATTTTGCATGGATGCTTAGAATAGTGTCATAGACTATCATGCAAAATTTGAGCCAATTCCGAAGGCAAAAATGTGCACAACTCTTTCAAGCTGTGCCATAAAAACATCGTTTGAAAGAATTTTTGGAGGAATATTTTGCATGCATGCTTAGAATAGTGTCATAGACAATCATGCAAAATTAGAGCCAATTCCGAAGGCAAAAATGTTCACAACTCTTTCAAGCTGTGCCATAAAAACTTCGTTTTAAATTATTTTTCTAACAATATTTTTTCATGGATGCTTAGAATAGTGTCATAGACTATCATGCAAAATTTGATCCAATTCCGAAGGCAAAAATGTGCACAACTCTTTCAAGCCGTGCCATAAAAACATCGTTTGAAAGAATTTTTAGAGCAATATTTTGCATGGATGCTTAGAATAGTGTCATAGACTATCCTGCAAAATTTGATCCAATTCCGAAGGCAAATATGTGCACAACTCTTTCAAGCCGTGCCATAAAAGGTTCATTTGAAAGATTTTTTCGAGCAATATTTTGCATGGATGCTTAGAATAGTGTCATAGACTATCATGCAAAATTTGAGCCAATTCCGAATGTAAAAATGTGTACAACTCTTTCAAGCCGTGCCATATAAACATCGTTTGAAAGAATGTTTCGAGCAATATTTTGCATGGATGCTTAGAATAGTGTCATAGACTATCCTGCAAAATTTGATCCAATTCCGAAGGCAAATATGTGCACAACTCTTTCAAGCCGTGCCATAAAAGGTTCATTTGAAAGATTTTTTCGAGCAATATTTTGCATGGATGCTTAGAATAGTGTCATAGACTATCATGCAAAATTTGAGCCAATTCCGAAGGTAAAAATGTGTACAACTCTTTCAAGCCGTGCCATAAAAACATCGTTTGAAAGAATTTCGAGCAATATTTTGCATGGATGCTTAGAATAGTGTCATAGACTATCATGCAAAATTTGAGCCAATTCCGAAGGCAAAAATGTGCACAAGTCTTTCAAGCTGTGCCATAAAAACTTCGTTTTAAATTATTTTTCTAACAATATTTTTTCATGGATGCTTAGAATAGTGTCATAGACTATCATGCAAAATTTGATCCAATTCCGAAGGCAAAAATGTGCACAACTCTTTCAAGCCGTGCCATAAAAACATCGTTTGAAAGAATTTTTAGAGCAATATTTTGCATGGATGCTTAGAATAGTGTCATAGACTATCCTGCAAAATTTGATCCAATTCCGAAGGTAAATATGTGCACAACTCTTTCAAGCCGTGCCATAAAAACATCGTTTGAAAGAAATTTTAGAGCAATATTTTGCATGGATGCTTAGAATAGTGTCATAGACTATCCTGCAAAATTTGATCCAATTCCGAAGGCAAATATGTGCACAACTCTTTCAAGCCGTGCCATAAAAGGTTCATTTGAAAGATTTTTTCGAGCAATATTTTGCATGGATGCTTAGAATAGTGTCATAGACTATCATGCAAAATTTGAGCCAATTCCGAAGGTAAAAATGTGCACAACTCTTTCAAGCCGTGACATAAAAACATCGTTTGAAAGAATTTCGAGCAATATTTTGCATGGATGCTTAGAATAGTGTCATAGACTATCATGCAAAATTTGAGCCAATTCCGAAGGCAAAAATGTGCACAACTCTTTCAAGCCGTGCCATAAAAACATCGTTTGAAAGAATGTTTCGAGCAATATTTTGCATGGATGCTTAGAATAGTGTCATAGACTATCATGCAAAATTTGAGCCAATTCCGTTGGCAAAAATGTGCACAACTCTTTACAGCTGTGCCATAAAAACTTCGTTTGAAAGAATTTTTCTAGCAATATTTTTTCATGGATGCTTATAATACTGTCATAGACTATCATACAAAATTTGAACCAATTCCGAAGGCAAAAATGTGCACAACTCTTTCAAGCCGACCCATAAAAACATCGTTTGAAAGAAATTTTCGAGCAATATTTTACTTGGATGCTTAGAATAGTGTCATAGACTATCCTGCAAAAGTTGAGCCAGTTCCGAAGGCAAAAATGTGCACAACTCTTTCAAGCTGTGCCGTAAAAACTTCGTTTGAAAGAATATTTTTAGCAATATTTTTTCATGGATGCTTAGAATAGTGACATAGACTATCATGCAAAATTTGAGCCAATTCCGAAGGGAAAAATGTGCACAACTCTTTCAAGCCGTGCCATAAAAACATCGTTTGAAAGAAATTTTCGAGCAATATTTTGCTTGGATGCTTAGAATAGTGTCATAGACTATCCTGCAAAATTTGAGCTAATTCCAAAGGCAAAAATGTGCACAACACTTTCAAGCTGTGCCATAAAAACTTCGTTTGAAATAATTTTTCTAGCAATATTTTTTCATGGATGCTTAGAATAGTGTCATAGACTATCATGCAAAATTTGAAAAAATTCCGAAGGCAAAAATGTGCACAACTCTTTCAAGTCGTGCCATAAAAACATCGTTTGAAAGAATGTTTAGAGCAATATATTGCATGGATGCTTAGAATAGTGACATAGACTATCATGCAAAATTTGAGCCAATTCTGAAGGCAAAAATTTGCACAACTCTTTCAAGCCGTGCCATAAAAACATCGTTTGAAAGAATGTTTCGAGCAATATTTTGCATGGATGCTTAGAATAGTGTCATAGACTATCATGCAAAATTTGAGCGAATTTCGAAGGCAAATATGTGCACAACTCTTTCAAGCCGTGCCATAAAAGGTTCATTTGAAAGATTTTTTCGAGCAATATTTTGCATGGATGCTTAGAATAGTGTCATAGACTATCATGCAAAATTTGAGCCAATTCCGAAGGTAAAAATGTGTACAACTCTTTCAAGCCGTGCCATAAAAACATCGTTTGAAAGAATTTTAAGAGCAATATTTTGCATGGATGCTTAGAATAGTGTCATAGACTATCCTGCAAAATTTGATCCAATTCCGAAGGCAAATATGTGCACAACTCTTTCAAGCCGTGCCATAAAAGGTTCATTTGAAAGATTTTTTCGAGCAATATTTTGCATGGATGCTTAGAATAGTGTCATAGACTATCATGCAAAATTTGAGCCAATTCCGAATGTAAAAATGTGTACAACTCTTTCAAGCCGTGCCATATAAACATCGTTTGAAAGAATGTTTCGAGCAATATTTTGCATGGATGCTTAGAATAGTGTCATAGACTATCCTGCAAAATTTGATCCAATTCCGAAGGCAAATATGTGCACAACTCTTTCAAGCCGTGCCATAAAAGGTTCATTTGAAAGATTTTTTCGAGCAATATTTTGCATGGATGCTTAGAATAGTGTCATAGACTATCATGCAAAATTTGAGCCAATTCCGAAGGTAAAAATGTGTACAACTCTTTCAAGCCGTGCCATAAAAACATCGTTTGAAAGAATTTCGAGCAATATTTTGCATGGATGCTTAGAATAGTGTCATAGACTATCATGCAAAATTTGAGCCAATTCCGAAGGCAAAAATGTGCACAACTCTTTCAAGCTGTGCCATAAAAACATCGTTTGAAAGAATTTTTGGAGGAATATTTTGCATGCATGCTTAGAATAGTGTCATAGACAATCATGCAAAATTAGAGCCAATTCCGAAGGCAAAAATGTTCACAACTCTTTCAAGCTGTGCCATAAAAACTTCGTTTTAAATTATTTTTCTAACAATATTTTTTCATGGATGCTTAGAATAGTGTCATAGACTATCATGCAAAATTTGATCCAATTCCGAAGGCAAAAATGTGCACAACTCTTTCAAGCCGTGCCATAAAAACATCGTTTGAAAGAATTTTTAGAGCAATATTTTGCATGGATGCTTAGAATAGTGTCATAGACTATCCTGCAAAATTTGATCCAATTCCGAAGGCAAATATGTGCACAACTCTTTCAAGCCGTGCCATAAAAACATCGTTTGAAAGAATTTTTGGAGGAATATTTTGCATGCATGCTTAGAATAGTGTCATAGACAATCATGCAAAATTAGAGCCAATTCCGAAGGCAAAAATGTGCACAACTCTTTCAAGCTGTGCCATAAAAACTTCGTTTTAAATTATTTTTCAAACAATATTTTTTCATGGATGCTTAGAATAGTGACATAGACTATCATGCAAAATTTGAGCCAATTCCGAAGGGAAAAATGTGCACAACTCTTTCAAGCCGTGCCATAAAAACATCGTTTGAAAGAAATTTTCGAGCAATATTTTGCTTGGATGCTTAGAATAGTGTCATAGACTATCCTGCAAAATTTGAGCTAATTCCAAAGGCAAAAATGTGCACAACACTTTCAAGCTGTGCCATAAAAACTTCGTTTGAAATAATTTTTCTAGCAATATTTTTTCATGGATGCTTAGAATAGTGTCATAGACTATCATGCAAAATTTGAAAAAATTCCGAAGGCAAAAATGTGCACAACTCTTTCAAGTCGTGCCATAAAAACATCGTTTGAAAGAATGTTTAGAGCAATATATTGCATGGATGCTTAGAATAGTGACATAGACTATCATGCAAAATTTGAGCCAATTCTGAAGGCAAAAATTTGCACAACTCTTTCAAGCCGTGCCATAAAAACATCGTTTGAAAGAATGTTTCGAGCAATATTTTGCATGGATGCTTAGAATAGTGTCATAGACTATCATGCAAAATTTGAGCGAATTTCGAAGGCAAATATGTGCACAACTCTTTCAAGCCGTGCCATAAAAGGTTCATTTGAAAGATTTTTTCGAGCAATATTTTGCATGGATGCTTAGAATAGTGTCATAGACTATCATGCAAAATTTGAGCCAATTCCGAAGGTAAAAATGTGTACAACTCTTTCAAGCCGTGCCATAAAAACATCGTTTGAAAGAATTTTAAGAGCAATATTTTGCATGGATGCTTAGAATAGTGTCATAGACTATCCTGCAAAATTTGATCCAATTCCGAAGGCAAATATGTGCACAACTCTTTCAAGCCGTGCCATAAAAGGTTCATTTGAAAGATTTTTTCGAGCAATATTTTGCATGGATGCTTAGAATAGTGTCATAGACTATCATGCAAAATTTGAGCCAATTCCGAATGTAAAAATGTGTACAACTCTTTCAAGCCGTGCCATATAAACATCGTTTGAAAGAATGTTTCGAGCAATATTTTGCATGGATGCTTAGAATAGTGTCATAGACTATCCTGCAAAATTTGATCCAATTCCGAAGGCAAATATGTGCACAACTCTTTCAAGCCGTGCCATAAAAGGTTCATTTGAAAGATTTTTTCGAGCAATATTTTGCATGGATGCTTAGAATAGTGTCATAGACTATCATGCAAAATTTGAGCCAATTCCGAAGGTAAAAATGTGTACAACTCTTTCAAGCCGTGCCATAAAAACATCGTTTGAAAGAATTTCGAGCAATATTTTGCATGGATGCTTAGAATAGTGTCATAGACTATCATGCAAAACTTGAGCCAATTCCGAAGGCAAAAATGTGCACAACTCTTTCAAGCTGTGCCATAAAAACATCGTTTGAAAGAATTTTTGGAGGAATATTTTGCATGCATGCTTAGAATAGTGTCATAGACAATCATGCAAAATTAGAGCCAATTCCGAAGGCAAAAATGTTCACAACTCTTTCAAGCTGTGCCATAAAAACTTCGTTTTAAATTATTTTTCTAACAATATTTTTTCATGGATGCTTAGAATAGTGTCATAGACTATCATGCAAAATTTGATCCAATTCCGAAGGCAAAAATGTGCACAACTCTTTCAAGCCGTGCCATAAAAACATCGTTTGAAAGAAGTTTTAGAGCAATATTTTGCATGGATGCTTAGAATAGTGTCATAGACTATCCTGCAAAATTTGATCCAATTCCGAAGGCAAATATGTGCACAACTCTTTCAAGCCGTGCCATAAAAACATCGTTTGAAAGAATTTTTAGAGCAATATTTTGCATGGATGCTTAGAATAGTGTCATAGACTATCCTGCAAAATTTGATCCAATTCCGAAGGCAAATATGTGCACAACTCTTTCAAGCCGTGCCATAAAAACATCGTTTGAAAGAATTTTTGGAGGAATATTTTGCATGCATGCTTAGAATAGTGTCATAGACAATCATGCAAAATTAGAGCCAATTCCGAAGGCAAAAATGTGCACAACTCTTTCAAGCTGTGCCATAAAAACTTCGTTTTAAATTATTTTTCAAACAATATTTTTTCATGGATGCTTAGAATAGTGTCATAGACTATCATGCAAAATTTGATCCAATTCCGAAGGCAAAAATGTGCACAACTCTTTCAAGCCGTGCCATAAAAACATCGTTTGAAAGAATTTTAAGAGCAATATTTTGCATGGATGCTTAGAATAGTGTCATAGACTATCATGCAAAATTTGAGCGAATTTCGAAGGCAAATATGTGCACAACTCTTTCAAGCCGTGCCATAAAAGGTTCATTTGAAAGATTTTTTCGAGCAATATTTTGCATGGATGCTTAGAATAGTGTCATAGACTATCATGCAAAATTTGAGCCAATTCCGAAGGTAAAAATGTGTACAACTCTTTCAAGCCGTGCCATAAAAACATCGTTTGAAAGAATTTCGAGCAATATTTTGCATGGATGCTTAGAATAGTGTCATAGACTATCATGCAAAATTTGAGCCAATTCCGAAGGCAAAAATGTGCACAACTCTTTCAAGCTGTGCCATAAAAACATCGTTTGAAAGAATTTTTGGAGGAATATTTTGCATGCATGCTTAGAATAGTGTCATAGACAATCATGCAAAATTAGAGCCAATTCCGAAGGCAAAAATGTTCACAACTCTTTCAAGCTGTGCCATAAAAACTTCGTTTTAAATTATTTTTCTAACAATATTTTTTCATGGATGCTTAGAATAGTGTCATAGACTATCATGCAAAATTTGATCCAATTCCGAAGGCAAAAATGTGCACAACTCTTTCAAGCCGTGCCATAAAAACATCGTTTGAAAGAATTTTTAGAGCAATATTTTGCATGGATGCTTAGAATAGTGTCATAGACTATCCTGCAAAATTTGATCCAATTCCGAAGGCAAATATGTGCACAACTCTTTCAAGCCGTGCCATAAAAACATCGTTTGAAAGAATTTTTAGAGCAATATTTTGCATGGATGCTTAGAATAGTGTCATAGACTATCCTGCAAAATTTGATCCAATTCCGAAGGCAAATATGTGCACAACTCTTTCAAGCCGTGCCATAAAAACATCGTTTGAAAGAATTTTTGGAGGAATATTTTGCATGCATGCTTAGAATAGTGTCATAGACAATCATGCAAAATTAGAGCCAATTCCGAAGGCAAAAATGTGCACAACTCTTTCAAGCTGTGCCATAAAAACTTCGTTTTAAATTATTTTTCAAACAATATTTTTTCATGGATGCTTAGAATAGTGTCATAGACTATCATGCAAAATTTGATCCAATTCCGAAGGCAAAAATGTGCACAACTCTTTCAAGCCGTGCCATAAAAACATCGTTTGAAAGAATTTTAAGAGCAATATTTTGCATGGATGCTTAGAATAGTGTCATAGACTATCATGCAAAATTTGAGCGAATTTCGAAGGCAAATATGTGCACAACTCTTTCAAGCCGTGCCATAAAAGGTTCATTTGAAAGATTTTTTCGAGCAATATTTTGCATGGATGCTTAGAATAGTGTCATAGACTATCATGCAAAATTTGAGCCAATTCCGAAGGTAAAAATGTGTACAACTCTTTCAAGCCGTGCCATAAAAACATCGTTTGAAAGAATTTTAAGAGCAATATTTTGCATGGATGCTTAGAATAGTGTCATAGACTATCCTGCAAAATTTGATCCAATTCCGAAGGCAAATATGTGCACAACTCTTTCAAGCCGTGCCATAAAAACATCGTTTGAAAGAATTTTTAGAGCAATATTTTGCATGGATGCTTAGAATAGTGTCATAGACTATCCTGCAAAATTTGATCCAATTCCGAAGGCAAATATGTGCACAACTCTTTCAAGCCGTGCGATAAAAACATCGTTTGAAAGAATTTTTGGAGGAATATTTTGCATGCATGCTTAGAATAGTGTCATAGACAATCATGCAAAATTAGAGCCAATTCCGAAGGCAAAAATGTGCACAACTCTTTCAAGCTGTGCCATAAAAACTTCGTTTTAAATTATTTTTCAAACAATATTTTTTCATGGATGCTTAGAATAGTGTCATAGACTATCATGCAAAATTTGATCCAATTCCGAAGGCAAAAATGTGCACAACTCTTTCAAGCCGTGCCATAAAAACATCGTTTGAAAGAATTTTAAGAGCAATATTTTGCATGGATGCTTAGAATAGTGTCATAGACTATCATGCAAAATTTGAGCGAATTTCGAAGGCAAATATGTGCACAACTCTTTCAAGCCGTGCCATAAAAGGTTCATTTGAAAGATTTTTTCGAGCAATATTTTGCATGGATGCTTAGAATAGTGTCATAGACTATCATGCAAAATTTGAGCCAATTCCGAAGGTAAAAATGTGTACAACTCTTTCAAGCCGTGCCATAAAAACATCGTTTGAAAGAATTTTAAGAGCAATATTTTGCATGGATGCTTAGAATAGTGTCATAGACTATCCTGCAAAATTTGATCCAATTCCGAAGGCAAATATGTGCACAACTCTTTCAAGCCGTGCCATAAAAACATCGTTTGAAAGAATTTTTAGAGCAATATTTTGCATGGATGCTTAGAATAGTGTCATAGACTATCCTGCAAAATTTGATCCAATTCCGAAGGCAAATATGTGCACAACTCTTTCAAGCCGTGCCATAAAAACATCGTTTGAAAGAATTTTTGGAGGAATATTTTGCATGCATGCTTAGAATAGTGTCATAGACAATCATGCAAAATTAGAGCCAATTCCGAAGGCAAAAATGTGCACAACTCTTTCAAGCTGTGCCATAAAAACTTCGTTTTAAATTATTTTTCAAACAATATTTTTTCATGGATGCTTAGAATAGTGTCATAGACTATCATGCAAAATTTGATCCAATTCCGAAGGCAAAAATGTGCACAACTCTTTCAAGCCGTGCCATAAAAACATCGTTTGAAAGAATTTTAAGAGCAATATTTTGCATGGATGCTTAGAATAGTGTCATAGACTATCATGCAAAATTTGAGCGAATTTCGAAGGCAAATATGTGCACAACTCTTTCAAGCCGTGCCATAAAAGGTTCATTTGAAAGATTTTTTCGAGCAATATTTTGCATGGATGCTTAGAATAGTGTCATAGACTATCATGCAAAATTTGAGCCAATTCCGAAGGTAAAAATGTGTACAACTCTTTCAAGCCGTGCCATAAAAACATCGTTTGAAAGAATTTTAAGAGCAATATTTTGCATGGATGCTTAGAATAGTGTCATAGACTATCCTGCAAAATTTGATCCAATTCCGAAGGCAAATATGTGCACAACTCTTTCAAGCCGTGCCATAAAAGGTTCATTTGAAAGATTTTTTCGAGCAATATTTTGCATGGATGCTTAGAATAGTGTCATAGACTATCATGCAAAATTTGAGCCAATTCCGAAGGTAAAAATGTGTACAACTCTTTCAAGCCGTGCCATATAAACATCGTTTGAAAGAATGTTTCGAGCAATATTTTGCATGGATGCTTAGAATAGTGTCATAGACTATCCTGCAAAATTTGATCCAATTCCGAAGGCAAATATGTGCACAACTCTTTCAAGCCGTGCCATAAAAGGTTCATTTGAAAGATTTTTTCGAGCAATATTTTGCATGGATGCTTAGAATAGTGTCATAGACTATCATGCAAAATTTGAGCCAATTCCGAAGGTAAAAATGTGTACAACTCTTTCAAGCCGTGCCATAAAAACATCGTTTGAAAGAATTTTAAGAGCAATATTTTGCATGGATGCTTAGAATAGTGTCATAGACTATCATGCAAAATTTGAGCGAATTTCGAAGGCAAATATGTGCACAACTCTTTCAAGCCGTGCCATAAAAGGTTCATTTGAAAGATTTTTTCGAGCAATATTTTGCATGGATGCTTAGAATAGTGTCATAGACTATCATGCAAAATTTGAGCCAATTCCGAAGGTAAAAATGTGTACAACTCTTTCAAGCCGTGCCATAAAAACATCGTTTGAAAGAATTTTAAGAGCAATATTTTGCATGGATGCTTAGAATAGTGTCATAGACTATCCTGCAAAATTTGATCCAATTCCGAAGGCAAATATGTGCACAACTCTTTCAAGCCGTGCCATAAAAACATCGTTTGAAAGAATTTTTAGAGCAATATTTTGCATGGATGCTTAGAATAGTGTCATAGACTATCCTGCAAAATTTGATCCAATTCCGAAGGCAAATATGTGCACAACTCTTTCAAGCCGTGCCATAAAAACATCGTTTGAAAGAATTTTTGGAGGAATATTTTGCATGCATGCTTAGAATAGTGTCATAGACAATCATGCAAAATTAGAGCCAATTCCGAAGGCAAAAATGTGCACAACTCTTTCAAGCTGTGCCATAAAAACTTCGTTTTAAATTATTTTTCAAACAATATTTTTTCATGGATGCTTAGAATAGTGTCATAGACTATCATGCAAAATTTGATCCAATTCCGAAGGCAAAAATGTGCACAACTCTTTCAAGCCGTGCCATAAAAACATCGTTTGAAAGAATTTTAAGAGCAATATTTTGCATGGATGCTTAGAATAGTGTCATAGACTATCATGCAAAATTTGAGCGAATTTCGAAGGCAAATATGTGCACAACTCTTTCAAGCCGTGCCATAAAAGGTTCATTTGAAAGATTTTTTCGAGCAATATTTTGCATGGATGCTTAGAATAGTGTCATAGACTATCATGCAAAATTTGAGCCAATTCCGAAGGTAAAAATGTGTACAACTCTTTCAAGCCGTGCCATAAAAACATCGTTTGAAAGAATTTTAAGAGCAATATTTTGCATGGATGCTTAGAATAGTGTCATAGACTATCCTGCAAAATTTGATCCAATTCCGAAGGCAAATATGTGCACAACTCTTTCAAGCCGTGCCATAAAAGGTTCATTTGAAAGATTTTTTCGAGCAATATTTTGCATGGATGCTTAGAATAGTGTCATAGACTATCATGCAAAATTTGAGCCAATTCCGAAGGTAAAAATGTGTACAACTCTTTCAAGCCGTGCCATATAAACATCGTTTGAAAGAATGTTTCGAGCAATATTTTGCATGGATGCTTAGAATAGTGTCATAGACTATCCTGCAAAATTTGATCCAATTCCGAAGGCAAATATGTGCACAACTCTTTCAAGCCGTGCCATAAAAGGTTCATTTGAAAGATTTTTTCGAGCAATATTTTGCATGGATGCTTAGAATAGTGTCATAGACTATCATGCAAAATTTGAGCCAATTCCGAAGGTAAAAATGTGTACAACTCTTTCAAGCCGTGCCATAAAAACATCGTTTGAAAGAATTTCGAGCAATATTTTGCATGGATGCTTAGAATAGTGTCATAGACTATCATGCAAAATTTGAGCCAATTCCGAAGGCAAAAATGTGCACAACTCTTTCAAGCTGTGCCATAAAAACATCGTTTGAAAGAATTTTTGGAGGAATATTTTGCATGCATGCTTAGAATAGTGTCATAGACAATCATGCAAAATTAGAGCCAATTCTGAAGGCAAAAATGTGCACAACTCTTTCAAGCTGTGCCATAAAAACTTCGTTTTAAATTATTTTTCTAACAATATTTTTTCATGGATGCTTAGAATAGTGTCATAGACTATCATGCAAAATTTGATCCAATTCCGAAGGCAAAAATGTGCACAACTCTTTCAAGCCGTGCCATAAAAACATCGTTTGAAAGAATTTTTAGAGCAATATTTTGCATGGATGCTTAGAATAGTGTCATAGACTATCCTGCAAAATTTGATCCAATTCCGAAGGCAAATATGTGCACAACTCTTTCAAGCCGTGCCATAAAAGGTTCATTTGAAAGATTTTTTCGAGCAATATTTTGCATGGATGCTTAGAATAGTGTCATAGACTATCATGCAAAATTTGAGCCAATTCCGAAGGTAAAAATGTGTACAACTCTTTCAAGCCGTGCCATAAAAACATCGTTTGAAAGAATTTCGAGCAATATTTTGCATGGATGCTTAGAATAGTGTCATAGACTATCATGCAAAATTTGAGCCAATTCCGAAGGCAAAAATGTGCACAACTCTTTCAAGCTGTGCCATAAAAACATCGTTTGAAAGAATTTTTGGAGGAATATTTTGCATGCATGCTTAGAATAGTGTCATAGACAATCATGCAAAATTAGAGCCAATTCCGAAGGCAAAAATGTGCACAACTCTTTCAAGCTGTGCCATAAAAACTTCGTTTTAAATTATTTTTCTAACAATATTTTTTCATGGATGCTTAGAATAGTGTCATAGACTATCATGCAAAATTTGATCCAATTCCGAAGGCAAAAATGTGCACAACTCTTTCAAGCCGTGCCATAAAAACATCGTTTGAAAGAATTTTTAGAGCAATATTTTGCATGGATGCTTAGAATAGTGTCATAGACTATCCTGCAAAATTTGATCCAATTCCGAAGGCAAATATGTGCACAACTCTTTCAAGCCGTGCCATAAAAACATCGTTTGAAAGAATTTTTAGAGCAATATTTTGCATGGATGCTTAGAATAGTGTCATAGACTATCCTGCAAAATTTGATCCAATTCCGAAGGCAAATATGTGCACAACTCTTTCAAGCCGTGCCATAAAAACATCGTTTGAAAGAATTTTTGGAGGAATATTTTGCATGCATGCTTAGAATAGTGTCATAGACAATCATGCAAAATTAGAGCCAATTCCGAAGGCAAAAATGTGCACAACTCTTTCAAGCTGTGCCATAAAAACTTCGTTTTAAATTATTTTTCAAACAATATTTTTTCATGGATGCTTAGAATAGTGTCATAGACTATCATGCAAAATTTGATCCAATTCCGAAGGCAAAAATGTGCACAACTCTTTCAAGCCGTGCCATAAAAACATCGTTTGAAAGAATTTTTAGAGCAATATTTTGCATGGATGCTTAGAATAGTGTCATAGACTATCCTGCAAAATTTGATCCAATTCCGAAGGCAAATATGTGCACAACTCTTTCAAGCCGTGCCATAAAAACATCGTTTGAAAGAATTTTTAGAGCAATATTTTGTATGGATGCTTAGAATAGTGTCATAGACTATCCTGCAAAATTTCATCCAATTCCGAAGGCAAATATGTGCACAACTCTTTCAAGCCGTGCCAGAAAAGGTTCATTTGAAAGATTTTTTCGAGCAATATTTTGCATGGATGCTAAGAATAGTGTCATAGACTATCATGCAAAATTTGAGCCAATTCCGAAGGTAAAAATGTGTACAACTCTTTCAAGCCGTGCCATAAAAACATCGTTTGAAAGAATTTCGAGCAATATTTTGCATGGATGCTTAGAATAGTGTCATAGACTATCATGCAAAATTTGAGCCAATTCCGAAGGCAAAAATGTGCACAACTCTTTCAAGCTGTGCCATAAAAACATCGTTTGAAAGAATTTTTGGAGGAATATTTTGCATGCATGCTTAGAATAGTGTCATAGACAATCCTGCAAAATTAGAGCCAATTCCGAAGGCAAAAATGTGCACAACTCTTTCAAGCTGTGCCATAAAAACTTCGTTTTAAATTATTTTTCTAACAATATTTTTTCATGGATGCTTAGAATAGTGTCATAGACTATCATGCAAAATTTGATCCAATTCCGAAGGCAAAAATGTGCACAACTCTTTCAAGCCGTGCCATAAAAACATCGTTTGAAAGAATTTTTAGAGCAATATTTTGCATGGATGCTTAGAATAGTGTCATAGACTATCCTGCAAAATTTGATCCAATTCCGAAGGCAAATATGTGCACAACTCTTACAAGCCGTGCCATAAAAACATCGTTTGAAAGAATTTTAAGAGCAATATTTTGCATGGATGCTTAGAATAGTGTCATAGACTATCCTGCAAAATTTGATCCAATTCCGAAGGCAAATATGTGCACAACTCTTTCAAGCCGTGCCATAAAAACTTCGTTTTAAATTATTTTTCTAACAATATTTTTTCATGGATGCTTAGAATAGTGTCATAGACTATCATGCAAAATTTGATCCAATTCCGAAGGCAAAAATGTGCACAACTCTTTCAAGCCGTGCCATAAAAACATCGTTTGAAAGAATTTTTAGAGCAATATTTTGCATGGATGCTTAGAATAGTGTCATAGACTATCCTGCAAAATTTGATCCAATTCCGAAGGCAAATATGTGCACAACTCTTACAAGCCGTGCCATAAAAACATCGTTTGAAAGAATTTTAAGAGCAATATTTTGCTTGGATGCTTAGAATAGTGTCATAGACTATCCTGGAAAATTTGAGCCAATTCCGAAGGCAAAAATGTGCACAACTCTTTCAAGCTGTTCCATAAAAACTTCGTTTAAAAGAATTTTTCTAGCAATATTTTTTCATGGATGCTTAGAATAGTGTCATAGACTATCATGCAAAATTTGATCCAATTCCAAAGGCAAAAATGTGCACAACTCTTTCAAGCCGTTATATAAAAAGTTCGTTTGAAACAATTTTTCGAGCAATATTTTGCATGGATTCTTAGAATAGTGTCATAGACTATCCTGCAAAAGTTGAGCCAATTCCGAAGGCAAAAATGTGCACAACTCTTTCAAGCCGTGCCAACAAAACATCGTTTGAAAGAATTTTTGGAGCAATATTTTCCATGGATGCTCAGAATAGTGTCATAGACAATCATGCAAAATTTGAGCCAATTCCGAAGGCAAAAATGTGCACAACTCTTTCAAGCCGTGCCATAAAAACGTCGTTTGAAAGAATTTTTAGAGCAATATTTTGCATGGATGCTTAGAATAGTGTCATAGACTATCCTGCAAAATTTGATCCAATTCCGAAGGCAAATATGTGCACAACTCTTTCAAGCCGTGCCATAAAATCATCGTTTGAAAGAATTTTAAGAGCAATATTTTGCATGGATGCTTAGAATAGTGTCATAGACTATCCTGCAAAATTTGATCCAATTCCGAAGGCAAATATGTGCACAACTCTTTCAAGCCGTGCCATAAAAGGTTCATTTGAAAGATTTTTTCGAGCAATATTTTGCATGGATGCTTAGAATAGTGTCATAGACTATCATGCAAAATTTGAGCCAATTCCGAAGGCAAAAATGTGCGCAACACTTTCAAGCCGTGCCATAAAAACATCGTTTGAAAGAAATTTTCGAGCAATATTTTGCTTGGATGCTTAGAATAGTGTCTTAGACTATCCTGCAAAATTTGAGCTAATTCCAAAGGCAAAAATGTGCACAACACTTTCAAGCTGTGCCATAAAAACTTCGTTTGAAATAATTTTTCTAGCAATATTTTTTCATGGATGCATAGAATAGTGTCATAGACTATCATGCAAAATTTGATCCAATTCCGAAGGCAAAAATGTGCACAACTCTTTCAAGCCGTTCCATAAAAAGTTCGTTTGAAAGAATTTTTAGAGCAATATTTTGCATGGATGCTTAGAATAGTGACATAGACTATCATGCAAAATTTTAGCCAATTCCGAAGGCAAAAATTTGCACAACTCTTTCAAGCCGTGCCATAAAAACATCGTTTGATAGAATGTTTTGAGCAATATTTTGGATGGATGCTTAGAATAGTGTCATAGACTATCATGCAAAATTTTTGCCAATTTCGAAGGCAAAAATGTGCACAACTCTTTCAAGCCGTGCCATAAAAACATCGTTTGAAAGAAATTTTCGAGCAATATTTTGCTTGGATGCTTAGAATAGTGTCATAGACTATCCTGGAAAATTTGAGCCAATTCCGAAGGCAAAAATGTGCACAACTCTTTCAAGCTGTGCCATAAAAACTTCGTTTGAAAGAATTTTTCTAGCAAAATTTTTTCATGGATGCTTAGAATAGTGTCATAGACTATCATGCAAAATTTGATCCAATTCCGAAGGCAAAAATGTGCACAACTCTTTCAAGCCGTTCCATAAAAAGTTCGTTTGAAAGAATTTTTAGAGCAATATTTTGCATGGATGCTTAGAATAGTGACATAGACTATCATGCAAAATTTGAGCCAATTCCGAAGGCAAAAATGTGCGCAACACTTTCAAGCCGTGCCATAAAAACATCGTTTGAAAGAAATTTTCGAGCAATATTTCGCTTGGATGCTTAGAATAGTGTCATAGACTATCATGCAAAATTTGAGCCAATTCCGAAGGCAAAAATGTGCACAACACTTCCAAGCTGTGCCATAAAAACTTCGTTTGAAATAATTTTTCTAGCAATATTTTTTCATGGATGCTTAGAATAGTGTCATAGACTATCATGCAAAATTTGAGAAAATTCCGAAGGCAAAAATGTGCACAACTCTTTCAAGTCGTGCCATAAAAACATCGTTTGAAAGAATTTTTTGAGCAATATTTTGCATGGAAGCTTAGAATAGTGTCATAGACTATCCTGCAAAAGTTGAGCCAATTCCGAAGGCAAAAATGTGCACAACTCTTTCAAGCCGTGCCAACAAAACATCGTTTGAAAGAATTTTTGGAGCAATATTTTCCATGGATGCTTAGAATAGTGTCATAGACAATCATGCAAAATTTGAGCCAATTCCGAAGGCAAAAATGTGCACAACTCTTTCAAGCCGTGCCATAAAAACATCGTTTGAAAGAATTTTTAGAGCAATATTTTGCATGGATGCTTAGAATAGTGTCATAGACTATCCTGCAAAATTTGATCCAATTCCGAAGGCAAATATGTGCACAACTCTTTCAAGCCGTGCCATAAAATCATCGTTTGAAAGAATTTTAAGAGCAATATTTTGCATGGATGCTTAGAATAGTGTCATAGACTATCCTGCAAAATTTGATCCAATTCCGAAGGCAAATATGTGCACAACTCTTTCAAGCCGTGCCATAAAAGGTTCATTTGAAAGATTTTTTCGAGCAATATTTTGCATGGATGCTTAGAATAGTGTCATAGACTATCATGCAAAATTTGAGCCAATTCCGAAGGCAAAAATGTGCGCAACACTTTCAAGCCGTGCCATAAAAACATCGTTTGAAAGAAATTTTCGAGCAATATTTTGCTTGGATGCTTAGAATAGTGTCTTAGACTATCCTGCAAAATTTGAGCTAATTCCAAAGGCAAAAATGTGCACAACACTTTCAAGCTGTGCCATAAAAACTTCGTTTGAAATAATTTTTCTAGCAATATTTTTTCATGGATGCTTAGAATAGTGTCATAGACTATCATGCAAAATTTGAGAAAATTCCGAAGGCAAAAATGTGCACAACTCTTTCAAGTCATGCCATAAAAACATCGTTTGAAAGAATTTTTTGAGCATTATTTTTTCATGGATGCTTAGAATAGTGTCATAGACTATCATGCAAAATTTGATCCAATTCCGAAGGCAAAAATGTGCACAACTCTTTCAAGCCGTTCCATAAAAAGTTCGTTTGAAAGAATTTTTTGAGCAATATTTTGCATGGATGCTTAGAATAGTGACATAGACTATCATGCAAAATTTTAGCCAATTCCGAAGGCAAAAATTTGCACAACTCTTTCAAGCAGTGCCCTAAAAACATCGTTTGAAAGAATTTTTAGAGCAATATTTTGCATGGATGCTTAGAATAGTGTCATAGACTATCCTGCAAAATTTGATCCAATTCCGAAGGCAAATATGTGCACAACTCTTTCAAGCCGTGCCATAAAATCATCGTTTGAAAGAATTTTAAGAGCAATATTTTGCATGGATGCTTAGAATAGTGTCATAGACTATCCTGCAAAATTTGATCCAATTCCGAAGGCAAATATGTGCACAACTCTTTCAAGCCGTGCCATAAAAGGTTCATTTGAAAGATTTTTTCGAGCAATATTTTGCATGGATGCTTAGAATAGTGTCATAGACTATCATGCAAAATTTGAGCCAATTCCGAAGGCAAAAATGTGCGCAACACTTTCAAGCCGTGCCATAAAAACATCGTTTGAAAGAAATTTTCGAGCAATATTTTGCTTGGATGCTTAGAATAGTGTCTTAGACTATCCTGCAAAATTTGAGCTAATTCCAAAGGCAAAAATGTGCACAACACTTTCAAGCTGTGCCATAAAAACTTCGTTTGAAATAATTTTTCAGCAATATTTTTTCATGGATGCTTAGAATAGTGTCATAGACTATCATGCAAAATTTGAGAAAATTCCGAAGGCAAAAATGTGCACAACTCTTTCAAGTCATGCCATAAAAACATCGTTTGAAAGAATTTTTTGAGCATTATTTTTTCATGGATGCTTAGAATAGTGTCATAGACTATCATGCAAAATTTGATCCAATTCCGAAGGCAAAAATGTGCACAACTCTTTCAAGCCGTTCCATAAAAAGTTCGTTTGAAAGAATTTTTTGAGCAATATTTTGCATGGATGCTTAGAATAGTGACATAGACTATCATGCAAAATTTTAGCCAATTCCGAAGGCAAAAATTTGCACAACTCTTTCAAGCAGTGCCATAAAAACATCGTTTGATAGAATGTTTTGAGCAATATTTTGGATGGATGCTTAGAATAGTGTCATAGACTATCATGCAAAATTTGAGCCAATTTCGAAGGCAAAAATGTGCACAACTCTTTCAAGCCGTGCCATAAAAACATCGTTTGAAAGAAATTTTCGAGCAATATTTTGCTTGGATGCCTAGAATAGTGTCATAGACTATCCTGGAAAATTTGAGCCAATTCCGAAGGCAAAAATGTGCACAACTCTTTCAAGCTGTGCCATAAAAACTTCGTTTGAAAGAATTTTTCTAGCAATATTTTTTCATGGATGCTTAGAATAGTGTCATAGACTATCATGCAAAATTTGATCCAATTCCGAAGGCAAAAATTTGCACAACTCTTTCAAGCCGTTCCATAAAAAGTTCGTTTGAAAGAATTTTTAGAGCAATATTTTGCATGGATGCTTAGAATAGTGACATAGACTATCATGCAAAATTTGAGCCAATTCCGAAGGCAAAAATGTGCGCAACACTTTCAAACCGTGCCATAAAAACATCGTTTGAAAGAAATTTTCGAGCAATATTTTGCTTGGATGCTTAGAATAGTGTCTTAGACTATCCTGCCAAATTTGAGCTAATTCCAAAGGCAAAAATGTGCACAACTCTTTCAAGCCGTGCCATAAAAACATCGTTTGAAAGAAATTTTCGAGCAATATTTTGCTTAGATGCTTAGAATACTGTCATAGACTATCCTGGAATATTTGAGCCAATTCCGAAGGCAAAAATGTGCACAACTCTTTGAAGCTGTGCCATAAAAACTTCGTTTGAAAGAATTTTTCTAGCAATATTTTTTCATGGATGCTTAGAATAGTGTCATAGACTATCATGCAAAATTTGATCCAATTCCGAAGGCAAAAATGTGCACAACTCTTTCAAGCCGTGCCATAAAAACATCGTTTGAAAGAATGTTTGGAGCAATATTTTGCATGGATGCTTAGAATTGTGTCATAGACTATCCTGCAAAAGTTGAGCCAATTTCGAAGGCAAAAATGTGCACAACTCTTTCAAGCTGTGCCATAAAAATTTCGTTTGAAAGAATTTTTTTAGCAATATTTTTTCATGGATGCTTAGAATAGTGTGATAGACTATCATGCAAAATTTGGTCCAATTCCGAAGGCAAAAATGTGCACAACTCTTTCAAGCCGTTCCATAAAAAGTTCGTTTGAAAGAATTTTTGGAGCAATATTTTGCATGGATGCTTAGAATAGAGACATAGACTATCATGCAAAATTTGAGCCAATTCCGAAGGCAAAAATGTGCACAACACTTTCAAGCCGTGCCATAAAAACATCGTTTGAAAGAAATTTCGAGCAATATTTTGTTTGGATGCTTAGAATAGTGTCTTAGACTCTCCTGCAAAATTTGAGCTAATTCCAAATGCAAAAATGTGCACAACACTTTCAAGCTGTGCCATAAAAACTTCGTTTGAAATAATTTTTCTAGCAATATTTTTTCATGGATGCTTAGAATAGTGTCATAGACTATCATGCAAAATTTGAGAAAATTCCGAAGGCAAAAATGTGCACAACTCTTTCAAGTCGTGCCATAAAAACATCGTTTGAAAGAATTTTTTGAGCAATATTTTGCATGGATGCTTAGAATAGTGACATAGACTATCATGCAAAATTTTAGCCAATTCCGAAGGCAAAAATTTGCACAACTCTTTCAAGCCGTGCCATAAAAACATCGTTTGATAGAATGTTATGAGCAATATTTTGGATGGATGCTTAGAATAGTGTCATAGACTATCATGCAAAATTTGAGCCAATTTCGAAGGCAAAAATGTGCACAACTCTTTCAAGCCGTGCCATAAAAACATCGTTTGAAAGAAATTTTCGAGCAATATTTTGCTTGGATGCTTAGAATAGTGTCATAGACTATCCTGGAAAATTTGAGCCAATTCCGAAGGCAAAAATGTGCACAACTCTTTCAAGCTGTGCCATAAAAACTTCGTTTGAAAGAATTTTTCTAGCAATATTTTTTCATGAATGCTTAGAATAGTGTCATAGACTATCATGCAAAATTTGATCCAATTCCGAAGGCAAAAATGTGCACAACTCTTTCAAGCCGTTCCATAAAAAGTTCGTTTGAAAGAATTTTTGGAGCAATATTTTGCATGGATGCTTAGAATAGAGACATAGACTATCTTGCAAAATTTGAGCCAATTCCGAAGGCAAAAATGTGCACAACACTTTCAAGCCGTGCCATAAAAACATCGTTTGAAAGAAATTTCGAGCAATATTTTGCTTGGATGCTTAGAATAGTGTCTTAGACTCTCCTGAAAAATTTGAGCTAATTCCAAAGGCAAAAATGTGCACAACACTTTCAAGCTGTGCCATAAAAACTTCGTTTGAAATAATTTTTCTAGGAATATTTTTTCATGGATGCTTAGAATAGTGTCATAGACTATCATGCAAAATTTGAGAAAATTCCGAAGGCAAAAATGTGCACAACTCTTTCAAGTCGTGCCATAAAAACATCGTTTGAAAGAATTTTTTGAGCAATATTTTGCATGGATGCTTAGAATAGTGACATAGACTATCATGCAAAATTTTAGCCAATTCCGAAGGCAAAAATTTGCACAACTCTTTCAAGCCGTGCCATAAAAACATCGTTTGATAGAATGTTATGAGCAATATTTTGGATGGATGCTTAGAATAGTGTCATAGACTATCATGCAAAATTTGAGCCAATTTCGAAGGCAAAAATGTGCACAACTCTTTCAAGCCGTGCCATAAAAACATCGTTTGAAAGAAATTTTCGAGCAATATTTTGCTTGGATGCTTAGAATAGTGTCATATACTATCCTGGAAAATTTGAGCCAATTCCGAAGGCAAAAATGTGCACAACTCTTTCAAGCTGTGCCATAAAAACTTCGTTTGAAAGAATTTTTCTAGCAATATTTTTTCATGGATGCTTAGAATAGTGTCATAGACTATCATGCAAAATTTGATCCAATTCCGAAGGCAAAAATGTGCACAACTCTTTCAAGCCGTTCCATAAAAAGTTCGTTTGAAAGAATTTTTGGAGCAATATTTTGCATGGATGCTTAGAATAGTAACATAGACTATCATGCAAAATTTGAGCCAATTCCGAAGGCAAAAATGTGCACAACACTTTCAAGCCGTGCCATAAAAACATCGTTTGAAAGAAATTTTTGAGCAATATTTTGCATGGATGCTTAGAATAGTGTCATAGACTATCCTGCAAAACTTGAGCCAATTCCGAAGGCAAAAATGTGCACAACTCTTTCAAGCCGTGCGATAAAAACATCGTTTGAAAGAATTTTTGGAGCAATATTTTGCATGGATGCTTAGAATAGTGTCATAGACAATCATGCAAAATTTGAGCCAATTCCGAAGGCAAAAATGTGCACAACTCTTTCAAGATGTGCCATAAAAAGTTCGTTTGAAAGAATTTTTTGAGCAATATTTTGCATGGATGCTTAGAATAGTGACATAGTCTATCATGCAAAA
This sequence comes from Acer campestre, assembly GCA_954870605.1. Classification (NCBI taxonomy): domain Eukaryota; kingdom Viridiplantae; phylum Streptophyta; class Magnoliopsida; order Sapindales; family Sapindaceae; genus Acer; species Acer campestre. The sequence goes on from OX940812.1 coordinate 5,994,800, forward strand.
TTTGAGCCAATTCTGAAGGCAAAAATGTGCACAACTCTTTCAAGTCGTGCCATAAAAACATCGTTTGAAAGAATGTTTAAAGCAATATTTTGCATGGATGTTTAGAATAGTGTCATAGACTGTCCTGCAAAATTTGAGCCAATTCCGAATATTTTTTCTTTTTTCCCACCAAAGGCCAATGTTGCCTAGCCAAGGCCAAAATCAGCCCATGGTGGCAAAAATGTGCTCAAGTCTTTCCACCTATGCCTTAAACACTTCGTTTCAAAGAATTTTTCGAGCAATATTTTGCATGAATGCTTAGAATAGTGTCATAGACTATCATCCAAAATTTGAGCCAATTCCGATTTTTTTTTTCCCCCACCAAGGCCAACGTTGCCTAGCCAAGGCCAAACTCAGCCAATCGTGGCAAAAATGTGCACAACTCTTTCAAGCCGTGCCATAAAAACTTCGTTTGAAAGAATTTTTCCAGCAATATTTTGCATGGATGCTTAGAATAGTGTCAAAGACTATCATGCAAAATTTGAGCCAATTCCGAATATTTTTTCTTTTTCCCCACCAAAGGCCAATGTTGCCTAGCCAAGGCCAAAATCAGCCCATGGTGGATAAAATGTGCACAAGTCTTTCCACCTGTGCCTTAAAAACTTCGTTTGAAAGAATTTTTCGAGCAATATTTTGCATGGATGCTTAGAATAGTGTCATAGACTATCATGCAAAATTTGAGCCAATTCCGAATATTTTTTCTTTTTTCCCACCAAAGGCCAACGTTGACTAGCCAAGGCCAAAATCAGCCCATAGTGGATAAAATGTGCACAAGTCTTTCCACCTGTGCCTTAAAAACTTCGTTTGAAAGAATTTTTCGATCAATATTTTTTATGGATGCTTAGAATAGTGTCATAGACTATCATGCAAAATTTGAGCCAATTCCGAATATTTTTTCTTTTTTCCCACCAAAGGCCAACGTTGCCTAGCCAAGGCCAAAATCACCCAATCGTGGCAAAAATGTGCACAACTCTTTCAAGCCGTGCCATAAAAACTTCGTTTGAAAGAATTTTTCGAGCAATATTTTGCATGGATGCTTAGAATAGTGTCATAGACTATCATGCAAAATTTGAGCCAATTCCGAATATTTTTTCTTTTTTCCCACCAAAGGCCAACGTTGCCTAACCAAGGCCAAAATCAGCCCATGGTGGCAAAAATGTGCACAAGTCTTTCCACCTGTGCCTTAAAAACTTCGTTTCAAAGAATTTTTCGAGCAATATTTTGCATGGATGCTTAGAATAGTGTCATAGACTATCATGCAAAATTTGAGCCAATTCCGAATATTTTTTCTTTTTTCCCACCAAAGGCCAACGTTGCTAGCCAAGGCCAAAATCAGCCAATCGTGGCAAAAATGTGCACAACTCTTTCAAGCCGTGCCATAAAAACTTCGTTTGAAAGAATTTTTCAAGCAATATTTTTCTTGGATGCTTAGAATAGTGTCATAGACTATCATGCAAAATTTGAGCCAATTCCGAATATTTTTTCTTTTTCCCCACCAAAGGCCAACGTTGCCTAGCCAAGGCCAAAATCAGCCCATGGTGGATAAAATGTGCACAAGTCTTTCCACCTGTGCCTTAAAAACTTCGTTTGAAAGAATTTTTTGAGCAATATTTTGCATGGATGCTTAGAATAGTGTCATAGACTATCATGCAAAATTTGAGCCAATTCCGAATATTTTTTCTTTTTTCCCACCAAAGGCCAACGTTGCCTAACCAAGGCCAAAATCAGCCCATGGTGGCAAAAATGTGCACAAGTCTTTCCACCTGTGCCTTAAAAACTTCGTTTCAAAGAATTTTTCGAGCAATATTTTGCATGGATGCTTAGAATAGTGTCATAGACTATCATGCAAAATTTGAGCCAATTCCGAATATTTTTTCTTTTTTCCCACCAAAGGCCAACGTTGCCTAACCAAGGCCAAAATCAGCCCATGGTGGCAAAAATGTGCACAAGTCTTTCCACCTGTGCCTTAAAAACTTCGTTTCAAAGAATTTTTCGAGCAATATTTTGCATGGATGCTTAGAATAGTGTCATAGACTATCATGCAAAATTTGAGCCAATTCCGAATATTTTTTCTTTTTTCCCACCAAAGGCCAACGTTGCCTAGCCAAGGCCAAAATCAGCCCATGGTGGATAAAATGTGCACAAGTCTTTCCACCTGTGCCTTAAAAACTTCGTTTGAAAGAATTTTTCGAGCAATATTTTGCATTGATGCTTAGAATAGTGTCATAGACTATCATGCAAAATTTGAGCCAATTCCGAATATTTTTTCTTTTTTCCCACCAAAGGCCAACGTTGCCTAACCAAGGCCAAAATCAGCCCATGGTGGCAAAAATGTGCACAAGTCTTTCCACCTGTGCCTTAAAAACTTCGTTTCAAAGAATTTTTCGAGCAATATTTTGCATGGATGCTTAGAATAGTGTCATAGACTATCATGCAAAATTTGAGCCAATTCCGAATATTTTTTCTTTTTTCCCACCAAAGGCCAACGTTGCCTAGCCAAGGCCAAAATCAGCCCATGGTGGATAAAATGTGCACAAGTCTTTCCACCTGTGCCTTAAAAACTTCGTTTGAAAGAATTTTTCGAGCAATATTTTGAATGGATGCTTAGAATAGTGTCAAAGACTATCATGCAAAATTTGAGCCAATTCCGAATATTTTTTCTTTTTCCCCACCAAAGGCCAACGTTGCCTAGCCAAGGCCAAAATCAGCCCATGGTGGATAAAATGTGCACAAGTCTTTCCACCTGTGCCTTAAAAACTTCGTTTGAAAGAATTTTTTGAGCAATATTTTGCATGGATGCTTAGAATAGTGTCATAGACTATCATGCAAAATTTGAGCCAATTCCGAATATTTTTTCTTTTTTCCCACCAAAGGCCAACGTTGCCTAACCAAGGCCAAAATCAGCCCATGGTGGCAAAAATGTGCACAAGTCTTTCCACCTGTGCCTTAAAAACTTCGTTTCAAAGAATTTTTCGAGCAATATTTTGCATGGATGCTTAGAATAGTGTCATAGACTATCATGCAAAATTTGAGCCAATTCCGAATATTTTTTCTTTTTTCCCACCAAAGGCCAACGTTGCCTAACCAAGGCCAAAATCAGCCCATGGTGGCAAAAATGTGCACAAGTCTTTCCACCTGTGCCTTAAAAACTTCGTTTCAAAGAATTTTTCGAGCAATATTTTGCATGGATGCTTAGAATAGTGTCATAGACTATCATGCAAAATTTGAGCCAATTCCGAATATTTTTTCTTTTTTCCCACCAAAGGCCAACGTTGCTAGCCAAGGCCAAAATCAGCCAATCGTGGCAAAAATGTGCACAACTCTTTCAAGCCGTGCCATAAAAACTTCGTTTGAAAGAATTTTTCAAGCAATATTTTTCATGGATGCTTAGAATAGTGTCATAGACTATCATGCAAAATTTGAGCCAATTCCGAATATTTTTTCTTTTTTCCCACCAAAGGCCAACGTTGACTAGCCAAGGCCAGAATCAGCCCATGGTGGATAAAATGTGCACAAGTCTTTCCACCTGTGCCTTAAAAACTTCGTTTGAAAGAATTTTTCGAGCAATATTTTTTATGGATGCTTAGAATAGTGTCATAGACTATCATGCAAAATTTGAGCCAATTCCGAATATTTTTTCTTTTTTCCCACCAAAGGCCAACGTTGCCTAGCCAAGGCCAATATCACCCATTCGTGGCAAAAATGTGCACAACTCTTTCAAGCCGTGCCATAAAAACTTCGTTTGAAAGAATTTTTCGAGCAATATTTTGCATGGATGCTTAGAATAGTGTCATAGACTATCATGCAAAATTTGAGCCAATTCCGAATATTTTTTCTTTTTTCCCACCAAAGGCCAACGTTGCCTAACCAAGGCCAAAATCAGCCCATGGTGGCAAAAATGTGCACAAGTCTTTCCACCTGTGCCTTAAAAACTTCGTTTCAAAGAATTTTTCGAGCAATATTTTGCATGGATGCTTAGAATAGTGTCATAGACTATCATGCAAAATTTGAGCCAATTCCGAATATTTTTTCTTTTTTCCCACCAAAGGCCAACGTTGCCTAACCAAGGCCAAAATCAGCCCATGGTGGCAAAAATGTGCACAAGTCTTTCCACCTGTGCCTTAAAAACTTCGTTTCAAAGAATTTTTCGAGCAATATTTTGCATGGATGCTTAGAATAGTGTCATAGACTATCATGCAAAATTTGAGCCAATTCCGAATATTTTTTCTTTTTTCCCACCAAAGGCCAACGTTGCTAGCCAAGGCCAAAATCAGCCAATCGTGGCAAAAATGTGCACAACTCTTTCAAGCCGTGCCATAAAAACTTCGTTTGAAAGAATTTTTCAAGCAATATTTTTCTTGGATGCTTAGAATAGTGTCATAGACTATCATGCAAAATTTGAGCCAATTCCGAATATTTTTTCTTTTTCCCCACCAAAGGCCAACGTTGCCTAGCCAAGGCCAAAATCAGCCCATGGTGGATAAAATGTGCACAAGTCTTTCCACCTGTGCCTTAAAAACTTCGTTTGAAAGAATTTTTTGAGCAATATTTTGCATGGATGCTTAGAATAGTGTCATAGACTATCATGCAAAATTTGAGCCAATTCCGAATATTTTTTCTTTTTTCCCACCAAAGGCCAACGTTGCCTAACCAAGGCCAAAATCAGCCCATGGTGGCAAAAATGTGCACAAGTCTTTCCACCTGTGCCTTAAAAACTTCGTTTCAAAGAATTTTTCGAGCAATATTTTGCATGGATGCTTAGAATAGTGTCATAGACTATCATGCAAAATTTGAGCCAATTCCGAATATTTTTTCTTTTTTCCCACCAAAGGCCAACGTTGCCTAACCAAGGCCAAAATCAGCCCATGGTGGCAAAAATGTGCACAAGTCTTTCCACCTGTGCCTTAAAAACTTCGTTTCAAAGAATTTTTCGAGCAATATTTTGCATGGATGCTTAGAATAGTGTCATAGACTATCATGCAAAATTTGAGCCAATTCCGAATATTTTTTCTTTTTTCCCACCAAAGGCCAACGTTGCTAGCCAAGGCCAAAATCAGCCAATCGTGGCAAAAATGTGCACAACTCTTTCAAGCCGTGCCATAAAAACTTCGTTTGAAAGAATTTTTCAAGCAATATTTTTCTTGGATGCTTAGAATAGTGTCATAGACTATCATGCAAAATTTGAGCCAATTCCGAATATTTTTTCTTTTTTCCCACCAAAGGCCAATGTTGCCTAGCCAAGGCCAAAATCCGCCCATGGTGGCAAAAATGTGCACAAGTCTTTCCACCTATGCCTTAAACACTTCGTTTCAAAGAATTTTTCGAGCAATATTTTGCATGAATGCTTAGAATAGTGTCATAGACTATCATCCAAAATTTGAGCCAATTCCGATTTTTTTTTTCCCCCACCAAGGCCAACGTTGCCTAGCCAAGGCCAAACTCAGCCAATCGTGGTAAAAATGTGCACAACTCTTTCAAGCCGTGCCATAAAAACTTCGTTTGAAAGAATTTTTCCAGCAATATTTTGCATGGATGCTTAGAATAGTGTCAAAGACTATCATGCAAAATTTGAGACAATTCCGAATATTTTTTCTTTTTCCCCACCAAAGGCCAACGTTGCCTAGCCAAGGCCAAAATCAGCCCATGGTGGATAAAATGTGCACAAGTCTTTCCACCTGTGCCTTAAAAACTTCGTTTGAAAGAATTTTTCGAGCAATATTTTGCATGGATGCTTAGAATAGTGTCATAGACTATCATGCAAAATTTGAGCCAATTCCGAATATTTTTTCTTTTTTCCCACCAATGGCCAACGTTGCCTAACCAAGGCCAAAATCAGCCCATGGTGGCAAAAATGTGCACAAGTCTTTCCACCTGTGCCTTAAAAACTTTGTTTCAAAGAATTTTTCGAGCAATATTTTGCATGGATGCTTAGAATAGTGTCATAGACTATCATGCAAAATTTGAGCCAATTCCGAATATTTTTTCTTTTTTCCCACCAAAGGCCAACGTTGACTAGCCAAGGCCAGAATCAGCCCATGGTGGATAAAATGTGCACAAGTCTTTCCACCTGTGCCTTAAAAACTTCGTTTGAAAGAATTTTTCGAGCAATATTTTTTATGGATGCTTAGAATAGTGTCATAGACTATCATGCAAAATTTGAGCCAATTCCGAATATTTTTTCTTTTTTCCCAGCAAAGGCCAACGTTGCCTAGCCAAGGCCAATATCACCCATTCGTGGCAAAAATGTGCACAACTCTTTCAAGCCGTGCCATAAAAACTTCGTTTGAAAGAATTTTTCGAGCAATATTTTGCATGGATGCTTAGAATAGTGTCATAGACTATCATGCAAAATTTGAGCCGATTCCGAATATTTTTTCTTTTTTCCCACCAAAGGCCAACGTTGCCTAACCAAGGCCAAAATCAGCCCATGGTGGCAAAAATGTGCACAAGTCTTTCCACCTGTGCCTTAAAAACTTCGTTTCAAAGAATTTTTCGAGCAATATTTTGCATGGATGCTTAGAATAGTGTCATAGACTATCATGCAAAATTTGAGCCAATTCCGAATATTTTTTCTTTTTTCCCACCAAAGGCCAACGTTGCTAGCCAAGGCCAAAATCAGCCAATCGTGGCAAAAATGTGCACAACTCTTTCAAGCCGTGCCATAAAAACTTCGTTTGAAAGAATTTTTCAAGCAATATTTTTCATGGATGCTTAGAATAGTGTCATAGACTATCATGCAAAATTTGAGCCAATTCCGAATATTTTTTCTTTTTTCCCACCAAAGGCCAATGTTGCCTAGCCAAGGCCAAAATCAGCCCATGGTGGCAAAAATGTGCACAAGTCTTTCCACCTATGCCTTAAACACTTCGTTTCAAAGAATTTTTCGAGCAATATTTTGCATGAATGCTTAGAATAGTGTCATAGACTATCATCCAAAATTTGAGCCAATTCCGATTTTTTTTTTTCTCCCACCAAGGCCAACGTTGCCTAGCCAAGGCCAAACTCAGCCAATCGTGGCAAAAATGTGCACAACTCTTTCAAGCCGTGCCATAAAAACTTCGTTTGAAAGAATTTTTCCAGCAATATTTTGCATGGATGCTTAGAATAGTGTCAAAGACTATCATGCAAAATTTGAGACAATTCCGAATATTTTTTCTTTTTCCCCACCAAAGGCCAACGTTGCCTAGCCAAGGCCAAAATCAGCCCATGGTGGATAAAATGTGCACAAGTCTTTCCACCTGTGCCTTAAAAACTTCATTTGAAAGAATTTTTTGAGCAATATTTTGCATGGATGCTTAGAATAGTGTCATAGACTATCATGCAAAATTTGAGCCAATTCAGAATATTTTTTCTTTTTTCCCACCAAAGGCCAACGTTGCCTAACCAAGGCCAAAATCAGCCCATGGTGGCAAAAATGTGCACAAGTCTTTCCACCTGTGCCTTAAAAACTTCGTTTCAAAGAATTTTTAGAGCAATATTTTGCATGGATGCTTAGAATAGTGTCATAGACTATCATGCAAAATTTGAGCCAATTCCGAATATTTTTTCTTTTTTCCCACCAAAGGCCAACGTTGCCTAGCCAAGGCCAAAATCAGCCCATGGTGGATAAAATGTGCACAAGTCTTTCCACCTGTGCCTTAAAAACTTCGTTTGAAAGAATTTTTCGAGCAATATTTTGCATGGATGCTTAGAATAGTGTCATAGACTATCATGCAAAATTTGAGCCAATTCCGAATATTTTTTCTTTTTTCCCACCAAAGGCCAACGTTGCCTAACCAAGGCCAAAATCAGCCCATGGTGGCAAAAATGTGCACAAGTCTTTCCACCTGTGCCTTAAAAACTTCGTTTCAAAGAATTTTTCGAGCAATATTTTGCATGGATGCTTAGAATAGTGTCATAGACTATCATGCAAAATTTGAGCCAATTCCGAATATTTTTTCTTTTTTCCCACCAAAGGCCAACGTTGCCTAGCCAAGGCCAAAATCAGCCCATGGTGGATAAAATGTGCACAAGTCTTTCCACCTGTGCCTTAAAAACTTCGTTTGAAAGAATTTTTCGAGCAATATTTTGCATTGATGCTTAGAATAGTGTCATAGACTATCATGCAAAATTTGAGCCAATTCCGAATAATTTTTCTTTTTTCCCACCAAAGGCCAACGTTGCCTAACCAAGGCCAAAATCAGCCCATGGTGGCAAAAATGTGCACAAGTCTTTCCACCTGTGCCTTAAAAACTTCGTTTCAAAGAATTTTTCGAGCAATATTTTGCATGGATGCTTAGAATAGTGTCATAGACTATCATGCAAAATTTGAGCCAATTCCGAATATTTTTTCTTTTTTCCCACCAAAGGCCAACGTTGCCTAGCCAAGGCCAAAATCAGCCCATGGTGGATAAAATGTGCACAAGTCTTTCCACCTGTGCCTTAAAAACTTCGTTTGAAAGAATTTTTCGAGCAATATTTTGAATGGATGCTTAGAATAGTGTCAAAGACTATCATGCAAAATTTGAGCCAATTCCGAATATTTTTTCTTTTTCCCCACCAAAGGCCAACGTTGCCTAGCCAAGGCCAAAATCAGCCCATGGTGGATAAAATGTGCACAAGTCTTTCCACCTGTGCCTTAAAAACTTCGTTTGAAAGAATTTTTCGAGCAATATTTTGCATTGATGCTTAGAATAGTGTCATAGACTATCATGCAAAATTTGAGCCAATTCCGAATATTTTTTCTTTTTTCCCACCAAAGGCCAACGTTGCCTAACCAAGGCCAAAATCAGCCCATGGTGGCAAAAATGTGCACAAGTCTTTCCACCTGTGCCTTAAAAACTTCGTTTCAAAGAATTTTTCGAGCAATATTTTGCATGGATGCTTAGAATAGTGTCATAGACTATCATGCAAAATTTGAGCCAATTCCGAATATTTTTTCTTTTTTCCCACCAAAGGCCAACGTTGCCTAGCCAAGGCCAAAATCAGCCCATGGTGGATAAAATGTGCACAAGTCTTTCCACCTGTGCCTTAAAAACTTCGTTTGAAAGAATTTTTCGAGCAATATTTTGAATGGATGCTTAGAATAGTGTCAAAGACTATCATGCAAAATTTGAGCCAATTCCGAATATTTTTTCTTTTTCCCCACCAAAGGCCAACGTTGCCTAGCCAAGGCCAAAATCAGCCCATGGTGGATAAAATGTGCACAAGTCTTTCCACCTGTGCCTTAAAAACTTCGTTTGAAAGAATTTTTTGAGAAATATTTTGCATGGATGCTTAGAATAGTGTCATAGACTATCATGCAAAATTTGAGCCAATTCCGAATATTTTTTCTTTTTTCCCACCAAAGGCCAACGTTGCCTAACCAAGGCCAAAATCAGCCCATGGTGGCAAAAATGTGCACAAGTCTTTCCACCTGTGCCTTAAAAACTTCGTTTCAAAGAATTTTTCGAGCAATATTTTGCATGGATGCTTAGAATAGTGTCATAGACTATCATGCAAAATTTGAGCCAATTCCAAATATTTTTTCTTTTTTCCCACCAAAGGCCAACGTTGCCTAACCAAGGCCAAAATCAGCCCATGGTGGCAAAAATGTGCACAAGTCTTTCCACCTGTGCCTTAAAAACTTCGTTTCAAAGAATTTTTCGAGCAATATTTTGCATGGATGCTTAGAATAGTGTCATAGACTATCATGCAAAATTTGAGCCAATTCCGAATATTTTTTCTTTTTTCCCACCAAAGGCCAACGTTGCTAGCCAAGGCCAAAATCAGCCAATCGTGGCAAAAATGTGCACAACTCTTTCAAGCCGTGCCATAAAAACTTCGTTTGAAAGAATTTTTCAAGCAATATTTTTCATGGATGCTTAGAATAGTGTCATAGACTATCATGCAAAATTTGAGCCAATTCCGAATATTTTTTCTTTTTTCCCACCAAAGGCCAATGTTGCCTAGCCAAGGCCAAAATCAGCCCATGGTGGCAAAAATGTGCACAAGTCTTTCCACCTATGCCTTAAACACTTCGTTTCAAAGAATTTTTCGAGCAATATTTTGCATGAATGCTTAGAATAGTGTCATAGACTATCATCCAAAATTTGAGCCAATTCCGATTTTTTTTTTCTCCCACCAAGGCCAACGTTGCCTAGCCAAGGCCAAACTCAGCCAATCGTGGCAAAAATGTGCACAACTCTTTCAAGCCGTGCCATAAAAACTTCGTTTGAAAGAATTTTTCCAGCAATATTTTGCATGGATGCTTAGAATAGTGTCAAAGACTATCATGCAAAATTTGAGCCAATTCCGAATATTTTTTCTTTTTCCCCACCAAAGGCCAACGTTGCCTAGCCAAGGCCAAAATCAGCCCATGGTGGATAAAATGTGCACAAGTCTTTCCACCTGTGCCTTAAAAACTTCGTTTGAAAGAATTTTTTGAGCAATATTTTGCATGGATGCTTAGAATAGTGTCATAGACTATCATGCAAAATTTGAGCCAATTCAGAATATTTTTTCTTTTTTCCCACCAAAGGCCAACGTTGCCTAACCAAGGCCAAAATCAGCCCATGGTGGCAAAAATGTGCACAAGTCTTTCCACCTGTGCCTTAAAAACTTCGTTTCAAAGAATTTTTCGAGCAATATTTTGCATGGATGCTTAGAATAGTGTCATAGACTATCATGCAAAATTTGAGCCAATTCCGAATATTTTTTCTTTTTTCCCACCAAAGGCCAACGTTGCCTAGCCAAGGCCAAAATCAGCCCATGGTGGATAAAATGTGCACAAGTCTTTCCACCTGTGCCTTAAAAACTTCGTTTGAAAGAATTTTTCGAGCAATATTTTGCATGGATGCTTAGAATAGTGTCATAGACTATCATGCAAAATTTGAGCCAATTCCGAATATTTCTTCTTTTTTCCCACCAACGTTGCCTAGCCAAGGCCAAAATCAGCCCATGGTGGATAAAATGTGCACAAGTCTTTCCACCTGTGCCTTAAAAACTTCGTTTGAAAGAATTTTTCGAGCAATATTTTGCATGGATGCTTAGAATAGCGTCATAGACTATCATGAAAAATTTGAGCCAATTCCGAATATTTTTTCTTTTTTCCCACCAAAGGCCAACGTTGCCTAGCCAAGGCCAAAATCACCCAATCGTGGCAAAAATGTGCACAACTCTTTCAAGCCGTGCGATAAAAACTTCGTTTGAAAGAATTTTTCGAGCAATATTTTGCATGGATGCTTAGAATAGTGTCATAGACTATCATGCAAAATTTGAGCCAATTCCGAATATTTTTTCTTTTTTCCCACCAATGGCCAACGTTGCCTAACCAAGGCCAAAATCAGCCCATGGTGGCAAAAATGTGCACAAGTCTTTCCACCTGTGCCTTAAAAACTTTGTTTCAAAGAATTTTTCGAGCAATATTTTGCATGGATGCTTAGAATAGTGTCATAGACTATCATGCAAAATTTGAGCCAATTCCGAATATTTTTTTTTTCTCCCACCAAGGCCAACGTTGCCTAGCCAAGGCCAAAATCAGCCAATCGTGGCAAAAATGTGCACAACTCTTTCAAGCCGTGCCATAAAAACTTTGTTTCAAAGAATTTTTCGAGCAATATTTTGCATGAATGCTTAGAATAGTGTCATAGACTATCATCCAAAATTTGAGCCAATTCCGATTTTTTTTTTTCCCCCACCAAGGCCAACGTTGCCTAGCCAAGGCCAAACTCAGCCAATCGTGGCAAAAATGTGCACAACTCTTTCAAGCCGTGCCATAAAAACTTCGTTTGAAAGAATTTTTCCAGCAAAATTTTGCATGGATGCTTAGAATAGTGTCAAAGACTATCATGCAAAATTTGAGCCAATTCCGAATATTTTTTCTTTTTCCCCACCAAAGGCCAATGTTGCCTAGCCAAGGCCAAAATCAGCCCATGGTGGATAAAATGTGCACAAGTCTTTCCACCTGTGCCTTAAAAACTTCGTTTGAAAGAATTTTTCGAGCAATATTTTGCATGGATGCTTAGAATAGTGTCATAGACTATCATGCAAAATTTGAGCCAATTCCAAATATTTTTTCTTTTTTCCCACCAAAGGCCAACGTTGACTAGCCAAGGCCAAAATCAGCCCATGGTGGATAAAATGTGCACAAGTCTTTCCACCTGTGCCTTAAAAACTTCGTTTGAAAGAATTTTTCGAACAATATTTTTTATGGATGCTTAGAATAGTGTCATAGACTATCATGCAAAATTTGAGCCAATTCCGAATATTTTTTCTTTTTTCCCACCAAAGGCCAACGTTGCCTAGCCAAGGCCAAAATCACCCAATCGTGGCAAAAATGTGCACAACTCTTTCAAGCCGTGCCATAAAAACTTCGTTTGAAAGAATTTTTCGAGCAATATTTTGCATGGATGCTTAGAATAGTGTCATAGACTATCATGCAAAATTTGAGCCAATTCCGAATATTTTTTTTTTTTTCCCACCAAAGGCCAACGTTGCCTAACCAAGGCCAAAATCAGCCCATGGTGGCAAAAATGTGCACAAGTCTTTCCACCTGTGCCTTAAAAACTTCGTTTCAAAGAATTTTTCGAGCAATATTTTGCATGGATGCTTAGAATAGTGTCATAGACTATCATGCAAAATTTGAGCCAATTCCGAATATTTTTTCTTTTTTCCCACCAAAGGCCAACGTTGCTAGCCAAGGCCAAAATCAGCCAATCGTGGCAAAAATGTGCACAACTCTTTCAAGCCGTGCCATAAAAACTTCGTTTGAAAGAATTTTTCAAGCAATATTTTTCATGGATGCTTAGAATAGTGTCATAGACTATCATGCAAAATTTGAGCCAATTCCGAATATTTTTTCTTTTTTCCCACCAAAGGCCAATGTTGCCTAGCCAAGGCCAAAATCAGCCCATGGTGGCAAAAATGTGCACAAGTCTTTCCACCTATGCCTTAAACACTTCGTTTCAAAGAATTTTTCGAGCAATATTTTGCATGAATGCTTAGAATAGTGTCATAGACTATCATCCAAAATTTGAGCCAATTCCGATTTTTTTTTTCCCCCACCAAGGCCAACGTTGCCTAGCCAAGGCTAAACTCAGCCAATCGTGGCAAAAATGTGCACAACTCTTTCAAGCCGTGCCATAAAAACTTCGTTTGAAAGAATTTTTCCAGCAATATTTTGCATGGATGCTTAGAATAGTGTCAAAGACTATCATGCAAAATTTGAGCCAATTCCGAATATTTTTTCTTTTTCCCCACCAAAGGCCAACGTTGCCTAGCCAAGGCCAAAATCAGCCCATGGTGGATAAAATGTGCACAAGTCTTTGCACCTGTGCCTTAAAAACTTCGTTTGAAAGAATTTTTCGAGCAATATTTTGCATGGATGCTTAGAATAGTGTCATAGACTATCATGCAAAATTTGAGCCAATTCCGAATATTTTTTCTTTTTTCCCACCAAAGGCCAACGTTGACTAGCCAAGGCCAAAATCAGCCCATGGTGGATAAAATGTGCACAAGTCTTTCCACTTGTGCCTTAAAAACTTCGTTTGAAAGAATTTTTCGAGCAATATTTTTTATGGATGCTTAGAATAGTGTCATAGACTATCATGCAAAATTTGAGCCAATTCCGAATATTTTTTCTTTTTTCCCACCAAAGGCCAACGTTGCCTAGCCAAGGCCAAAATCACCCAATCGTGGTAAAAATGTGCACAACTCTTTCAAGCCGTGCCATAAAAACTTCGTTTGAAGGAATTTTTCGAGCAATATTTTGCATGGATGCTTAGAATAGTGTCATAGACTATCATGCAAAATTTGAGCCAATTCCGAATATTTTTTCTTTTTTCCCACCAAAGGCCAACGTTGCCTAACCAAGGCCAAAATCAGCCCATGGTGGCAAAAATGTGCACAAGTCTTTCCACCTGTGCCTTAAAAACTTCGTTTCAAAGAATTTTTCGAGCAATATTTTGCATGGATGCTTAGAATAGTGTCATAGACTATCATGCAAAATTTGAGCCAATTCCGAATATTTTTTCTTTTTTCCCACCAAAGCCAACGTTGCTAGCCAAGGCCAAAATCAGCCAATCGTGGCAAAAATGTGCACAACTCTTTCAAGCCGTGCCATAAAAACTTCGTTTGAAAGAATTTTTCAAGCAATATTTTTCATGGATGCTTCGAATAGTGTCATAGACTATCATGCAAAATTTGAGCCAATTCCGAATATTTTTTCTTTTTTCCCACCAAAGGCCAATGTTGCCTAGCCAAGGCCAAAATCAGCCCATGGTGGCAAAAATGTGCACAAGTCTTTCCACCTATGCCTTAAACACTTCGTTTCAAAGAATTTTTCGAGCAATATTTTGCATGAATGCTTAGAATAGTGTCATAGACTATCATCCAAAATTTGAGCCAATTCCGATTTTTTTTTTCCCCCACGAAGGCCAACGTTGCCTAGCCAAGGCCAAACTCAGCCAATCGTGGCAAAAATGTGCACAACTCTTTCAAGCCGTGCCATAAAAACTTCGTTTGAAAGAATTTTTCCAGCAATATTTTGCATGGATGCTTAGAATAGTGTCAAAGACTATCATGCAAAATTTGAGCCAATTCCGAATATTTTTTCTTTTTCCCCACCAAAGGCCAACGTTGCCTAGCCAAGGCCAAAATCAGCCCATGGTGGATAAAATGTGCACAAGTCTTTCCACCTGTGCCTTAAAAACTTCGTTTGAAAGAATTTTTCGAGCAATATTTTGCATGGATGCTTAGAATAGTGTCATAGACTATCATGCAAAATTTGAGCCAATTCCGAATATTTTTTCTTTTTTCCCACCAAAGGCCAACGTTGACTAGCCAAGGCCAAAATCAGCCCATGGTGGATAAAATGTGCACAAGTCTTTCCACTTGTGCCTTAAAAACTTCGTTTGAAAGAATTTTTGGAGCAATATTTTTTATGGATGCTTAGAATAGTGTCATAGACTATCATGCAAAATTTGAGCCAATTCCGAATATTTTTTCTTTTTTCCCACCAAAGGCCAACGTTGCCTAGCCAAGGCCAAAATCACCCAATCGTGGCAAAAATGTGCACAACTCTTTCAAGCCGTGCGATAAAAACTTCGTTTGAAAGAATTTTTCGAGCAATATTTTGCATGGATGCTTAGAATAGTGTCATAGACTATCATGCAAAATTTGAGCCAATTCCGAATATTTTTTCTTTTTTCCCACCAATGGCCAACGTTGCCTAACCAAGGCCAAAATCAGCCCATGGTGGCAAAAATGTGCACAAGTCTTTCCACCTGTGCCTTAAAAACTTTGTTTCAAAGAATTTTTCGAGCAATATTTTGCATGGATGCTTAGAATAGTGTCATAGACTATCATGCAAAATTTGAGCCAATTCCGAATATTTTTTCTTTTTTCCCACCAAAGGCCAACGTTGACTAGACAAGGCCAGAATCAGCCCATGGTGGATAAAATGTGCACAAGGCTTTCCACCTGTGCCTTAAAAACTTCGTTTGAAAGAATTTTTTGAGCAATATTTTTTATGGATGCTTAGAATAGTGTCATAGACTATCATGCAAAATTTGAGCCAATTCCGAATATTTTTTCTTTTTTCCCACCAAAGGCCAACGTTGCCTAGCCAAGGCCAAAATCACCCAATCGTGGCAAAAATGTGCACAACTCTTTCAAGCCGTGCCATAAAAACTTCGTTTGAAAGAATTTTTCGAGCAATATTTTGCATGGATGCTTAGAATAGTGTCATAGACTATCATGCAAAATTTGAGCCAATTCCGAATATTTTTTCTTTTTTCCCACCAAAGGCCAACGTTGCCTAACCAAGGCCAAAATCAGCCCATGGTGGCAAAAATGTGCACAAGTCTTTCCACCTGTGCCTTAAAAACTTCGTTTCAAAGAATTTTTCGAGCAATATTTTGCATGGATGCTTAGAATAGTGTCATAGACTATCATGCAAAATTTGAGCCAATTCCGAATATTTTTTCTTTTTTCCCACCAAAGGCCAACGTTGCCTAGCCAAGGCCAAAATCAGCCCATGGTGGATAAAATGTGCACAAGTCTTTCCACCTGTGCCTTAAAAACTTCGTTTGAAAGAATTTTTCGAGAAATATTTTGCATGGATGCTTAGAATAGTGTCATAGACTATAATGCAAAATTTGAGCCAATTCCGAATATTTTTTCTTTTTTCCCACCAAAGGCCAACGTTGCCTAGCCAAGGCCAAAATCAGCCCATGGTGGATAAAATGTGCACAAGTCTTTCCACTTGTGCCTTAAAAACTTCGTTTGAAAGAATTTTTCGAGCAATATTTTGCATGGATGCTTAGAATAGTGTCATAGACTATCATGCAAAATTTGAGCCAATTCCGAATATTTTTTCTTTTTTCCCACCAAAGGCCAACGTTGCCTAGCCAAGGCCAAAATCAGCCCATGGTGGATAAAATGTGCACAAGTCTTTCCACCTGTGCCTTAAAAACTTCGTTTGAAAGAATTTTTTGAGCAATATTTTGCATGGATGCTTAGAATAGTGTCATAGACTATCATGCAAAATTTGATCCAATTCCGAATATTTTTTCTTTTTTCCCACCAAAGGCCAACGTTGCCTAGCCAAGGCCAAAATCAGCCAATCGTGGCAAAAATGTGCACAACTCTTTCAAGCCGTGCCATAAAAACTTCGTTTGAAAGAATTTTTCTAGCAATATTTTGCATGGATGCTTAGAATAGTGTCATAGACTATCATGCAAAATTTGAACCAATTCCGAATATTTTTTCTTTTTTCCCACCAAAGGCCAACGTTGCCTAGCCAAGGCCAAAATCAGCCCATGGTGGCAAAAATGTGCACAAGTCTTTCCACCTGTGCCTTAAAAACTTCGTTTGAAAGAATTTTTCGAGCAATATTTTGCATGGATGCTTAGAATAGTGTCATAGACTATCATCCAAAATTTGAGCCAATTCCGATTTTTTTTTTTGTTTTCCTATCAAGGCCAACGTTGCCTAGCAAAGTCCAAAATCAACCAATCGTGGCAAAAATGTGCAAAACTCTTTCATGCCGTGCCATAAAAACTTCGTTTGAAAGAATTTTTCCAGCAATATTTTGCATGGATGCTTAGAATAGTGTCAAAGACTATCATACAAAATTTGAGCCAATTCCGAATATTTTTTCTTTTTTCCCACCAAAGGCCAACGTTGCCTAGCCAAGGCTAAAATCAGCCAATCGTGGCAAAATTGTGCACAACTCTTTCAAGACGTGCCATAAAAACATCGTTTGAAAGAATTTTTCCAGCAATATTTTGCATGGATGCTTAGAATAGTGCCATAGACTATCATGCAAAATTTGAGCCAATTCCGAATATTTTTTCTTTTTCCCCACCAAAGGCCAAGGTTGCCTAGCCAAGGCCAAAATCAGCCCATGGTGGATAAAATGTGCACAAGTCTTTCAACCTGTGCCTTAAAAACTTCGTTTGAAAGAATTTTTCGAGCAATATTTTGCATGGATGCTTAGAATAGTGTCATAGACTATCATGCAAAATTTGAGCCAATTCCGAATATTTTTTCTTTTTTACCACAAAAGGCCAACGTTGCCTAGCCAAGGCCAAAATCAGCCCATGGTGGATAAAATGTGCACAAGTCTTTCCACCTGTGCCTTAAAAACTTCGTTTGAAAGAATTTTTCGAGCAATATTTTGCATGGATGCTTAGAATAGTGTCATAGACTATCATCCAAAATTTGAGCCAATTCCGATTTTTTTTTTTTTTTCCCATCAAGGCCAACGTTGCCTAGCAAAGTCCAAAATCAACCAATCGTGGCAAAAATGTGCAAAACTCTTTCATGCCATGCCATAAAAACTTCGTTTGAAAGAATTTTTCCAGCAATATTTTGCATGGATGCTTAGAATAGTGTCAAAGACTATCATACAAAATTTGAGCCAATTCCGAATATTTTTTCTTTTTTCCCACCAAAGGCCAACGTTGCCTAGCCAAGGCCAAAATCAGCCCATGGTGGATAAAATGTGCACAAGTCTTTCCACCTGTGCCTTAAAAACTTCGTTTGAAAGAATTTTTTGAGCAATATTTTGCATGGATGCTTAGAATAGTGTCATAGACTATCATGCAAAATTTGATCCAATTCCGAATATTTTTTCTTTTTTCCCACCAAAGGCCAACGTTGCCTAGCCAAGGCCAAAATCAGCCAATCGTGGCAAAAATGTGCACAACTCTTTCAAGCCGTGCCATAAAAACTTCGTTTGAAAGAATTTTTCTAGCAATATTTTGCATGGATGCTTAGAATAGTGTCATAGACTATCATGCAAAATTTGAACCAATTCCGAATATTTTTTCTTTTTTCCCACCAAAGGCCAACGTTGCCTAGCCAAGGCCAAAATCAGCCCATGGTGGCAAAAATGTGCACAAGTCTTTCCACCTGTGCCTTAAAAACTTCGTTTGAAAGAATTTTTCGAGCAATATTTTGCATGGATGCTTAGAATAGTGTCATAGACTATCATCCAAAATTTGAGCCAATTCCGATTTTTTTTTTTGTTTTCCTATCAAGGCCAACGTTGCCTAGCAAAGTCCAAAATCAACCAATCGTGGCAAAAATGTGCAAAACTCTTTCATGCCGTGCCATAAAAACTTCGTTTGAAAGAATTTTTCCAGCAATATTTTGCATGGATGCTTAGAATAGTGTCAAAGACTATCATACAAAATTTGAGCCAATTCCGAATATTTTTTCTTTTTTCCCACCAAAGGCCAACGTTGCCTAGCCAAGGCTAAAATCAGCCAATCGTGGCAAAATTGTGCACAACTCTTTCAAGACGTGCCATAAAAACATCGTTTGAAAGAATTTTTCCAGCAATATTTTGCATGGATGCTTAGAATAGTGCCATAGACTATCATGCAAAATTTGAGCCAATTCCGAATATTTTTTCTTTTTCCCCACCAAAGGCCAAGGTTGCCTAGCCAAGGCCAAAATCAGCCCATGGTGGATAAAATGTGCACAAGTCTTTCAACCTGTGCCTTAAAAACTTCGTTTGAAAGAATTTTTCGAGCAATATTTTGCATGGATGCTTAGAATAGTGTCATAGACTATCATGCAAAATTTGAGCCAATTCCGAATATTTTTTCTTTTTTACCACAAAAGGCCAACGTTGCCTAGCCAAGGCCAAAATCAGCCCATGGTGGATAAAATGTGCACAAGTCTTTCCACCTGTGCCTTAAAAACTTCGTTTGAAAGAATTTTTCGAGCAATATTTTGCATGGATGCTTAGAATAGTGTCATAGACTATCATCCAAAATTTGAGCCAATTCCGATTTTTTTTTTTTTTTCCCATCAAGGCCAACGTTGCCTAGCAAAGTCCAAAATCAACCAATCGTGGCAAAAATGTGCAAAACTCTTTCATGCCATGCCATAAAAACTTCGTTTGAAAGAATTTTTCCAGCAATATTTTGCATGGATGCTTAGAATAGTGTCAAAGACTATCATACAAAATTTGAGCCAATTCCGAATATTTTTTCTTTTTTCCCACCAAAGGCCAACGTTGCCTAGCCAAGGCCAAAATCAGCCCATGGTGGATAAAATGTGCACAAGTCTTTCCACCTGTGCCTTAAAAACTTCGTTTGAAAGAATATTTCCTGCAATATTTTGCATGGATGCTTAGAATAGTGTCATAGACTATCATGCAAAATTTGAGCCAATTCCGAATATTTTTTCTTTTTTCCCACCAAAGGCCAACGTTGCCTAGCCAAGGCCAAAATCAGCCAATCGTGGCAAAAATGTGCACAACTCTTTCAAGCCGTGCCATAAAAACATCATTTGAAAGAATTTTTCCAGCAATATTTTGCATGGATGCTTAGAATAGTGTCATAGACTATCATGCAAAATTTGAGCCAATTCCGACTATTTTTTCTTTTTTCCCACCAAAGTCCAACGTTGCCTAGCCAAGGCCAAAATCAGCCCATCGTGGCAAAAATGTGCACAATTCTTTCAAGCCGTGCCATAAAAACTTCGTTTGAAAGAATTTTTCGAGCAATATTTTGCATGGATGCTTAGAATAGTGTCATAGACTATCATCCAAAATTTGAGCCAATTCCGATTTTTTTTTTTTTTCCCATCAAGGCCAACGTTGCCTAGCCAAGGCCAAAATCAGCCCATGGTGGATAAAATGTGCACAAGTCTTTCCACCTGTGCCTTAAAAACTTCGTTTGAAAGAATTTTTCGAGCAATATTTTGCATGGATGCTTAGAATAGTGTCATAGACTATCATCCAAAATTTGAGCCAATTCCGAATATTTTTTCTTTTTTCCCACCAAAGGCCAACGTTGCCTAGCCAAGGCCAAAATCAGCCAATCGTGGCAAAAATGTGCACAACTCTTTCAAGCCGTGCCATAAAAACTTCGTTTGAAAGAATTTTTCTAGCAATATTTTGCATGGATGCTTAGAATAGTGTCATAGACTATCATGCAAAATTTGAGCCAATTCCGAATATTTTTTCTTTTTTCCCACCAAAGGCCAACGTTGCCTAGCCAAGTCCAAAATCAGCCCATGGTGGCAAAAATGTGCACAAGTCTTTCCACCTGTGCCTTAAAAACTTCGTTTGAAAGAATTTTTCGAGCAATATTTTGCATGGATGCTTAGAATAGTGTCATAGACTATCATCCAAAATTTGAGCCAATTCCGATTTTTTTTTTTTTTTCCCATCAAGGCCAACGTTGCCTAGCAAAGTCCAAAATCAACCAATCGTGGCAAAAATGTGCAAAACTCTTTCATGCCGTGCCATAAAAACTTCGTTTGAAAGAATTTTTCCAGCAATATTTTGCATGGATGCTTAGAATAGTGTCAAAGACTATCATACAAAATTTGAGCCAATTCCGAATATTTTTTCTTTTTTCCCACCAAAGGCCAACGTTGCCTAGCCAAGGCTAAAATCAGCCAATCGTGGCAAAATTGTGCACAACTCTTTCAAGACGTGCCATAAAAACATCGTTTGAAAGAATTTTTCCAGCAATATTTTGCATGGATGCTTAGAATAGTGCCATAGACTATCATGCAAAATTTGAGCCAATTCCGAATATTTTTTATTTTTCCCCACCAAAGGCCAAGGTTGCCTAGCCAAGGCCAAAATCAGCCCATGGTGGATAAAATGTGCACAAGTCTTTCAACCTGTGCCTTAAAAACTTCGTTTGAAAGAATTTTTCGAGCAATATTTTGCATGGATGCTTAGAATAGTGTCATAGACTATCATGCAAAATTTGAGCCAATTCCGAATATTTTTTCTTTTTTCCCACAAAAGGCCAACGTTGCCTAGCCAAGGCCAAAATCAGCCCATGGTGGATAAAATGTGCACAAGTCTTTCCACCTGTGCCTTAAAAACTTCGTTTGATAGAATTTTTCGAGCAATATTTTGCATGGATGCTTAGAATAGTGTCATAGACTATCATCCAAAATTTGAGCCAATTCCGATTTTTTTTTTTTTTTTCCCATCAAGGCCAACGTTGCCTAGCAAAGTCCAAAATCAACCAATCGTGGCAAAAATGTGCAAAACTCTTTCATGCCATGCCATAAAAACTTCGTTTGAAAGAATTTTTCCAGCAATATTTTGCATGGATGCTTAGAATAGTGTCAAAGACTATCATACAAAATTTGAGCCAATTCCGAATATGTTTTCTTTTTTCCCACCAAAGGCCAACGTTGCCTAGCCAAGGCCAAAATCAGCCCATGGTGGATAAAATGTGCACAAGTCTTTCCACCTGTGCCTTAAAAACTTCGTTTGAAAGAATATTTCCTGCAATATTTTGCATGGATGCTTAGAATAGTGTCATAGACTATCATGCAAAATTTGAGCCAATTCCGAATATTTTTTCTTTTTTCCCACCAAAGGCCAACGTTGCCTAGCCAAGGCCAAAATCAGCCAATCGTGGCAAAAATGTGCACAACTCTTTCAAGCCGTGCCATAAAAACATCATTTGAAAGAATTTTTCCAGCAATATTTTGCATGGATGCTTAGAATAGTGTCATAGACTATCATGCAAAATTTGAGCCAATTCCGACTATTTTTTCTTTTTTCCCACCAAAGTCCAACGTTGCCTAGCCAAGGCCAAAATCAGCCCATCGTGGCAAAAATGTGCACAATTCTTTCAAGCCGTGCCATAAAAACTTCGTTTGAAAGAATTTTTCGAGCAATATTTTGCATGGATGCTTAGAATAGTGTCATAGACTATCATCCAAAATTTGAGCCAATTCCGATTTTTTTTTTTTTTCCCATCAAGGCCAACGTTGCCTAGCCAAGGCCAAAATCAGCCCATGGTGGATAAAATGTGCACAAGTCTTTCCACCTGTGCCTTAAAAACTTCGTTTGAAAGAATTTTTGGAGCAATATTTTTTATGGATGCTTAGAATAGTGTCATAGACTATCATGCAAAATTTGAGCCAATTCCGAATATTTTTTCTTTTTTCCCACCAAAGGCCAACGTTGCCTAGCCAAGGCCAAAATCAGCCCATGGTGGATAAAATGTGCACAAGTCTTTCCACCTGTGCCTTAAAAACTTCGTTTGAAAGAATTTTTCGAGCAATATTTTGCATGGATGCTTAGAATCGTGTCATAGACTATCATGCAAAATTTGAGCCAATTCCGAATATTTTTTCTTTTTTCCCACCAAAGGCCAACGTTGCCTAGCCAAGGCCAAAATCAGCCGATGGTGGATAAAATGTGCACAAGTCTTTCCACCTGTTCCTTAAAAACTTCGTTTGAAAGAATTTTTCGAGCAATATTTTGCATGGATGCTTAGAATAGTGTCATTGACTATCATGCAAAATTTGAGCCAATTCCGAATATTTTTTCTTTTTTCCCACCAAAGGCCAACGTTGCCTAGCCAAGGCCAAAATCAGCCAATCGTGGCAAAAATGTGCACAACTCTTTCAAGCCGTGCCATAAAAACTTCGTTTGAAAGAATTTTTCGAGCAATATTTTGCATGGATGCTTAGAATAGTGTCATAGACTATCATGCAAAATTTGAGCCAATTCCGAATATTTTTTCTTTTTTCCCACCAAAGGCCAACGTTGCCTAGCCAAGGCCAAAATCAGCCCATGGTGGCAAAAATGTGCACAAGTCTTTCCACCTGTGCCTTAAAAACTTCGTTTGAAAGAATTTTTCGAGCAATATTTTGCATGGATGCTTAGAATAGTGTCATAGACTATCATCCAAAATTTGAGCCAATTCCGATTTTTTTTTTTTTTTCCCATCAAGGCCAACGTTGCCTAGCAAAGTCCAAAATCAACCAATCGTGGCAAAAATGTGCAAAACTCTTTCATGCCGTGCCATAAAAACTTCGTTTGAAAGAATTTTTCCAGCAATATTTTGCATGGATGCTTAGAATAGTGTCAAAGACTATCATACAAAATTTGAGCCAATTCCGAATATTTTTTCTTTTTTCCCACCAAAGGCCAACGTTGCCTAGCCAAGGCCAAAATCAGCCCATGGTGGATAAAATGTGCACAAGTCTTTCCACCTGTGCCTTAAAAACTTCGTTTGAAAGAATTTTTCGAGCAATATTTTGCATGGATGCTTAGAATCGTGTCATAGACTATCATGCAAAATTTGAGCCAATTCCGAATATTTTTTCTTTTTTCCCACCAAAGGCCAACGTTGCCTAGCCAAGGCCAAAATCAGCCGATGGTGGATAAAATGTGCACAAGTCTTTCCACCTGTTCCTTAAAAACTTCGTTTGAAAGAATTTTTCGAGCAATATTTTGCATGGATGCTTAGAATAGTGTCATTGACTATCATGCAAAATTTGAGCCAATTCCGAATATTTTTTCTTTTTTCCCACCAAAGGCCAACGTTGCCTAGCCAAGGCCAAAATCAGCCAATCGTGGCAAAAATGTGCACAACTCTTTCAAGCCGTGCCATAAAAACTTCGTTTGAAAGAATTTTTCGAGCAATATTTTGCATGGATGCTTAGAATAGTGTCATAGACTATCATGCAAAATTTGAGCCAATTCCGAATATTTTTTCTTTTTTCCCACCAAAGGCCAACGTTGCCTAGCCAAGGCCAAAATCAGCCCATGGTGGCAAAAATGTGCACAAGTCTTTCCACCTGTGCCTTAAAAACTTCGTTTGAAAGAATTTTTCGAGCAATATTTTGCATGGATGCTTAGAATAGTGTCATAGACTATCATCCAAAATTTGAGCCAATTCCGATTTTTTTTTTTTTTTCCCATCAAGGCCAACGTTGCCTAGCAAAGTCCAAAATCAACCAATCGTGGCAAAAATGTGCAAAACTCTTTCATGCCGTGCCATAAAAACTTCGTTTGAAAGAATTTTTCCAGCAATATTTTGCATGGATGCTTAGAATAGTGTCAAAGACTATCATACAAAATTTGAGCCAATTCCGAATATTTTTTCTTTTTTCCCACCAAAGGCCAACGTTGCCTAGCTAAGGCCAAAATCAGCCAATCGTGGCAAAAATGTGCACAACTCTTTCAAGACGTGCCATAAAAACATCGTTTGAAAAAAATTTTCCAGCAATATTTTGCATGGATGCTTAGAATAGTGCCATAGACTATCATGCAAAATTTGAGCCAATTCCGAATATTTTTTCTTTTTCCCCACCAAAGGCCAAGGTTGCCTAGCCAAGGCCAAAATCAGCCCATGGTGGATAAAATGTGCACAAGTCTTTCCACCTGTGCCTTAAAAACTTCGTTTGAAAGAATTTTTCGAGCAATATTTTGCATGGATGCTTAGAATAGTGTCATAGACTATCATGCAAAATTTGAGCCAATTCCGAATATTTTTTCTTTTTTCCCACCAAAGGCCAACGTTGCCTAGCCAAGGCCAAAATCAGCCCATGGTGGATAAAATGTGCACAAGTCTTTCCACCTGTGCCTTAAAAACTTCGTTTGAAAGAATTTTTGGAGCAATATTTTGCATGGATGCTTAGAATAGTGTCATAGACTATCATCCAAAATTTGAACCAATTCCGATTTTTTTTTTTTTTTCCCATCAAGGCCAACGTTGCCTAGCAAAGTCCAAAATCAACCAATCGTGGCAAAAATGTGCAAAACTCTTTCATGCCGTGCCATAAAAACTTCGTTTGAAAGAATTTTTCAAGCAATATTTTGCATGGATGCTTAGAATAGTGTCAAAGACTATCATACAAAATTTGAGCCAATTCCGAATATTTTTTCTTTTTTCCCACCAAAGGCCAACGTTGCCTAGCCAAGGCCAAAATCAGCCCATGGTGGATAAAATGTGCACAAGTCTTTCCACCTTTGCCTTAAAAACTTCGTTTGAAAGAATTTTTCCTGCAATATTTTGCATGGATGCTTAGAATAGTGTCATAGACTATCATGCAAAATTTGAGCCAATTCCGAATATTTTTTCTTTTTTCCCACCAAAGGCCAACGTTGCCTAGCCAAGGCCAAAATCAGCCAATCGTGGCAAAAATGTGCACAACTCTTTCAAGCCGTGCCATAAAAACATCATTTGAAAGAATTTTTCCAGCAATATTTTGCATGGATGGTTAGAATAGTGTCATAGACTATCATGCAAAATTTGAGCCAATTCCGACTATTTTTTCTTTTTTCCCACCAAAGTCCAACGTTGCCTAGCCAAGGCCAAAATCAGCCCATCGTGGCAAAAATGTGCACAACTCTTTCAAGCCGTGCCATAAAAACTTCGTTTGAAAGAATTTTTCCAGCAATATTTTGCATGGATGCTTAGAATAGTGCCATAGACTATCATGCAAAATTTGAGCCAATTCCGAATATTTTTTCTTTTTCCGCACCAAAGGCCAAGGTTGCCTAGCCAAGGCCAAAATCAGCCCATGGTGGATAAAATGTGCACAAGTCTTTCCACCTGTGCCTTAAAAACTTCGTTTGAAAGAATTTTTCGAGCAATATTTTGCATGGATGCTTAGAATAGTGTCATAGACTATCATGCAAAATTTGAGCCAATTCCGAATATTTTTTCTTTTTTCCCACCAAAGGCCAACGTTGCCTAGCCAAGGCCAAAATCAGCCCATGGTGGATAAAATGTGCACAAGTCGTTCCACCTGTGCCTTAAAAACTTCGTTTGAAAGAATTTTTGGAGCAATATTTTGCATGGATGCTTAGAATAGTGTCATAGACTATCATCCAAAATTTGAGCCAATTCCGAATATTTTTTCTTTTTTCCCACCAAAGGCCAACGTTGCCTAGCCAAGGCCAAAATCAGCCAATCGTGGCAAAAATGTGCACAACACTTTCAAGCCGTGCCATAAAAACATCATTTGAAAGAATTTTTCCAGCAATATTTTGCATGGATGCTTAGAATAGTGTCATAGACTATCATGCAAAATTTGAGCCAATTCCGACTATTTTTTCTTTTTTCCCACCAAAGTCCAACGTTGCCTAGCCAAGGCCAAAATCAGCCCATCGTGGCAAAAATGTGCACAATTCTTTCAAGCCGTGCCATAAAAACTTCGTTTGAAAGAATTTTTCGAGCAATATTTTGCATGGATGCTTAGAATAGTGTCATAGACTATCATCCAAAATTTGAGCCAATTCCGATTTTTTTTTTTTTTTCCCATCAAGGCCAACGTTGCCTAGCCAAGGCCAAAATCAGCCCATGGTGGATAAAATGTGCACAAGTCTTTCCACCTGTGCCTTAAAAACTTCGTTTGAAAGAATTTTTCGAGCAATATTTTGCATGGATGCTTAGAATAGTGTCATAGACTATCATGCAAAATTTGAGCCAATTCCGAATATTTTTTCTTTTTTCCCACCAAAGGCCAACGTTGCCTAGCCAAGGCCAAAATCAGCCCATGGTGGATAAAATGTGCACAAGTCTTTCCACCTGTGCCTTAAAAACTTCGTTTGAAAGAATTTTTCGAGCAATATTTTGCATGGATGCTTAGAATAGTGTCATAGACTATCATGCAAAATTTGAGCCAATTCCGAATATTTTTTCTTTTTTCCCACCAAAGGCCAACGTTGCCTAGCCAAGGCCAAAATCAGCCCATGGTGGATAAAATGTGCACAAGTCTTTCCACCTGTGCCTTAAAAACTTCGTTTGAAAGAATTTTTGGAGCAATATTTTGCATGGATGCTTAGAATAGTGTCATAGACTATCATCCAAAATTTGAGCCAATTCCGAATATTTTTTCTTTTTTCCCACCAAAGGCCAACGTTGCCTAGCCAAGGCCAAAATCAGCCAATCGTGGCAAAAATGTGCACAACTCTTTCAAGCCGTGCCATAAAAACATCATTTGAAAGAATTTTTCCAGCAATATTTTGCATGGATGCTTAGAATAGTGTCATAGACTATCATGCAAAATTTGAGCCAATTCCGACTATTTTTTCTTTTTTCCCACCAAAGTCCAACGTTGCCTAGCCAAGGCCAAAATCAGCCCATCGTGGCAAAAATGTGCACAATTCTTTCAAGCCGTGCCATAAAAACTTCGTTTGAAAGAATTTTTCGAGCAATATTTTGCATGGATGCTTAGAATAGTGTCATAGACTATCATACAAAATTTGAGCCAATTCTGAATATTTTTTCTTTTTTCCCACCAAAGGCCAACGTTGCCTAGCCAAGGCCAAAATCAGCCCATGGTGGATAAAATGTGCACAAGTCTTTCCACCTGTGCCTTAAAAACTTCGTTTGAAAGAATTTTTCGAGCAATATTTTGCATGGATGCTTAGAATAGTGTCATAGACTATCATGCAAAATTTGAGCCAATTCCGAATATTTTTTCTTTTTTCCCACCAAAGGCCAACGTTGCCTAGCCAAGGCCAAAATCAGCCCATGGTGGATAAAATGTGCACAAGTCTTTCCACCTGTGCCTTAAAAACATCGTTTGAAAGAATTTTTCGAGCAATATTTTGCATGGATGCTTAGAATAGTGTCATAGACTATCATGCAAAATTTGAGCCAATTCCGACTATTTTTTCTTTTTTCCCACCAAAGTCCAACGTTGCCTAGCCAAGGCCAAAATCAGCCCATCGTGGCAAAAATGTGCACAACTCTATCAAGCCGTGCCATAAAAACATCGTTTGAAAGAATTTTTCCAGCAATATTTTGCATGGATGCTTAGAATAGTGCCATAGACTATCATGCAAAATTTGAGCCAATTCCGAATATTTTTTCTTTTTCCGCACCAAAGGCCAAGGTTGCCTAGCCAAGGCCAAAATCAGCCCATGGTGGATAAAATGTGCACAAGTCTTTCCACCTGTGCCTTAAAAACTTCGTTTGAAAGAATTTTTCGAGCAATATTTTGCATGGATGCTTAGAATAGTGTCATAGACTATCATGCAAAATTTGAGCCAATTCCGAATATTTTTTCTTTTTTCCCACCAAAGGCCAACGTTGCCTAGCCAAGGCCAAAATCAGCCCATGGTGGATAAAATGTGCACAAGTCGTTCCACCTGTGCCTTAAAAACTTCGTTTGAAAGAATTTTTGGAGCAATATTTTGCATGGATGCTTAGAATAGTGTCATAGACTATCATCCAAAATTTGAGCCAATTCCGAATATTTTTTCTTTTTTCCCACCAAAGGCCAACGTTGCCTAGCCAAGGCCAAAATCAGCCAATCGTGGCAAAGATGTGCACAACTCTTTCAAGCCGTGCCATAAAAACATCATTTGAAAGAATTTTTCCAGCAATATTTTGCATGGATGCTTAGAATAGTGTCATAGACTATCATGCAAAATTTGAGCCAATTCCGACTATTTTTTCTTTTTTCCCACCAAAGTCCAACGTTGCCTAGCCAAGGCCAAAATCAGCCCATCGTGGCAAAAATGTGCACAATTCTTTCAAGCCGTGCCATAAAAACTTCGTTTGAAAGAATTTTTCGAGCAATATTTTGCATGGATGCTTAGAATAGTGTCATAGACTATCATCCAAAATTTGAGCCAATTCCGATTTTTTTTTTTTTTTCCCATCAAGGCCAACGTTGCCTAGCCAAGGCCAAAATCAGCCCATGGTGGATAAAATGTGCACAAGTCTTTCCACCTGTGCCTTAAAAACTTCGTTTGAAAGAATTTTTGGAGCAATATTTTGCATGGATGCTTAGAATAGTGTCATAGACTATCATCCAAAATTTGAGCCAATTCCGAATATTTTTTCTTTTTTCCCACCAAAGGCCAACGTTGCCTAGCCAAGGCCAAAATCAGCCAATCGTGGCAAAGATGTGCACAACTCTTTCAAGCCGTGCCATAAAAACATCATTTGAAAGAATTTTTCCAGCAATATTTTGCATGGATGCTTAGAATAGTGTCATAGACTATCATGCAAAATTTGAGCCAATTCCGACTATTTTTTCTTTTTTCCCACCAAAGTCCAACGTTGCCTAGCCAAGGCCAAAATCAGCCCATCGTGGCAAAAATGTGCACAATTCTTTCAAGCCGTGCCATAAAAACTTCGTTTGAAAGAATTTTTCGAGCAATATTTTGCATGGATGCTTAGAATAGTGTCATAGACTATCATCCAAAATTTGAGCCAATTCCGATTTTTTTTTTTTTTTCCCATCAAGGCCAACGTTGCCTAGCCAAGGCCAAAATCAGCCCATGGTGGATAAAATGTGCACAAGTCTTTCCACCTGTGCCTTAAAAACTTCGTTTGAAAGAATTTTTCGAGCAATATTTTGCATGGATGCTTAGAATAGTGTCATAGACTATCATGCAAAATTTGAGCCAATTCCGAATATTTTTTCTTTTTTCCCACCAAAGGCCAACGTTGCCTAGCCAAGGCCAAAATCAGCCCATGGTGGATAAAATGTGCACAAGTCTTTCCACCTGTGCCTTAAAAACTTCGTTTGAAAGAATTTTTCGAGCAATATTTTGCATGGATGCTTAGAATAGTGTCATAGACTATCATGCAAAATTTGAGCCAATTCCGAATATTTTTTCTTTTTTCCCACCAAAGGCCAACGTTGCCTAGCCAAGGCCAAAATCAGCCCATGGTGGATAAAATGTGCACAAGTCTTTCCACCTGTGCCTTAAAAACTTCGTTTGAAAGAATTTTTGGAGCAATATTTTGCATGGATGCTTAGAATAGTGTCATAGACTATCATCCAAAATTTGAGCCAATTCCGAATATTTTTTCTTTTTTCCCACCAAAGGCCAACGTTGCCTAGCCAAGGCCAAAATCAGCCAATCGTGGCAAAAATGTGCACAACTCTTTCAAGCCGTGCCATAAAAACATCATTTGAAAGAATTTTTCCAGCAATATTTTGCATGGATGCTTAGAATAGTGTCATAGACTATCATGCAAAATTTGAGCCAATTCCGACTATTTTTTCTTTTTTCCCACCAAAGTCCAACGTTGCCTAGCCAAGGCCAAAATCAGCCCATCGTGGCAAAAATGTGCACAATTCTTTCAAGCCGTGCCATAAAAACTTCGTTTGAAAGAATTTTTCGAGCAATATTTTGCATGGATGCTTAGAATAGTGTCATAGACTATCATACAAAATTTGAGCCAATTCCGAATATTTTTTCTTTTTTCCCACCAAAGGCCAACGTTGCCTAGCCAAGGCCAAAATCAGCCCATGGTGGATAAAATGTGCACAAGTCTTTCCACCTGTGCCTTAAAAACTTCGTTTGAAAGAATTTTTCGAGCAATATTTTGCATGGATGCTTAGAATAGTGTCATAGACTATCATGCAAAATTTGAGCCAATTCCGAATATTTTTTCTTTTTTCCCACCAAAGGCCAACGTTGCCTAGCCAAGGCCAAAATCAGCCCATGGTGGATAAAATGTGCACAAGTCTTTCCACCTGTGCCTTAAAAACTTCGTTTGAAAGAATTTTTCGAGCAATATTTTGCATGGATGCTTAGAATAGTGTCATAGACTATCATGCAAAATTTGAGCCAATTCCGAATATTTTTTCTTTTTTCCCACCAAAGGCCAACGTTGCCTAGCCAAGGCCAAAATCAGCCCATGGTGGATAAAATGTGCACAAGTCTTTCCACCTGTGCCTTAAAAACTTCGTTTGAAAGAATTTTTGGAGCAATATTTTGCATGGATGCTTAGAATAGTGTCATAGACTATCATCCAAAATTTGAGCCAATTCCGAATATTTTTTCTTTTTTCCCACCAAAGGCCAACGTTGCCTAGCCAAGGCCAAAATCAGCCAATCGTGGCAAAAATGTGCACAACTCTTTCAAGCCGTGCCATAAAAACATCATTTGAAAGAATTTTTCCAGCAATATTTTGCATGGATGCTTAGAATAGTGTCATAGACTATCATGCAAAATTTGAGCCAATTCCGACTATTTTTTCTTTTTTCCCACCAAAGTCCAACGTTGCCTAGCCAAGGCCAAAATCAGCCCATCGTGGCAAAAATGTGCACAATACTTTCAAGCCGTGCCATAAAAACTTCGTTTGAAAGAATTTTTCGAGCAATATTTTGCATGGATGCTTAGAATAGTGTCATAGACTATCATCCAAAATTTGAGCCAATTCCGATTTTTTTTTTTTTTTCCCATCAAGGCCAACGTTGCCTAGCCAAGGCCAAAATCAGCCCATGGTGGATAAAATGTGCACAAGTCTTTCCACCTGTGCCTTAAAAACTTCGTTTGAAAGAATTTTTCGAGCAATATTTTGCATGGATGCTTAGAATAGTGTCATAGACTATCATGCAAAATTTGAGCCAATTCCGAATATTTTTTCTTTTTTCCCACCAAAGGCCAACGTTGCCTAGCCAAGGCCAAAATCAGCCCATGGTGGATAAAATGTGCACAAGTCTTTCCACCTGTGCCTTAAAAACTTCGTTTGAAAGAATTTTTCGAGCAATATTTTGCATGGATGCTTAGAATAGTGTCATAGACTATCATGCAAAATTTGAGCCAATTCCGACTATTTTTTCTTTTTTCCCACCAAAGTCCAACGTTGCCTAGCCAAGGCCAAAATCAGCCCATCGTGGCAAAAATGTGCACAACTCTTTCAAGCCGTGCCATAAAAACATCGTTTGAAAGAATTTTTCCAGCAATATTTTGCATGGATGCTTAGAATAGTGCCATAGACTATCATGCAAAATTTGAGCCAATTCCGAATATTTTTTCTTTTTCCGCACCAAAGGCCAAGGTTGCCTAGCCAAGGCCAAAATCAGCCCATGGTGGATAAAATGTGCACAAGTCTTTCCACCTGTGCCTTAAAAACTTCGTTTGAAAGAATTTTTCGAGCAATATTTTGCATGGATGCTTAGAATAGTGTCATAGACTATCATGCAAAATTTGAGCCAATTCCGAATATTTTTTCTTTTTTCCCACCAAAGGCCAACGTTGCCTAGCCAAGGCCAAAATCAGCCCATGGTGGATAAAATGTGCACAAGTCGTTCCACCTGTGCCTTAAAAACTTCGTTTGAAAGAATTTTTGGAGCAATATTTTGCATGGATGCTTAGAATAGTGTCATAGACTATCATCCAAAATTTGAGCCAATTCCGAATATTTTTTCTTTTTTCCCACCAAAGGCCAACGTTGCCTAGCCAAGGCCAAAATCAGCCAATCGTGGCAAAAATGTGCACAACTCTTTCAAGCCGTGCCATAAAAACATCATTTGAAAGAATTTTTCCAGCAATATTTTGCATGGATGCTTAGAATAGTGTCATAGACTATCATGCAAAATTTGAGCCAATTCCGACTATTTTTTCTTTTTTCCCACCAAAGTCCAACGTTGCCTAGCCAAGGCCAAAATCAGCCCATCGTGGCAAAAATGTGCACAATTCTTTCAAGCCGTGCCATAAAAACTTCGTTTGAAAGAATTTTTCGAGCAATATTTTGCATGGATGCTTAGAATAGTGTCATAGACTATCATCCAAAATTTGAGCCAATTCCGATTTTTTTTTTTTTTTCCCATCAAGGCCAACGTTGCCTAGCCAAGGCCAAAATCAGCCCATGGTGGATAAAATGTGCACAAGTCTTTCCACCTGTGCCTTAAAAACTTCGTTTGAAAGAATTTTTCGAGCAATATTTTGCATGGATGCTTAGAATAGTGTCATAGACTATCATGCAAAATTTGAGCCAATTCCGAATATTTTTTCTTTTTTCCCACCAAAGGCCAACGTTGCCTAGCCAAGGCCAAAATCAGCCCATGGTGGATAAAATGTGCACAAGTCTTTCCACCTGTGCCTTAAAAACTTCGTTTGAAAGAATTTTTCGAGCAATATTTTGCATGGATGCTTAGAATAGTGTCATAGACTATCATGCAAAATTTGAGCCAATTCCGAATATTTTTTCTTTTTTCCCACCAAAGGCCAACGTTGCCTAGCCAAGGCCAAAATCAGCCCATGGTGGATAAAATGTGCACAAGTCTTTCCACCTGTGCCTTAAAAACTTCGTTTGAAAGAATTTTTGGAGCAATATTTTGCATGGATGCTTAGAATAGTGTCATAGACTATCATCCAAAATTTGAGCCAATTCCGAATATTTTTTCTTTTTTCCCACCAAAGGCCAACGTTGCCTAGCCAAGGCCAAAATCAGCCAATCGTGGCAAAAATGTGCACAACTCTTTCAAGCCGTGCCATAAAAACATCATTTGAAAGAATTTTTCCAGCAATATTTTGCATGGATGCTTAGAATAGTGTCATAGACTATCATGCAAAATTTGAGCCAATTCCGACTATTTTTTCTTTTTTCCCACCAAAGTCCAACGTTGCCTAGCCAAGGCCAAAATCAGCCCATCGTGGCAAAAATGTGCACAATTCTTTCAAGCCGTGCCATAAAAACTTCGTTTGAAAGAATTTTTCGAGCAATAATTTGCATGGATGCTTAGAATAGTGTCATAGACTATCATACAAAATTTGAGCCAATTCTGAATATTTTTTCTTTTTTCCCACCAAAGGCCAACGTTGCCTAGCCAAGGCCAAAATCAGCCCATGGTGGATAAAATGTGCACAAGTCTTTCCACCTGTGCCTTAAAAACTTCGTTTGAAAGAATTTTTCGAGCAATATTTTGCATGGATGCTTAGAATAGTGTCATAGACTATCATGCAAAATTTGAGCCAATTCCGAATATTTTTTCTTTTTTCCCACCAAAGGCCAACGTTGCCTAGCCAAGGCCAAAATCAGCCCATGGTGGATAAAATGTGCACAAGTCTTTCCACCTGTGCCTTAAAAACTTCGTTTGAAAGAATTTTTCGAGCAATATTTTGCATGGATGCTTAGAATAGTGTCATAGACTATCATGCAAAATTTGAGCCAATTCCGAATATTTTTTCTTTTTTCCCACCAAAGGCCAACGTTGCCTAGCCAAGGCCAAAATCAGCCCATGGTGGATAAAATGTGCACAAGTCTTTCCACCTGTGCCTTAAAAACTTCGTTTGAAAGAATTTTTGGAGCAATATTTTGCATGCATGCTTAGAATAGTGTCATAGACTATCATCCAAAATTTGAGCCAATTCCGAATATTTTTTCTTTTTTCCCACCAAAGGCCAACGTTGCCTAGCCAAGGCCAAAATCAGCCAATCGTGGCAAAAATGTGCACAACTCTTTCAAGCCGTGCCATAAAAACATCATTTGAAAGAATTTTTCCAGCAATATTTTGCATGGATGCTTAGAATAGTGTCATAGACTATCATCCAAAATTTGAGCCAATTCCGATTTTTTTTTTTTTTTCCCATCAAGGCCAACGTTGCCTAGCCAAGGCCAAAATCAGCCCATGGTGGATAAAATGTGCACAAGTCTTTCCACCTGTGCCTTAAAAACTTCGTTTGAAAGAATTTTTCGAGCAATATTTTGCATGGATGCTTAGAATAGTGTCATAGACTATCATGCAAAATTTGAGCCAATTCCGAATATTTTTTCTTTTTTCCCACCAAAGGCCAACGTTGCCTAGCCAAGGCCAAAATCAGCCCATGGTGGATAAAATGTGCACAAGTCTTTCCACCTGTGCCTTAAAAACTTCGTTTGAAAGAATTTTTCGAGCAATATTTTGCATGGATGCTTAGAATAGTGTCATAGACTATCATGCAAAATTTGAGCCAATTCCGAATATTTTTTCTTTTTTCCCACCAAAGGCCAACGTTGCCTAGCCAAGGCCAAAATCAGCCCATGGTGGATAAAATGTGCACAAGTCTTTCCACCTGTGCCTTAAAAACTTCGTTTGAAAGAATTTTTGGAGCAATATTTTGCATGGATGCTTAGAATAGTGTCATAGACTATCATCCAAAATTTGAGCCAATTCCGAATATTTTTTCTTTTTTCCCACCAAAGGCCAACGTTGCCTAGCCAAGGCCAAAATCAGCCAATCGTGGCAAAAATGTGCACAACTCTTTCAAGCCGTGCCATAAAAACATCATTTGAAAGAATTTTTCCAGCAATATTTTGCATGGATGCTTAGAATAGTGTCATAGACTATCATGCAAAATTTGAGCCAATTCCGACTATTTTTTCTTTTTTCCCACCAAAGTCCAACGTTGCCTAGCCAAGGCCAAAATCAGCCCATCGTGGCAAAAATGTGCACAATTCTTTCAAGCCGTGCCATAAAAACTTCGTTTGAAAGAATTTTTCGAGCAATAATTTGCATGGATGCTTAGAATAGTGTCATAGACTATCATACAAAATTTGAGCCAATTCTGAATATTTTTTCTTTTTTCCCACCAAAGGCCAACGTTGCCTAGCCAAGGCCAAAATCAGCCCATGGTGGATAAAATGTGCACAAGTCTTTCCACCTGTGCCTTAAAAACTTCGTTTGAAAGAATTTTTCGAGCAATATTTTGCATGGATGCTTAGAATAGTGTCATAGACTATCATGCAAAATTTGAGCCAATTCCGAATATTTTTTCTTTTTTCCCACCAAAGGCCAACGTTGCCTAGCCAAGGCCAAAATCAGCCCATGGTGGATAAAATGTGCACAAGTCTTTCCACCTGTGCCTTAAAAACTTCGTTTGAAAGAATTTTTCGAGCAATATTTTGCATGGATGCTTAGAATAGTGTCATAGACTATCATGCAAAATTTGAGCCAATTCCGAATATTTTTTCTTTTTTCCCACCAAAGGCCAACGTTGCCTAGCCAAGGCCAAAATCAGCCCATGGTGGATAAAATGTGCACAAGTCTTTCCACCTGTGCCTTAAAAACTTCGTTTGAAAGAATTTTTGGAGCAATATTTTGCATGCATGCTTAGAATAGTGTCATAGACTATCATCCAAAATTTGAGCCAATTCCGAATATTTTTTCTTTTTTCCCACCAAAGGCCAACGTTGCCTAGCCAAGGCCAAAATCAGCCAATCGTGGCAAAAATGTGCACAACTCTTTCAAGCCGTGCCATAAAAACATCATTTGAAAGAATTTTTCCAGCAATATTTTGCATGGATGCTTAGAATAGTGTCATAGACTATCATGCAAAATTTGAGCCAATTCCGACTATTTTTTCTTTTTTCCCACCAAAGTCCAACGTTGCCTAGCCAAGGCCAAAATCAGCCCATCGTGGCAAAAATGTGCACAATACTTTCAAGCCGTGCCATAAAAACTTCGTTTGAAAGAATTTTTCGAGCAATATTTTGCATGGATGCTTAGAATAGTGTCATAGACTATCATCCAAAATTTGAGCCAATTCCGATTTTTTTTTTTTTTTCCCATCAAGGCCAACGTTGCCTAGCCAAGGCCAAAATCAGCCCATGGTGGATAAAATGTGCACAAGTCTTTCCACCTGTGCCTTAAAAACTTCGTTTGAAAGAATTTTTCGAGCAATATTTTGCATGGATGCTTAGAATAGTGTCATAGACTATCATGCAAAATTTGAGCCAATTCCGAATATTTTTTCTTTTTTCCCACCAAAGGCCAACGTTGCCTAGCCAAGGCCAAA
This sequence comes from Acer campestre, assembly GCA_954870605.1. Taxonomy (NCBI): domain Eukaryota; kingdom Viridiplantae; phylum Streptophyta; class Magnoliopsida; order Sapindales; family Sapindaceae; genus Acer; species Acer campestre. Next base: position 6,031,566 of record OX940812.1, read on the forward strand.
ATCAGCCCATGGTGGATAAAATGTGCACAAGTCTTTCCACCTGTGCCTTAAAAACTTCGTTTGAAAGAATTTTTCGAGCAATATTTTGCATGGATGCTTAGAATAGTGTCATAGACTATCATGCAAAATTTGAGCCAATTCCGAATATTTTTTCTTTTTTCCCACCAAAGGCCAACGTTGCCTAGCCAAGGCCAAAATCAGCCCATGGTGGATAAAATGTGCACAAGTCTTTCCACCTGTGCCTTAAAAACTTCGTTTGAAAGAATTTTTCGAGCAATATTTTGCATGGATGCTTAGAATCGTGTCATAGACTATCATGCAAAATTTGAGCCAATTCCGAATATTTTTTCTTTTTTCCCACCGAAGGCCAACGTTGCCTAGCCAAGGCCAAAATCAGCCCATGGTGGATAAAATGTGCACAAGTCTTTCCACCTGTTCCTTAAAAACTTCGTTTGAAAGAATTTTTCGAGCAATATTTTGCATGGATGCTTAGAATAGTGTCATAGACTATCATGCAAAATTTGAGCCAATTCCGAATATTTTTTCTTTTTTCCCACCAAAGGCCAACGTTGCCTAGCCAAGGCCAAAATCAGCCCATGGTGGATAAAATGTGCACAAGTCTTTCCACCTGTGCCTTAAAAACTTCGTTTGAAAGAATTTTTCGAGCAATATTTTGCATGGATGCTTAGAATAGTGTCATAGACTATCATGCAAAATTTGAGCCAATTCCGAATATTTTTTCTTTTTTCCCACCAAAGGCCAACGTTGCCTAGCCAAGGCCAAAATCAGCCCATGGTGGATAAAATGTGCACAAGTCTTTCCACCTGTGCCTTAAAAACTTCGTTTGAAAGAATTTTTCGAGCAATATTTTGCATGGATGCTTAGAATAGTGTCATAGACTATCATGCAAAATTTGAGCCAATTCCGAATATTTTTTCTTTTTTCCCACCAAAGGCCAACGTTGCCTAGCCAAGGCCAAAATCAGCCAATCGTGGCAAAAATGTGCACAACTCTTTCAAGCCGTGTCATAAAAACTTCGTTTGAAAGAATTTTTCGAGCAATATTTTGCATGGATGCTTAGAATAGTGTCATAGACTATCATGCAAAATTTGAGCCAATTCCGAATATTTTTTCTTTTTTCCCACCAAAGGCCAACGTTGCCTAGCCAAGGCCAAAATCAGCCCATGGTGGCAAAAATGTGCACAAGACTTTCCACCTGTGCCTTAAAAATTTCGTTTGAAAGAATTTTTCGAGCAATATTTTGCATGGATGCTTAGAATAGTGTCATAGACTATCATCCAAAATTTGAGCCAATTCCGATTTTTTTTTTTTTTTCCCATCAAGGCCAACGTTGCCTAGCAAAGTCCAAAATCAACCAATCGTGGCAAAAATGTGCAAAACTCTTTCATGCCGTGCCATAAAAACTTCGTTTGAAAGAATTTTTCCAGCAATATTTTGCATGGATGCTTAGAATAGTGTCAAAGACTATCATACAAAATTTGAGCCAATTCCGAATATTTTTTCTTTTTTCCCACCAAAGGCCAACGTTGCCTAGCCAAGGCCAAAATCAGCCAATCGTGGCAAAAATGTGCACAACTCTTTCAAGACGTGCCATAAAAACATCGTTTGAAAGAATTTTTCCAGCAATATTTTGCATGGATGCTTAGAATAGTGCCATAGACTATCATGCAAAATTTGAGCCAATTCCGAATATTTTTTCTTTTTCCCCACCAAAGGCCAAGGTTGCCTAGCCAAGGCCAAAATCAGCCCATGGTGGATAAAATGTGCACAAGTCTTTCCACCTGTGCCTTAAAAACTTCGTTTGAAAGAATTTTTCGAGCAATATTTTGCATGGATGCTTAGAATAGTGTCATAGACTATCATGCAAAATTTGAGCCAATTCCGAATATTTTTTCTTTTTTCCCACCAAAGGCCAACGTTGCCTAGCCAAGGCCAAAATCAGCCCATGGTGGATAAAATGTGCACAAGTCTTTCCACCTGTGCCTTAAAAACTTCGTTTGAAAGAATTTTTGGAGCAATATTTTGCATGGATGCTTAGAATAGTGTCATAGACTATCATCCAAAATTTGAGCCAATTCCGATTTTTTTTTTTTTTTCCCATCAAGGCCAACGTTGCCTAGCAAAGTCCAAAATCAACCAATCGTGGCAAAAATGTGCACAACTCTTTCAAGACGTGCCATAAAAACTTCGTTTGAAAGAATTTTTCAAGCAATATTTTGCATGGATGCTTAGAATAGTGTCAAAGACTATCATACAAAATTTGAGCCAATTCCGAATATTTTTTCTTTTTTCCCACCAAAGGCGTTGCCTAGCCAAGGCCAAAATCAGCCCATGGTGGATAAAATGTGCACAAGTCTTTCCACCTGTGCCTTAAAAACTTCGTTTGAAAGAATTTTTCCTGCAATATTTTGCATGGATGCTTAGAATAGTGTCATAGACTATCATGCAAAATTTTAGCCAATTCCGAATATTTTTTCTTTTTTCCCACCAAAGGCCAACGTTGCCTAGCCAAGGCCAAAATCAGCCAATCGTGGCAAAAATGTGCACAACTCTTTCAAGCCGTGCCATAAAAACATCATTTGAAAGAATTTTTCCAGCAATATTTTGCATGGATGCTTAGAATAGTGTCATAGACTATCATGCAAAATTTGAGCCAATTCCGACTATTTTTTCTTTTTTCCCACCAAAGTCCAACGTTGCCTAGCCAAGGCCAAAATCAGCCCATCGTGGCAAAAATGTGCACAACTCTTTCAAGCCGTGCCATAAAAACTTCGTTTGAAAGAATTTTTCGAGCAATATTTTGCATGGATGCTTAGAATAGTGTCATAGACTATCATCCAAAATTTGAGCCAATTCCGATTTTTTTTTTTTTTTCCCATCAAGGCCAACGTTGCCTAGCAAAGTCCAAAATCAACCAATCGTGGCAAAAATGTGCAAAACTCTTTCATACCGAGCCATAAAAACTTCGTTTGAAAGAATTTTTCCAGCAATATTTTGCATGGATGCTTAGAATAGTGTCAAAGACTATCATACAAAATTTGAGCCAATTCCGAATATTTTTTCTTTTTTCCCACCAAAGGCCAACGTTGCCTAGCCAAGGCCAAAATCAGCCTATGGTGGATAAAATGTGCACAAGTCTTTCCACCTGTGCCTTAAAAACTTCGTTTGAAAGAATTTTTCGAGCAATATTTTGCATGGATGCTTAGAATAGTGTCATAGACTATCATGCAAAATTTGAGCCAATTCCGAATATTTTTTCTTTTTTCCCACCAAAGGCCAACGTTGCCTAGCCAAGGCCAAAATCAGCCAATCGTGGCAAAAATGTGCACAACTCTTTCAAGCCGTGCCATAAAAACTTCGTTTGAAAGAATTTTTCGAGCAATATTTTGCATGGATGCTTAGAATAGTGTCATAGACTATCATGCAAAATTTGAGCCAATTCCGAATATTTTTTCTTTTTTCCCACCAAAGGCCAACGTTGCCTAGCCAAGGCCAAAATAAGCCCATGGTGGCAAAAATGTGCACAAGTCTTTCCACCTGTGCCTTAAAAACTTCGTTTGAAAGAATTTTTCGAGCAATATTTTGCATGGATGCTTAGAATAGTGTCATAGACTATCATCCAAAATTTGAGCCAATTCCGATTTTTTTTTTTTTTTTCCCATCAAGGCCAACGTTGCCTAGCAAAGTCCAAAATCAACCAATCGTGGCAAAAATGTGCAAAACTCTTTCATGCCGTGCCATAAAAACTTCGTTTGAAAGAATTTTTCCAGCAATATTTTGCATGGATGCTTAGAATAGTGTCAAAGACTATCATACAAAATTTGAGCCAATTCCGAATATTTTTTCTTTTTTTCCACCAAAGGCCAACGTTGCCTAGCCAAGGCCAAAATCAGCCAATCGTGGCAAAAATGTGCACAACTCTTTCAAGACGTGCCATAAAAACATCGTTTGAAAGAATTTTTCCAGCAATATTTTGCATGGATGCTTAGAATAGTGCCATAGACTATCATGCAAAATTTGAGCCAATTCCGAATATTTTTTCTTTTTCCCCACCAAAGGCCAAGGTTGCCTAGCCAAGGCCAAAATCAGCCCATGGTGGATAAAATGTGCACAAGTCTTTCCACCTGTGCCTTAAAAACTTCGTTTGAAAGAATTTTTCGAGCAATATTTTGCATGGATGCTTAGAATAGTGTCATAGACTATCATGCAAAATTTGAGCCAATTCCGAATATTTTTTCTTTTTTCCCACCAAAGGCCAACGTTGCCTAGCCAAGGCCAAAATCAGCCCATGGTGGATAAAATGTGCACAAGTCTTTCCACCTGTGCCTTAAAAACTTCGTTTGAAAGAATTTTTTGAGCAATATTTTGCATGGATGCTTAGAATAGTGTCATAGACTATCATCCAAAATTTGAGCCAATTCCGATTTTTTTTTTTTTTCCCATCAAGGCCAACGTTGCCTAGCAAAGTCCAAAATCAACCAATCGTGGCAAAAATGTGCAAAACTCTTTCATGCCGTGACATAAAAACTTCGTTTGAAAGAATTTTTCAAGCAATATTTTGCATGGATGCTTAGAATAGTGTCAAAGACTATCATACAAAATTTGAGCCAATTCCGAATATTTTTTCTTTTTTCCCATCAAAGGCCAACGTTGCCTAGCCAAGGCCAAAATCAGCCCATGGTGGATAAAATGTGCACAAGTCTTTCCACCTGTGCCTTAAAAACTTCGTTTGAAAGAATTTTTCCTGCAATATTTTGCATGGATGCTTAGAATAGTGTCATAGACTATCATGCAAAATTTGAGCCAATTCCGAATATTTTTTCTTTTTTCCCACCAAAGGCCAACGTTGCCTAGCCAAGGCCAAAATCAGCCAATCGTGGCAAAAATGTGCACAACTCTTTCAAGCCGTGCCATAAAAACATCATTTGAAAGAATTTTTCCAGCAATATTTTGCATGGATGCTTAGAATAGTGTCATAGACTATCATGCAAAATTTGAGCCAATTCCGACTATTTTTTCTTTTTTCCCACCAAAGTCCAACGTTGCCTAGCCAAGGCCAAAATCAGCCCATCGTGGCAAAAATGTGCACAACTCTTTCAAGCCGTGCCATAAAAACTTCGTTTGAAAGAATTTTTCGAGCAATATTTTGCATGGATGCTTAGAATAGTGTCATAGACTATCATCCAAAATTTGAGCCAATTCCGATATTTTTTTTTTTTTCCCATCAAGGCCAACGTTGCCTAGCAAAGTCCAAAATCAACCAATCGTGGCAAAAATGTGCAAAACTCTTTCATGCCGTGCCATAAAAACTTCGTTTGAAAGAATTTTTCCAGCAATATTTTGCATGGATGCTTAGAATAGTGTCAAAGACTATCATACAAAATTTGAGCCAATTCCGAATATTTTTTCTTTTTTCCCACCAAAGGCCAACGTTGCCTAGCCAAGGCCAAAATCAGCCCATGGTGGATAAAATGTGCACAAGTCTTTCCACCTGTGCCTTAAAAACTTCGTTTGAAAGAATTTTTCGAGCAATATTTTGCATGGATGCTTAGAATAGTGTCATAGACTATCATGCAAAATTTGAGCCAATTCCGAATATTTTTTCTTTTTTCCCACCAAAGGCCAACGTTGCCTAGCCAAGGCCAAAATCAACCCATGGTGGATAAAATGTGCACAAGTCTTTCCACCTGTGCCTTAAAAACTTCGTTTGAAAGAATTTTTCGAGCAATATTTTGCATGGATGCTTAGAATAGTGTCATAGACTATCATCCAAAATTTGAGCCAATTCCGATTTTTTTTTTTTTTTCCCATCAAGGCCAACGTTGCCTAGCAAAGTCCAAAATCAACCAATCGTGGCAAAAATGTGCAAAACTCTTTCATGCCGTGCCATAAAAACTTCGTTTGAAAGAATTTTTCCAGCAATATTTTGCATGGATGCTTAGAATAGTGTCAAAGACTATCATACAAAATTTGAGCCAATTCCGAATATTTTTTCTTTTTTCCCACCAAAGGCCAACGTTGCCTAGCCAAGGCCAAAATCAGCCCATGGTGGATAAAATGTGCACAAGTCTTTCCACCTGTGCCTTAAAAACTTCGTTTGAAAGAATTTTTCCTGCAATATTTTGCATGGATGCTTAGAATAGTGTCATAGACTATCATGCAAAATTTGAGCCAATTCCGAATATTTTTTCTTTTTTCCCACCAAAGGCCAACGTTGCCTAGCCAAGGCCAAAATCAGCCAATCGTGGAAAAAATGTGCACAACTCTTTCAAGCCGTGCCATAAAAACATCATTTGAAAGAATTTTTCCAGCAATATTTTGCATGGATGCTTAGAATAGTGTCATAGACTATCATGCAAAATTTGAGCCAATTCCGACTATTTTTTCTTTTTTCCCACCAAAGTCCAACGTTGCCTAGCCAAGGCCAAAATCAGCCCATCGTGGCAAAAATGTGCACAACTCTTTCAAGCCGTGCCATAAAAACTTCGTTTGAAAGAATTTTTCGAGCAATATTTTGCATGGATGCTTAGAATAGTGTCATAGACTATCATCCAAAATTTGAGCCAATTCCGATTTTTTTTTTTTTTCCCATCAAGGCCAACGTTGCCTAGCAAAGTCCAAAATCAACCAATCGTGGCAAAAATGTGCAAAACTCTTTCATGCCGTGCCATAAAAACTTCGTTTGAAAGAATTTTTCCAGCACTATTTTGCATGGATGCTTAGAATAGTGTCAAAGACTATCATACAAAATTTGAGCCAATTCCGAATATTTTTTCTTTTTTCCCACCAAAGGCCAACGTTGCCTAGCCAAGGCCAAAATCAGCCCATGGTGGATAAAATGTGCACAAGTCTTTCCACCTGTGCCTTAAAAACTTCGTTTGAAAGAATTTTTCGAGCAATATTTTGCATGGATGCTTAGAATAGTGTCATAGACTATCATGCAAAATTTGAGCCAATTCCGAATATTTTTTCTTTTTTCCCACCAAAGGCCAACGTTGCCTAGCCAAGGCCAAAATCATCCCATGGTGGATAAAATGTGCACAAGTCTTTCCACCTGTGCCTTAAAAACTTCGTTTGAAAGAATTTTTCGAGCAATATTTTGCATGGATGCTTAGAATAGTGTCATAGACTATCATCCAAAATTTGAGCCAATTCCGATATTTTTTTTTTTTTCCCATCAAGGCCAACGTTGCCTAGCAAAGTCCAAAATCAACCAATCGTGGCAAAAATGTGCAAAACTCTTTCATGCCGTGCCATAAAAACTTCGTTTGAAAGAATTTTTCCAGCAATATTTTGCATGGATGCTTAGAATAGTGTCAAAGACTATCATACAAAATTTGAGCCAATTCCGAATATTTTTTCTTTTTTCCCACCAAAGGCCAACGTTGCCTAGCCAAGGCCAAAATCAGCCCATGGTGGATAAAATGTGCACAAGTCTTTCCACCTGTGCCTTAAAAACTTCGTTTGAAAGAATTTTTCGAGCAATATTTTGCATGGATGCTTAGAATAGTGTCATAGACTATCATGCAAAATTTGAGCCAATTCCGAATATTTTTTCTTTTTTCCCACCAAAGGCCAACGTTGCCTAGCCAAGGCCAAAATCAGCCCATGGTGGATAAAATGTGCACAAGTCTTTCCACCTGTGCCTTAAAAACTTCGTTTGAAAGAATTTTTTGAGCAATATTTTGCATGGATGCTTAGAATAGTGTCATAGACTATCATCCAAAATTTGAGCCAATTCCGATTTTTTTTTTTTTTCCCATCAAGGCCAACGTTGCCTAGCAAAGTCCAAAATCAACCAATCGTGGCAAAAATGTGCAAAACTCTTTCATGCCGTGCCATAAAAACTTCGTTTGAAAGAATTTTTCCAGCAATATTTTGCATGGATGCTTAGAATAGTGTCAAAGACTATCATACAAAATTTGAGCCAATTCCGAATATTTTTTCTTTTTTCCCACCAAAGGCCAACGTTGCCTAGCCAAGGCCAAAATCAGCCCATGGTGGATAAAATGTGCACAAGTCTTTCCACCTGTGCCTTAAAAACTTCGTTTGAAAGAATTTTTCCTGCAATATTTTGCATGGATGCTTAGAATAGTGTCATAGACTGTCATGCAAAATTTGAGCCAATTCCGAATATTTTTTCTTTTTTCCCACCAAAGGCCAACGTTGCCTAGCCAAGGCCAAAATCAGCCAATCGTGGAAAAAATGTGCACAACTCTTTCAAGCCGTGCCATAAAAACATCATTTGAAAGAATTTTTCCAGCAATATTTTGCATGGATGCTTAGAATAGTGTCATAGACTATCATGCAAAATTTGAGCCAATTCCGACTATTTTTTCTTTTTTCCCACCAAAGTCCAACGTTGCCTAGCCAAGGCCAAAATCAGCCCATCGTGGCAAAAATGTGCACAACTCTTTCAAGCCGTGCCATAAAAACTTCGTTTGAAAGAATTTTTCGAGCAATATTTTGCATGGATGCTTAGAATAGTGTCATAGACTATCATCCAAAATTTGAGCCAATTCCGATTTTTTTTTTTTTCCCATCAAGGCCAACGTTGCCTAGCAAAGTCCAAAATCAACCAATCGTGGCAAAAATGTGCAAAACTCTTTCATGCCGTGCCATAAAAACTTCGTTTGAAAGAATTTTTCCAGCAATATTTTGCATGGATGCTTAGAATAGTGTCAAAGACTATCATACAAAATTTGAGCCAATTCCGAATATTTTTTCTTTTTTCCCACCAAAGGCCAACGTTGCCTAGCCAAGGCCAAAATCAGCCCATGGTGGATAAAATGTGCACAAGTCTTTCCACCTGTGCCTTAAAAACTTCGTTTGAAAGAATTTTTCCTGCAATATTTTGCATGGATGCTTAGAATAGTGTCATAGACTATCATGCAAAATTTGAGCCAATTCCGAATATTTTTTCTTTTTTCCCACCAAAGGCCAACGTTGCCTAGCCAAGGCCAAAATCAGGCCATGGTGGATAAAATGTGCACAAGTCTTTCCACCTGTGCCTTAAAAACTTCGTTTGAAAGAATTTTTCGAGCAATATTTTGCATGGATGCTTAGAATAGTGTCATAGACTATCATCCAAAATTTGAGCCAATTCCGATTTTTTTTTTTTTTTCCCATCAAGGCCAACGTTGCCTAGCAAAGTCCAAAATCAACCAATCGTGGCAAAAATGTGCAAAACTCTTTCATGCCGTGCCATAAAAACTTCGTTTGAAAGAATTTTTCGAGCAATATTTTGCATGGATGCTTAGAATAGTGTCATAGACTGTCATGCAAAATTTGAGCCAATTCCGAATATTTTTTCTTTTTTCCCACCAAAGGCCAACGTTGCCTAGCCAAGGCCAAAATCAGCCAATCGTGGAAAAAATGTGCACAACTCTTTCAAGCCGTGCCATAAAAACATCATTTGAAAGAATTTTTCCAGCAATATTTTGCATGGATGCTTAGAATAGTGTCATAGACTATCATGCAAAATTTGAGCCAATTCCGACTATTTTTTCTTTTTTCCCACCAAAGTCCAACGTTGCCTAGCCAAGGCCAAAATCAGCCCATCGTGGCAAAAATGTGCACAACTCTTTCAAGCCGTGCCATAAAAACTTCGTTTGAAAGAATTTTTCGAGCAATATTTTGCATGGATGCTTAGAATAGTGTCATAGACTATCATCCAAAATTTGAGCCAATTCCGATTTTTTTTTTTTTTCCCATCAAGGCCAACGTTGCCTAGCAAAGTCCAAAATCAACCAATCGTGGCAAAAATGTGCAAAACTCTTTCATGCCGTGCCATAAAAACTTCGTTTGAAAGAATTTTTCCAGCAATATTTTGCATGGATGCTTAGAATAGTGTCAAAGACTATCATACAAAATTTGAGCCAATTCCGAATATTTTTTCTTTTTTCCCACCAAAGGCCAACGTTGCCTAGCCAAGGCCAAAATCAGCCCATGGTGGATAAAATGTGCACAAGTCTTTCCACCTGTGCCTTAAAAACTTCGTTTGAAAGAATTTTTCCTGCAATATTTTGCATGGATGCTTAGAATAGTGTCATAGACTATCATGCAAAATTTGAGCCAATTCCGAATATTTTTTCTTTTTTCCCACCAAAGGCCAACGTTGCCTAGCCAAGGCCAAAATCAGGCCATGGTGGATAAAATGTGCACAAGTCTTTCCACCTGTGCCTTAAAAACTTCGTTTGAAAGAATTTTTCGAGCAATATTTTGCATGGATGCTTAGAATAGTGTCATAGACTATCATCCAAAATTTGAGCCAATTCCGATTTTTTTTTTTTTTTCCCATCAAGGCCAACGTTGCCTAGCAAAGTCCAAAATCAACCAATCGTGGCAAAAATGTGCAAAACTCTTTCATGCCGTGCCATAAAAACTTCGTTTGAAAGAATTTTTCCAGCAATATTTTGCATGGATGCTTAGAATAGTGTCAAAGACTATCATACAAAATTTGAGCCAATTCCGAATATTTTTTCTTTTTTCCCACCAAAGGCCAACGTTGCCGAGCCAAGGCCAAAATCAGCCCATGGTGGATAAAATGTGCACAAGTCTTTCCACCTGTGCCTTAAAAACTTCGTTTGAAAGAATTTTTCCTGCAATATTTTGCATGGATGCTTAGAATAGTGTCATAGACTATCATGCAAAATTTGAGCCAATTCCGAATATTTTTTCTTTTTTCCCACCAAAGGCCAACGTTGCCTAGCCAAGGCCAAAATCAGCCAATCGTGGAAAAAATGTGCACAACTCTTTCAAGCCGTGCCATAAAAACATCATTTGAAAGAATTTTTCCAGCAATATTTTGCAAGGATGCTTAGAATAGTGTCATAGATTATCATGCAAAATTTGAGCCAATTCCGACTATTTTTTCTTTTTTCCCACCAAAGTCCAACGTTGCCTAGCCAAGGCCAAAATCAGCCCATCGTGGCAAAAATGTGCACAACTCTTTCAAGCCGTGCCATAAAAACTTCGTTTGAAAGAATTTTTGGAGCAATATTTTGCATGGATGCTTAGAATAGTGTCATAGACTATCATCCAAAATTTGAGCCAATTCCGATTTTTTTTTTTTTTCCCATCAAGGCCAACGTTGCCTAGCAAAGTCCAAAATCAACCAATCGTGGCAAAAATGTGCAAAACTCTTTCATGCCGTGCCATAAAAACTTCGTTTGAAAGAATTTTTCCAGCAATATTTTGCATGGATGCTTAGAATAGTGTCAAAGACTATCATACAAAATTTGAGCCAATTCCGAATATTTTTTCTTTTTTCCCACCAAAGGCCAACGTTGCCTAGCCAAGGCCAAAATCAGCCCATGGTGGATAAAATGTGCACAAGTCTTTCCACCTGTCCCTTAAAAACTTCGTTTGAAAGAATTTTTCGAGCAATATTTTGCATGGATGCTTAGAATAGTGTCATAGACTATCATGCAAAATTTGAGCCAATTCCGAATATTTTTTCTTTTTTCCCACCAAAGGCCAACGTTGCCTAGCCAAGGCCAAAATCAGCCCATGGTGGATAAAATGTGCACAAGTCTTTCCACCTGTGCCTTAAAAACTTCGTTTGAAAGAATTTTTCGAGCAATATTTTGCATGGATGCTTAGAATAGTGTCATAGACTATCATGCAAAATTTGAGCCAATTCCGAATATTTTTTCTTTTTTCCCACCAAAGGCCAACGTTGCCTAGCCAAGGCCAAAATCAGCCCATGGTGGATAAAATGTGCACAAGTCTTTCCACCTGTCCCTTAAAAACTTCGTTTGAAAGAATTTTTCGAGCAATATTTTGCATGGATGCTTAGAATAGTGTCATAGACTATCATCCAAAATTTGAGCCAATTCCGAATATTTTTTCTTTTTTCCCACCAAAGGCCAACGTTGCCTAGCCAAGGCCAAAATCAGCCAATCGTGGCAAAAATGTGCACAACTCTTTCAAGCCGTGCCATAAAAACATCGTTTGAAAGAATTTTTCCAGCAATATTTTGCATGGATGCTTAGAATAGTGTCATAGACTATCATGCAAAATTTGAGCCAATTCCGAATATTTTTTCTTTTTTCCCACCAAAGGACAACGTTGCCTAACCAAGGCCAAAATCAGCCCATGGTGGCAAAAATGTGCACAAGTCTTTCCACCCGTGCCTTAAAAACTTCGTTTGAAAGAATTTTTCGAGCAATATTTTGCATGAATGCTTAGAATAGTGTCACAGACTATCATCAAAAATTTGAGCCAATTCCGATTTTTTTTTTTTTCCCACAATGGCCAACGTTGCCTACCCAAGGCCAAAATCAGCCAATCGTGGCAAAAATGTGCACAACTCTTTCAAGCCGTGCCATAAAAACTTTGTTTGAAAGAATTTTTCGAGCAATATTTTGCATGGATGCTTAAAATAGTGTCATAGACTATCATGCAAAATTTGAGCCAATTCCGAATATTTTTTCTTTTTTCCCACCAAAGGCCAACGTTGCCTAGCCAAGGCCAAAATCAGCCCATGGTGGATAAAATGTGCACAAGCCTTTCCACCTGTGCCTTAAAAACTTCGTTTGAAAGAATTTTTCGAGCAATATTTTGCATGGATGCTTAGAATAGTGTCATAGACTATCATCCAAAATTTGAGCCAATTCCGATTTTTTTTTTTTTTTCCCATCAAGGCCAACGTTGCCTAGCCAAGGCCAAAATCAACCAATCGTGGCAAAAATTTGCAAAACTCTTTCATGCCGTGCCATAAAAACTTCGTTTGAAAGAATTTTTCCAGCAATATTTTGCATGGATGCTTAGAATAGTGTCAAAGACTATCATGCAAAATTTGAGCCAATTCCGAATATTTTTTCTTTTTTCCCACCAAAGGCCAACGTTGCCTAACCAAGGCCAAAATCAGCCCATGGTGGATAAAATGTGCACAAGTCTTTCCACCTGTGCCTTAAAAACTTCGTTTGAAAGAATTTTTCCAGCAATATTTTGCATGGATGCTTAGAATAGTGTCATAGACTATCATGCAAAATTTGAGCCAATTCCGAATATTTTTTCTTTTTTCCCACCAAAGGCCAACGTTGCCTAGCCAAGGCCAAAATCAGCCAATCGTGGCAAAAATGTGCACAACTCTTTCAAGCCGTGCCATAAAAACATCTTTTGAAAGAATTTTTCCAGCAATATTTTGCATGGATGCTTAAATAGTGTCATAGACTATCATGCAAAATTTGAGCCAATTCCGACTATTTTTTCTTTTTTCCCACCAAAGTCCAACGTTGCCTAGCCAAGGCCAAAATCAGCCCATCGTGGCAAAAATGTGCACAACTCTTTCAAGCCGTGCCATAAAAACTTTGTTTGAAAGAATATTTCGAGCAATATTTTGCATGGATGCTTAGAATAGTGTCATAGACTATCATCCAAAATTTGAGCCAATTCCGAATGTTTTTTCTTTTTTCCCACCAAAGGCCAACGTTGCCTAACCAAGGCCAAAATCAGCCCATGGTGGCAAAAATGTGCACAAGTCTTTCTACCTGTGCCTTAAAAACTTCGTTTGAAAGAATTTTTCGAGCAATATTTTGCATGAATGCTTAGAATAGTGTCATAGACTATCATCCAAAATTTGAGCAAATTCCGATTTTTTTTTTTTTTCCCACAAATTCCAACGTTGCCTAGCCAAGGCCAAAATCAGACAATCGTGGCAAAAATGTGCACAACTCTTTCAAGCCGTGCCATAAAAACTTCGTTTGAAAGAATTTTTCCAACAATATTTTGCATGGATGCTTAGAATAGTGTCATAGACTATCATGCAAAATTTGAGCCAATTCCGAATATTTTTTCTTTTTTCCCACCAAAGGCCAACGTTGCCCAGCCAAGGCTAAAATCAGCCAATCATGGCAAAAATGTGCAAAACTCTTTTAAGCCGTGCCATAAAAACATCGTTTGAAAGAATTTTTCGAGCAATATTTTGCATGGATGCTTAGAATAGTGTCATAGACTATCATGCAAAATTTGAGCCAATTCCGAATATTTTTTCTTTTTTCCCACCAAAGGCCAACGTTGCCTAACCAAGGCCAAAATCAGCCCATGGTGGCAAAAATGTGCACAAGTCGTTCCACCTGTGCCTTAAAAACTTCGTTTCAAAGAATTTTTCGAGCAATATTTTGCATGGATGCTTAGAATAGTGTCATAGACTATCATGCAAAATTTGAGCCAATTCCGAATATTTTTTCATTTTTCCCACCAAAGGCCAACGTTGCCTAACCAAGGCCAAAATCAGCCCATGGTGGCAAAAATGTGCACAAGTCTTTCCACCTGTGCCTTAAAAACTTCGTTTCAAAGAATTTTTCGAGCAATATTTTGCATGGATGCTTAGAATAGTGTCATAGACTATCATGCAAAATTTGAGCCAATTCCGAATATTTTTTCTTTTTTCCCACCAAAGGCCAACGTTGCCTAGCCAAGGCCAAAATCAGCCCATGGTGGATAAAATGTGCACAAGTCTTTCCACCTGTGCCTTAAAAACTTCGTTTGAAAGAATTTTTCGAGCAATATTTTGCATGGATGCTTAGAATAGTGTCATAGACTATCATACAAAATTTGAGCCAATTCCGAATATTTTTTCTTTTTTCCCACCAAAGGCCAACGTTGCCTAGCCAAGGCCAAAATCAGCCCATGGTGGATAAAATGTGCACAAGTCTTTCCACCTGTGCCTTAAAAACTTCGTTTGAAAGAATTTTTCGAGCAATATTTTGCATGGATGCTTAGAATAGTGTCATAGACTATCATGCAAAATTTGAGCCAATTCCGAATATTTTTTCTTTTTTCCCACCAAAGGCCAACGTTGCCTAGCCAAGGCCAAAATCAGCCCATGGTGGATAAAATGTGCACAAGTCTTTCCACCTGTGCCATAAAAACTTCGTTTGAAAGAATTTTTCGAGCAATATTTTGCATGGATGCTTAGAATAGAGTCATAGACTATCATGCAAAATTTGAGCCAATTCCGAATATTTTTTCTTTTTTCCCACCAAAGGCCAACGTTGCCTAGCCAAGGCAAAAATCAGCCAATCGTGGCAAAAATGTGCACAACTCTTTCAAGCCGTGCCATAAAAACTTCGTTTGAAAGAATTTTTCGAGCAATATTTTGCATGGATGCTTAGAATAGTGTCATAGACTATCATGCAAAATTTGAGCCAATTCCGAATATTTTTTCTTTTTTCCCACCAAAGGCCAACGTTGCCTAGCCAAGGCCAAAATCAGCCCATGGTGGCAAAAATGTGCACAAGTCTTTCCACCTGTGCCTTAAAAACTTCGTTTGAAAGAATTTTTCGAGCAATATTTTGCATGGATGCTTAGAATAGTGTCATAGACTATCATCCAAAATTTGAGGCAATTCCGATTTTGTTTTATTTTTTTCCCATCAAGGCCAACGTTGCCTAGCCAAGGCCAAAATCAACCAATCGTGGCAAAAATGTGCAAAACTCTTTCATGCCGTGCCATAAAAACTTCGTTTGAAAGAATTTTTCCAGCAATATTTTGCATGGATGCTTAGAATAGTGTCAAAGACTATCATGCAAAATTTGAGCCAATTCCGAATATTTTTTCTTTTTTCCCACCAAAGGCCAACGTTGCCTAGCCAAGGCCAAAATCAGCCAATCGTTGCAAAAATGTGCACAACTCTTTCAAGACGTACCATAAAAACATCGTTTGAAAGAATTTTTCCAGCAATATTTTGCATGGATGCTTAGAATAGTGCCATAGACTATCATGCAAAATTTGAGCCAATTCCAAATATTTTTTCTTTTTCCCCACCAAAGGCCAAGGTTGCCTAGCCAAGGCCAAAATCAGCCCATGGTGGATAAAATGTGCACAAGTCTTTCCACCTGTGCCTTAAAAACTTCGTTTGAAAGAATTTTTCGAGCAATATTTTGCATGGATGCTTAGAATAGTGTCATAGACTATCATGCAAAATTTGAGCCAATTCCGAATATTTTTTCTTTTTTCCCACCAAAGGCCAACGTTGCCTAGCCAAGGCCAAAATCAGCCCATGGTGGATAAAATGTGCACAAGTCTTTCCACCTGTGCAATAAAAACTTCGTTTGAAAGAATTTTTCGAGCAATATTTTGCATGGATGCTTAGAATAGAGTCATAGACTATCATGCAAAATTTGAGCCAATTCCGAATATTTTTTCTTTTTTCCCACCAAAGGCCAACGTTGCCTAGCCAAGGCAAAAATCAGCCAATCGTGGCAAAAATGTGCACAACTCTTTCAAGCCGTGCCATAAAAACTTCGTTTGAAAGAATTTTTCGAGCAATATTTTGCATGGATGCTTAGAATAGTGTCATAGACTATCATGCAAAATTTGAGCCAATTCCGAATATTTTTTCTTTTTTCCCACCAAAGGCCAACGTTGCCTAGCCAAGGCCAAAATCAGCCCATGGTGGCAAAAATGTGCACAAGTCTTTCCACCTGTGCCTTAAAAACTTCGTTTGAAAGAATTTTTCGAGCAATATTTTGCATGGATGCTTAGAATAGTGTCATAGACTATCATCCAAAATTTGAGCCAATTCCGATTTTGTTTTATTTTTTTCCCAGCAAGGCCAACGTTGCCTAGCCAAGGCCAAAATCAACCAATCGTGGCAAAAATGTGCAAAACTCTTTCATGCCGTGCCATAAAAACTTCGTTTGAAAGAATTTTTCCAGCAATATTTTGCATGGATGCTTAGAATAGTGTCAAAGACTATCATGCAAAATTTGAGCCAATTCCGAATATTTTTTCTTTTTTCCCACCAAAGGCCAACGTTGCCTAGCCAAGGCCAAAATCAGCCAATCGTTGCAAAAATGTGCACAACTCTTTCAAGACGTGCCATAAAAACATCGTTTGAAAGAATTTTTCCAGCAATATTTTGCATGGATGCTTAGAATAGTGCCATAGACTATCATGCAAAATTTGAGCCAATTCCAAATATTTTTTCTTTTTCCCCACCAAAGGCCAAGGTTGCCTAGCCAAGGCCAAAATCAGCCCATGGTGGATAAAATGTGCACAAGTCTTTCCACCTGTGCCTTAAAAACTTCGTTTGAAAGAATTTTTCGAGCAATATTTTGCATGGATGCTTAGAATAGTGTCATAGACTATCATGCAAAATTTGAGCCAATTCCGAATATTTTTTCTTTTTTCCCACCAAAGGCCAACGTTGCCTAGCCAAGGCCAAAATCAGCCCATGGTGGATAAAATGTGCACAAGTCTTTCCACCTGTGCCATAAAAACTTCGTTTGAAAGAATTTTTCGAGCAATATTTTGCATGGATGCTTAGAATAGAGTCATAGACTATCATGCAAAATTTGAGCCAATTCCGAATATTTTTTCTTTTTTCCCACCAAAGGCCAACGTTGCCTAGCCAAGGCAAAAATCAGCCAATCGTGGCAAAAATGTGCACAACTCTTTCAAGCCGTGCCATAAAAACTTCGTTTGAAAGAATTTTTCGAGCAATATTTTGCATGGATGCTTAGAATAGTGTCATAGACTATCATGCAAAATTTGAGCCAATTCCGAATATTTTTTCTTTTTTCCCACCAAAGGCCAACGTTGCCTAGCCAAGGCCAAAATCAGCCCATGGTGGCAAAAATGTGCACAAGTCTTTCCACCTGTGCCTTAAAAACTTCGTTTGAAAGAATTTTTCGAGCAATATTTTGCATGGATGCTTAGAATAGTGTCATAGACTATCATCCAAAATTTGAGCCAATTCCGATTTTGTTTTATTTTTTTCCCATCAAGGCCAACGTTGCCTAGCCAAGGCCAAAATCAACCAATCGTGGCAAAAATGTGCAAAACTCTTTCATGCCGTGCCATAAAAACTTCGTTTGAAAGAATTTTTCCAGCAATATTTTGCATGGATGCTTAGAATAGTGTCAAAGACTATCATGCAAAATTTGAGCCAATTCCGAATATTTTTTCTTTTTTCCCACCAAAGGCCAACGTTGCCTAGCCAAGGCCAAAATTAGCCAATCGTTGCAAAAATGTGCACAACTCTTTCAAGACGTGCCATAAAAACATCGTTTGAAAGAATTTTTCCAGCAATATTTTGCATGGATGCTTAGAATAGTGCCATAGACTATCATGCAAAATTTGAGCCAATTCCAAATATTTTTTCTTTTTCCCCACCAAAGGCCAAGGTTGCCTAGCCAAGGCCAAAATCAGCCCATGGTGGATAAAATGTGCACAAGTCTTTCCACCTGTGCCTTAAAAACTTCGTTTGAAAGAATTTTTCGAGCAATATTTTGCATGGATGCTTAGAATAGTGTCATAGACTATCATGCAAAATTTGAGCCAATTCCGAATATTTTTTCTTTTTTCCCACCAAAGGCCAACGTTGCCTAGCCAAGGCCAAAATCAGCCCATGGTGGCAAAAATGTGCACAAGTCTTTCCACCTGTGCCTTAAAAACTTCGTTTGAAAGAATTTTTAGAGCAATATTTTGCATGCATGCTTAGAATAGTGTCATAGACTATCATCCAAAATTTGAGCCAATTCCGAATTATTTTTTTTTTCCCACAAAGGCCAACGTTGCCTAACCAAGGCCAAAATCAGCCAATCGTGGCAAAAATGTGCACAACTCTTTCAAGCCGTGGCATAAAAACTTCGTTTGAAAGAATTTTTAGAGCAATATTTTGCATGGATGCTTAGAATAGTGTCATAGACTATCATGCAAAATTTGAGCCAATTCCGAATATTTTTTTTTTTTTCCCACCAAAGGCCAACGTTGCCTAGCCAAGGCCAAAATCAGCCCATGGTGGATAAAATGTGCACAAGTCTTTCTACCTGTGCCTTAAAAACTTCGTTTGAAAGAATTTTTTGAGCAATATTTTGCATGGATGCTTAGAATAGTGTCATAGACTATCAGGCAAAATTTGAGCCAATTCCGAATATTTTTTCTTTTTTCCCACCAAAGGCCAACGTTGCCTAGCCAAGGCCAAAATCAGCCCATGGTGGATAAAATGTGCACAAGCCTTTCCACCTGTGCCTTAAAAACTTCGTTTGAAAGAATTTTTCGAGCAATATTTTGCATGGATGCTTAGAATATTGTCATAGACTATCATCCAAAATTTGAGCCAATTCCGATTTTTTTTTTTTTTTCCCATCAAGGCCAACGTTGCCTAGCCAAGGCCAAAATCAACCAATCGTGGCAAAAATGTGCAAAACTCTTTCATGTCGTGCCATAAAAACTTCGTTTGAAAGAATTTTTCCAGCAATATTTTGCACGGATGCTTAGAATAGTGTCAAAGACTATCATGCAAAATTTGAGCCAATTCCGAATATTTTTTCTTTTTTCCCACCAAAGGCCAACGTTGCCTAGCCAAGGCCAAAATCAGCCAATCGTGGCAAAAATGTGCACAACTCTTTCAAGCCGTGCCATAAAAACATCTTTTGAAAGAATTTTTCCAGCAATATTTTGCATGGATGCTTAAATAGTGTCATAGACTATCATGCAAAATTTGAGCCAATTCCGACTATTTTTTGTTTTTTCCCACCAAAGTCCAACGTTGCCTAGCCAAGGCCAAAATCAGCCCATCGTGGCAAAAATGTGCACAACTCTTTCAAGCCGTGCCATAAAAACTTTGGTTGAAAGAATATTTCGAGCAATATTTTGCATGGATGCTTAGAATAGTGTCATAGACTATCATCCAAAATTTGAGCCAATTCCGAATATTTTTTATTTTTTCCCACCAAAGGCCAACGTTGCCTAGCCAAGGCCAAAATCAACTAATCGTGGCAAAAATGTGCAAAACTCTTTCATGTCGTGCCATAAAAACTTCGTTTGAAAGAATTTTTCCAGCAATATTTTGTACGGATGCTTAGAATAGTGTCAAAGACTATCATGCAAAATTTGAGCCAATTCCGAATATTTTTTCTTTTTTCCCACCAAAGGCCAACGTTGCCTAACCAAGGCCAAAATCAGCCCATGGTGGATAAAATGTGCACAAGCCTTTCCACCTGTGCCTTAAAAACTTCGTATGAAAGAATTTTTCCAGCAATATTTTGCATGGATGCTTAGAACAGTGTCATAGACTATCATGCAAAATTTGAGCCAATTCCGAATATTTTTTCTTTTTTCCCACCAAAGGCCAACGTTGCCTAGCCAAGGCCAAAATCAGCCAATCGTGGCAAAAATGTGCACAAGTCTTTCCACCTGTGCCTTAAAAACTTCGTTTGAAAGAATTTTTCGAGCAATATTTTGCATGGATGCTTAGAATAGTGTCATAGACTATCATGCAAAATTTGAGCCAATTCCGACTATTTTTTGTTTTTTCCCACCAAAGTCCAACGTTGCCTAGCCAAGGCCAAAATCAGCCCATCGTGGCAAAAATGTGCACAACTCTTTCAAGCCGTGCCATAAAAACTTTGGTTGAAAGAATATTTCGAGCAATATTTTGCATGGATGCTTAGAATAGTGTCATAGACTATCATGCAAAATTTGAGCCAATTCCGAATATTTTTTCTTTTTTCCCACCAAAGGCCAACGTTGCCTAGCCAAGGCTAAAATCAGCCAATCATGGCAAAAATGTGCAAAACTCTTTCAAGCCGTGCCATAAAAACTTCGTTTGAAAGAATTTTTCGAGCAATATTTTGCATGGATGCTTAGAATAGTGTCATAGACTATCATGCAAAATTTGAGCCAATTCCGAATATTTTTTCTTTTTTCCCACCAAAGGCCAACGTTGCCTAACCAAGGCCAAAATCAGCCCATGGTGGCAAAAATGTGCACAAGTCTTTCTACCTGTGCCTTAAAAACTTCGTTTGAAAGAATTTTTCGAGCAATATTTTGCATGAATGCTTAGAATAGTGTCATAGACTATCATCCAAAATTTGAGCCAATTCCGATTTTTTTTTTTTCCCACAAATTCCAACGTTGCCTAGCCAAGGCCAAAATCAGACAATCGTGGCAAAAATGTGCACAACTCTTTCAAGCCGTGCCATAAAAACTTCGTTTGAAAGAATTTTTCCAACAATATTTTGCATGGATGCTTAGAATAGTGTCATAGACTATCATGCAAAATTTGAGCCAATTCCGAATATTTTTTCTTTTTTCCCACCAAAGGCCAACGTTGCCTAGCCAAGGCTAAAATCAGCCAATCATGGCAAAAATGTGCAAAACTCTTTCAAGCCGTGCCATAAAAACTTCGTTTGAAAGAATTTTTCGAGCAATATTTTGCATGGATGCTTAGAATAGTGTCATAGACTATCATGCAAAATTTGAGCCAATTCCGAATATTTTTTCTTTTTTCCCACCAAAGGCCAACGTTGCCTAACCAAGGCCAAAATCAGCCCATGGTGGCAAAAATGTGCACAAGTCGTTCCACCTGTGCCTTAAAAACTTCGTTTCAAAGAATTTTTCAAACAATATTTTGCATGGATGCTTAGAATAGTGTCATAGACTATCATGCAAAATTTGAGCCAATTCCGAATATTTTTTTTTTTTTCCCACCAAAGGCCAACGTTGCCTAGCCAAGGCCAAAATCAGCCCATGCTGGATAAAATGTGCACAAGTCTTTCTACCTGTGCCTTAAAAACTTCGTTTGAAAGAATTTTTTGAGCAATATTTTGCATGGATGCTTAGAATAGTGTCATAGACTATCAGGCAAAATTTGAGCCAATTCCGAATATTTTTTCTTTTTTCCCACCAAAGGCCAACGTTGCCTAGCCAAGGCCAAAATCAGCCCATGGTGGATAAAATGTGCACAAGCCTTTCCACCTGTGCCTTAAAAACTTCGTTTGAAAGAATTTTTCGAGCAATATTTTGCATGGATGCTTAGAATATTGTCATAGACTATCATCCAAAATTTGAGCCAATTCCGATTTTTTTTTTTTTTTCCCATCAAGGCCAACGTTGCCTAGCCAAGGCCAAAATCAACCAATCGTGGCAAAAATGTGCAAAACTCTTTCATGTCGTGCCATAAAAACTTCGTTTGAAAGAATTTTTCCAGCAATATTTTGCATGGATGCTTAGAATAGTGTCAAAGACTATCATGCAAAATTTGAGCCAATTCCGAATATTTTTTCTTTTTTCCCACCAAAGGCCAACGTTGCCTAACCAAGGCCAAAATCAGCCCATGGTGGATAAAATGTGCACAAGCCTTTCCACCTGTGCCTTAAAAACTTCGTATGAAAGAATTTTTCCAGCAATATTTTGCATGGATGCTTAAAACAGTGTCATAGACTATCATGCAAAATTTGAGCCAATTCCGAATATTTTTTCTTTTTTCCCACCAAAGGCCAACGTTGCCTAGCCAAGGCCAAAATCAGCCAATCGTGGCAAAAATGTGCACAACTCTTTCAAGCCGTGCCATAAAAACATCTTTTGAAAGAATTTTTCCAGCAATATTTTGCATGGATGCTTAAATAGTGTCATAGACTATCATGCAAAATTTGAGCCAATTCCGACTATTTTTTGATTTTTCCCACCAAAGTCCAACGTTGCCTAGCCAAAGCCAAAATCAGCCCATCGTGGCAAAAATGTGCACAACTCTTTCAAGCCGTGCCATAAAAACTTTGGTTGAAAGAATATTTCGAGCAATATTTTGCATGGATGCTTAGAATAGTGTCATAGACTATCATCCAAAATTTGAGCCAATTCCGAATATTTTTTCTTTTTTCCCACCAAAGGCCAACGTTGCCTAACCAAGGCCAAAATCAGCCCATGGTGGCAAAAATGTGCACAAGTCTTTCTACCTGTGCCTTAAAAACTTCGTTTGAAAGAATTTTTCGAGCAATATTTTGCATGAATGCTTAGAATAGTGTCATAGACTATCATCCAAAATTTGAGCCAATTCTGATTTTTTTTTTTTCCCACAAATTCCAACGTTGCCTAGCCAAGGCCAAAATCAGACAATCGTGGCAAAAATGTGCACAACTCTTTCAAGCCGTGCCATAAAAACTTCGTTTGAAAGAATTTTTCCAACAATATTTTGCATGGATGCTTAGAATAGTGTCATAGACTATCATGCAAAATTTGAGCCAATTCCGAATATTTTTTCTTTTTTCCCACCAAAGGCCAACGTTGCCTAGCCAAGGCTAAAATCAGCCAATCATGGCAAAAATGTGCAAAACTCTTTCAAGCCGTGCCATAAAAACTTCGTTTGAAAGAATTTTTCGAGCAATATTTTGCATGGATGCTTAGAATAGTGTCATAGACTATCATGCAAAATTTGAGCCAATTCCGAATATTTTTTCTTTTTTCCCACCAAAGGCCAACGTTGCCTAACCAAGGCCAAAATCAGCCCATGGTGGCAAAAATGTGCACAAGTCGTTCCACCTGTGCCTTAAAAACTTCGTTTCAAAGAATTTTTCAAACAATATTTTGCATGGATGCTTAGAATAGTGTCATAGACTATCATGCAAAATTTGAGCCAATTCCGAATATTTTTTCTTTTTTCCCACCAAAGGCCAACGTTGCCTAGCCAAGCCTAAAATCAGCCAATCATGGCAAAAATGTGCAAAACTCTTTCAAGCAGTGCCATAAAAACTTCGTTTGAAAGAATTTTTCGAGCAATATTTTGCATGGATGCTTAGAATAGTGTCATAGACTATCATGCAAAATTTGAGCCAATTCCGAATATTTTTTCTTTTTTCCCACCAAAGGCCAACGTTGCCTAGCCAAGGCCAAAATCAGCCCATGGTGGATAAAATGTGCACAAGTCTTTCTACCTGTGCCTTAAAAACTTCGTTTGAAAGAATTTTTTGAGCAATATTTTGCATGGATGCTTAGAATAGTGTCATAGACTATCAGGCAAAATTTGAGCCAATTCCGAATATTTTTTCTTTTTTCCCACCAAAGGCCAACGTTGCCTAGCCAAGGCCAAAATCAGCCCATGGTGGATAAAATGTGCACAAGCCTTTCCACCTGTGCCTTAAAAACTTCGTTTGAAAGAATTTTTCGAGCAATATTTTGCATGGATGCTTAGAATATTGTCATAGACTATCATCCAAAATTTGAGCCAATTCCGATTTTTTTTTTTTTTTCCCATCAAGGCCAACGTTGCCTAGCCAAGGCCAAAATCAACCAATCGTGGCAAAAATGTGCAAAACTCTTTCATGTCGTGCCATAAAAACTTCGTTTGAAAGAATTTTTCCAGCAATATTTTGCATGGATGCTTAGAATAGTGTCAAAGACTATCATGCAAAATTTGAGCCAATTCCGAATATTTTTTCTTTTTTCCCACCAAAGGCCAACGTTGCCTAACCAAGGCCAAAATCAGCCCATGGTGGATAAAATGTGCACAAGCCTTTCCACCTGTGCCTTAAAAACTTCGTATGAAAGAATTTTTCCAGCAATATTTTGCATGGATGCTTAGAACAGTGTCATAGACTATCATGCAAAATTTGAGCCAATTCCGAATATTTTTTCTTTTTTCCCACCAAAGGCCAACGTTGCCTAGCCAAGGCCAAAATCAGCCAATCGTGGCAAAAATGTGCACAACTCTTTCAAGCCGTGCCATAAAAACATCTTTTGAAAGAATTTTTCCAGCAATATTTTGCATGGATGCTTAAATAGTGTCATAGACTATCATGCAAAATTTGAGCCAATTCCGACTATTTTTTGTTTTTTCCCACCAAAGTCCAACGTTGCCTAGCCAAGGCCAAAATCAGCCCATCGTGGCAAAAATGTGCACAACTCTTTCAAGCCGTGCCATAAAAACTTTGGTTGAAAGAATATTTCGAGCAATATTTTGCATGGATGCTTAGAATAGTGTCATAGACTATCATCCAAAATTTGAGCCAATTCCGAATATTTTTTCTTTTTTCCCACCGAAGGCCAACGTTGCCTAACCAAGGCCAAAATCAGCCCATGGTGGCAAAAATGTGCACAAGTCTTTCTACCTGTGCCTTAAAAACTTCGTTTGAAAGAATTTTTCGAGCAATATTTTGCATGAATGCTTAGAATAGTGTCATAGACTATCATCCAAAATTTGAGCCAATTCCGATTTTTTTTTTTTCCCACAAATTCCAACGTTGCCTAGCCAAGGCCAAAATCAGACAATCGTGGCAAAAATGTGCACAACTCTTTCAAGCCGTGCCATAAAAACTTCGTTTGAAAGAATTTTTCCAACAATATTTTGCATGGATGCTTAGAATAGTGTCATAGACTATCATGCAAAATTTGAGCCAATTCCGAATATTTTTTCTTTTTTCCCACCAAAGGCCAACGTTGCCTAGCCAAGGCTAAAATCAGCCAATCATGGCAAAAATGTGCAAAACTCTTTCAAGCCGTGCCATAAAAACTTCGTTTGAAAGAATTTTTCGAGCAATATTTTGCATGGATGCTTAGAATAGTGTCATAGACTATCATGCAAAATTTGAGCCAATTCCGAATATTTTTTCTTTTTTCCCACCAAAGGCCAACGTTGCCTAACCAAGGCCAAAATCAGCCCATGGTGGCAAAAATGTGCACAAGTCGTTCCACCTGTGCCTTAAAAACTTCGTTTCAAAGAATTTTTCAAACAATATTTTGCATGGATGCTTAGAATAGTGTCATAGACTATCATGCAAAATTTGAGCCAATTCCGAATATTTTTTCTTTTTTCCCACCAAAGGCCAACGTTGCCTAGCCAAGCCTAAAATCAGCCAATCATGGCAAAAATGTGCAAAACTCTTTCAAGCAGTGCCATAAAAACTTCGTTTGAAAGAATTTTTCGAGCAATATTTTGCATGGATGCTTAGAATAGTGTCATAGACTATCATGCAAAATTTGAGCCAATTCCGAATATTTTTTCTTTTTTCCCACCAAAGGCCAACGTTGCCTAACCAAGGCCAAAATCAGCCCATGGTGGCAAAAATGTGCACAAGTCGTTCCACCTGTGCCTTAAAAACTTCGTTTCAAAGAATTTTTCGAGCAATATTTTGCATGGATGCTTAGAATAGTGTCATAGACTATCATGCAAAATTTGAGCCAATTCCGAATATTTTTTCTTTTTTCCCACCAAAGGCCAACGTTGCCTAACCAAGGCCAAAATCAGCCCATGGTGGCAAAAATGTGCACAAGTCTTTCCACCTGTGCCTTAAAAACTTCGTTTCAAAGAATTTTTCGAGCAATATTTTGCATAGATGCTTAGAATAGTGTCATAGACTATCATGCAAAATTTGAGCCAATTCCGAATATTTTTTCTTTTTTCCCACCAAAGGCCAACGTTGCCTAGCCAAGGCCAAAATCAGCCCATGGTGGATAAAATGTGCACAAGTCTTTCCACCTGTGCCTTAAAAACTTCGTTTGAAAGAATTTTTCCAACAATATTTTGCATGGATGCTTAGAATAGTGTCATAGACTATCATGCAAAATTTGAGCCAATTCCGAATATTTTTTCTTTTTTCCCACCAAAGGCCAACGTTGCCTAGCCAAGGCTAAAATCAGCCAATCATGGCAAAAATGTGCAAAACTCTTTCAAGCCGTGCCATAAAAACTTCGTTTGAAAGAATTTTTCGAGCAATATTTTGCATGGATGCTTAGAATAGTGTCATAGACTATCATGCAAAATTTGAGCCAATTCCGAATATTTTTTCTTTTTTCCCACCAAAGGCCAACGTTGCCTAGCCAAGGCCAAAATCAGCCCATGGTGGATAAAATGTGCACAAGTCTTTCCACCTGTGCCTTAAAAACTTCGTTTGAAAGAATTTTTCCAACAATATTTTGCATGGATGCTTAGAATAGTGTCATAGACTATCATGCAAAATTTGAGCCAATTCCGAATATTTTTTCTTTTTTCCCACCAAAGGCCAACGTTGCCTAGCCAAGGCTAAAATCAGCCAATCATGGCAAAAATGTGCAAAACTCTTTCAAGCCGTGCCATAAAAACTTCGTTTGAAAGAATTTTTCGAGCAATATTTTGCATGGATGCTTAGAATAGTGTCATAGACTATCATGCAAAATTTGAGCCAATTCCGAATATTTTTTCTTTTTTCCCACCAAAGGCCAACGTTGCCTAACCAAGGCCAAAATCAGCCCATGGTGGCAAAAATGTGCACAAGTCGTTCCACCTGTGCCTTAAAAACTTCGTTTCAAAGAATTTTTCAAACAATATTTTGCATGGATGCTTAGAATAGTGTCATAGACTATCATGCAAAATTTGAGCCAATTCCGAATATTTTTTCTTTTTTCCCACGAAAGGCCAACGTTGCCTAGCCAAGGCCAAAATCAGCCCATGGTGGATAAAATGTGCACAAGTCTTTCCACCTGTGCCTTAAAAACTTCGTTTGAAAGAATTTTTCCAACAATATTTTGCATGGATGCTTAGAATAGTGTCATAGACTATCATGCAAAATTTGAGCCAATTCCGAATATTTTTTCTTTTTTCCCACCAAAGGCCAACGTTGCCTAGCCAAGGCTAAAATCAGCCAATCATGGCAAAAATGTGCAAAACACTTTCAAGCCGTGCCATAAAAACTTCGTTTGAAAGAATTTTTCGAGCAATATTTTGCATGGATGCTTAGAATAGTGTCATAGACTATCATGCAAAATTTGAGCCAATTCCGAATATTTTTTCTTTTTTCCCACCAAAGGCCAACGTTGCCTAACCAAGGCCAAAATCAGCCCATGGTGGCAAAAATGTGCACAAGTCGTTCCACCTGTGCCTTAAAAACTTCGTTTCAAAGAATTTTTCAAACAATATTTTGCATGGATGCTTAGAATAGTGTCATAGACTATCATGCAAAATTTGAGCCAATTCTGAATATTTTTTCTTTTTTCCCACCAAAGGCCAACGTTGCCTAGCCAAGCCTAAAATCAGCCAATCATGGCAAAAATGTGCAAAACTCTTTCAAGCAGTGCCATAAAAACTTCGTTTGAAAGAATTTTTTGAGCAATATTTTGCATGGATGCTTAGAATAGTGTCATAGACTATCAGGCAAAATTTGAGCCAATTCCGAATATTTTTTCTTTTTTCCCACCAAAGGCCAACGTTGCCTAGCCAAGGCCAAAATCAGCCCATGGTGGATAAAATGTGCACAAGCCTTTCCACCTGTGCCTTAAAAACTTCGTTTGAAAGAATTTTTCGAGCAATATTTTGCATGGATGCTTAGAATATTGTCATAGACTATCATCCAAAATTTGAGCCAATTCCGATTTTTTTTTTTTTTTCCCATCAAGGCCAACGTTGCCTAGCCAAGGCCAAAATCAACCAATCGTGGCAAAAATGTGAAAAACTCTTTCATGTCGTGCCATAAAAACTTCGTTTGAAAGAATTTTTCCAGCAATATTTTGCATGGATGCTTAGAATAGTGTCAAAGACTATCATGCAAAATTTGAGCCAATTCCGAATATTTTTTCTTTTTTCCCACCAAAGGCCAACGTTGCCTAACCAAGGCCAAAATCAGCCCATGGTGGATAAAATGTGCACAAGTCTTTCCACCTGTGCCTTAAAAACTTCGTATGAAAGAATTTTTCCAGCAATATTTTGCATGGATGCTTAGAACAGTGTCATAGACTATCATGCAAAATTTGAGCCAATTCCGAATATTTTTTCTTTTTTCCCACCAAAGGCCAACGTTGCCTAGCCAAGGCCAAAATCAGCCAATCGTGGCAAAAATGTGCACAACTCTTTCAAGCCGTGCCATAAAAACATCTTTTGAAAGAATTTTTCCAGCAATATTTTGCATGGATGCTTAAATAGTGTCATAGACTATCATGCAAAATTTGAGCCAATTCCGACTATTTTTTGTTTTTTCCCACCAAAGTCCAACGTTGCCTAGCCAAGGCCAAAATCAGCCCATCGTGGCAAAAATGTGCACAACTCTTTCAAGCCGTGCCATAAAAACTTTGGTTGAAAGAATATTTCGAGCAATATTTTGCATGGATGCTTAGAATAGTGTCATAGACTATCATCCAAAATTTGAGCCAATTCCGAATATTTTTTCTTTTTTCCCACCAAAGGCCAACGTTGCCTAACCAAGGCCAAAATCAGCCCATGGTGGCAAAAATGTGCACAAGTCTTTCTACCTGTGCCTTAAAAACTTCGTTTGAAAGAATTTTTCGAGCAATATTTTGCATGAATGCTTAGAATAGTGTCATAGACTATCATCCAAAATTTGAGCCAATTCCGATTTTTTTTTTTTCCCACAAATTCCAACGTTGCCTAGCCAAGGCCAAAATCAGACAATCGTGGCAAAAATGTGCACAACTCTTTCAAGCCGTGCCATAAAAACTTCGTTTGAAAGAATTTTTCCAACAATATTTTGCATGGATGCTTAGAATAGTGTCATAGTCTATCATGCAAAATTTGAGCCAATTCCGAATATTTTTTCTTTTTTCCCACCAAAGGCCAACGTTGCCTAGCC
The DNA here is from genome assembly GCA_954870605.1 of Acer campestre. NCBI lineage: Eukaryota > Viridiplantae > Streptophyta > Magnoliopsida > Sapindales > Sapindaceae > Acer > Acer campestre. Next base: position 6,060,872 of record OX940812.1, read on the forward strand.
AAGGCTAAAATCAGCCAATCATGGCAAAAATGTGCAAAACTCTTTCAAGCCGTGCCATAAAAACTTCGTTTGAAAGAATTTTTCGAGCAATATTTTGCATGGATGCTTAGAATAGTGTCATAGACTATCATGCAAAATTTGAGCCAATTCCGAATATTTTTTCTTTTTTCCCACCAAAGGCCAACGTTGCCTAGCCAAGCCTAAAATCAGCCAATCATGGCAAAAATGTGCAAAACTCTTTCAAGCAGTGCCATAAAAACTTCGTTTGAAAGAATTTTTCGAGCAATATTTTGCATGGATGCTTAGAATAGTGTTATAGACTATCATGCAAAATTTGAGCCAATTCCGAATATTTTTTCTTTTTTCCCACCAAAGGCCAACGTTGCCTAACCAAGGCCAAAATCAGCCCATGGTGGCAAAAATGTGCACAAGTCGTTCCACCTGTGCCTTAAAAACTTCGTCTCAAAGAATTTTTCGAGCAATATTTTGCATGGATGCTTAGAATAGTGTCATAGACTATCATGCAAAATTTGAGCCAATTCCGAATATTTTTTCTTTTTTCCCACCAAAGGCCAACGTTGCCTAGCCAAGCCTAAAATCAGCCAATCATGGCAAAAATGTGCAAAACTCTTTCAAGCAGTGCCATAAAAACTTCGTTTGAAAGAATTTTTCGAGCAATATTTTGCATGGATGCTTAGAATAGTGTTATAGACTATCATGCAAAATTTGAGCCAATTCCGAATATTTTTTCTTTTTTCCCACCAAAGGCCAACGTTGCCTAACCAAGGCCAAAATCAGCCCATGGTGGCAAAAATGTGCACAAGTCGTTCCACCTGTGCCTTAAAAACTTCGTCTCAAAGAATTTTTCGAGCAATATTTTGCATGGATGCTTAGAATAGTGTCATAGACTGTCATGCAAAATTTGAGCCAATTCCGAATATTTTTTCTTTTTTCCCACCAAAGGCCAACGTTGCCTAACCAAGGCCAAAATCAGCCCATGGTGGCAAAAATGTGCACAAGTCTTTCCACCTGTGCCTTAAAAACTTCGTTTCAAAGAATTTTTCGAGCAATATTTTGCATGGATGCTTAGAATAGTGTCATAGACTATCATGCAAAATTTGAGCCAATTCCGAATATTTTTTCTTTTTTCCCACCAAAGGCCAACGTTGCCTAACCAAGGCCAAAATCAGCCCATGGTGGCAAAAATGTGCACAAGTCGTTCCACCTGTGCCTTAAAAACTTCGTTTCAAAGAATTTTTCGAGCAATATTTTGTATGGATGCTTAGAATAGTGTCATAGACTGTCATGCAAAATTTGAGCCAATTCCGAATATTTTTTCTTTTTTCCCACCAAAGGCCAACGTTGCCTAACCAAGGCCAAAATCAGCCCATGGTGGCAAAAATGTGCACAAGTCTTTCCACCTGTGCCTTAAAAACTTCGTTTCAAAGAATTTTTCGAGCAATATTTTGCATGGATGCTTAGAATAGTGTCATAGACTATCATGCAAAATTTGAGCCAATTCCGAATATTTTTTCTTTTTTCCCACGAAAGGCCAACGTTGCCTAGCCAAGGCCAAAATCAGCCCATGGTGGATAAAATGTGCACAAGTCTTTCCACCTGTGCCTTAAAAACTTCGTTTGAAAGAATTTTTCCAACAATATTTTGCATGGATGCTTAGAATAGTGTCATAGACTATCATGCAAAATTTGAGCCAATTCCGAATATTTTTTCTTTTTTCCCACCAAAGGCCAACGTTGCCTAGCCAAGGCTAAAATCAGCCAATCATGGCAAAAATGTGCAAAACACTTTCAAGCCGTGCCATAAAAACTTCGTTTGAAAGAATTTTTCGAGCAATATTTTGCATGGATGCTTAGAATAGTGTCATAGACTATCATGCAAAATTTGAGCCAATTCCGAATATTTTTTCTTTTTTCCCACCAAAGGCCAACGTTGCCTAACCAAGGCCAAAATCAGCCCATGGTGGCAAAAATGTGCACAAGTCGTTCCACCTGTGCCTTAAAAACTTCGTTTCAAAGAATTTTTCAAACAATATTTTGCATGGATGCTTAGAATAGTGTCATAGACTATCATGCAAAATTTGAGCCAATTCTGAATATTTTTTCTTTTTTCCCACCAAAGGCCAACGTTGCCTAGCCAAGCCTAAAATCAGCCAATCATGGCAAAAATGTGCAAAACTCTTTCAAGCAGTGCCATAAAAACTTCGTTTGAAAGAATTTTTTGAGCAATATTTTGCATGGATGCTTAGAATAGTGTCATAGACTATCAGGCAAAATTTGAGCCAATTCCGAATATTTTTTCTTTTTTCCCACCAAAGGCCAACGTTGCCTAGCCAAGGCCAAAATCAGCCCATGGTGGATAAAATGTGCACAAGCCTTTCCACCTGTGCCTTAAAAACTTCGTTTGAAAGAATTTTTCGAGCAATATTTTGCATGGATGCTTAGAATATTGTCATAGACTATCATCCAAAATTTGAGCCAATTCCGATTTTTTTTTTTTTTTCCCATCAAGGCCAACGTTGCCTAGCCAAGGCCAAAATCAACCAATCGTGGCAAAAATGTGCAAAACTCTTTCATGTCGTGCCATAAAAACTTCGTTTGAAAGAATTTTTCCAGCAATATTTTGCATGGATGCTTAGAATAGTGTCAAAGACTATCATGCAAAATTTGAGCCAATTCCGAATATTTTTTCTTTTTTCCCACCAAAGGCCAACGTTGCCTAACCAAGGCCAAAATCAGCCCATGGTGGATAAAATGTGCACAAGTCTTTCCACCTGTGCCTTAAAAACTTCGTATGAAAGAATTTTTCCAGCAATATTTTGCATGGATGCTTAGAACAGTGTCATAGACTATCATGCAAAATTTGAGCCAATTCCGAATATTTTTTCTTTTTTCCCACCAAAGGCCAACGTTGCCTAGCCAAGGCCAAAATCAGCCAATCGTGGCAAAAATGTGCACAACTCTTTCAAGCCGTGCCATAAAAACATCTTTTGAAAGAATTTTTCCAGCAATATTTTGCATGGATGCTTAAATAGTGTCATAGACTATCATGCAAAATTTGAGCCAATTCCGACTATTTTTTGATTTTTCCCACCAAAGTCCAACGTTGCCTAGCCAAGGCCAAAATCAGCCCATCGTGGCAAAAATGTGCACAACTCTTTCAAGCCGTGCCATAAAAACTTTGGTTGAAAGAATATTTCGAGCAATATTTTGCATGGATGCTTAGAATAGTGTCATAGACTATCATCCAAAATTTGAGCCAATTCCGAATATTTTTTCTTTTTTCCCAACAAAGGCCAACGTTACCTAACCAAGGCAAAAATCAGCCCATGGTGTCAAAAATGTGCACAAGTCTTTCTACCTGTGCCTTAAAAACTTCGTTTGAAAGAATTTTTCGAGCAATATTTTACATGAATGCTTAGAATAGTGTCATAGACTATCATCCAAAATTTGAGCCAATTCCGATTTTTTTTTTTTTCCCACAAATTCCAACGTTGCCTAGCCAAGGCCAAAATCAGACAATCGTGGCAAAAATGTGCACAACTCTTTCAAGCCGTGCCATAAAAACTTCGTTTGAAAGAATTTTTCCAACAATATTTTGCATGGATGCTTAGAATAGTGTCATAGACTATCATACAAAATTTGAGCCAATTCCGAATATTTTTTCTTTTTTCCCACCAAAGGCCAACGTTGCCTAGCCAAGGCTAAAATCAGCCAATCATGGCAAAAATGTGCAAAACTCTTTCAAGCCGTGCCATAAAAACTTCGTTTGAAAGAATTTTTCGAGCAATATTTTGCATGGATGCTTAGAATAGTGTCATAGACTATCATGCAAAATTTGAGCCAATTCCGAATATTTTTTCTTTTTTCCCACCAAAGGCCAACGTTGCCTAACCAAGGCCAAAATCAGCCCATGGTGGCAAAAATGTGCACAAGTCGTTCCACCTGTGCCTTAAAAACTTCGTTTCAAAGAATTTTTCCAACAATATTTTGCATGGATGCTTAGAATAGTGTCATAGACTATCATGCAAAATTTGAGCCAATTCCGAATATTTTTTCTTTTTTCCCACCAAAGGCCAACGTTGCCTAGCCAAGCCTAAAATCAGCCAATCATGGCAAAAATGTGCAAAACTCTTTCAAGCCGTGCCATAAAAACTTCGTTTGAAAGAATTTTTCGAGCAATATTTTGCATGGATGCTTAGAATAGTGTCATAGACTATCATGCAAAATTTGAGCCAATTCCGAATATTTTTTCTTTTTTCCCACCAAAGGCCAACGTTGCCTAACCAAGGCCAAAATCAGCCCATGGTGGCAAAAATGTGCACAAGTCGTTCCACCTGTGCCTTAAAAACTTCGTTTCAAAGAATTTTTCGAGCAATATTTTGCATGGATGCTTAGAATAGTGTCATAGACTATCATGCAAAATTTGAGCCAATTCCGAATATTTTTTCTTTTTTCCCACCAAAGGCCAACGTTGCCTAACCAAGGCCAAAATCAGCCCATGGTGGCAAAAATGTGCACAAGTCTTTCCACCTGTGCCTTAAAAACTTCGTTTCAAAGAATTTTTCGAGCAATATTTTGCATGGATGCTTAGAATAGTGTCATAGACTATCATGCAAAATTTGAGCCTATTCCGAATATTTTTTCTTTTTTCCCACCAAAGGCCAACGTTGCCTAGCCAAGGCCAAAATCAGCCCATGGTGGATAAAATGTGCACAAGTCTTTCCACCTGTGCCTTAAAAACTTCGTTTGAAAGAATTTTTCGAGCAATATTTTGCATGGATGCTTAGAATAGTGTCATAGACTATCATGCAAAATTTGAGCCAATTCCGAATATTTTTTCTTTTTTCCCACCAAAGGCCAACGTTGCCTAGCCAAGGCCAAAATCAGCCCATGGTGGATAAAATGTGCACAAGTCTTTCCACCTGTGCCTTAAAAACTTCGTTTGAAAGAATTTTTCGAGCAATATTTTGCATGGATGCTTAGAATAGTGTCATAGACTATCATGCAAAATTTGAGCCAATTCCGAATATTTTTTCTTTTTTCCCACCAAAGGCCAACGTTGCCTAGCCAAGGCCAAAATCAGCCCATGGTGGATAAAATGTGCACAAGTCTTTCCACCTGTGCCTTAAAAACTTCGTTTGAAAGAATTTTTCGAGCAATATTTCGCATGGATGCTTAGAATAGTGTCATAGACTATCATGAAAAATTTGAGCCAATTCCAAATATTTTTTCTTTTTTCCCACCAAAGGCCAACGTTGCCTAGCCAAGGCCAAAATCAGCCCATGGTGGATAAAATGTGCACAAGTCTTTCCACCTGTGCCTTAAAAACTTCGTTTGAAAGAATTTTTCGAGCAATATTTTGCATGGATGCTTAGAATAGTGTCATAGACTATCATGCAAAATTTGAGCCAATTCCGAATATTTTTTCTTTTTTCCCACCAAAGGCCAACGTTGCCTAGCCAAGGCCAAAATCAGCCCATGGTGGCAAAAATGTGCACAAGTCTTTCCACCTGTGCCTTAAAAACTTCGTTTGAAAGAATTTTTCGAGCAATATTTTGCATGGATGCTTAGAATAGTGTCATAGACTATCATCCAAAATTTGAGCCAATTCCGAATATTTTTTCTTTTTTCCCACCAAAGGCCAACGTTGCCTAACCAAGGCCAAAATCAGCCCATGGTGGCAAAAATGTGCACAAGTCGTTCCACCTGTGCCTTAAAAACTTCGTTTCAAAGAATTTTTCCAACAATATTTTGCATGGATGCTTAGAATAGTGTCATAGACTATCATGCAAAATTTGAGCCAATTCCGAATATTTTTTCTTTTTTCCCACCAAAGGCCAACGTTGCCTAACCAAGGCCAAAATCAGCCCATGGTGGCAAAAATGTGCACAAGTCGTTCCACCTGTGCCTTAAAAACTTCGTTTCAAAGAATTTTTCGAGCAATATTTTGCATGGATGCTTAGAATAGTGTCATAGACTATCATGCAAAATTTGAGCCAATTCCGAATATTTTTTCTTTTTTCCCACCAAAGGCCAACGTTGCCTAACCAAGGCCAAAATCAGCCCATGGTGGCAAAAATGTGCACAAGTCTTTCCACCTGTGCCTTAAAAACTTCGTTTCAAAGAATTTTTCGAGCAATATTTTGCATGGATGCTTAGAATAGTGTCATAGACTATCATGCAAAATTTGAGCCAATTCCGAATATTTTTTCTTTTTTCCCACCAAAGGCCAACGTTGCCTAGCCAAGGCCAAAATCAGCCCATGGTGGATAAAATGTGCACAAGTCTTTCCACCTGTGCCTTAAAAACTTCGTTTGAAAGAATTTTTCGAGCAATATTTTGCATGGATGCTTAGAATAGTGTCATAGACTATCATGCAAAATTTGAGCCAATTCCGAATATTTTTTCTTTTTTCCCACCAAAGGCCAACGTTGCCTAGCCAAGGCCAAAATCAGCCCATGGTGGATAAAATGTGCACAAGTCTTTCCACCTGTGCCTTAAAAACTTCGTTTGAAAGAATTTTTCGAGCAATATTTTGCATGGATGCTTAGAATAGTGTCATAGACTATCATGCAAAATTTGAGCCAATTCCGAATATTTTTTCTTTTTTCCCACCAAAGGCCAACGTTGCCTAGCCAAGGCCAAAATCAGCCCATGGTGGATAAAATGTGCACAAGTCTTTCCACCTGTGCCTTAAAAACTTCGTTTGAAAGAATTTTTCGAGCAATATTTCGCATGGATGCTTAGAATAGTGTCATAGACTATCATGAAAAATTTGAGCCAATTCCGAATATTTTTTCTTTTTTCCCACCAAAGGCCAACGTTGCCTAGCCAAGGCCAAAATCAGCCCATGGTGGATAAAATGTGCACAAGTCTTTCCACCTGTGCCTTAAAAACTTCGTTTGAAAGAATTTTTCGAGCAATATTTTGCATGGATGCTTAGAATAGTGTCATAGACTATCATGCAAAATTTGAGCCAATTCCGAATATTTTTTCTTTTTTCCCACCAAAGGCCAACGTTGCCTAGCCAAGGCCAAAATCAGCCCATGGTGGCAAAAATGTGCACAAGTCTTTCCACCTGTGCCTTAAAAACTTCGTTTGAAAGAATTTTTCGAGCAATATTTTGCATGGATGCTTAGAATAGTGTCATAGACTATCATCCAAAATTTGAGCCAATTCCGATTTTTTTTTTTTTTTTTCCCATCAAGGCCAACGTTGCCTAGCCAAGGCCAAAATCAACCAATCGTGGCAAAAATGTGCAAAACTCTTTCATGCCGTGGCATAAAAACTTCTTTTGAAAGAATTTTTCCAGCAATATTTTGCATGGATGCTTAGAATAGTGTCAAAGACTATCATGCAAAATTTGAGCCAATTCCGAATATTTTTTCTTTTTTCCCACCAAAGGCCAACGTTGCCTAGCCAAGGCCAAAATCAGCCAATCGTGGCAAAAATGTGCACAACTCTTTCAAGACGTGCCATAAAAACATCGTTTGAAAGAATTTTTCCAGCAATATTTTGCATGGATGCTTAGAATAGTGCCATAGACTATCATGCAAAATTTGAGTTAATTCCGAATATTTTTTCTTTTTCCCCACCAATTGCCAAGGTTGCCTAGCCAAGGCCAAAATCAGCCCATGGTGGATAAAATGTGCACAAGTCTTTCCACCTGTGCCTTAAAAACTTCGTTTGAAAGAATTTTTCGAGCAATATTTTGCATGGATGCTTAGAATAGTGTCATAGACTATCATGCAAAATTTGAGCCAATTCCGAATATTTTTTCTTTTTTCCCACCAAAGGCCAACGTTGCCTAGCCAAGGCCAAAATCAGCCCATGGTGGCAAAAATGTGCACAAGTCTTTCCACCTGTTCCTTAAAAACTTCGTTTGAAAGAATTTTTCGAGCAATATTTTGCATGCATGCTTAGAATAGTGTCATAGACTATCATCCAAAATTTGAGCCAATTCCGAATTTTTTTTTTTTTTCCCACAAAGGCCAACGTTGCCTAACCAAGGCCAAAATCAGCCAATCGTGGCAAAAATGTGCACAACTCTTTCAAGCCGTGCCATAAAAACTTCGTTTGAAAGAATTTTTAGAGCAATATTTTGCATGGATGCTTAGAATAGTGTCATAGACTATCATGCAAAATTTGAGCCAATTCCGAATATTTTTTCTTTTTTCCCACCAAAAGCCAACGTTGCCTAGCCAAGACCAAAATCAGCCCATGGTGGATAAAATGTGCACAAGTCTTTCCACCTGTGCCTTAAAAACTTCGTTTAAAAGAATTTTTCGAGCAATATTTTGCATGGATGCTTAGAATAGTGTCATAGACTATCATGCAAAATTTGAGCCAATTCCGAATATTTTTTCTTTTTTCCCACCAAAGGCCAACGTTGCCTAGCCAAGGCCAAAATCAGCCCATGGTGGCAAAAATGTGCACAAGTCTTTCCACCTCTGCCTTAAAAACTTCGTTTGAAAGAATTTTTCGAGCAATATTTTGCATGAATGCTTTTAATAGTGTCATAGACTATCATCCAAAATTTGAGCCAATTCCGATTTTTTTTTTTTTTTCCCACCAAGGCCAACGTTGCCTAGCCAAGGCCAAAATCAGCTAATCGTGGCAAAAATGTGCACAACTCTTTCAAGCCGTGCCATAAAAACTTCGTTTGAAAGAATTTTTCCAGCAATATTTTGCATGGATGCATAGAATAGTGTGAAAGACTATCATGCAAAATTTGAGCCAATTCCGAATATTTTTTCTTTTTTCCCACCAAAGGCCAACGTTGCCTAGCCAAGGCCAAAATCAGCCCATGGTGGATAAAATGTGTACAAGTCTTACCACCTGTGCCTTAAAAACTTCGTTTGAAAGAATTTTTCGAACAATATTTTGCATGGATGCTTAGAATAGTGTCATAGACTATCATGCAAAATTTGAGCCAATTCCGAATATTTTTTATTTTTTCCCACCAATGGCCAACGTTGCCTAGCCAAGGCCAAAATCAGCCAATCGTGGCAAAAATGTGCACAACTCTTTCAAGCCGTGTCATAAAAACTTCGTTTGAAAGAATTTTTCGAGCAATATTTTGCATGGATGCTTAGAATAGTGTCATAGACTATCATGCAAAATTTGAGCCAATTCCGAATATTTTTTCTTTTTTCCCACCAAAGGCCAACGTTGCCTAGCCAAGGCCAAAACAAGCCCTTGGTGGATAAAATGTGCACAAGTCTTTCCACCTGTGCCTTAAAAATTTCCTTTGAAAGAATTTTTCCAGCAATATTTTGCATGGATGCTTAGAATAGTGTCATAGACTATCATGCAAAATTTGAGCCAATTCCGAATATTTTTTCTTTTTTCCCACCAAAGGCCAACGTTGCCTAGCCAAGGCCAAAATCAGCCAATCGTGGCAAAAATGTGCACAACTCTTTCAAGCCGTGCCATAAAAACTTCGTTTGAAAGAATTTTTCGAGCAATATTTTGCATGGATGCTTAGAATAGTGTCATAGACTATCATTTAAAATTTGAGCCAATTCGGACCAATTTTTTTTTTTTTTTCCCACCGAGGACAACGTTGCCTAGCCAAGGTCAAAATCAGCCCATGGTGGCAAAAATGTACACAACTCTTTCAAGCCGTGCCATAAAAACTTTGTTTGAAAGAATTTTTTGATCAATATTTTGCATGGATGCTTAGAATAATGTCATAGACTATCATTCAAAATTTGAGCCAATTCCGAATATTTATTCTTTTTTCCCACCAAAGGCCAACGTTGCCTAGCCAAGGCCAAAATCAGCCCATGGTGGATAAAATGTGCACAAGTCTTTCCACCTGTGCCTTAAAAACTTCGTTTGGAAGAATTTTTCGAGCAATATTTTGCATGGATGCTTAGAATAGTGTCATAGACTATCATGCAAAATTTGAGCCAATTCCGAATATTTATTCTTTTTTCCCACCAAAGGCCAACGTTGCCTAGCCAAGGCCAAAATCAGCCCATGGTGGATAAAATGTGCACAAGTCTTTCCACCTGTGCCTTAAAAATTTCGTTTGAAAGAATTTTTCCAGCAATATTTTCATGAATACTTAGAATAGTGTCATAGACTATAATGCAAAATTTGAGCCAATTCCGACTATTTTTTTCTTTTTTCCCACCAAAGTCCAACGTTGCCTAGCCAAGGCCAAAATCAGCCAATCGTGGCAAAAATGTGCACAACTCTTTCAAGCCGTTCCATAAAAACATCGTTTGAAAGAATTTTTCCAGCAATATTTTGCATGGATGCTTAGAATAGTGTCATAGACTATCATGCAAAATTTGAGCCAATTCCGACTATTTTTTCTTTTTTCCCACCAAAGTCCAACGTTGCCTAGCCAAGGCCAAAATCAGCCCATCGTGGCAAAAATGTTCACAACTCTTTAAAGCCGTGCCACAAAAACTTCGTTTGAAAGAATTTTTCGAGCAATATTTTGCATGGATGCTTAGAATAGTGTCATAGACTATCATCCAAAATTTGAGCCAATTCCGACTTTTTTTTTTTTTCCCACCAAGGCCAACATTGCCTAGCCAAGGCCAAAATCAGCCCATGGTGGCAAAAATGTGCACAAGTCTTTCCACCTGTGCCTTAAAAACTTCGTTTGAAAGAATTTTTTGAGCAATATTTTGCATGGATGCTTAGAATAGTGTCATAGACTATCATGCAAAATTTGAGCCAATTCCGAATATTTTTTCTTTTTTCCCACCAAAGGCCAACGTTGCCTAGCCAAGGCCAAAATCAGCCCATGGTGGATAAAATGTGCACAAGTCTTTCCACCTGTGCCTTAAAAAATTCGTTTGAAAGAATTTTAAGAGCAATATTTTGGATGGATGCTTAGAATAGTGTCATAGACTATCATTTAAAATTTGAGCCAATTCGGACCAATTTTTTTTTTTTTTTCCCACCAAGGCCAAAATCAGCCCATGGTGGCAAAAATGTGCACAAGTCTTTCCACCTGTGCCTTAAAAATTTCGTTTGAAAGAATTTTTCGGGCAATATTTTTGCATGGATGCTTAGAATAGTGTCATAGACTATCATCCAAAATTTGAGCCAATTCCGACTTTTTTTTTTTTTTTCCCACCAAGACCAACGTTGCCAAGCCAAGGCCAAAATCAGCCCATGGTGGATAAAATGTGCACAAGTCTTTCCACCTGTGCCTTAAAAACTTCGTTTGAAAGAATTTTTCCAGCAATATTTTGCATGGATGCTTAGAATAGTGTCATAGACTATAATGCAAAATTTGAGCCAATTCCGACTATTTTTTTCTTTTTTCCCACCAAAGTCCAACGTTGCCTAGCCAAGGCCAAAATCAGCCAATCGTGGCAAAAATGTGCACAACTCTTTCAAGCCGTTCCATAAAAACATCGTTTGAAAGAATTTTTCCAGCAATATTTTGCATGGATGCTTAGAATAGTATCATAGACTATCATGCAAAATTTGAGCCAATTCCGACTATTTTTTCATTTTTCCCACCAGAGTCCAACGTTGCCTAGCCAAGGCCAAAATCAGCCCATCGTGGCAAAAATGTTCACAACTGTTTAAAGCCGTGCCACAAAAACTTCGTTTGAAAGAATTTTTCGAGCAATATTTTGCATGGATACTTAGAATAGTGTCATAGACTATCATCCAAAATTTGAGCCAATTCCGACTCTTTTTTCTTTTTTCCCACCAAAGTCCAACGTTGCCTAGCCAAGGCCAAAATCAGCCCATCGTGGCAAAAATGTTCACAACTCTTTAAAGCCGTGCCACAAAAACTTCGTTTGAAAGAATTTTTCGAGCAATATTTTGCATGGATGCTTAGAATAGTGTCATAGACTATCATCCAAAATTTGAGCCAATTCCGAATTTTTTTTTTTTTCCCACCAAGGCCAACGTTGCCTAGCCAAGGCCAAAATCAGCCCATGGTGGCAAAAATGTGCACAAGTCTTTCCACCTGTGCCTTAAAAATTTCGTTTGAAAGAATTTTTCGGGCAATATTTTTGCAAGGATGCTTAGAATAGTGTCATAGACTATCATCCAAAATTTGAGCCAATTCCGACTTTTTTTTTTTTTTTCCCACCAAGACCAACGTTGCCAAGCCAAGGCCAAAATCAGCCCATGGTTGCAAAAATGTGCACAAGTCTTTCCACCTGTGTCTTAAAAACTTCGTTTCAAAGAATTTTAAGAGCAATATTTTGCATGGATGCTTAGAATAGTGTCATAGACTATCATTTAAAATTTGAGCCAATTCGGACCAATTTTTTTTTTTTTCCCACCGAGGACAACGTTGCCTAGCCAAGGTCAAAATCAGCCCATGGTGGCAAAAATGTGCACAACCCTTTCAAGCCGTGCCATAAAAACTTCGTTTGAAAGAATTTTTTGATCAATATTTTGCATGGATGCTTAGAATAATGTCATAGACTATCATGCAAAATTTGAGCCAATTCCGACTTTTTTTTTTTTTTCCCACCAAGACTAACGTTGCCAAGCCAAGGCAAAAATCAGCCCATGGTTGCAAAAATGTGCACAAGTCTTTCCACCTGTGTCTTAAAAACTTCGTTTCAAAGAATTTTAAGAGCAAAATTTTGGATGGATGCTTAGAATAGTGTCATAGACTATCATTTAAAATTTGAGCCAATTCGGACCAAATTTTTTTTTTTTTTCCCACCAAGGCCAACGTTGCCTAGCCAAGGCCAAAATCAGCCCATGGTGGCAAAAATGTGCACAAGTCTTTCCACCTGTGCCTTAAAAACTTCGTTTGAAAGAATTTTTCGGGCAATATTTTGCGTGGATGCTTAGAATAGTGTCATAGACTATCATCCAAAATTTGAGCCAATTCCGACTTTTTTTTTTTTTCCCCACCAAGACCAACGTTGCCAAGCGAAGGCCAAAATCAGCCCATGGTTGCAAAAATGTGCACAAGTCTTTCCACCTGTGTCTTAAAAACTTCGTTTCAAAGAATTTTAAGAGCAATATTTTGCATGGATGCTTACAATAGTGTCATAGACTATCATTTAAAATTTGAGCCAATTCGGACCAATTTTTTTTTTTTTTTTCCCACCGAGGACAACGTTGCCTAGCCAAGGTCAAAATCAGCCCATGGTGGCAAAAATGTGCACAACTCTTTCAAGCCGTGCCATAAAAACTTTGTTTGAAAGAATTTTTTGATCAATATTTTGCATGGATGCTTAGAATAATGTCATAGACTATCATTCAAAATTTGAGCCAATTCCGAATATTTATTCTTTTTTCCCACCAAAGGCCAACGTTGCCTAGCCAAGGCCAAAATCAGCCCATGGTGGATAAAATGTGCACAAGTCTTTCCACCTGTGCCTTAAAAACTTCGTTTGGAAGAATTTTTCGAGCAATATTTTGCATGGATGCTTAGAATAGTGTCATAGACTATCATGCAAAATTTGAGCCAATTCCGACTTTTTTTTTTTTTTCCCACCAAGACCAACGTTGCCAAGCCAAGGCAAAAATCAGCCCATGGTTGCAAAAATGTGCACAAGTCTTTCCACCTGTGTCTTAAAAACTTCGTTTCAAAGAATTTTAAGAGAAAAATTTTGGATGGATGCTTAGAATAGTGTCATAGACAATCATTTAAAATTTGAGCCAATTCGGACCAAATTTTTTTTTTTTTTCCCACCAAGGCCAACGTTGCCTAGCCAATGCCAAAATCAGCCCATGGTGGCAAAAATGTGCACAAGTCTTTCCACCTGTGCCTTAAAAAATTCGTTTGAAAGAATTTTAAGAGCAATATTTTGGATGGATGCTTAGAATAGTGTCATAGACTATCATTTAAAATTTGAGCCAATTCGGACCAATTTTTTTTTTTTTTTCCCACCAAGGCCAACGTTGCCTAGCCAAGGCCAAAATCAGCCCATGGTGGCAAAAATGTGCACAAGTCTTTCCACCTGTGCCTTAAAAATTTCGTTTGAAAGAATTTTTCGGGCAATATTTTTGCATGGATGCTTAGAATAGTGTCATAGACTATCATCCAAAATTTGAGCCAATTCCGACTTTTTTTTTTTTTTTCCCACCAAGACCAACGTTGCCAAGCCAATGCCAAAATCAGCCCATGGTTGCAAAAATGTGCACAAGTCTTTCCACCTGTGTCTTAAAAACTTCGTTTCAAAGAATTTTAAGAGCAATATTTTGCATGGATGCTTAGAATAGTGTCATAGACTATCATTTAAAATTTGAGCCAATTCGGACCAATTTTTTTTTTTTTCCCACCGAGGACAACGTTGCCTAGCCAAGGTCAAAATCAGCCCATGGTGGCAAAAATGTGCACAACCCTTTCAAGCCGTGCCATAAAAACTTCGTTTGAAAGAATTTTTTGATCAATATTTTGCATGGATGCTTAGAATAATGTCATAGACTATCATGCAAAATTTGAGCCAATTCCGACTTTTTTTTTTTTTTCCCACCAAGACTAACGTTGCCAAGCCAAGGCAAAAATCAGCCCATGGTTGCAAAAATGTGCACAAGTCTTTCCACCTGTGTCTTAAAAACTTCGTTTCAAAGAATTTTAAGAGCAAAATTTTGGATGGATGCTTAGAATAGTGTCATAGACTATCATTTAAAATTTGAGCCAATTCGGACCAAATTTTTTTTTTTTTTCCCACCAAGGCCAACGTTGCCTAGCCAAGGCCAAAATCAGCCCATGGTGGCAAAAATGTGCACAAGTCTTTCCACCTGTGCCTTAAAAACTTCGTTTGAAAGAATTTTTCGGGCAATATTTTGCGTGGATGCTTAGAATAGTGTCATAGACTATCATCCAAAATTTGAGCCAATTCCGACTTTTTTTTTTTTTCCCCACCAAGACCAACGTTGCCAAGCGAAGGCCAAAATCAGCCCATGGTTGCAAAAATGTGCACAAGTCTTTCCACCTGTGTCTTAAAAACTTCGTTTCAAAGAATTTTAAGAGCAATATTTTGCATGGATGCTTAGAATAGTGTCATAGACTATCATTTAAAATTTGAGCCAATTCGGACCAATTTTTTTTTTTTTTTTCCCACCGAGGACAACGTTGCCTAGCCAAGGTCAAAATCAGCCCATGGTGGCAAAAATGTGCACAACTCTTTCAAGCCGTGCCATAAAAACTTTGTTTGAAAGAATTTTTTGATCAATATTTTGCATGGATGCTTAGAATAATGTCATAGACTATCATTCAAAATTTGAGCCAATTCCGAATATTTATTCTTTTTTCCCACCAAAGGCCAACGTTGCCTAGCCAAGGCCAAAATCAGCCCATGGTGGATAAAATGTGCACAAGTCTTTCCACCTGTGCCTTAAAAACTTCGTTTGGAAGAATTTTTCGAGCAATATTTTGCATGGATGCTTAGAATAGTGTCATAGACTATCATGCAAAATTTGAGCCAATTCCGACTTTTTTTTTTTTTTCCCACCAAGACCAACGTTGCCAAGCCAAGGCAAAAATCAGCCCATGGTTGCAAAAATGTGCACAAGTCTTTCCACCTGTGTCTTAAAAACTTCGTTTCAAAGAATTTTAAGAGAAAAATTTTGGATGGATGCTTAGAATAGTGTCATAGACAATCATTTAAAATTTGAGCCAATTCGGACCAAATTTTTTTTTTTTTTCCCACCAAGGCCAACGTTGCCTAGCCAATGCCAAAATCAGCCCATGGTGGCAAAAATGTGCACAAGTCTTTCCACCTGTGCCTTAAAAAATTCGTTTGAAAGAATTTTAAGAGCAATATTTTGGATGGATGCTTAGAATAGTGTCATAGACTATCATTTAAAATTTGAGCCAATTCGGACCAATTTTTTTTTTTTTTTCCCACCAAGGCCAACGTTGCCTAGCCAAGGCCAAAATCAGCCCATGGTGGCAAAAATGTGCACAAGTCTTTCCACCTGTGCCTTAAAAATTTCGTTTGAAAGAATTTTTCGGGCAATATTTTTGCATGGATGCTTAGAATAGTGTCATAGACTATCATCCAAAATTTGAGCCAATTCCGACTTTTTTTTTTTTTTTCCCACCAAGACCAACGTTGCCAAGCCAAGGCCAAAATCAGCCCATGGTTGCAAAAATGTGCACAAGTCTTTCCACCTGTGTCTTAAAAACTTCGTTTCAAAGAATTTTAAGAGCAATATTTTGCATGGATGCTTAGAATAGTGTCATAGACTATCATTTAAAATTTGAGCCAATTCGGACCAATTTTTTTTTTTTTTCCCACCGAGGACAACGTTGCCTAGCCAAGGTCAAAATCAGCCCATGGTGGCAAAAATGTGCACAACCCTTTCAAGCCGTGCCATAAAAACTTCGTTTGAAAGAATTTTTTGATCAATATTTTGCATTGATGCTTAGAATAATGTCATAGACTATCATGCAAAATTTGAGCCAATTCCGACTTTTTTTTTTTTTTCCCACCAAGACTAACGTTGCCAAGCCAAGGCAAAAATCAGCCCATGGTTGCAAAAATGTGCACAAGTCTTTCCACCTGTGTCTTAAAAACTTCGTTTCAAAGAATTTTAAGAGCAAAATTTTGGATGGATGCTTAGAATAGTGTCATAGACTATCATTTAAAATTTGAGCCAATTCGGACCAAATTTTTTTTTTTTTTCCCACCAAGGCCAACGTTGCCTAGCCAAGGCCAAAATCAGCCCATGGTGGCAAAAATGTGCACAAGTCTTTCCACCTGTGCCTTAAAAACTTCGTTTGAAAGAATTTTTCGGGCAATATTTTGCGTGGATGCTTAGAATAGTGTCATAGACTATCATCCAAAATTTGAGCCAATTCCGACTTTTTTTTTTTTTTCCCACCAAGACCAACGTTGCCAAGCGAAGGCCAAAATCAGCCCATGGTTGCAAAAATGTGCACAAGTCTTTCCACCTGTGTCTTAAAAACTTCGTTTCAAAGAATTTTAAGAGCAATATTTTGCATGGATGCTTAGAATAGTGTCATAGACTATCATTTAAAATTTGAGCCAATTCGGACCAATTTTTTTTTTTTTTTCCCACCGAGGACAACGTTGCCTAGCCAAGGTCAAAATCAGCCCATGGTGGCAAAAATGTGCACAACTCTTTCAAGCCGTGCCATAAAAACTTTGTTTGAAAGAATTTTTTGATCAATATTTTGCATGGATGCTTAGAATAATGTCATAGACTATCATTCAAAATTTGAGCCAATTCCGAATATTTATTCTTTTTTCCCACCAAAGGCCAACGTTGCCTAGCCAAGGCCAAAATCAGCCCATGGTGGATAAAATGTGCACAAGTCTTTCCACCTGTGCCTTAAAAACTTCGTTTGAAAGAATTTTTCGAGCAATATTTTGCATGGATGCTTAGAATAGTGACATAGACTATCATGCAAAATTTGAGCCAATTCCGAATATTTTTTCTTTTTTCCCACCAAAGGCCAACGTTGCCTAGCCAAGGCCAAAATCAGCCCATGGTGGATAAAATGTGCACAAGTCTTTCCACCTGTGCCTTAAAAAATTAGTTTGAAAGAATTTTAAGAACAATATTTTGGATGGATGCTTAGAATAGTGTCATAGACTATCATTTAAAATTTGAGCCAATTCGGACCAATTTTTTTTTTTTTTCCCACCAAGGCCAACGTTGCCGAGCCAAGGCCAAAATCAGCCCATGGTGGCAAAAATGTGCACAAGTCTTTCCACCTGTGCCTTAAAAATTTCGTTTGAAAGAATTTTTCGGGCAATATTTTTGCATGGATGCTTAGGATAGTGTCATAGACTATCATCCAAAATTTGAGCCAATTCCGACTTTTTTTTTTTTTTTTCCAACCAAGACCAACGTTGCCAAGCCAAGGCCAAAATCAGCCCATGGTTGCAAAAATGTGCACAAGTCTTTCCACCTGTGTCTTAAAAACTTCGTTTCAAAGAATTTTAATAGCAATATTTTGCATGGATGCTTAGAATAGTGTCATAGACTATCATTTAAAATTTGAGCCAATTCGGACCAATTTTTTTTTTTTTTCCCACCGAGGACAACGTTGCCTAGCCAAGGTCAAAATCAGCCCATGGTGGCAAAAATGTGCACAACTCTTTCAAGCCGTGCCATAAAAACTTTGTTTGAAAGAATTTTTTGATCAATATTTTGCATGGATACTTAGAATAATGTCATAGACTATCATTCAAAATTGGAGCCAATTCCGAATATTTATTCTTTTTTCCCACCAAAGGCCAACGTTGCCTAGCCAAGGCCAAAATCAGCCCATGGTGGATAAAATGTGCACAAGTCTTTAAAGCCGTGCCACAAAAACTTCGTTTGAAAGAATTTTTGGAGCAATATTTTGCATGGATGCTTAGAATAGTGTCATAGACTATCATGCAAAATTTGAGCCAATTCCGACTATTTTTTCTTTTTTCCCACCAAAGTCCAACGTTGCCTAGCCAAGGCCAAAATCAGCCCATCGTGGCAAAAATGTTCACAACTCTTTAAAGCCGTGCCACAAAAACTTCGTTTGAAAGAATTTTTCGAGCAATATTTTGCATGGATGCTTAGAATAGTGTCATAGACTATCATCCAAAATTTGAGCCAATTCCGACTTTTTTTTTTTTTTCCCACCAAGGCCAACGTTGCCTAGCCAAGGCCAAAATCAGCCCATGGTGGCAAAAATGTGCACAAGTCTTTCCACCTGTGCCTTAAAAACTTCGTTTGAAAGAATTTTTTGAGCAATATTTTGCATGGATGCTTAGAATAGTGTCATAGACTATCATCCAAAATTTGAGCCAATTCCGAATATTTTTTCTTTTTTCCCACCAAAGGCCAACGTTGCCTAGCCAAGGCCAAAATCAGCCCATGGTGGATAAAATGTGCACAAGTCTTTCCACCTGTGCCTTAAAAACTTCGTTTGAAAGAATTTTAAGAGCAATATTTTGGATGGATGCTTAGAATAGTGTCATAGACTATCATTTAAAATTTGAGCCAATTCGGACCATTTTTTTTTTTTTTCCCACCAAGGCCAACGTTGCCTAGCCAAGGCCAAAATCAGCCCATGGTGGCAAAAATGTGCACAAGTCTTTCCGCCTGTGCCTTAAAAATTTCGTTTGAAAGAATTTTTCGGGCAATATTTTTGCATGGATGCTTAGAATAGTGTCATAGACTATCATCCAAAATTTGAGCCAATTCCGACTTTTTTTTTTTTTTTCCCACCAAGACCAACGTTGCCAAGCCAAGGCCAAAATCAGCCCATGGTGGATAAAATGTGCACAAGTCTTTCCACCTGTGCCTTAAAAACTTCGTTTGAAAGAATTTTTCCAGCAATATTTTGCATGGATGCTTAGAATAGTGTCATAGACTATAATGCAAAATTTGAGCCAATTCCGACTATTTTTTTCTTTTTTCCCACCAAAGTCCAACGTTGCCTAGCCAAGGCCAAAATCAGCCAATCGTGGCAAAAATGTGCACAACTCTTTCAAGCCGTTCCATAAAAACATCGTTTGAAAGAATTTTTCCAGCAATATTTTGCATGGATGCTTAGAATAGTATCATAGACTATCATGCAAAATTTGAGCCAATTCCGACTATTTTTTCTTTTTTCCCACCAAAGTCCAACGTTGCCTAGCCAAGGCCAAAATCAGCCCATCGTGGCAAAAATGTTCACAAATGTTTAAAGCCGTGCCACAAAAACTTCGTTTGAAAGAATTTTTCGAGCAATATTTTGCATGGATGCTTAGAATAGTGTCATAGACTATCATCCAAAATTTGAGCCAATTCCGACTTTTTTTTTTTTTTCCCACCAAGGCCAACGTTGCCTAGCCAAGGCCAAAATCAGCCAATGGTGGCAAAAATGTGCACAAGTCTTTCCACCTGTGCCTTAAAAACTTCGTTTGAAAGAATTTTTTGAGCAATATTTTGCATGGATGCTTAGAATAGTGTCATAGACTATCATGCAAAATTTGAGCCAATTCCGAATATTTTTTCTTTTTTCCCACCAAAGGCCAACGTTGCCTAGCCAAGGCCAAAATCAGTCCATGGTGGATAAAATGTGCACAAGTCTTTCCACCTGTGCCTTAAAAAATTAGTTTGAAAGAATTTTAAGAACAATATTTTGGATGGATGCTTAGAATAGTGTCATAGACTATCATTTAAAATTTGAGCCAATTCGGACCAATTTTTTTTTTTTTCCCACCAAGGCCAACGTTGCCGAGCCAAGGCCAAAATCAGCCCATGGTGGCAAAAATGTGCACAAGTCTTTCCACCTGTGCCTTAAAAATTTCGTTTGAAAGAATTTTTCGGGCAATATTTTTGCATGGATGCTTAGGATAGTGTCATAGACTATCATCCAAAATTTGAGCCAATTCCGACTTTTTTTTTTTTTTTTCCCACCAAGACCAACGTTGCCAAGCCAAGGCCAAAATCAGCCCATGGTTGCAAAAATGTGCACAAGTCTTTCCACCTGTGTCTTAAAAACTTCGTTTCAAAGAATTTTAATAGCAATATTTTGCATGGATGCTTAGAATAGTGTCATAGACTATCATTTAAAATTTGAGCCAATTCGGACCAATTTTTTTTTTTTTTCCCACCGAGGACAACGTTGCCTAGCCAAGGTCAAAATCAGCCCATGGTGGCAAAAATGTGCACAACTCTTTCAAGCCGTGCCATAAAAACTTTGTTTGAAAGAATTTTTTGATCAATATTTTGCATGGATACTTAGAATAATGTCATAGACTATCATTCAAAATTGGAGCCAATTCCGAATATTTATTCTTTTTTCCCACCAAAGGCCAACGTTGCCTAGCCAAGGCCAAAATCAGCCCATGGTGGATAAAATGTGCACAAGTCTTTCCACCTGTGCCTTAAAAACTTCGTTTGAAAGAATTTTTCGAGCAATATTTTGCATGGATGCTTAGAATAGTGTCATAGACTATCATGCAAAATTTGAGCCAATTCCGAATATTTTTTCTTTTTTCCCACCAAAGGCCAACGTTGCCTAGCCAAGGCCAAAATCAGCCCATGGTGGATAAAATGTGCACAAGTCTTTCCACCTGTGCCTTAAAATCTTCGTTTGAAAGAATTTTTCCAGCAATATTTTGCATGGATGCTTAGAATAGTGTCATAGACTATAATGCAAAATTTGAGCCAATTCCGACTATTTTTTTCTTTTTTCCCACCAAAGTCCAACGTTGCCTAGCCAAGGCCAAAATCAGCCAATCGTGGCAAAAATGTGCACAACTCTTTCAAGCCGTTCCATAAAAACATCGTTTGAAAGAATTTTTCCAGCAATATTTTGCATGGATGCTTAGAATAGTGTCATAGACTATCATGCAAAATTTGAGCCAATTCCGACTATTTTTTCTTTTTTCCCACCAAAGTCCAACGTTGCCTAGCCAAGGCCAAAATCAGCCCATCGTGGCAAAAATGTTCACAACTCTTTAAAGCCGTGCCACAAAAACATCGTTTGAAAGAATTTTTCGAGCAATATTTTGCATGGATGCTTAGAATAGTGTCATAGACTATCATCCAAAATTTGAGCCAATTCCGACTTTTTTTTTTTTTTCCCATCAAGGCCAACGTTGCCTAGCCAAGGCCAAAATCAGCCCATGGTGGCAAAAATGTGCACAAGTCTTTCCACCTGTGCCTTAAAAACTTCGTTTGAAAGAATTTTTTGAGCAATATTTTGCATGGATGCTTAGAATAGTGTCATAGACTATCATGCAAAATTTGAGCCAATTCCGAATATTTTTTCTTTTTTCCCACCAAAGGCCAACGTTGCCTAGCCAAGGCCAAAATCAGCCCATGGTGGATAAAATGTGCACAAGTCTTTCCACCTGTGCCTTAAAAAATTCGTTTGAAAGAATTTTAAGAGCAATATTTTGGATGGATGCTTAGAATAGTGTCATAGACTATCATTTAAAATTTGAGCCAATTCGGACCAATTTTTTTTTTTTTTTCCCACCAAGGCCAACGTTGCCTAGCCAAGGCCAAAATCAGCCCATGGTGGCAAAAATGTGCACAAGTCTTTCCACCTGTGCCTTAAAAATTTCGTTTGAAAGAATTTTTCGGGCAATATTTTTGCATGGATGCTTAGAATAGTGTCATAGACTATCATCCAAAATTTGAGCCAATTCCGACTTTTTTTTTTTTTTCCCACCAAGACCAACGTTGCCAAGCCAAGGCCAAAATCAGCCCATGGTGGATATAATGTGCACAAGTCTTTCCACCTGTGCCTTAAAAACTTCGTTTGAAAGAATTTTTCCAGCAATATTTTGCATGGATGCTTAGAATAGTGTCATAGACTATAATGCAAAATTTGAGCCAATTCCGGCTATTTTTTTCTTTTTTCCCACCAAAGTCCAACGTTGCCTAGCCAAGGCCAAAATCAGCCAATCGTGGCAAAAATGTGCACAACTCTTTCAAGCCGTTCCATAAAAACATCGTTTGAAAGAATTTTTCCAGCAATATTTTGCATGGATGCTTAGAATAGTATCATAGACTATCATGCTAAATTTGAGCCAATTCCGACTATTTTTTCTTTTTTCCCACCAAAGTCCAACGTTGCCTAGCCAAGGCCAAAATCAGCCCATCGTGGCAAAAATGTTCACAACTGTTTAAAGCCGTGCCACAAAAACTTCGTTTGAAAGAATTTTTCGAGCAATATTTTGCATGGATGCTTAGAATAGTGTCATAGACTATCATCCAAAATTTGAGCCAATTCCGACTTTTTTTTTTTTTTCCCACCAAGGCCAACGTTGCCTAGCCAAGGCCAAAATCAGCCCATGGTGGCAAAAATGTGCACAAGTCTTTCCACCTGTGCCTTAAAAACTTCGTTTGAAAGAATTTTTTGAGCAATATTTTGCATGGATGCTTAGAATAGTGTCATAGACTATCATGCAAAATTTGAGCCAATTCCGAATATTTTTTCTTTTTTCCCACCAAAGGCCAACGTTGCCTAGCCAAGGCCAAAATCAGCCCATGGTGGATAAAATGTGCACAAGTCTTTCCACCTGTGCCTTAAAAAATTAGTTTGAAAGAATTTTAAGAGCAATATTTTGGATGGATGCTTAG
This sequence comes from Acer campestre, assembly GCA_954870605.1. Classification (NCBI taxonomy): domain Eukaryota; kingdom Viridiplantae; phylum Streptophyta; class Magnoliopsida; order Sapindales; family Sapindaceae; genus Acer; species Acer campestre. The sequence continues at coordinate 6,083,890 of OX940812.1, forward strand.
AATAGTGTCATAGACTATCATTTAAAATTTGAGCCAATTCGGACCAATTTTTTTTTTTTTTCCCACCAAGGCCAACGTTGCCTAGCCAAGGCCAAAATCAGCCCATGGTGGCAAAAATGTGCACAAGTCTTTCCACCTGTGCCTTAAAAATTTCGTTTGAAAGAATTTTTCGGGCAATATTTTTGCATGGATGCTTAGAATAGTGTCATAGACTATCATCCAAAATTTGAGCCAATTCCGACTTTTTTTTTTTTTTCCCACCAAGACCAACGTTGCCAAGCCAAGGCCAAAATCAGCCCATGGTTGCAAAAATGTGCACAAGTCTTTCCACCTGTGTCTTAAAAACTTCGTTTCAAAGAATTTTAATAGCAATATTTTGCATGGATGCTTAGAATAGTGTCATAGACTATCATTTAAAATTTGAGCCAATTCGGACCAATTTTTTTTTTTTTTCCCACCGAGGACAACGTTGCCTAGCCAAGGTCAAAATCAGCCCATGGTGGCAAAAATGTGCACAACTCTTTCAAGCCGTGCCATAAAAACTTTGTTTGAAAGAATTTTTTGATCAATATTTTGCATGGATACTTAGAATAGTGTCATAGACTATCATGCAAAATTTGAGCCAATTCCGAATATTTTTTCTTTTTTCCCACCAAAGGCCAACGTTGCCTAGCCAAGGCCAAAATCAGCCCATGGTGGATAAAATGTGCACAAGTCTTTCCACCTGTGCCTTAAAATCTTCGTTTGAAAGAATTTTTCCAGCAATATTTTGCATGGATGCTTAGAATAGTGTCATAGACTATAATGCAAAATTTGAGCCAATTCCGACTATTTTTTTCTTTTTTCCCACCAAAGTCCAACGTTGCCTAGCCAAGGCCAAAATCAGCCAATCGTGGCAAAAATGTGCACAACTCTTTCAAGCCGTTCCATAAAAACATCGTTTGAAAGAATTTTTCCAGCAATATTTTGCATGGATGCTTAGAATAGTGTCATAGACTATCATGCAAAATTTGAGCCAATTCCGACTATTTTTTCTTTTTTCCCACCAAAGTCCAACGTTGCCTAGCCAAGGCCAAAATCAGCCCATCGTGGCAAAAATGTTCACAACTCTTTAAAGCCGTGCCACAAAAACATCGTTTGAAAGAATTTTTCGAGCAATATTTTGCATGGATGCTTAGAATAGTGTCATAGACTATCATCCAAAATTTGAGCCAATTCCGACTTTTTTTTTTTTTTCCCACCAAGGCCAACGTTGCCTAGCCAAGGCCAAAATCAGCCCATGGTGGCAAAAATGTGCACAAGTCTTTCCACCTGTGCCTTAAAAACTTCGTTTGAAAGAATTTTTTGAGCAATATTTTGCATGGATGCTTAGAATAGTGTCATAGACTATCATGCAAAATTTGAGCCAATTCCGAATATTTTTTCTTTTTTCCCACCAAAGGCCAACGTTGCCTAGCCAAGGCCAAAATCAGCCCATGGTGGATAAAATGTGCACAAGTCTTTCCACCTGTGCCTTAAAAAATTCGTTTGAAAGAATTTTAAGAGCAATATTTTGGATGGATGCTTAGAATAGTGTCATAGACTATCATTTAAAATTTGAGCCAATTCGGACCAATTTTTTTTTTTTTTTCCCACCAAGGCCAACGTTGCCTAGCCAAGGCCAAAATCAGCCCATGGTGGCAAAAATGTGCACAAGTCTTTCCACCTGTGCCTTAAAAACTTCGTTTGAAAGAATTTTTCGGGCAATATTTTGCATGGATGCTTAGAATAGTGTCATAGACTATCATCCAAAATTTGAGCCAATTCGGACCAATATTTTTGCATGGATGCTTAGAATAGTGTCATAGACTATCATCCAAAATTTGAGCCAATTCCGACTTTTTTTTTTTTTTTCCCACCAAGACCAACGTTGCCAAGCCAAGGCCAAAATCAGCCCATGGTTGCAAAAATGTGCACAAGTCTTTCCACCTGTGTCTTAAAAACTTCGTTTCAAAGAATTTTAAGAGCAATATTTTGCATGGATGCTTAGAATAGTGTCATAGACTATCATTTAAAATTTGAGCCAATTCGGACCAATTTTTTTTTTTTTTTCCCACCGAGGACAACGTTGCCTAGCCAAGGTCAAAATCAGCCCATGGTAGCAAAAATATGCACAACTCTTTCAAGCCGTGCCATAAAAACTTTGTTTGAAAGAATTTTTTGATCAATATTTTGCATGGATGCTTAGAATAATGTCATAGACTATCATTCAAAATTTGAGCCAATTCCGAATATTTATTCTTTTTTCCCACCAAAGGCCAACGTTGCCTAGCCAAGGCCAAAATCAGCCCATGGTGGATAAAATGTGCACAAGTCTTTCCACCTGTGCCTTAAAAACTTCGTTTGAAAGAATTTTTCCAGCAATATTTTGCATGGATGCTTAGAATAGTGTCATAGACTGTAATGCAAAATTTGAGCCAATTCCGACTATTTTTTTCTTTTTTCCCACCAAAGTCCAACGTTGCCTAGCCAAGGCCAAAATCAGCCAATCGTGGCAAAAATGTGCACAACTCTTTCAAGCCGTTCCATAAAAACATCGTTTGAAAGAATTTTTCCAGCAATATTTTGCATGGATGCTTAGAATAGTGTCATAGACTATCATGCAAAATTTGAGCCAATTCCGACTATTTTTTCTTTTTTCCCACCAAAGTCCAACGTTGCCTAGCCAAGCCCAAAATCAGCCCATCGTGGCAAAAATGTTCACAACTCTTTAAAGCCGTGCCACAAAAACTTCGTTTGAAAGAATTTTTCGAGCAATATTTTGCATGGATGCTTAGAATAGTGTCATAGACTATCATCCAAAATTTGAGCCAATTCCGACTTTTTTTTTTTTTCCCACCAAGGCCAACGTTGCCTAGCCAATGCCAAAATCAGCCCATGGTGGCAAAAATGTGCACAAGTCTTTCCACCTGTGCCTTAAAAACTTAATTTGAAAGAATATTTCGAGCAATATTTTGCATGGATGCTTAGAATAGTGTCATAGACTATCATCCAAAATTTGAGCCAATTCCGACTTTTTTTTTTTTTTCCCACCAAGGCCAACGTTGCCAAGCCAAGGCCAAAATCAGCCCATGGTGGATAAAATGTGCACAAGTCTTTCCACCTGTGCCTTAAAAACTTCGTTTGAAAGAATTTTAAGAGCAATATTTTGGATGGATGCTTAGAATAGTGTCATAGACTATCATTTAAAATTTGAGCCAATTCGGACCAATTTTTTTTTTTTTTTCCCACCAAGGCCAACGTTGCCTAGGCAAGGCCAAAATCAGCCCATGGTGGCAAAAATGTGCACAAGTCTTTCCACCTGTGCCTTAAAAACTTCGTTTGAAAGAATTTTTCGGGCAATATTTTGCATGGATGCTTAGAATAGTGTCATAGACTATCATCCAAAATTTGAGCCAATTCCGACTTTTTTTTTTTTTTCCCACCAAGACCAACGTTGCCTAGCCAAGGCCAAAATCAGCCCACGGTTGCAAAAATGTGCACAAGTCTTTCCACCTGTGTCTTAAAAACATCGTTTGAAAGAATTTTAAGAGCAATATTTTGCATGGATGCTTAGAATAGTGTCATAGACTATCATTTAAAATTTGAGCCAATTCGGACCAATTTTTTATTTTTTTTTCCCACCGAGGACAACGTTGCCTAGCCAAGGTCAAAATCAGCCCATGGTGGCAAAAATGTGCACAACTCTTTCAAGCCGTGCCATAAAAACTTCGTTTGAAAGAATTTTTTGATCAATATTTTGCATGGATGATTAGAATAATGTCATAGACTATCATTCAAAATTTGAGCCAATTCCGAATATTTTTTCTTTTTTTACACCAAAGGCCAATGTTGCCTAGCCAAGGCCAAAATCAGCCCATGGTGGATAAAATGTGCACAAGTCTTTCCACCTGTGCCTTAAAAACTTCGTTTGAAAGAATTTTTTGAGCAATATTTTGCATGGATGCTTAGAATAGTGTCATAGACTATCATGCAAAATCTGAGCCAATTCCGAATATTTTTTCTTTTTTCCCACCAAAGGCCAACGTTGCCTAGCCAAGGCCAAAATCAGCCCATGGTGGATAAAATGTGCACAAGTCTTTCCACCTGTGCCTTAAAAACTTCGTTTGAAAGAATTTTTCGGGCAATATTTTTTCATGGATGCTTAGAATAGTGTCATAGACTATCATCCAAAATTTGAGCCAATTCCGACTTTTTTTTTTTTTTTTTCCCACCAAGACCAACGTTGCCAAGCGAAGGCCAAAATCAGCCCATGGTGGCAAAAATGTGCACAAGTCTTTCCACCTGTGCCTTAAAAACTTAATTTGAAAGAATATTTCGAGCAATATTTTGCATGGATGCTTAGAATAGTGTCATAGACTATCATCCAAAATTTGAGCCAATTCCGACTTTTTTTTTTTTTTCCCACCAAGGCCAACGTTGCCTATCCAAGGCCAAAATCAGCCCATGGTGGCAAAAATGTGCACAACTCTTTCCACCTGTGCCATAAAAACTTAATTTGAAAGAATATTTCGTGCAATATTTTGCATGGATGCTTAGAATAGTGTCATAAACTATCATGCAAAATTTGAGCCAATTCCGAATATTTTTTCTTTTTTCCCACCAAAGGCCAACGTTGCCTAGCCAAGGCCAAAATCAGCCCATGGTGGATAAAATGTGCACAAGTCTTTCCACCTGTGCCTTAAAAACTTCGTTTGAAAGAATTTTAAGAGCAATATTTTGGATGGATGCTTAGAATAGTGTCATAGACTATCATTTAAAATTTGAGCCAATTCGGACCAATTTTTTTTTTTTTTTCCCACCAAGGCCAACGTTGCCTAGCCAAGGCCAAAATCAGCCCATGGTGGCAAAAATGTGCACAAGTCTTTCCACCTGTGCCTTAAAAACTTAATTTGAAAGAATATTTCGAGCAATATTTTGCATGGATGCTTAGAATAGTGTCATAGACTATCATCCAAAATTTGAGCCAATTCCGACTTTTTTTTTTTTTTCCCACCAAGGCCAACGTTGCCTAGCCAATGCCAAAATCAGCCCATGGTGGCAAAAATGTGCACAAGTCTTTCCACCTGTGCCTTAAAAACTTCGTTTGAAAGAATTTTTTGAGCAATATTTTGCATGGATGCTTAGAATAGTGTCATAAACTATCATGCAAAATTTGAGCCAATTCCGAATATTTTTTCTTTTTTCCCACCAAAGGCCAACGTTGCCTAGCCAAGGCCAAAATCAGCCCATGGTGGATAAAATGTGCACAAGTCTTTCCACCTGTGCCTTAAAAACTTCGTTTGAAAGAATTTTAAGAGCAATATTTTGGATGGATGCTTAGAATAGTGTCATAGACTATCATTTAAAATTTGAGCCAATTCAGACCAATTTTTTTTTTTTTTTCCCACCGAGGACAACGTTGCCTAGCCAAGGTCAAAATCAGCCCATGGTGGCAAAAATGTGCACAACTCTTTCAAGCCGTGCCATAAAAACTTTGTTTGAAAGAATTTTTTGATCAATATTTTGCATGGATGCTTAGAATAGTGTCATAGACTATCATCCAAAATTTGAGCCAATTCCGACTTTTTTTTTTTTTCCCACCAAGGCCAACGTTGCCTAGCCAATGCCAAAATCAGCCCATGGTGGCAAAAATGTGCACAAGTCTTTCCACCTGTGCCTTAAAAACTTAATTTGAAAGAATATTTCGAGCAATATTTTGCATGGATGCTTAGAATAGTGTCATAGACTATCATCCAAAATTTGAGCCAATTCCGACTTTTTTTTTTTTTCCCACCAAGGCCAACGTTGCCTAGCCAATGCCAAAATCAGCCCATGGTGGCAAAAATGTGCACAAGTCTTTCCACCTGTGCCTTAAAAACTTTGTTTGAAAGAATTTTAAGAGCAATATTTTGGATGGATGCTTAGAATAGTGTCATAGACTATCATTCAAAATTTGAGCCAATTCCGAATATTTTTTCTTTTTTCCCACCAAAGGCCAACGTTGCCTAGCCAAGGCCAAAATCAGCCCATGGTGGATAAAATGTGCACAAGTCTTTCCACCTGTGCCTTAAAAACTTCGTTTGAAAGAATTTTAAGAGCAATATTTTGGATGGATGCTTAGAATAGTGTCATAGACTATCATTTAAAATTTGAGCCAATTCGGACCAATTTTTTTTTTTTTTTCCCACCAAGGCCAACGTTGCCTAGCCAAGGCCAAAATCAGCCCATGGTGGCAAAAATGTGCACAAGTCTTTCCACCTGTGCCTTAAAAATTTCGTTTGAAAGAATTTTTCGGGCAATATTTTTTCATGGATGCTTAGAATAGTGTCATAGACTATCATCCAAAATTTGAGCCAATTCCGACTTTTTTTTTTGTTTTTTTCCCACCAAGACCAACGTTGCCAAGCGAAGGCCAAAATCAGCCCATGGTTGCAAAAATGTGCACAAGTCTTTCCACCTGTGTCTTAAAAACTTCGTTTCAAAGAATTTTAAGAGCAATATTTTGCATGGATGCTTAGAATAGTGTCATAGACTATCATTTAAAATTTGAGCCAATTCGGACCAATTTTTTTTTTTTTTCCCACCGAGGACAACGTTGCCTAGCCAAGGTCAAAATCAGCCCATGGTGGCAAAAATGTGCACAACTCTTTCAAGCCGTGCCATAAAAACTTTGTTTGAAAGAATTTTTTGATCAATATTTTGCATGGATGCTTAGAATAATGTCATAGACTATCATTCAAAATTTGAGCCAATTCCGACTTTTTTTTTTTTTCCCACCAAGGCCAACGTTGCCTAGCCAATGCCAAAATCAGCCCATGGTGGCAAAAATGTGCACAAGTCTTTCCACCTGTGCCTTAAAAACTTAATTTGAAAGAATATTTCGAGCAATATTTTGCATGGATGCTTAGAATAGTGTCATAGACTATCATCCAAAATTTGAGCCAATTCCGACTTTTTTTTTTTTTTCCCACCAAGGCCAACGTTGCCTAGCCAATGCCAAAATCAGCCCATGGTGGCAAAAATGTGCACAAGTCTTTCCACCTGTGCCTTAAAAACTTCGTTTGAAAGAATTTTTTGAGCAATATTTTGCATGGATGCTTAGAATAGTGTCATAAACTATCATGCAAAATTTGAGCCAATTCCGAATATTTTTTCTTTTTTCCCACCAAAGGCCAACGTTGCCTAGCCAAGGCCAAAATCAGCCCATGGTGGATAAAATGTGCACAAGTCTTTCCACCTGTGCCTTAAAAACTTCGTTTGAAAGAATTTTAAGAGCAATATTTTGGATGGATGCTTAGAATAGTGTCATAGACTATCATTTAAAATTTGAGCCAATTCAGACCAATTTTTTTTTTTTTTTCCCACCGAGGACAACGTTGCCTAGCCAAGGTCAAAATCAGCCCATGGTGGCAAAAATGTGCACAACTCTTTCAAGCCGTGCCATAAAAACTTTGTTTGAAAGAATTTTTTGATCAATATTTTGCATGGATGCTTAGAATAGTGTCATAGACTATCATCCAAAATTTGAGCCAATTCCGACTTTTTTTTTTTTTCCCACCAAGGCCAACGTTGCCTAGCCAATGCCAAAATCAGCCCATGGTGGCAAAAATGTGCACAAGTCTTTCCACCTGTGCCTTAAAAACTTAATTTGAAAGAATATTTCGAGCAATATTTTGCATGGATGCTTAGAATAGTGTCATAGACTATCATCCAAAATTTGAGCCAATTCCGACTTTTTTTTTTTTTCCCACCAAGGCCAACGTTGCCTAGCCAATGCCAAAATCAGCCCATGGTGGCAAAAATGTGCACAAGTCTTTCCACCTGTGCCTTAAAAACTTCGTTTGAAAGAATTTTAAGAGCAATATTTTGGATGGATGCTTAGAATAGTGTCATAGACTATCATTTAAAATTTGAGCCAATTCGGACCAATTTTTTTTTTTTTTCCCACCAAGGCCAACGTTGCCTAGGCAAGGCCAAAATCAGCCCATGGTGGCAAAAATGTGCACAAGTCTTTCCACCTGTGCCTTAAAAACTTCGTTTGAAAGAATTTTTCGGGCAATATTTTGCATGGATGCTTAGAATAGTGTCATAGACTATCATCCAAAATTTGAGCCAATTCCGACTTTTTTTTTTTTTTCCCACCAAGACCAACGTTGCCTAGCCAAGGCCAAAATCAGCCCATGGATGCAAAAATGTGCACAAGTCTTTCCACCTGTGTCTTAAAAACTTCGTTTGAAAGAATTTTAAGAGCAATATTTTGCATGGATGCTTAGAATAGTGTCATAGACTATCATTTAAAATTTGATCCAATTCGGACCAATTTTTTTTTTTTTTTCATACCGAGGACAATGTTGCCTAGCCAAGGTCAAAATCAGCCCATGGTGGCAAAAATGTGCACAACTCTTTCAAGCCGTGCCATAAAAACTTATTTTGAAAGAATTTTTTGATCAATATTTTGCATGGATGATTAGAATAATGTCATAGACTATCATTCAAAATTTGAGCCAATTCCGAATATTTTTTCTTTTTTCCCGCCAAAGGCCAACGTTGCCTAGCCAAGGCCAAAATCAGCCCATGGTGGATAAAATGTGCACAAGTCTTTCCACCTGTGCCTTAAAAACTTCGTTTGAAAGAATTTTTCCTGCAATATTTTCCATGGATGCTTAGAATAGTGTCATAGTCTATAATGCAAAATTTGAGCCAATTCCGACTATTTTTTTCTTTTTCCCACCAAAGTCCAACGTTGCCTAGCCAAGGCCAAAATCAGCCAATCGTGGCAAAAATGTGCACAACTCTTTCAAGCCGTGCCATAAAAACATCGTTTGAAAGAATTTTTCCAGCAATATTTTGCATGGATGCTTAGAATAGTGTCATAGACTATCATGCAAAAGTTGAGCCAATTACGACTTTTTTTTTTTTTCCCACCAAGGCCAACGTTGCCTAGCCAAGGTCAAAATCAGCCCATGGTGGCAAAAATCTGCACAAGTCTTTCCAACTGTGCCATAAAAACTTCGTTTGAAAGAATTTTTCGAGCAATATTTTGCATGGATGCTTAGAATATTGTCAGAGACTATCATCCAAAATTTGAGCCAATTCCGACTTTTTTTTCTTTTTTCCCACCAAAGGCCAACGTTGCCTAGCCAAGGCCAAAATCAGCCCATCGTTGCAAAAATGTGCACAACTCTTTCAAGCTGTTCCATAAAAACTTCGTTTGAAAGAATTTTTTGATCAATATTTTACATGGATGCTTAGAATAGTGTCATAGACTATCATGCAAAATTTGAGCCAATTACGACTTTTTTTTTTTTCCCACCAAGGCCAACGTTGCCTAGCCAAGGTCAAAATCAGCCCATGGTGGCAAAAATCTGTACAAGTCTTTCCACCTGTGCCTTAAAAACTTCGTTTGAAAGAATTTTTCGTGCAATATTTTGCATGGATGCTTAGAATAGTGTCATAGGCAATCATTTACAATTTGAGCCAATTCGGACCAATTTTTTTTTTTTTCCCACCAAGGCCAACGTTGCCTAGCCAAGGTCAAAATCAGCCCATGGTGGCAAAAATCTGCACAAGTCTTTCCACCTGTGCCTTAAAAACTTCGTTTGAAAGAATTTTTCGAGCAATATTTTACATGGATGCTTAGAATAGGGTCATAGACTATCATTTAGAATTTGAGCCAATTCGGACCGATTTTTTTTTTTTTCCCACCAAGGCCAACGTTGCCTAGCCAAGGTCAAAATCAGCCCATGGTGGCAAAAATCTGCACAAGTCTTTCCACCTGTGCCTTAAAAACTTCGTTTGAAAGAATTTTTCCAGCAATATTTTGCATGGATGCTTAGAATAGTATCATAGACTATCATGCAAAATTTGAGCCAATTCCGACTTTTTTTTTTTTCCCACCAAGGCCAACGTTGCCTATCCAAGGCCAAAATCAGCCCATGGTGGCAAAAATGTGCACAAGTCTTTCCACCTGTGCCATAAAAACTTAATTTGTAAGAATATTTCGAGCAATATTTTGCATGGATGCTTAGAATAGTGTCATAGACTATCATGCAAAATTTTAGCCAATTCAGACTATTTTTTCTTTTTTCCCACCAAAGGCCAACGTTGCCTAGCCAAGGCCAAAATCAGCCCATCATAGCAAAAATGTGCACAACTCTTTCAATCCGTGCCATGAAAACATCGTTTGAAAGAATTTTTCGAGCAATATTTTGCATGGATGCTTAGAATAGTGTCATAGACTATCATTTAAAATTTGAGCCAATTCGGACCAATTTTTTTTTTTTTTCTCACCAAGGCCAACGTTGCCTAGCCAAGTTCAGAATCAGCCCATGGTGGCAAAAATGTCCACAACTCTTTCAAACCGTGCCATGAAAACTTCGTTTGAAAGAATTTTTTGAGCAATATTTTGCATGGATGCTTAGAATAGTGTCATAGACTATCATTTATAATTTGAGCCAATTCGGACCGATTTTTTTTTTTCCCACCAAGGCCAACGTTGCCTAGCCAAGGTCAAAATCAGCCCATGGTGGCAAAAATCTGCACAAGTCTTTCCACCTGTGCCTTAAAAACTTCGTTTGAAAGAATTTTTCGAGCAATATTTTGCATGGATGCTTAGAATAGTGTCATAGGCAATCATTTAGAATTTGAGCCAATTCGGACCAATTTTTTTTTTTTTCCCACCAAGGCCAACGTTGCCTAGCCAAGGTCAAAATCAGCCCATGGTGGCAAAAATCTGCACAAGTCTTTCCAACTGTGCCATAAAAACTTCGTTTGAAAGAATTTTTCGAGCAATATTTTGCATGGATGCTTAGAATATTGTCAGAGACTATCATCCAAAATTTGAGCCAATTCCGACTTTTTTTTCTTTTTTCCCACCAAAGGCCAACGTTGCCTAGCCAAGGCCAAAATCAGCCCATCGTTGCAAAAATGTGCACAACTCTTTCAAGCTGTTCCATAAAAACTTCGTTTGAAAGAATTTTTTGATCAATATTTTACATGGATGCTTAGAATAGTGTCATAGACTATCATGCAAAATTTGAGCCAATTACGACTTTTTTTTTTTTTCCCACCAAGGCCAACGTTGCCTAGCCAAGGTCAAAATCAGCCCATGGTGGCAAAAATCTGTACAAGTCTTTCCACCTGTGCCTTAAAAACTTCGTTTGAAAGAATTTTTCGAGCAATATTTTGCATGGATGCTTAGAATAGTGTCATAGGCAATCATTTAGAATTTGAGCCAATTCGGACCAATTTTTTTTTTTTTCCCACCAAGGCCAACGTTGCCTAGCCAAGGTCAAAATCAGCCCATGGTGGCAAAAATCTGCACAAGTCTTTCCACCTGTGCCTTAAAAACTTCGTTTGAAAGAATTTTTCGAGCAATATTTTACATGGATGCTTAGAATAGGGTCATAGACTATCATTTAGAATTTGAGCCAATTCGGACCGATTTTTTTTTTTTTCCCACCAAGGCCAACGTTGCCTAGCCAAGGTCAAAATCAGCCCATGGTGGCAAAAATCTGCACAAGTCTTTCCACCTGTGCCTTAAAAACTTCGTTTGAAAGAATTTTTCCAGCAATATTTTGCATGGATGCTTAGAATAGTATCATAGACTATCATGCAAAATTTGAGCCAATTCCGACTTTTTTTTTTTTCCCACCAAGGCCAACGTTGCCTATCCAAGGCCAAAATCAGCCCATGGTGGCAAAAATGTGCACAAGTCTTTCCACCTGTGCCATAAAAACTTAATTTGTAAGAATATTTCGAGCAATATTTTGCATGGATGCTTAGAATAGTGTCATAGACTATCATGCAAAATTTTAGCCAATTCAGACTATTTTTTCTTTTTTCCCACCAAAGGCCAACGTTGCCTAGCCAAGGCCAAAATCAGCCAATCATAGCAAAAATGTGCACAACTCTTTCAATCCGTGCCATGAAAACATCGTTTGAAAGAATTTTTCGAGCAATATTTTGCATGGATGCTTAGAATAGTGTCATAGACTATCATTTAAAATTTGAGCCAATTCGGACCAATTTTTTTTTTTTTTCTCACCAAGGCCAACGTTGCCTAGCCAAGTTCAGAATCAGCCCATGGTGGCAAAAATGTCCACAACTCTTTCAAACCGTGCCATGAAAACTTCGTTTGAAAGAATTTTTTGAGCAATATTTTGCATGGATGCTTAGAATAGTGTCATAGACTATCATTTATAATTTGAGCCAATTCGGACCGATTTTTTTTTTTCCCACCAAGGCCAACGTTGCCTAGCCAAGGTCAAAATCAGCCCATGGTGGCAAAAATCTGCACAAGTCTTTCCACCTGTGCCTTAAAAACTTCGTTTGAAAGAATTTTTCGAGCAATATTTTGCATGGATGCTTAGAATAGTGTCATAGGCAATCATTTAGAATTTGAGCCAATTCGGACCAATTTTTTTTTTTTTCCCACCAAGGCCAACGTTGCCTAGCCAAGGTCAAAATCAGCCCATGGTGGCAAAAATCTGCACAAGTCTTTCCAACTGTGCCATAAAAACTTCGTTTGAAAGAATTTTTCGAGCAATATTTTGCATGGATGCTTAGAATATTGTCAGAGACTATCATCCAAAATTTGAGCCAATTCCGACTTTTTTTTCTTTTTTCCCACCAAAGGCCAACGTTGCCTAGCCAAGGCCAAAATCAGCCCATCGTTGCAAAAATGTGCACAACTCTTTCAAGCTGTTCCATAAAAACTTCGTTTGAAAGAATTTTTTGATCAATATTTTACATGGATGCTTAGAATAGTGTCATAGACTATCATGCAAAATTTGAGCCAATTACGACTTTTTTTTTTTTTCCCACCAAGGCCAACGTTGCCTAGCCAAGGTCAAAATCAGCCCATGGTGGCAAAAATCTGTACAAGTCTTTCCACCTGTGCCTTAAAAACTTCGTTTGAAAGAATTTTTCGAGCAATATTTTGCATGGATGCTTAGAATAGTGTCATAGGCAATCATTTAGAATTTGAGCCAATTCGGACCAATTTTTTTTTTTTTCCCACCAAGGCCAACGTTGCCTAGCCAAGGTCAAAATCAGCCCATGGTGGCAAAAATCTGCACAAGTCTTTCCACCTGTGCCTTAAAAACTTCGTTTGAAAGAATTTTTCGAGCAATATTTTACATGGATGCTTAGAATAGGGTCATAGACTATCATTTAGAATTTGAGCCAATTCGGACCGATTTTTTTTTTTTTCCCACCAAGGCCAACGTTGCCTAGCCAAGGTCAAAATCAGCCCATGGTGGCAAAAATCTGCACAAGTCTTTCCACCTGTGCCTTAAAAACTTCGTTTGAAAGAATTTTTCCAGCAATATTTTGCATGGATGCTTAGAATAGTATCATAGACTATCATGCAAAATTTGAGCCAATTCCGACTTTTTTTTTTTTCCCACCAAGGCCAACGTTGCCTATCCAAGGCAAAAATCAGCCCATGGTGGCAAAAATGTGCACAAGTCTTTCCACCTGTGCCATAAAAACTTAATTTGTAAGAATATTTCGAGCAATATTTTGCATGGATGCTTAGAATAGTGTCATAGACTATCATGCAAAATTTTAGCCAATTCAGACTATTTTTTCTTTTTTCCCGCCAAAGGCCAACGTTGCCTAGCCAAGGCCAAAATCAGCCCATCATAGCAAAAATGTGCACAACTCTTTCAATCCGTGCCATGAAAACTTCGTTTGAAAGAATTTTTCGAGCAATATTTTTGCATGGATGCTTAGAATAATGTCATAGACTATCATTTAAAATTTGAGCCAATTCGGACCAATTTTTTTTTTTTTTCTCACCAAGGCCAACGTTGCCTAGCCAAGTTCAGAATCAGCCCATGGTGGCAAAAATGTCCACAACTCTTTCAAACCGTGACATGAAAACTTCGTTTGAAAGAATTTTTTGAGCAATATTTTGCATGGATGCTTAGAATAGTGTCATAGACTATCATTTATAATTTGAGCCAATTCGGACCGATTTTTTTTTTTTCCCACCAAGGCCAACGTTGCCTAGCCAAGGTCAAAATCAGCCCATGGTGGCAAAAATCTGCACAAGTCTTTCCACCTGTGCCTTAAAAACTTCGTTTGAAAGAATGTTTCGAGCAATATTTTGCATGGATGCTTAGAATAGTGTCATAGGCAATCATTTAGAATTTGAGCCAATTCGGACCAATTTTTTTTTTTTTCCCACCAAGGCCAACGTTGCCTAGCCAAGGTCAAAATCAGCCCATGGTGGCAAAAATCTGCACAAGTCTTTCCAACTGTGCCATAAAAACTTCGTTTGAAAGAATTTTTCGAGCAATATTTTGCATGGATGCTTAGAATATTGTCAGAGACTATCATCCAAAATTTGAGCCAATTCCGACTTTTTTTTCTTTTTTCCCACCAAAGGCCAACGTTGCCTAGCCAAGGCCAAAATCAGCCCATCGTTGCAAAAATGTGCACAACTCTTTCAAGCTGTTCCATAAAAACTTCGTTTGAAAGAATTTTTTGATCAATATTTTACATGGATGCTTAGAATAGTGTCATAGACTATCATGCAAAATTTGAGCCAATTACGACTTTTTTTTTTTTTCCCACCAAGGCCAACGTTGCCTAGCCAAGGTCAAAATCAGCCCATGGTGGCAAAAATCTGTACAAGTCTTTCCACCTGTGCCTTAAAAACTTCGTTTGAAAGAATTTTTCGAGCAATATTTTGCATGGATGCTTAGAATAGTGTCATAGGCAATCATTTAGAATTTGAGCCAATTCGGACCAATTTTTTTTTTTTTCCCACCAAGGCCAACGTTGCCTAGCCAAGGTCAAAATCAGCCCATGGTGGCAAAAATCTGCACAAGTCTTTCCACCTGTGCCTTAAAAACTTCGTTTGAAAGAATTTTTCGAGCAATATTTTACATGGATGCTTAGAATAGGGTCATAGACTATCATTTAGAATTTGAGCCAATTCGGACCGATTTTTTTTTTTTTCCCACCAAGGCCAACGTTGCCTAGCCAAGGTCAAAATCAGCCCATGGTGGCAAAAATCTGCACAAGTCTTTCCACCTGTGCCTTAAAAACTTCGTTTGAAAGAATTTTTCCAGCAATATTTTGCATGGATGCTTAGAATAGTATCATAGACTATCATGCAAAATTTGAGCCAATTCCGACTTTTTTTTTTTTCCCACCAAGGCCAACGTTGCCTATCCAAGGCAAAAATCAGCCCATGGTGGCAAAAATGTGCACAAGTCTTTCCACCTGTGCCATAAAAACTTAATTTGTAAGAATATTTCGAGCAATATTTTGCATGGATGCTTAGAATAGTGTCATAGACTATCATGCAAAATTTTAGCCAATTCAGACTATTTTTTCTTTTTTCCCACCAAAGGCCAACGTTGCCTAGCCAAGGCCAAAATCAGCCCATCATAGCAAAAATGTGCACAACTCTTTCAATCCGTGCCATGAAAACTTCGTTTGAAAGAATTTTTCGAGCAATATTTTGCATGGATGCTTAGAATAGTGTCATAGACTATCATTTAAAATTTGAGCCAATTCGGACCAATTTTTTTTTTTTTTCTCACCAAGGCCAACGTTGCCTAGCCAAGTTCAGAATCAGCCCATGGTGGCAAAAATGTCCACAACTCTTTCAAACCGTGACATGAAAACTTCGTTTGAAAGAATTTTTTGAGCAATATTTTGCATGGATGCTTAGAATAGTGTCATAGACTATCATTTATAATTTGAGCCAATTCGGACCGATTTTTTTTTTTTCCCACCAAGGCCAACGTTGCCTAGCCAAGGTCAAAATCAGCCCATGGTGGCAAAAATCTGCACAAGTCTTTCCACCTGTGCCTTAAAAACTTCGTTTGAAAGAATTTTTCGAGCAATATTTTGCATGGATGCTTAGAATAGTGTCATAGGCAATCATTTAGAATTTGAGCCAATTCGGACCAATTTTTTTTTTTTTCCCACCAAGGCCAACGTTGCCTAGCCAAGGTCAAAATCAGCCCATGGTGGCAAAAATCTACACAAGTCTTTCCACCTGTGCCTTAAAAACTTTGTTTGAAAGAATTTTTCGAGCAATATTTTACATGGATGCTTAGAATAGGGTCATAGACTATCATTTAGAATTTGAGCCAATTCGGACCGATTTTTTTTTTTTTCCCACCAAGGCCAACGTTGCCTAGCCAAGGTCAAAATCAGCCCATGGTGGCAAAAATCTGCACAAGTCTTTCCACCTGTGCCTTAAAAACTTCGTTTGAAAGAATTTTTCCAGCAATATTTTGCATGGATGCTTAGAATAGTATCATAGACTATCATGCAAAATTTGAGCCAATTCCGA
This sequence comes from Acer campestre, assembly GCA_954870605.1. NCBI lineage: Eukaryota > Viridiplantae > Streptophyta > Magnoliopsida > Sapindales > Sapindaceae > Acer > Acer campestre. The sequence goes on from OX940812.1 coordinate 6,100,232, forward strand.
CTTTTTTTTTTTTCCCACCAAGGCCAACGTTGCCTATCAAAGGCCAAAATCAGCCCATGGTGGCAAAAATGTGCACAAGTCTTTCCACCTGTGCCATAAAAACTTAATTTGTAAGAATATTTCGAGCAATATTTTGCATGGATGCTTAGAATAGTGTCATAGACTATCATGCAAAATTTTAGCCAATTCAGACTATTTTTTCTTTTTTCCCACCAAAGGCCAACGTTGCCTAGCCAAGGCCAAAATCAGCCCATCATAGCAAAAATGTGCACAACTCTTTCAATCCGTGCCATGAAAACTTCGTTTGAAAGAATTTTTCGAGCAATATTTTGCATGGATGCTTAGAATAGTGTCATAGACTATCATTTAAAATTTGAGCCAATTCGGACCAATTTTTTTTTTTTTCTCACCAAGGCCAACGTTGCCTAGCCAAGTTCAGAATCAGCCCATGGTGGCAAAAATGTCCACAACTCTTTCAAACCGTGCCATGAAAACTTCGTTTGAAAGAATTTTTTGAGCAATATTTTGCATGGATGCTTAGAATAGTGTCATAGACTATCATTTAAAATTTGAGCCAATTCGAAACAATTTTTTTTTTTTCCCACCAAGGCAAACGTTGCCTAGCCAAGGTCAAAATCAGCCCATGGTGGCAAAAATGTGCACAACTCTTTCAAGCCGCGCCATAAAAACTTAATTTGAAAGAATTTTTTGATCAATATTTTGCATGGATGCTTAGAATAGTGTCATAGACTATCATGCAAAATTTGAGCCAATTCCGACTTTTTTTTTTTCCCACCAAGGCCAACGTTGCCTAGCCAAGGCCAAAATCAGCCCATGGTGGCAAAAATGTGCACAAGTCTTTCCACCTGTGCCTTAATAACTTCGTTTGAAAGAATTTTTCGAGCAATATTTTGCATGGATGCTTAGAATAGTGTCATAGACTATCATGCAAAATTTGAGCCAATTCTGAATATTTTTTCTTTTTTCCCACCAAAGGCCAACGTTGCCTAGCCAAGGCAAAAATCAGCCAATCGTGGCAAAAATGTGCACAACACTTTCAAGCCGTGCCATAAAAACATCGTTTGAAAGAATTTTTCAAGCAATATTTTGCATGGATGCTTAGAATAGTGTCATAGACTATCATGTAAAATTTGAGCCAATTCCGACTATTTTTTCATTTTTCTCACCAAAGGCCAACGTTGCCTAGCCAAGGCAAAAATCAGCCAATCGTGGCAAAAATGTGCACAACACTTTCAAGCCGTGCCATAAAAACATCGTTTGAAAGAATTTTTCAAGCAATATTTTGCATGGATGCTTAGAATAGTGTCATAGACTATCATGTAAAATTTGAGCCAATTCCGACTATTTTTTCATTTTTCTCACCAAAGGCCAACGTTGCCTAGCCAAGGCCAAAATCAGCCCATCGTGGCAAAAATGTGCACAACTCTTTCAAGTCGTGCCATAAAAACTTCGTTTGAAAGAATTTTTCGAGCAATATTTTGCATGGATGCTTAGAATATTGTCATAGACTATCATCCAAAATTTGAGCCAATTCCGACTTTTTTTTTGTTTTTCCCACCAAGGCCAACGTTGCCTAGCCAAGGCCAAAATCAGCCCATAGTGGCGAAAATGTGAACAAGTCTTTCCACCTGTGCCTTAAAAACTTCGTTTGATAGAATTTTTCGAGCAATATTTTGCATGGATGCTTAGAATAGTGTCATAGACTATCATTTAGAATTTGAGCCAATTCGGACCAATTTTTTTTTTCTTCCCACCACGGCCAACATTGCCTAGCCAAGGTCAAAATCAGCCCATGGTGGCAAAAATGTCTACAACTCTTTCAAGCCGTTCCATAAAAACTTCGTTTGATAGAATTCTTCGAGCAATATTTTGCATGGATGCTTAGAATAGTATCATAGACTATCATGCAAAATTTGAGCCAATTCCGACTTTTTTTTTTTCCCACCAAGGCCAACGTTGCCTAGCCAAGGCCAAAATCAGCCCATGGTTGCAAAAATGTGCACAAGTCTTTCCAGCCGTGCCATAAAAACATCGTTTGAGAGAATTTTTCCAGCAATATTTTGCATGGATGATTAGTATAGTGTCATAGACTATCATGCAAAATTTGAGCCAATTCCGACTATTTTTTCTTTTTTCCCACCAAAGGCCAACGTTGCCTAGCCAAGGCCAAAATCAGCCCGTCGTGGCAAAAATGTGCACAACTCTTTCAAGCCGTTCCATAAAAACTTCGTTTGAAAGAATTTTTTGATTAATATTTTGCGTGGATGCTTAGAATAGTTTCATAGACTATCATGCAAAATTTGAGCCAATTCCGACTTAATTTTTTTTTTTCCCACCAAGGCCAACGTTGCCTAGCCAAGGTCAAAATCAGCCTATGGTGGCAAAAATGTGCACAACTCTTTCAAGCCGTGCCATAAAAACTTAATTTGAAAGAATTTTTTGATCAATATTTTGCATGGATGCTTACAATAGTGTCATAGACTATCATGCAAAATTTGAGCCAATTCCGACTTGTTTTTTTCCCACCAAGGCCAACGTTGCCTAGCCAAGGCCAAAATCAGCCCATGGTGGCAAAAATGTGCACAAGTCTTTCCACCTGTGCCTTAATAACTTCGTTTGAAAGAATTTTTCGAGCAATATTTTGCATGGATGCTTAGAATAGTGTCATAGACTATCATGCAAAATTTGAGCCAATTCCGAATATTTTTTCTTTTTTCCCACCAAAGGCCAACGTTGCCTAGCCAAGGCAAAAATCAGCCAATCGTGGCAAAAATGTGCACAACACTTTCAAGCCGTGCCATAAAAACATCGTTTGAAAGAATTTTTCAAGCAATATTTTGCATGGATGCTTAGAATAGTGTCATAGACTATCATGTAAAATTTGAGCCAATCCCGACTATTTTTTCATTTTTCTCACCAAAGGCCAACGTTGCCTAGCCAAGGCCAAAATCAGCCCATCGTGGCAAAAATGTGCACAACTCTTTCAAGTCGTGCCATAAAAACTTCGTTTGAAAGAATTTTTCGAGCAATATTTTGCATGGATGCTTAGAATATTGTCATAGACTATCATCCAAAATTTGAGCCGATTCCGACTTTTTTTTTCTTTTTCCCACCAAGGCCAACGTTGCCTAGCCAAGGCCAAAATCAGCCCATGGTGGCGAAAATGTGAACAAGTCTTTCCACCTGTGCCTTAAAAACTTCGTTTGAAAGAATTTTTCGAGCAATATTTTGCATGGATGCTTAGAATAGTGTCATAGACTATCATTTAAAATTTGAGCCAATTCGGACCGATTTTTTTTTTTTTCCCACCAAGGCCAACGTTGCATAGCCAAGGTCAAAATCAGCCCATGGTGGCAAAAATCCGCACAAGTCTTTCCACCTATGCCTTAAAAACTTCGTTTGAAAGAATTTTTAGAGCAATATTTTGCATGGATGCTTAGAATAGTGTCATAGACTATCATTTAGAATTTGAGCCAATTCGGACCAATTTTTTTTTTTTTCCCACCACGGCCAACATTGCCTAGCCAAGGTCAAAATCAGCCCATGGTGGCAAAAATGTCTACAACTCTTTCAAGCCATTCCATAAAAACTTCGTTTGATAGAATTCTTCGAGCAATATTTTGCATGGATGCTTAGAATAGTATCATAGACTATCATGCAAAATTTGAGCCAATTCCGACTTTTTTTTTTTCCCACCGAGGCCAACGTTGCCTAGCCAAGGCCAAAATCAGCCCATGGTTGCAAAAATGTGCACAAGTCTTTCCAGCCGTGCCATAAAAACATCGTTTGAGAGAATTTTTCCAGCAATATTTTGCATGGATGCTTAGTATAGTGTCATAGACTATCATCCAAAATTTGAGCCAATTCAGACTATTTTTTCTTTTTTCCCACCAAAGGCCAACGTTGCCTAGCCAAGGCCAAAATCAGCCCGTCGTGGCAAAAATGTGCACAACTCTTTCAAGCCGTTCTATAAAAACTTCTTTTGAAAGAATTTTTTGAGTAATATTTTGCGTGGATGCTTAGAATAGTTTCATAGACTATCATGCAAAATTTGAGCCAATTCCGACTTTTTTTTTTTTTTCCCACCAAGGCCAACGTTGCCTATCCAAGGCCAAAATCAGCCCATGGTGGCAAAAATGTGCACAACTCTTTCCACCTGTGCCATAAAAACTTAATTTGAAAGAATATTTCGAGCAATATTTTGCATGGATGCTTAGAATAGTGTCATAGACTATCATGCAAAATTTTAGCCAATTCAGACTATTTTTTCTTTTTTCCCACCAAAGGCCAACGTTGCCTAGCCAAGGCCAAAATCAGCCCATCATAGCAAAAATGTGCACGACTCTTTCAAGCCGTTCCATGAAAACTTCGTTTGAAAGAATTTTTCGAGCAATATTTTGCATGGATGCTTAGAATAGTGTCATAGACTATCATCCAAAATTTGAGCCAATTCCGACTTTTTTTTCTTTTTTCCCACCAAAGGCCAACGTTGCCTAGCCAAGGCCAAAATCAGCCCATCGTTGCAAAAATGTGCACAACTCTTTCAAGCCGTGCCATAAAAACTTAATTTGAAAGAATTTTTTGATCAATATTTTGCATGGATGCTTAGAATAGTGTCATAGACTATCATGCAAAATTTGAGCCAGTTCCGACTTTTTTTTTTTTTCCCACCAAGGCCAACGTTGCCTAGCCAAGGCCAAAATAAGCCCACGGTGGCAAAACTGTGCACAAGTCTTTCCACCTGTGCCTTAAAAACTTCGTTTCAAAGAATTTTTCGAGCAATATTTTGCATGGATGCTTAGAATAGTGTCATAGACTATCATTTAAAATTTGAGCCAATTCGGACCAATTTTTTTTTTTCCCAAAAATGCCAACGTTGCCTAGCCAAGGTCAAAATCAGCCCACGGTCGTAAAAATGTCCACAACTCTTTCAAGCCGTCCCATTAAAACTTCGTTTGATTGAATTTTTCAAGAAATATGTTGCATGGATGCTTAAAATCGTGTCATAGACTATCATGCAAAATTTTAGCCAATTCAGACTATTTTTTCTTTTTTCCCACCAAAGGCCAACGTTGCCTAGCCAAGGCCAAAATAAGCCCATCGTAGCAAAAATGTGCACAACTCTTTGAAGCCGTGCCATGAAAACTTCGTTTGAAAGAATTTTTTGAGCTATATTTTGCATGGATGCTTAGAATAATGTCATAGACTATCACCCAAAATTTGACCCAATTCTGACTTCTTTTTTTTTTTTTTCCCTCCAAGGCCAACGCTGCCCAGCCAAGGCCAAAATCAGCCCATGGTGGCAAAAATGTGCACAAGTCTTTCCACATGTGCCTTAAAAACTTCGTTTGAAAGAATTTTTCGAGCAATATTTTGCATGGATGCTTAGAATAGTGTCATAGACTATCATGCAAAATTTGAGCCGATTCCGAATATTTTTTCTTTTTTCCCACCAAAGGCCAACGTTGCCTAGCCAAGGCCAAAATCAGCCAATCGTGCCAAAAATGTGCACAACACTTTCAAGCCGTGCCATAAAAAAATCGTTTGAAAGAATTTTTCGAGCAATATTTTGCATGGATGCTTAGAATAGTGTCATAGACTATCATGCAAAATTTTAGCCAATTCAGACTATTTTTTCTTTTTTCCCACCAAAGGCCAACGTTGCCTAGCCAAGGCCAAAATCAGCCCATCATAGCAAAAATGTGCACAACTCTTTCAAGCCGTGCCATGAAAACTTCGTTTGAAAGAATTTTTCGAGCAATATTTTGCATGGATGCTTAGAATAGTGTCATAGACTATCATTTAAAATTTGAGCCAATTCGGACCAATTTTTTTTTTTTTTTCTCACCAAGGCCAACGTTGCCTAGCCAAGTTCAGAATCAGCCATGGTGGCAAAAATGTCCACAACTCTTTCAAACCGTGCCATGAAAACTTCGTTTGAAAGAATTTTTCGAGCAATATTTTGCAAGGATGCTTAGAATAGTGTCATAGACTATCATTTAAAATTTGAGCCAATTCGAAACAATTTTTTTTTTTCCCACCAAGGCCAACGTTGCCTAGCCAAGGTCAAAATCAGCCTATGGTGGCAAAAATGTGCACAACTCTTTCAAGCCGTGCCATAAAAACTTAATTTGAAAGAATTTTTTGATCAATATTTTGCATGGATGCTTACAATAGTGTCATAGACTATCATGCAAAATTTGAGCCAATTCCGACTTTTTTTTTTCCCACCAAGGCCAACGTTGCCTAGCCAAGGCCAAAATCAGCCCATGGTGGCAAAAATGTGCACAAGTCTTTCCACCTGTGCCTTAATAACTTCGTTTGAAAGAATTTTTCGAGCAATATTTTGCATGGATGCTTAGAATAGTGTCATAGACTATCATGCAAAATTTGAGCCAATTCCGAATATTTTTTATTTTTTCCCACCAAAGGCCAACGTTGCCTAGCCAAGGCAAAAATCAGCCAATCGTGGCAAAAATGTGCACAACACTTTCAAGCCGTGCCATAAAAACATCGTTTGAAAGAATTTTTCAAGCAATATTTTGCATGGATGCTTAGAATAGTGTCATAGACTATCATGTAAAATTTGAGCCAATCCCGACTATTTTTTCATTTTTCTCACCAAAGGCCAACGTTGCCTAGCCAAGGCCAAAATCAGCCCATCGTGGCAAAAATGTGCACAACTATTTCAAGTCGTGCCATAAAAACTTCGTTTGAAAGAATTTTTCGAGCAATATTTTGCATGGATGCTTAGAATATTGTCATAGACTATCATCCAAAATTTGAGCCAATTCCGACTTTTTTTTTCTTTTTCCCACCAAGGCCAACGTTGCCTAGCCAAGGCCAAAATCAGCCCATGGTGGCGAAAATGTGAACAAGTCTTTCCACCTGTGCCTTAAAAACTTCGTTTGAAAGAATTTTTCGAGCAATATTTTGCATGGATGCTTAGAATAGTGTCATAGACTATCATGCAAAATTTTAGCCGATTCCGAATATTTTTTCTTTTTTCCCACCAAAGGCCAACGTTGCCTAGCCAAGGCCAAAATCAGCCCATCGTGGCAAAAATGTGCACAACTCTTTCAAGCCGTGCCATAAAAAGTTCGTTTGAAAGAATTTTTCAAGCAATATTTTGCATGGATGCTTAGAATAGTGTCATAGACAATCATGCAAAATTTGAGCCAATTCCGACTTTTTTTTTTTTTTTTTTCCACCAAGGCCAACGTTGCCTATCCAAGGCCAAAATCAGCCCATGGTGGCAAAAATGTGCACAACTCTTTCCACCTGTGCCATAAAAACTTAATTTGAAAGAATATTTCGAGCAATATTTTGCATGGATGCTTAGAATAGTGTCATAGACTATCATCCAAAATTTGAGCCAGTTCCGACTTTTTTTTTTTTTTTCCCACCAAGGCCAAAATCAGCCCATGGTGGCAAAAATGTGCACAAGTCTTTCCACCTATGCCTTAAAAACTTCGTTTGAAAGAATTTTTCGAGCAATATTTTGCATGGATGCTTAGAACAGTGTCATAGACTATCATTTAAAATTTGAGCCAATTCGGACCAATTTTTTTTTTTCCCAAAAAGGCCAACGTTGCCTAGCCAAGGTCAAAATCAGCCCACGGTCGCAAAAATGTCCACAACTCTTTCAAGCCGTCCCATTAAAACATCGTTTGATTGAATTTTTCAAGCAATATGTTGCATGGATGCTTGAAATCGTGTCATAGACTATCATGCAAAATTTGAGACAATTCCAACCATTTTTTTTTTCCAACCAAGGCCAACGTTGCTTAGCCAAGGCCAAAATCTGCCCATCGTGGCAAAAATGTGAACAACTCTTTCAAGCCGTGCCATAAAAACTTCGTTTGAAAGAATTTTTAGAACAATATTTTGCATGGATGCTTAGAATAGTGTCATAGACTATCATCCAAAATTTGAGCCAATTCCGACTTTTTTTTTTTTTCCCACCAAGGCCAACGTTGCCTAGCCAAGGCCAAAATCAGCCCATGGAGGCAAAAATGTGCATAAGTCTTTCCACCTGTGCCTTAAAAACTTCGTTTGAAAGAATTTTTTGAGCAATATTTTGCATGGATGCTTAGAATAGTGTCATAGACTATCATGCCAAATTTGAGCCAATTCCGAATATTTTTTCTTTTTTCCCACCATAGGCCAACGTTGCCTAGCCAAGGCCAAAATCAGCCATCGTGGCAAAAATGTGCACAACACTTTCAAGCCGTGCCATAAAAATATCGTTTGAAAGAATTTTTCAAGCAATATTTTGCATGGATGCTTGGAATAGTGTCATAGACTATCATGCAAAATTTGAGCCAATTCTGACTATTTTTTCTTTTTTCCCACCAAAGGCCAACGTTGCCTAGCCAAGGCCAAAATCAGCCCATCGTGGCAAAAATGTGCACAACTCTTTCAAGCCGTGCCATAAAAACATCGTTTGAAAGAATTTTTCGAGCAATATTTTGCATGGATGCTTAGAATAGTGTCATAGACTATCATGCAAAATTTGAGCCAATTCCGACCAATTTTTTTTTTTCCCACCAAGGCAAACGTTGCCTAGCCAAGGTCAAAATCAGCCCACAGTCGCAAAAATGTCCACAACTCTTTCAAGCCGTGCCATTAAAACTTCGTTTGAAAGAATTCTAAAAGCAATATTTTGCATGGATGCTTAGAATAGTGTCATAGACTATCATGCAAAATTTGAGCCAATTCCGACCAATTTTTTTGTTTTTCGCACCAAGGCCAACATTGCCTAGCCAAGGCCAAAATCAGCCCATGGTGGCAAAAATTTGCACAACTCTTTCAAAGCCGTGCCATAAAAACATCGTTTGAAAGAATTTTTCGAGCAATATTTTGCATGGATGCTTAGAATAGTGTCATAGACTATCATACAAAATTTGAGCCAATTCTGACTATTTTTTTTTTCCCACCAAAGGCCAACGTTGCCTAGCCAAGGCCAAAATCAGCCCATGGTGGCAAAAATGTGCACAACTCTTTCAAAGCCATGCCAGAAAAACATCGTTTGAAAGAATTTTTGGAGCAATATTTTGCATGGATGCTTAGAATAGTGTTATAGACTATCATGCAAAATTTAAGCCAATTCCAACCATTTTTTTTTCCCACCAAGGCCAACGTTGCCTAGCCAAGGCCAAAATCAGCCCATCGTCGCAAAAATGTGCACAACTCATTCAAGCCGTGCCATAAAATCTTCGTTTGAAAGAATTTTTCGAGCAATATTTAGCATGGATGCTTAGAATAGTGACATAGACTATCATGCAAAATTTGAGCCAATTCCGACTACGTTTTCTTTTTTCCCACCAAAGGCCAAAGTTGCGTATCCAAGGCCAAATCTGCCCATGGTGGCAAAAATGGGCACAACTCTTTCAAGCCGTGCCATAAAAACTTCGTTTGAAAGAATTTTTCGAGCAATATTTAGCATGGATGCTTAGAATAGTGACATAGACTATCATGTAAAATTTGAGCCAATTCCGACTACTTTTTCTTTTTTCCCACCAAAGGCCAAAGTTGCGTATCCAAGGCCAAATCTGCCCATGGTGGCAAAAATGGGCACAACTCTTTCAAGCCGTGCCATAAAAACTTCGTTTGAAAGAATTTTTCGAGCAATATTTAGCATGGATGCTTAGAATAGTGACATAGACTCTCATTCAAAATTTGAGCCAATTCCGACCAATTTTTTTTTTTCCCACCAAGGCAAACGTTGCCTAGCCAAGGTCAAAATCAGCCCACAGTCGCAAAAATGTCCACAACTCTTTCAAGCCGTGCCATTAAAACTTCGTTTGAAAGAATTCTAAAAGCAATATTTTGCATGGATGCTTAGAATAGTGTCATAGACTATCATGCAAAATTTGAGCCAATTCCGACCAATTTTTTTGTTTTTCGCACCAAGGCCAACATTGCCTAGCCAAGGCCAAAATCAGCCCATGGTGGCAAAAATTTGCACAACTCTTTCAAAGCCGTGCCATAAAAACATCGTTTGAAAGAATTTTTCGAGCAATATTTTGCATGGATGCTTAGAATAGTGTCATAGACTATCATGCAAATTTTGAGACAATTCCGACTATTTTTTTTTTCCCACCAAAGGCCAACGTTGCCTAGCCAAGGCCAAAATCAGCCCATGGTGGCAAAAATGTGCACAACTCTTTCAAAGCCATGCCAGAAAAACATCGTTTGAAAGAATTTTTGGAGCAATATTTTGCATGGATGCTTAGAATAGTGTTATAGACTATCATGCAAAATTTAAGCCAATTCCAACCATTTTTTTTTCCCACCAAGGCCAACGTTGCCTAGCCAAGGCCAAAATCAGCCCATCGTCGCAAAAATGTGCACAACTCATTCAAGCCGTGCCATAAAATCTTCGTTTGAAAGAATTTTTCGAGCAATATTTAGCATGGATGCTTAGAATAGTGACATAGACTATCATGCAAAATTTGAGCCAATTCCGACTACGTTTTCTTTTTTCCCACCAAAGGCCAAAGTTGCGTATCCAAGGCCAAATCTGCCCATGGTGGCAAAAATGGGCACAACTCTTTCAAGCCGTGCCATAAAAACTTCGTTTGAAAGAATTTTTCGAGCAATATTTAGCATGGATGCTTAGAATAGTGACATAGACTATCATGTAAAATTTGAGCCAATTCCGACTACTTTTTCTTTTTTCCCACCAAAGGCCAAAGTTGCGTATCCAAGGCCAAATCTGCCCATGGTGGCAAAAATGGGCACAACTCTTTCAAGCCGTGCCATAAAAACTTCGTTTGAAAGAATTTTTCGAGCAATATTTAGCATGGATGCTTAGAATAGTGACATAGACTCTCATTCAAAATTTGAGCCAATTCCGACCAATTTTTTTTTTTCCCACCAAGGCAAACGTTGCCTAGCCAAGGTCAAAATCAGCCCACAGTCGCAAAAATGTCCACAACTCTTTCAAGCCGTGCCATTAAAACTTCGTTTGAAAGAATTCTAAAAGCAATATTTTGCATGGATGCTTAGAATAGTGTCATAGACTATCATGCAAAATTTGAGCCAATTCCGACCAATTTTTTTGTTTTTCGCACCAAGGCCAACATTGCCTAGCCAAGGCCAAAATCAGCCCATGGTGGCAAAAATTTGCACAACTCTTTCAAAGCCGTGCCATAAAAACATCGTTTGAAAGAATTTTTCGAGCAATATTTTGCATGGATGCTTAGAATAGTGTCATAGACTATCATGCAAATTTTGAGCCAATTCCGACTATTTTTTTTTTCCCACCAAAGGCCAACGTTGCCTAGCCAAGGCCAAAATCAGCCCATGGTGGCAAAAATGTGCACAACTCTTTCAAAGCCATGCCAGAAAAACATCGTTTGAAAGAATTTTTGGAGCAATATTTTGCATGGATGCTTAGAATAGTGTTATAGACTATCATGCAAAATTTAAGCCAATTCCAACCATTTTTTTTTCCCACCAAGGCCAACGTTGCCTAGCCAAGGCCAAAATCAGCCCATCGTCGCAAAAATGTGCACAACTCATTCAAGCCGTGCCATAAAATCTTCGTTTGAAAGAATTTTTCGAGCAATATTTAGCATGGATGCTTAGAATAGTGACATAGACTATCATGCAAAATTTGAGCCAATTCCGACTACGTTTTCTTTTTTCCCACCAAAGGCCAAAGTTGCGTATCCAAGGCCAAATCTGCCCATGGTGGCAAAAATGGGCACAACTCTTTCAAGCCGTGCCATAAAAACTTCGTTTGAAAGAATTTTTCGAGCAATATTTAGCATGGATGCTTAGAATAGTGACATAGACTATCATGTAAAATTTGAGCCAATTCCGACTACTTTTTCTTTTTTCCCACCAAAGGCCAAAGTTGCGTATCCAAGGCCAAATCTGCCCATGGTGGCAAAAATGGGCACAACTCTTTCAAGCCGTGCCATAAAAACTTCGTTTGAAAGAATTTTTCGAGCAATATTTAGCATGGATGCTTAGAATAGTGACATAGACTCTCATTCAAAATTTGAGCCAATTCCGACCAATTTTTTTTTTTCCCACCAAGGCAAACGTTGCCTAGCCAAGGTCAAAATCAGCCCACAGTCGCAAAAATGTCCACAACTCTTTCAAGCCGTGCCATTAAAACTTCGTTTGAAAGAATTCTAAAAGCAATATTTTGCATGGATGCTTAGAATAGTGTCATAGACTATCATGCAAAATTTGAGCCAATTCCGACCAATTTTTTTGTTTTTCGCACCAAGGCCAACATTGCCTAGCCAAGGCCAAAATCAGCCCATGGTGGCAAAAATTTGCACAACTCTTTCAAAGCCGTGCCATAAAAACATCGTTTGAAAGAATTTTTCGAGCAATATTTTGCATGGATGCTTAGAATAGTGTCATAGACTATCATGCAAATTTTGAGCCAATTCCGACTATTTTTTTTTTCCCACCAAAGGCCAACGTTGCCTAGCCAAGGCCAAAATCAGCCCATGGTGGCAAAAATGTGCACAACTCTTTCAAAGCCATGCCAGAAAAACATCCTTTGAAAGAATTTTTGGAGCAATATTTTGCATGGATGCTTAGAATAGTGTTATAGACTATCATGCAAAATTTAAGCCAATTCCAACCATTTTTTTTTTCCCAAAAAGGCCAACGTTGCCTAGCCAAGGTGAAAATCAGCCCACGGTCGTAAAAATGTCCACAACTCTTTCAAGCCGTCCCATTAAAACTTCGTTTGATTGAATTTTTCAAGCAATATGTTGCATGGATGCTTAAAATCGTGTCATAGACTATCATGCAAAATTTTAGCCACTTCAGACTATTTTTTCTTTTTTCCCACCAAAGGCCAACGTTGCCTAGCCAAGGCCAAAATAAGCCCATCGTAGCAAAAATGTGCACAACTCTTTGAAGCCGTGCCATGAAAACTTCGTTTGAAAGAATTTTTTGAGCTATATTTTGCATGGATGCTTAGAATAGTGTCATAGACTATCACCCAAAATTTGACCCAATTCTGACTTCTTTTTTTTTTTTTTTCCCTCCAAGGCCAACGCTGCCCAGCCAAGGCCAAAATCAGCCCATGGTGGCAAAAATGTGCACAAGTCTTTCCACCTGTGCCTTAAAAACTTCGTTTGAAAGAATTTTTCGAGCAATATTTTGCATGGATGCTTAGAATAGTGTCATAGACTATCATGCAAAATTTGAGCCGATTCCGAATATTTTTTCTTTTTTCCTACCAAAGGCCAACGTTGCCTAGCCAAGGCCAAAATCAGCCAATCGTGGCAAAAATGTGCACAACACTTTCAAGCCGTGCCATAAAAAAATCGTTTGAAAGAATTTTTCGAGCAATATTTTGCATGGATGCTTAGAATAGTGTCATAGACTATCATGCAAAATTTTAGCCAATTCAGACTATTTTTTCTTTTTTCCCACCAAAGGCCAACGTTGCCTAGCCAAGGCCAAAATCAGCCCATCATAGCAAAAATGTGCACAACTCTTTCAAGCCGTGCCATGAAAACTTCGTTTGAAAGAATTTTTCGAGCAATATTTTGCATGGATGCTTAGAATAGTGTCATAGACTATCATTTAAAATTTGAGCCAATTCGGACCAATTTTTTTTTTTTTTTCTCACCAAGGCCAACGTTGCCTAGCCAAGTTCAGAATCAGCCATGGTGGCAAAAATGTCCACAACTCTTTCAAACCGTGCCATGAAAACTTCGTTTGAAAGAATTTTTCGAGCAATATTTTGCAAGGATGCTTAGAATAGTGTCATAGACTATCATTTAAAATTTGAGCCAATTCGAAACAATTTTTTTTTTTCCCACCAAGGCCAACGTTGCCTAGCCAAGGTCAAAATCAGCCTATGGTGGCAAAAATGTGCACAACTCTTTCAAGCCGTGCCATAAAAACTTAATTTGAAAGAATTTTTTGATCAATATTTTGCATGGATGCTTACAATAGTGTCATAGACTATCATGCAAAATTTGAGCCAATTCCGACTTGTTTTTTTCCCACCAAGGCCAACGTTGCCTAGCCAAGGCCAAAATCAGCCCATGGTGGCAAAAATGTGCACAAGTCTTTCCACCTGTGCCTTAATAACTTCGTTTGAAAGAATTTTTCGAGCAATATTTTGCATGGATGCTTAGAATAGTGTCATAGACTATCATGCAAAATTTGAGCCAATTCCGAATATTTTTTCTTTTTTCCCACCAAAGGCCAACGTTGCCTAGCCAAGGCAAAAATCAGCCAATCGTGGCAAAAATGTGCACAACACTTTCAAGCCGTGCCATAAAAACATCGTTTGAAAGAATTTTTCAAGCAATATTTTGCATGGATGCTTAGAATAGTGTCATAGACTATCATGTAAAATTTGAGCCAATCCCGACTATTTTTTCATTTTTCTCACCAAAGGCCAACGTTGCCTAGCCAAGGCCAAAATCAGCCCATCGTGGCAAAAATGTGCACAACTCTTTCAAGTCGTGCCATAAAAACTTCGTTTGAAAGAATTTTTCGAGCAATATTTTGCATGGATGCTTAGAATATTGTCATAGACTATCATCCAAAATTTGAGCCGATTCCGACTTTTTTTTTCTTTTTCCCACCAAGGCCAACGTTGCCTAGCCAAGGCCAAAATCAGCCCATGGTGGCGAAAATGTGAACAAGTCTTTCCACCTGTGCCTTAAAAACTTCGTTTGAAAGAATTTTTCGAGCAATATTTTGCATGGATGCTTAGAATAGTGTCATAGACTATCATTTAAAATTTGAGCCAATTCGGACCGATTTTTTTTTTTTTCCCACCAAGGCCAACGTTGCATAGCCAAGGTCAAAATCAGCCCATGGTGGCAAAAATCCGCACAAGTCTTTCCACCTATGCCTTAAAAACTTCGTTTGAAAGAATTTTTAGAGCAATATTTTGCATGGATGCTTAGAATAGTGTCATAGACTATCATTTAGAATTTGAGCCAATTCGGACCAATTTTTTTTTTTTCCCACCACGGCCAACATTGCCTAGCCAAGGTCAAAATCAGCCCATGGTGGCAAAAATGTCTACAACTCTTTCAAGCCATTCCATAAAAACTTCGTTTGATAGAATTCTTCGAGCAATATTTTGCATGGATGCTTAGAATAGTATCATAGACTATCATGCAAAATTTGAACCAATTCCGACTTTTTTTTTTTCCCACCGAGGCCAACGTTGCCTAGCCAAGGCCAAAATCAGCCCATGGTTGCAAAAATGTGCACAAGTCTTTCCAGCCGTGCCATAAAAACATCGTTTGAGAGAATTTTTCCAGCAATATTTTGCATGGATGCTTAGTATAGTGTCATAGACTATCATCCAAAATTTGAGCCAATTCCGACTATTTTTTCTTTTTTCCCACCAAAGGCCAACGTTGCCTAGCCAAGGCCAAAATCAGCCCGTCGTGGCAAAAATGTGCACAACTCTTTCAAGCCGTTCTATAAAAACTTCTTTTGAAAGAATTTTTTGAGTAATATTTTGCGTGGATGCTTAGAATAGTTTCATAGACTATCATGCAAAATTTGAGCCAATTCCGACTTTTTTTTTTTTTTCCCACCAAGGCCAACGTTGCCTATCCAAGGCCAAAATCAGCCCATGGTGGCAAAAATGTGCACAACTCTTTCCACCTGTGCCATAAAAACTTAATTTGAAAGAATATTTCGAGCAATATTTTGCATGGATGCTTAGAATAGTGTCATAGACTATCATGCAAAATTTTAGCCAATTCAGACTATTTTTTCTTTTTTCCCACCAAAGGCCAACGTTGCCTAGCCAAGGCCAAAATCAGCCCATCATAGCAAAAATGTGCACAACTCTTTCAAGCCGTTCCATGAAAACTTCGTTTGAAAGAATTTTTCGAGCAATATTTTGCATGGATGCTTAGAATAGTGTCATAGACTATCATCCAAAATTTGAGCCAATTCCGACTTTTTTTTCTTTTTTCCCACCAAAGGCCAACGTTGCCTAGCCAAGGCCAAAATCAGCCCATCGTTGCAAAAATGTGCACAACTCTTTCAAGCCGTGCCATAAAAACTTAATTTGAAAGAATTTTTTGATCAATATTTTGCATGGATGCTTAGAATAGTGTCATAGACTATCATGCAAAATTTGAGCCAGTTCCGACTTTTTTTTTTTTTCCCACCAAGGCCAACGTTGCCTAGCCAAGGCCAAAATATGCCCACGGTGGCAAAACTGTGCACAAGTCTTTCCACCTGTGCCTTAAAAACTTCGTTTCAAAGAATTTTTCGAGCAATATTTTGCATGGATGCTTAGAATAGTGTCATAGACTATCATTTAAAATTTGAGCCAATTCGGACCAATTTTTTTTTTCCCAAAAATGCCAACGTTGCCTAGCCAAGGTCAAAATCAGCCCACGGTCGTAAAAATGTCCACAACTCTTTCAAGCCGTCCCATTAAAACTTCGTTTGATTGAATTTTTCAAGCAATATGTTGCATGGATGCTTAAAATCGTGTCATAGACTATCATGCAAAATTTTAGCCAATTCAGACTATTTTTTCTTTTTTCCCACCAAAGGCCAACGTTGCCTAGCCAAGGCCAAAATAAGCCCATCGTAGCAAAAATGTGCACAACTCTTTGAAGCCGTGCCATGAAAACTTCGTTTGAAAGAATTTTTTGAGCTATATTTTGCATGGATGCTTAGAATAATGTCATAGACTATCACCCAAAATTTGACCCAATTCTGACTTCTTTTTTTTTTTTTTCCCTCCAAGGCCAACGCTGCCCAGCCAAGGCCAAAATCAGCCCATGGTGGCAAAAATGTGCACAAGTCTTTCCACATGTGCCTTAAAAACTTCGTTTGAAAGAATTTTTCGAGCAATATTTTGCATGGATGCTTAGAATAGTGTCATAGATTATCATGCAAAATTTGAGCCGATTCCGAATATTTTTTCTTTTTTCCCACCAAAGGCCAACGTTGCCTAGCCAAGGCCAAAATCAGCCAATCGTGGCAAAAATGTGCACAACACTTTCAAGCCGTGCCATAAAAAAATCGTTTGAAAGAATTTTTCGAGCAATATTTTGCATGGATGCTTAGAATAGTGTCATAGACTATCATGCAAAATTTTAGCCAATTCAGACTATTTTTTCTTTTTTCCCACCAAAGGCCAACGTTGCCTAGCCAAGGCCAAAATCAGCCCATCATAGCAAAAATGTGCACAACTCTTTCAAGCCGTGCCATGAAAACTTCGTTTGAAAGAATTTTTCGAGCAATATTTTGCATGGATGCTTAGAATAGTGTCATAGACTATCATTTAAAATTTGAGCCAATTCGGACCAATTTTTTTTTTTTTTTCTCACCAAGGCCAACGTTGCCTAGCCAAGTTCAGAATCAGCCATGGTGGCAAAAATGTCCACAACTCTTTCAAACCGTGCCATGAAAACTTCGTTTGAAAGAATTTTTCGAGCAATATTTTGCAAGGATGCTTAGAATAGTGTCATAGACTATCATTTAAAATTTGAGCCAATTCGAAACAATTTTTTTTTTTCCCACCAAGGCCAACGTTGCCTAGCCAAGGTCAAAATCAGCCTATGGTGGCAAAAATGTGCACAACTCTTTCAAGCCGTGCCATAAAAACTTAATTTGAAAGAATTTTTTGATCAATATTTTGCATGGATGCTTACAATAGTGTCATAGACTATCATGCAAAATTTGAGCCAATTCCGACTTTTTTTTTTCCCACCAAGGCCAACGTTGCCTAGCCAAGGCCAAAATCAGCCCATGGTGGCAAAAATGTGCACAAGTCTTTCCACCTGTGCCTTAATAACTTCGTTTGAAAGAATTTTTCGAGCAATATTTTGCATGGATGCTTAGAATAGTGTCATAGACTATCATGCAAAATTTGAGCCAATTCCGAATATTTTTTATTTTTTCCCACCAAAGGCCAACGTTGCCTAGCCAAGGCAAAAATCAGCCAATCGTGGCAAAAATGTGCACAACACTTTCAAGCCGTGCCATAAAAACATCGTTTGAAAGAATTTTTCAAGCAATATTTTGCATGGATGCTTAGAATAGTGTCATAGACTATCATGTAAAATTTGAGCCAATCCCGACTATTTTTTCATTTTTCTCACCAAAGGCCAACGTTGCCTAGCCAAGGCCAAAATCAGCCCATCGTGGCAAAAATGTGCACAACTATTTCAAGTCGTGCCATAAAAACTTCGTTTGAAAGAATTTTTCGAGCAATATTTTGCATGGATGCTTAGAATATTGTCATAGACTATCATCCAAAATTTGAGCCAATTCCGACTTTTTTTTTCTTTTTCCCACCAAGGCCAACGTTGCCTAGCCAAGGCCAAAATCAGCCCATGGTGGCGAAAATGTGAACAAGTCTTTCCACCTGTGCCTTAAAAACTTCGTTTGAAAGAATTTTTCGAGCAATATTTTGCATGGATGCTTAGAATAGTGTCATAGACTATCATGCAAAATTTTAGCCGATTCCGAATATTTTTTCTTTTTTCCCACCAAAGGCCAACGTTGCCTAGCCAAGGCCAAAATCAGCCCATCGTGGCAAAAATGTGCACAACTCTTTCAAGCCGTGCCATAAAAAGTTCGTTTGAAAGAATTTTTCAAGCAATATTTTGCATGGATGCTTAGAATAGTGTCATAGACAATCATGCAAAATTTGAGCCAATTCCGACTTTTTTTTTTTTTTTTCCACCAAGGCCAACGTTGCCTATCCAAGGCCAAAATCAGCCCATGGTGGCAAAAATGTGCACAACTCTTTCCACCTGTGCCATAAAAACTTAATTTGAAAGAATATTTCGAGCAATATTTTGCATGGATGCTTAGAATAGTGTCATAGACTATCATCCAAAATTTGAGCCAATTCCGACTTTTTTTTTTTTTTTCCCACCAAGGCCAAAATCAGCCCATGGTGGCAAAAATGTGCACAAGTCTTTCCACCTATGCCTTAAAAACTTCGTTTGAAAGAATTTTTCGAGCAATATTTTGCATGGATGCTTAGAACAGTGTCATAGACTATCATTTAAAATTTGAGCCAATTCGGACCAATTTTTTTTTTTCCCAAAAAGGCCAACGTTGCCTAGCCAAGGTCAAAATCAGCCCACGGTCGCAAAAATGTCCACAACTCTTTCAAGCCGTCCCATTAAAACATCGTTTGATTGAATTTTTCAAGCAATATGTTGCATGGATGCTTGAAATCGTGTCATAGACTATCATGCAAAATTTGAGCCAATTCCAACCATTTTTTTTTTCCAACCAAGGCCAACGTTGCTTAGCCAAGGCCAAAATCTGCCCATCGTGGCAAAAATGTGAACAACTCTTTCAAGCCGTGCCATAAAAACTTCGTTTGAAAGAATTTTTAGAACAATATTTTGCATGGATGCTTAGAATAGTGTCATAGACTATCATCCAAAATTTGAGCCAATTCCGACTTTTTTTTTTTTTCCCACCAAGGCCAACGTTGCCTAGCCAAGGCCAAAATCAGCCCATGGTGGCAAAAATGTGCATAAGTCTTTCCACCTGTGCCTTAAAAACTTCGTTTGAAAGAATTTTTTGAGCAATATTTTGCATGGATGCTTAGAATAGTGTCATAGACTATCATGCCAAATTTGAGCCAATTCCGAATATTTTTTCTTTTTTCCCACCATAGGCCAACGTTGCCTAGCCAAGGCCAAAATCAGCCATCGTGGCAAAAATGTGCACAACACTTTCAAGCCGTGCCATAAAAATATCGTTTGAAAGAATTTTTCAAGCAATATTTTGCATGGATGCTTGGAATAGTGTCATAGACTATCATGCAAAATTTGAGCAAATTCTGACTATTTTTTCTTTTTTCCCACCAAAGGCCAACGTTGCCTAGCCAAGGCCAAAATCAGCCCATCGTGGCAAAAATGTGCACAACTCTTTCAAGCCGTGCCATAAAAACATCGTTTGAAAGAATTTTTCGAGCAATATTTTGCATGGATGCTTAGAATAGTGTCATAGACTATCATGCAAAATTTGAGCCAATTCCGACCAATTTTTTTTTTTCCCACCAAGGCAAACGTTGCCTAGCCAAGGTCAAAATCAGCCCACAGTCGCAAAAATGTCCACAACTCTTTCAAGCCGTGCCATTAAAACTTCGTTTGAAAGAATTCTAAAAGCAATATTTTGCATGGATGCTTAGAATAGTGTCATAGACTATCATGCAAAATTTGAGCCAATTCCGACCAATTTTTTTGTTTTTCGCACCAAGGCCAACATTGCCTAGCCAAGGCCAAAATCAGCCCATGGTGGCAAAAATTTGCACAACTCTTTCAAAGCCGTGCCATAAAAACATCGTTTGAAAGAATTTTTCGAGCAATATTTTGCATGGATGCTTAGAATAGTGTCATAGACTATCATGCAAAATTTAAGCCAATTCCAACCATTTTTTTTTCCCACCAAGGCCAACGTTGCCTAGCCAAGGCCAAAATCAGCCCATCGTCGCAAAAATGTGCACAACTCATTCAAGCCGTGCCATAAAATCTTCGTTTGAAAGAATTTTTCGAGCAATATTTAGCATGGATGCTTAGAATAGTGACATAGACTATCATGCAAAATTTGAGCCAATTCCGACTATTTTTTCTTTTTTCCCACCAAAGGCCAAAGTTGCGTATCCAAGGCCAAATCTGCCCATGGTGGCAAAAATGGGCACAACTCTTTCAAGCCGTGCCATAAAAACTTCGTTTGAAAGAATGTTTCGAGCAATATTTAGCATGGATGCTTAGAATAGTGACATAGACTATCATGTAAAATTTGAGCCAATTCCGACTACTTTTTCTTTTTTCCCACCAAAGGCCAAAGTTGCGTATCCAAGGCCAAATCTGCCCATGGTGGCAAAAATGGGCACAACTCTTTCAAGCCGTGCCATAAAAACTTCGTTTGAAAGAATTTTTCGAGCAATATTTAGCATGGATGCTTAGAATAGTGACATAGACTCTCATTCAAAATTTGAGCCAATTCCGACCAATTTTTTTTTTTCCCACCAAGGCAAACGTTGCCTAGCCAAGGTCAAAATCAGCCCACAGTCGCAAAAATGTCCACAACTCTTTCAAGCCGTGCCATTAAAACTTCGTTTGAAAGAATTCTAAAAGCAATATTTTGCATGGATGCTTAGAATAGTGTCATAGACTATCATGCAAAATTTGAGCCAATTCCGACCAATTTTTTTGTTTTTCGCACCAAGGCCAACAATGCCTAGCCAAGGCCAAAATCAGCCCATGGTGGCAAAAATTTGCACAACTCTTTCAAAGCCGTGCCATAAAAACATCGTTTGAAAGAATTTTTCGAGCAATATTTTGCATGGATGCTTAGAATAGTGTCATAGACTATCATGCAAATTTTGAGCCAATTCCGACTATTTTTTTTTTCCCACCAAAGGCCAACGTTGCCTAGCCAAGGCCAAAATCAGCCCATGGTGGCAAAAATGTGCACAACTCTTTCAAAGCCATGCCAGAAAAACATCGTTTGAAAGAATTTTTGGAGCAATATTTTGCATGGATGCTTAGAATAGTGTTATAGACTATCATGCAAAATTTAAGCCAATTCCAACCATTTTTTTTTTCCCACCAAGGCCAACGTTGCCTAGCCAAGGCCAAAATCAGCCCATCGTCGCAAAAATGTGCACAACTCATTCAAGCCGTGCCATAAAATCTTCGTTTGAAAGAATTTTTCGAGCAATATTTAGCATGGATGCTTAGAATAGTGACATAGACTATCATGCAAAATTTGAGCCAATTCCGACTACGTTTTCTTTTTTCCCACCAAAGGCCAAAGTTGCGTATCCAAGGCCAAATCTGCCCATGGTGGCAAAAATGGGCACAACTCTTTCAAGCCGTGCCATAAAATCTTCGTTTGAAAGAATTTTTCGAGCAATATTTTGATTGAATTTTTCAAGCAATATGTTGCATGGATGCTTTAAATCGTGTCATAGACTATCATGCAAAATTTGAGCCAATTCCAACCATTTTTTTTTTTCCAACCAAGGCCAACGTTGCTTAGCCAAGGCCAAAATCTGCCCATCGTGGCAAAAATGTGAACAACTCTTTCAAGCCGTGCCATAAAAACTTCGTTTGAAAGAATTTTTAGAACAATATTTTGCATGGATGCTTAGAATAGTGTCATAGACTATCATCCAAAATTTGAGCCAATTCCGACTTTTTTTTTTTTTTCCCACCAAGGCCAACGTTGCCTAGCCAAGGCCAAAATCAGCCCATGGTGGCAAAAATGTGCATAAGTCTTTCCACCTGTGCCTTAAAAACTTCGTTTGAAAGAATTTTTTGAGCAATATTTTGCATGGATGCTTAGAATAGTGTCATAGACTATCATGCCAAATTTGAGCCAATTTCGACCAAATTTTTTTTTTTTTCGCACCAAGGCCAACGTTGCCTAGCCAAGGCCAAAATAAGCCCATGGTGGCAAAAATTTGCACAACTCTTTCAAAGCCGTGCCATAAAAATATCGTTTGAAAGAATTTTTCGAGCAATATTTTGCATGGATGCTTAGAATAGTGTCATAGACTGTCATGCAAAATTTGAGCCAATTCCGACCATTTTTTTTTTCCCACCAAGGCCAACGTTGCCTAGCCAAGGCTAAAATCAGCCCATCGTGGCAAAAATGTGCACAACTCTTTCAAGCCGTGCCATAAAAACTTCGTTTGAAAGAATTTTTCGAGCAATATTTAGCATGGCTGCTTAGAATAGTATCATAGAGTATCATGCAAAATTTGAGCCAATTCCGAGCATTTTTTTTTTCCCGACCAAGGCCAAAGTTGCGTATCCATGGCCAAATCTGCCCATGGTGGCAAAAATGGGCACAACTCTTTCAAGCCGTGCCATAAAAACTTCGTTTGAAAGAATTTCTCGAGCAATATTTTGCATGGATGCTTAGAATAGTGTCATAGACTATCATGCAAAATTTGAGCCAATTCCGACCATTTTTTTTTTCCCACCAAGGCCAACGTTGCCTAGCCAAGGCCAAAATCAGCCCATCTTGGCAAAAATGTGCACAACTCTTTCAAGCCGTGCCATAAAAACTTCGTTTGAAAGTATTTTTCGAGCAATATTTAGCATGGCTGCTTAGAATAGTGTCATAGAGTATCATGCAAAATTTGAGCCAATTCCGAGCATTTTTTTTTTCCCGACCAAGGCCAAATCTGCCCATGGAGGCAAAAATGGGCACAACTCTTTCAAGCCGTGCCATAAAAACTTCGTTTGAAAGAATTTTTCGAGCAATATTTAGCATGGATGCTTAGAATAGTTACATAGACTCTCATTCAAAATTTGAGCCAATTTCGACCATTTTTTTTTCCCACCAAGGCAAACGTTGCCTAGCCAAGGTCAAAATCAGCCCACAGTCGCAAAAATGTCCACAACTCTTTCAAGCCGTGCCATAAAAACTTCGTTTCAAAGAATTTTTCGAGCAATATTTTGCATGGATTCTTAGAATAGTGTCATAGACTATCATGCAAAATTTGAGCCAATTCCGACTAATTTTTCTTTTTTCCCACCAAAGGCCAACGTTGCCTAGCCAAGGCCAAAATCAGCCCATCGTGGCAAAAATGTGCACAACTCTTTCAAGCCGTGCCATAAATACTTCGTTTGAAAGAATTTTTCGAGCAATATTTAGCATGGATGCTTAGAAAAGTGACATAGACTCTCTTGCAAAATTTGAGCCAATTCCGACCAATTTTTTTTTTTCCCACCAAGGCCATCGTGGAAAAAATGTGAACAACTCTTTCAAGCCGTGCAATAAAAACTTCGTTTGAAAGAATTTTTCGAGCAATATTTTGCATGGATACTTAGAAAATTGTCATAGATTATCATGCAAAATTTGAGCCAATTCCGACTAATTTTTCTTTTTTCCCACCGAAGGCCAACGTTGCCTAGCTAAGGCCAAAATCAGCCCATCGTGGCAAAAATGTGCACAACTCTTTCAAGCCTTACCATAAAAACTTCGTTTGAAAGAATTTTTCGAGCAATATTTTGCATGGATTCTTAGAATAGTGTCATAGACTATCATGCAATATTTGAGCCAATTCTGACTAATTTTTCTTTTTTCCCACCAAAGGCCAACGTTGCCTAGCCAAGGCCAAAATCAGCCCATCGTGGCAAAAATGTGCACAACTCTTTCAAGCCGTGCCATAAAATCTTCGTTTGAAAGAATTTTTCGAGCAATATTTTGCATGGATGCTTAGAATAGTGTAATAGACTATCATGCAAAATTTGAGCCAATTCCGACCATTTGTTTTTTTCCCACCAAGGCCAACGTTGCCTAGCCAAGGCCAAAATCAGCCTATCGTGGCAAATATGTGCACAACTCTTTCAAGCCGTGCCATAAAATCTTCGTTTGAAAGAATTTTTCGAGCAATATTTAGCATGGATGCTTAGAAAAGTGACATAGACTCTCTTGCAAAATTTGAGCCAATTCCAACCAATTTTTTTTTTTCCCACCAAGGCCATCGTGGCAAAAATGTGAACAACTCTTTCAAGCCGTGCAATAAAAACTTCGTTTGAAAGAATTTTTTGAGCAATATTTTGCATGGATACTTAGAAAATTGTCATAGACTATCATGCGAAATTTGAGCCAATTCCGACTAATTTTTCTTTTTTCCCACCAAAGGCCAACGTTGCCTAGCCAAGGCCAAAATCAGCCCATCGTGGCAAAAATGTGCACAACTCTTTCAAGCCGTGCCATAAAAACTTCGTTTGAAATAATTTTTCGAGCAATATTTAGCATGGACGCTTAGAAAAGTGACATAGACTCTCTTGCAAAATTTGAGCCAATTCCGACTAATTTTTCTTTTTTCCCACCGAAGGCCAACGTTGCCTAGCTAAGGCCAAAATCAGCCCATCGTGGCAAAAATGTGCACAACTCTTTCAAGCCGTGACATAAAATCTTCGTTTGAAAGAATTTTTCGAGAAATATTTAGCATGGATGCTTATAACAGTGACATAGACTCTCATGCAAAATTTGAGCCAATTCCGACAATTTTTTTTTTTTTTCCGACCAAGGCCAACGTTGCCTAACCAAGGTCAAAATCAGCCCACAGTCGCAAAAATGTCCACAACTCTTTTAAGCCGCGCCATTAAAACTTCGTTTGATAGAATTCTTCTAGCAATATTTTGCATGGATGCTTAGAATAGTGTCATAGACTATCATGCAAAATTTGAGCCAATTCCGACCATTTTTTTTTTCCCACCAAGGCCAACGTTTCCTAGCCAAGGCCAAAATCAGCCTATCGTGGCAAAAATGTGCACAACTCTTTCAAGCCGTGCCATAAAATCTTCGTTTGAAAGAATTTTTCGAGCAATATTTTGCATGGATGCTTAGAACAGTGTCATAGACTATCATGCAAAATTTGAGCCAATTCCGACTAATTTTTCTTTTTTCCCACCAACGGCCAACGTTGCTTAGCCAAGGCCAAAATCAGCCCATCGTGGCAAAAATGTGCACAACTCTTTCAAGCCTTACCATAAAAACTTCGTTTTAAAGAATTTTTCGAGCAATATTTAGCATGGATGCTTAGAATAGTGACATAGACTCTCATGCAAAATTTGAGCCAATTCCGACCATTTTTTTTTTCCCACCAAGGCAAACGTTGCCTAGCCAAGGTCAAAATCAGCCCACAGTCGCAAAAATGTCCACAACTCTTTCAAGCCGTGCCATTAAAACTTCGTTTGAAAGAATTCTACAAGCAATATTTTGCATGGATGCTTAGAATAGTGTCATAGACTATCATGCAAAATTTGAGCCAATTTCGACCATTTTTTTTTTCCCACCAAGGCCAACGTTGCCTAGCCAAGGCCAAAATCAGCCCATCGTGGCAAAAATGTGCACAACTCTTACAAGCCGTGCCATAAAATCTTCGTTTGAAAGAATTTTTCAAGCAATATTTTACATGGATTCTTAGAATAGTGTAATAGACTATCATGCAAAATTTGAGCCAATTCTGACTAATTTTTCTTTTTTCCCACCAAAGGCCAACATTGCCTAGCCAAGGCCAAAATCAGCCCATCGTGGCAAAAATGTGCACAACTCTTTCAAGCCGTGCCGTAAAATCTTCGTTTGAAAGAATTTTTCGAGCAATATTTTGCATGGATACTTAGAAAATTGTCATAGACTATCATTCAAAATTTGAGCCAATTCTGACTAATTTTTCTTTTTTCCCACCAAAGGCCAACGTTGCCTAGCCAAGGCCAAAATCAGCCCATCGTGGCAAAAATGTGCACAACTCTTTCAAGCCGTGCCGTAAAATCTTCGTTTGAAAGAATTTTTCGAGCAATATTTTGCATGGATTCTTAGAATAGTGTCATAGACTATCATGCAAAATTTGAGCCAATTCTGACTAATTTTTCTTTTTTCCCACCAAAGGCCAACGTTGCCTAGCCAAGGCCAAAATCAGCCCATCGTGGCAAAAATGTGCACAACTCTTTCAAGCCGTGCCATAAAATCTTCGTTTGAAAGAATTTTTCGAGCAATATTTTGCATGGATGCTTAGAATAGTGTAATAGACTATCATGCAAAATTTGAGCCAATTCCGACCATTTGTTTTTTTCCCACCAAGGCCAACGTTGCCTAGCCAAGGCCAAAATCAGCCTATCGTGGCAAATATGTGCACAACTCTTTCAAGCCGTGCCATAAAATCTTCGTTTTAAAGAATTTTTTGAGCAATATTTAGCATGGATGCTTAGAAAAGTGACATAGACTCTCTTGCAAAATTTGAGCCAATTCCAACCAATTTTTTTTTTCCCACCAAGGCCATTGTGGCAAAAATGTGAACAACTCTTTCAAGCCGTGCAATAAAAACTTCGTTTGAAAGAATTTTTTGAGCAATATTTTGCATGGATACTTAGAAAATTGTCATAGACTATCATGCAAAATTTGAGCCAATTCCGACTAATTTTTCTTTTTTCCCACCAAAGCCCAACGTTGCCTAGCCAAGGCCAAAATCAGCCCATCGTGGAAAAAATGTGCACAACTCTTTCAAGCCGTGCCATAAAAACCTTTTTTGAAAGAATTTTTCTAGCAATATTTAGCATGGATGCTTAGAACAGTGACATAGACTCTCATGCAAAATTTGAGCCAATTCCGAACAATTTTTTTTTTTACCCACCAAGGCCAACGTTGCCTAGCCAAGGTCAAAATCAGCCCACAGTCGCAAAAATGTCCACAACTCTTTCAAGCCGCGCCATTAAAACTTTGTTTGATAGAATTCTTCTAGCAATATTTTGCATGGATGCTTAGAATAGTGCCATAGACTATCATGCAAAATTTGAGCCTATTCCGACCATTTTTTTTTCCCACCAAGGCCAACGTTGCCTAGCCAAGGGCAAAATCAGCCCATCGTGGCAAAAATGTGCACAACTCTTTCAAGCCGTGCCATAAAAACTTCATTTGAAAGAATTTTTCGAGCAATATTTTGCATGGATGCTTAGAACAGTGACATAGACTCCCATGCAAAATTTGAGCCAATTCCGACCAATTTTTTTTTTTTCCCACCAAGGCCAACGTTGCCTAGCCAAGGTCAAAATCAGCCCACAGTCTCAAAAATGTCCACAACTCTTTCAAGCCGCGCCATTAAAACTTCGTTTGATAGAATTCTTCTAGCAATATTTTGCATGGATGCTTAGAATAGTGTCATAGACTATCATGCAAAATTTGAGCCAATTCCGACCATTTTTTTTTTCCCACCAAGGCCAACGTTGCCTAGCCAAGGCCAAAATCAGCCTATCGTGGCAAAAATGTGCACAACTCTTTCAAGCCTTAACATAAAAACTTCGTTTGAAAGAAATTTTCGAGCAATATTTAGCATTGATGCTTAGAATAGTGAAATAGACTCTCATGCAAAATTTTAGCCAATTCCGACCATTTTTTTTTTCCCACCAAGGCAAACGTTGCCTAGCCAAGGTCAAAATCAGCCCACAGTCGCAAAAATGTCCACAACTCTTTCAAGCCGTGCCATTAAAACTTCGTTTGAAAGAATTCTTCAAGCAATATTTTGCATGGATGCTTAGAATAGTGTCATAGACTATCATGCAAAATTTGAGCCAATTCCGACCATTTTTTTTTCCCACCAAGGCCAACGTTGCCTAGCCAAGGCCAAAATCAGCCCATCATGGCAAAAATGTGCACAACTCTTTCAAGCCGTGCCATAAAATCTTCGTTTGAAAGAATTTTTCGAGCAATATTTTGCATGGATGCTTAGGACAGTGTCATAGACTATCATGCAAAATTTGAGCCAATTCCGACTATTTTTTCTTTTTTCCCACCAACGGCCAACATTGCTTAGCCAAGGTCAAAATCAGCCCATCGTGGCAAAAATGTGCACAACTCTTTCAATCCTTACCGTAAAAACTTCGTTTGAAAGAATTTTTTGAGCAATATTTAGCATGGCTGCTTAGAATAGTGACATAGACTCTCTTGCAAAATTTGAGCCAATTCCGACCAATTTTTTTTTTTTCCCACCAAGGCCATCGTGGCAAAAATGTGAACAACTCTTTCAAGCCGTGCAATAAAAACTTCGTTTGAAAGAATTTTTTGTGCAATATTTTTCATGGATACTTTGAATATTTTCATAGACTATCATGCAAAATTTGAGCCAATTCCGACTAATTTTTCTTTTTTCCCACCAAAGGCCAACGTTGCCTAGCCAAGGCCAAAATCAGCCTATCGTGGCAAAAATGTGCACAACTCTTTCAAGCCGTGCCATAAAAACTTCGTTTGAAAGAATTTTTCGAGCAATATTTAGCATGGATGCTTAGAATAGTGACATAGACTCTCTTACAAAATTTGAGCCAATTCCGACCAATTTTTTTTTTTTCCCACCAAGGCAAACGTGGCAAAAATGTGAACAACTCTTTCAAGCCGTGCAATAGAAACTTCGTTTGAAAGAATTTTTCGAGCAATATTTTGCATGGATACTTAGAATATTGTCATAGACTATCATGCAAAATTTGAGTCAATTCCGACTAATTTTTCTTTTTTCCCACCAAAGGCCAACGTTGCCTAGCCAAGGCCAAAATTTGCCCATCGTGGCAAAAATGTGCACAACTCTTTCAAGCCGTGCCATAAACCGTGCCATAAAAACTCCGTTTGAAAGAATTTTTCGAGCAATATTTAGCATGGATGCTTAGAACAGTGACATAGACTCTCATGCAAAATTTGAGCCAATTCCGACCAATTTTTTTTTTCCCACCAAGGCCAACGTTGCCTAGCCAAGGTCAAAATCAGCCCACAGTCGCAAAATTGTCCACAACTCTTTCAAGCCGCTCCATTAAAACTTCGTTTGATAGAATTCTTCTAGCAAAATTTTGCATGGATGCTTAGAATAGTGTCATAGACTATCATGCAAAATTTTATCCAATTCCGACCATTTTTTTTTTCCCACCAAGGCCAACGTTGCCTAGCCAAGGTCAAAATCAGCCCACAGTCGCAAAATTGTCCATAACTCTTTCAAGCCGCTCCATTAAAACTTCGTTTGATAGAATTCTTCTAGCAATATTTTGCATGGATGCTTAGAATAGTGTCATAGACTATCATGCAAAATTTTAGCCAATTCCGACCATTTTTTTTTTCCCACCAAGGCCAACGTTGCCTAGCCAGGGCAAAAATCAGCCCATCGTGGCAAGAATGTGCACAACTCTTTCAAGCCGTGCCGTTAAAACTTCGTTTGAAAGAATTTTTCGAGTAATATTTTGCATGGATACTTAGAATAGGGTCATAGACTATCATGCAAAATTTGAGCCAATTCCGAATATTTTTTTTTTCCCACCAAAGGCAAACGTTGCCTAGCCAAGGCAAAAATCAGCCCATGGTGGAAAAAATGTGCAACACTCTTTCAAGTCGTCCCATAAAAACTCTGTTTGAATGAATTTTTCGAGCAATATTTTGCATGGAGACTTAGAATAGTGTCATAGACTATCATGCAAAATTTGAGCCAATTACGACTTTTTTTTTTTTTTCCCACCAAGGCCAACGTTGCCTAGCCAAGGCCAAAATCAGCCCACGGTGGCAAAAATGTCCACAACTCTTTCAAGCCGTGCCATAAAAACTTCTTTTGATAGAATTCTTCAAGCAATATTTTGCATGGATGCTTAGAATAGTGTCATAGACTATCATGCAAAATTTGAGCCAATTCCGACCATTTTTTTTTCCCACCAAGGCCAACGTTGCCTAGCCAAGGCTAAAATCAGCCCATCGTTGCAAAAATGTGCAAAACTCTTTCAAGCCGTTCCATAAAAACTTCGTTTGAAAGAATTTTTCGAGCAATATTTTGCATGGATGCTTAGAATAGTGTCATAGACTATCATGCAAAATTTGAGACAATTCCGACCAATTTTTTTTTTTCCCACCAAGGCCAACGTTGCCTAGCAAAGGTCAAAATCAGCCCACGGTGGCAAAAATGTGCACAACTCTTTCAAGCCGTGCCATAAAAACTTAGTTTGAAAGAATTTTTCGAGCAATATTTTGCATGGATGCTTAGAATAGTGACATAGACTCTCATGCAAAATTTGAGCCAATTCCGACCAATTTTTTTTTTTTCCCACCAAGGCCAACGTTGCCTAGCCAAGGTCAAAATCAGCCCACAGTCGCAAAAATGTCCACAACTCTTTCAAGCCGTGCCATTAAAACTTCGTTTGATAGAATTCTTCAAGCAATATTTGGCATGGATACTTAGAATAGTGTCATAGACTATCATGCAAAATTTGAGCCAATTCCGATTATTTTTTTTTTTCCCACCAAAGGCAAACGTTGCCTAGCCAAGGCAAAAATCAGCCCATGGTGGAAAAAATGTGCACAACTCTTTCAAGCCGTGCCATAAAAACTCTGTTTGATTGAATTTTTCGAGCAATAGTTTGCATGGAGACTTAGAATAGTGTCATAGACTATCATGCAAAATTTGAGCCAATTACGACTTTTTTTTTTTTTCCCACCAAGGCCAACGTTGCATAGCCAAGGCCAAAATCAGCCCACGGTGGCAAAAATGTCCACAACACTTTCAAGCCGTGCCATAAAAACTTCGTTTGAAAGAATTTTTGGAGCAATATTTTGCATGGATGCTTAGAATAGTGTCATAGACTATCATGCAAAATTTGAGACAATTCCGACCAATTTTTGTTTTTTCCCACCAAGGCCAACGTTGCCTAGCAAAGGTCAAAATCAGCCCACGGTGGCAAAAATGTTCACAACTCTTTCAAGCCGTGCCATAAAAACTTCGTTTGAAAGAATTTTTCGAGCAATATTTAGCATGGATGCTTAGAATAGTGACATAGACTCTCATGCAAAATTTGAGCCAATTCCGACCAATTTTTTTTTTTCCCACCAAGGCCAACGTTGCCTAGCCAAGGTCAAAATCAGCCCACAGTCGCAAAAATGTCCACAACTCTTTCAAGCCGTGCCATTAAAACTTCGTTTGATAGAATTCTTCAAGCAATATTTGGCATGGATGCTTAAAATAGTGTCATAGACTATCTTGCAAAATTTGAGCCAATTTCGACCAATTTTTTTTTTTCCCACCAAGACCAACGTTGTCTAGCCAAGGTCAAAATAAGCCCACGGTCGCAAAAATTTCCACAATTCTTTCAAGCCGTGCCATATAAACTTAGTTTGATAGAATTCTTCAAGCAATATTTTGCATGGATGCTTAGAATAGTGTCATAGACTATCATGCAAAATTTGAGCCAATTCCGAAGGCAAAAATGTGCACAACTCTTTCAAGCCGTGCCATAAAAACATCGTTTGAAAGAATTTTTCGAGCAATATTTTGCAAGGAGGCTTAGAATAGTGTCATAGACTATCATGCAAAATTTGAGCCAATTCCGACCTTTTTTTTTTTTTCCCACCAAGGCCAACATTGCCTAGCTAAGGCCAAAATCAGCCCATCGTGGCAAAAAGGTGAACAACTGTTTCAAGCCATGCAATAAAAACTTCGTTTGAAAGAATGTTTGGAGCAATATTTTGCATGGATGCTCAGAATAGTGTCATAGACTATCATGCAAAATTTGAGCCAATTCCGACTATTTTTTGTTTTCCCACCAAAGGCCAACGTTGCCTAGCCAAGGCCAAAATCAGCCCATGGTGGCAAAAATGTGCACAACTCTTTCAAGCCGTGCCATTAAAACTTCGTTTGAAAGAATTTTTCAAGCAATATTTTGCATGGATGCTTAGAAAAGTGTCATAGACTATCATGCAAAATTTGATCCAATTCCGACAATTTTTTCTTTTTTCCCACCAAAGGCCAACGTTGCCTAGCCAAGGAAAAAATCACCGCATCGTGTTAAAAATGTGCACAACTCTTTCAAGCCGGGCCATAAAAACTTCGATTGAAAGAATTTTTCGAGCAATATTTAGCATGGATGCTTAGAATAGTGACATAGACTCTCATGCAAAATTTGAGCCAATTCCGACCAATTTTTTTTTTTCCCACCAAGGCCAACATTGCCTAGCCAAGGTCAAAATCAGCCCACAGTCGCAAAAATGTCCACAACTCTTTCAAGCCGTGCCATTAAAACTTCGTTTGATAAAATTCTTCTAGCAATATTTTGCATGGATGCTTAGAATAGTGTCATAGACTATCATGCAAAATTTGAGCCAATTCCGACCATCTTTTTTTTCCCACCAAGGCCAACGTTGCCTAGCCAAGGCCAGAATCAGCCCATCGTTGCAAAAATGCGCACAACTCTTTCAAGCCGTGCCATTAAAACTTCGTTTGAAAGAATTTTTCAAGCAATATTTTGCATGGATACTTAGAATAGTGTCATAGACTACCATGCAAAATTTGAGCCAATTCCAACTATTTTTTTTTTCCCACCAAAGGCAAACGTTGCCTAGCCAAGGCAAAAATCAGCCCATGGTGGAAAAAATGTGCACAACTCTTTCAAGCCGTGCCATAAAAACTCTGTTTGAATGAATTTTTCGAGCAATATTTTGCATGGAGACTTAGAATAGTGTCATAGACTATCATGCAAAATTTGAGCCAATTACGACTTTTTTTTTTTTTTTCCCACCAAGGCCAACGTTGCCTAGCCAAGGCCAAAATCAGCCCACGGTGGCAAAAATGTCCACAACTCTTTCAAGCCGTGCCATAAAAACTTCGTTTGAAAGAATTTTTCGAGCAATATTTTGCATGGATGCTTAGAATAGTGTCATAGACTACCATGCAAAATTTGAGACAATTCCGACCAATTTTTGTTTTTTCCCACCAAGGCCAACGTTGCCTAGCCAAGGTCAAAATCAGCCCACGGTGGCAAAAATGTGCACAACTCTTTCAAGCCGGGCCATAAAAACTTCGTTTGAAAGAATTTTTCGAGCAATATTTAGCATGGATGCTTAGAATAGTGACATAGACTCTCATGCAAAATTTGAGCCAATTCCGACCAAATTTTTTTTTTTTCCCACCAAGGCCAACGTTGCCTAGCCAAGGTCAAAATCAGCCCACAGTCGCAAAAATGTCCACAACTCTTTCAAGCCGTGCCATTAAAACTTCGTTTGATAAAATTCTTCTAGCAATATTTTGCATGGATGCTTAGAATAGTGTCATAGACTATCATGCAAAATTTGAGCCAATTCCGACCATTTTTTTTTCCCACCAAGGCCAACGTTGCCTAGCCAAGGCCAGAATCAGCCCATCGTTGCAAAAATGCGCACAACTCTTTCAAGCCGTGCCATTAAAACTTCGTTTGAAAGAATTTTTCGAGCAATATTTTGCATGGATACTTAGAATAGTGTCATAGACTACCATGCAAAATTTGAGCCAATTCCAACTATTTTTTTTTTCCCACCAAAGGCAAACGTTGCCTAGCCAAGGCAAAAATCAGCCCATGGTGGAAAAAATGTGCACAACTCTTTCAAGCCGTGCCATAAAAACTCTATTTGAATGAATTTTTCGAGCAATATTTTGCATGGAGACTTAGAATTGTGTCATAGACTATCATGCAAAATTTGAGCCAATTACGACTTTTTTTTTTTTTCCCACCAAGGCCAACGTTGCCTAGCCAAGGCCAAAATCAGCCCACGGTGGCAAAAATGTCCACAACTCTTTCAAGCCGTGCCATAAAAACTTCGTTTGAAAGAATTTTTCGAGCAATATTTTGCATGGATGCTTAGAATAGTGTCATAGACTATCATGCAAAATTTGAGACAATTCCGACCAATTTTTGTTTTTTCCCACCAAGGCCAACGTTGCCTAGCAAAGGTCAAAATCAACCCACGGTGGCAAAAATATGCACAACTCTTTCAAGCCGTGCCATAAAAACTTCGTTTGAAAGAATTTTTCGAGTAATATTTAGCATGGATGCTTAGAATAGTGACATAGACTCTCATGCAAAATTTGAGCCAATTATGACCAATTTTTTTTTTTTCCCACCAAGGCCAACATTGCCTAGCCAAGGTCAAAATCAGCCCACAGTCGCAAAAATGTCCACAACTCTTTCAAGCCGTGCCATTAAAACTTCGTTTGATAGAATTCTTCAAGCAATATTTGGCATGGATGCTTAGAATAGTGTCATAGACTATCTTGCAAAATTTGAGCCAATTCCGACCAATTTTTTTTTTTCCGACCAAGACCAACGTTGCCTAGCCAAGGTCAAAATAAGCCCACGGTCGCAAAAATTTCCACAACTCTTTCAAGCCATGCCATATAAACTTCGTTTGATAGAATTCTTCAAGCAATATTTTGCATGGATACTTAGAATAGTGTCATAGACTATCATGCAAAATTTGAGCCAATTCCGAAGGCAAAAATGTGCACAACTCTTTCAAGCCGTGCCATAAAAACATCGTTTGATATAATTTTTCGAGCAATATTTTGCATGGATGCTTAGAATAGTGTCATAGACTATCATGGAAAATTTGAGCCAATTCCGAAGGCAAAAATGTGCACAACTCTTTCAAGCCGTGCCATAAAAACATCGTTTGAAAGAATTTTTCGAGCAATATTTTGTATGGAGGCTTAGAATAGTGTCATAGACTATCATACAAAATTTGAGCCAATTCCGACCATTTTTTTTTTCCCACCAAGGCCAACATTGCCTAGCTAAGGCCAAAATCAGCCAATCGTGGCTAAAAGGTGAACAACTGTTTCAAGCCGTGCAATAAAAACTTCGTTTGAAAGAATGTTTGGAGCAATATTTTGCATGGATGCTTAGAATAGTGTCATAGACTATCATGCAAAATTTGAGCCAATTCCGACTATTTTTTTTTTCCCACCAAAGGCCAACGTTGCCTAGCCAAGGTCAAAATCAGCCCATGGTGGCAAAAATGTGCACAACTCTTTCAAGCCGTGCCATAAAAACATCGTTTGATATAATTTTTCGAGCAATATTTTGCATGGATGCTTAGAACAGTGTCATAGACTATCATGGAAAATTTGAGCCAATTCCGAAGGCAAAAATGTGCACAACTCTTTCAAGCCGTGCCATAAAAATATCGTTTGAAAGAATTTTTCGAGCAATATTTTGCATGGAGGCTTAGAATAGTGTCATTGACTATCATGCAAAATTTGAGCCAATTCCGACCATTTTTTTTTTCCCACCAAGGCCAACATTGCCTAGCTAAGGCCAAAATCAGCCAATCGTGGCAAAAAGGTGAACAACTGTTTCAAGCCGTGCAATAAAAACTTCGTTTGAAAGAATGTTTGGAGCAATATTTTGCATGGATGCTTAGAATAGTGTCATAGACTATCATGCAAAATTTGAGCCAATTCCGACTATTTTTTTTTTCCCACCAAAGGCCAACGTTGCCTAGCCAAGGTCAAAATCAGCCCATGGTGGCAAAAATGTGCACAACTCTTTCAAGCCGTGCCATTAAAACTTCGTTTGAAAGAATTTTTCGAGCAATATTTTTCATGGAGGCTTAGAATAGTGTCATAGAACATCATGCAAAATTTGAGCCAATTCCGACCATTTTTTTTCCCACCAAGGCCAACATTGCCTAGCTAAGGCCAAAATCAGCCCATCGTGGCAAAAAGGTGAACAACTGTTTCAAGCCGTGCAATAAAAACTTCGTTTGAAAGAATGTTTGGAGCAATATTTTGCATGGTTGCTTAGAATAGTGACATAGACTATCATGCAAAATTTGAGCCAATTCCGACTATTTTTTTTTTTCCCACCAAAGGCCAACGTTGCCTAGCCAAGGCTAAAATCAGCCCATGGTGGAAAAAATGTGCACAACTCTTTCAAGCCGTGCCATAAAAACTCTGTTTGAATGAATTTTTCGAGCAATATTTTGCATGGAGACTTAGAATAGTGTCATAGACTATCATGCAAAATTTGAGCCAATTAAGACTTTTTTTTTTTTTTTCCCACAAAGGCCAACGTTGCCTAGCCAAGGCCAAAATCAGCCCACGGTGGCAAAAATGTCCATAACTCTTTCAAGCCGTGCCATAAAAACTTCGTTTGAAAGAATTTTTCGAGCAATATTTTGCATGGATGCTTAGAAGAGTGTCATAGACTATCATGCAAAATTTGAGACAATTCCGACCAATTTTTGTTTTTTCCCACCAAGGCCAACGTTGCCTAGCAAAGGTCAAAATCAACCCACGGTGGCAAAAATATGCACAACTCTTTCAAGCCGTGCCATAAAAACTTCGTTTGAAAGAATTTTTCGAGCAATATTTAGCATGGATGCTTAGAATAGTGACATAGACTCTCATGCAAAATTTGAGCCAATTATGACCAATTTTTTTTTTTTCCCACCAAGGCCAACATTGCCTAGCCAAGGTCAAAATCAGCCCACAGTCGCAAAAATGTCCACAACTCTTTCAAGCCGTGCCATTAAAACTTCGTTTGATAGAATTCTTCAAGCAATATTTGGCATGGATGCTTAGAATAGTGTCATAGACTATCTTGCAAAATTTGAGCCAATTCCGACCAATTTTTTTTTTTCCGACCAAGACCAACGTTGCCTAGCCAAGGTCAAAATAAGCCCACGGTCGCAAAAATTTCCACAACTCTTTCAAGCCATGCCATATAAACTTCGTTTGATAGAATTCTTCAAGCAATATTTTGCATGGATACTTAGAATAGTGTCATAGACTATCATGCAAAATTTGAGCCAATTCCGAAGGCAAAAATGTGCACAACTCTTTCAAGCCGTGCCATAAAAACATCGTTTGATATAATTTTTCGAGCAATATTTTGCATGGATGCTTAGAATAGTGTCATAGACTATCATGGAAAATTTGAGCCAATTCCGAAGGCAAAAATGTGCACAACTCTTTCAAGCCGTGCCATAAAAACATCGTTTGAAAGAATTTTTCGAGCAATATTTTGTATGGAGGCTTAGAATAGTGTCATAGACTATCATACAAAATTTGAGCCAATTCCGACCATTTTTTTTTTCCCACCAAGGCCAACATTGCCTAGCTAAGGCCAAAATCAGCCAATCGTGGCTAAAAGGTGAACAACTGTTTCAAGCCGTTCAATAAAAACTTCGTTTGAAAGAATGTTTGGAGCAATATTTTGCATGGATGCTTAGAATAGTGTCATAGACTATCATGCAAAATTTGAGCCAATTCCGACTATTTTTTTTTTCCCACCAAAGGCCAACGTTGCCTAGCCAAGGTCAAAATCAGCCCATGGTGGCAAAAATGTGCACAACTCTTTCAAGCCGTGCCATAAAAACATCGTTTGATATAATTTTTCGAGCAATATTTTGCATGGATGCTTAGAACAGTGTCATAGACTATCATGGAAAATTTGAGCCAATTCCGAAGGCAAAAATGTGCACAACTCTTTCAAGCCGTGCCATAAAAATATCGTTTGAAAGAATTTTTCGAGCAATATTTTGCATGGAGGCTTAGAATAGTGTCATTGACTATCATGCAAAATTTGAGCCAATTCCGACCATTTTTTTTTTCCCACCAAGGCCAACATTGCCTAGCTAAGGCCAAAATCAGCCAATCGTGGCAAAAAGGTGAACAACTGTTTCAAGCCGTGCAATAAAAACTTCGTTTGAAAGAATGTTTGGAGCAATATTTTGCATGGATGCTTAGAATAGTGTCATAGACTATCATGCAAAATTTGAGCCAATTCCGACTATTTTTTTTTTCCCACCAAAGGCCAACGTTGCCTAGCCAAGGTAAAAATCAGCCCATGGTGGCAAAAATGTGCACAACTCTTTCAAGCCGTGCCATTAAAACTTCGTTTGAAAGAATTTTTCGAGCAATATTTTTCATGGAGGCTTAGAATAGTGTCATAGAACATCATGCAAAATTTGAGCCAATTCCGACCATTTTTTTTCCCACCAAGGCCAACATTGCCTAGCTAAGGCCAAAATCAGCCCATCGTGGCAAAAAGGTGAACAACTGTTTCAAGCCGTGCAATAAAAACTTCGTTTGAAAGAATGTTTGGAGCAATATTTTGCATGGTTGCTTAGAATAGTGACATAGACTATCATGCAAAATTTGAGCCAATTCCGACTATTTTTTTTTTTCCCACCAAAGGCCAACGTTGCCTAGCCAAGGCTAAAATCAGCCCATGGTGGAAAAAATGTGCACAACTCTTTCAAGCCGTGCCATAAAAACTCTGTTTGAATGAATTTTTCGAGCAATATTTTGCATGGAGACTTAGAATAGTGTCATAGACTATCATGAAAAATTTGAGCCAATTAAGACTTTTTTTTTTTTTTTCCCACAAAGGCCAACGTTGCCTAGCCAAGGCCAAAATCAGCCCACGGTGGCAAAAATGTCCACAACTCTTTCAAGCCGTGCCATAAAAACTTCGTTTGAAAGAATTTTTCGAGCAATATTTTGCATGGATGCTTAGAATAGTGTCATAGACTATCATGCAAAATTTGAGACAATTCCGACCAATTTTTGTTTTTTCCCACCAAGGCCAACGTTGCCTAGCAAAGGTCAAAATCAGCCCACGGTGGCAAAGATGTGCACAACTCTTTCAAGCCGTGCCATAAAAACTTCGTTTGAAAGAATTTTTCGAGCAATATTTAGCATGGATGCTTAGAATAGTGACATAGACTCTCATGCAAAATTTGAGCCAATTCCGACCAATTTTTTTTTTTTTTCCCACCAAGGCCAACGTTGCCTAGCCAAGGTCAAAATCAGCCCACAGTCGCAAAAATGTCCACAACTCTTTCAAGCCGTGCCATTAAAACATCGTTTGATAGAATTCTTCAAGCAATATTTGGCATGGATGCTTAGAATAGTGTCATAGACTATCTTGCAAAATTTGAGCCAATTCCGACCAATTTTTTTTTTTCCCACCAAGACCAACGTTGCCTAGCCAAGGTCAAAATAAGCCCACGGTCCCAAAAATTTCCACAACTCTTTCAAGCTGTGCCATATAAACTTCGTTTGATAGAATTCTTCAAGCAATATTTTCCATGGATGCTTAGAATAGTGTCATAGACTATCATGCAAAATTTGAGCCAATTCCGAAGGCAAAAATGTGCACAACTCTTTCAAGCCGTGCCATAAAAACATCGTTTGATATAATTTTTCGAGCAATATTTTGCATGGATGCTTAGAATAGTGTCATAGACTATCATGGAAAATTTGAGCCAATTCCGAAGGCAAAAATGTGCACAACTCTTTCAAGCCGTCCCATAAAAACATCGTTTGAAAGAATTTTTGGAGCAATATTTTGCATGGAGGCTTAGAATAGTGTCATAGACTATCATGCAAAATTTGAGCCAATTCCGACCATTTTTTTTTCCCACCAAGGCCAACATTGCCTAGCTAAGGCCAAAATCAGCCAATCGTGGCAAAAAGGTGAACAACTGTTTCAAGCCGTGCAATAAAAACTTCGTTTGAAAGAATGTTTGGAGCAATATTTTGCATGGATGCTTAGAATAGTGTCATAGACTATCATGCAAAATTTGAGCCAATTCCGACTATTTTTTTTTCCCACCAAAAGCCAACGTTGCCTAGCCAAGGTCAAAATCAGCCCATGGTGGCAAAAATGTGCACAACTCTTTCAAGCCGTGCCATTAAAACTTCGTTTGAAAGAATTTTTCGAGCAATATTTTGCATGGAGGCTTAGAATAGTGTCATAGACTATCATGCAAAATTTGAGCCAATTCCGACGATTTTTTTTCCCACCAAGGACAACATTGCCTAGCTAAGGCCAAAATCAGCCCATCGTGGCAAAAAGGTGAACAACTGTTTCAAGCTGTGCAATAAAAACTTCGTTTGAAAGAATGTTTGGAGCAATATTTTGCATGGATGCTTAGAATAGTGTCATAGACTATCATGAAAAATTTGAGCCAATTCCGACTATTTTTTTTTTCCCACCAAAGGCCAACGTTGCCTAGCCAAGGTCAAAATCAGCCCATGGTGGCAAAAATGTGCACAACTCTTTCAAGCCGTGCCATAAAAACATCGTTTGATATAATTTTTCGAGCAATATTTTGCATGGATGCTTAGAGTAGTGTCATAGACTATCATGGAAAATATGAGCCAATTCCGATGGCAAAAATGTGCACAACTCTTTCTAGCCGTGCCATAAAAACATCGTTTGAAAGAATTTTTCGAGCAATATTTTGCATGGAGGCTTAGAATAGTGTCATAGACTATCATGCAAAATTTGAGACAATTCCGACCATTTTTTTTTTCCCACCAAGGCCAACATTGCCTAGCTAAGGCCAAAATCAGCCAATCGTGGCAAAAAGGTGAACAACTGTTTCAAGCCGTGCAATAAAAACTTCGTTTGGAAGAATGTTTGGAGCAATATTTTGCATGGATGCTTAGAATAGTGTCATAGACTATCATGCAAAATTTGAGCCAATTCCGACTATTTTTTTTTTCCCACCAAAGGCCAACTTTGCCTAGCCAAGGTCAAAATCAGCCCATGGTGGCAAAAATGTGCACAACTCTTTCAAGCCGTGCCATTAAAACTTCGTTTGAAAGAATGTTTGGAGCAATATTTTGCATGGATGCTTAGAATAGTCTCATAGACTATCATGCAAAATTTGAGCTAATTCCGACTATTTTTTTTTTCCCACCAAAGGCCAACGTTGCCTAGCCAAGG
Organism: Acer campestre; assembly: GCA_954870605.1. Lineage (NCBI taxonomy): Eukaryota > Viridiplantae > Streptophyta > Magnoliopsida > Sapindales > Sapindaceae > Acer > Acer campestre. The sequence goes on from OX940812.1 coordinate 6,141,241, forward strand.
CCAAAATCAGCCCATGGTGGCAAAAATGTGCACAACTCTTTCAAGCCGTGCCATTAAAACTTCGTTTGATAGAATTCTTCAAGCAATATTTTGCATGGATACTAAGAATAGTGTCATAGTCTATCATGCAAAATTTGAGCCAATTCCGACCATTTTTTTTTTTCCCACCAAGGCCAACATTGCCTAGCTAAGGCCAAAATCAGCCCATCGTGACAAAAATGTGAACAACTCTTTCAAGCCATGCAATAAAAACTTCGTTTGAAAGAATGTTTCGAGCAATATTTTGCATTGATACTGAGAATAGTGTCATAGACTATGATGCAAAATTTGAACCAATTCCAACTATTTTTTTTTTTGCCACCAAAGGCCAACGTTGCCTAGCCAAGGCCAAAATCAGCCCATCGTGGCAAAAATGTGCACAACTCTTTCAAGCCGTGCCATAAAAACTCTGTTTGAATGAATTTTTCGAGCAATATTTTGCATGGAGACTTAGAATAGTGTCATAGACTATCATGCAAAATTTGAGCCAATTACGACTTTTTTTTTTTTTTTTCCCACCAAGGCCAACGTTGCCTAGCCAAGGCCAAAATCAGCCCACGGTGGCAAAAATGTCCACAACTCTTTCAAGCCGTGCAATAAAAACTTCGTTTGAAAGAATGTTTGGAGCAATATTTTGCATGGATGCTTAGAATAGTGTCATAGACTATCATGCAAAATTTGAGCTAATTTTGACTATTTTTTTTTTCCCACGAAAGGCCAACGTTGCCTAGACAAGGCCAAAATCAGTCCATGGTGGCAAAAATGTGCACAACTCTTTCAAGCCGTGCCATTAAAACTTCGTTTGATAGAATTCTTCAAGCAATATTTGGCATGGATGCTTAGAATAGTGTCATAGACTATCTTGCAAAATTTGAGCCAATTCCGACCAATTTTTATTTTTTTTCCCACCAAGGCCAACGTTGCCTAGCCAAGGTCAAAATCAGCCCACAGTCGCAAAAATGTCCACAAATCTTTCAAGCCGTGCCATTAAAACTTCGTTTGATAGAATTCTTCAAGCAATATTTTGCATGGATGCTAAGAATAGTGTCATAGCCTATCATGCAAAATTTGAGCCAATTCCGACCATTTTTTTTTTCCCACCAAGGCCAACATTGCCTAGCTAAGGCCAAAATCAGCCCATCGTGGCAAAAATGTGAACAACTCTTTCAAGCCGTGCAATAAAAACTTCGTTTGAAAGAATGTTTCGAGCAATATTTTGCATTGATGCTGTGAATAGTGACATAGACTATGATGCCAAATTTGAACCAATTCCGACTATTTTTTTTTTTTGCCACCAAAGGCCAACGTTGCCTAGCCAAGGCCAAAATCAGCCCATCGTGGCAAAAATGTGCACAACTCTTTCAAGCCGTGCCATTAAAACTTCGTTTGAAAGAATTTTTCAAGCAATATTATGCATGGATGCTTAGAAAAGTGTCATAGACTATCATGCAAAATTTGATCCAATTCCGACAATTTTTTCTTTTTTCCCACCAAAGGGCAACGTTGCCTAGCCAAGGAAAAAATCCCCGCATCGTGTAAAAAATCTGCACAACTCTTTCAAGCCGTGCCATAAAAACTTCGTTTGAAAGAATTTTTTGAGCAATATTTAGCATGGATGCTTAGAATAGTGAAATAGACTCTCATGCAAAATTTGAGCCAATTCCGACAAAATTTATTTTTTTTGTCACCAAGGCCAACGTTACCTAGCCAAGGTCAAAATCAGCCCACAGTCGCAAAAATGTCCACAACTCTTTCAAGCCGTGCCATTAAAACTTCGTTTGATAGATTTCTTCTAGCAATATTTTGCATGGATGCTTAGAATAGTGTCATAGACTATCATGCAAAATTTGAGCCAATTCCGACCATTTTTTTTTTCCCACCAAGGCCAACGTTGCCTAGCCAAGGCCAGAATCAGCCCATCGTGGCAAAAATGCGCACAACTCTTCCAAGCCGTGCCATTAAAACTTCGTTTGAAAGAATTTTTCGAGCAATATTTTGCATGGATACTTAGAATAGTGTCATAGACTATCATGCAAAATTTGAGCCAATTCCGACTATTTTTTTTTCCCACCAAAGGCAAACGTTGCCTAGCCAAGGCAAAAATCAGCCCATGGTGGAAAAAATGTGCACAACTCTTTCAAGCCGTGCCATAAAAACTCTGTTTGAATGAATTTTTCGAGCAATATTTTGCATGGAGACTTAGAATAGTGTCATAGACTATCATGCAAAATTTGAGCCAATTACGACTTTTTTTTTTTTTCCCACCAAGGCCAACGTTGCCTAGCCAAGGCCAAAATCAGCCCACGGTGGCAAAAATGTCCACAAATCTTTCAAGCCGTGCCATAAAAACTTCGTTTAAAAGAATTTTTCGAGCAATATTTTGCATGGATGCTTAGAATAGTGTCATAGACTGTCATGCAAAATTTGAGACAATTCCGACCAATTTTTGTTTTTTCCCACCAAGGCCAACGTTGCCTAGCAAAGGTCAAAATCAGCCCACGGTGGCAAAAATGTGCACAACTCTTTCAGGCCGTGCCATAAAAACTTCGTTAGAAAGAATTTTTCGAGCAATATTTAGCATGGATGCTTAGAATTGTGACATAGACTCTCATGCAAAATTTGAGCCAATTCCGACCAATTTTTTTTTTTTTCCCACCAAGGCCAACGTTGCCTAGCCAAGGTCAAAATCAGCCCACAGTCGCAAAATTGTCCACAACTCTTTCAAGCCGTGCCATTAAAACTTCGTTTGATAGAATTCTTCAAGTAATATTTGGCATGGATGCTTAGAATAGTGTCATAGACTATCTTGCAAAATTTGAGCCAATTCCGACAAATTTTTTTTTTCTCACCAAGACCAACGTTGCCTAGCCAAGGTCAAAATAAGCCCACGGTCGCAAAAATTTCCACAACTCTTTCAAGCCGTGCCATATAAACTTCGTTTGATAGAATTCTTCAAGCAATATTTTGCATGGATGCTTAGAATAGTGTCATAGACTATCATGGAAAATTTGAGCCAATTCCGAAGGCAAAAATGTGCACAACTCTTTCAAGCCGTGCCATAAAAACATCGTTTGAAAGAATTTTTCGAGCAATATTTTGCATGGAGGCTTAGAATAGTGTCATAGACTGTCATGCAAAATTTGAGACAATTCCGACCAATTTTTGTTTTTTCCCACCAAGGCCAACGTTGCCTAGCAAAGGTCAAAATCAGCCCACGGTGGCAAAAATGTGCACAACTCTTTCAGGCCGTGCCATAAAAACTTCGTTAGAAAGAATTTTTCGAGCAATATTTAGCATGGATGCTTAGAATTGTGACATAGACTCTCATGCAAAATTTGAGCCAATTCCGACCAATTTTTTTTTTTTTCCCACCAAGGCCAACGTTGCCTAGCCAAGGTCAAAATCAGCCCACAGTCGCAAAAATGTCCACAACTCTTTCAAGCCGTGCCATTAAAACTTCGTTTGATAGAATTCTTCAAGCAATATTTGGCATGGATGCTTAGAATAGTGTCATAGACTATCTTGCAAAATTTGAGCCAATTCCGACCAATTTTTTTTTTCTCACCAAGACCAACGTTGCCTAGCCAAGGTCAAAATAAGCCCACGGTCGCAAAAATTTCCACAACTCTTTCAAGCCGTGCCATATAAACTTCGTTTGATAGAATTCTTCAAGCAATATTTTGCATGGATGCTTAGAATAGTGTCATAGACTATCATGGAAAATTTGAGCCAATTCCGAAGGCAAAAATGTGCACAACTCTTTCAAGCCGTGCCATAAAAACATCGTTTGAAAGAATTTTTCGAGCAATATTTTGCATGGAGGCTTAGAATAGTGTCATAGACTGTCATGCAAAATTTGAGACAATTCCGACCAATTTTTGTTTTTTCCCACCAAGGCCAACGTTGCCTAGCAAAGGTCAAAATCAGCCCACGGTGGCAAAAATGTGCACAACTCGTTCAGGCCGTGCCATAAAAACTTCGTTAGAAAGAATTTTTCGAGCAATATTTAGCATGGATGCTTAGAATTGTGACATATACTCTCATGCAAAATTTGAGCCAATTCCGACCAATTTTTTTTTTTTTCCCACCAAGGCCAACGTTGCCTAGCCAAGGTCAAAATCAGCCCACAGTCGCAAAAATGTCCACAACTCTTTCAAGCCGTGCCATTAAAACTTCGTTTGATAGAATTCTTCAAGCAATATTTGGCATGGATGCTTAGAATAGTGTCATAGACAATCTTGCAAAATTTGAGCCAATTCCGACCAATTTTTTTTTTCTCACCAAGACCAACGTTGCCTAGCCAAGGTCAAAATAAGCCCACGGTCGCAAAAATTTCCACAACTCTTTCAAGCCGTGCCATATAAACTTCGTTTGATAGAATTCTTCAAGCAATATTTTGCATGGATGCTTAGAATAGTGTCATAGACTATCATGGAAAATTTGAGCCAATTCCGAAGGCAAAAATGTGCACAACTCTTTCAAGCCGTGCCATAAAAACATCGTTTGAAAGAATTTTTCGAGCAATATTTTGCATGGAGGCTTAGAATAGTGTCATAGACTGTCATGCAAAATTTGAGACAATTCCGACCAATTTTTGTTTTTTCCCACCAAGGCCAACGTTGCCTAGCAAAGGTCAAAATCAGCCCACGGTGGCAAAAATGTGCACAACTCTTTCAGGCCGTGCCATAAAAACTTCGTTAGAAAGAATTTTTCGAGCAATATTTAGCATGGATGCTTAGAATTGTGACATAGACTCTCATGCAAAATTTGAGCCAATTCCGACCAATTTTTTTTTTTTTCCCACCAAGGCCAACGTTGCCTAGCCAAGGTCAAAATCAGCCCACAGTCGCAAAAATGTCCACAACTCTTTCAAGCCGTGCCATTAAAACTTCGTTTGATAGAATTCTTCAAGCAATATTTGGCATGGATGCTTAGAATAGTGTCATAGACTATCTTGCAAAATTTGAGCCAATTCCGACCAATTTTTTTTTTCTCACCAAGACCAACGTTGCCTAGCCAAGGTCAAAATAAGCCCACGGTCGCAAAAATTTCCACAACTCTTTCAAGCCGTGCCATATAAACTTCGTTTGATAGAATTCTTCAAGCAATATTTTGCATGGATGCTTAGAATAGTGTCATAGACTATCATGGAAAATTTGAGCCAATTCCGAAGGCAAAAATGTGCACAACTCTTTCAAGCCGTGCCATAAAAACATCGTTTGAAAGAATTTTTCGAGCAATATTTTGCATGGAGGCTTAGAATAGTGTCATAGACTGTCATGCAAAATTTGAGACAATTCCGACCAATTTTTGTTTTTTCCCACCAAGGCCAACGTTGCCTAGCAAAGGTCAAAATCAGCCCACGGTGGCAAAAATGTGCACAACTCTTTCAGGCCGTGCCATAAAAACTTCGTTAGAAAGAATTTTTCGAGCAATATTTAGCATGGATGCTTAGAATTGTGACATAGACTCTCATGCAAAATTTGAGCCAATTCCGACCAATTTTTTTTTTTTTCCCACCAAGGCCAACGTTGCCTAGCCAAGGTCAAAATCAGCCCACAGTCGCAAAAATGTCCACAACTCTTTCAAGCCGTGCCATTAAAACTTCGTTTGATAGAATTCTTCAAGCAATATTTGGCATGGATGCTTAGAATAGTGTCATAGACTATGTTGCAAAATTTGAGCCAATTCCGACCAATTTTTTTTTTTCTCACCAAGACCAACGTTGCCTAGCCAAGGTCAAAATAAGCCCACGGTCGCAAAAATTTCCACAACTCTTTCAAGCCGTGCCATATAAACTTCGTTTGATAGAATTCTTCAAGCAATATTTTGCATGGATGCTTAGAATAGTGTCATAGACTATCGTGGAAAATTTGAGCCAATTCCGAAGGCAAAAATGTGCACAACTCTTTCAAGCCGTGCCATAAAAACATCGTTTGAAAGAATTTTTCGAGCAATATTTTGCATGGAGGCTTAGAATAGTGTCATAGACTGTCATGCAAAATTTGAGACAATTCCGACCAATTTTTGTTTTTTCCCATCAAGGCCAACGTTGCCTAGCGAAGGTCAAAATCAGCCCACGGTGGCAAAAATGTGCACAACTCTTTCAGGCCGTGCCATAAAAACTTCGTTAGAAAGAATTTTTCGAGCAATATTTAGCATGGATGCTTAGAATTGTGACATAGACTCTCATGCAAAATTTGAGCCAATTCCGACCAATTTTTTTTTTTTTCCCACCAAGGCCAACGTTGCCTAGCCAAGGTCAAAATCAGCCCATGGTGGCAAAAATGTGCACAACTCTTTCAAGCCGTGCCATTAAAACTTCGTTTGAAAGAATTTTTCGAGCAATATTTTGCATGGAGGCTTAGAATAGTGTCATAGACTATCATGCAAAATTTGAGCCAATTCCGACCATTTTTTTTCCCACCAAGGCCAACATTGCCTAGCTAAGGCCAAAATCAGCCCATCGTGGCAAAAAGGTGAACAACTGTTTCAAGCCGTGCAATAAAAACTTCGTTTGAAAGAATGTTTGGAGCAATATTTTGCATGGATGCTTAGAATAGTTGAAACAAATTATGGTGTGTTCAATATTAATCTAGAGGGGGGGTGAATAGATTTTATCCGATTTTACCAAATTTTCGTTAATGGTCAAGATTATGAAAATACCCTCCACTAGTCAATATACAATAGCAAGTGTAATATGGTGCGGAAATTAAAAGACACTTGATATTTACGTGGAAACCCTCTCGGGAAAAACCACGGGCTATGTAAGTGAGCCACACTTGAACCTCGAATCCACTAAATGTGTAAAACGATTACAACCTAATCCCGGAAGTAATCACACACCTACCTACTCCCGGTATAAGTGAACCTAGTCCCAATGCTTGTGATTTATGCAACCTAATCCCGGAAGCAACACAAGACTTAGTTCTCAATGAAGAGAAAACAACCTAAGTGAATATATGAAATACTCAAAATGCAACAAGAGCAAGGCAACTCTATATGCTTACCTAGAATGATGATATATCAATGAAATCAATCCTAGATATCAAAAGCTAAATGACATATCATAAAGCTTAGCTAGATGTTATCAATCACAAAACAATCCTAGCTATCAAACAATGTCAACATGTCCAAACATGTGAACTCAATTAGTTGTAGAGAATTTCTAACAACATAATTGTCAATTAAATCCACAAGAACATTTAATTAAGCTTGACTAGATAAATAAACATTAATCTATCAACCTAATCATCAACCAATTGTACAAGAATGTTCTAGGGTTAGCTATTTAGGGAAAATCATCCTAATCATGTAAGCTACCACAAACAAAACCCAATCATGTCATAACTTCACTAAATATGCAATAAGAGTGAAGATTTGCTAAACTAAGCAATAAAAGACATGTCTTGACTAAGATAGAACAATAAATGAAGATGTTGAGTTTGTTCTACTTACCAAGTCATAAATGAAGAAGACCCATGGAAGATTGATGCATGAAACATGTTAGATGCACATGGGTTTTGGGTTTGGAGAGTTAAAGAAGCAAGATTGAAGCTTTCTCTCTCTAGGGTTTGAGTTTCTCACTCTAAGGTCTGATTTTGAGCTCTTTAAAACGAGCTAGGAAGAAGATGATACTTATATACAACCCCTAGAGGAAATGACGTCGTTTTGGAAAAAAATGTTCAGTTCCCGTCATTGGCGCTGGTCAGGTTGCGCTGGTCACCAGCGCAAGGCATTGCGCTGGTCACCAGCGCACGCCACAGGCGCACGACCAGCGTCAAATCTCTGGACCAAAAGCGCTGGTCAAGTAGCGCTGGTCACCCGCGCAAGAACACCAGCGCATAGGCGCGACAGCGCACCAGCTCGAGATTCGAGCGCTCCGAAACAAGACCAAACGACATCGAAACCTTTCGTATAATATATCGTTGGAAAGGTATGGAAGTCTAATTTCTACTCCAATTTATGGAATGACATTTAAATGTCTGCAGAAAAAGTTATGGTCAATAGAGTGACCAAAGGTCAGAAACGGACAACAACAGAGTTGCCCTGTTTTGGTGGTCACTTTGGAGATTTCAAAACCAATCCAAACGGTCATGAAATATTACGAATAATATATCGTTGGAAAGGTATGAGTGTCTAGTTTGTCCAGAATTTTACAAAACTCAATTTAAAACTTTGTGTAAAAAGTTATGGTCACAAGACCATACAAAGGTCAGTTTTGAAAAACATTTAAATCATTGAAATCCAATATTTTGAACCTAGACACTTTACTCCAATCAACCAAACCAAATCTAACACTCATCCAAGAGAAGAATGAGACCTTCTCAAGTGGTCAACCATCGCGCTAAGACATGCACACCATCGTGCAAGCGCGGACGTTTCCGATCACACAAACGGAAACGAATTACACCACACTTAAGACTAACATGAAGTGCAAGTGTGGTTGTGAATATATAACATGCATGGGAAAGGATAACATCATGAAAAATCACCAAGCATGTGACACACAAAAGATATGCAAGATAGATAAAGATGCATGCAAGTGTGTGTGTGCACCTAATCTCTTCAAGAACCAAGTCAAGTGATATACCTTTTGAAGCTCTTGATCTTGAAGTCACCGGGATGCTTGGAAGCTTGCCTTGATAATCATCAAGATGACCTAAGCTACCCACAACACAATCATCCCCAATGTGGTATGTCATGAAATAAGCCAATTACAAAATAGAGGTCCTTACAATCTCCCCCTTTGGCTATTTCATGACAAAATACCACTCACAAAATAATCCTCACAAAACACAAAATAAAGCTATTGGTTAACAAAAGTGTATTATACGTTACAAAGAGAGAAACCTAAGAATCTAAGTCTTCAAGGTCTTCAATCTCTTCGTAGATCATCATACCTACACACAATAGCAAGAAAGCACTTTTCCAAGAACAAGTGCATGTGAGGTGAACAAAAATAAAAAGCATTTGCACTCAATAAGGCAATACAAAACAATGCATGTGCAATGCTCCCCCTAAAAGGTTACTCTCTCTCAAACTTCTCCCCAAAGCATACACAATGCTCCCCCTATATCTCTCAAGACTTCTCCCCCTTTTTGTCATGAGATAGGCAAAGGAGCTCCCCCTATTGGGTTGCTTTAGCAAAGAGAGCTATTTGCACAAAAGGCATTTGCATAATCATATAAACGAACTTTATGCAATTCAAGTAATTGAGAGAGATTCAAGGAGATTTTATTCACAGAAAAGTGTGTGTGTGTAAAAGTTGCTTAGCATGTAATACAAGCACTATTGAGCTCATGCATAAGAATCAATCAAAGCAATAATCAACAGGTTTTCCAAATGAAGTCAAACCAATTAGAGCCCTGTTGTTATGACAAGAAGATATATATCCAAGCATTTGTGTGCAGAGTGTACTAATCACATCAAAAAATATATCATCTTTTCTACATTGCAAGACACATCATCAATCAACAATTTTGAGGTCTTTATTAAGCAATGCATCACACACATCATCAAACACATTTCAACTTTTCTGTTTTTCTCCTTTATCCTAGAAAGCATGTATTTCTGTTTATCATGCTAATGTAACTCTCTTGAAGGCTTTCACTCGGTTTCAAATGAGTAGCCATTTCCTACATTGGGCGGCTGCACGTCATATTGCCAGTAGCCCTTTTTCAAGAGAGAGCTTAAGAATGCATATCAAAGAATCATGAACATGGAGAATAATTTGAGGTCAATCACATGTACTAACAAGTAGAACATTCCTCAAATGGATAAGCATACTCAAGCAAAAATAGAAATCATGCAGTACATGCTAGGCAACCGTGCAAGGTGTTATTAAAAACATTATTAAAGCATTAATCAATGTTATTCACCAAACATTCTCAAACAAACATAAAAGAGCATAAAATAAGTTAACTTTTTGCATATGGCAAATCATGCAAGTTTGCTCTCTTTGCTTGAGCTCCCCTTATTGGGGTCAAATACTAGAACTCATCACTCCACAAGACATATTCCAATAGATCTACTAAGAGTTTTAAATCGAGTAGCATCTAGAGGTTTTGTAAACAAGTCGGCTAGTTGATCATTTGTACCTACATGCTCAAGTACAATGCATTTATTTTCAACTAGTTCTCTAATGAAATGATGACGGATGTCAATATGCTTAGTTCTAGAATGTTGAACCGGATTTTTGGAAATATTAATAGCACTCATGTTATCACAAAAGAGAGTGAGTGTACCTTGGTTGAATCCGTAGTCTACTAGCATTTGCTTCATCCATAGGAGTTGTGTGCATCCACTCCCCGCGGCTATGTACTCGGCCTCCGCCGTGGACAAGGAAATTGAGTTTTGCTTCTTGCAAAACCAAGAAACAAGATTGTTTCCAAGGAAAAAGCAACCGCCCGATGTGCTTTTCCTATCATCACAATTTCCGGCCCAATCCGCGTCACTAAAGCCTACAAGACTAGCATTAGTGTCAAATGAGTACCAAATCCCATAGTTAGAAGTCCCATTCACAAATCGAATGATTCTCTTGACGCAAGAGAGATGGGACTCCTTGGGATCGGATTGGTACCTTGCACACACACCCACACTAAAGGATATGTCGGGCCTACTTGCGGTCAAATAAAGCAAGCTTCCTATCATACCCCTATAAAGTGTTTGTTCTACACTTTTACCACTAGCATCTTTGCTTAGTTTCAAAGTGGTGCTCATGGGTGTGTTACAATGTTTGGCTTTCTCAAGACCAAACTTCTTCACTAGGTTTTTGGCATATTTGGCTTGGGATATGAAGATTCCATCACTTAATTGCCTAATTTGCAAACCTAGGAAGTAACTAAGCTCACCAACAAGGCTCATCTCAAATTCATGAGACATAACATCAACAAATTGTTGGACTTTGGTGTTGTTGGTGGATCCAAACACTATATCATCAACATATATTTGAGCTATAAAAAGCTCATCATTGTCTTTCTTGATGAATAGTGTCTTGTCAACACTACCTCTTGTGTAGTCATTGTTGACAAGAAATTGAGTGAGGCGCTCATACCAAGCCCTCGGTGCTTGTTTCAACCCATAAAGAGCCTTCTTGAGGCGATAGACATGGTTGGGGTGGTGTGCATCCACAAACCCCTTGGGTTGCTCAACAAACACTTCCTCTTGCAAGAAGCCATTGAGGAAGGCACTCTTAACATCCATTTGGTGCAATTTGAACTTGTGCACACAAGAGATGGACAAGAGAAGCCTAATGGACTCTAGGCGGGCAACGGGAGCAAAAGTCTCCTCAAAGTCGATACCCTCAATTTGAGAGTACCCTTGTGCAACAAGTCTTGCCTTGTTACGCACTACGTTGCCATCCTCATCGGATTTGTTCCTATATATCCATTTTGTGCCTATGACATTAGTGGTCTTAGGCCTAGGAACTAGAGTCCAAACCTCATTCCTTTCGAATTGGTTTAGCTCTTCTTGCATGGCAAGAACCCAAAACTCATCATTTAGAGCTTCATCAATCTTTTTGGGTTCTATTTGAGAGGTGTAGCATGTGAAGCTAATAAGATTAGCTATTTGCCTTCTAGTCCTAACACCCTCATTCACATCTCCAATAACATCCTCTTTGTTATGGAGTCTTCTAACCCATGGAGCGGGTTCATTAGAGTCCAAGTTAGGAACTCTATCAATAGGTTGTGTGTCATTTTCAACAACATTGGATGTCCCCACATTAGGAGTCACAACAACCTTCTCCAAAGGAGAATCATCACTAAGAATAACCTCCTCCTCATGATTACTACACTTGAGCCTTTCATCATCAAATACAACATTAGATGATTCCATGACACTTAGAGTTTTCTTATTGAAAACTCTATAGGCTCTACTATTTAAGGCATAGCCAATAAATATACCCTCATCACTCTTGGCATCAAATTTGCCAAGTTGATCTCGGTCATTTAAAATGAAGCATTTGCTTCCAAATGTGTGGAAGTAGCTAACATTTGGCCTCTTGCCTTTCCATAACTCATAGGAGGTATTCCTAGTACCGGGCCTTAGAAAAACTCTATTTCCTATATAACAAGCCGTGTTGATGGCTTCGGCCCATAGATTCCTAGGCACATTGTTGCTAAGCAACATCACACGGGCCATCTCTTGAAGGACCCTATTTTTCCTCTCAACAACTCCATTTTGTTGAGGTGTCCTAGGAGCCGAAAACTCATGGGAGATACCTATACTATCACAATAGGTTTCAAAAGAAGCATTCTCAAATTCCCTCCCATGGTCACTTCTAATCCGTTTTATGCTTTTAATGTTAGAATTCATTTCATTTTGAAGTTTAGTACAAAGCATTTTAAACTTATCAAAAGTTTCGGATTTTTCTCTAAGAAAATATGTCCATGTGAACCTAGAGAAATCATCTACACAAACAAAAATGTATCTCTTTCCACCCAAGCTCTCGGTTTGCATAGGACCCACAAGATCCATATGGAGAAGCTCTAGAGGCTCCTTGGTGGAGAGATACTTGCCCTTTTTATGCATGCTTTTAGTTTGTTTTCCTTGTTGACAAGGTCCACAAATACCATTGGCTTTCTTCCCAAGCTTAGGGAGGCCACGCACACATTCAAACTTTCCAAGGGTCCGTAGATCCCGAAAGTTCATGTGGCCAAGTCTTTCATGCCACAACTCAATTTGTTCATCCTTGGACACATTGTTTGAGACTATTCTAGCTTCAAGACAATAACAATTGTCGCTAGATCTCATACCTTTCAATAAGGTTTGTCCATCGGGCTTTAAGATAGAGCAATTCTCTTTGCTAAACAAGGCGGAATATCCTTCATCACTAAGATGAGAAATGCTAATCAAATTGGCTTTCAAGCCATCAACAAGTAAAGCATTGGATAAAGAGGACAATCCGGGAACGGAAATGGTTCCTTTCCCTATGACTTTCTTTTTGGATCCATCACCAAAAGTGACATTTCCTCCTTCCTCCATAACAAGAGTCTCGAAGAAACTCTTGTTTCCCGTCATGTGCCTAGAGCACCCACTATCAAGATACCAAAGATTAGAAGAATTTGCCTTCAAGGCAATTTGTGCAACATGGCAAACATTTTCATTCTTTCTAATCCATTTAAGAACAACATTTTCTTTCTTAAAGGTCTTTGGTACATGGGCTCTAGTAATCCTAGGATCATGCAAATTAGTCTTATTATTCCTAGGAACATGCATCTTGGCTCTATTCTTTCTCTTTTCAATCATGCTTCGAGTTCTACACATTTTTATATAACGAAAGCAATTTGGTCGAATGTGACCATTAAAACCACAAAAATGACAAATTGGAATGAAATGAGAAATCATACCATTGCCTTGAGCATTTATGGGAGTCTTCCTATGTCTTTGTGGTTGAGAGGGTTCAATCCATCTTCTTTGTTGAACCGGTCTATCTTGCTTCCCTTTTTGAGCCAATAGATGAGGAATGTTGGCTTGAGGTTGTCTCCTTGGTGCAACCTTCACTTGTGCACTTTTTGAGCTTTGTCCTAGATCTATTTTCTTCCTAGGAGTGTGCACCGGAGAAGCTTCTATGTTGCCCAAGCTCTTAACAAACACGGTCTTCTTAGAGGAGGTGGTCTCTTGACAATCTTCAAACCCAAGACCTCTCTTGTCACATGGACTCTTTCCAACACCAAGCATGTGATCTAATTTTTTGGTGCTAGAGTCCATCCTAGTAAGTGACTTCTTAGCTTCAACAAGCTCCCTCTTCAAACCTTCTTCATTCCTCCTAGATAAAGCTAACTCCTCTTTTAGCTTATCTTCTCTCTTCTTAAGTCTTTCCACTTCTTCACTTAGGAGATCATTGTGAGATGAAAGCTCAAGATTTTCTTCTCTCAACATCTTGATCTTCTTAGTGGTTTTCATCTCTAAGCTCCTAAACTCCTTAAGATATTCAACTAACACTTCTTTCTCCACATATCCATTAGTGGAGTTAGCATCGGAGTCATCTTCACTAGAGTCACTTTCCCTTTGACTCTCTTCCTTTTTTTCACTACCACTTTTGCTCTTGTGAGAAGAGGCAAAAGCTAGGAAGTTAGCCATGATGTCTTCATCATCCGAAGAATCATCTTCTTCATTGGAGTCATCACTACTTCCACTCCAAGTGGCGGCCATCACTTTTCCCTTCTTCTTTTCCTTGTGATTAGCACATTCGGGAGCAAAGTGACCAATCCCGCCACACTCAAAGCAACGGACCCCTTTCGTTTCGGTCCTCTCTTGCCTTGGTTCAAACTTCTTGAAGGGAACCTTTTTCTTGTCTTGGCCTCTAAAACCAAATCCCTTCTTTCCAAACTTCATAACCTTGTTGAATCTTTTCACAAACAAGGCCATGTCTTCATCCGAGCCATTCTTCACCTCCTTTTCATCCTTAGAAGCTTTTAAAGCAATTCCCTTTTGCTTTTTAGGAGGAGTAGTGCTAGGACCCTTCCTAGACTCATAGGCTAGAAGTCTTCCAATGACTTCACTCGGCTTCATATCCTTATATCCACTATTTTCTTCTAAAGCCGTCACCTTTGACTCAAACCTATCCGGTAGGGATCTCATAATCTTTTGCTTGATCCTCCTATCCGAATAAGGATCACCAAGTTGATGACTTTGGTTGACTATGTCCATCAACTTGATCTCGAAGTCGTTGAAGCACTCATTCTCCTCCATCTTGAGCATCTCAAATTGAGTTTGGAGAACTTGAAGCTTGGAGTCCTTCACAACTTCGGTTCCCTCATGTGCAACTTCTAGGATTGTCCATGCCTCCTTAGCAATCCTAGTGTTTTGAATCAACTTGTATTGATTCTCATCCATAGCACATAGGATGGCATGCATAGCCTTCCTATTCCATTTTGATGCCTCAAATTCTTGAGCACTCCATTGTGCCTTGGGCTTCAAAACATCTTCTCCTCCACCCGTAGGAGTCATCATGGGAAGATCGTATCCATCTTCAACCGACATCCAAGCTCGGTCATGAAGTTGACATATGTATGATTCCATCTTCCCTTTCCATGAGGAGTAATTCAATCCGGTGAGAAGAGGAGGACGTGTGCTAGAAGCCCCCTCGTTGTTGCCACCGTTTCCACTCATTTTGTATATGAATGAAATGAAATGAATGCAAAATGTATGAATGAACAAAAACACACAAATGCAAAACACACCAAAATGAGCAAGGATCACCTATGTATATCTAGGAACCCGCTCTGATACCAATTGAAACAAATTATGGTGTGTTCAATATTAATCTAGAGGGGGGGTGAATAGATTTTATCCGATTTTACCAAATTTTCGTTAATGGTCAAGATTATGAAAATACCCTCCACTAGTCAATATACAATAGCAAGTGTAATATGGTGCGGAAATTAAAAGACACTTGATATTTACGTGGAAACCCTCTCGGGAAAAACCACGGGCTATGTAAGTGAGCCACACTTGAACCTCGAATCCACTAAATGTGTAAAACGATTACAACCTAATCCCGGAAGTAATCACACACCTACCTACTCCCGGTATAAGTGAACCTAGTCCCAATGCTTGTGATTTATGCAACCTAATCCCGGAAGCAACACAAGACTTAGTTCTCAATGAAGAGAAAACAACCTAAGTGAATATATGAAATACTCAAAATGCAACAAGAGCAAGGCAACTCTATATGCTTACCTAGAATGATGATATATCAATGAAATCAATCCTAGATATCAAAAGCTAAATGACATATCATAAAGCTTAGCTAGATGTTATCAATCACAAAACAATCCTAGCTATCAAACAATGTCAACATGTCCAAACATGTGAACTCAATTAGTTGTAGAGAATTTCTAACAACATAATTGTCAATTAAATCCACAAGAACATTTAATTAAGCTTGACTAGATAAATAAACATTAATCTATCAACCTAATCATCAACCAATTGTACAAGAATGTTCTAGGGTTAGCTATTTAGGGAAAATCATCCTAATCATGTAAGCTACCACAAACAAAACCCAATCATGTCATAACTTCACTAAATATGCAATAAGAGTGAAGATTTGCTAAACTAAGCAATAAAAGACATGTCTTGACTAAGATAGAACAATAAATGAAGATGTTGAGTTTGTTCTACTTACCAAGTCATAAATGAAGAAGACCCATGGAAGATTGATGCATGAAACATGTTAGATGCACATGGGTTTTGGGTTTGGAGAGTTAAAGAAGCAAGATTGAAGCTTTCTCTCTCTAGGGTTTGAGTTTCTCACTCTAAGGTCTGATTTTGAGCTCTTTAAAACGAGCTAGGAAGAAGATGATACTTATATACAACCCCTAGAGGAAATGACGTCGTTTTGGAAAAAAATGTTCAGTTCCCGTCATTGGCGCTGGTCAGGTTGCGCTGGTCACCAGCGCAAGGCATTGCGCTGGTCACCAGCGCACGCCACAGGCGCACGACCAGCGTCAAATCTCTGGACCAAAAGCGCTGGTCAAGTAGCGCTGGTCACCCGCGCAAGAACACCAGCGCATAGGCGCGACAGCGCACCAGCTCGAGATTCGAGCGCTCCGAAACAAGACCAAACGACATCGAAACCTTTCGTATAATATATCGTTGGAAAGGTATGGAAGTCTAATTTCTACTCCAATTTATGGAATGACATTTAAATGTCTGCAGAAAAAGTTATGGTCAATAGAGTGACCAAAGGTCAGAAACGGACAACAACAGAGTTGCCCTGTTTTGGTGGTCACTTTGGAGATTTCAAAACCAATCCAAACGGTCATGAAATATTACGAATAATATATCGTTGGAAAGGTATGAGTGTCTAGTTTGTCCAGAATTTTACAAAACTCAATTTAAAACTTTGTGTAAAAAGTTATGGTCACAAGACCATACAAAGGTCAGTTTTGAAAAACATTTAAATCATTGAAATCCAATATTTTGAACCTAGACACTTTACTCCAATCAACCAAACCAAATCTAACACTCATCCAAGAGAAGAATGAGACCTTCTCAAGTGGTCAACCATCGCGCTAAGACATGCACACCATCGTGCAAGCGCGGACGTTTCCGATCACACAAACGGAAACGAATTACACCACACTTAAGACTAACATGAAGTGCAAGTGTGGTTGTGAATATATAACATGCATGGGAAAGGATAACATCATGAAAAATCACCAAGCATGTGACACACAAAAGATATGCAAGATAGATAAAGATGCATGCAAGTGTGTGTGTGCACCTAATCTCTTCAAGAACCAAGTCAAGTGATATACCTTTTGAAGCTCTTGATCTTGAAGTCACCGGGATGCTTGGAAGCTTGCCTTGATAATCATCAAGATGACCTAAGCTACCCACAACACAATCATCCCCAATGTGGTATGTCATGAAATAAGCCAATTACAAAATAGAGGTCCTTACAATAGTGTCATAGACTATCATGCAAAATTTGAGCCAATTCCGACTATTTTTTTTTTTCCAACCAAAGGCCAACGTTGCCTAGCCAAGGCCAAAATCAGCCCATGGTGGCAAAAATGTGCACAACTCTTTCAAGCCGTGCCATTAAAACTTCGTTTGATATAATTCTTCAAGCAATATTTGGCATGGATGCTTAGAATAGTGTCGTAGACTATCTTGCAAAATTTGAGCCAATTCCGACCAATTTTTTTTTTTCCCACCACGACCAACGTTGCCTAGCCAAGGTCAAAATAAGCCCACGGTCGCAAAAATTTCCACAACTCTTTCAAGCCGTGCCATATAAACTTCGTTTGATAGAATTCTTCAAGCAATATTTTGCATGGATGCTTAGAATAGTGTCATAGACTATCAAGCAAAATTTGAGCCAATTCCGAAGGCAAAAATGTGCACAACTCTTTCAAGCCGTGCCATAAAAACATCGTTTGATATAATTTTTCGAGCAATATTTTGCATGGATGCTTAGAATAGTGTCATAGACTATCATGGAAAATTTGAGCCAATTCCGAAGGCAAAAATTTGCACAACTCTTTCAAGCCGTGCCATAAAAACATCGTTTGAAAGAATTTTTCGAGCAATATTTTGCATGGAGGCTTAGAATAGTGTCATAGACTATCATGCTAAATTTGAGCCAATTCCAACCATTTTTTTTCCCACCAAGGCCAACATTGCCTAGCTAAGGCAAAAATCAGCCCATCGTGGCAAAAAGGTGAACAACTGTTTCAAGCCGTGCAATAAAAACTTCGTTTGAAAGAATGTTTGGAGCAATATTTTGCATGGATGCTTAGAATAGTGTCATAGACTATCATGCAAAATTTGAGCCAATTCCGACTATTTTTTTTTTCCCACCAAAGGCCAACGTTGCCTAGCCAAGGTCAAAATCAGCCCATGGTGGCAAAAATGTGCACAACTCTTTCAAGCCGTGCCATTAAAACTTCGTTTGAAA
Organism: Acer campestre; assembly: GCA_954870605.1. Taxonomy (NCBI): domain Eukaryota; kingdom Viridiplantae; phylum Streptophyta; class Magnoliopsida; order Sapindales; family Sapindaceae; genus Acer; species Acer campestre. The sequence goes on from OX940812.1 coordinate 6,159,695, forward strand.
GAATTTTTCGAGCAATATTTTGCATGGAGGCTTAGAATAGTGTCATAGACTATCATGCAAAATTTGAGCCAATTCCGACCATTTTTTTTCCCACCAAGGCCAACATTGCCTAGCTAAGGCCAAAATCAGCCCATCGTGGCAAAAAGGTGAACAACTGTTTCAAGCCGTGCAATAAAAACTTCGTTTGAAAGAATGTTTGCAGCAATATTTTGCATGGATGCTTAGAATAGTGTCATAGACTATCATGCAAAATTTGAGCCAATTCCGACTATTTTTTTTTTTCCCACCAAAGGCCAACGTTGCCTAGCCAAGGCCAAAATCAGCCCATGGTGGCAAAAATGTGCACAACTCTTTCAAGCCGTGCCATTAAAACTTCGTTTGATAGAATTCTTCAAGCAATATTTGGCATGGATGCTTAGAATAGTGTCGTAGACTATCTTGCAAAATTTGAGCCAATTCCGACCAATTTTTTTTTTTCCCACCAAGACCAACGTTGCCTAGCCAAGGTCAAAATAAGCCCACGGTCGCAAAAATTTCCACAACTCTTTCAAGCCGTGCCATATAAACTTCGTTTGATAGAATTCTTCAGGCAATATTTTGCATGGATGCTTAGAATAGTGTCATAGACTATCATGCAAAATTTGAGCCAATTCCGAAGGCAAAAATGTGCACAACTCTTTCAAGCCGTGCCATAAAAACATCGTTTGATATAATTTTTTGAGCAATATTTTGCATGGATGCTTAGAATAGTGTCATAGACTATCATGGAAAATTTGAGCCAATTCCGAAGGCAAAAATTTGCACAACTCTTTCAAGCCGTGCCATAAAAACATCGTTTGAAAGAATTTTTCGAGCAATATTTTGCATGGAGTCTTAGAATAGTGTCATAGACTATCATGCAAAATTTGACCCAATTCCGACCATTTTTTTTTTCCCACCAAGGCCAACATTGCCTAGCTAAGGCCAAAATCAGCCAATCGTGGCAAAAAGGTGAAAAACTGTTTCAAGCCGTGCAATAAAAACTTCATTTGAAAGAATGTTTGGGGCAATATTTTGCATGGATGCTTAGAATAGTGTCATAGACTATCATGCAAAATTTGAGCCAATTCCGACCATTTTTTTTCCCACCAAGGCCAACATTGCCTAGCTAAGGCCAAAATCAGCCCATCGTGGCAAAAATGTGAACAACTCTTTCAAGCCGTGCAATAAAAACTTCGTTTGAAAGAATGTTTCGAGCAATATTTTGAATTGATGCTGAGAATAGTGTCATAGACTATGATGCAAAATTTGAACCAATTCCGACCATTTTTTTTTTTCCCACCAAGGCCAACATTGCCTAGCTAAGGCCAAAATCAGCCCATCGTGGCAAAAATGTGAACAACTCTTTCAAGCCGTGCAATAAAAACTTCGTTTGAAAGAATGTTTCGAGCAATATTTTGAATTGATGCTGAGAATAGTGTCATAGACTATGATGCAAAATTTGAGCCAATTCCGACTATTTTTTTTTTTCCCACCAAAGGCAAACGTTGCCTAGCCAAGGCAAAAATCAGCCCATGGTGGAAAAAATGTGCACAACTCTTTCAAGCCGTGCCATAAAAACATCGTTTCAAAGAATTTTTCGAGCAATATTTTGCATGGAGGCTTAGAATAGTGTCATAGACAATCATGCAAAATTTGAGCCAATTCCGACCTTTTTTTTTTCCCACCAAGGCCAACATTGCCTAGCTAAGGCCAAAATCAGCCAATCGTGGCAAAAAGGTGAACAACTGTTTCAAGCCGTGCAATAAAAACTTCGTTTGAAAGAATGTTTGGAGCAATATTTTGCATGGATGCTTAGAATAGTGTCATAGACTATCATGGAAAATTTGAGCCAATTCCGAAGGCAAAAAAGTGCACAACTCTTTCAAGCCGTGCCATAAAAACATCGTTTGAAAGAATTTTTCGAGCAATATTTTGCATGGAGGCTTAGAATAGTGTCATAGACTATCATGCAAAATTTGAGCCAATTCCGACCATTTTTTTTTTCCCACCAAGGCCAACATTGCCTAGCTAAGGCCAAAATCAGCCAATCGTGGCAAAAAGGTGAACAACTGTTTCAAGCAGTGCAATAAAAACTTCGTTTGAAAGAATGTTTGGAGCATTATTTTGCATGAATGCTTAGAATAGTGTCATAGACTATCATGCAAAATTTGAGCCAATTCCGACTATTTTTTTTTTCCCACCAAAGGCCAACGTTGCCTAGCCAAGGCCAAAATCAGCCCATGGTGGCAAAAATGTGCACAACTCTTTCAAGCCGTGCCATTAAAACTTCGTTTGATAGAATTCTTCAAGCAATATTTGGCATGGATGCTTCGAATAGTGTCATAGACGATCTTGCAAAATTTGAGCCAATTCCGACCAATTTTTATTTTTTTTCCCACCAAGGCCAACGTTGCCTAGCCAAGGTCAAAATCAGCCCACAATCGCAAAAATGTCCACAAATCTTTCAAGCCGTGCCATTAAAACTTCGTTTGATAGAATTCTTCAAGCAATATTTTGCATGGATGCTAAGAATAGTGTCATAGTCTATCATGCAAAATTTGAGCCAATTCCGACCATTTTTTTTTTCCCACCAAGGCCAACATTGCCTAGCTAAGGCCAAAATCAGCCCATCGTGGCAAAAATTTGAACAACTCTTTCAAGCCGTGCAATAAAAACTTCGTTTGAAAGAATGTTTCGAGCAATATTTTGCATTGATGCTGAGAATAGTGTCATAGACTATGATGCAAAATTTGAACCAATTCCGACTATTTTTTTTTTTGCCACCAAAGGCCAACGTTGCCTAGCCAAGGCCAAAATCAGCCCATCGTGGCAAAAATGTGCACAACTCTTTCAAGCCGTGCCATTAAAACTTCGTTTGAAAGAATTTTTCAAGCAATATTATGCATGGATGCTTAGAAAAGTGTCATAGACTATCATGCAAAATTTGATCCAATTCCGACAATTTTTTCTTTTTTCCCACCAAAGGGCAACGTTGCCTAGCCAAGGAAAAAAACCCCGCATCGTGTAAAAAATCTGCACAACTCTTTCAAGCCGTGCCATAAAAACTTCGTTTGAAAGAATTTTTTGAGCAATATTTAGCATGGATGCTTAGAATAGTGACATAGACTCTGATGCAAAATTTGAGCCAATTCCGACCAAATTTTTTTTTTTTGCCACCAAGGCCAACGTTGCCTAGCCAAGGTCAAAATCAGCCCACAGTCGCAAAAATGTCCACAACTCTTTCAAGCCGTGCCATTAAAACTTCGTTTGATAGAATTCTTCTAGCAATATTTTGCATGGATGCTTAGAATAGTGTCATAGACTATCATCCAAAATTTGAGCCAATTCCGACCATTTTTTTTTTCCTACCAAGGCCAACGTTGCCTAGCCAAGGCCAGAATCAGCCCATCGAGGCAAAAATGCGCACAACTCTTTCAAGCCGTGCCATTAAAACTTCGTTTGAAAGAATTTTTTGAGCAATATTTTCCATGGATACTTAGAATAGTGTCATAGACTATCATGCAAAATTTGAGCCAATTCCGACTATTTTTTTTTTCCCACCAAAGGCAAACGTTGCCTAGCCAAGGCAAAATCAGCCCATGGTGGAAAAAATGTGCACAACTCTTTCAAGCCGTGCCATAAAAACATCGTTTGAAAGAATTTTTCGAGCAATATTTTGCATGGAGGCTTAGAATAGTGTCATAGACTATCATGCAAAATTTGAGCCAATTCCGACCATTTTTTTTTTCCCACCAAGGCCAACATTGCCTAGCTAAGGCCAAAATCAGCCAATCGTGGCAAAAAGGTGAACAACTGTTTCAAGCCGTGCAATAAAAACTTCGTTTGAAAGAATGTTTGGAGCAATATTTTGCATGGATGCTTAGAATAGTGTCATAGACTATCATGCAAAATTTGAGACAATTCCGACCAATTTTTGTTTTTTCCCACCAAGGCCAACGTTGCCTAGCAAAGGTCAAAATCAGCCCACGGTGGCAAAAATGTGCACAACTCTTTCAAGCCGTGCCATAAAAACTTCGTTTGAAAGAATTTTTCGAGCAATATTTAGCATGGATGCTTAGAATAGTGACATAGACTCTCATGCAAAATTTGAGCCAATTCCGACCAATTTTTTTTTTTTCCCACCAAGGCCAACGTTGCCTAGCCAAGGTCAAAATCAGCCCACAGTCGCAAAAATGTCCACAACTCTTTCAAGCCGTGCCATTAAAACTTCGTTTGATAGAATTCTTCAAGCAATATTTGGCTTGGATGCTTAGAATAGTGTCATAGACTATCTTGCAAAATTTGAGCCAATTCCGACCAATTTTTTTTTTCCCACCAGGACCAACGTTGCCTAGCCAAGGTCAAAATAAGCCCACGGTCGCAAAAATTTCCACAACTCTTTCAAGCCGTGCCATATAAACTTCGTTTGATAGAATTCTTCAAGCAATATTTTGCATGGATGCTTAGAATAGTGTCATAGACTATCATGCAAAATTTGAGCCAATTCCGAAGGCAAAAATGTGCACAACTCTTTCAAGCCGTGCCATAAAAACATCGTTTGATATAATTTTTCGAGCAATATTTTGCATGGATGCTTAGAATAGTGTCATAGACTATCATGGAAAATTTGAGCCAATTCCGAAGGCAAAAATGTGCACAACTCTTTCAAGCCGTGCCATAAAAACATCGTTTGAAAGAATTTTTCGGGCAATATTTTGCATGGAGGCTTAGAATAGTGTCATAGACTATCATGCAAAATTTAAGCCAATTCCGACCATTTTTTTTTTCCCGCCAAGGCCAACATTGCCTAGCTAAGGCCAAAATCAGCCAATCGTGGCAAAAAGGTGAACAACTGTTTCAAGCCGTGCAATAAAAACTTCGTTTGAAAGAATGTTTGGAGCAATATTTTGCATGGATGCTTAGAGTAGTGTCATAGACTATCATGCAAAATTTGAGCCAATTCCGACTATTTTTTTTTTCCCACCAAAGGCCAACGTTGCCTAGCCAAGGTCAAAATCAGCCCATGGTGGCAAAAATGTGCACAACTCTTTCAAGCCGTGCCATTAAAACTTCGTTTCAAAGAATTTTTCGAGCAATATTTTGCATGGAGGCTTAGAATAGTGTCATAGACTATCATGTAAAATTTGAGCCAATTCCGACCATTTTTTTTTTCCCACCAAGGCCAACATTGCCTAGCTAAGGCCAAAATCAGCCCATCGTGGCAAAAAGGTGAACAACTGTTTCAAGCCGTGCAATAAAAACTTCGTTTGAAAGAATGTTTGGAGCAATATTTTGCATGGATGCTTAGAATAGTGTCATAGACTATCATGCAAAATTTGAGCCAATTCCGACTATTTTTTTTTTCCCACCAAAGGCCAACGTTGCCTAGCCAAGGCCAAAATCAGCCCATGGTGGTAAAAATGTGCACAACTCTTTCAAGCCGTGCCATTAAAACTTCGTTTGATAGAATTCTTCAAGCAATATTTGGCATGGATGCTTAGAATAGTGTCATAGACTATCTTGCAAAATTTGAGCCAATTCCGACCAACTTTTATTTTTTTTCCCACCAAGGCCAACGTTGCCTAGCCAAGGTCAAAATCAGCCCATAGTCGCAAAAATGTCCACAAATCTTTCAAGCCGTGCCATTAAAACTTCGTTTGATAGAATTCTTCAAGCAATATTTTGCATGGATGCTAAGAATAGTGTCATAGTCTATCATGCAAAATTTGAGCCAATTCCGACCATTTTTTTTTTTCCCACCAAGGCCAACATTGCCTAGCTAAGGCCAAAATCAACCCATCGTGGCAAAAATGTGAACAACTCCTTCAAGCCGTGCAATAAAAACTTCGTTTGAAAGAATGTTTCGAGCAATATTTTGCATTGATGCTGAAAATAGTGTCATAGACTATGATGCAAAATTTGAACCAATTCCGACTATTTTTTTTTTTGCCACCAAAGGCCAACGTTGCCTAGCCAAGGCCAAAATCAGCCCATCGTGGCAAAAATGTGCACAACTCTTTCAAGCCGTGCCATTAAAACTTCGTTTGAAAGAATTTTTTAAGCAATATTATGCATGGATGCTTAGAAAAGTGTCATAGACTATCATGCAAAATTTGATCCAATTCCGACAATTTTTTCTTTTTTCCCACCAAAGGGCAACGTTGCCTAGCCAAGGAAAAAATCCTCGCATCGTGTAAAAAATCTGCACAACTCTTTCAAGCCGTGCCATAAAAACTTCGTTTGAAAGAATTTTTTGAGCAATATTTAGCATGGATGCTTAGAATAGTGACATAGACTCTAATGCAAAATTTGAGCCAATTCCGACCAAATTTTTTATTTTTCCCACCAAGGCCAACGTTGCCTAGCCAAGGTCAAAATCAGCCCACAGTCGCAAAAATGTCCACAACTCTTTCAAGCCGTGCCATTAAAACTTCGTTTGATAGAATTCTTCTAGCAATATTTTGCATGGATGCTTAGAATAGTGTCGTAGACTATCATGCAAAATTTGAGCCAATTCCGACCATTTTTTTTTCCCACCAAAGCCAACGTTGCCTAGCCAAGGCAAGAATCAGCCCATCGTGGCAAAAATGCGCACAACTCTTTCAAGCCGTGCCATTAAAACTTCGTTTGATAGAATTCTTCTAGCAATATTTTGCATGGATGCTTAGAATAGTGTCATAGACTATCATGCAAAATTTGAGCCAATTCCGACTATTTTTTTTTTCCCACCAAAGGCAAACGTTGCCTAGCCAAGGCAAAAATCATCCCATGGTGGAAAAAATGTGCACAACTCTTTCAAGCCGTGTCATAAAAACTCTGTTTGAATGAATTTTTCAAGCAATATTTTGCATGGAGGCTTAGAATAGTGTCATAGACAATCATGCAAAATTTTAGCCAATTACGACTTTTTTTTTTTCCCACCAAGGACAACGTTGCCTAGCCAAGGCCAAAATCAGCCCATGGTGGCAAAAATGTGCACAAGTCTTTCAAGCCGTGCCACAAAAACTTCGTTTGAAAGAATTTTCTGAGTAATATTTTGCATGGATGCTTAGAATAGTGTCATAGACTATCATGCAAAATTTGAGCCAATTCCGACAAATTTTTTTTTTTTCCACCAAGGCCAACGTTGCCTAGCAAAGGTCAAAATCAGCCCACGGTGGCAAAAATGTCCACAACCCTTTCAAGCCGTGCCATAAAAACTTCGTTTGATAGAATTCTTCAAGCAATATTTTGCATGGATGCTTAGAATAGTGTCATAGACTATCATGCAAAATTTGAGCCAATTCCTACCATATTTTATTTTCCCACCAAGGCCAATGTTGCCTAGCCAAGGCCAAAATCAGCCCATCGTGGCAAAAATGTGAACAACTCTTTCAAGCCGTGCCATAAAAACTTCGTTTGAAAGAATTTTTGGAGCAATATTTTGCATGGATGCTTAGAATAGTGTCATAGACTATCATGCAAAATTTGAGCCAATTCCGACCGTTTGTTTTTTTCCCACCAAGGCCAACGTTGCCTAGCCAAGGTCAAAATCAGCCCACGGTGGCAAAAATGTCAAAAACTCTTTCAAGCCGTGCCATAAAAACTTCTTTTGATAGAATTCTTCAAGCAATATTTTGCATGGATGCTTAGAATAGTGTCGTAAACTATCATGCAAAATTTGAGCCAATTCCGACTATTTTTTCTTTTTTCCCACCAAAGGCCAACGTTGCCTAGCCAAAGCCAAAATCAGCCCATCGTGGCAAAAATGGGCACAACTCTTTGAAGACGTGCCATAAAAACTTCGTTTGAAAGAATTTTTCGAGCAATATTTTGCATGGATGCTTAGAATAGTGTCATAGACTATCATGCAAAATTTGAGCCAATTCCTACCATTTGTTTTTTTCCCACCAAGGCCAATGTTGCCTAGCCAAGGTCAAAATCAGCCCGCGGTGGCAAAAATGTCCACAACTCTTTCAAGCCGTGCCATAAAAACTTCGTTTGATAGAATTCTTAAAGCAATATTTTGCATGGATGCTTAGAATAGTGTCATAGACTATCATGAAAAATTTGAGCCAATTCCGAACGTTTGTTTTTTTCCCACCAAGGCCAACGTTGCCTAGCCAAGGTCAAAATCAGCCCATCGTGGCAAAAATGTGCACAACTCTTTCAAGCCGTGCCATTAAAACTTCGTTTGAAAGAATTTTTTAAGCAATATTATGCATGGATGCTTAGAAAAGTGTCATAGACTATCATGCAAAATTTGATCCAATTCCGACAATTTTTTCTTTTTTCCCACCAAAGGGCAACGTTGCCTAGCCAAGGAAAAAATCCTCGCATCGTGTAAAAAATCTGCACAACTCTTTCAAGCCGTGCCATAAAAACTTCGTTTGAAAGAATTTTTTGAGCAATATTTAGCATGGATGCTTAGAATAGTGACATAGACTCTAATGCAAAATTTGAGCCAATTCCGACCAAATTTTTTATTTTTCCCACCAAGGCCAACGTTGCCTAGCCAAGGTCAAAATCAGCCCACAGTCGCAAAAATGTCCACAACTCTTTCAAGCCGTGCCATTAAAACTTCGTTTGATAGAATTCTTCTAGCAATATTTTGCATGGATGCTTAGAATAGTGTCGTAGACTATCATGCAAAATTTGAGCCAATTCCGACCATTTTTTTTTCCCACCAAAGCCAACGTTGCCTAGCCAAGGCAAGAATCAGCCCATCGTGGCAAAAATGCGCACAACTCTTTCAAGCCGTGCCATTAAAACTTCGTTTGATAGAATTCTTCTAGCAATATTTTGCATGGATGCTTAGAATAGTGTCATAGACTATCATGCAAAATTTGAGTCAATTCCAACCATTTTTTATTTTCCCACCAAGGCCAATGTTGCCTATCCAAGGTCAAAATCAGCCCATGGTGGCAAAAATGTCCACAACCCTTCCAAGCCATGCCATAAAAAATTCGTTTGATAGATTCTTAAAGCAATATTTTGCATGGATGCTTAGAATAGTTTCATAGACTATCATGCAAAATTTGAGCCAATTTCGACCATTTGTTTTTTTCCCACCAAGGCCAACATTGCCTAGCCAAGGTCAAAATCAGCCCAAGGTGGCAAAAATGTCCAAAACTCTTTCAAGCCGTACCATAAAAACTTCGTTTGATAGAATTCTTAAAGCAATATTTTGCATGGATGCTTAGAATAGTGTCATAGACTATCATGCAAAATTTGAGCCAATTCCGACCGTTTGTTTTTTTCCCACCAAGGCCAACGTTGCCTAGCCAAGGTCAAAATCAGCCCACGGTTGCAAAAATGTCAAAAACTCTTTGAAGCCGTGCCATAAAAACTTCGTTTGATAGAATTCTTAAAGCAATATTTTGCATGGATGCTTAGAATAGTGTCATACAAAATTTGAGCCAATTCCGACTATTTTTTCTTTTTTCCCACCAAAGGCCAACGTTGCCTAGCCAAGGCCAAAATCAGCCCATCGTGGCAAAAATGTGCACAACTCTTTGAAGCCGTGCCATAAAAACTTCGTTTGAAAGAATTTTTCGAGCAATATTTTGCATGGATGCTTAGCATAGTGTCATAGACTATCATGCAAAATTTGAGCCAATTCCTACCATTTGTTTTTTTCCCACCAAGGCCAATGTTGCCTAGCCAAGGTCAAAATCAGCCCACGGTGGCAAAAATGTCCACAACTCTTTCAAGCCGTGCCATAAAAACTTCGTTTGATAGAATTCTTAAAGCAATATTTTGCATGGATGCTTAGAATAGTGTCATAGACTATCATGCAAAATTTGAGCCAATTCCTACCGTTTGTTTTTTTCCCACCAAGGCCAACGTTGCCTAGCCAAGGTCAAAATCAGCCCACGGTGGCAAAAATGTCAACAACTCTTTCAAGCCGTGCCATAAAAACTTCTTTTGATAGAATTCTTCAAGCAATATTTTGCATGGATGCTTAGAATAGTGTCATAGACTATCATGCAAAATTTGAGCCAATTCCGACTATTTTTTCTTTTTTCTCACCAAAGGCCAACGTTGCCTAGGCAAGGCCAAAATCAGCCCATCGTGGCAAAAATGTGCACAACTCTTTGAAGTCGTGCCATAAAAACTTCGTTTGTAAGAATTTTTCGAGCAATATTTTACATGGATGCTTAGAATAGTGTCATAGACTATCATGCAAAATTTGAGCCAATTCCTACCATTTGTTTTTTTCCCACCAAGGCCAACGTTGCCTAGCCAAGGTCAAAATCAGCCCACGGTGGCAAAAATGTCCACAACTCTTTCAAGCCGTGCCATAAAAACTTCGTTTGATAGAATTCTTAAAGCAATATTTTGCATGGATGCTTAGAATAGTGTCATAGACTATCATGCAAAATTTGAGCCAATTCCTACCGTTTGTTTTTTTCCCACCAAGGCCAACGTTGCCTAGCCAAGGTCAAAATCAGCCCACGGTGGCAAAAATGTCAACAACTCTTTCAAGCCGTGCCATAAAAACTTCTTTTGATAGAATTCTTCAAGCAATATTTTGCATGGATGCTTAGAATATTGTCATAGACTTTCATGCAAAATTTGAGCCAATTCCGACTATTTTTTCTTTTTTCTCACCAAAGGCCAACGTTGCCTAGGCAAGGCCAAAATCAGCCCATCGTGGCAAAAATGTGCACAACTCTTTGAAGTCGTGCCATAAAAACTTCGTTTGTAAGAATTTTTCGAGCAATATTTTGCATGGATGCTTAGAATAGTGTCATAGACTATCATGCAAAATTTGAGCCAATTCCTACCATTTGTTTTTTTCCCACCAAGGCCAACGTTGCCTAGCCAAGGTCAAAATCAGCCCACGGTGGCAAAAATGTCCACAACTCTTTCAAGCCGTGCCATAAAAACTTCGTTTGATAGAATTCTTAAAGCAATATTTTGCATGGATGCTTAGAATAGTGTCATAGACTATCATGCAAAATTTGAGCCAATTCCGACCAATTTTTTTTTTTCCCACCAAGGTCAACGTTGCCTAGCCAAGGTCAAAATCAGCCCACGGTGGGAAAGATGTCCACAACTCTTTCAAGCCGTGCCATAAAAACTTCTTTTGATAGAATTCTTCAAGCAATATTTTGCATGGATGCTTAGAATAGTGTCATAGACTATCATGCAAAATTTGAGCCAATTCCGACTATTTTTTCTTTTTTCTCACCAAAGGCCAACGTTGCCTAGGCAAGGCCAAAATCAGCCCATCGTGGCAAAAATGTGCACAACTCTTTGAAGTCGTGCCATAAAAACTTCGTTTGTAAGAATTTTTCGAGCAATATTTTACATGGATGCTTAGAATAGTGTCATAGACTATCATGCAAAATTTGAGCCAATTCCTACCATTTGTTTTTTTCCCACCAAGGCCAACGTTGCCTAGCCAAGGTCAAAATCAGCCCACGGTGGCAAAAATGTCCACAACTCTTTCAAGCCGTGCCATAAAAACTTCGTTTGATAGAATTCTTAAAGCAATATTTTGCATGGATGCTTAGAATAGTGTCATAGACTATCATGCAAAATTTGAGCCAATTCCTACCGTTTGTTTTTTTCCCACCAAGGCCAACGTTGCCTAGCCAAGGTCAAAATCAGCCCACGGTGGCAAAAATGTCAACAACTCTTTCAAGCCGTGCCATAAAAACTTCTTTTGATAGAATTCTTCAAGCAATATTTTGCATGGATGCTTAGAATATTGTCATAGACTTTCATGCAAAATTTGAGCCAATTCCGACTATTTTTTCTTTTTTCTCACCAAAGGCCAACGTTGCCTAGGCAAGGCCAAAATCAGCCCATCGTGGCAAAAATGTGCACAACTCTTTGAAGTCGTGCCATAAAAACTTCGTTTGTAAGAATTTTTCGAGCAATATTTTGCATGGATGCTTAGAATAGTGTCATAGACTATCATGCAAAATTTGAGCCAATTCCTACCATTTGTTTTTTTCCCACCAAGGCCAACGTTGCCTAGCCAAGGTCAAAATCAGCCCACGGTGGCAAAAATGTCCACAACTCTTTCAAGCCGTGCCATAAAAACTTCGTTTGATAGAATTCTTAAAGCAATATTTTGCATGGATGCTTAGAATAGTGTCATAGACTATCATGCAAAATTTGAGCCAATTCCGACCAATTTTTTTTTTTCCCACCAAGGTCAACGTTGCCTAGCCAAGGTCAAAATCAGCCCACGGTGGGAAAGATGTCCACAACTCTTTCAAGCCGTGCCATAAAAACTTCGTTTGATAGAATTCTTAAAGCAATATTTTGCATGGATGCTTAGAATAGTGTCATAGACTATCATGCAAAATTTGAGCCAATTTCGACAATTTTTTATTTTCCCACCAAGGCCAATGTTGCCTAGCCAAGGCCAAAATCAGCCCATTGTGGCAAAAATGTGAACAACTCTTTCAAGCCGTGCCATAAAAACTTCGTTTGAAAGAATTTTTGGAGCAATATTTTGCTTGGATGCATAGAATAGTGTCATAGACTATCGTGCAAAATTTGAGCCAATTCCAACCATTTTTTATTTTCCCACCAAGGCCAATGTTGCCTAGCCAAGGACAAAATCAGCCCATCGTGGCAAAAATGTGAACAACTCTTTCAAGCCGTGACATAAAAACTTCGTTTGAAAGAATTTTTCGAGCAATATTTTGCATGGATGCTTAGAATAGTGTCATAGACTATCATGCAAAATTTGAGCCAATTTCGACCGTTTGTTTTTTTCCCACCAAGGCCAACGTTGCCTAGCCAAGGTCAAAATCAGCCCACGGTGGGAAAAATGTCCACAACTCTTTCAAGCCAAGCCATAAAAACTTCGTTTGATAGAATTCTTAAAGCAATATTTTGCATGGATGCTTAGAATAGTGTCATAGACTATCATGCAAAATTTGAGTCAATTCCGACCATTTTTTATTTTCCCACCAAGGCCAATGTTGCCTAGCCAATGCCAAAATCAGCCCATCGTGGCAAAAATGTGAACAACTCTTTCAAGCCGTGCCATAAAAACTTCGTTTGATAGAATTCTTAAAGCAATATTTTGTATGGATGCTTAGAATAGTGTCATAGACTATCATGCAAAATTTGAGCCAATTCCGACCGTTTGTTTTTTTCCCACCAAGGCCAACGTTGCCTAGCCAAGGACAAAATCAGCCCATCGTGGCAAAAATGTGAAAAATTCTTTCAAGCCGTTCCATAAAAACTTCGTTTGAAAGAATTTTTCGAGCAATATTTTGCATGGATGCTTAGAATAGTGTCATAGACTATCATGCAAAATTTGAGCCAATTCCGACCGTTTGTTTTTTTCCCACCAAGGCCAACGTTGCCTAGCCAAGGTCAAAATCAGCCCACGGTGGCAAAAATGTCAACAACTCTTTCAAGCCGTGCCATAAGAACTTCTTTTGATAGAATTCTTCAAGCAATATTTTGCATGGATGCTTAGAATAGTGTCATAGACTATCATGCAAAATTTGAGCCAATTCCGACTATTTTTTCTTTTTTCCCACCAAAGGCCAACGTTGCCTAGCCAAGGCCAAAATCAGCCCATCGTGGCAAAAATGTGCACAACTCTTTGAAGCCGTGCCATAAAAACTTCGTTTGAAAGAATTTTTCGAGCAATATTTTGCATGGATGCTTAGCATAGTGTCATAGACTATCATGCAAAATTTGAGCCAATTCCTACCATTTGTTTTTTTCCCACCAAGGCCAATGTTGCCTAGCCAAGGTCAAAATCAGCCCACGGTGGCAAAAATGTCCACAACTCTTTCAAGCCGTGCCATAAAAACTTCGTTTGATAGAATTCTTAAAGCAATATTTTGCATGGATGCTTAGAATAGTGTCATAGACTATCATGCAAAATTTGAGCCAATTCCGACCGTTTGTTTTTTTCCCACCAAGGCCAACGTTGCCTAGCCAAGGTCAAAATCAGCCCACGGTGGCAAAAATGTCAACAACTCTTTCAAGCCGTGCCATAAGAACTTCTTTTGATAGAATTCTTCAAGCAATATTTTGCATGGATGTTTAGAATAGTGTCATAGACTATCATGCAAAATTTGAGCCAATTCCGACTATTTTTTCTTTTTTCCCACCAAAGGCCAACGTTGCCTAGCCAAGGCCAAAATCAGCCCATCGTGGCAAAAATGTGCACAACTCTTTGAAGCCGTGCCATAAAAACTTCGTTTGAAAGAATTTTTCGAGCAATATTTTGCATGGATGCTTAGCATAGTGTCATAGACTATCATGCAAAATTTGAGCCAATTCCTACCATTTGTTTTTTTCCCACCAAGGCCAATGTTGCCTAGCCAAGGTCAAAATCAGCCCACGGTGGCAAAAATGTCCACAACTCTTTCAAGCCGTGCCATAAAAACTTCGTTTGATAGAATTCTTAAAGCAATATTTTGCATGGATGCTTAGAATAGTGTCATAGACTATCATGCAAAATTTGAGCCAATTCCTACCGTTTGTTTTTTTCCCACCAAGGCCAACGTTGCCTAGCCAAGGTCAAAATCAGCCCACGGTGGCAAAAATGTCAACAACTCTTTCAAGCCGTGCCATAAAAACTTCTTTTGATAGAATTCTTCAAGCAATATTTTGCATGGATGCCTAGAATAGTGTCATAGACTATCATGCAAAATTTGAGCCAATTCCGACTATTTTTTCTTTTTTCTCACCAAAGGCCAACGTTGCCTAGGCAAGGCCAAAATCAGCCCATCGTGGCAAAAATGTGCACAACTCTTTGAAGTCGTGCCATAAAAACTTCGTTTGTAAGAATTTTTCGAGCAATATTTTGCATGGATGCTTAGAATAGTGTCATAGACTATCATGCAAAATTTGAGCCAATTCCTACCATTTGTTTTTTTCCCACCAAGGCCAACGTTGCCTAGCCAAGGACAAAATCAGCCCACGGTGGCAAAAATGTCCACAACTCTTTCAAGCCGTGCCATAAAAACTTCGTTTGATAGAATTCTTAAAGCAATATTTTGCATGGATGCTTAGAATAGTGTCATAGACTATCATGCAAAATTTGAGCCAATTCCGACTATTTTTTCTTTTTTCCCACCAAAGGCCAACGTTGCCTAGCCAAGGCCAAAATCAGCCCATCGTGGCAAAAATGTGCACAACTCTTTGAAGCCGTTCCATAAAAACTTCGTTTGAAAGAATTTTTCGAGCAATATTTTGCATGGATGCTTAGCATAGTGTCATAGACTATCATGCAAAATTTGAGCCAATTCCTACCATTTGTTTTTTTCCCACCAAGGCCAATGTTGCCTAGCCAAGGTCAAAATCAGCCCACGGTGGCAAAAATGTCCACAACTCTTTCAAGCCGTGCCATAAAAACTTCGTTTGATAGAATTCTTAAAGCAATATTTTGCATGGATGCTTAGAATAGTGTCATAGACTATCATGCAAAATTTGAGCCAATTCCTACCGTTTGTTTTTTTCCCACCAAGGCCAACGTTGCCTAGCCAAGGTCAAAATCAGCCCACGGTGGCAAAAATGTCAACAACTCTTTCAAGCCGTGCCATAAAAACTTCTTTTGATAGAATTCTTCAAGCAATATTTTGCATGGATGCTTAGAATAGTGTCATAGACTATCATGCAAAATTTGAGCCAATACCGACTATTTTTTCTTTTTTCTCACCAAAGGCCAACGTTGCCTAGGCAAGGCCAAAATCAGCCCATCGTGGCAAAAATGTGCACAACTCTTTGAAGTCGTGCCATAAAAACTTCGTTTGTAAGAATTTTTCGAGCAATATTTTGCATGGATGCTTAGAATAGTGTCATAGACTATCATGCAAAATTTGAGCCAATTCCTACCATTTGTTTTTTTCCCACCAAGGCCAACGTTGCCTAGCCAAGGTCAAAATCAGCCCACGGTGGCAAAAATGTCCACAACTCTTTCAAGCCGTGCCATAAAAACTTCGTTTGATAGAATTCTTAAAGCAATATTTTGCATGGATGCTTAGAATAGTGTCATAGACTATCATGCAAAATTTGAGCCAATTCCGACCAATTTTTTTTTTTCCCACCAAGGTAAACGTTGCCTAGCCAAGGTCAAAATCAGCCCACGGTGGGAAAGATGTCCACAACTCTTTCAAGCCGTGCCATAAAAACTTCGTTTGATAGAATTCTTAAAGCAATATTTTGCATGGATGCTTAGAATAGTGTCATAGACTATCATGCAAAATTTGAGCCAATTTCGACAATTTTTTATTTTCCCACCAAGGCCAATGTTTCCTAGCCAAGGCCAAAATCAGCCCATTGTGGCAAAAATGTGAACAACTCTTTCAAGCCGTGCCATAAAAACTTCGTTTGAAAGAATTTTTGGAGCAATATTTTGCTTGGATGCATAGAATAGTGTCATAGACTATCGTGCAAAATTTGAGCCAATTCCAACCATTTTTTATTTTCCCACCAAGGCCAATGTTGCCTAGCCAAGGACAAAATCAGCCCATCGTGGCAAAAATGTGAACAACTCTTTCAAGCCGTGACATAAAAACTTCGTTTGAAAGAATTTTTCGAGCAATATTTTGCATGGATGCTTAGAATAGTGTCATAGACTATCATGCAAAATTTGAGCCAATTTCGACCGTTTGTTTTTTTCCCACCAAGGCCAACGTTGCCTAGCGAAGGTCAAAATCAGCCCACGGTGGGAAAAATGTCCACAACTCTTTCAAGCCAAGCCATAAAAACTTCGTTTGATAGAATTCTTAAAGCAATATTTTGCATGGATGCTTAGAATAGTGTCATAGACTATCATGCAAAATTTGAGTCAATTCCGACCATTTTTTATTTTCCCACCAAGGCCAATGTTGCCTAGCCAATGCCAAAATCAGCCCATCGTGGCAAAAATGTGAACAACTCTTTCAAGCCGTGCCATAAAAACTTCGTTTGATAGAATTCTTAAAGCAATATTTTGTATGGATGCTTAGAATAGTGTCATAGAGTATCATGCAAAATTTGAGCCAATTCCGACCAATTTTTTTTTTTTCCCACCAAGGTCAACGTTGCCTAGCCAAGGTCAAAATCAGCCCACGATGGGAAAGATGTCCACAACTCTTTCAAGCCGTGCCATAAAAACTTCGTTTGATAGAATTCTTAAAGCAATATTTTGCATGGATGCATAGAATAGTGTCATAGACTATCATGCAAAATTTGAGCCAATTCCGACCATTTTTTATTTTCCCACCAAGGCCAACGTTGCCTAGCCAAGGTCAAAATCAGCCCACGGTGGCAAAAATGTCCACAACTCTTTCAAGCCGTGCCATAAAAACTTCGTTTGATAGAATTCTTAAAGCAATATTTTGCATGGATGCTTAGAATAGTGTCATAGACTATCATGCAAAATTTGAGCCAATTCCGACCAATTTTTTTTTTTTTCCCACCAAGGTCAACGTTGCCTAGCCAAGGTCAAAATCAGCCCACGATGGGAAAGATGTCCACAACTCTTTCAAGCCGTGCCAAAAAAACTTCGTTTGATAGAATTCTTAAAACAATATTTTGGATGGATGCTTAGAATAGTGTCATAGACTATCATGCAAAATTTGAGCCAATTCCGACCATTTTTTATTTTCCCACCAAGGCCAATGTTGCCTAGCCAAGGCCAAAATGAGCCCATCGTGGCAAAAATGTGCACAACTCTTTGAAGCCGTGCCATAAAAACTTCGTTTGAAAGAATTTTTCGAGCAATATTTTGCATGGATGCTTAGCATAGTGTCATAGACTATCATGCAAAATTTGAGCCAATTCCTACCATTTGTTTTTTTCCCACCAAGGCCAATGTTGCCTAGCCAAGGTCAAAATCAGCCCACGGTGGCAAAAATGTCCACAACTCTTTCAAGCCGTGCCATAAAAACTTCGTTTGATAGAATTCTTAAAGCAATATTTTGCATGGATGCTTAGAATAGTGTCATAGACTATCATGCAAAATTTGAGCCAATTCCTACCGTTTGTTTTTTTCCCACCAAGGCCAACGTTGCCTAGCCAAGGTCAAAATCAGCCCACGGTGGCAAAAATGTCAACAACTCTTTCAAGCCGTGCCATAAAAACTTCTTTTGATAGAATTCTTCAAGCAATATTTTGCATGGATGCTTAGAATAGTGTCATAGACTATCATGCAAAATTTGAGCCAATACCGACTATTTTTTCTTTTTTCTCACCAAAGGCCAACGTTGCCTAGGCAAGGCCAAAATCAGCCCATCGTGGCAAAAATGTGCACAACTCTTTGAAGTCGTGCCATAAAAACTTCGTTTGTAAGAATTTTTCGAGCAATATTTTGCATGGATGCTTAGAATAGTGTCATAGACTATCATGCAAAATTTGAGCCAATTCCTACCATTTGTTTTTTTCCCACCAAGGCCAACGTTGCCTAGCCAAGGTCAAAATCAGCCCACGGTGGCAAAAATGTCCACAACTCTTTCAAGCCGTGCCATAAAAACTTCGTTTGATAGAATTCTTAAAGCAATATTTTGCATGGATGCTTAGAATAGTGTCATAGACTATCATGCAAAATTTGAGCCAATTCCGACAAATTTTTTTTTTTCCCACCAAGGTCAACGTTGCCTAGCCAAGGTCAAAATCAGCCCACGGTGGGAAAGATGTCCACAACTCTTTCAAGCCGTGCCATAAAAACTTCGTTTGATAGAATTCTTAAAGCAATATTTTGCATGGATGCTTAGAATAGTGTCATAGACTATCATGCAAAATTTGAGCCAATTTCGACAATTTTTTATTTTCCCACCAAGGCCAATGTTGCCTAGCCAAGGCCAAAATCAGCCCATTGTGGCAAAAATGTGAACAACTCTTTCAAGCCGTGCCATAAAAACTTCGTTTGAAAGAATTTTTGGAGCAATATTTTGCTTGGATGCATAGAATAGTGTCATAGACTATCGTGCAAAATTTGAGCCAATTCCAACCATTTTTTATTTTCCCACCAAGGCCAATGTTGCCTAGCCAAGGACAAAATCAGCCCATCGTGGCAAAAATGTGAACAACTCTTTCAAGCCGTGACATAAAAACTTCGTTTGAAAGAATTTTTCGAGCAATATTTTGCATGGATGCTTAGAATAGTGTCATAGACTATCATGCAAAATTTGAGCCAATTTCGACCGTTTGTTTTTTTCCCACCAAGGCCAACGTTGCCTAGCGAAGGTCAAAATCAGCCCACGGTGGGAAAAATGTCCACAACTCTTTCAAGCCAAGCCATAAAAACTTCGTTTGATAGAATTCTTAAAGCAATATTTTGCATGGATGCTTAGAATAGTGTCATAGACTATCATGCAAAATTTGAGTCAATTCCGACCATTTTTTATTTTCCCACCAAGGCCAATGTTGCCTAGCCAATGCCAAAATCAGCCCATCGTGGCAAAAATGTGAACAACTCTTTCAAGCCGTGCCATAAAAACTTCGTTTGATAGAATTCTTAAAGCAATATTTTGCATGAATGCTTAGAATAGTGTCATAGACTATCATGCAAAATTTGAGCCAATTCCGACCAATTTTTTTTTTTCCCACCAAGGTCAACGTTGCCTAGCCAAGGTCAAAATCAGCCCACGGTGGGAAAGATGTCCACAACTCTTTCAAGCCGTGCCATAAAAACTTCGTTTGATAGAATTCTTAAAGCAATATTTTGCATGGATGCTTAGAATAGTGTCATAGACTATCATGCAAAATTTGAGCCAATTTCGAACATTTTTTATTTTCCCACCAAGGCCAATGTTGCCTAGCCAAGGCGAAAATCAGCCCATCGTGGCAAAAATGTGAACAACTCTTTCAAGCCGTGCCATAAAAACTTCGTTTGAAAGAATTTTTTGAGCAATATTTTGCATGGATGCATAGAATAGTGTCATAGACTATCGTGCAAAATTTGAGCCAATTCCGACCATTTTTTATTTTCCCACCAAGGCCATTGTTTCTTAGCCAAGGACAAAATCAGCCCATCGTGGCAAAAATGTGAACAACTCTTTCAAGCCGTGACATAAAAACTTCGTTTGAAAGAATTTTTCGAGCAATATTTTGCATGGATGCTTAGAATAGTGTCATAGACTATCATGCAAAATTTGAGCCAATTCCGACCGTTTGTTTTTTTCCCACCAAGGCCAACGTTGCCTAGCCAAGGTCAAAATCAGCCCACGGTGGGAAAAATGTCCACAACTCTTTCAAGCCAAGCCATAAAAACTTCGTTTGATAGAATTCTTAAAGCAATATTTTGCATGAATGCTTAGAATAGTGTCATAGACTATCATGCAAAATTTGAGTCAATTCCGACCATTTTT
The DNA here is from genome assembly GCA_954870605.1 of Acer campestre. NCBI lineage: Eukaryota > Viridiplantae > Streptophyta > Magnoliopsida > Sapindales > Sapindaceae > Acer > Acer campestre. Next base: position 6,179,983 of record OX940812.1, read on the forward strand.
TATTTTCCCACCAAGGCCAATGTGGCCTAGCCAAGGCCAAAATTAGCCCATCGTGGCAAAAATGTGAAAAACTCTTTCAAGCCGTGCCATAAAAACTTCGTTTGAAAGAATTTTTCGAGCAATATTTTGCATGGATGCTTAGAATAGTGTCATAGACTATCATGCAAAATTTGAGCCAATTCCGACTATTTTTTCTTTTTTCCCACCAAAGGCCAACGTTGCCTAGCCAAGGGCAAAATCAGCCCACGGTGGCAAAAATGTCCATAACTCTTTCAAGCCAAGCCATAAAAACTTCGTTTGATAGAATTCTTAAAGCAATATTTTGCTTGGATGCTTAGAATAGTGTCATAGACTATCATGCAAAATTTGAGCCAATTCCTACCATTTGTTTTTTTCCCACCAAGGCCAACGTTGCCTAGCCAAGGTCAAAATCAGCCCACGGTGGCAAAAATGTCCACAACTCTTTCAAGCCGTGCCATAAAAACTTCGTTTGATAGAATTCTTAAAGCAATATTTTGCATGGATGCTTAGAATAGTGTCATAGACTATCATGCAAAATTTGAGCCAATTCCGACCGTTTGTTTTTTTCCCACCAAGGCCAACGTTGCCTAGCCAAGGTCAAAATCAGCCCACGGTGGCAAAAATGTCCACAACTCTTTCAAGCCGTGCCATAAAAACTTCGTTTGATAGAATTCTTAAAGCAATATTTTGCATGGATGCTTAGAATAGTGTCATAGACTATCATGCAAAATTTGAGCCAATTCCGACCGTTTGTTTTTTTCCCACCAAGGCCAACGTTGCCTAGCCAAGGTCAAAATCAGCCCACGGTGGGAAAAATGTCCACAACTCTTTCAAGCCAAGCCATAAAAACTTCGTTTGATAGAATTCTTAAAGCAATATTTTGCATGGATGCTTAGAATAGTGTCATAGACTATCATGCAAAATTTGAGCCAATTCCTACCATTTGTTTTTTTCCCACCAAGGCCAACGTTGCCTAGCCAAGGTCAAAATCAGCCCACGGTGGCAAAAATGTCCACAACTCTTTCAAGCCGTGCCATAAAAACTTCGTTTGATAGAATTCTTAAAGCAATATTTTGCATGGATGCTTAGAATATTGTCATAGACTATCATGCAAAATTCGAGCCAATTCCAACATATTTTTTTTTTTCCCACCAAGGTCAACGTTGCCTAGCCAAGGCCAAAATCAGCCCACGGTGGGAAAGATGTCCACAACTCTTTCAAGCCGTGCCATAAAAACTTCGTTTGATAGAATTCTTAGAGCAATATTTTGCATGGATGCTTAGAATAGTGTCATAGACTATCATGCAAAATTTGAGCCAATTCCGACCATTTTTTATTTTCCCACCAAGGCCAATGTTGCTTAGCCAAGGCCAAAATCAGCCCATCGTGGCAAAAATGTGAGCAACTCTTTCAAGCCGTGCCATAAAAACTTCTTTTGATAGAATTCTTCAAGCAATATTTTGCATGGATTCTTAGAATAGTGTCATAGATTATCATGCAAAATTTGAGCCAATTCCGACTATTTTTTTTTTCCATCCAAAGCCAACGTTGCCTAGCCAAGGCAAAAATCAGCCCATTGTGGCAAAAATGTGCACAACTCTTTCAAGCCGTGCCATAAAAACTTCGTTTGAAAGAATTTTTCGAGCAATATTTTGTATGGAAGCTTAGAACAGTGTCATAGACTATCATGCAAAATTTGAGTCAATTTCGACCATTTATTTTTTTCCCACCAAGGCCAACGTTGCCTAGCCAAGGTCAAAATCAGCCCACGGTGGCAAAAATGTCCACAACTCTTTCAAGCCAAGCCATAAAAACTTCATTTGATAGAATTCTTAAAGCAATAATTTGCATGGATGCTTAGAATAGTGTCATAGACTATCATGCAAAATTTGAGCCAATTTCGACAATTTTTTATTTTCCCACCAAGGCCAATGTTGCCTAGCCAAGGCCAAAATCAGCCCATTGTGGCAAAAATGTGAACAACTCTTTCAAGCCGTGCCATAAAAACTTCGTTTGATAGAATTTTTGGAGCAATATTTTGCATGGATGCTTAGAATAGTGTCATAGACTATCGTGCAAAATTTGAGCCAATTCCGACCATTTTTTATTTTCCCACCAAGGCCAATGTTGCCTAGCCAAGGACAAAATCAGCCCATCGTGGCAAAAATGTGAACAACTCTTTCAAGCCGTGACATAAAAACTTCGTTTGAAAGAATTTTTCGAGCAATATTTTGCATGGATGCTTAGAATAGTGTCATAGACTATCATGCAAAATTTGAGCCAATTTCGACCGTTTGTTTTTTTCCCACCAAGGCCAACGTTGCCTAGCCAAGGTCAAAATCAGCCCACGGTGGGAAAAATGTCCACAACTCTTTCAAGCCAAGCCATAAAAACTTCGTTTGATAGAATTCTTAAAGCAATATTTTGCATGGATGCTTAGAATAGTGTCATAGACTATCATGCAAAATTTGAGTCAATTCCGACCAATTTTTATTTTCCCACCAAGGCCAATGTTGCCTAGCCAAGGCCAAAATCAGCCCATCGTGGCAAAAATGTGAACAACTCTTTCAAGCCGTGCCATAAAAACTTCGTTTGAAAGAATTTTTGGAGCAATATTTTGCATGGATGCTTAGAATAGTGTCATAGACTATCATGCAAAATTTGAGCCAATTCCGACTATTTTTTCTTTTTTCCCACCAAAGGCCAACGTTGCCTAGCCAAGGTAAAAATCAGCCCACGGTGGCAAAAATGTCCACAACTCTTTCAAGCCAAGCCATAAAAACTTCGTTTGATAGAATTCTTAAAGAAATATTTGGCATGGATGCTTAGAATAGTGTCATAGACTATCATGCAAAATTTGAGCCAATTCCTACCATTTGTTTTTTTCCCACCAAGGACAACGTTGCCTTGCCAAGGTCAAAATCAGCCCACGGTGGCAAAAATGTCCACAACTCTTTCAAGCCGTGCCATAAAAACTTCGTTTGATAGAATTCTTAAAGCAATATTTTGTATGGATGCTTAGAATAGTGTCATAGAGTATCATGCAAAATTTGAGCCAATTCCGACCAATTTTTTTTTTTCCCACCAAGGTCAACGTTGCCTAGCCAAGGTCAAAATCAACCCACGATGGGAAAGATGTCCACAACTCTTTCAAGCCGTGCCATAAAAACTTCGTTTGATAGAATTCTTAAAGCAATATTTTGGATGGATGCTTAGAATAGTGTCATAGACTATCATGCAAAATTTGAGCCAATTCCGACCATTTTTTATTTTCCCACCAAGGCCAATGTTGCCTAGCCAAGGCCAAAATCAGCCCATCGTGGCAAAAATGTGAACAACTCTTTCAAGCCGTGCCATAAAAACATCGTTTGAAAGAATTTTTCAAGCAATATTTTGCATGGATGCTTAGAATAGTGTCATAGACTATCATGCAAAATTTGAGCCAATTCCGACCGTTTGTTTTTTTCCCACCAAGGCCAACGTTGCCTAGCCAAGGTCATAATCAGCCCACGGTGGGAAAAATGTCCACAACTCTTTCAAGCCAAGCCGTAAAAACTTCGTTTGATAGAATTCTTAACGCAATATTTTGCATGGATGCTTAGAATAGTGTCATAGACTATCATGCAAAATTTGAGTCAATTCCGACCATTTTTTATTTTCCCACCAAGGCCAATGTTGCCTAGCCAAGGCCAAAATCAGCCCATCGTGGCAAAAATGTGAACAACTCTTTCAAGACGTGCCATAAAAACTTCGTTTGAAAGAATTTTTCAAGCAATATTTTGCATGGATGCTTAGAATAGTGTCATAGACTATCATGCAAAATTTGAGCCAATTCCGACCAATTTTTTTTTTTCCCACCAAGGTCAACGTTGCCTAGCCAAGGTCAAAATCAGCCCACGGTGGGAAAGATGTCCACAACTCTTTCAAGCCGTGCCATAAAAACTTCGTTTGATAGAATTCTTAGAGCAATATTTTGCATGGATGCTTAGAATAGTGTCATAGACTATCATGCAAAATTTGAGCCAATTCCGACTATTTTTTCTTTTTTCCCACCAAAGGCCAACGTTGCCTAGCCAAGGTCAAAATCAGCCCACGGTGGCAAAAATGTCCACAACTCTTTCAAGCCAAGCCATAAAAACTTCGTTTGATAGAATTCTTAAAGCAATATTTGGCATGGATGCTTAGAATAGTGTCATAGACTATCATGCAAAATTTGAGCCAATTCCTACCATTTGTTTTTTTCCCACCAAGGACAACGTTGCCTAGCCAAGGTCAAAATCATCCCACGGTGGCAAAAATGTCCACAACTCTTTCAAGCCGTGTTATAAAAACTTCGTTTGATAGAATTCTTAAAGCAATATTTTGCATGGATGCTTAGAATAGTGTCATAGAGTATCATGCAAAATTTGAGCCAATTCCGACCAATTTTTTTTTTTTCCCACCAAGGTCAACGTTGCCTAGCCAAGGTCAAAATCAGCCCACGATGGGAAAGATGTCCACAACTCTTTCAAGCCGTGCCATAAAAACTTCGTTTGATAGAATACTTAAAGCAATATTTTGGATGGATGCTTAGAATAGTGTCATAGACTATCATGCAAAATTTGAGCCAATTCCGACCATTTTTTATTTTCCCACCAAGGCCAATGTTGCCTAGCCAAGGCCAAAATCAGCCCATCGTGGCAAAAATGTGAACAACTCTTTCAAGCCGTGCCATAAAAACTTCGTTTGAAAGAATTTTTCAAGAAATATTTTGCATGGATGCTTAGAATAGTGTCATAGACTATCATGCAAAATTTGAGCCAATTCCGACCGTTTGTTTTTTTCCCACCAAGGCCAACGTTGCCTAGCCAAGGTCAAAATCAGCCCACGGTGGGAAAAATGTCCACAACTCTTTCAAGCCAAGCATAAAAACTTCCTTTGATGGAATTCTTAAAGAAATATTTTGCATGGATGCTTAGAATAGTGTCATAGACTATCATGCAAAATTTGAGTCAATTCCGACCATTTTTTATTTTCCCACCAAGGCCAATGTGGCCTAGCCAAGGTCAAAATCAGCCCACGGTGGCAAAAATGTCAACAACTCTTTCATGCCGTGCCATAAAAACTACTTTTGATAGAATTCTTCAAGAAATATTTTGCATGGATGCTTAGAATAGTGTCATAGACTATCATGCAAAATTTGAGCCAATTCCGACTGTTTTTTCTTTTTTCCCACCAAAGGCCAACGTTGCCTAGCCAAGGCCAAAATCAGCCTATCGTTGCAAAAATGTGCACAACTCTTTGAAGTCGTGCCATAAAAACTTCGTTTGAAAGAATTTTTCGAGCAATATTTTGCATGGATGCTTAGAATAGTGTCATAGACTATCATGCAAAATTTGAGGCAATTCCTACCATTTGTTTTTTTCCCACCAAGGGCAACGTTGCCTAGCCAAGGTCAAAATCAGCCCATGGTGGCAAAAATGTCCACAACTCTTCCAAGCCGTGCCATAAAAACTTCTTTTGATAGAATTCTTAAAGCAATATTTTGCATGGATGCTTAGAATAGTGTCATAGACTATCATGCAAAATTTGAGCCAATTCCGACTATTTTTTCTTTTTTCCCACCAAAGGCCAACGTTGCCTAGCAAAGGTCAAAATCAGCCCACGGTGGCAAAAATGTCCACAACTCTTTCAAGCCAACCCATAAAAACTTCGTTTGATAGAATTCTTAAAGCAATATTTGGCATGGATGCTTAGAATAGTGTCATAGAATATCATGCAAAATTTGAGCCAATTACTACCATTTGTTTTTTTCCCACCAAGGCCAACGTTGCCTAGCCAAGGTCAAAATCAGCCCACGGTGGCAAAAATGTCCACAACTCTTTCAAGCCGTGCCATAAAAACTTCGTTTGATAGAATTCTTAAAGCAATATTTTGCATGGATGCTTAGAATAGTGTCATAGACTATCATGCAAAATTTGAGCCAATTCCGACCAATTTTTTTTTTTTCCCAATAAGGTCAACGTTGCCTAGCCAAGGTCAAAATCAGCCCAATATGGGAAAGATGTCCACAACTCTTTCAAGCCGTGCCATAAAAACTTCGTTTGATAGAATTCTTAAAACAATATTTTGGATGGATGCTTAGAATAGTGTCATAGACTATCATGCAAAATTTGAGCCAATTCCGACCATTTTTTATTTTCCCACCAAGGCCAATGTTGCCTAGCCAAGGCCAAAATCAGCCCATCGTGGCAAAAATGTGAACAACTCTTTCAAGCCGTGCCATAAAAACTTCGTTTGAAAGAATTTTTCAAGCAATATTTTGCATGGATGCTTAGAATAGTGTCATAGACTATCATGCAAAATTTGAGCCAATTCCGACTATTTTTTCTTTTTTCCCACCAAAGGCCAACGTTGCCTAGCCAAGGCCAAAATCAGCCCATCGTGGCAAAAATGTGCACAACTCTTTGCAGTCGTGCCATAAAAAATTCGTTTGAAAGAATTTTTCGAGCAATATTTTGCATGGATGCTTAGAATAGTGTCTTAGACTATCATGCAAAATTTGAGCCAATTTCGACCGTTTGTTTTTTTCCCACCAAGGCCAACGTTGCCTAGCCAAGGTCATAATCAGCCCACGGTGGGAAAAATGTCCACAACTCTTTCAAGCCAAGCCATAAAAACTTCGTTTGATAGAATTCTTAAAGCAATATTTTGCATGGATGCTTAGAATAGTGTCATAGACTATCATGCAAAATTTGAGTCAATTCCGACTATTTTTTATTTTCCCACCAAGGCAATGTTGCCTAGCCAAGGCCAAAATCAGCCCATCGTGGCAAAAATGTGAACAACTCTTTCAAGCCGTGCCATAAAAACTTCGTTTGAAAGAATTTTTGGAGCAATATTTTGCATGGATGCTTAGAATAGTGTCATAGACTATCATGCAAAATTTGAGCCAATTCCGACTATTTTTTCTTTTTTCCCACCAAAGGCCAACGTTGCCTAGCCAAGGTCAAAATCAGCCCACGGTGGCAAAAATGTCCACAACTCTTTCAAGCCAAGCCATAAAAACTTCGTTTGATAGAATTCTTAAAGCAATATTTGGCATGGATGCTTAGAATAGTGTCATAGACTATCATGCAAAATTTGAGCCAATTCCTACCATTTGTTTTTTTCCCACCAAGGACAACGTTGCCTTGCCAAGGTCAAAATCAGCCCACGGTGGCAAAAATGTCCACAACTCTTTCAAGCCGTGCCATAAAAACTTCGTTTGATAGAATTCTTAAAGCAATATTTTGTATGGATGCTTAGAATAGTGTCATAGAGTATCATGCAAAATTTGAGCCAATTCCGACCAATTTTTTTTTTTCCCACCAAATTCAACGTTGCCTAGCCAAGGTCAAAATCAGCCCACGATGGGAAAGATGTCCACAACTCTTTCAAGCCGTGCCATAAAAACTTCGTTTGATAGAATTCTTAAAGCAATATTTTGGATGGATGCTTAGAATAGTGTCAAAGACTATCATGCAAAATTTGAGCCAATTCCGACCATTTTTTATTTTCCCACCAAGGCCAATGTTGCCTAGCCAAGGCCAAAATCAGCCCATCGTGGCAAAAATGTGAACAACTCTTTCAAGCCGTGCCATAAAAACTTCGTTTGAAAGAATTTTTCAAGCAATATTTTGCATGGATGCTTAGAATAGTGTCATAGACTATCATGCAAAATTTGAGCCAATTCCGACCGTTTGTTTTTTTCCCACCAAGGCCAACGTTGCCTAGCCAAGGTCATAATCAGCCCACGGTGGGAAAAATGTCCACAACTCTTTCAAGCCAAGCCATAAAAACTTCGTTTGATAGAATTCTTAAAGCAATATTTTGCATGGATGCTTAGAATAGTGTCATAGACTATCATGCAAAATTTGAGTCAATTCCGACCATTTTTTATTTTCCCACCAAGGCCAATGTTGCCTAGCCAAGGCCAAAATCAGCCCATCGTGGCAAAAATGTGAACAACTCTTTCAAGCCGTTCCATAAAAACTTCGTTTGAAAGAATTTTTCAAGCAATATTTTGCATGGATGCTTAGAATAGTGTCATAGACTATCATGCAAAATTTGAGCCAATTCCGACCAATTTTTTTTTTTCCCACCAAGGTCAGCGTTGCCTAGCCAAGGTCAAAATCAGCCCACGGTGGGAAAGATGTCCACAACTCTTTTAAGCCGTGCCATAAAAACTTCGTTTGATAGAATTCTTAAAACAATATTTTGGATGGATGCTTAGAATAGTGTCATAGACTATCATGCAAAATTTGAGCCAATTCCGACCATTTTTTATTTTCCCACCAAGGCCAATGTTGCCTAGCCAAGGCCAAAATCAGCCCATCGTGGCAAAAATGTGAACAACTATTTCAAGCCGTGCCATAAAAACTTCGTTTGAAAGAATTGTTCAAGCAATATTTTGCATGGATGCTTAGAATAGTGTCATAGACTATCATGCAAAATTTGAGCCAATTCCGACTATTTTTTCTTTTTTCCCACCAAAGGCCAACGTTGCCTAGCCAAGGCCAAAATCAGCCCATCGTGGCAAAAATGTGCACAACTCTTTGCAGTCGTGCCATAAAAAATTCGTTTGAAAGAATTTTTCGAGCAATATTTTGCATGGATGCTTAGAATAGTGTCTTAGACTATCACGCAAAATTTGAGCCAATTTCGACCGTTTGTTTTTTTCCCACCAAGGCCAACGTTGCCTAGCCAAGGTCATAATCAGCCCACGGTGGGAAAAATGTCCACAACTCTTTCAAGCCAAGCCATAAAAACTTCGTTTGATAGAATTCTTAAAGCAATATTTTGCATGGATGCTTAGAATAGTGTCATAGACTATCATGCAAAATTTGAGTCAATTCCGACCATTTTTTATTTTCCCACCAAGGCCAATGTTGCCAAGCCAAGGCCAAAATCAGCCCATCGTGGCAAAAATGTGAACAACTCTTTCAAGCCGTGCCATAAAAACTTCGTTTGAAAGAATTTTTGGAGCAATATTTTGCATGGATGCTTAGAATAGTGTCATAGACTATCATGCAAAATTTGAGCCAATTCCGACTATTTTTTCTTTTTTCCCACCAAAGGCCAACGTTGCCTAGCCAAGGTCAAAATCAGCCCACGGTGGCAAAAATGTCCACAACTCTTTCAAGCCAAGCCATAAAAACTTCGTTTGATAGAATTCTTAAAGCAATATTTGGCATGGATGCTTAGAATAGTGTCATAGACTATCATGCAAAATTTGAGCCAATTCCTACCATTTGTTTTTTTCCCACCAAGGACAACGTTGCCTTGCCAAGGTCAAAATCAGCCCACGGTGGCAAAAATGTCCACAACTCTTTCAAGCCGTGCCATAAAAACTTCGTTTGATAGAATTCTTAAAGCAATATTTTGTATGGATGCTTAGAATAGTGTCATAGAGTATCATGCAAAATTTGAGCCAATTCCGACCAATTTTTTTTTTTGCCACCAAGGTCAACGTTGCCTAGCCAAGGTCAAAATCAGCCCACGATGGGAAAGATGTCCACAACTCTTTCAAGCCGTGCCATAAAAACTTCGTTTAATAGAATTCTTAAAGCAATATTTTGGATGGATGCTTAGAATAGTGTCATAGACTATCATGCAAAATTTGAGCCAATTCCGACCATTTTTTATTTTCCCACCAAGGCCAATGTTGCCTAGCCAAGGCCAAAATCAGCCCATCCTGGCAAAAATGTGAACAACTCTTTCAAGCCGTTCCATAAAAACTTCGTTTGAAAGAATTTTTCAAGCAATATTTTGCATGGATGCTTAGAATAGTGTCATAGACTATCATGCAAAATTTGAGCCAATTCCGACCGTTTGTTTTTTTCCCACCAAGGCCAACGTTGCCTAGCCAAGGTCATAATCAGCCCACGGTGGGAAAAATGTCCACAACTCTTTCAAGCCAAGCCGTAAAAACTTCGTTTGATAGAATTCTTAAAGCAATATTTTCCATGGATGCTTAGAATAGTGTCATAGACTATCATGCAAAATTTGAGTCAATTCCGACCATTTTTTATTTTCCCACCAAGGCCAATGTTGCCTAGCCAAGGCCAAAATCAGCCCATCGTGGCAAAAATGTGAACAACTCTTTCAAGCCGTGCCATAAAAACTTCGTTTGAAAGAATTTTTCAAGCAATATAATGCATGGATGCTTAGAATAGTGTCATAGACTATCATGCAAAATTTGAGCCAATTCCGACCAATTTTTTTTTTTCCCACCAAGGTCAACGTTGCCTAGCCAAGGTCAAAATCAGCCCACGGTGGGAAAGATGTCCACAACTCTTTCAAGCCGTGCCATAAAAACTTCGTTTGATAGAATTCTTAGAGCAATATTTTGCATGGATGCTTAGAATAGTGTCATAGACTATCATGCAAAATTTGAGCCAATTCCGACTATTTTTTCTTTTTTCCCACCAAAGGCCAACGTTGCCTAGCCAAGGTCAAAATCAGCCCACGGTGGCAAAAATGTCCACAACTCTTTCAAGCCAAGCCATAAAAACTTCGTTTGATAGAATTCTTAAAGCAATATTTGGCATGGATGCTTAGAATAGTGTCATAGACTATCATGCAAAATTTGAGCCAATTCCTACCATTTGTTTTTTTCCCACCAAGGACAACGTTGCCTAGCCAAGGTCAAAATCATCCCACGGTGGCAAAAATGTCCACAACTCTTTCAAGCCGTGCCATAAAAACTTCGTTTGATAGAATTCTTAAAGCAATATTTTGCATGGATGCTTAGAATAGTGTCATAGAGTATCATGCAAAATTTGAGCCAATTCCGACCAATTTTATTTTTTTCCCACCAAGGTCAACGTTGCCTAGCAAAGGTCAAAATCAGCCCACGATGGGAAAGATGTCCACAACTCTTTCAAGCCGTGCCATAAAAACTTCGTTTGATAGAATACTTAAAGCAATATTTTGGATAGATGCTTAGAATAGTGTCATAGACTATCATGCAAAATTTGAGCCAATTCCGACCATTTTTTATTTTCCCACCAAGGCCAATGTTGCCTAGCCAAGGCCAAAATCAGCCCATCGTGGCAAAAATGTGAACAACTCTTTCAAGCCGTGCCATAAAAACTTCGTTTGAAAGAATTTTTCAAGTAATATTTTGCATGGATGCTTAGAATAGTGTCATAGACTATCATGCAAAATTTGAGCCAATTCCGACCGTTTGTTTTTTTCCCATTAAGGCCAACGTTGCCTAGCCAAGGTCAAAATCAGCCCACGGTGGGAAAAATGTCCACAACTCTTTCAAGCCAAGCATAAAAACTTCCTTTGATGGAATTCTTAAAGCAATATTTTGCATGGATGCTTAGAATAGTGTCATAGACTATCATGCAAAATTTGAGTCAATTCCGACCATTTTTTATTTTCCCACCAAGGCCAATGTGGCCTAGCCAAGGTCAAAATCAGCCCACGGTGGCAAAAATGTCAACAACTCTTTCATGCCGTGCCATAAAAACTTCTTTTGATAGAATTCTTCAAGAAATATTTTGCATGGATGCTTAGAATAGTGTCATAGACTATCATGCAAAATTTGAGCCAATTCCGACTGTTTTTTCTTTTTTCCCACCAAAGGCCAACGTTGCCTAGCCAAGGCCAAAATCAGCCTATCGTTGCAAAAATGTGCACAACTCTTTCAAGTCGTGCCATAAAAACTTCGTTTGAAAGAATTTTTCGAGCAATATTTTGCATGGATGCTTAGAATAGTGTCATAGACTATCATGCAAAATTTGAGGCAATTCCTACCATTTGTTTTTTTCCCACCAAGGGCAACGTTGCCTAGCCAAGGTCAAAATCAGCCCACGGTGGCAAAAATGTCCACAACTCTTCCAAGCCGTGCCATAAAAACTTCTTTTGATAGAATTCTTAAAGCAATATTTTGCATGGATGCATAGAATAGTGTCATAGACTATCATGCAAAATTTGAGCCAATTCCGACTATTTTTTCTTTTTTCCCACTAAAGGCCAACGTTGCCTAGCAAAGGTCAAAATCAGCCCACGGTGGCAAAAATGTCCACAACTCTTTCAAGCCAACCCATAAAAACTTCGTTTGATAGAATTCTTAAAGCAATATTTGGCATGGATGCTTAGAATAGTGTCATAGAATATCATGCAAAATTTGAGCCAATTCCTACCATTTGTTTTTTTCCCACCAAGGCCAACGTTGCCTAGCCAAGGTCAAAATCAGCCCACGGTGGCAAAAATGTCCACAACTCTTTCAAGCCGTGCCATAAAAACTTCGTTTGATAGAATTCTTAAAGCAATATTTTGCATGGATGCTTAGAATAGTGTCATAGACTATCATGCAAAATTTGAGCCAATTCCGACCAATTTTTTTTTTTCCCACCAAGGTCAACGTTGCCTAGCCAAGGTCAAAATCAGCCCACGATGGGAAAGATGTCCACAACTCTTTCAAGCCGTGCCATAAAAACTTCGTTTGATAGAATTCTTAAAGCAATATTTTGCATGGATGCATAGAATAGTGTCATAGACTATCATGCAAAATTTGAGCCAATTCCGACTATTTTTTCTTTTTTCCCACCAAAGGCCAACGTTGCCTAGCAAAGGTCAAAATCAGCCCACGGTGGCAAAAATGTCCACAACTCTTTCAAGCCAACCCATAAAAACTTCGTTTGATAGAATTCTTAAAGCAATATTTGGCATGGATGCTTAGAATAGTGTCATAGAATATCATGCAAAATTTGAGCCAATTCCTACCATTTGTTTTTTTCCCACCAAGGCCAACGTTGCCTAGCCAAGGTCAAAATCAGCCCACGGTGGCAAAAATGTCCACAACTCTTTCAAGCCGTGCCATAAAAACTTCGTTTGATAGAATTCTTAAAGCAATATTTTGCATGGATGCTTAGAATAGTGTCATAGACTATCATGCAAAATTTGAGCCAATTCCGACTATTTTTTCTTTTTTCCCACCAAAGGCCAACGTTGCCTAGCCAAGGCCAAAATCAGCCCATCGTGGTAAAAATGTGCACAACTCTTTGAAGTCGTGCCATAAAAACTTCGTTTGAAAGAATTTTTTGAGCAATATTTTGCATGGATGCTTAGAATAGTGTCATAGACTATCATGCAAAATTTGAGCCAATTCCGACCAATTTTTTTTTTTTCCCACTAAGGTCAACGTTGCCTAGCCAAGGTCAAAATCAGCCCACGATGGGAAAGATGTCCACAACTCTTTCAAGCCGTGCCATAAAAACTTCGTTTGATAGAATTCTTAAAACAATATTTTGGATGGATGCTTAGAATAGTGTCATAGACTATCATGCAAAATTTGAGCCAATTCCGACCATTTTTTATTTTCCCACCAAGGCCAATGTTGCCTAGCCAAGGCCAAAATCAGCCCATCGTGGCAAAATTGTGAACAACTCTTTCAAGCCGTGCCATAAAAACTTCGTTTGAAAGAATTTTTCAAGCAATATTTTGCATGGATGCTTAGAATAGTGTCATAGACTATCATGCAAAATTTGAGCCAATTCCGACTATTTTTTCTTTTTTCCCACCAAAGGCCAACGTTGCCTAGCCAAGGCCAAAATCAGCCCATCGTGGCAAAAATGTGCACAACTCTTTGCAGTCGTGCCATAAAAAATTCGTTTGAAAGAATTTTTCGAGCAATATTTTGCATGGATGCTTAGAATAGTGTCTTAGACTATCATGCAAAATTTGAGCCAATTTCGACCGTTTGTTTTTTTCCCACCAAGGCCAACGTTGCCTAGCCAAGGTCAAAATCAGCCCACGGTGGGAAAAATGTCCACAACTCTTTCAAGCCAAGCCATAAAAACTTCGTTTGATAGAATTCTTAAAGCAATAATTTGCATGGATGCTTAGAATAGTGTCATAGACTATCATGCAAAATTTGAGTCAATTCCGACCATTTTTTATTTTCCCACCAAGGCCAATGTTGCCTAGCCAAGGCCAAAATCAGCCCATCGTGGCAAAAATATGAACAACTCTTTCAAGCCGTGCCATAAAAACTTCGTTTGAAAGAATTTTTCGAGCAATATTTTGCATGGATGCTTAGAATAGTGTCATAGACTATCATGCAAAATTTGAGCCAATTCCGACTATTTTTTCTTTTTTCCCACCAAAGGCCAACGTTGCCTAGCCAAGGCCAAAATCAGCCCATCGTGGCAAACATGTGCACAACTCTTTGCTGTCGTGCCATAAAAAATTCGTTTGAAATAATTTTTCGAGCAATATTTTGCATGGATGCTTAGAATAGTGTCTTAGACTATCATGCAAAATTTGAGCCAATTCCTACCATTTGTTTTTTTCCCACCAAGGCCAACGTTGCCTAGCCAAGGTCAAAATCAGCCCACGGTGGCAAAAATGTCCACAACTCTTTCAAGCCGTGCCATAAAAACTTCGTTTGATAGAATTCTTAAAGCAATATTTTGCATGAATGCTTAGAATAGTGTCATAGACTATCATGCAAAATTTGAGCCAATTCCGACAAATTTTTTTTTTTCCCACCAAGGTCAACGTTGCCTAGCCAAGGTCAAAATCAGACCACGGTGGGAAAGATGTCCACAACTCTTTCAAGCCGTGCCATAAAAACTTCGTTTGATAGAATTCTTAAAGCAATATTTTGCATGGATGCTTAGAATAGTGTCATACACTATCATGCAAAATTTGAGCCAATTTCGACAATTTTTTATTTTCCCACCAAGGCCAATGTTGCCTAGCCAAGGCCAAAATCAGCCCATCGTGGCAAAAATGTGAACAACTCTTTCAAGCCGTGCCATAAAAACTTCGTTTGAAAGAATTTTTCAAGCAATATTTTGCATGGATGCTTAGAATAGTGTCATAGACTATCATGCAAAATTTGAGCCAATTCCGACAATTTTTTCTTTTTTCCCACCAAAGGCCAACGTTGCCTAGCCAAGGCCAAAATCAGCCCATCGTGGCAAAAATGTGCACAACTCTTTGCAGTCGTGCCATAAAAAATTCGTTTGAAAGAATTTTTCGAGCAATATTT
Organism: Acer campestre; assembly: GCA_954870605.1. Classification (NCBI taxonomy): domain Eukaryota; kingdom Viridiplantae; phylum Streptophyta; class Magnoliopsida; order Sapindales; family Sapindaceae; genus Acer; species Acer campestre. Next base: position 6,195,035 of record OX940812.1, read on the forward strand.
TGCATGGATGCTTAGAATAGTGTCTTAGACTATCATGCAAAATTTGAGCCAATTTCGACCGTTTGTTTTTTTCCCACCAAGGCCAACGTTGCCTAGCCAAGGTCAAAATCAGCCCACGGTGGGAAAAATGTCCACAACTCTTTCAAGCCAAGCCATAAAAACTTCGTTTGATAGAATTCTTAAAGCAATATTTTGCATGGATGCTTAGAATAGTGTCATAGACTATCATGCAAAATTTGAGTCAATTCCGACCATTTTTTATTTTCCCACCAAGGCCAATGTTGCCTAGCCAAGGCCAAAATCGGCCCATCGTGGCAAAAATGTGAACAACTCTTTCAAGCCGTGCCATAAAAACTTCGTTTGAAAGAATTTTTCGAGCAATATTTTGCATGGATGCTTAGAATAGTGTCATAGACTATCATGCAAAATTTGAGCCAATTCCGACTATTTTTTCTTTTTTCCCACCAAAGGCCAACGTTGCCTAGCCAAGGCCAAAATCAGCCCATCGTGGCAAAAATGTGCACAACTCTTTGCAATCGTGCCATAAAAAATTCGTTTGAAATAATTTTTCGAGCAATATTTTGCATGGATGCTTAGAATAGTGTCTTAGACTATCATGCAAAATTTGAGCCAATTCCTACCATTTGTTTTTTTCCCACCAAGGCCAACGTTGCCTAGCCAAGGTCAAAATCAGCCCACGGTGGCAAAAATGTCCACAACTCTTTCAAGCCGTGCCATAAAAACTTCGTTTGATAGAATTCTTAAAGCAATATTTTGCATGAATGCTTAGAATAGTGTCATAGACTATCATGCAAAATTTGAGCCAATTCCGACCAATTTTTTTTTTCCCACCAAGGTCAACGTTGCCTAGCCAAGGTCAAAATCAGCCCACGGTGGGAAAGATGTCCACAACTCTTTCAAGCCGTGCCATAAAAACTTCGTTTGATAGAATTCTTAAAGCAATATTTTGCATGGATGCTTAGAATAGTGTCATACACTATCATGCAAAATTTGAGCCAATTTCGACAATTTTTTATTTTCCCACCAAGGCCAATGTTGCCTAGCCAAGGCCAAAATCAGCCCATCGTGGCAAAAATGTGAACAACTCTTTCAAGCCGTGCCATAAAAACTTCGTTTGAAAGAATTTTTCGAGCAATATTTTGCATGGATGCATAGAATAGTGTCATAGACTATCGTGCAAAATTTGATCCAATTCCGACCATTTTTTATTTTCCCACCAAGGCCAATGTTGCCTAGCCAAGGACAAAATCAGCCCATCGTGGCAAAAATGTGAACAACTCTTTCAAGCCGTGACATAAAAACTTCGTTTGAAAGAATTTTTCGAGCAATATTTTGCATGGATGCTTAGAATAGTGTTATAGACAATCATGCAAAATTTGAGCCAATTCCGACCGTTTGTTTTTTCCCACCAAGGACAACGTTGCCTAGCCAAGGTCAAAATCAGCCCACGGTGGGAAAAATGTCCACAACTCTTTCAAGCCAAGCCATAAAAACTTCGTTTGATAGAATTCTTAAAGCAATATTTTGCATGGATGCTTAGAATAGTGTCATAGACTATCATGCAAAATTTGAGCCAATTCCGACTATTTTTTCTTTTTTCCCACCAAAGGCCAACGTTGCCTAGCCAAGGTCAAAATTAGCCCACGGTGGCAAAAATGTCCACAACTCTTTCAAGCCAACCCATAAAAACTTCGTTTGATAGAATTCTTAAAGCAATATTTGGCATGGATGCTTAGAATAGTGTCATAGACTATCATGCAAAATTTGAGCCAATTCCTACCATTTGTTTTTTTCCCACCAAGGCCAACGTTGCCTAGCCAAGGTCAAAATCAGCCCACGGTGGCAAAAATGTCCACAACTCTTTCAAGTCGTGCCATAAAAACTTCGTTTGATAGAATTCTTAAAGCAATATTTTGCATGGATGCTTAGAATAGTGTCATAGATTATCATGCAAAATTTGAGCCAATTCCGACCAATTTTTTTTTTTTCCCACCAAGGTCAACGTTGCCTAGCCAAGGTCAAAATCAGCCCACGATGGGAAAGATGTCCACAACTCTTTCAAGCCGTGCCATAAAAACTTCGTTTGATAGAATTCTTAAAGCAATATTTTGGATGGATGCTTATAATAGTGTCATAGACTATCATGCAAAATTTGAGCCAATTCCGACCATTTTTTATTTTCCCACCAAGGCCAATGTTGCCTAGCCAAGGCCAAAATCAGCCCATCGTGGCAAAAATGTGAACAACTCTTTCAAGCCGTGCCATAAAAACTTCGTTTGAAAGAATTTTTCAAGCAATATTTTGCATGGATGCTTAGAATAGTGTCATAGACTATCATGCAAAATTCGAGCCAATTCCGACTATTTTTTCTTTTATCCCACCAAAGGCCAACGTTTCCTAGCCAAGGCCAAAATCAGCCCATCGTGGCAAAAATGTGCACAACTCTTTGAAGTCGTGCCATATAAACTTCGTTTGAAAGAATTTTTCGAGCAATATTTTGCATGGATGCTTAGAATAGTGTCTTAGACTATCATGCAAAATTTGAGCCAATTCCTACCATTTGTTTTTTTCCCACCAAGGCCAACGTTGCCTAGCCAAGGTCAAAATCAGCCCACGGTGGCAAAAATGTCCACAACTTTTTCAAGCCGTGCCATAAAAACTTCGTTTGATAGAATTCTTAAAGCAATATTTTGCATGAATGCTTAGAATAGTGTCATAGACTATCATGCAAAATTTGAGCCAATTTCGACCAATTTTTTTTTTTCCCACCAAGGTCAACGTTGCCTAGCCAAGGTCAAAATCAGCCCACGGTGGGAAAGATGTCCACAGCTCTTTCAAGCCGTGCCATAAAAACTTCGTTTGATAGAATTCTTAAAGCAATATTTTGCATGGATGCTTAGAATAGTGTCATACACTATCATCCAAAATTTGAGCCAATTTCGACAATTTATTATTTTCCCACCAAGGCCAATGTTGCCTAGCCAAGGCCAAAATCAGCCCATCGTGGCAAAAATGTGAACAACTCTTTCAAGCCGTGCCATAAAAACTTCGTTTGAAAGAATTTTTCGAGCAATATTTTGCATGGATGCATAGAATAGTGTCATAGACTATCGTGCAAAATTTGAGCCAATTCCGACCATTTTTTATTTTCCCACCAAGGCCAATGTTGCCTAGCCAAGGACAAAATCAGCCCATCGTGGCAAAAATGTGAACAACTCTTTCAAGCCGTGACATAAAAACTTCGTTTGAAAGAATTTTTTGAGCAATATTTTGCATGGATGCTTAGAATAGTGTCATAGACTATCATGCAAAATTTGAGCCAATTCCGACCGTTTGTTTTTTTCCCACCAAGGCCAACGTTGCCTAGCCAAGGTCAAAATCAGCCCACAGTGGGAAAAATGTCCACAACTCTTTCAAGCCAAGCCATAAAAACTTCGTTTGATAGAATTCTTAAAGCAATATTTTGCATGGATGCTTAGAATAGTGTCATAGACTATCATGCAAAATTTGAGTCAATTCCGACCATTTTTTATTTTCCCACCAAGGCCAATGTGGCCAAGCCAAGGCCAAAATCAGCCCATCGTGGCAAAAATGTGAAAAACTCTTTCAAGCCGTGCCATAAAAACTTCATTTGATAGAATTCTTAAAGCAATATTTTGCATGGATGCTTAGAATAGTGTCATAGACTATCATGCAAAATTTGAGCCAATTCCGACTATTTTTTCTTTTTTCCCACCAAAGGCCAACGTTGCCTAGCCAAGGTCAAAATCAGCCCACGGTGGCAAAAATGTCCACAACTCTTTCAAGCCAAGCCATAAAAACTTCGTTTGATAGAATTCTTAAAGCAATATTTTGCATGGATGCTTAGAATAGTGTCATAGACTATCATGCAAAATTTGAGCCAATTCCTACCATTTGTTTTTTTCCCACCAAGGCCAACGTTGCCTAGCCAAGGTCAAAATCAGCCCACGGTGGCAAAAATGTCCACAACTCTTTCAAGCCGTGCCATAAAAACTTCGTTTGATAGAATTCTTAAAGCAATATTTTGCATGGATGCTTAGAATAGTGTCATAGACTATCATGCAAAATTTGAGCCAATTCCCACCGTTTGTTTTTTTCCCACCAAGGCCAACGTTGCCTAGCCAAGGTCAAAATCAGCCCACGGTGGGAAAAATGTCCACAACTCTTTCAAGCCAAGCCATAAAAACTTCGTTTGATAGAATTCTTATAGCAATATTTTGCATGGATGCTTAGAATAGTGTCATAGACTATCATGCAAAATTTGAGCCAATTCCTACCATTTGTTTTTTTCCCACCAAGGCCAACGTTGCCTAGCCAAGGTCAAAATCAGCCCACGGTGGCAAAAATGTCCACAACTCTTTCAAGCCGTGCCATAAAAACTTCGTTTGATAGAATTCTTAAAGCAATATTTTGCATGGATGCTTAGAATAGTGTCATAGACTATCATGCAAAATTTGAGCCAATTCCCACCGTTTGTTTTTTTCCCACCAAGGCCAACGTTGCCTAGCCAAGGTCAAAATCAGCCCACGGTGGGAAAAATGTCCACAACTCTTTCAAGCCAAGCCATAAAATCTTCGTTTGATAGAATTCTTATAGCAATATTTTGCATGGATGCTTAGAATAGTGTCATAGACTATCATGCAAAATTTGAGTCAATTCCGACCATTTTTTATTTTCCCACCAAGGCCAATGTGGCCTAGCCAAGGCCAAAATCAGCCTATCGTGGCAAAAATGTGAACAACTCTTTCAAGCCATGCCATAAAAACTTCGTTTGAAAGAATTTTTCGAGCAATATTTTGCATGGATGCTTAGAATAGTGTCATAGACTATCATGCAAAATTTGAGCCAATTCCGACTATTTTGTTTTTTTCCATCCAAAGCCAACGTTGCCTAGCCAAGGCAAAAATCAGCCCATTGTGGCAAAAATGTGCACAACTCTTTCAAGCCGTGCCATAAAAACTTCGTTTGAAAGAATTTTTCGAGCAATATTTTGCATGGAAGCTTAGAATAGTGTCATAGACTATCATGCAAAATTTGAGCCAATTCCGACCATTTATTTTTTTCCCACCAAGTCCAACGTTGCCTAGCCAAGGTCAAAATCAGCCCACGGTGGCAAAAATGTCCACAACTCTTTCAAGCCAAGCCATAAAAACTTCATTTGATAGAATTCTTAAAGCAATAATTTGCATGGATGCTTAGAATAGTGTCATAGACTATCATGCAAAATTTGAGCCAATTCCGACTATTTGTTTTTTTCCCACCAAGGCCAACGTTGCCTAGCCAAGGTCAAAATCGGCCCACAGTGGCAAAAATGTCCACAACTCTTACAAGCCAAGCCATAAAAACTTCGTTTGATAGAATTCATAAAGCAATAATTTGCATGGATGCTTAGAATAGTGTCATAGACTATCATGCAAAATTTGAGCCAATTCCGACCATTTGTTTTTTTCCCACCAAGGCCAACGTTGCCTAGCCAAGGTCAAAATCGGCCCACAGTGGCAAAAATGTCCACAACTCTTTCAAGCCAAGCCATAAAAACTTCGTTTGATAGAATTCTTAAAGCAATAATTTGCATGGATGCTTAGAATAGTGTCATAGACTATCATGCAAAATTTGAGCCAATTCCGACCGTTTGTTTTTTTCCCACCAAGGCCAACGTTGCCTAGCCAAGGTCAAAATCAGCCCACAGTGGGAAAAATGTCCACAACTCTTTCAAGCCAAGCCATAAAAACTTCGTTTGATAGAATTCTTAAAGCAATATTTTGCATGGATGCTTAGAATAGTGTCATAGACTATCATGCAAAATTTGAGTCAATTCCGACCATTTTTTATTTTCCCACCAAGGCCAATGTGGCCTAGCCAAGGCCAAAATCAGCCCATCGTGGCAAAAATGTGAAAAACTCTTTCAAGCCGTGCCATAAAAACTTCATTTGATAGAATTCTTAAAGCAATATTTTGCATGGATGCTTAGAATAGTGTCATAGACTATCATGCAAAATTTGAGCCAATTCCGACTATTTTTTCTTTTTTCCCACCAAAGGCCAACGTTGCCTAGCCAAGGTCAAAATCAGCCCACGGTGGCAAAAATGTCCACAACTCTTTCAAGCCAAGCCATAAAAACTTCGTTTGATAGAATTCTTAAAGCAATATTTTGCATGGATGCTTAGAATAGTGTCATAGACTATCATGCAAAATTTGAGCCAATTCCTACCATTTGTTTTTTTCCCACCAAGGCCAACGTTGCCTAGCCAAGGTCAAAATCAGCCCACGGTGGCAAAAATGTCCACAACTCTTTCAAGCCGTGCCATAAAAACTTCGTTTGATAGAATTCTTAAAGCAATATTTTGCATGGATGCTTAGAATAGTGTCATAGACTATCATGCAAAATTTGAGCCAATTCCCACCGTTTGTTTTTTTCCCACCAAGGCCAACGTTGCCTAGCCAAGGTCAAAATCAGCCCACGGTGGGAAAAATGTCCACAACTCTTTCAAGCCAAGCCATAAAAACTTCGTTTGATAGAATTCTTATAGCAATATTTTGCGTGGATGCTTAGAATAGTGTCATAGACTATCATGCAAAATTTGAGTCAATTCTGACCATTTTTTATTTTCCCACCAAGGCCAATGTGGCCTAGCCAAGGCCAAAATCAGCCCATCGTGGCAAAAATGTGAAAAACTCTTTCAAGCCGTGCCATAAAAACTTCGTTTGAAAGAATTTTTCGAGCAATATTTTGCATGGATGCTTAGAATAGTGTCATAGACTATCATGCAAAATTTGAGCCAATTCCTACCATTTGTTTTTTTCCCACCAAGGCCAACGTTGCCTAGCCAAGGTCAAAATCAGCCCACGGTGGCAAAAATGTCCACAACTCTTTCAAGCCGTGCCATAAAAACTTCGTTTGATAGAATTCTTAAAGCAATATTTTGCATGGATGCTTAGAATAGTGTCATAGACTATCATGCAAAATTTGAGCCAATTCCCACCGTTTGTTTTTTTCCCACCAAGGCCAACGTTGCCTAGCCAAGGTCAAAATCAGCCCACGGTGGGAAAAATGTCCACAACTCTTTCAAGCCAAGCCATAAAATCTTCGTTTGATAGAATTCTTATAGCAATATTTTGCATGGATGCTTAGAATAGTGTCATAGACTATCATGCAAAATTTGAGTCAATTCCGACCATTTTTTATTTTCCCACCAAGGCCAATGTGGCCTAGCCAAGGCCAAAATCAGCCCATCGTGGCAAAAATGTGAACAACTCTTTCAAGCCATGCCATAAAAACTTCGTTTGAAAGAATTTTTCGAGCAATATTTTGCATGGATGCTTAGAATAGTGTCATAGACTATCATGCAAAATTTGAGCCAATTCCGACTATTTTGTTTTTTTCCATCCAAAGCCAACGTTGCCTAGCCAAGGCAAAAATCAGCCCATTGTGGCAAAAATGTGCACAACTCTTTCAAGCCGTGCCATAAAAACTTCGTTTGAAAGAATTTTTCGAGCAATATTTTGCATGGAAGCTTAGAATAGTGTCATAGACTATCATGCAAAATTTGAGCCAATTCCGACCATTTATTTTTTTCCCACCAAGTCCAACGTTACCTAGCCAAGGTCAAAATCAGCCCACGGTGGCAAAAATGTCCACAACTCTTTCAAGCCAAGCCATAAAAACTTCATTTGATAGAATTCTTAAAGCAATAATTTGCATGGATGCTTAGAATAGTGTCATAGACTATCATGCAAAATTTGAGCCAATTCTGACTATTTTTTCTTTTTTCCCACTAAAGGCCAACGTTGCCTAGCCAAGGCCAAAATCAGCCCATCATGGCAAAGATGTACAAAACTCTTTGAAGCCGTGCCATAAAAACTTCGATTGAAAGAATTTTTCGAGCAATATTTTGCATGGATGCTTAGAATAGTGTCATAGACTATCATGCAAAATTTGAGCCAATTCCCACCGTTTGTTTTTTTCCCACCAAGGCCAACGTTGCCTAGCCAAGGTCAAAATCAGCCCACGGTGGGAAAAATGTCCACAACTCTTTCAAGCCAAGCCATAAAATCTTCGTTTGATAGAATTCTTATAGCAATATTTTGCATGGATGCTTAGAATAGTGTCATAGACTATCATGCAAAATTTGAGTCAATTCCGACCATTTTTTATTTTCCCACCAAGGCCAATGTGGCCTAGCCAAGGCCAAAATCAGCCCATCGTGGCAAAAATGTGAACAACTCTTTCAAGCCATGCCATAAAAACTTCGTTTGAAATAATTTTTCGAGCAATATTTTGCATGGATGTTTAGAATAGTGTCATAGACTATCATGCAAAATTTGAGCCAATTCCTACTCTTTTGTTTTTTTCCATCCAAAGCCAACGTTGCCTAGCCAAGGCAAAAATCAGCCCATTGTGGCAAAAATGTGCACAACTCTTTCAAGCCGTGCCATAAAAACTTCGTTTGAAAGAATTTTTCGAGCAATATTTTGCATGGAAGCTTAGAATAGTGTCATAGACTATCATGCAAAATTTGAGCCAATTCCGACCATTTATTTTTTTCCCACCAAGTCCAACGTTACCTAGCCAAGGTCAAAATCAGCCCACGGTGGCAAAAATGTCCACAACTCTTTCAAGCCAAGCCATAAAAACTTCATTTGATAGAATTCTTAAAGCAATAATTTGCATGGATGCTTAGAATAGTGTCATAGACTATCATGCAAAATTTGAGCCATTTCCGACTATTTGTTTTTTTCCCACCAAGGCCAACGTTGCCTAGCCAAGGTCAAAATCGGCCCACAGTGGCAAAAATGTCCACAACTCTTACAAGCCAAGCCATAAAAACTTCGTTTGATAGAATTCATAAAGCAATAATTTGCATGTATGCTTAGAATAGTGTCATAGACTATCATGCAAAATTTGAGCCAATTCCGACCATTTGTTTTTTTCCCACCAAGGCCAACGTTGCCTAGCCAAGGTCAAAATCGGCCCACAGTGGCAAAAATGTCCACAACTCTTTCAAGCCAAGCCATAAAAACTTCGTTTGATAGAATTCTTAAAGCAATAATTTGCATGGATGCTTAGAATAGTGTCATAGACTATCATGCAAAATTTGAGCCAATTCCGACCGTTTGTTTTTTTCCCACCAAGGCCAACGTTGCCTAGCCAAGGTCAAAATCGGCCCACAGTGGCAAAAATGTCCACAACTCTTTCAAGCCAAGCCATAAAAACTTCGTTTGATAGAATTCTTAAAGCAATAATTTGCATGGATGCTTAGAATAGTGTCATAGACTATCATGCAAAATTTGAGCCAATTCCGACTATTTTTTCTTTTTTCCCACGAAAGGCCAACGTTGCCTAGCCAAGGCCAAAATCAGCCCATCATGGCAAAGATGTACAAAACTCTTTGAAGCCGTGCCATAAAAACTTCGATTGAAAGAATTTTTCGAGCAATATTTTGCATGGATGCTTAGAATAGTGTCATAGACTGTCATGCAAAATTTGAGCCAATTCCTACCATTTGTTTTTTTCCCACCAAGGCCAATGTTGCCTAGCCAAGGTCAAAATCAGCCCACGGTGGCAAAAATGTCCACAACTCTTTCAAGCCGTGCCATAAAAACTTCGTTTGATAGAATTCTCAAAGCAATATTTTGCATGGATGCTTAGAATAGTGTCATAGACTATCATGCAAAATTTGAGACAATTCCGACCAATTTTTTTTTTTCCCACCAAGGTCAACGTTGCCTAGCCAAGGTCAAAATCAGCTCATGGTGGGAAAGATGTCCACAACTCTTTCAAGCCGTGCCATTAAAACTTCGTTTGATAGAATTCTTCAAGCAATATTTTGCATGGTTGCTTAGAATAGTGTCATAGACTATCTTGCAAAATTTGAGCCAATTCCGACCTTTTTTTTTTTTCCCACCAAGGCCAACGTTGCCTAGCCAAGGCCAAAATCAGCCCATCGTGGCAAAAATGTACACAACTCTTTAAAGCCATGACATAAAAACTTCGTTTAAAAGAATTTTTCGAGCAATATTTTGCATGGAATCTTAGAATAGTGTCAAAGACTATCATGCAAAATTTGAGCCAATTCCGACTTTTTTTTTTTTTCCCACCAAAGGCCTACGTTGCCTAGCCAAGTCCAAAATCAGCCCATGGTGGCAAAAATGTGCACAACTATTTCAAGCTGTGCCATAAAAACATCGTTTGAAAGAATTTTTCGAGCAATATTTTGCATGGATGCTTAGAATAGTTTCATAGACTATCATGCAAAATTTGAGCCAATTCCGACCATTTGTTTTTTTCCCACCAAGGCCAACGTTGCCTAGCCAAGGTCAAAATCAGCCCACGGTGGCAAAAATGTCCACAACTCTTTCAAGCCGTACCATAAAAACTTCGTTTGATAGAATTCTTAAAGCAATATTTTGCATGGATTCTTAGAATAGTGTCATAGACTACCATGCAAAATTTGAGCCAATTCCGACCTTTTTTTTTTTTCCACCAAGGCCAATGTTGCCAAGCCAAGGCAAAAATCAGCCCATCGTGGCAAAAATGTGCACAACTCTTTCAAGCCGTGCCATAAAAGCTTCGTTTGAAAGAATTTTTCTAGCAATATTTTGCATGGAATCTTACAATAGTGTCATAGACTATTATGCAAATTTGAGCCAATTCCGAAGGCAAAAATGTGCACAACTCTTTCAAGCCGTGCCAAAAAAACATCGTTTGAAAGAATTTTTTGAGCAATATTTTGTATGGATGCTTAGAATAGTGTCATAGACTATCATGCAAAATTTGAGCCAATTCCGACCTTTTTTTTTTTTTCCACCAAGGCCAATGTTGCCAAGCCAAGGCAAAAATCAGCCCATCGTGGCAAAAATGTGCACAACTCTTTCAAGCCGTGCCATAAAAGCTTCGTTTGAAAGAATTTTTCTAGCAATATTTTGCATGGAATCTTACAATAGTGTCATAGACTATTATGCAAATTTGAGCCAATTCCGAAGGCAAAAATGTGCACAACTCTTTCAAGCCGTGCCAAAAAAACATCGTTTGAAAGAATTGTTCGAGCATTATTTTGCATGGATGCTTAGAATAGTGTCATAGACTATCATGCAAAATTTGAGCCAATTCCGACCGTTTGTTTTTTTCCCGCCAAGGCCAACGTTGCCTAGCCAAGGTCAAAATCAGCCCACGGTGGCAAAAATGTCCACAACTCTTTCAAGCCGTGCCATACAAACTTCGTTTGATAGAATTCTTGAAGCAATATTTTGCATGGATTCTTAGAATAGTGTCATAGACTACCATGCAAAATTTGAGCCAATTCCCACCATTTTTTATTTTCCCACCAAGGCCAATGTTGCCTAGCCAAGCCCAAAATCAGCCCATCGTGGCAAAAATGTGAACAACTCTTTCAAGCCGTGCCATAAAAACTTCGTTTGAAAGAATTTATCGAGCAATATTTTGCAAGGAATCTTAGAATAGTGTCATAGACTATCATGCAAAATTTGAGCCCATTGCGACTATTTTTTTTTTTCCCACCAAAGGCCAACGTTGTCTAGCTAAGTCCAAAATCAGCCCATGGTGGCAAAAATGTGCACAACTCTTTCAAGCCGTGCCATAAACACTTCGTTTGCAGAATTCTTCTAGCAATATTTTGCAAGGATGCTTAGAATAGTGTCATAGACTATCATGCAAAATTTGAGCCAATTCCCACCATTTTTTATTTACCCACCAAGGCCAATGTTGCCAAGCCAAGGCCAAAATCAGCCCATCGTGGCAAAAATGTGAACAACTCTTTCAAGTCGTGCCATAAAAACTTCGTTTGAAAGAATTTTTCGAGCAATATTTTGCATGGATGCCTAGAATAGTGTCATAGACTAACATGCAAAATTTGAGCCAATTCCGTCCTTTTTTTTTTCCCACCAAGGCCAACGTTGCCTAGCCAAGGCCAAAATCAGCCCATCGTGGCAAAAATGTGCACAACTCTTTCAAGCCGTGCCATAAAAGCTTCGTTTGAATGAATTTATCGTGCAATATTTTGCATGGAATCCTAGAATATTGTCATAGACTATCATGCAAAATTTGAGCCCATTCCGACTATTTTTTTTTTCCCACCAAAGGCCAACGTTGCCTAGCTAAGTCCAAAATCAGCCCATGGTGGCAAAAATGTGCACAACTCTTTCAAGCTGTGCCATAAAAACTTCGTTTGAAAGAATTTTTCGAGCAATATTTTGCATGAATGCTTATAATAGTGTCATAGACAATCATGCAAAATTTGAGCTAATTCTGACTCTTTTGTTTTTTTTTTTCCCACCAAAGGCCAACGTTACCTAGCCAAGGACAAAATCAGTCCACGGTGACAAAAATGTGCACAACTCTTTCAAGCCGTTCCATAAAAACTTCGTTTGAAAGAATTTTTCCAGCAATATTTTGCATGGATGCTTAGAATAGTGTCATAGACTATCATGCAAAATTTGAGCCAATTCCGACCAATTTTTTTTTCCCACCAAGGCCAACGTTGCCTACCCAAGGCCAAAATCAGCCCATCGTGGCAAAAATGTGCACAACTCTTTCAAGCCGTGTCATAAAAACTTAGTTTGAAAGAATTTTTCGTGCAATATTTTGCATGGATGCTTAGAATAGTGTCATAGACTATCATGTAAAATTTGAGAAAATTCCGACTATTTTTTTTTTCCCACCAAGGCCAACGTTACTTAGCCAAAGTCAAAATCAGCCCATGGTGGCAAAAATGTGCACAACTCTTTCAAGCCGTGCCATAAAAACTTCGTTTGAAAGAATTTTTCGAGCAATATTTTGCATGGATGCTTAGAATAGTGTCATAGACTATCATGCAAAATTTGAGCCAATTCCGACCATTTGTTTTTTTCCCACCAAGGCCAACGTTGCCTAGCCAAGGTCAAAATCAGCCCACGGTGGCAAAAAATGTCCACAACTCTTTCAAACCAAGCCATAAAAACTTCATTTGATAGAATTCTTGAAGCAATATTTTGCATGGATTCTTAGAATAGTGTCGTAGACTATCATGCAAAATTTGAGCCAATTCCTACCATTTTTTATTTTCCCACCAAGGCCAATGTTGCCTAGCCAAGCCCAAAATTAGCCCATCTTGGCAAAAATGTGAACAAATCTTTCAAGCCGGGCCATAAAAACTTCGTTTGAAAGAATTTATCGAGCAATATTTTGCAAGGAATCTTAGAATAGTGTCATAGACTATCATGCAAAATTTGAGCCCATTGCGACTATTTTTTTTTTTCACACCAAAGGCCAACGTTGCCTAGCTAAGTCCAAAATCAGCCCATGGTGGCAAAAATGTGCACAACTCTTTCAAGCCGTGCCATAAACACTTCGTTTGATAGAATTCTTCTAGCAATATTTTGCGTGGATGCTTAGAATAGTGTCATAGACTATCATGCAAAATTTGAGCCAATTCCGACCATTTTTTTTTTCCCACCAAGGCCAACGTTGCCTACCCAAAGCCAAAATCAGCCCGTCGTGGCAAAAATGTGCACAACTCTTTCAAGCCGTGCCATAAAAACTTAGTTTGAAAGAATTTTTCGTGCAATATTTTGCATGGATGCTGAGAATAGTGTCATAGACTATCATGTAAAATTTGAGAAAATTCCGACTATTTTTTTGTTCCCACCAAGGCCAACGTTACCTAGCCAAAGTCAAAATCAGCCCATGGTGGCAAAAATGTGCACAACTCTTTCAAGCCGTGCCATAAACACTTCGTTTGAAAGAATTTTTCGAGCAATATTTTGCATGGATGCTTAGAATAGTGTCATAGACTATCATGCAAAATTTGAGCCAATTCCGACCTTTTTTTTTTTTTCCCACCAAGGCCTACGCTGCCTAGCCAAGACCAAAATCAGCCCATCGTGGCAAAAATGTGCACAACTCTTTCAAGCCGTGCCATAAAAACTTCGTTTGAAAAAAACTTTAGTGCAATATTTTCCATGGATGCTTAGAATAGTGTCATAGACTATCATGTAAAATTTGAGAAAATTCCGACTATTTTTTTTTTCCAACCAAAGGCCAACGTTGCCTAGCCAAAGCCAAAATCAGTCCATGGTGGCAAAAATATGCAAAACTCTTTCACACCGTGCCATAAAAACTTCGTTTTAAAGAATTTTTCGAGCAATATTTTTCATGGATGCTTAGAATAGTGTCATAGACCATCATGCAAAATTTGAGCCAATTCCGACCTTATTTTTTTTTTTTCCCACCAAGGCCAACGTTACCTAGGCAAGGTCAAAATCAGCCCATGGTGGCAAAAATGTCCACAACTCTTTCAAGCCGTGCCATAAACACTTCGTTTGATAGAATTCTTCTAGCAATATTTTGCATGGGTGCTTAGAATAGTGTCATAGACTATCATGCAAAATTTGAGCCAATTCCGACCATTTTTTTTTTCCCACCAAGGCCAAAATCAGCCTATGGTGGCAAAAATGTGCACAACTCTTTCAAGCCGTGCCATAAAAACTTCGTTTGAAAAATTTTTCAAGCAATATTTTGCATGGATGCTTAGAATAGTATCATTGAATATCATGCAAAATTTGAACAAATTCTGACCTATTTTTTTTTTTTCCCGCCAAAGTAAACGTTACCTAGCCAAGGTCAAAATAAGCCCATGGTGGCAAAAATGTCCACAACTCTTTCAAGCCGTGCCATAAACACTTCGTTTGATAGAATTCTTCAAGCAATATTTTGCATGGATGCTTAGAATAGTGTCATAGACTATCATGCAAAATTTGAGCCAGTTCCGACCATTTTTTTTTCCCACCAAGGCCAATGTTGCCTAGCCAAAGCCAAAATCAGCCCATGGTGGCAAAAATGTGCACAACTCTTTCAAGCCGTGCCATAAAAACTTCGTTTGAAAGAATTTTTCGAGCAATATTTGGCAAGGACGCTTAGAATAGTGTCATAGACTATCATGCAAAATTTGAGCCAATTCCGACCATTTTTTTTTTCCCACCAAGGCCAACGCTGCCTAGCCAAGGTCAAAATCAGCCCATCGTGGCAAAAATGTGCACAACTCTTTCAAGCCGTGCCATAAAATCTTCGTTTGAAAAATTTTTTAGTGCAATATTTTGCATGGATGCTTAGAATAGTGTCATAGACTATCATGTAAAATTTGAGAAAATTCCGACTATTTTTTTTTTTCCCACCAAAGGCCAACGTTGCCTAGCCAAGGCCAAAATCAGTCCATGGTTGCTAAAATGGGCAAAACTCTTTCACGCCGACCCATAAAAACTTCGTTTGAAAGAATTTTTCGAGCAATATTTTGCATGGATGCTTAGAATAGTGTTATACACTATCATGCAAAATCTGAGCCAATTCCGACCTTTTTTTTTTTTTTTTTTTTTTTCCCGCCAAGGCAATCGTTGCCTAGCCAAGGTCAAAATCAGCCCATGGTGGAAAAAATGTGCACAACTCTTTCAAGCCGTTCCATAAAAACTTCGTTTGAAAGAATTTTTGGAGCAATATTTTGCATGGGTGCTTAGAATAGTGTCATAGACTATCATGCAAAATTTGAGCCAATTCCGACCTATTTTTTTTTTTTTTTTCCCACCAAGCCCAACGTTACCTAGCCAAGGTCAAAATCAGCCCATGGTGGCAAAAATGTCCACAACTATTTCAAGTCTTGGCATAAACACTTCGTTTGATAGAATTCTTCTAGCAATATTTTGCATAGGTGCTTAGAATAGTGTCACAGACTATCATGCAAAATTTGAGCCAATTCCGACCATTTTTTTATTTCCCACCAAGGCCAACGTTGCCTAGCCAAGGCCAAAATCAGCCCATGGTGGCAAAAATGTGCAAAACTCTTTCACGCCGTGCCGTAAAAACTTCGTTTCAAAGAATTTTTCGAGCAATATTTTGCATGGATGCTTATAATAGTGTTATACACTATCATGCAAAATCTGAGGAAATTCCGACCTTTTTTTTTTTTTTTTTCCCACCAAGGCCATCGTTGCCTAGCCAAGGCCAAAATCAGTCCATGGTGGCAAAAATATGCAAAACTCTTTCAAGCCGTGCCATAAAAACTTCGTTTGAATGAAATTTTCGAGCAATATTTTGCATGAATGCTTAGAATAGTGTCATAGACTGTCATGCAAAATTTGAGCCAATTCAGACTTTTTTTTTTTTTTTCCCACCATGGCCATCGTTGCCTAGCCAGTTTAAAATCAGCCCATGGTGGCAAAAATGTGCACAATTCTTTCAGGCCGTTCCATAAAAACTTTGTTTGAAAGAATTTTTCTAGCTATATTTTGCATGGATGGTTAGAATAGTGTCATAGACTAGCATGCAAAATTTGAGCCAATTCCGACCAATTTTTTTTTTTTTCCCACCAAGGCCAACGTTACCTAGCCAAGGTCAAAATCAGCCCATGGTGGCAAAAATGTCCACAACCCTTTCAAGCCGTGCCATAAACACTTCGTTTGATAGAATTCTTCTAGCAATATTTTGCATTGGTGCTTAGAATAGAGTCATAGACTATCATGGAAAATTTGAGCCAATTACGGCCATTTTTTTTTTCCCACCATGTCCAACGTTGCCTAGCCAAGGCCAAAATCAGCCCATGGTTACAAAAATGTGCACAACTCTTTCAAGCCGTTCCATAAAAACTTCTTTTGATAGAATTTTTCAAGCAATATTTTGCATGGATGCTTAGAATAGTGTCATAGAATATCATGCAAAATTTGAGAAAATTCCGACCTTTTTTTTTTTTTTTCCCAGAAAAGCCAACGTTACCTAGCCAAGGTCAAAATCAGCCCATGGTGGCAAAAATGTCCACAACTCTTTCAAGCCGTGCCATAAACACTTCGTTTGATAGAATTCTTCTAGCAATATTTTGCATGGATGCTTACAATAGTGTCATAGACTATCATGCAAAATTTGAGCAAATTTCGACCTTTGTTTTTTTCCCACCAAGGCCAACGTTGCCTAGCCAAGGCCAAAATCAGCCCATGGTGGCAAAAATGTGCACAACTCTTTCAAGCAGTGCCATAAAAACTTCGTTTGAAAGAATTTTTCGAGCAATATTTAGCATGGATGCTTAGAATAGTGTCATAGACTATCATGCAAAATTTGAGCCAATTCCGACCATTTTTTTTTTTTCCCGCCAAGGCCAACGTTACGTAGCCAAGGTCAAAATCAGCCCATGGTGGCAAAAATGTCCACAACTCTTTCAAGCCATGCCATAAAACTTCGTTTGAAAGAATTTTTCGAGCAATATTTTGCATGGATGCTTAGAATAGTGTCATGGACTATCATGCAAAATTTGAGCCAATTACGACCCTTTTTTTTTTTTTTTCCCACCAAGGCCAACGTTGCCTAGCCAAGGAAAAAATCAGCCCATTGTGGCAAAAATGTGGACAACTCTTTCAAGCCGTGCCATAAAAACTTCGTTTGAAAGAATTTTTTGAGCAATATTTTGAATGGATGCTTATAATAGTGTCATAGACTATCATGCAAAATTTGAACCAATTCCGACCATTTTTGTTTTTTCCCACCAAAGCTAAAATCAGCCCATCGTGGCAAACATGTGCACAACTCTTTCAAGCCGTTCCATAAAAACTTCGTTTGAAAGAATTTTTTTAGCAATATTTTGCATGGAGGCTTAGAATAGTGTCACAGACTATCATGCAAAATTTGAGCCAATTCCGACTATTTTTTCTTTTTTCCCACCAAAGGCCAACGTTGCCTAGCCAAAGCCAAAATCAGCCCATGGTGGCAAAAATGTGCACAACTCTTTCAAGCCGTGCCATAAAAACTTCGTTTGATAGAATTCTTCGTGCAATATTTTGCATGGATGCTTAGAATAGAGTCATAGACTATCATGCAGAATATGAGCCAATTCCGACCCCTTTTTTTTTTCCCACCAAGGACAACGTTGCCTAGCCAAGGAAAAAATCAGCTCATCGCGGCCAAAATGTGCACAACTCTTTCAAGCCGTGCCATAAAAAGTTCGTTTGAAAGAGTTTTTCGAGCAATATTTTGCATGGATGCTTAGAATAGTATCATAGACTGTCATGCAAAATTTGAGCCAATTCCGACCAATTTTTTTTTTTTCCCACCAAGGCCAACGTTGCCTAGCCAAGGTCAAAATCAGCCCATGGTGGCAAAAATGTCCACAACTCTTTCAAGCCGAGCCATAAAAACTTCGTTTGAAAGAATTTTTTGAGCAATATTTTGCATGGATGCTTAGAATAGAGTCATAGACTATCATGCAAAATATGAGCCAATTCCGACCCTTTTTTTTTTTCCCACCAAGGCCAACGTTGCCTAGCCAAGGAAAAAATCAGCCCATCGCGGCCAAAATGTACACAACTCTTTCAAACCGTGCCTTAAAAACTTCGTTTGAAACAATTTTTGGAGCAATATTTTGCATAGATGCTTAGAATAGTGTCATAGACTATCATGCAAAATTTGAGCCAATTCCGACTATTTTTTTTTCCCACCAAAGGCCAACGTTGCCTAGCCAAGGCCAAAATCAGCCCATGGTGGCAAAAATGTGCAAAACTCTTTCAAGCCGTGCCATAAAAACATCGTTTGAAAGAATTTTTCGAGCAACACTTAGCATGGATGCTTAGAATAGTGTCATAGACTATCATGCAAAATTTGAGCCAATTCCGATACTTTTTTTTTTTCCCACCAAGGCTACCGTTGCCTTGCCAAGGAAAAAATCAGCCCATCGTGGTAAAAATGTGCATAACTCTTTCAAGGCGTAACATAAAAACTTCGTTTGATAGAATTCTTAAAGCAATATTTTGCATGGATGCTTAGAATAGTGTCATAGACTATCATGCAAAATTTGAGCCAATTCCGACCCTATTTTTTTCCCAACAAGGCCAATGTTGCCTAGACAAGGAAAAAATCAGCCCATCATGGCAAAAATGTGGACAACTCTTTCAAGCCGTGCCATAAAAACTTCGTTTGAAAGAATTTTTTGAGCAATATTTTTTCATGGATGCTTAGAATAGTGTCATAGACTGTCCTGCAAAATTTGAGCCAATTCCGAAGGCAAAAATGTGCACAACTCTTTCAAGCCGTGCCGTAAAAACTTCGTTTGAAAGAATTTTTTGAGCAATATTTTGCATGGATGCTTAGAATAGTGTCATAGACTATCATGCAAAATTTGAGCCAATTCCGACCCTTTTTTTTTCCCACCAAGGCCAACATTGCCTAGCCAAGGAAAAAATCAGCCCATCGTGGCAAAAATGTGCACAACTCTTTCAAGCCGTGCCATAAAAACTTCGTTTGATAGAATTCTTTGAGCAATATTTTGCAGGGATGCTTAGAATAGAGTCATAGACTATCATGCAAAATATGAGCCAATTTCGACCCTTTTTTTTTTTCCCACCAAGGCCAACGTTGCCTAGCCAAGGAAAAAATCAACCCATCGCGGCAAAAATGTGCACAACTATTTCAAGCCGTTCCATAAAAACTTCTTTTGAAAGAATTTTTTTAGCAATATTTTGCATGGATGCTTAGAATAGTGTCATAGTCTATCATGCAAAATATGAGCCAATTCCGTCCGTTTGTTTTTTTCCCACCAAGGCCAACGTTGCCTAGCCAAGGACAAAATAAGCCCATGGTGGGAAAAATGTCCACAACTCTTTCAAGCCAAGCCATAAAAACTTCGTTTGATAGAATTCTTAAAGCAATATTTTGCATGGATGCTTAGAATAGTGTCATAGACTATCATGCAAAATTTGAGTCAATTCCGACCATTTTTTATTTTCCCACCAAGGCCAATGTGGCCTAGCCAAGGTCAAAATCAGCCCACGGTGGCAAAAATGTCAACAACTCTTTCAAGCCGTGCCATAAAAACTTCTTTTGATAGAATTCTTGAAGCAATATTTTGCATGGATGCTTAGAATAGTGTCATAGACTATCATGCAAAATTTGAACACATTCCGACTATTTTTTCTTTTTTCCCACCAAAGGCCAACGTTGCCTAGCCAAGGCCAAAATCAGCCCATCGTGGCAAAAATGTTCACAACTCTTTGAAGTCATGCCATAAAAACTTCGTTTGAAAGAATTTTTCGAGCAATATTTTGCATGGATGCTTAGAATAGTGTCATAGACTATCATGCAAAATTTGAGCCAATTCCTACCATTTGTTTTTTTCCCACCAAGGCCAACGTTGCCTAGCCAAGGTCAAAATCAGCCCACGGTGGCAAAAATGTCCACAACTCTTTCAAGCCGTGCCATAAAAACTTCGTTTGATAGAATTCTTAAAGCAATATTTTGCATGGATGCTTAGAATAGTGTCATAGACTATCATGCAAAATTTGAGCCAATTTCGACCAATTTTTTTTTTTCCCACCAAGGTCAACGTTGCCTAGCCAAGGTCAAAATCAGCCCACGGTGGGAAAGATGTCCACAACTCTTTCAAGCCGTGCCATAAAAACTTCGTTTGATAGAATTCTTAAAGCAATATTTTGCATGGATGCTTAGAATAGTGTCATAGACTACCATGCAAAATTTGAGCCAATTTCGACAATTTTTTATTTTCCCACCAAGGCCAATGTTGCCTAGCCAAGGCCAAAATCAGCCCATCGTGGCAAAAATGTGAACAACTCTTTCAAGCCGTGCCATAAAAACTTTGTTTGAAAGAATTTTTTGAGCAATATTTTGCATGGATGCATAGAATAGTGTCATAGACTATCGTGCAAAATTTGAGCCAATTCCGACCATTTTTTATTTTCCCACCAAGGCCAATGTTGCCTAGCCAAGGACAAAATCAGCCCATTGTGGCAAAAATGTGAACAACTCTTTCAAGCCGTGACATAAAAACTTCGTTTGAAAGAATTTTTCGAGCAATATTTTGCATGGATGCTTTGAATAGTGTCATAGACTATCATGCAAAATTTGAGCCAATTCCGACTATTTTTTCTTTTTTCCCACCAAAGGCCAACGTTGCCTAGCCAAGGTCAAAATCAGCCTACGGTGGCAAAAATGTCCACAACTCTTTCAAGCCAAGACATAAAAACTTCGTTTGATAGAATTCTTAAAGCAATATTTTGCATGGATGCTTAGAATAGTGTCATAGACTATCATGCAAAATTTGAGCCAATTCCTACCATTTGTTTTTTTCCCACCAAGGCCAACGTTGCCTAGGCAAGGTAAAAATCAGCCCACGGTGGCAAAAATGTCCACAACTCTTTCAATCCGTGCCATAAAAACTTCGTTTGACAGAATTCTTAAAGCAATATTTTGCATGGATGCTTAGAATAGTGTCATAGACTATCATGCAAAATTTGAGCCAATTCCGACCAATTTTTTTTTTTTCCCACCAAGGTCAACGTTGCCTAGCCAAGGTCAAAATCAGCCCACGGTGGGAAAGATGTCCACAACTCTTTCAAGCCGTGCCATAAAAACTTCGTTTGATAGAATTCTTAAAGCAATATTTTGCATGGATGCTTAGAATAGTGTCATAGACTATCATGGAAAATTTGAGCCAATTCCGACCATTTTTTATTTTCCCACCAAGGCCATCGTTGCCTAGCCAAGGCCAAAATCAGTCCATGGTGGCAAAAATATGCAAAACTCTTTCAAGCCGTGCCATAAAAACTTCGTTTGAATGAAATTTTCGAGCAATATTTTGCATGGATGCTTAGAATAGTGTCATAGACTGTCATGCAAAATTTGAGCCAATTCCGACTTTTTTTTTTTTTTCCCACCATGGCCATCGTTGCCTAGCCAAGGTTAAAATCAGCCCATGGTGGTAAAAATGTGCACAATTCTTTCAAGCCGTGCCATAAAAACTTTGTTTGAAAGAATTTTTCTAGCTATATTTTGCATGGATGGTTAGAATATTGTCATAGACTAGCATGCAAAATTTGAGCCAATTCCGACCAATTTTTTTTTTTTTTTGTTTTTCCCACCAAGTCCAACGTTACCTAGCCAAGGTCAAAATCAGCCCATGGTGGCAAAAATGTGCAAAACTCTTTCAAGCCGTGCCATAAAAACATCGTTTGAAAAATTTTTCGAGCAACACTTAGCATGGATGCTTAGAATAGTGTCATAGACTATCATGCAAAATTTGAGCCAATTCCGATCCTTTTTTTTTTTTCCCACCAAGGCTACCGTTGCCTTGCCAAGGAAAAAATCAGCCCATCGTGGTAAAAATGTGCATAACTCTTTCAAGGCGTAACATAAAAACTTCGTTTGATAGAATTCTTAAAGCAATATTTTGCATGGATGCTTAGAATAGTGTCATAGACTATCATGCAAAATTTGAGCCAATTCCGACCCTATTTTTTTCCCAACAAGGCCAATGTTGCCTAGACAAGGAAAAAATCAGCCCATCATGGCAAAAATGTGGACAACTCTTTCAAGCCGTGCCATAAAAACTTCGTTTGAAAGAATTTTTTGAGCAATATTTTTTCATGGATGCTTTGAATAGTGTCATAGACTGTCCTGCAAAATTTGAGCCAATTCCGAAGGCAAAAATGTGCACAACTCTTTCAAGCCGTGCCGTAAAAACTTCGTTTGAAAGAATTTTTTGAGCAATATTTTGCATGGATGCTTAGAATAGTGTCATAGACTATCATGCAAAATTTGAGCCAATTCCGACCCTTTTTTTTTTCCCACCAAGGCCAACATTGCCTAGCCAAGGAAAAAATCAGCCCATCGTGGCAAAAATGTGCACAACTCTTTCAAGCCGTGCCATAAAAATTTCGTTTGATAGAATTCTTCGAGCAATATTTTGCAGGGATGCTTAGAATAGAGTCATAGACTATCATGCAAAATATGAGCCAATTTCGACCCTTTTTTTTTTTCCCACCAAGGCCAACGTTGCCTAGCCAAGGAAAAAATCAACCCATCGCGGCAAAAATGTGCACAACTATTTCAAGCCGTTCCATAAAAACTTCTTTTGAAAGAATTTTTTTAGCAATATTTTGCATGGATGCTTAGAATAGTGTCATAGACTATCATGCAAAATTTTAGCCAATTCCGACCATTTTATTTTCCCACCAAGGCCAACGTTGCCTAGCCAAGGCAAAAATCAGCCCATCGTGGCAAAAATGTGCACAACTCTTTCAAGCCTTGCCATAAAAACTTCGTTTGAAACAATTTTTCGTGCAATATTTTGCATGGATGCTTAGAATAGTGTCATAGACTATCATGCAAAATATGAGCCAATTCCGACCGTTTGTTTTTTTCCCACCAAGGCCAACGTTGCCTAGCCAAGGACAAAATAAGCCCATGGTGGGAAGAATGTCCACAACTCTTTCAAGCCAAGCCATAAAAACTTCGTTTGATAGAATTCTTAAAGCAATATTTTGCATGGATGCTTAGAATAGTGTCATAGACTATCATGCAAAATTTGAACCAATTCCGACTATTTTTTCTTTTTTCCCACCAAAGGCCAACGTTGCCTAGCCAAGGCCAAAATCAGCCCATCGTGGCAAAAATGTTCACAACTCTTTGAAGTCATGCCATAAAAACTTCGTTTGAAAGAATTTTTCGAGCAATATTTTGCATGGATGCTTAGAATAGTGTCATAGACTATCATGCAAAATTTGAGCCAATTCCTACCATTTGTTTTTTTCCCACCAAGGCCAACGTTGCCTAGCCAAGGTCAAAATCAGCCCACGGTGGCAAAAATGTCCACAACTCTTTCAAGCCGTGCCATAAAAACTTCGTTTGATAGAATTCTTAAAGCAATATTTTGCATGGATGCTTAGATTAGTGTCATAGACTATCATGCAAAATTTGAACCAATTCCGACCAATTTTTTTTTTCCCACCAAGGTCAACGTTGCCTAGCCAAGGTCAAAATCAGCCCACGGTGGGAAAGATGTCCACAACTCTTTCAAGCCGTGCCATAAAAACTTCGTTTGATAGAATTCTTAAAGCAATATTTTGCATGGATGCTTAGAATAGTGTCATAGACTACCATGCAAAATTTGAGCCAATTTCGACAATTTTTTATTTTCCCACCAAGGACAATGTTGCCTAGCCAAGGCCAAAATCAGCCCATCGTGGCAAAAATGTGAACAACTCTTTCAAGCCGTGCCATAAAAACTTTGTTTGAAAGAATTTTTTGAGCAATATTTTGCATGGATGCATAGAATAGTGTCATAGACTATCGTGCAAAATTTGAGCCAATTCTGACCATTTTTTATTTTCCCACCAAGGCCAATGTTGCCTAGCCAAGGACAAAATCAGCCCATTGTGGCAAAAATGTGAACAACTCTTTCAAGCCGTGACATAAAAACTTCGTTTGAAAGAATTTTTCGAGCAATATTTTGCATGGATGCTTTGAATAGTGTCATAGACTATCATGCAAAATTTGAGCCAATTCCGACTATTTTTTCTTTTTTCCCACCAAAGGCCAACGTTGCCTAGCCAAGGTCAAAATCAGCCTACGGTGGCAAAAATGTCCACAACTCTTTCAAGCCAAGACATAAAAACTTCGTTTGATAGAATTCTTAAAGCAATATTTTGCATGGATGCTTAGAATAGTGTCATAGACTATCATGCAAAATTTGAGCCAATTCCGACCAATTTTTTTTTTTTCCCACCAAGGTCAACGTTGCCTAGCCAAGGTCAAAATCAGCCCACGGTGGGAAAGATGTCCACAACTCTTTCAAGCCGTGCCATAAAAACTTCGTTTGATAGAATTCTTAAAGCAATATTTTGCATGGATGCTTAGAATAGTGTCATAGACTATCATGGAAAATTTGAGCCAATTCCGACCATTTTTTATTTTCCCACCAAGGCCATCGTTGCCTAGCCAAGGCCAAAATCAGTCCGTGGTGGCAAAAATATGCAAAACTCTTTCAAGCCGTGCCATAAAAACTTCGTTTGAATGAAATTTTCGAGCAATATTTTGCATGGATGCTTAGAATAGTGTCATAGACTGTCATGCAAAATTTGAGCCAATTCCGACTTTTTTTTTTTTTTTCCCACCATGGCCATCGTTGCCTAGCCAAGGTTAAAATCAGCCCATGGTGGTAAAAATGTGCACAATTCTTTCATGCCGTGCCATAAAAACTTTGTTTGAAAGAATTTTTCTAGCTATATTTTGCATGGATGGTTAGAATATTGTCATAGACTAGCATGCAAAATTTGAGCCAATTCCGACCAATTTTTTTTTTTTGTTTTTCCCACCAAGTCCAACGTTACCTAGCCAAGGTCAAAATCAGCCCATGGTGGCAAAAATGTGCAAAACTCTTTCAAGCCGTGCCATAAAAACATCGTTTGAAAGAATTTTTCGAGCAACACTTAGCATGGATGCTTAGAATAGTGTCATAGACTATCATGCAAAATTTGAGCCAATTCCGATCCTTTTTTTTTTTTCCCACCAAGGCTACCGTTGCCTTGCCAAGGAAAAAATCAGCCTATCGTGGTAAAAATGTGCATAACTCTTTCAAGGCGTAACATAAAAACTTCGTTTGATAGAATTCTTACAGCAATATTTTGCATGGATGCTTAGAATAGTGTCATAGACTATCATGCAAAATTTGAGCCAATTCCGACCAATTTTTTTTTTTTCCCACCAAGGTCAACGTTGCCTAGCCAAGGTCAAAATCAGCCCACGGTGGGAAAGATGTCCACAACTCTTTCAAGCCGTGCCATAAAAACTTCGTTTGATAGAATTCTTAAAGCAATATTTTGCATGGATGCTTAGAATAGTGTCATAGACTATCATGCAAAATTTGTACCAATTCCGACTATTTTTTCTTTTTTCCCACCAAAGGCCAACGTTGCCTAGCCAAGGCCAAAATCAGCCCATCGTGGCAAAAATTTTCACAACTCTTTGAAGTCATGCCATAAAAACTTCGTTTGAAAGAATTTTTCGAGCAATATTTTGCATGGATGCTTAGAATAGTGTCATAGACTATCATGCAAAATTTGAGCCAATTCCTACCATTTGTTTTTTTCCCACCAAGGCCAACGTTGCCTAGCCAAGGTCAAAATCAGCCCACGGTGGCAAAAATGTCCACAACTCTTTCAAGCCGTGCCATAAAAACTTCGTTTGATAGAATTCTTAAAGCAATATTTTGCATGGATGCTTAGAATAGTGTCATAGACTATCATGCAAAATATGAACCAATTCCGACCGTTTGTTTTTTTCCCACCAAGGCCAACGTTGCCTAGCCAAGGACAAAATAAGCCCATGGTGGGAAAAATGTCCACAACTCTTTCAAGCCAAGCCATAAAAACTTCGTTTGATAGAATTCTTAAAGCAATATTTTGCATGGATGCTTAGAATAGTGTCATAGACTATCATGCAAAATTTGAGCCAATTCCTACCATTTGTTTTTTTCCCACCAAGGCCAACGTTGCCTAGGCAAGGTAAAAATCAGCCCACGGTGGCAAAAATGTCCACAACTCTTTCAATTCGTGCCATAAAAATTTCGTTTGATAGAATTCTTAAAGCAATATTTTGCATGGGTGCTTAGAATAGTGTCATAGACTATCATGCAAAATTTGAGCCAATTCCGACCAATTTTTTTTTTTTCCCACCAAGGTCAACGTTGCCTAGCCAAGGTCAAAATCAGCCCACGGTGGGAAAGATGTCCACAACTCTTTCAAGCCGTGCCATAAAAACTTCGTTTGATAGAATTCTTAAAGCAATATTTTGCATGGATGCTTAGAATAGTGTCATAGACTATCATGGAAAATTTGAGCCAATTCCGACCATTTTTTATTTTCCCACCAAGGCCATCGTTGCCTAGCCAAGGCCAAAATCAGTCCATGGTGGCAAAAATATGCAAAACTCTTTCAAGCCGTGCCATAAAAACTTCGTTTGAATGAAATTTTCGAGCAATATTTTGCATGGATGCTTAGAATAGTGTCATAGACTGTCATGCAAAATTTGAGTCAATTCCGACTTTTTTTTTTTTTTTCCCACCATGGCCATCGTTGCCTAGCCAAGGTTAAAATCAGCCCATGGTGGTAAAAATGTGCACAATTCTTTCAAGCCGTGCCATAAAAACTTTGTTTGAAAGAATTTTTCTAGCTATATTTTGCATGGATGGTTAGAATATTGTCATAGACTAGCATGCAAAATTTGAGCCAATTCCGACCAATTTTTTTTTTTTGTTTTTCCCACCAAGTCCAACGTTACCTAGCCAAGGTCAAAATCAGCCCATGGTGGCAAAAATGTCCACAACCCTTTCAAGCCGTGCCATAAACACTTCGTTTGATAGAATTCTTCTAGCAATATTTTGCATGGGTGCTTAGAATAGAGTCATAGACTATCATGGAAAATTTGAGCCAATTACGGCCTTTTTTTTTTCCCACCAAGTCCAACGTTGCCTAGCCAAGGCCAAAATCAGCCCATGGTTACAAAAATGTGCACAACTCTTTCAAGCCGTTCCATAAAAGCTTCATTTGATAGAATTTTTCAAGCAATATTTTGCATGGATGCTTAGAATAGTGTCATAGAATATCATGCAAAATTTGAGAAAATTCCGACCTTTTTTTTTTTTTCCCACAAAAGCCAACGTTACCTAGCCAAGGTCAAAATCAGCCCATGGTGGCAAAAATGTCCACAACTCTTTCAAGCCGTGCCATAAACACTTCGTTTGATAGAATTCTTCTAGCAATATTTTGCATGGATGCTTACAATAGTGTCATAGACTATCATGCAAAATTTGAGCCAATTCCGACCTTTTTTTTTTCCCACCAAGGCCAACGTTGCCTAGCCAAGGCCAAAATCAGCCCATGGTGGCAAAAATGTGCACAACTCTTTCAAGCCGTGCCATAAAAACTTTGTTTGAAAGAATTTTTCGAGCAATATTTTGCATGGATGCTTAGAATAGTGTCATAGACTATCATGCAAAATTTGATCCAATTCCGACTTTATTTTTTTTTTCCCACCATAGCCATCGTTGCCTAGCCAAGGTCAAAATCAGCCCATGGTGGCAAAAATGTGCACAACACTTTCAAGCCGTGCCATAAAAACTTCGTTTGAAAGAATTTTTTGAGCAATATTTTGCATGGATGCATAGAATAGTGTCATTGACTATCGTGCAAAATTTGAGCCAATTCCGACCATTTTTTATTTTCCCACCAAGGCCAATGTTGCCTAGCCAAGGCCAAAATCAGCCCATCGTGGCAAAAATGTGAACAACTCTTCCAAGCCGTGCCATAAAAACTTCGTTTGAAAGAATTTTTGGAGCAGTATTTTGCATGGATGCTTAGAATAGTGTCATAGACTATCATGCAAAATTTGAGCCAATTCCGACCGTTTGTTTTTTTCCCACCAAGGCCAACGTTGCCTAGCCAAGGTCAAAATCAGCCCACGGTGGGAAAAATGTCCACAACTCTTTCAAGCCAAGCCATAAAAACTTCGTTTGATAGAATTCTTAAAGCAATATTTTGCATGGATGCTTAGAATAGTGTCATAGACTATCATGCAAAATTTGAGTCAATTCCGACCATTTTTTATTGTCCCACCAAGGCCAATGTGGCCTAGCCAAGGCCAAAATCAGCCCATCGTGGCAAAAATGTGAACAACTCTTCCAAGCCGTGCCATAAAAACTTCGTTTGAAAGAATTTTTGGAGCAGTATTTTGCATGGATGCTTAGAATAGTGTCATAGACTATCATGCAAAATTTGAGCCAATTCCGACCGTTTGTTTTTTTTTCACCAAGGCCAACGTTGCCTAGCCAAGGTCAAAATCAGCCCACGGTGGGAAAAATGTCCACAACTCTTTCAAGCCAAGCCATAAAAACTTCGTTTGATAGAATTCTTAAAGCAATATTTGGCATGGATGCTTAGAATAGTGTCATAGACTATCATGCAAAATTTGAGCCAATTCCGACTATTTTTTCTCTTTTCCCACCAAAGGCCAACGTTGCCTAGCCAAGGTCAAAATCAGCCCACGGTGGCAAAAATGTCCACAACTCTTTCAAGCCAAGCCATAAAAACTTCGTTTGATAGAATTCTTAAAGCAATATTTTGCATGGATGCTTAGAATAGTGTCATAGACTATCATGCAAAATTTGAGCCAATTCCGACCAATTTTTTTTTTTCCCACCAATGTCAACGTTGCCTAGCCAAGGTCAAAATCAGCCCACGGTGGGAAAGATGTCCACAACTCTTTCAAGCCGTGCCATAAAAACTTTGTTTGATAGAATTCTTAAAGCAATATTTTGCATGGATGCTTAGAATAGTGTCATAGACTATCATGCAAAATTTGAGCCAATTCCGACCATTTTTTATTTTCCCACCAAGGCCAATGTTGCCTAGCCAAGGCCAAAATCAGCCCATCGTGGCAAAAATGTGAACAATTCTTTCAAGCCGTGCCATAAAAACTTCGTTTGAAAGAATTTTTCAAGCAATATTTTGCATGGATGCTTAGAATAGTGTCATAGACTATCATGCAAAATTTGAGCCAATTCCGACCAATTTTTTTTTTTTCCCACCAATGTCAACGTTGCCTAGCCAAGGTCAAAATCAGCCCACGGTGGGAAAGATGTCCACAACTCTTTCAAGCCGTGCCATAAAAACTTTGTTTGATAGAATTCTTAAAGCAATATTTTGCATGGATGCTTAGAATAGTGTCATAGACTATCATGCAAAATTTGAGCCAATTCCGACCATTTTTTATTTTCCCACCAAGGCCAATGTTGCCTAGCCAAGGCCAAAATCAGCCCATCGTGGCAAAAATGTGAACAATTCTTTCAAGCCGTGCCATAAAAACTTCGTTTGAAAGAATTTTTCAAGCAATATTTTGCATGGATGCTTAGAATAGTGTCATAGACTCTCATGCAAAATTTGAGCCAATTCCGACCGTTTGTTTTTCTCCCACCAAGGCCAACATTGCCTAGCCAAGGTCAAAATCAGCCCACGGTGGAAAAAATGTCCACAACTCTTTCAAGCCGTGCCATAATAACTTCGTTTGATAGAATTCTTAAAGCAATATTTTGCATGGATGCTTAGAATAGTGTCATAGACTATCATGCAAAATTTGAGCCAATTCCGACCATTTGTTTTTTTCCCACCAAGACCAATGTTGCCTAGCCAAGCTCAAAATCAGCCCACGGTGGAAAAAATGTCCACAACTCTTTCAAGCCGTGCCATAAAAACTTCATTTGATAGAATTCTTCAAGCAATATTTTGCATTGATTCTTAGAATAGTGTCATAGACTATCATTCAAAATTTGAGCCAATTCCGACTATTTTTTTTTTCCATCCAAAGCCAACGTTGCCTAGCCAAGGCAAAAATCAGCCCATGGTGGCAAAAATGTGCACAACTCTTTCAAGCCGTGCATAAAAACTTCGTTTGAAAGAATTTTTCGAGCAGTATTTTGCATGGATGCTTAGAATAGTGTCATAGACTATCGTGCAAAATTTGAGCCAATTCCGACCATTTTTTATTTTCCTACCAAGGCCAATGTTGCCTAGCCAAGGACAAAATCAGCCCATCGTGGCAAAAATGTGAACAACTCTATCAAGCCGTGCCATAAAAAATTCGTTTGAAAGAATTTTTCGAGCAATATTTTGCATGGATGCTTAGAATAGTGTCATAGACTATCATGCAAAATTTGAGCCAATTCCGACTATTTTTTCTTTTTTCCCACCAAAGGCCAACGTTGCCTAGCCAAAGCCAAAATCAGCCCATCGTGGCAAAAATGTGCACAACTCTTTCAAGCCGTGCCGTAAAAACTTCGTTTGAAAGAATTTTTCGAGCAATATTTTGCATGGATGCTTAGAATAGTGTCATAGACTATCATGCAAAATTTGAGCCAATTCCGACCATTTGTTTTTTTCCCACCAAGACCAATGTTGCCTAGCCAAGCTCAAAATCAGCCCACGGTGGAAAAAATGTCCACAACTCTTTCAAGCCGTGCCATAATAACTTCGTTTGATAGAATTCTTAAAGCAATATTTTGCATGGATGCTTAGAATAGTGTCATAGACTATCATGCAAAATTTGAGCCAATTCCGACCATTTGTTTTTTTCCCACCAAGACCAATGTTGCCTAGCCAAGCTCAAAATCAGCCCACGGTGGAAAAAATGTCCACAACTCTTTCAAGCCGTGCCATAAAAACTTCTTTTGATAGAATTCTTCAAGCAATATTTTGCATTGATTCTTAGAATAGTGTCATAGACTATCATTCAAAATTTGAGCCAATTCCGACTATTTTTTTTTTCCATCCAAAGCCAACGTTGCCTAGCCAAGGCAAAAATCAGCCCATGGTGGCAAAAATGTGCACAACTCTTTCAAGCCGTGCATAAAAACTTCGTTTGAAAGAATTTTTCGAGCAGTATTTTGCATGGATGCTTAGAATAGTGTCATAGACTATCGTGCAAAATTTGAGCCAATTCCGACCATTTTTTATTTTCCTACCAAGGCCAATGTTGCCTAGCCAAGGACAAAATCAGCCCATCGTGGCAAAAATGTGAACAACTCTATCAAGCCGTGCCATAAAAAATTCGTTTGAAAGAATTTTTCGAGCAATATTTTGCATGGATGCTTAGAATAGTGTCATAGACTATCATGCAAAATTTGAGCCAATTCCGACTATTTTTTCTTTTTTCCCACCAAAGGCCAACGTTGCCTAGCCAAAGCCAAAATCAGCCCATCGTGGCAAAAATGTGCACAACTCTTTCAAGCCGTGCCGTAAAAACTTCGTTTGAAAGAATTTTTCGAGCAATATTTTGCATGGATGCTTAGAATAGTGTCATAGACTATCATGCAAAATTTGAGCCAATTCCGACCATTTGTTTTTTTCCCACCAAGACCAATGTTGCCTAGCCAAGCTCAAAATCAGCCCACGGTGGAAAAAATGTCCACAACTCTTTCAAGCCGTGCCATAAAAACATCTTTTGATAGAATTCTTCAAGGAATATTTTGCATGGATTCTTAGAATAGTGTCATAGACTATCATGCAAAATTTGAGCCAATTCCGACTATTTTTTTTTTCCATCCAAAGCCAACGTTGCCTAGCCAAGGCAAAAATTAGCCCATGGTGGCAAAAATGTGCACAACTCCTTCAAGCCGTGCCATAAAAACTTCGTTTGAAAGAATTTTTCGAGCAATATTTTGCATGGAAGCTTAGAATAGTGTCATAGACTATCATGCAAAATTTGAGCCAATTCTGACCATTTATTTTTTTCCCACCAAGGCCAACGTTGCCCAGCCAAGGTCAAAATCAGCCCACGGTGGCAAAAATTTCCACAACTCTTTCAAGCCAAGCCATAAAAACATCGTTTGATAGAATTGTTAAAGCAATAATTTGCATGGATGCTTAGAATAGTGTCATAGACTATCATGCAAAATTTGAGCCAATTCCGACCATTTGTTTTTTTCCCACCAAGGCCAACGTTGCCTAGCCAAGGTCAAAATCAGCCCACGGTGGCAAAAATGTCCACAATTCTTTCGAGCCAAGCCATAAAAACTTCGTTTGATAGAATTCTTAAAGCAATAATTTGCATGGATGCTTAGAATAGTGTCATAGACTATCATGCAAAATTTGAGCCAATTCCGACCATTTGTTTTTTTCCCACCAAGGCCAATGTTGCCTATCCAAGGTCAAAATCAGCCCACGGTGGCAAAAATGTCCAAAACTCTTTCAAGCCGTACCATAAAAACTTCGATTGATAGAATTCTTAAAGCAATATTTTGCATGGATGATTTGAATAGTGTCATAGACTATCATGCAAAATTTGAGCCAATTCCGACCATTTTTTATTTTCACACCAAGGCCAATGTTGCCTAGCCAAGGCCAAAATCAGCCCATCGTGGCAAAAATGTGAACAACTCTTTCAAGCCGTGCCATAAAAACTTCGTTTGAAAGAATTTTTCGAGCAATATATTTGCATGGATGCTTAGAATAGTGTCATAGACTATCGTGCAAAATTTGAGCCAATTCCGACCATTTTTTATTTTCCTACCGAGGCCAATGTTGCCTAGCCAAGGACAAAATCAGCCCATCGTGGCAAAAATGTGAACAACTCTTTCAACCCGTGCCATAAAAATTTCGTTTGAAAGAATTTTTTGAGCAATATTTTGCATGGATGCTTAGAATAGTGTCATAGACTATCATGCAAAATTTGAGCCAATTCCGACCATTTGTTTTGTTCCCACCAAGGCCAACGTTGCTTAGCCAAGGTCAAAATCAGCCCTTGGTGGCAAAAATATCCACAACTCTTTCAAGTCGTGCCATAAAAACTTCGTTTGATAGAATTCTTAAAGCAATATTTTGCATGGATGCTTAGAATAGTGTCATAGACTATCATGCAAAATTTGAGACAATTCCGACCAATTTTTTTTTTCCCACCAAGGTCAACGTTGCCTAGCCAAGGTCAAAATCAGCTCACGGTGAGAAAGATGTCCACAACTCTTTCAAGCCATGCCATTAAAACTTCGTTTGATAGAATTCTTCAAGCAATATTTTGCATGGTTGCTTAGAATAGTGTCATAGACTATCATGCAAAATTTGAACCAATTCCGACCATTTTTTATTTTCCCACCAAGGCCAATGTTGCCTAGCCAAGGCCAAAATCAGCCCATCGTGGCAAAAATGTGAACAATTCTTTCAAGCCGTGCCATAAAAACTTCGTTTGAAAGAATTTTTCAAGCAATATTTTGCATGGATGCTTAGAATAGTGTCATAGACTCTCATGCAAAATTTGAGCCAATTCCGACCGTTTGTTTTTCTCCCACCAAGGCCAACATTGCCTAGCCAAGGTCAAAATCAGCCCACGGTAGCAAAAAAGTCCACAACTCTTTCAAGCCGTGCCATAAAAACTTCGTTTGATAGAATTCTTAAAGCAATATTTTGCATGGATGCTTAGAATAGTGTCATAGACTATCATGCAAAATTTGAGCCAATTCCGACCATTTGTTTTTTTCCCACCAAGACCAATGTTGCCTAGCCAAGCTCAAAATCAGCCCACGGTGGAAAAAATGTCCAAAACTCTTTCAAGCCGTGCCATAAAAACTTCTTTTGATAGAATTCTTCAAGCAATATTTTGCATTGATTCTTAGAATAGTGTCATAGACTATCATGCAAAATTTGAGCCAATTCCGACTATTTTTTTTTTCCATCCAAAGCCAACGTTGCCTAGCCAAGGCAAAAATCAGCCCATGGTGGCAAAAATGTGCACAACTCTTTCAAGCCGTGCCATAAAAACTTCGTTTGAAAGAATTTTTCGAGCAGTATTTTGCATGGATGCTTAGAATAGTGTCATAGACTATCGTGCAAAATTTGAGCCAATTCCGACCATTTTTTATTTTCCTACCAAGGCCAATGTTGCCTAGCCAAGGACAAAATCAGCCCATCGTGGCAAAAATGTGAACAACTCTATCAAGCCGTGCCATAAAAAATTCGTTTGAAAGAATTTTTCGAGCAATATTTTGCATGGATGCTTAGAATAGTGTCATAGACTATCATACAAAATTTGAGCCAATTCCGACTATTTTTTCTTTTTTCCCACCAAAGGCCAACGTTGCCTAGCCAAAGCCAAAATCAGCCCATCGTGGCAAAAATGTGCACAACTCTTTCAAGCCGTGCCGTAAAAACTTCGTTTGAAAGAATTTTTCGAGCAATATTTTGCATGGATGCTTAGAATAGTGTCATAGACTATCATGCAAAATTTGAGCCAATTCCGACCATTTGTTTTTTTCCCACCAAGACCAATGTTGCCTAGCCAAGCTCAAAATCAGCCCACGGTGGAAAAAATGTCCACAACTCTTTCAAGCCAAGCCATAAAAACATCGTTTGATAGAATTGTTAAAGCAATAATTTGCATGGATGCTTAGAATAGTGTCATAGACTATCATGCAAAATTTGAGCCAATTCCGACCAATTGTTTTTTTCCCACCAAGGCCAACGTTGCCTAGCCAAGGTCAAAATCAGCCCACGGTGGCAAAAATGTCCACAATTCTTTCGAGCCAAGCCATAAAAACTTCGTTTGATAGAATTCTTAAAGCAATAATTTGCATGGATGCTTAGAATAGTGTCATAGATTATCATGCAAAATTTGAGCCAATTCCGACCATTTGTTTTTTTCCCACCAAGGCCAACGTTGCTTAGCCAAGGTCAAAATCAGCCCATGGTGGCAAAAATATCCACAACTCTTTCAAGTCGTGCCATAAAAACTTCGTTTGATAGAATTCTTAAAGCAATATTTTGCATGGATGCTTAGAATAGTGTCATAGACTATCATGCAAAATTTGAGACAATTCCGACCAATTTTTTTTTTCCCACCAAGGTCAACGTTGCCTAGCCAAGGTCAAAATCAGCTCACGGTGAGAAAGATGTCCACAACTCTTTCAAGCCATGCCATTAAAACTTCGTTTGATAGAATTCTTCAAGCAATATTTTGCATGGTTGCTTAGAATAGTGTCATAGACTATCATGCAAAATTTGAGCCAATTCCGACCTTTTTGTTTTCCCACCAAGGCCAACGTTGCCTAGCCAAGGCCAAAATCAGCCCATCGTGGCAAAAATGTACACAACTCTTTCAAGCCATGCCATAAAAACTTCGTTTAAAAGAATTTTTCGAGCAATATTTTGCATGGAATCTTGGAATAGTGTCAGAGACTATCATGCAAAATTTGAGCCAATTCCGACTATTTTTTTTTTTCCCACCAAAGGCCGACGTTGCCTAGCCAAGTCCAAAATCAGCCCATGGTGGCAAAAATGTGCACAACTATTTCAAGCTGTGCCATAAAAACATCGTTTGAAAGAATTTTTCGAGCAATATTTTGCATGGATGCTTAGAATAGTTTCTTAGACTATCATGCAAAATTTGAGCCAATTCCGACCATTTGTTTTTTTCCCACCAAGGAGGACGTTGCCTAGCCAAGGTCAAAATCAGCCCACGGTGGCAAAAATGTCCACAACTCTTTCAAGCCGTACCATAAAAACTTCGTTTGATAGAATTCTTAAAGCAATATTTTGCATGGATGCTTAGAATAGTGTCATAGACTATCATGCAAAATTTGAGCCAATTCCGACCATTTTTTATTTTCCCACCAAGGCCAATGTTGCCTAGCCAAGGCAAAAATCAGCCCATCGTGGCAAAAATGTGAACAACTCTTTCAAGCCGTGCCATAAAAACTTCGTTTGAAAGAATTTTTCGAGCAATATTTTGCCTGGATGCTTAGAATAGTTTCATAGACTATCATGCAAAATTTGAGCCAATTCCGACCATTTTTTTTTCCACCAAGGCCAACGTTGCCAAGCCAAGGCAAAAATCAGCCCATCGTGGCAAAAATGTGCACAACTCTTTCAAGCCGTGCCATAAAAGATTCGTTTGAAAGAATTTTTCGAGCAATATTTTGCATGGAATCTTACAATAGTGTCATAGACTATCATGCAAAATTTGAGCCAATTCCGAAGGCAAAAATGTGCACAACTCTTTCAAGCCGTGCCAAAAAAACATCGTTTGAAAGAATTGTTCGAGCATTATTTTGCATGGATGCTTAGAATAGTGTCATAGACTATCATGCAAAATTTGAGCCAATTTCGACCGTTGTTTTTTTCCCGCCAAGGCCAACGTTGCCTAGCCAAGGTCAAAATCAGCCCACGGTGGGAAAAATGTCCACAACTATTTCAAGCCGTGCCATAAAAACTTCGTTTGATAGAATTCTTGAAGCAATATTTTGCATGGATTCTTAGAATAGTGTCATAGACTACCATGCAATATTTGAGCCAATTCCCACCATTTTTTATTTTCCCACCAAGGCCAATGTTGCCTAGCCAAGCCCAAAATCAGCCCATCGTGGAAAAAATGTGAACAACTCTTTCAAGCCGTGCCATAAAAACTTCGTTTGAAAGAATTTATCGAGCAATATTTTGCAAGGAATCTTAGAATAGTGTCATAGACTATCATGCAAAATTTGAGCCCATTGCGACTATTTTTTTTTTCCCACCAAAGGCCAACGTTGCCTAGCTAAGTCCAAAATCATCCCATGGTGGCAAAAATGTGCACAACTCTTTCAAGCCGTGCCATAAACACTTCGTTTGATAGAATTCTTCTAGCAATATTTTGCATGGATGCCTAGAATAGTGTCATAGACTATCATACGAAATTTGAGCCAATTCCGACCTTTTTTTTTTCCCACCAAGGCCAACGTTGCCTAGCCAAGGCCAAAATCAGCCCATCGTGGCAAAAATGTGCACAACTCTTTCAAGCCGTGCCATAAAAGCTTCGTTTGAAAGAATTTATCGAGCAATATTTTGCTTGGAATCCTAGAATATTGTCATAGACTATCATGCAAAATTTGAGCCCATTCCGACTATTTATTTTTTCCCACCAAAGGCCAACGTTGCCTAGCTAAGTCCAAAATCAGCCCATGGTGGCAAAAATGTGCACAACTCTTTCAAGCTGTGCCATAAAAACTTCGTTTGAAAGAATTTTTTGAGCAATATTTTGCATGGATGCTTATAATAGTGTCATAGACTATCATGCAAAATTTGAGCCAATTCCGACCATTTTAGTTTTTTCCCACCAAAGCTAAAATCAGCCCATCGTGGTAAACATGTGCACAACTCTTTCAAGCCGTTCCATAAAAACTTCGTTTGAAAGAATTTTTTTAGCAATATTTTGCATGGAGGCTTAGAATAGTGTCATAGACTATCATGCAAAATTTGAGCCAATTCCGACTATTTTTTCTTTTTTCCCACCAAGGCCAACGTTGCCTAGCCAAGGAAAGAATCAGGCCATGGTGGCAAAAATGTGCACAACTCTTTCAAGCCGTGCCATAAAAACTTCGTTTGATAGAATTCTTCGTGCAATATTTTGCATGGATGCTTAGAATAGAGTCATAGACTATCAAATATGAGCCAATTCCGACCCTTTTTTTTTTTCCCACCAAGGCCAACGTTGCCTAGCCAAGGAAAAAATCAGCTCATCGCGGCCAAAATGTGCACAACTCTTTCAAGCCGTGCCATAAAAACTTCGTTTGAAAGAATTTTTCGAGCAATATTTTGCATGGATGCTTAGAATAGTATCATAGACTGTCATGCAAAATTTGAGGCAATTCCGACAAATTTTTTTTTTTTTCCCACCAAATCCAACGTTGCCTAGCCAAGGTAAAAATCAGCCCATGGTGGCAAAAATGTCCACAACTCTTTCAAGCCGAGCCATAAAAACTTCGTTTGAAAGAATTTTTTGAGCAATATTTTGCATGGATGCTTAGAATAGTGTTATACACTATCATGCAAAATCTGAGCCAATTCCGACCTTTTTTTTTTTTTTTTTTTTCCCACCAAGGCCATCGTTGCCTAGCCAAGGTCAAAATCAGCCCATCGCGGCAAAAATGTGCACAACTCTTTCAAGCCGTGCGATAAAAACTTCGTTTGAAAGAATTTTTCGAGCAATATTTTGCAAGTATGCTTAGAATAGTATCATAGACTATCATGCAAAATTTGAGCCAATTCCGACCAATTTTTTTTTTTTTTCCCCACCAAGGCAAACGTTGCCTAGCCAACGTCAAAATCAGCCCATGGTGGAAAAAATGTCCACAACTGTTTCAAGCCGTGCCATAAAAACTTCGTTTGATAGAATTCTTCTAGCAATATTTTGCATGGATGCTTACAATAGTGTCATAGACTATCATGCAAAATTTGAACCAATTCCGACCTTTTTTTTTTTCCCACAAAGGCCAACGTTGCCTAGCCAATGCCAAAATCAGCCCATGGTGGCAAAAATGTGCACAACTCTTTCAAGCCGTGCCATAAAAACTTCGTTTGATAGAATTCTTCGTGCAATATTTTGCATGGATGCTTAGAATAGAGTCATAGACTATCATGCAAAATATGAGCCAATTCCGACCCTTTTTTTTTTCCCACCAAGGCCAACGTTGTCTAGCCAAGGAAAAAATCAGCCCATCGCGGCCAAAATGTACACAACTCTTTCAAACCGTGCCGTAAAAACTTCGTTTGAAAGAATTTTTGGAGCAATATTTTGCATAGATGCTTAGAATAGTGTCATAGACTATCATGCAAAATTTGAGCCAATTCCGACTATTTTTTTTCCCACCAAAGGCCAACGTTGCCTAGCCAAGGCCAAAATCAGCCCATGGTGGCAAAAATGTGCAAAACTCTTTCATGTCGTGCCATAAAAACTTCGTTTGAAAGAATTTTTCGAGCAATATTTAGCATGGATGCTTAGAATAGTGTCATAGACTATCATGCAAAATTTGAGCCAATTCCGATCCTTTTTTTTTTTTCCCACCAAGGCTACCGTTGCCTTGCCAAGGAAAAAATCAGCCCATCGTGGTAAAAATGTGCACAACTCTTTCAAGGCATAACATAAAAACTTCGTTTGAAAGAATATTTCGAGCAATATTTTGCATGGATGCTTAGAATAGTGTCATAGACTATCATGCAAAATTTGAGCCAATTCCGACCCTTTTGTTTTTCCCAACAAGGCCAATGTTGCCTAGACAAGGAAAAAATCAGCCCATCATGGCAAAAATGTGGACAAATCTTTCAAGCCGGGCCATAAAAACTTCGTTTGAAAGAATTTTTTGAGCAATATTTTGCATGGATGCTTAGAATAGTGTCATAGACTATCATGCAAAATTTTAGCCAATTCCGACCATTTTTTTTTTCCCACCAAGGCCATCGTTGCCTAGCCAAGGCAAAAATCAGCCCATCGTGGCAAAAATGTGCAACACTCTTTGAAGCCTTGCCATAAAAACTTCGTTTGAAAGAATTTTTCGAGTAATATTTTGCATGGATTCTTAGAATAGTGTCATAGACTATCATGCAAAATTTGAGCCAATTCCGACCCTTTTTTTTTCCCAACAAGGCCAATGTTGCCTAGACAAGGAAAAAATCAGCCCATCATGGCAAAAATGTGGACAAATCTTTCAAGCCGTGCCATAAAAACTTCGTTTGAAAGAATTTTTTGAGCAATATTTTGCATGGATGCTTAGAATAGTGTCATAGACTATCATTCAAAATTTGAGCCAATTCCGACTATTTTTTTTTTCCCACCTAAGGCCAAAGTTGCCTAGCCAAGGCCAAAATCAGCCTATGGTGGCAAAACTGTGTACAACTATTTCAAGCCGAGCCATAAAAACTTCGTTTCATAGAATTCTTTGAGCAATATTTTGCATGGATGCTTTGAATAGTGTCATAGACTATCATGCAAAATAAGAGCCAATTCCGACCCATTTTTTTTTCCCACCAAGGCCAACGTTGTCTAGCCAAGGAAAAAATCAGCTCATCGCGGCCAAAATGTACACAACTCTTTCAAACCGTGCCTTAAAAACTTCGGTTGAAAGAATTTTTGGAGCAACATTTTGCATAGATGCTTAGAATAGTGTCATAGACTGTCATGCAAAATTTGAGCCAATTCCGACTATTTTTTTTTCCCACCAAAGGCCAACGTTGCCTAGCCAAGGCCAAAATCAGCCCATGGTGGCAAAAAAGTGCAAAACTCTTTCAAGCCGTGCCATAAAAACTTCGTTTGAAAGAATTTTTCGAGCAATATTTAGCATGGATGCTTAGAATAGTGTCATAGACTATCATGCAAAATTTGAGCCAATTCCGATCCTTTTTTTTTTTTTTCCCACAAAGGCTACCGTTGCCTTGCCAAGGAAAAAATAAGCCCATCGTGGTAAAAATGTGCACAACTCTTTCAAGGCGTAACATAAAAACTTCGTTTGAAAGAATATTTCGAGCAATATTTTGCATGGATGCTTAGGATAGTGTCATAGACTATCATGCAAAATTTGAGCCAATTCCGACCCTTTTGTTTTTCCCAACAAGGCCAATGTTGCCTAGACAAGGAAAAAATCAGCCCATCATGGCAAAAATGTGGACAAATCTTTCAAGCCGTGCCATAAAAACTTAGTTTGAAAGAATTTTTTGAGCAATATTTTGCATGGATGCTTAGAACAGTGTCATAGACTATCATGCAAAATTTTAGCCAATTCCGACCATTTTTTTTTTTCCCACCAAGGCCAACGTTGCCTAGCCAAGGCAAAAATCAGCCCATCATGGCAAAAATGTGCAACACTCTTTGAAGCCTTGCCATAAAAACTTCGTTTGAAAGAATTTTTTGAGCAATATTTTGCATGGATGCTTAGAATAGTGTCATAGACTATCATTCAAAATTTGAGCCAATTCCGACTATTTTTTTTTTCCCACCTAAGGCCAAAGTTGCCTAGCCAAGGCCAAAATCAGCCCATGGTGGCAAAACTGTGTACAACTATTTCAAGCCGAGCCATAAAAACTTCGTTTGATAGAATTCTTTGAGCAATATTTTGCATGGATGCTTTGAATAGTGTCATAGACTATCATGCAAAATTTGAGCCAATTCCGACCAATTTTTTTTTTTTTCCACCAAGGCCAACGTTGCCTAGCCAAGGTCAAAATCATCCCATTGTGGCAAAAATGTCCACAACTCTTTCAAGCCGTGCCATAAAAACTTCGTTTGATAGAATTCTTCCAGCAATATTTTGCATGGATGCTTAGAATAGTGTCATAGACTATCATGCAAAATTTGAGCCAATTCCAACCATTTTTGTTTTTTCCCACCAAGGCCAAAATCAGCCCATCGTGGCAAAAATGTGCACAACTCTTTCAAGCCGTTCCATAAAAAGTTCGTTTGAAAGAATTTTTTGAGCAATATTTTGCATGGATGCTTAGAATAGTGTAATAGACTGTCATACAAAATTTGAGCCAATTCCGACCCTTTTTTTTTTTCCCACCAAGGCCAATGTTGCCTAGCCAAGGAAAAAATCAGCCCATCGTGGCAAAAATGTGGACAAATCTTTCAAGCCGTGCCATAAAAACTTCGTTTGAAAGAATTTTTTGAGCAATATTTTGCATGGAATCTTAGAATAGTGTCATAGACTATCGTGCAAAATTTGAGCGAATTCCGACCATTTTTGTTTTTTCCCACCAAGGCCAAAATCAGCCCATCGTGGCAAAAATGTGCACAACTCTTTCAAGCCGTTCCATAAAAACTTCGTTTGAAAGAATTTTTTCAGCAATATTTTGCATAGATGCTTAGAATAGTGTCATAGACTATCATGCAAAATTTGAGTCAATTCCGACAATTCTTTCTTTTTTCCCACCAAAGGCCAACGTTGCCTAGCCAAGGAAAAAATCAGCCCATCGCGACAAAAATGTGCACAACTCTTTCAAGCCGTGCCATAAAAACTTCGTTTGAAAGAATGTTTTGAGCAATATTTTGCATGGATGCTTAGAATAGTGTCATAGACTATCATGCAAAATTTGAGCCAATTCCGACCATTTTTTTTTTCCCACCAAGGCCAAAATCAGCCCATCGTGGCAAAAATGTGCACAAATCTTTCAAGTCGTTCCATAAAAACTTCGTTTGAAAGAATTTTTTCATCAATATTTTGCATGGATGCTTAGAATAGTTTCATAGACTATCATGCAAAATTTGAGCCAATTCCGACCATTTCTTTTTTCCCACCAAAGCCAACGTTGCCTAGCCAAGGCAAAAATCAGCCCATCGCGACAAAAATGTGCACAACTCTTTCAAGCCGTGCCATAAAAACTTCGTTTGAAAGAATTTTTTGAGTAATATTTTGCATGGATGCTTAGAATAGTGTCATAGACTATCATGCAAAATTTGAGCCAATTCCGACCATTTTTCTTTCCCACCAAGGCCAACGTTGCCTAGCCAAGGCAAAAATCAGCCCATCGTGGCAATAATGTGCAACACTCTTTGAAGCCTTGCCATAAAAACTTCGTTTGAAAGAATTTTTCGAGCAATATTTTGCATGGATTCTTAGAATAGTGTCATAGACTATCATTCAAAATTTGAGCCAATTCCGACTATTTTTTTTTTCCCACCTAAGGCCAAAGTTGCCTAGCCAAGGCCAAAATCAGCCCATGGTGGCAAAACTGTGTACAACTATTTCAAGCCGAGCCATAAAAACTTCGTTTGATAGAATTCTTTGAACAATATTTTGCATGGATGCTTTGAATAGTGTCATAGACTATCATACAAAATTTGAGCCAATTCCGACCATTTTTTTTTTCCACCAAGGCCAACGTTGCCTAGCCAAGGAAAAAATCAGCCCATCGCGACAAAAATGTGCACAACTCTTTCAAGCCGTGCCATAAAAACTTCGTTTGAAAGAATTTTTTGAGCAATATTTTGCATGGATGCTTAGAATAGTGTCATAGACTATCATGCAAAATTTGAGCCAATTCCGACCATTTTGTTTTTCCCACCAAGGCCAAAATCAGCCCATCGTGGCAAAAATGTGCACAAATCTTTCAAGCCGTTGCATAAAAACTTCGTTTGAAAGAATTTTTTCATCAATATTTTGCATGGATGCTTAGAATAGTTTCATAGACTATCATGCAAAATTTGAGCCAATTCCGACCATTTCTTTTTTCCCACCAAAGCCAACGTTGCCTAGCCAAGGCAAAAATCAGCCCATCGCGACAAAAATGTGCACAACTCTTTCAAGCCGTGCCATAAAAACTTCGTTTGAAAGAATTTTTTGAGCAATATTTTGCATGGATGCTTAGAATAGTGTCATAGACTATCATGCAAAATTTGAGCCAATTCCGACCATTTTTTTTTCCCACCAAGGCCAACGTTGCCTAGCCAAGGCAAAAATCAGCCCATCGTGGCAAAAATGTGCAACACTCTTTGAAGCCTTGCCATAAAAACTTCGTTTGAA
Organism: Acer campestre; assembly: GCA_954870605.1. Classification (NCBI taxonomy): domain Eukaryota; kingdom Viridiplantae; phylum Streptophyta; class Magnoliopsida; order Sapindales; family Sapindaceae; genus Acer; species Acer campestre. The sequence goes on from OX940812.1 coordinate 6,238,693, forward strand.
AGAATTTTTCGAGCAATATTTTGCATGGATTCTTAGAATAGTATCATAGACTATCATTCAAAATTTGAGCCAATTCCGACTATTTTTTTTTTCCCACCTAAGGCCAAAGTTGCCTACCCAAGGCCAAAATCAGCCCATGGTGGCAAAACTGTGTACAACTATTTCAAGCCGAGCCATAAAAACTTCGTTTGATAGAATTCTTTGAGCAATATTTTGCATGGATGCTTTGAATAGTGTCATAGACTATCATGCAAAAATTGAGCCAATTCCGACCAATTTTTTTTTTTTTTTTCCCACCAAGGCCAACGTTGCCTAGCCAAGGTCAAAATCAGTCCATTGTGGCAAAAATGTCCACAACTCTTTCAAGCCGTGCCATAAAAACTTGGTTTGATAGAATTCTTCGAGCAATATTTTGCATGGATGCTTAGAATAGTGTCATAGACTATCATGCAAAATTTGAGCCAATTCCAACCATTTTTGTTTTTTCCCACCAATGCCAAAATCAGCCCATCGTGGCAAAAATGTGCACAACTCTTTCAAGCCGTTCCATAAAAACTTCGTTTGAAAGAATTTTTTGAGCAATATTTTGCATGGATGCTTAGAATAGTGTCATAGACTATCATGCAAAATTTGTGCCAATTCCGACCCTTTTTTTTTTCCCACCAAGGCCAATGTTGCCTAGCCAAGGAAAAAATCAGCCCATTGTGGCAAAAATGTGGACAAATCTTTCAAACCGTGCCATAAAAACTTCGTTTGAAAGAATTTTTTGAGCAATATTTTGCATGGAATCTTAGAATAGTGTCATAGACTATCGTGCAAAATTTGAGCCAATTCCGACCATTTTTGTTTTTTCCCACCAAGGCCAAAATCAGCCCATCGTGGCAAAAATGTGCACAACTCTTTCAAGCCGTTCCATAAAAACTTCGTTTGAAAGAATTTTTTCAGCAATATTTTCCATAGATGCTTAGAATAGTGTCATAGACTATCATGCAAAATTTGAGTCAATTCCGACAATTTTTTCTTTTTTCCCACCAAAGGCCAACGTTGCCTAGCCAAGGAAAAAATCAGCCCATCGCGACAAAAATATGCACAACTCTTTCAAGCCGTGCCATAAAAACTTCGTTTGAAAGAATTTTTTGAGCAATATTTTGCATGGATGCTTACAATAGTGTCATAGACTATCATGCAAAATTTGAGTCAATTCCGACAATTTTTTCTTTTTTCCCACCAAAGGCCAACGTTGCCTAGCCAAGGAAAAAATCAGCCCATCGCGACAAAAATGTGCACAACTCTTTCAAGCCGTGCCATAAAAAATTCGTTTGAAAGAATTTTTTGAGCAATATTTTGCATGGATGCTTAGAATAGTGTCATAGACTATCATACAAAATTTGAACCAATTCCGATCATTTTGTTTTCCCACCAAGGCCAACGTTGCCTAGCCAAGGAAAAAATCAGCCCATCGCGGCAAAAATGTGCACAACTCTTTCAAGCCGTGCCATAAAAACTTCGTTTGAAAGAATTTTTTGAGCAATATTTTGCATGGATGCTTAGAATAGTGTCATAGACTATCATGCAAAATTTGAGCCAATTCCGACCATTTTTTTTTTCCCACCAAGGCCAAAATCAGCCCATCGTGGCAAAAATGTGCACAACTCTTTCAAGCCGTTCCATAAAAACTTCGTTTGAAAGAATTTTTTCAGCAATATTTTGCATAGATGCTTAGAATAGTGTCATAGACTATCATGCAAAATTTGAGTCAATTCCGACCATTTTTTTTTTCCCACCAAGGCCAACGTTGCCTAGCCAAGGAAAAAATCAGCCCATCGCGGCAAAAATGTGCACAACTCTTTCAATCCGTGCCATAAAAACTTCGTTTGAAAGAATTTTTTGAGCAATATTTTGCATGGATGCTAAGAATAGTATCATAGACTATCATGCAAAATTTGAGCCAATTCCGACCCTTTTTTTTTCCCACCAAGGCCAACGTTGCCTAGCAAAGGTCAAAATCAGCCCATGGTGGAAAAAATGTCCACAACTGTTTCAAGCCGTGCCATAAAAACTTCGTTAGATAGAATTCTTCGAGCAATATTTTGCATGGATGCTTAGAATAGTTTCATAGACTATCATGCAAAATTTGAGCCAATTCCGACCATTTTTTTTTCCCACCAAGGCCAAAATCAGCCCTTCGTGGCAAAAATGTGCACAACTCTTTCAAGCCGTTCCATAAAAACTTCGTTTGAAAGAATTTTTTGAGCAATATTTTTCATGGATGCTTATAATAGTGTCATAGACTATCATGCAAAATTTGAGCCAATTCCGACCATTTTGTTTTTCCCACCATGGCCAACGTTGCCTAGCCAAGGTAAAAAATAGCCCATCGTGGCAAAAATGTGCACAAATCTTTCAAGCTTTGCCATAAAAACTTCGTTTGAAAGGATTTTTCGAGCAATATTTTGCATGGACACTTAGAATAGAGTCATAGACTATCATGCAAAATTTGAGCCAATTCCGACCATTTTTGTTTTTTCCCACCAAGGCAAAAATCAGCCCATCGTGGCAAAAATGTGCACAACTCTTTCAAGACGTGCCACAAAAACTTCGTTTGAAAAAACTTTTCGAGCAATATTTTGCATGGATGCTTAGAATAGTGTCATAGACTATCATGCAAAATTTGAGCCAATTCCGACCATTTTTTTTTTTCCCACCAAGGCCAACGTTGCCTAGCCAAGGAAAAAATCAGCCCATCGCGGCAAAAATGTGCACAACTCTTTCAATCCGTGCCATAAAAACTTCGTTTGAAAGAATTTTTTGAGCAATATTTTGCATGGATGCTTAGAATAGTGTCATAGACTATCATGGAAAATTTGAGCCAATTCCGATCCTTTTTTTTTTTTTCCCACCAAGGCCAACGTTGCCTTGCCATGGAAAAAATCAGCCCATCGTGGTAAAAATGTGCACAACTCTTTCAAGGCGTAACATAAAAACTTCGTTTGAAAGAATATTTGGACCAATATTTTGCGAGGACGCTTAGAATATAGTCATAGACTATCATGCAAAATTTGAGCCAATTCCGACCATTTTTGTTTTTTCCCACCAAGGCCAAAATCAGCCCATCGTGGCAAAAACGTGCAAAAGTCTTTTAAGCCGTGCCATAAAAACTTCGTTTGAAAGAATTTTTCGAGCAATATTTTGTATGGATGCTTAGAATAGTGTCATACACTATCATGCAAAATTTGAGCCAATTCCGACCCTTTTTTTTTTCTCACCAAGGCCAACGTTGCCTAGCCAAGAAAAAAATTAGCCCATCGTGGCAAAAATGTGGACAACTCTTTCAAGCCGTGTTATAAAAACTTCGTTTGAAAGAATTTTTTGAGCAATATTTTGTATGGATGCTTAGAATAGTGTCATAGACTATCATGCAAAATTTGAGCCAATTCCGACCATTTTTTTTTCCCACCAAGGCCAACGTTGCCTAGCCAAGGCAAAAAATAGCCATTGTGGCAAAAATGTGCACAACTCTTTCAAGCCTTGCCATAAAAACTTCGTTTGAAAGAATTTTTTTAGCAATATTTTGCATGGACGCTTAGAATAGAGTCATAGACTATCACGCAAAATTTGAGCCAATTCCTACCATTTTTTTTTTCCCACCAAGGCCAACGTTGCAAAAATCAGCCCATCGTGGCAAAAATATGCACAACTCATTCAAGCCGTGCCATAAAAACTTCGTTTGAAAGAATTTTTCGAGCAATATTTTTAATGGACGCTTAGAATATAGTCATAGACTATCATGCAAAATTTGAGCCAATTCCGACCATTTTTGTTTTTTCCCACCAAGGCCAAAATCAGCCCATCGTGGCAAAAACGTGCAAAAGTCTTTTAAGCCGTGCCATAAAAACTTCGTTTGAAAGAATTTTTCGAGCAATATTCTGTATGGATGCTTAGAATAGTGTCATACACTATCATGCAAAATTTGAGCCAATTCCGACCCTTTTTTTTTTCTCACCAAGGCCAACGTTGCCTAGCCAAGAAAAAAATTAGCCCATCGTGGCAAAAATGTGGACAACTCTTTCAAGCCGTGTTATAAAAACTTCGTTTGAAAGAATTTTTTGAGCAATATTTTGTATGGATGCTTAGAATAGTGTCATAGACTATCATGCAAAATTTGAGCCAATTCCGACCATTTTTTTTTCCCACCAAGGCCAACGTTGCCTAGCCAAGGCAAAAAATAGCCATTGTGGCAAAAATGTGCACAACTCTTTCAAGCCTTGCCATAAAAACTTCGTTTGAAAGAATTTTTTTAGCAATATTTTGCATGGACGCTTAGAATAGAGTCATAGACTATCACGCAAAATTTGAGCCAATTCCTACCATTTTTTTTTTCCCACCAAGGCCAACGTTGCAAAAATCAGCCCATCGTGGCAAAAATATGCACAACTCATTGAAGCCGTGCCATAAAAACTTCGTTTGAAAGAATTTTTCGAGCAATATTTTGTATGGACGCTTAGAATATAGTCATAGACTATCATGCAAAATTTGAGCCAATTCCGACCATTTTTGTTTTTTCCCACCAAGGCCAAAATCAGCCCATCGTGGCAAAAACGTGCAAAAGTCTTTTAAGCCGTGCCATAAAAACTTCGTTTGAAAGAATTTTTCGAGCAATATTTTGTATGGATGCTTAGAATAGTGTCATACACTATCATGCAAAATTTGAGCCAATTCCGACCCTTTTTTTTTTCTCACCAAGGCCAACGTTGCCTAGCCAAGAAAAAAATTAGCCCATCGTGGCAAAAATGTGGACAACTCTTTCAAGCCGTGTTATAAAAACTTCGTTTGAAAGAATTTTTTGAGCAATATTTTGTATGGATGCTTAGAATAGTGTCATAGACTATCATGCAAAATTTGAGCCAATTCCGACCATTTTTTTTTCCCACCAAGGCCAACGTTGCCTAGCCAAGGCAAAAAATAGCCATTGTGGCAAAAATGTGCACAACTCTTTCAAGCCTTGCCATAAAAACTTCGTTTGAAAGAATTTTTTTAGCAATATTTTGCATGGACGCTTAGAATAGAGTCATAGACTATCACGCAAAATTTGAGCCAATTCCTACCATTTTTTTTTTCCCACCAAGGCCAACGTTGCAAAAATCAGCCCATCGTGGCAAAAATATGCACAACTCATTGAAGCCGTGCCATAAAAACTTCGTTTGAAAGAATTTTTCGAGCAATATTTTGTATGGACGCTTAGAATATAGTCATAGACTATCATGCAAAATTTGAGCCAATTCCGACCATTTTTGTTTTTTCCCACCAAGGCCAAAATCAGCCCATCGTGGCAAAAACGTGCAAAAGTCTTTTAAGCCGTGCCATAAAAACTTCGTTTGAAAGAATTTTTCGAGCAATATTTTGTATGGATGCTTAGAATAGTGTCATACACTATCATGCAAAATTTGAGCCAATTCCGACCCTTTTTTTTTTCTCACCAAGGCCAACGTTGCCTAGCCAAGAAAAAAATTAGCCCATCGTGGCAAAAATGTGGACAACTCTTTCAAGCCGTGTTATAAAAACTTCGTTTGAAAGAATTTTTTGAGCAATATTTTGTATGGATGCTTAGAATAGTGTCATAGACTATCATGCAAAATTTGAGCCAATTCCGACCATTTTTTTTTCCCACCAAGGCCAACGTTGCCTAGCCAAGGCAAAAAATAGCCATTGTGGCAAAAATGTGCACAACTCTTTCAAGCCTTGCCATAAAAACTTCGTTTGAAAGAATTTTTTTAGCAATATTTTGCATGGACGCTTAGAATAGAGTCATAGACTATCACGCAAAATTTGAGCCAATTCCTACCATTTTTTTTTTCCCACCAAGGCCAACGTTGCAAAAATCAGCCCATCGTGGCAAAAATATGCACAACTCATTCAAGCCGTGCCATAAAAACTTCGTTTGAAAGAATTTTTCGAGCAATATTTTTAATGGACGCTTAGAATATAGTCATAGACTATCATGCAAAATTTGAGCCAATTCCGACCATTTTTGTTTTTTCCCACCAAGGCCAAAATCAGCCCATCGTGGCAAAAACGTGCAAAAGTCTTTTAAGCCGTGCCATAAAAACTTCGTTTGAAAGAATTTTTCGAGCAATATTCTGTATGGATGCTTAGAATAGTGTCATACACTATCATGCAAAATTTGAGCCAATTCCGACCCTTTTTTTTTTCTCACCAAGGCCAACGTTGCCTAGCCAAGAAAAAAATTAGCCCATCGTGGCAAAAATGTGGACAACTCTTTCAAGCCGTGTTATAAAAACTTCGTTTGAAAGAATTTTTTGAGCAATATTTTGTATGGATGCTTAGAATAGTGTCATAGACTATCATGCAAAATTTGAGCCAATTCCGACCATTTTTTTTTCCCACCAAGGCCAACGTTGCCTAGCCAAGGCAAAAAATAGCCATTGTGGCAAAAATGTGCACAACTCTTTCAAGCCTTGCCATAAAAACTTCGTTTGAAAGAATTTTTTTAGCAATATTTTGCATGGACGCTTAGAATAGAGTCATAGACTATCACGCAAAATTTGAGCCAATTCCTACCATTTTTTTTTTCCCACCAAGGCCAACGTTGCAAAAATCAGCCCATCGTGGCAAAAATATGCACAACTCATTGAAGCCGTGCCATAAAAACTTCGTTTGAAAGAATTTTTCGACCAATATTTTGTATGGACGCTTAGAATATAGTCATAGACTATCATGCAAAATTTGAGCCAATTCCGACCATTTTTGTTTTTTCCCACCAAGGCCAAAATCAGCCCATCGTGGCAAAAACGTGCAAAAGTCTTTTAAGCCGTGCCATAAAAACTTCGTTTGAAAGAATTTTTCGAGCAATATTTTGTATGGATGCTTAGAATAGTGTCATACACTATCATGCAAAATTTGAGCCAATTCCGACCCTTTTTTTTTTCTCACCAAGGCCAACGTTGCCTAGCCAAGAAAAAAATTAGCCCATCGTGGCAAAAATGTGGACAACTCTTTCAAGCCGTGTTATAAAAACTTCGTTTGAAAGAATTTTTTGAGCAATATTTTGTATGGATGCTTAGAATAGTGTCATAGACTATCATGCAAAATTTGAGCCAATTCCGACCATTTTTTTTTCCCACCAAGGCCAACGTTGCCTAGCCAAGGCAAAAAATAGCCATTGTGGCAAAAATGTGCACAACTCTTTCAAGCCTTGCCATAAAAACTTCGTTTGAAAGAATTTTTTTAGCAATATTTTGCATGGACGCTTAGAATAGAGTCATAGACTATCACGCAAAATTTGAGCCAATTCCTACCATTTTTTTTTTCCCACCAAGGCCAACGTTGCAAAAATCAGCCCATCGTGGCAAAAATATGCACAACTCATTCAAGCCGTGCCATAAAAACTTCGTTTGAAAGAATTTTTCGAGCAATATTTTGTATGGATGCTTAGAATAGTGTCATAGACTATCATGCAAAATTTGAGCCAATTCCAACCATTTGTTTTTTCCCACCAAGGCCAACGTTGCCTAGCCAAGGCAAAAAATAGCCCATCGCGGCAAAAATGTGCACAACTCTTTCAAGCCGTGCCATAAAAACTTCGTTTGAAAGAATTTTTCGAGCAATATTTTGCATGGATGCTTAGAATAGTGTAATGGACTATCATGCAAAATTTGAGCCAATTCTGAAGGCAAAAATGTGCACAACCCTTTCAAGCCGTGCCATAAAAACATCGTTTGAATGAATTTTTCGAGCAATATTTTGTATGGATGCTTAGAATAGTGTCATAGACTATCATGCAAAATTTGAGCCAATTCCGACCATTTGTTTTTTCCCACCAAGGCCAACGTTGCCTGGCCAAGGCAAAAAATAGCCCATCGCGGCAAAAATGTGCACAACTCTTTCAAGCCGTGCCATAAAAACTTCGTTTGAAAGAATTTTTCGAGCAATATTTTGCATGGATGCTTAGAATAGTATCATAGACTATCATACAAAATTTGAGCCAATTCTGACCCTTTTTTTTTTCTCACCAAGGCCAACGTTGCCTAGCCAAGGAAAAAATTAGCCCATCGTTGCAAAAATGTGGACAACTCTTTCAAGCCGTGTTATAAAAACTTCGTTTGAAAGAATTTTTTGAGCAATATTTTGTATGGATGCTTAGAATAGTGTCATAGACTATCATGCAAAATTTGAGCCAATTCCGACCATTTTTTTTCCCACCAAGGCCAACGTTGCCTAGCCAAGGCAAAAAGTAGCCATTGTGGCAAAAATGTGCACAACTCTTTCAAGCCTTGCCATAAAAACTTCGTTTGAAAGAATTTTTTTAGCAATATTTTGCATGGACGCTTAGAATAGAGTCATAGACTATCACGCAAAATTTGAGCCAATTCCTACCATTTTTTTTTTCCCACCAAGGCCAACGTTGCCTAGCCAAGGCAAAAATCAGCCCATCGTGGCAAAAATATGCACAACTCATTCAAGCCGTGCCATAAAAACTTCGTTTGAAAGAATTTTTCGAGCAATATTTTGTATGGATGCTTAGAATAGTGTCATAGACTATCATGCAAAATTTGAGCCAATTCCAACCATTTGTTTTTTCCCACCAAGGCCAACGTTGCCTAACCAAGGCAAAAAATAGCCCATCGCGGCAAAAATGTGCACAACTCTTTCAAGCCGTGCCATAAAAACTTCGTTTGAAAGAATTTTTCGAGCAATATTTTGCATGGATGCTTAGAATAGTGTAATGGACTATCATGCAAAATTTGAGCCAATTCTGAAAGCAAAAATGTGCACAACCCTTTCAAGCCGTGCCATAAAAACATCGTTTGAATGAATTTTTCGAGCAATATTTTGTATGGATGCTTAGAATAGTGTCATAGACTATCATGCAAAATTTGAGCCAATTCCGACCATTTGTTTTTTCCCACCAAGGCCAACGTTGCCTAGCCAAGGCAAAAAATAGCCCATCGCGGCAAAAATGTGCACAACTCTTTCAAGCCGTGCCATAAAAACTTCGTTTGAAAGAATTTTTCGAGCAATATTTTGCACGGATGCTTAGAATAGTATCATAGACTATCATACAAAATTTGAGCCAATTCTGACCCTTTTTTTTTTCTCACCAAGGCCAACGTTGCCTAGCCAAGGCAAAAAGTAGCCATTGTGGCAAAAATGTGCACAACTCTTTCAAGCCTTGCCATAAAAACTTCGTTTGAAAGAATTTTTTTAGCAATATTTTGCATGGACGCTTAGAATAGAGTCATAGACTATCACGCAAAATTTGAGCCAATTCCTACCATTTTTTTTTTCCCACCAAGGCCAACGTTGCCTAGCCAAGGCAAAAATCAGCCCATCGTGGCAAAAATATGCACAACTCATTCAAGCCGTGCCATAAAAACTTCGTTTGAAAGAATTTTTCGAGCAATATTTTGTATGGATACTTAGAATAGTGTCATAGACTATCATGCAAAATTTGAGCCAATTCCGACCATTTGTTTTCTCCCACCAAGGCCAACGTTGCCTAGCCAAGGCAAAAAATAGCCCATCGCGGCAAAAATGTGCACAACTCTTTCAAGCCGTGCCATAAAAACTTCGTTTGAAAGAATTTTTCGAGCAATATTTTGCATGGATGCTTAGAATAGTATCATAGACTATCATACAAAATTTGAGCCAATTCTGACCCTTTTTTTTTCCCACCAAGGCCAACGTTGCCTAGCCAAGGTCAAAATCACCCCATGGTGGAAAAAATGCCCACAACTGTTTCAAGCCGGGCCATAAAAACTTCGTTTGATAGAATTCTTCGAGCAATATTTTGCACGGATGCTTAGAATAGTATCATAGACTATCAAACAAAATTTGAGCCAATTCTGACCCTTTTTTTTTTCTCACCAAGGCCAACGTTGCCTAGCCAAGGAAAAAATTAGCCCATCGTTGCAAAAATGTGGACAACTCTTTCAAGCCGTGTTATAAAAACTTCGTTTGAAAGAATTTTTTGAGCAATATTTTGTATGGATGCTTAGAATAGTGTCATAGACTATCATGCAAAATTTGAGCCAATTCCGACCATTTTTTTTCCCACCAAGGCCAACGTTGCCTAGCCAAGGCAAAAAGTAGCCATTGTGGCAAAAATGTGCACAACTCTTTCAAGCCTTGCCATAAAAACTTCGTTTGAAAGAATTTTTTTAGCAATTTTTTGCATGGACGCTTAGAATAGAGTCATAGACTATCACGCAAAATTTGAGCCAATTCCTACCTTTTTTTTTTTCCCACCAAGGCCAACGTTGCCTAGCCAAGGCAAAAATCAGCCCATCGTGGCAAAAATATGCACAACTCATTCAAGCCGTGCCATAAAAACTTCGTTTGAAAGAATTTTTCGAGCAATATTTTGTATGGATGCTTAGAATAGTGTCATAGACTATCATGCAAAATTTGAGCCAATTCCGACCATTTGTTTTCTCCCACCAAGGCCAACGTTGCCTAGCCAAGGCAAAAAATAGCCCATCGCGGCAAAAATGTGCACAACTCTTTCAAGCCGTGCCATAAAAACTTCGTTTGAAAGAATTTTTCGAGCAATATTTTGCATGGATGCTTAGAATAGTATCATAGACTATCATACAAAATTTGAGCCAATTCTGACCCTTTTTTTTTCCCACCAAGGCCAACATTGCCTAGCCAAGGTCAAAATAACCCCATGGTGGAAAAAATGCCCACAACTGTTTCAAGCCGGGCCATAAAAACTTCGTTTGATAGAATTATTCTAGCAATATTTTGCACGGATGCTTAGAATAGTATCATAGACTATCATACAAAATTTGAGCCAATTCTGACCCTTTTTTTTTTCTCACCAAGGCCAACGTTGCCTAGCCAAGGAAAAAATTAGCCCATCGTTGCAAAAATGTGGACAACTCTTTCAAGCCGTGTTATAAAAACTTCGTTTGAAAGAATTTTTTGAGCAATATTTTGTATGGATGCTTAGAATAGTGTCATAGACTATCATGCAAAATTTGAGCCAATTCCGACCATTTTTTTTCCCACCAAGGCCAACGTTGCCTAGCCAAGGCAAAAAGTAGCCATTGTGGCAAAAATGTGCACAACTCTTTCAAGCCTTGCCATAAAAACTTCGTTTGAAAGAATTTTTTTAGCAATTTTTTGCATGGACGCTTAGAATAGAGTCATAGACTATCACGCAAAATTTGAGCCAATTCCTACCTTTTTGTTTTTCCCACCAAGGCCAACGTTGCCTAGCCAAGGCAAAAATCAGCCCATCGTGGCAAAAATATGCACAACTCATTCAAGCCGTGCCATAAAAACTTCGTTTGAAAGAATTTTTTGAGCAATATTTTGTATGGATGCTTAGAATAGTGTCATAGACTATCATGCAAAATTTGAGCCAATTCCGACCATTTGTTTTCTCCCACCAAGGCCAACGTTGCCTAGCCAAGGCAAAAAATAGCCCATCGCGGCAAAAATGTGCACAACTCTTTCAAGCCGTGCCATAAAAACTTCGTTTGAAAGAATTTTTCGAGCAATATTTTGCATGGATGCTTAGAATAGTATCATAGACTATCATACAAAATTTGAGCCAATTCTGACCCTTTTTTTTCCCACCAAGGCCAACGTTGCCTAGCCAAGGTCAAAATCACCCCATGGTGGAAAAAATGCCCACAACTGTTTCAAGCCGGGCCATAAAAACTTCGTTTGATAGAATTCTTCGAGCAATATTTTGCATGGATGCTTAGAATAGTGTCATAGACTATCATGGAAAATTTGAGCCAATTCCGATCCTTTTTTTTTTCCCACCAAGGCCAACGTTGCCTTGCCAAGGAAAAAATCAGCCCATCGTGGTAAAAATGTGCACAACTCTTTCAAGGCGTAACATAAAAACTTCGTTTGAAAGAATATTTGGAGCAATATTTTGCGTGGACGCTTAGAATAGAGTCATAGACTATCATGCAAAATTTGAGCCAATTCCGACCATTTTTGTTTTTTCCCACCAAGGCCAAAATCAGCCTATCGTGGCAAAAGTGTGCACAACTATTTTAAGCCGTGCCATAAAAACTTCGTTTGAAAGAATTTTTGGAGCAATATTTTGCATGGATGCTTAGAATAGTGTCATAAACTATCATGCAAAATTTGAGCCAATTTCGACCCTTTTATTTTTCTCACCAAGGCCAACGTTGCCTAGCCAAGGAAAGAATTAGCCCATCGTGGCAAAAATGTGGACAACTCTTTCAAGCCGTGCCATAAAAACTTCGTGTGAAAGAATTTTTTGAGCAATATTTTGTATGGATGCTTAGAATAGTGTCATAGACTATCATGCAAAATTTGAGCCAATTCCGACCATTTTTTTTTCCCACCAAGGCCAACGTTGCCTAGCCAACGCAAAAAATAGCCCATCGTGGCAAAAATGTGCACAACTCTTTCAAGCCTTGCCATAAAAACTTCGTTTGAAAGAATTTTTCGAGCAATATTTTGCATGGACGCTTAGAATAGAGTCATACACTATCAGGCAAAATTTGAGCCAATTCCGACCATTTTTTTTTCCCACCAAGGCCAACGTTGCCTAGCCAAGGTCAAAATCAGCCCATGGTGGAAAAAATGTCCACAACTGTTTCAAGCCGTGCCATAAAAACTTCGTTTGATAGAATTCTTCGAGCAATATTTTGCATGGATGCTTAGAATAGTATCATAGACTATCATGCAAAATTTGAGCCAATTCCGACCATTTTTTTTTTCCCACCAAGGCCAACGTTGCCTAGCCAAGGCAAAAAATAGCCCATCGCGGCAAAAATGTGCACAACTCTTTCAAGCCGTGCCATAAAAACTTCGTTTGAAAGAATTCTTCGAGCAATATTTTGCATGGATGCTTAGAATAGTGTTATAGACTATCATGGAAAATTTGAGCCAATTCCAATCCTTTTTTTTTTTTCCCACCAAGGCCAACGTTGCCTTGCCAAGGAAAAAATCAGCCCATCGTGGTAAAAATGTGCACAACTCTTTCAAGGCGTAACATAAAAACTTCGTTTGAAAGAATTTTTTGAGCAATATTTTGTATGGATGCTTAGAATAGTGTCATAGACTATCATGCAAAATTTGAGCCAATTCCGACCATTTTTTTTTTTCCACCAAGGCCAACGTTGCCTAGCCAAGGCAAAAAATAGCCCATCGTGGCAAAAATGTGCACAACTCTTTCAAGCCTTGCCATAAAAACTTCGTTTGAAAGAATTTTTCGAGCAATATTTTGTATGGACGCTTAGAATAGAGTCATAGACTATCACGCAAAATTTGAGCCAATTCCGACCATTTTTGTTTTTTCCCACCAAGGCCAAAATCATCCCATCGTGGCAAAAATGTGCACAACTCTTTCAAGCCGTGCCATAAAAACTTCGTTTGAAAGAATTTTTCGAGCAATATTTTGTATGGATGCTTAGAATAGTGTCATAGACTATCATACAAAATTTGAGCCAATTCCAACCATTTGTTTTTTCCCACCAAGGCCAACGTTGCCTAGCCAAGGCAAAAAATAGCCCATCGCGGCAAAAATGTGCACAACTCTTTCAAGACGTGCCATAAAAACTTCGTTTGAAAGAATTTTTTGAGCAATATTTTGTGTGGATGCTTAGAATAGTGTCATAGACTATCATGCAAAATTTGAGCCAATTCCAACCATTTGTTTTTTCCCACCAAGGCCAACGTTGCCTAGCCAAGGCAAAAAATAGCCCATCGCGGCAAAAATGTGCACAACTCTTTCAAGCCGTGCCATAAAAACTTCGTTTGAAAGAATTTTTCGAGCAATATTTTGCATGGATGCTTAGAATAGTGTCATAGACTATCATGCAAAATTTGAGCCAATTCCGACCATTTTTTTTTCCCACCAAGGCCAACGTTGCCTAGCCAAGGCAAAAAATAGCCCATCGCGGCAAAAATGTGCACAACTCTTTCAAGCCGTGCCATAAAAACTTCGTTTGAAAGAATTCTTCGAGCAATATTTTGCATGGATGCTTAGAATAGTGTTATAGACTATCATGGAAAATTTGAGCCAATTCCGATCCTTTTTTTTTTTTCCCACCAAGGCCAACGTTGCCTTGCCAAGGAAAAAATCAGCCCATCGTGGTAAAAATGTGCACAACTCTTTCAAGGCGTATCATAAAAACTTCGTTTGAAAGAATTTTTTGAGCAATATTTTGTATGGATGCTTAGAATAGTGTCATAGACTATCATGCAAAATTTGAGCCAATTCCAACCATTTGTTTTTTCCCACCAAGGCCAACGTTGCCTAGCCAAGGCAAAAAATAGCCCATCGCGGCAAAAATGTGCACAACTCTTTCAAGCCGTGCCATAAAAACTTCGTTTGAAAGAATTCTTCAAGCAATATTTTGCATGGATGCTTAGAATAGTGTTATAGACTATCATGGAAAATTTGAGCCAATTCCGATCCTTTTTTTTTTTTCCCACCAAGGCCAACGTTGCCTTGCCAAGGAAAAAATCAGCCCATCGTGGTAAAAATGTGCACAACTCTTTCAAGGCGTATCATAAAAACTTCGTTTGAAAGAATTTTTTGAGCAATATTTTGTTTGGATGCTTAGAATAGTGTCATAGACTATCATGCAAAATTTGAGCCAATTCCGACCATTTTTTTTTTCCCACCAAGGCCAACGTTGCCTAGCCAAGGCAAAAAATGGCCCATCGCGGCAAAAATGTGCACAACTCTTTCAAGCCGTGCCATAAAAACTTCGTTTGAAAGAATTCTTTGAGCAATATTTTGCATGGATGCTTAGAATGGTGTTATAGACTATCATGGAAAATTTGAGCCAATTCCGATCCTTTTTTTTTTTTCCCACCAAGGCCAACGTTGCCTTGCCAAGGAAAAAATCAGCCCATCGTGGTAAAAATGTGCACAACTCTTTCAAGGCGTAACATAAAAACTTCGTTTGAAAGAATTTTTCGAGCAATATTTTGTGTGGATGCTTAGAATAGTGTCATAGACTATCATGCAAAATTTGAGCCAATTCCAACCATTTGTTTTTTCCCACCAAGGCCAACGTTGCCTAGCCAAGGCAAAAAATAGCCCATCGCGGCAAAAATGTGCACAACTCTTTCAAGCCGTGCCATAAAAACTTCGTTTGAAAGAATTTTTCGACCAATATTTTGCATGGATGCTTAGAATAGTGTCATAGACTATCATGCAAAATTTGAGCCAATTCCGACCATTTTTTTTTCCCACCAAGGCCAACGTTGCCTAGCCAAGGCAAAAAATAGCCCATCGCGGCAAAAATGTGCACAACTCTTTCAAGCCGTGCCATAAAAACTTCGTTTGAAAGAATTCTTCGAGCAATATTTTGCATGGATGCTAAGAATAGTGTTATAGACTATCATGGAAAATTTGAGCCAATTCCGATCCTTTTTTTTTTTCCCACCAAGGCCAACGTTGCCTTGCCAAGGAAAAAATCAGCCCATCGTGGTAAAAATGTGCACAACTCTTTCAAGGCGTATCATAAAAACTTCGTTTGAAAGAATTTTTTGAGCAATATTTTGTATGGATGCTTAGAATAGTGTCATAGACTATCATGCAAAATTTGAGCCAATTCCGACCATTTTTTTTTTCCCACCAAGGCCAACGTTGCCTAGCCAAGGCAAAAAATAGCCCATCGCGGCAAAAATGTGCACAACTCTTTCAAGCCGTGCCATAAAAACTTCGTTTGAAAGAATTCTTCGAGAAATATTTTGCATGGATGCTTAGAATGGTGTTATAGACTATCATGGAAAATTTGAGCCAATTCCGATCCTTTTTTTTTTTTCCCACCAAGGCCAACGTTGCCTTGCCAAGGAAAAAATCAGCCCATCGTGGTAAAAATGTGCACAACTCTTTCAGGGCGTAACATAAAAACTTCGTTTGAAAGAATTTTTCGAGCAATATTTTGTGTGGATGCTTAGAATAGTGTCATAGACTATCATGCAAAATTTGAGCCAATTCCAACCATTTGTTTTTTCCCACCAAGGCCAACGTTGCCTAGCCAAGGCAAAAAATAGCCCATCGCGGCAAAAATGTGCACAACTATTTCAAGCCGTGCCATAAAAACTTCGTTTGAAAGAATTCTTCGAGCAATATTTTGCATGGATGCTTAGAATAGTGTTATAGACTATCATGGAAAATTTGAGCCAATTCCGATCCTTTTTTTTTCCAACCAAGGCCAACGTTGCCTTGCCAAGGAAAAAATCAGCCCATCGTGGTAAAAATGTGCACAACTCTTTCAAGGCGTAACATAAAAACTTCGTTTGAAAGAATTTTTCGAGCAATATTTTGTGTGGATGCTTAGAATAGTGTCATAGACTATCATGCTTAGAATAGTGTCATAGACTATCATGCAAAATTTGAGCCAATTCCAACCATTTGTTTTTTCCCACCAAGGCCAACGTTGCCTAGCCAAGGCAAAAAATAGCCCATCGCGGCAAAAATGTGCACAACTCTTTCAAGCCGTGCCATAAAAACTTCGTTTGATAGAATTCTTCGAGCAATACTTTGCATGGATGCTTAGAATAGTGTAATAGACTATCATGCAAAATTTGAGCCAATTCTGACCATTTTTTTTTCCCACCAAGGCCAACCTTGCCTAGCCAAGGCAAAAATCAGCCCATCGTGGCAAAAATGTGGACAACTCTTTCTAGTCGTGCCATAAAAACTTCGTTTGAAAGAATTTTTTGAGCAATATTTTGCATGGATGCTTAGAATTGTGTCATAGACTATCATGCAAAATTTGAGCCAATTCCGACCATTTGTTTTTTCCCACCAAGGCCAACGTTGCCTAGCCAAGGCAAAAAATAGCCCATCGCGGCAAAAATGTGCACAACTCTTTCAAGCCATGCCATAAAAACTTCGTTTGAAAGAATTTTTTGAGCAATATTTTGCATGGATGCTTAGAATAGTGTCATAGACTATCATGCAAAAGTTGAACCAATTCCGACCCTTTTTTTTTTTTTGCCACCAAGGCCAACGTTGCCTAGCCAAGGAAAAAATCAGGCCATCGTGGCCAAAATGTGGACAACTCTTTCAAGCCGTGCCATAAAAACTTCGTTTGAACAAATTTTTTGAGCAATATTTTGCATGGATGCTTAGAATAGTGTCATAGACTATCATGCAAAATTTGAGCCAATTCCGACCCCTTTTTTTTTTTGCCACCAAGGCCATCGTTGCCTAGCCAAGGAAAAAATCAGGCCATCGTGGCAAAAATGTGGACAACTCTTTCAAGCCGTGCCATAAAAACTTCGTTTGAAAGAATTTTTCGAGCAATATTTTGCATGGATGCTTAGAATAGTGTCATAGACTATCATGCAAAATTTGAGCCAATTCCGACCCCTTTTTTTTTTTGCCACCAAGGCCAACGTTGCCTAGCCAAGGAAAAAATCAGGCCATCGTGGCAAAAATGTGGACAACTCTTTCAAGCCGTGCCATAAAAACTTCGTTTGAAAGAATTTTTTGAGCAATATTTTGCATGGATGCTTAGAATAGTGTCATAGACTATCATGCAAAATTTGAGCCAATTCCGACCATTTTTTTTTTCCCACCAAGGCCAACGTTGCCTAGCCAAGGCAAAAAATAGCCCATCGCGGCAAAAATGTGCACAACTCTTTCAAGCCGTGCCATAAAAACTTCGTTTGAAAGAATTTTTTGAGCAATATTTTGCATGGATGCTTAGAATAGTGTCATAGACTATCATGCAAAAGTTGAACCAATTCCGACCCTTTTTTTTTTTTTGCCACCAAGGCCAACGTTGCCTAGCCAAGGAAAAAATCAGGCCATCGTGGCCAAAATGTGGACAACTCTTTCAAGCCGTGCCATAAAAACTTCGTTTGAACAAATTTTTTGAGCAATATTTTGCATGGATGCTTAGAATAGTGTCATAGACTATCATGCAAAATTTGAGCCAATTCCGACCCCTTTTTTTTTTTGCCACCAAGGCCATCGTTGCCTAGCCAAGGAAAAAATCAGGCCATCGTGGCAAAAATGTGGACAACTCTTTCAAGCCGTGCCATAAAAACTTCGTTTGAAAGAATTTTTCGAGCAATATTTTGCATGGATGCTTAGAATAGTGTCATAGACTATCATGCAAAATTTGAGCCAATTCCGACCCTTTTTTTTTTTTTGCCACCAAGGCCAACGTTGCCTAGCCAAGGAAAAAATCAGGCCATCGTGGCAAAAATGTGGACAACTCTTTCAAGCCGTGCCATAAAAACTTCGTTTGAAAGAATTTTTTGAGCAATATTTTGCATGGATGCTTAGAATAGTGTCATAGACTATCATGCAAAATTTGAGCCAATTCCGACCATTTTTTTTTTCCCACCAAGGCCAACGTTGCCTAGCCAAGGCAAAAAATAGCCCATCGTGGCAAAAATGTGCACAACTCTTTCAAGCCTTGCCATAAAAACTTCGTTTGAAAGAATTTTTCGAGCAATATTTTGTATGGACGCTTAGAATAGAGTCATAGACTATCACGCAAAATTTGAGCCAATTCCGACCATTTTTGTTTTTTCCCACCAAGGCCAAAATCATCCCATCGTGGCAAAAATGTGCACAACTCTTTCAAGCCGTGCCATAAAAACTTCGTTTGAAAGAATTTTTTGAGCAATATTTTGTATGGATGCTTAGAATAGTGTCATAGACTATCATACAAAATTTGAGCCAATTCCAACCATTTGTTTTTTCCCACCAAGGCCAACGTTGCCTAGCCAAGGCAAAAAATAGCCCATCGCGGCAAAAATGTGCACAACTCTTTCAAGACGTGCCATAAAAACTTCGTTTGAAAGAATTTTTTGAGCAATATTTTTTGTGGATGCTTAGAATAGTGTCATAGACTATCATGCAAAATTTGAGCCAATTCCAACCATTTGTTTTTTCCCACCAAGGCCAACTTTGCCTAGCCAAGGCAAAAAATAGCCCATCGCGGCAAAAATGTGCACAACTCTTTCAAGCCGTGCCATAAAAACTTCGTTTGAAAGAATTTTTCGAGCAATATTTTGCATGGATGCTTAGAATAGTGTCATAGACTATCATGCAAAATTTGAGCCAATTCCGACCATTTTTTTTTTCCCACCAAGGCCAACGTTGCCTAGCCAAGGCAAAAAATAGCCCATCGCGGCAAAAATGTGCACAACTCTTTCAAGCCGTGCCATAAAAACTTCGTTTGAAAGAATTCTTCGAGCAATATTTTGCATGGATGCTTAGAATAGTGTTATAGACTATCATGGAAAATTTGAGCCAATTCCGATCCTTTTTTTTTTTTCCCACCAAGGCCAACGTTGCCTAACCAAGGCAAAAAATAGCCCATCGCGGCAAAAATGTGCACAACTCTTTCAAGCCGTGCCATAAAAACTTCGTTTGAAAGAATTCTTCGAGCAATATTTTGCATGGATGCTTAGAATAGTGTTATAGACTATCATGGAAAATTTGAGCCAATTCCAATCCTTTTTTTTTTTTCCCACCAAGGCCAACGTTGCCTTGCCAAGGAAAAAATCAGCCCATCGTGGTAAAAATGTGCACAACTCTTTCAAGGCGTAACATAAAAACTTCGTTTGAAAGAATTTTTTGAGCAATATTTTGTATAGATGCTTAGAATAGTGTCATAGACTATCATGCAAAATTTGAGCGAATTCCGACCATTTTTTTTTTCCCACCAAGGCCAACGTTGCCTAGCCAAGGCAAAAAATAGCCCATCGCGGCAAAAATGTGCACAACTCTTTCAAGACGTGCCATAAAAACTTCGTTTGAAAGAATTTTTTGAGCAATATTTTGTGTGGATGCTTAGAATAGTGTCATAGACTATCATGCAAAATTTGAGCCAATTCCGACCATTTTTGTTTTTTCCCACCAAGGCCAAAATCATCCCATCGTGGCAAAAATGTGCACAACTCTTTCAAGCCGTGCCATAAAAACTTCGTTTGAAAGAATTTTTCGAGCAATATTTTGTATGGATGCTTAGAATAGTGTCATAGACTATCATACAAAATTTGAGCCAATTCCAACCATTTGTTTTTTCCCACCAAGGCCAACGTTGCCTAGCCAAGGCAAAAAATAGCCCATCGCGGCAAAAATGTGCACAACTCTTTCAAGACGTGCCATAAAAACTTCGTTTGAAAGAATTTTTTGAGCAATATTTTGTGTGGATGCTTAGAATAGTGTCATAGACTATCATGCAAAATTTGAGCCAATTCCAACCATTTGTTTTTTCCCACCAAGGCCAACGTTGCCTAGCCAAGGCAAAAAATATCCCATCGCGGCAAAAATGTGCACAACTCTTTCAAGCCGTGCCATAAAAACTTCGTTTGAAAGAATTTTTTGAGCAATATTTTGTATGGATGCTTAGAATAGTGTCATAGACTATCATGCAAAATTTGAGCGAATTCCGACCATTTTTTTTTTCCCACCAAGGCCAACGTTGCCTAGCCAAGGCAAAAAATAGCCCATCGCGGCAAAAATGTGCACAACTCTTTCAAGACGTGCCATAAAAACTTCGTTTGAAAGAATTTTTTGAGCAATATTTTGTGTGGATGCTTAGAATAGTGTCATAGACTATCATGCAAAATTTGAGCCAATTCCGACCATTTTTGTTTTTTCCCACCAAGGCCAAAATCATCCCATCGTGGCAAAAATGTGCACAACTCTTTCAAGCCGTGCCATAAAAACTTCGTTTGAAAGAATTTTTCGAGCAATATTTTGTATGGATGCTTAGAATAGTGTCATAGACTATCATACAAAATTTGAGCCAATTCCAACCATTTGTTTTTTCCCACCAAGGCCAACGTTGCCTAGCCAAGGCAAAAAATAGCCCATCGCGGCAAAAATGTGCACAACTCTTTCAAGACGTGCCATAAAAACTTCGTTTGAAAGAATTTTTTGAGCAATATTTTGTGTGGATGCTTAGAATAGTGTCATAGACTATCATGCAAAATTTGAGCCAATTCCAACCATTTGTTTTTTCCCACCAAGGCCAACGTTGCCTAGCCAAGGCAAAAAATATCCCATCGCGGCAAAAATGTGCACAACTCTTTCAAGCCGTGCCATAAAAACTTCGTTTGAAAGAATTTTTTGAGCAATATTTTGCATGGATGCTTAGAATAGTGTCATAGACTATCATGCAAAATTTGAGCCAATTCCGACCATTTTTTTTTTCCCACCAAGGCCAACGTTGCCTAGCCAAGGCAAAAAATAGCCCATCGCGGCAAAAATGTGCACAACTCTTTCAAGCCGTGCCATAAAAACTTCGTTTGAAAGAATTCTTCGAGCAATATTTTGCATGGATGCTTAGAATAGTGTTATAGACTATCATGGAAAATTTGAGCCAATTCCGATCCTTTTTTTTTTTTCCCACCAAGGCCAACGTTGCCTAGCCAAGGCAAAAAATAGCCCATCGCGGCAAAAATGTGCACAACTCTTTCAAGCCGTGCCATAAAAACTTCGTTTGAAAGAATTCTTCGAGCAATATTTTGCATGGATGCTTAGAATAGTGTTATAGACTATCATGGAAAATTTGAGCCAATTCCAATTCTTTTTTTTTTTTCCCACCAAGGCCAACGTTGCCTTGCCAAGGAAAAAATCAGCCCATCGTGGTAAAAATGTGCACAACTCTTTCAAGGCGTAACATAAAAACTTCGTTTGAAAGAATTTTTTGAGCAATATTTTGTATGGATGCTTAGAATAGTGTCATAGACTATCATGCAAAATTTGAGCCAATTCCGACCATTTTTTTTTTCCCACCAAGGCCAACGTTGCCTAGCCAAGGCAAAAAATAGCCCATCGCGGCAAAAATGTGCACAACTCTTTCAAGACGTGCCATAAAAACTTCGTTTGAAAGAATTTTTTGAGCAATATTTTGTGTGGATGCTTAGAATAGTGTCATAGACTATCATGCAAAATTTGAGCCAATTCCGACCATTTTTGTTTTTTCCCACCAAGGCCAAAATCATCCCATCGTGGCAAAAATGTGCACAACTCTTTCAAGCCGTGCCATAAAAACTTCGTTTGAAAGAATTTTTCGAGCAATATTTTGTATGGATGCTTAGAATAGTGTCATAGACTATCATACAAAATTTGAGCCAATTCCAACCATTTGTTTTTTCCCACCAAGGCCAACGTTGCCTAGCCAAGGCAAAAAATAGCCCATCGCGGCAAAAATGTGCACAACTCTTTCAAGACGTGCCATAAAAACTTCGTTTGAAAGAATATTTTGAGCAATATTTTGTGTGGATGCTTAGAATAGTGTCATAGACTATCATGCAAAATTTGAGCCAATTCCAACCATTTGTTTTTTCCCACCAAGGCCAACGTTGCCTAGCCAAGGCAAAAAATATCCCATCGCGGCAAAAATGTGCACAACTCTTTTAAGCCGTGCCATAAAAACTTCGTTTGAAAGAATTTTTTGAGCAATATTTTGTGTGGATGCTTAGAATAGTGTCATAGACTATCATGCAAAATTTGAGCCAATTCCAACCATTTGTTTTTTCCCACCAAGGCCAACGTTGCCTAGCCAAGGCAAAAAATAGCCCATCGCGGCAAAAATGTGCACAACTCTTTCAAGCCGTGCCATAAAAACTTCGTTTGAAAGAATTTTTCGAGCAATATTTTGCATGGATGCTTAGAATAGTGTCATAGACTATCATGCAAAATTTGAGCCAATTCCGACCATTTTTTTTTTCCCACCAAGGCCAACGTTGCCTAGCCAAGGCAAAAAATAGCCCATCGCGGCAAAAATGTGCACAACTCTTTCAAGCCGTGCCATAAAAACTTCGTTTGAAAGAATTATTCGAGCAATATTTTGCATGGATGCTTAGAATAGTGTTATAGACTATCATGGAAAATTTGAGCCAATTCCAATTCTTTTTTTTTTTTCCCACCAAGGCCAACGTTGCCTTGCCAAGGAAAAAATCAGCCCATCGTGGTAAAAATGTGCACAACTCTTTCAAGGCGTAACATAAAAACTTCGTTTGAAAGAATTTTTTGAGCAATATTTTGTATGGATGCTTAGAATAGTGTCATAGACTATCATGCAAAATTTGAGCCAATTCCGACCATTTTTTTTTTCCCACCAAGGCCAACGTTGCCTAGCCAAGGCAAAAAATAGCCCATCGCGGCAAAAATGTGCACAACTCTTTCAAGACGTGCCATAAAAACTTCGTTTGAAAGAATTTTTTGAGCAATATTTTGTGTGGATGCTTAGAATAGTGTCATAGACTATCATGCAAAATTTGAGCCAATTCCGACCATTTTTGTTTTTTCCCACCAAGGCCAAAATCATCCCATCGTGGCAAAAATGTGCACAACTCTTTCAAGCCGTGCCATAAAAACTTCGTTTGAAAGAATTTTTCGAGCAATATTTTGTATGGATGCTTAGAATAGTGTCATAGACTATCATACAAAATTTGAGCCAATTCCAACCATTTGTTTTTTCCCACCAAGGCCAACGTTGCCTAGCCAAGGCAAAAAATAGCCCATCGCGGCAAAAATGTGCACAACTCTTTCAAGACGTGCCATAAAAACTTCGTTTGAAAGAATATTTTGAGCAATATTTTGTGTGGATGCTTAGAATAGTGTCATAGACTATCATGCAAAATTTGAGCCAATTCCAACCATTTGTTTTTTCCCACCAAGGCCAACGTTGCCTAGCCAAGGCAAAAAATATCCCATCGCGGCAAAAATGTGCACAACTCTTTCAAGCCGTGCCATAAAAACTTCGTTTGAAAGAATTTTTTGAGCAATATTTTGTGTGGATGCTTAGAATAGTGTCATAGACTATCATGCAAAATTTGAGCCAATTCCAACCATTTGTTTTTTCCCACCAAGGCCAACGTTGCCTAGCCAAGGCAAAAAATAGCCCATCGCGGCAAAAATGTGCACAACTCTTTCAAGCCGTGCCATAAAAACTTCGTTTGAAAGAATTTTTCGAGCAATATTTTGCATGGATGCTTAGAATAGTGTCATAGACTATCATGCAAAATTTGAGCCAATTCCGACCATTTTTTTTTTCCCACCAAGGCCAACGTTGCCTAGCCAAGGCAAAAAATAGCCCATCGCGGCAAAAATGTGCACAACTCTTTCAAGCCGTGCCATAAAAACTTCGTTTGAAAGAATTATTCGAGCAATATTTTGCATGGATGCTTAGAATAGTGTTATAGACTATCATGGAAAATTTGAGCCAATTCCAATCCTTTTTTTTTTTTCCCACCAAGGCCAACGTTGCCTTGCCAAGGAAAAAATCAGCCCATCGTGGTAAAAATGTGCACAACTCTTTCAAGGAGTAACATAAAAACTTCGTTTGAAAGAATTTTTTGAGCAATATTTTGTATGGATGCTTAGAATAGTGTCATAGACTATCATGCAAAATTTGAGCCAATTCCGACCATTTTTTTTTTCCCACCAAGGCCAACGTTGCCTAGCCAAGGCAAAAAATAGCCCATCGCGGCAAAAATGTGCACAACTCTTTCAAGACGTGCCATAAAAACTTCGTTTGAAAGAATTTTTTGAGCAATATTTTGTGTGGATGCTTAGAATAGTGTCATAGACTATCATGCAAAATTTGAGCCAATTCCGACCATTTTTGTTTTTTCCCACCAAGGCCAAAATCATCCCATCATGGCAAAAATGTGCACAACTCTTTCAAGCCGTGCCATAAAAACTTCGTTTGAAAGAATTTTTCGAGCAATATTTTGTATGGATGCTTAGAATAGTGTCATAGACTATCATACAAAATTTGAGCCAATTCCAACCATTTGTTTTTTCCCACCAAGGCCAACGTTGCCTAGCCAAGGCAAAAAATAGCCCATCGCGGCAAAAATGTGCACAACTCTTTCAAGACGTGCCATAAAAACTTCGTTTGAAAGAATTTTTTGAGCAATATTTTGTGTGGATGCTTAGAATAGTGTCATAGACTATCATGCAAAATTTGAGCCAATTCCAACCATTTGTTTTTTCCCACCAAGGCCAACGTTGCCTAGCCAAGGCAAAAAATATCCCATCGCGGCAAAAATGTGCACAACTCTTTCAAGCCGTGCCATAAAAACTTCGTTTGAAAGAATTTTTTGAGCAATATTTTGTGTGGATGCTTAGAATAGTGTCATAGACTATCATGCAAAATTTGAGCCAATTCCAACCATTTGTTTTTTCCCACCAAGGCCAACGTTGCCTAGCCAAGGCAAAAAATAGCCCATCGCGGCAAAAATGTGCACAACTCTTTCAAGCCGTGCCATAAAAACTTCGTTTGAAAGAATTTTTCGAGCAATATTTTTCATGGATGCTTAGAATAGTGTCATAGACTATCATGCAAAATTTGAGCCAATTCCGACCATTTTTTGTTTCCCACCAAGGCCAACGTTGCCTAGCCAAGGCAAAAAATAGCCCATCGCGGCAAAAATGTGCACAACTCTTTCAAGCCGTGCCATAAAAACTTCGTTTGAAAGAATTATTCGAGCAATATTTTGCATGGATGCTTAGAATAGTGTTATAGACTATCATGGAAAATTTGAGCCAATTCCAATCCTTTTTTTTTTTTCCCACCAAGGCCAACGTTGCCTTGCCAAGGAAAAAATCAGCCCATCGTGGTAAAAATGTGCACAACTCTTTCAAGGCGTAACATAAAAACTTCGTTTGAAAGAATTTTTTGAGCAATATTTTGTATGGATGCTTAGAATAGTGTCATAGACTATCATGCAAAATTTGAGCCAATTCCGACCATTTTTTTTTTCCCACCAAGGCCAACGTTGCCTAGCCAAGGCAAAAAATAGCCCATCGCGGCAAAAATGTGCACAACTCTTTCAAGACGTGCCATAAAAACTTCGTTTGAAAGAATTTTTTGAGCAATATTTTGTGTGGATGCTTAGAATAGTGTCATAGACTATCATGCAAAATTTGAGCCAATTCCGACCATTTTTGTTTTTTCCCACCAAGGCCAAAATC
Organism: Acer campestre; assembly: GCA_954870605.1. Taxonomy (NCBI): domain Eukaryota; kingdom Viridiplantae; phylum Streptophyta; class Magnoliopsida; order Sapindales; family Sapindaceae; genus Acer; species Acer campestre. The sequence goes on from OX940812.1 coordinate 6,264,629, forward strand.
ATCCCATCGTGGCAAAAATGTGCACAACTCTTTCAAGCCGTGCCATAAAAACTTCGTTTGAAAGAATTTTTCGAGCAATATTTTGTATGGATGCTTAGAATAGTGTCATAGACTATCATACAAAATTTGAGCCAATTCCAACCATTTGTTTTTTCCCACCAAGGCCAACGTTGCCTAGCCAAGGCAAAAAATAGCCCATCGCGGCAAAAATGTGCACAACTCTTTCAAGACGTGCCATAAAAACTTCGTTTGAAAGAATTTTTTGAGCAATATTTTGTGTGGATGCTTAGAATAGTGTCATAGACTATCATGCAAAATTTGAGCCAATTCCAACCATTTGTTTTTTCCCACCAAGGCCAACGTTGCCTAGCCAAGGCAAAAAATATCCCATCGCGGCAAAAATGTGCACAACTCTTTCAAGCCGTGCCATAAAAACTTCGTTTGAAAGAATTTTTTGAGCAATATTTTGTGTGGATGCTTAGAATAGTGTCATAGACTATCATGCAAAATTTGAGCCAATTCCAACCATTTGTTTTTTCCCACCAAGGCCAACGTTGCCTAGCCAAGGCAAAAAATAGCCCATCGCGGCAAAAATGTGCACAACTCTTTCAAGCCGTGCCATAAAAACTTCGTTTGAAAGAATTTTTCGAGCAATATTTTGCATGGATGCTTAGAATAGTGTCATAGACTATCATGCAAAATTTGAGCCAATTCCAACCATTTTTTTTTTCCCACCAAGGCCAACGTTGCCTAGCCAAGGCAAAAAATAGCCCATCGCGGCAAAAATGTGCACAACTCTTTCAAGCCGTGCCATAAAAACTTCGTTTGAAAGAATTATTCGAGCAATATTTTGCATGGATGCTTAGAATAGTGTTATAGACTATCATGGAAAATTTGAGCCAATTCCAATCCTTTTTTTTTTTTCCCACCAAGGCCAACGTTGCCTTGCCAAGGAAAAAATCAGCCCATCGTGGTAAAAATGTGCACAACTCTTTCAAGGCGTAACATAAAAACTTCGTTTGAAAGAATTTTTTGAGCAATATTTTGTATGGATGCTTAGAATAGTGTCATAGACTATCATGCAAAATTTGAGCCAATTCCGACCATTTTTTTTTTCCCACCAAGGCCAACGTTGCCTAGCCAAGGCAAAAAATAGCCCATCGTGGCAAAAATGTGCACAACTCTTTCAAGCCTTGCCATAAAAACTTCGTTTGAAAGACTTTTTCGAGCAATATTTTGTATGGACGCTTAGAATAGAGTCATAGACTATCACGCAAAATTTGAGCCAATTCCGACCATTTTTGTTTTTTCCCACCAAGGCCAAAATCATCCCATCGTGGCAAAAATGTGCACAACTCTTTCAAGCCGTGCCATAAAAACTTCGTTTGAAAGAATTTTTCGAGCAATATTTTGTATGGATGCTTAGAATAGTGTCATAGACTATCATACAAAATTTGAGCCAATTCCAACCATTTGTTTTTTCCCACCAAGGCCAACGTTGCCTAGCCAAGGCAAAAAATAGCCCATCGCGGCAAAAATGTGCACAACTCTTTCAAGACGTGCCATAAAAACTTCGTTTGAAAGAATTTTTTGAGCAATATTTTGTGTGGATGCTTAGAATAGTGTCATAGACTATCATGCAAAATTTGAGCCAATTCCAACCATTTGTTTTTTCCCACCAAGGCCAACGTTGCCTAGCCAAGGCAAAAAATAGCCCATCGCGGCAAAAATGTGCACAACTCTTTCAAGCCGTGCCATAAAAACTTCGTTTGAAAGAATTTTTCGAGCAATATTTTGCATGGATGCTTAGAATAGTGTCATAGACTATCATGCAAAATTTGAGCCAATTCCGACCATTTTTTTTTCCCACCAAGGCCAACGTTGCCTAGCCAAGGCAAAAAATAGCCCATCGCGGCAAAAATGTGCACAACTCTTTCAAGCCGTGCCATAAAAACTTCGTTTGAAAGAATTCTTCGAGCAATATTTTGCATGGATGCTTAGAATAGTGTTATAGACTATCATGGAAAATTTGAGCCAATTCCGATCCTTTTTTTTTTTTCCCACCAAGGCCAACGTTGCCATGCCAAGGAAAAAATCAGCCCATCGTGGTAAAAATGTGCACAACTCTTTCAAGGCGTATCATAAAAACTTCGTTTGAGAGAATTTTTTGAGCAATATTTTGTATGGATGCTTAGAATAGTGTCATAGACTATCATGCAAAATTTGAGCCAATTCCGACCATTTTTTTTTTCCCACCAAGGCCAACGTTGCCTAGCCAAGGCAAAAAATAGCCCATCGCGGCAAAAATGTGCACAACTCTTTCAAGCCGTGCCATAAAAACTTCGTTTGAAAGAATTCTTCGAGCAATATTTTGCATGGATGCTTAGAATGGTGTTATAGACTAACATGGAAAATTTGAGCCAATTCCGATCCTTTTTTTTTTTTCCCACCAAGGCCAACGTTGCCTTGCCAAGGAAAAAATCAGCCCATCGTGGTAAAAATGTGCACAACTCTTTCAAGGCGTAACATAAAAACTTCGTTTGAAAGAATTTTTCGAGCAATATTTTGTGTGGATGCTTAGAATAGTGTCATAGACTATCATGCAAAATTTGAGCCAATTCCAACCATTTGTTTTTTCCCACCAAGGCCAACATTGCCTAGCCAAGGCAAAAAATAGCCCGTCGCGGCAAAAATGTGCACAACTCTTTCAAGCCGTGCCATAAAAACTTCGTTTGAAAGAATTTTTCAAGCAATATTTTGCATGGATGCTTAGAATAGTGTCATAGACTATCATGCAAAATTTGAGCCAATTCCGACCATTTTTTTTTCCCACCAAGGCCAACGTTGCCTAGCCAAGGCAAAAAATAGCCCATCGCGGCAAAAATGTGCACAACTCTTTCAAGCCGTGCCATAAAAACTTCGTTTGAAAGAATTCTTAGAGCAATATTTTGCATGGATGCTTAGAATAGTGTTATAGACTATCATGGAAAATTTGAGCCAATTCCGATCCTTTTTTTTTTTTCCCACCAAGGCCAACGTTGCCTTGCCAAGGAAAAAATCAGCCCATCGTGGTAAAAATGTGCACAACTCTTTCAAGGCGTATCATAAAAACTTCGTTTGAAAGAATTTTTTGAGCAATATTTTGTATGGATGCTTAGAATAGTGTCATAGACTATCATGCAAAATTTGAGCCAATTCCGACCATTTTTTTTTTCCCACCAAGGCCAACGTTGCCTAGCCAAGGCAAAAAATAGCCCATCGCGGCAAAAATGTGCACAACTCTTTCAAGCCGTGCCATAAAAACTTCGTTTGAAAGAATTCTTCGAGCAATATTTTGCATGGATGCTTAGAATGGTGTTATAGACTATCATGGAAAATTTGAGCCAATTCCGATCCTTTTTTTTTTTTCCCACCAAGGCCAACGTTGCCTTGCCAAGGAAAAAATCAGCCCATCGTGGTAAAAATGTGCACAACTCTTTCAAGGCGTAACATAAAAACTTCGTTTGAAAGAATTTTTCGAGCAATATTTTGTGTGGATGCTTAGAATAGTGTCATAGACTATCATGCAAAATTTGAGCCAATTCCAACCATTTGTTTTTTCCCACCAAGGCCAACGTTGCCTAGCCAAGGCAAAAAATAGCCCATCGCGGCAAAAATGTGCACAACTATTTCAAGCCGTGCCATAAAAACTTCGTTTGAAAGAATTCTTCGAGCAATATTTTGCATGGATGCTTAGAATAGTGTTATAGACTATCATGGAAAATTTGAGCCAATTCCGATCCTTTTTTTTTTTTCCAACCAAGGCCAACGTTGCCTTGCCAAGGAAAAAATCAGCCCATCGTGGTAAAAATGTGCACAGCTCTTTCAAGGCGTAACATAAAAACTTCGTTTGAAAGAATTTTTCGAGCAATATTTTGTGTGGATGCTTAGAATAGTGTCATAGACTATCATGCAAAATTTGAGCCAATTCCAACCATTTGTTTTTTCCCACCAAGGCCAACGTTGCCTAGCCAAGGCAAAAAATAGCCCATCGCGGCAAAAATGTGCACAACTCTTTCAAGACGTGCCATAAAAACTTCGTTTGAAAGAATTTTTTTAGCAATATTTTGTGTGGATGCTTAGAATAGTGTCATAGACTATCATGCAAAATTTGAGCCAATTCCAACCATTTGTTTTTTCCCACCAAGGCCAACGTTGCCTAGCCAAGGCAAAAAATATCCCATCGCGGCAAAAATGTGCACAACTCTTTCAAGCCGTGCCATAAAAACTTCGTTTGAAAGAATTTTTTGAGCAATATTTTGTGTGGATGCTTAGAATAGTGTCATAGACTATCATGCAAAATTTGAGCCAATTCCAACCATTTGTTTTTTCCCACCAAGGCCAACGTTGCCTAGCCAAGGCAAAAAATAGCCCATCGCGGCAAAAATGTGCACAACTCTTTCAAGCCGTGCCATAAAAACTTCGTTTGAAAGAATTTTTCGAGCAATATTTTGCATGGATGCTTAGAATAGTGTCATAGACTATCATGCAAAATTTGAGCCAATTCCGACCATTTTTTTTTTCCCACCAAGGCCAACGTTGCCTAGCCAAGGCAAAAAATAGCCCATCGCGGCAAAAATGTGCACAACTCTTTCAAGCCGTGCCATAAAAACTTCGTTTGAAAGAATTATTCGAGCAATATTTTGCATGGATGCTTAGAATAGTGTTATAGACTATCATGGAAAATTTGAGCCAATTCCAATCCTTTTTTTTTTTTCCCACCAAGGCCAACGTTGCCTTGCCAAGGAAAAAATCAGCCCATCGTGGTAAAAATGTGCACAACTCTTTCAAGGCGTAACATAAAAACTTCGTTTGAAAGAATTTTTTGAGCAATATTTTGTATGGATGCTTAGAATAGTGTCATAGACTATCATGCAAAATTTGAGCCAATTCCGACCATTTTTTTTTTCCCACCAAGGCCAACGTTGCCTAGCCAAGGCAAAAAATAGCCCATCGTGGCAAAAATGTGCACAACTCTTTCAAGCCTTGCCATAAAAACTTCGTTTGAAAGACTTTTTCGAGCAATATTTTGTATGGACGCTTAGAATAGAGTCATAGACTATCACGCAAAATTTGAGCCAATTCCGACCATTTTTGTTTTTTCCCACCAAGGCCAAAATCATCCCATCGTGGCAAAAATGTGCACAACTCTTTCAAGCCGTGCCATAAAAACTTCGTTTGAAAGAATTTTTCGAGCAATATTTTGTATGGATGCTTAGAATAGTGTCATAGACTATCATACAAAATTTGAGCCAATTCCAACCATTTGTTTTTTCCCACCAAGGCCAACGTTGCCTAGCCAAGGCAAAAAATAGCCCATCGCGGCAAAAATGTGCACAACTCTTTCAAGACGTGCCATAAAAACTTCGTTTGAAAGAATTTTTTGAGCAATATTTTGTGTGGATGCTTAGAATAGTGTCATAGACTATCATGCAAAATTTGAGCCAATTCCAACCATTTGTTTTTTCCCACCAAGGCCAACGTTGCCTAGCCAAGGCAAAAAATAGCCCATCGCGGCAAAAATGTGCACAACTCTTTCAAGCCGTGCCATAAAAACTTCGTTTGAAAGAATTTTTCGAGCAATATTTTGCATGGATGCTTAGAATAGTGTCATAGACTATCATGCAAAATTTGAGCCAATTCCGACCATTTTTTTTTCCCACCAAGGCCAACGTTGCCTAGCCAAGGCAAAAAATAGCCCATCGCGGCAAAAATGTGCACAACTCTTTCAAGCCGTGCCATAAAAACTTCGTTTGAAAGAATTTTTTGAGCAATATTTTGTGTGGATGCTTAGAATAGTGTCATAGACTATCATGCAAAATTTGAGCCAATTCCAACCATTTGTTTTTTCCCACCAAGGCCAACGTTGCCTAGCCAAGGCAAAAAATAGCCCATCGCGGCAAAAATGTGCACAACTCTTTCAAGCCGTGCCATAAAAACTTCGTTTGAAAGAATTTTTCGAGCAATATTTTGCATGGATGCTTAGAATAGTGTCATAGACTATCATGCAAAATTTGAGCCAATTCCGACCATTTTTTTTTTCCCACCAAGGCCAACGTTGCCTAGCCAAGGCAAAAAATAGCCCATCGCGGCAAAAATGTGCACAACTCTTTCAAGCCGTGCCATAAAAACTTCGTTTGAAAGAATTATTCGAGCAATATTTTGCATGGATGCTTAGAATAGTGTTATAGACTATCATGGAAAATTTGAGCCAATTCCAATCCTTTTTTTTTTTTCCCACCAAGGCCAACGTTGCCTTGCCAAGGAAAAAATCAGCCCATCGTGGTAAAAATGTGCACAACTCTTTCAAGGCGTAACATAAAAACTTCGTTTGAAAGAATTTTTTGAGCAATATTTTGTATGGATGCTTAGAATAGTGTCATAGACTATCATGCAAAATTTGAGCCAATTCCGACCATTTTTTTTTTCCCACCAAGGCCAACGTTGCCTAGCCAAGGCAAAAAATAGCCCATCGTGGCAAAAATGTGCACAACTCTTTCAAGCCTTGCCATAAAAACTTCGTTTGAAAGACTTTTTCGAGCAATATTTTGTATGGACGCTTAGAATAGAGTCATAGACTATCACGCAAAATTTGAGCCAATTCCGACCATTTTTGTTTTTTCCCACCAAGGCCAAAATCATCCCATCGTGGCAAAAATGTGCACAACTCTTTCAAGCCGTGCCATAAAAACTTCGTTTGAAAGAATTTTTCGAGCAATATTTTGTATGGATGCTTAGAATAGTGTCATAGACTTTCATACAAAATTTGAGCCAATTCCAACCATTTGTTTTTTCCCACCAAGGCCAACGTTGCCTAGCCAAGGCAAAAAATAGCCCATCGCGGCAAAAATGTGCACAACTCTTTCAAGACGTGCCATAAAAACTTCGTTTGAAAGAATTTTTTGAGCAATATTTTGTGTGGATGCTTAGAATAGTGTCATAGACTATCATGCAAAATTTGAGCCAATTCCAACCATTTGTTTTTTCCCACCAAGGCCAACGTTGCCTAGCCAAGGCAAAAAATAGCCCATCGCGGCAAAAATGTGCACAACTCTTTCAAGCCGTGCCATAAAAACTTCGTTTGAAAGAATTTTTCGAGCAATATTTTGCATGGATGCTTAGAATAGTGTCATAGACTATCATGCAAAATTTGAGCCAATTCCGACCATTTTTTTTTCCCACCAAGGCCAACGTTGCCTAGCCAAGGCAAAAAATAGCCCATCGCGGCAAAAATGTGCACAACTCTTTCAAGCCGTGCCATAAAAACTTCGTTTGAAAGAATTCTTCGAGCAATATTTTGCATGGATGCTTAGAATTGTGTTATAGACTATCATGGAAAATTTGAGCCAATTCCGATCCTTTTTTTTTTTTCCCACCAAGGCCAACGTTGCCATGCCAAGGAAAAAATCAGCCCATCGTGGTAAAAATGTGCACAACTCTTTCAAGGCGTATCATAAAAACTTCGTTTGAGAGAATTTTTTGAGCAATATTTTGTATGGATGCTTAGAATAGTGTCATAGACTATCATGCAAAATTTGAGCCAATTCCGACCATTTTTTTTCCCACCAAGGCCAACGTTGCCTAGCCAAGGCAAAAAATAGCCCATCGCGGCAAAAATGTGCACAACTCTTTCAAGCCGTGCCATAAAAACTTCGTTTGAAAGAATTTTTCGAGCAATATTTTGCATGGATGCTTAGAATAGTGTCATAGACTATCATGCAAAATTTGAGCCAATTCCGACCATTTTTTTTTCCCACCAAGGCCAACGTTGCCTAGCCAAGGCAAAAAATAGCCCATCGCGGCAAAAATGTGCACAACTCTTTCAAGCCGTGCCATAAAAACTTCGTTTGAAAGAATTCTTAGAGCAATATTTTGCATGGATGCTTAGAATAGTGTTATAGACTATCATGGAAAATTTGAGCCAATTCCGATCCTTTTTTTTTTTTCCCACCAAGGCCAACGTTGCCTTGCCAAGGAAAAAATCAGCCCATCGTGGTAAAAATGTGCACAACTCTTTCAAGGCGTATCATAAAAACTTCGTTTGAAAGAATTTTTTGAGCAATATTTTGTATGGATGCTTAGAATAGTGTCATAGACTATCATGCAAAATTTGAGCCAATTCCGACCATTTTTTTTTTCCCACCAAGGCCAAGGTTGCCTAGCCAAGGCAAAAAATAGCCCATCGCGGCAAAAATGTGCACAACTCTTTCAAGCCGTGCCATAAAAACTTCGTTTGAAAGAATTCTTCGAGCAATATTTTGCATGGATGCTTAGAATGGTGTTATAGACTATCATGGAAAATTTGAGCCAATTCCGATCCTTTTTTTTTTTTCCCACCAAGGCCAACGTTGCCTTGCCAAGGAAAAAATCAGCCCATCGTGGTAAAAATGTGCACAACTCTTTCAAGGCGTAACATAAAAACTTCGTTTGAAAGAATTTTTCGAGCAATATTTTGTGTGGATGCTTAGAATAGTGTCATAGACTATCATGCAAAATTTGAGCCAATTCCAACCATTTGTTTTTTCCCACCAAGGCCAACGTTGCCTAGCCAAGGCAAAAAATAGCCCGTCGCGGCAAAAATGTGCACAACTCTTTCAAGCCGTGCCATAAAAACTTCGTTTGAAAGAATTTTTCGAGCAATATTTTGCATGGATGCTTAGAATAGTGTCATAGACTATCATACAAAATTTGAGCCAATTCCGACCATTTTTTTTTCCCACCAAGGCCAACGTTGCCTAGCCAAGGCAAAAAATAGCCCATCGCGGCAAAAATGTGCACAACTCTTTCAAGCCGTGCCATAAAAACTTCGTTTGAAAGAATTCTTAGAGCAATATTTTGCATGGATGCTTAGAATAGTGTTATAGACTATCATGGAAAATTTGAGCCAATTCCGATCCTTTTTTTTTTTTCCCACCAAGGCCAACGTTGCCTTGCCAAGGAAAAAATCAGCCCATCGTGGTAAAAATGTGCACAACTCTTTCAAGGCGTATCATAAAAACTTCGTTTGAAAGAATTTTTTGAGCAATATTTTGTATGGATGCTTAGAATAGTGTCATAGACTATCATGCAAAATTTGAGCCAATTCCGACCATTTTTTTTTCCCACCAAGGCCAACGTTGCCTAGCCAAGGCAAAAAATAGCCCATCGCGGCAAAAATGTGCACAACTCTTTCAAGCCGTGCCATAAAAACTTCGTTTGAAAGAATTCTTCGAGCAATATTTTGCATGGATGCTTAGAATGGTGTTATAGACTATCATGGAAAATTTGAGCCAATTCCGATCCTTTTTTTTTTTTCCCACCAAGGCCAACGTTGCCTTGCCAAGGAAAAAATCAGCCCATCGTGGTAAAAATGTGCACAACTCTTTCAAGGCGTAACATAAAAACTTCGTTTGAAAGAATTTTTCGAGCAATATTTTGTGTGGATGCTTAGAATAGTGTCATAGACTATCATGCAAAATTTGAGCCAATTCCGACCATTTTTGTTTTTTCCCACCAAGGCCAAAATCATCCCATCGTGGCAAAAATGTGCACAACTCTTTCAAGCCGTGCCATAAAAACTTCGTTTGAAAGAATTTTTCGAGCAATATTTTGTATGGATGCTTAGAATAGTGTCATAGACTATCATACAAAATTTGAGCCAATTCCAACCATTTGTTTTTTCCCACCAAGGCCAACGTTGCCTAGCCAAGGCAAAAAATAGCCCATCGCGGCAAAAATGTGCACAACTCTTTCAAGACGTGCCATAAAAACTTCGTTTGAAAGAATTTTTTGAGCAATATTTTGTGTGGATGCTTAGAATAGTGTCATAGACTATCATGCAAAATTTGAGCCAATTCCAACCATTTGTTTTTTCCCACCAAGGCCAACGTTGCCTAGCCAAGGCAAAAAATAGCCCATCGCGGCAAAAATGTGCACAACTATTTCAAGCCGTGCCATAAAAACTTCGTTTGAAAGAATTCTTGGAGCAATATTTTGCATGGATGCTTAGAATAGTGTTATAGACTATCATGGAAAATTTGAGCCAATTCCGATCCTTTTTTTTTTTTCCAACCAAGGCCAACGTTGCCTTGCCAAGGAAAAAATCAGCCCATCGTGGTAAAAATGTGCACAGCTCTTTCAAGGCGTAACATAAAAACTTCGTTTGAAAGAATTTTTCGAGCAATATTTTGTGTGGATGCTTAGAATAGTGTCATAGACTATCATGCAAAATTTGAGCCAATTCCAACCATTTGTTTTTTCCCACCAAGGCCAACGTTGCCTAGCCAAGGCAAAAAATAGCCCATCGCGGCAAAAATGTGCACAACTCTTTCAAGACGTGCCATAAAAACTTCGTTTGAAAGAATTTTTTTAGCAATATTTTGTGTGGATGCTTAGAATAGTGTCATAGACTATCATGCAAAATTTGAGCCAATTCCAACCATTTGTTTTTTCCCACCAAGGCCAACGTTGCCTAGCCAAGGCAAAAAATATCCCATCGCGGCAAAAATGTGCACAACTCTTTCAAGCCGTGCCATAAAAACTTCGTTTGAAAGAATTTTTTGAGCAATATTTTGTGTGGATGCTTAGAATAGTGTCATAGACTATCATGCAAAATTTGAGCCAATTCCAACCATTTGTTTTTTCCCACCAAGGCCAACGTTGCCTAGCCAAGGCAAAAAATAGCCCATCGCGGCAAAAATGTGCACAACTCTTTCAAGCCGTGCCATAAAAACTTCGTTTGAAAGAATTTTTCGAGCAATATTTTGCATGGATGCTTAGAATAGTGTCATAGACTATCATGCAAAATTTGAGCCAATTCCGACCATTTTTTTTTTCCCACCAAGGCCAACGTTGCCTAGCCAAGGCAAAAAATAGCCCATCGCGGCAAAAATGTGCACAACTCTTTCAAGCCGTGCCATAAAAACTTCGTTTGAAAGAATTATTCGAGCAACATTTTGCATGGATGCTTAGAATAGTGTTATAGACTATCATGGAAAATTTGAGCCAATTCCAATCCTTTTTTTTTTTTCCCACCAAGGCCAACGTTGCCTTGCCAAGGAAAAAATCAGCCCATCGTGGTAAAAATGTGCACAACTCTTTCAAGGCGTAACATAAAAACTTCGTTTGAAAGAATTTTTTGAGCAATATTTTGTATGGATGCTTAGAATAGTGTCATAGACTATCATGCAAAATTTGAGCCAATTCCGACCATTTTTTTTTTCCCATCGTGGCAAAAATGTGCACAACTCTTTCAAGCCTTGCCATAAAAACTTCGTTTGAAAGACTTTTTCGAGCAATATTTTGTATGGACGCTTAGAATAGAGTCATAGACTATCACGCAAAATTTGAGCCAATTCCGACCATTTTTGTTTTTTCCCACCAAGGCCAAAATCATCCCATCGTGGCAAAAATGTGCACAACTCTTTCAAGCCGTGCCATAAAAACTTCGTTTGAAAGAATTTTTGGAGCAATATTTTGTATGGATGCTTAGAATAGTGTCATAGACTATCATACAAAATTTGAGCCAATTCCAACCATTTGTTTTTTCCCACCAAGGCCAACGTTGCCTAGCCAAGGCAAAAAATAGCCCATCGCGGCAAAAATGTGCACAACTCTTTCAAGACGTGCCATAAAAACTTCGTTTGAAAGAATTTTTTGAGCAATATTTTGTGTGGATGCTTAGAATAGTGTCATAGACTATCATGCAAAATTTGAGCCAATTCCAACCATTTGTTTTTTCCCACCAAGGCCAACGTTGCCTAGCCAAGGCAAAAAATAGCCCATCGCGGCAAAAATGTGCACAACTCTTTCAAGCCGTGCCATAAAAACTTCGTTTGAAAGAATTTTTCGAGCAATATTTTGCATGGATGCTTAGAATAGTGTCATAGACTATCATGCAAAATTTGAGCCAATTCCGACCATTTTTTTTTCCCACCAAGGCCAACGTTGCCTAGCCAAGCTAAAAAATAGCCCATCGCGGCAAAAATGTGCACAACTCTTTCAAGCCGTGCCATAAAAACTTCGTTTGAAAGAATTCTTCGAGCAATATTTTGCATGGATGCTTAGAATTGTGTTATAGACTATCATGGAAAATTTGAGCCAATTCCGATCCTTTTTTTTTTTTCCCACCAAGGCCAACGTTGCCATGCCAAGGAAAAAATCAGCCCATCGTGGTAAAAATGTGCACAACTCTTTCAAGGCGTATCATAAAAACTTCGTTTGAGAGAATTTTTTGAGCAATATTTTGTATGGATGCTTAGAATAGTGTCATAGACTATCATGCAAAATTTGAGCCAATTCCGACCATTTTTTTTTCCCACCAAGGCCAACGTTGCCTAGCCAAGGCAAAAAATAGCCCATCGCGGCAAAAATGTGCACAACTCTTTCAAGCCGTGCCATAAAAACTTCGTTTGAAAGAATTCTTCGAGCAATATTTTGCATGGATGCTTAGAATGGTGTTATAGACTATCATGGAAAATTTGAGCCAATTCCGATCCTTTTTTTTTTTTCCCACCAAGGCCAACGTTGCCTTGCCAAGGAAAAAATCAGCCCATCGTGGTAAAAATGTGCACAACTCTTTCAAGGCGTAACATAAAAACTTCGTTTGAAAGAATTTTTCGAGCAATATTTTGTGTGGATGCTTAGAATAGTGTCATAGACTATCATGCAAAATTTGAGCCAATTCCAACCATTTGTTTTTTCCCACCAAGGCCAACGTTGCCTAGCCAAGGCAAAAAATAGCCCATCGCGGCAAAAATGTGCACAACTCTTTCAAGCCGTGCCATAAAAACTTCGTTTGAAAGAATTTTTCGAGCAATATTTTGCATGGATGCTTAGAATAGTGTCATAGACTATCATGCAAAATTTGAGCCAATTCCGACCATTTTTTTTTCGCACCAAGGCCAACGTTGCCTAGCCAAGGCAAAAAATAGCCCATCGCGGCAAAAATGTGCACAACTCTTTCAAGCCGTGCCATAAAAACTTCGTTTGAAAGAATTCTTAGAGCAATATTTTGCATGGATGCTTAGAATAGTGTTATAGACTATCATGGAAAATTTGAGCCAATTCCGATCCTTTTTTTTTTTTTCCCACCAAGGCCAACGTTGCCTTGCCAAGGAAAAAATCAGCCCATCGTGGTAAAAATGTGCACAACTCTTTCAAGGCGTATCATAAAAACTTCGTTTGAAAGAATTTTTTGAGCAATATTTTGTATGGATGCTTAGAATAGTGTCATAGACTATCATGCAAAATTTGAGCCAATTCCGACCATTTTTTTTTTCCCACCAAGGCCAACGTTGCCTAGCCAAGGCAAAAAATAGCCCATCGCGGCAAAAATGTGCACAACTCTTTCAAGCCGTGCCATAAAAACTTCGTTTGAAAGAATTCTTCGAGCAATATTTTGCATGGATGCTTAGAATGGTGTTATAGACTATCATGGAAAATTTGAGCCAATTCCGATCCTTTTTTTTTTTTCCCACCAAGGCCAACGTTGCCTTGCCAAGGAAAAAATCAGCCCATCGTGGTAAAAATGTGCACAACTCTTTCAAGGCGTAACATAAAAACTTCGTTTGAAAGAATTTTTCGAGCAATATTTTGTGTGGATGCTTAGAATAGTGTCATAGACTATCATGCAAAATTTGAGCCAATTCCAACCATTTGTTTTTTCCCACCAAGGCCAACGTTGCCTAGCCAAGGCAAAAAATAGCCCATCGCGGCAAAAATGTGCACAACTATTTCAAGCCGTGCCATAAAAACTTCGTTTGAAAGAATTCTTCGAGCAATATTTTGCATGGATGCTTAGAATAGTGTTATAGACTATCATGGAAAATTTGAGCCAATTCCGATATTTTTTTTTTTTTCCAACCAAGGCCAACGTTGCCTTGCCAAGGAAAAAATCAGCCCATCGTGGTAAAAATGTGCACAACTCTTTCAAGGCGTAACATAAAAACTTCGTTTGAAAGAATTTTTCGAGCAATATTTTGTGTGGATGCTTAGAATAGTGTCATAGACTATCATGCAAAATTTGAGCCAATTCCAACCATTTGTTTTTTCCCACCAAGGCCAACGTTGCCTAGCCAAGGCAAAAAATAGCCCTCGCGGCAAAAATGTGCACAACTCTTTCAAGCCGTCCCATAAAAACTTCGTTTGATAGAATTCTTCGAGCAATACTTTGCATGGATGCTTAGAATAGTGTAATAGACTATCATGCAAAATTTGAGCCAATTCTGACCATTTTTTTTTTTTGCCACCAAGGCCAACGTTGCCTAGCCAAGGAAAAAATCAGCCCATCGTGGCCAAAATGTGGACAACTCTTTCAAGCCGTGCCATAAAAACTTCGTTTGAAAGAATTTTTGGAGCAATATTTTGTATGGATGCTTAGAATAGTGTCATAGACTATCATACAAAATTTGAGCCAATTCCAACCATTTGTTTTTTCCCACCAAGGCCAACGTTGCCTAGCCAAGGCAAAAAATAGCCCATCGCGGCAAAAATGTGCACAACTCTTTCAAGACGTGCCATAAAAACTTCGTTTGAAAGAATTTTTTGAGCAATATTTTGTGTGGATGCTTAGAATAGTGTCATAGACTATCATGCAAAATTTGAGCCAATTCCAACCATTTGTTTTTTCCCACCAAGGCCAACGTTGCCTAGCCAAGGCAAAAAATAGCCCATCGCGGCAAAAATGTGCACAACTCTTTCAAGCCGTGCCATAAAAACTTCGTTTGAAAGAATTTTTCGAGCAATATTTTGCATGGATGCTTAGAATAGTGTCATAGACTATCATGCAAAATTTGAGCCAATTCCGACCATTTTTTTTTCCCACCAAGGCCAACGTTGCCTAGCCAAGCTAAAAAATAGCCCATCGCGGCAAAAATGTGCACAACTCTTTCAAGCCGTGCCATAAAAACTTCGTTTGAAAGAATTCTTCGAGCAATATTTTGCATGGATGCTTAGAATTGTGTTATAGACTATCATGGAAAATTTGAGCCAATTCCGATCCTTTTTTTTTTTTCCCACCAAGGCCAACGTTGCCATGCCAAGGAAAAAATCAGCCCATCGTGGTAAAAATGTGCACAACTCTTTCAAGGCGTATCATAAAAACTTCGTTTGAGAGAATTTTTTGAGCAATATTTTGTATGGATGCTTAGAATAGTGTCATAGACTATCATGCAAAATTTGAGCCAATTCCGACCATTTTTTTTTCCCACCAAGGCCAACGTTGCCTAGCCAAGGCAAAAAATAGCCCATCGCGGCAAAAATGTGCACAACTCTTTCAAGCCGTGCCATAAAAACTTCGTTTGAAAGAATTCTTCGAGCAATATTTTGCATGGATGCTTAGAATGGTGTTATAGACTATCATGGAAAATTTGAGCCAATTCCGATCCTTTTTTTTTTTTCCCACCAAGGCCAACGTTGCCTTGCCAAGGAAAAAATCAGCCCATCGTGGTAAAAATGTGCACAACTCTTTCAAGGCGTAACATAAAAACTTCGTTTGAAAGAATTTTTCGAGCAATATTTTGTGTGGATGCTTAGAATAGTGTCATAGACTATCATGCAAAATTTGAGCCAATTCCAACCATTTGTTTTTTCCCACCAAGGCCAACGTTGCCTAGCCAAGGCAAAAAATAGCCCATCGCGGCAAAAATGTGCACAACTCTTTCAAGCCGTGCCATAAAAACTTCGTTTGAAAGAATTTTTCGAGCAATATTTTGCATGGATGCTTAGAATAGTGTCATAGACTATCATGCAAAATTTGAGCCAATTCCGACCATTTTTTTTTCGCACCAAGGCCAACGTTGCCTAGCCAAGGCAAAAAATAGCCCATCGCGGCAAAAATGTGCACAACTCTTTCAAGCCGTGCCATAAAAACTTCGTTTGAAAGAATTCTTAGAGCAATATTTTGCATGGATGCTTAGAATAGTGTTATAGACTATCATGGAAAATTTGAGCCAATTCCGATCCTTTTTTTTTTTTTCCCACCAAGGCCAACGTTGCCTTGCCAAGGAAAAAATCAGCCCATCGTGGTAAAAATGTGCACAACTCTTTCAAGGCGTATCATAAAAACTTCGTTTGAAAGAATTTTTTGAGCAATATTTTGTATGGATGCTTAGAATAGTGTCATAGACTATCATGCAAAATTTGAGCCAATTCCGACCATTTTTTTTTTCCCACCAAGGCCAACGTTGCCTAGCCAAGGCAAAAAATAGCCCATCGCGGCAAAAATGTGCACAACTCTTTCAAGCCGTGCCATAAAAACTTCGTTTGAAAGAATTCTTCGAGCAATATTTTGCATGGATGCTTAGAATGGTGTTATAGACTATCATGGAAAATTTGAGCCAATTCCGATCCTTTTTTTTTTTTCCCACCAAGGCCAACGTTGCCTTGCCAAGGAAAAAATCAGCCCATCGTGGTAAAAATGTGCACAACTCTTTCAAGGCGTAACATAAAAACTTCGTTTGAAAGAATTTTTCGAGCAATATTTTGTGTGGATGCTTAGAATAGTGTCATAGACTATCATGCAAAATTTGAGCCAATTCCAACCATTTGTTTTTTCCCACCAAGGCCAACGTTGCCTAGCCAAGGCAAAAAATAGCCCATCGCGGCAAAAATGTGCACAACTATTTCAAGCCGTGCCATAAAAACTTCGTTTGAAAGAATTCTTCGAGCAATATTTTGCATGGATGCTTAGAATAGTGTTATAGACTATCATGGAAAATTTGAGCCAATTCCGATATTTTTTTTTTTTTCCAACCAAGGCCAACGTTGCCTTGCCAAGGAAAAAATCAGCCCATCGTGGTAAAAATGTGCACAACTCTTTCAAGGCGTAACATAAAAACTTCGTTTGAAAGAATTTTTCGAGCAATATTTTGTGTGGATGCTTAGAATAGTGTCATAGACTATCATGCAAAATTTGAGCCAATTCCAACCATTTGTTTTTTCCCACCAAGGCCAACGTTGCCTAGCCAAGGCAAAAAATAGCCCTCGCGGCAAAAATGTGCACAACTCTTTCAAGCCGTCCCATAAAAACTTCGTTTGATAGAATTCTTCGAGCAATACTTTGCATGGATGCTTAGAATAGTGTAATAGACTATCATGCAAAATTTGAGCCAATTCTGACCATTTTTTTTTTTTGCCACCAAGGCCAACGTTGCCTAGCCAAGGAAAAAATCAGCCCATCGTGGCCAAAATGTGGACAACTCTTTCAAGCCGTGCCATAAAAACTTCGTTTGAAAGAATTTTTTGAGCAATATTTTGTATGGATGCTTAGAATAGTGTCATAGACTATCATGCAAAATTTGAGCCAATTCCGACCCTTTTTTTTTTTTGCCACCAAGGCCAACGTTGCCTAGCCAAGGAAAAAATCAGGCCATCAATTTTTTGAGCAATATTTTGCATGGATGCTTAGAATAGTGTCATGGACTATCATGCAAAATTTGAGCCAATTCTGACCCTTTTTTTTTTTTTGCCACCAAGGCAAACGTTGCCTAGCCAAGGAAAAAATCAGGCCATCGTGGCAAAAATGTGGACAACTCTTTCAAGCCGTGCCATAAAAACTTCGTTTGAAAGAATTTTTTGAGCAATATTTTGCATGGATGCTTAGAATAGTGTCATAGACTATCATCCAAAATTTGAGCCAATTCCGACCCTTTTTGTTTTTTCCCACCAAGGCCAAAATCAGCCTATTGTGGCAAAAATGTGCACAACACTTTCAAGCCGTTCCATAAAAACTTCGTTTGAAAGAATTTTTTGAGCAATATTTTGCTTGGATGCTTAGAATAATGTCATAAACTATCATGCAAAATTTGAGCCAATTCCGACTATTTTATCTTTTTTCCCACCAAAGGCCAACGTTGCCTAGCCAAGGCCAAAATCAGGCCATGGTGGTAAAAATGTGCACAACTCTTTCAAGCCGTAACATAAAAACTTCGTTTGAAAGAATTTTTTGAGCAATATTTTGTATGGATGCTTAGAATAGTGTCATAGACTATCATGCAAAATATGAGCCAATTCCGACCCTTTTTTTTTTCCCACCAAGGCCAACGTTGCCTAGCCAAGGAAAAAATCAGCCCATCGCGGCAAAAATGTGCACAACTCTTTCAAGCCGTGCCATAAAAACTTCGTTTGATAGAATTCTTCGAGCAATATTTTGCATGGATGCTTAGAATAGTGTCATAGACTATCATGCAAAATTTGAGCCAATTCCGATCCTGTTTTTTTTTCCCACCAAGGCCAACGTTGCCTAGCGAAGGAAAAAATCAGCCCATCGTGGTAAAAATGTACACAACTCTTTCAAGCCGTGCCATAAAAACTTCGTTTGAAAGAATTTTTTGAGCAATATTTTACATGGATGCTTAGAATAGTGTCATAGTCTATCATGTAAAATTTGAGCCAATTCAGACCCTTTTTTTTTTCCCACCAAGGCCAACGTTGCCTAGCAAACGAAATAATCAGCCCATCGCGGCAAAAATGTGCACAACTCTTTCAAGCCGTGCCATAAAAACTTCGATTGAAAGAATTTTTTTAGCAATATTTTGTATGGATGCTTAGAATAGTGTCTTAGACTATCATGAAAAATTTGAGCCAATTCCGACCATTTTTTTTTTCCCACCAAGGCCAACGTTGCCTAGCCAAGGAAAAAATTAGCCCATCGTGGTAAAAATGTACACAACTCTTTCAAGCCGTGCCATAAAAACTTCGTTTGATAGAATTCTTCGAGCAATATTTGCATGGATGCTTAGAATAGAGTCATAGACTATCATGCAAAATATGAGCCAATTCCGACCCTTTTTTTTTTCCCACCAAGGCCAACGTGGCCTAGCCAAGGAAAAAATCAGCCCATCGCGGCAAAAATGTGCACAACTCATTCAAGCCGTGCCATAAAAACTTCGTTTGATAGAATTTTTTGAGCAATATTTTACATGGATGCTTAGAATAGTGTCATAGACTATCATCCAAAATTTGAGCCAATTCCGACCCTTTTTGTTTTTTCCCACCAAGGCCAAAATCAGCCCATTGTGGCAAAAATGTGCACAACACTTTCAAGCCGTTCCATAAAAACTTCGTTTGAAAGAATTCTTCGAGCAATATTTTGCATGGATGCTTAGAATAGTGTCATAGACTATCATGCAAAATTTGAGTCAATTCCGATCCTTTTTTTTTTTCCCACCAAGGCCAACGTTGCCTAGCCAAGGAAAAAATCAGCCCATCGTGGCAAAAATGTGCACAACTCTTTCAAGGCGTTCCATAAAAACTTCCTTTGAAAGAATTTTTTCAGCAATATTTTGCATGGATGCTTAGAATAGTATCATAGACTAACATGCAAAATTTGAGCCAATTCTGACCATTTTTTTTTCCCACCAAGGCCAACGTTGCCTATTTAAGGAAAAAATCAGCCCATCGTGGTAAAAATGTACACAACTCTTTCAAGCCGTGCCATAAAAACTTCGTTTGAAAGAATTTTTTGAGCAATATTTTGCATGGATGCTTAGAATAGTGTCATAGACTATCATGCAAAATTTGAGCCAATTCCGACTATTTTATCTTTTTTCCCACTAAAGGCCAACGTTGCCTAGCCAAGGCCAAAATCAGGCCATGGTGGCAAAAATGTGCACAACTCTTTCAAGCCGTTCCATAAAAACTTCGTTTGAAAGAATTTTTTCAGCAATATTGTGCATGGATGCTTAGAATAGTGTCATAGACTAACATGAAATATTTGAGCCAATTCTGACCATTTTTTTTTTCCCACCAAGGCCAACGTTGCCTAGCCAAGGAAAAAATCAGCCCATCTTGGCAAAAATGTGGACAAATCTTTCAAGCCGTGCCATAAAAACATCGTTTGAAGGAATTTTTCGAGCAATATTTTGCATGGATGCTTAGAATAGTGTCATAGACTATCATGCAAAATTTGAGCCATTTCCGACCATTTTTATTTTTTCCTACCAAGGCCAAAATCAGCCCATCGTGGCAAAAATGTGGACAACTCTTTCAAGCCGAGCCATAAAAACATCGTTTGAAAGAATTGTTTGAGCAATATTTTGCATGGATGCTTAGAATAGTGTCGTAGACTATCATACAAAATTTGAGCCAATTCAGACCCTTTTTTTTTTTTTTCCCACAAAGGCCAACGTTGCCTATCCAAGGAAAAAATCAGCCCATCGTGGTAAAAATGTACACAACTCTTTCAAGCCGTGCCATAAAAACTTCGTTTGAAAGAATTTTTCGAGCAATATTTTGCATAGATGCTTAGAATAGTGTCATAGACTATCATGCAAAATTTGAGCCAATTCCGACTGTTTTATCTTCTTTCCCACCAAAGGCCAACGTTGCCTAGCCAAGGCCAAAATCAGGCCATGGTGGCAAAAATGTGCACAACTCTTTCAAGCCGTGCCATAAAAACTTCGTTTGATAGAATTTTTCGAGCAATATTTTGCATGGATGCTTAGAATAGTGTCATAGATTATCATGCAAAATTTGAGCCAATTCCGACCCTTTTTTTTTTTTTGCCACCAAGGCCAACGTTGCCTAGCCAAGGAAAAAATCAGGCCATCGTGGCCAAAATGTGGACAACTCTTTCAAGCCGTGCCATAAAAACTTCGTTTGAATGAATTTTTTGAGCAATATTTTGCATGGATGCTTAGAATAGTGTCATAGACTATCATGCAAAATTTGAGCCAATTCCCACCCTTTTTTTTTTTTTGCCACCAAGGCCAACGTTGCCTAGCCAAGGAAAAAATCAGGCCATCGTGGCAAAAATGTGGACAACTCTTTCAAGCCGTGCCATAAAAACTTCGTTTGAAAGAATTTTTTGAGCAATATTTTGTATGGATGCTTAGAATAGTGTTATAGACTATCATACAAAATTTGAGGCAATTCCGACCCTTTTTTTTTTTCCCACCAAGGTGAACGTTGCCTAGCCAAGGAAAAAATCAGCCCATCGTGGTAAAAATGTACACAACTCTTTCAAGCCGTGCCATAAAAACTTCGTTTGAAAGAATTTTTTGAGCAATATTTTGCATGGATGCTTAGAATAGTGTCATAGACTATCATGCAAAATTTGAGCCAATTCCGACTATTTTATCTTTTTTCCCACCAAAGGCCAACGTTGCCTAGCCAAGGCCAAAATCAGGCCATGGTGGCAAAAATGTGCACAACTCTTTCACGCCGTGCCATAAAAACTTCGTTTGATAGAATTTTTCGAGCAATATTTTGCATGGATGCTTAGAATAGTGTCATAGACTATCATGCAAAATTTGAGCCATTTCCGACCATTTTTGATTTTTCCTACCAAGGCCAAAATCAGCCCATCGTGGAAAAAATGTGGACAACTCTTTCAAGCCGAGCCATAAAAACTTCGTTTGAAAGAATTTTTTGAGCAATATTTTGCATGGATGCTTAGAATAGTGTCGTAGACTAACATACAAAATTTGAGCCAATTCAGACCCTTTTTTTTTTTTTTCCCACAAAGGCCAACGTTGCCTAGCCAAGGAAAAAATCAGCCCATCGTGGTAAAAATGTACACAACTCTTTCAAGCCGTGCCATAAAAACTTCGTTTGAAAGAATTTTTCGAGCAATATTTTGCATGGATGCTTAGAATAGTGTCATAGACTATCATGCAAAATTTGAGCCAATTCCGACTGTTTTATCTTTTTTCCCACCAAAGGCCAACGTTGCCTAGCCAAGGCCAAAATCAGGCCATGGTGGCAAAAATGTGCACAATTCTTTCAAGCCGTGCCATAAAAACTTCGTTTGATAGAATTTTTCGAGCAATATTTTGCATGGATGCTTAGAATAGTGTCATAGACTATCATGCAAAATTTGAGCCAATTCCGACCCTTTTTTTTTTTTGCCACCATGGCCAACGTTGCCTAGCCAAGGAAAAAATCAGGCCATCGTGGCCAAAATGTGGACAACTCTTTCAAGCCGTGCCATAAAAACTTCGTTTGAATGAATTTTTTGAGCAATATTTTGCATGGATGCTTAGAATAGTGTCATAGACTATCATGCAAAATTTGTGCCAATTCCGACCCTTTTTTTTTTTTGCCACCAAGGCCAACGTTGCCTAGCCAAGGAAAAAATCAGGCCATCGTGGCAAAAATGTGGACAACTCTTTCAAGCCGTGCCATAAAAACTTCGTTTGAAAGAATTTTTTGAGCAATATTTTGCATGGATGCATAGAATAGTGTTATAGACTATCATACAAAATTTGAGGCAATTCCGACCCTTTTTTTTTTTCCCACCAAGGTGAACGTTGCCTAGCCAAGGAAAAAATCAGCCCATCGTGGTAAAAATGTACACAACTCTTTCAAGCCGTGCCATAAAAACTTTGAAAGAATTTTTCAAGCAATATTTTGCGTGGATGCTTAGAATAGTGTCATAGACTATCATACAAAATTTGAGCCAATTCCGACTATTTTATCTTTTTTCCCACCAAAGGCCAACGTTGCCTAACCAAGGCAAAAATCAGGCCATGGTGGCAAAAATGTGCACAACTCTTTCAAGCCGTGCCATAAAAACTTCGTTTGATAGAATTTTTCGAGCAATATTTTGCATGGATGCTTAGAATAGTGTCATAGACTATCATGCAAAATTTGAGCCAATTCCGACCCTTTTATTTTTTTGCCACCAAGGCCAACGTTGCCTAGCCAAGGAAAAAATCAGGCCATCGTGGCAAAAATGTGGACAACTCTTTCAAGCCGTGCCATAAAAACTTCGTTTGAAAGAATTTTTTGAGCAATATTTGGCATGGATGCTTAGAATAGTGTTATAGACTATCATACAAAATTTGAGGCAATTCCGACCCTTTTTTTTTTTTCCCACCAAGGTGAACGTTGCCTAGCCAAGGAAAAAATCAGCCCATCGTGGTAAAAATGTACACAACTCTTTCAAGCCGTGCCATAAAAATTTCGTTTGAAAGAATTTTTCGAGCAATATTTTGCATGGATGCTTAGAATAGTGTCATAGACTATCATGCAAAATTTGAGCCAATTCCGACAATTTTATCTTTTTTCCCACCAAAGGCCAACGTTGCCTAGCCAAGGCCAAAATCAGGCCATGGTGGCAAAAATGTGCACAACTCTTTCAAGCCGTGCCATAAAAACTTCGTTTGATAGAATTTTTCGAGCAATATTTTGCATGGATGCTTAGAATAGTGTCATAGACTATCATGCAAAATTTGAGCCATTTCCGACCATTTTTGTTTTTTCCAACCAAGGCCAAAATCAGCCCATCGTGGAAAAAATGTGGACAACTCTTTCAAGCCGAGCCATAAAAACTTCGTTTGAAAGAATTTTTTGAGCAATATTTTGCTTGGATGCTTAGAATAGTGTCGTAGACTATCATACAAAATTTGAGCCAATTCAGACCCTTTTTTTTTTTTTTCCCACAAAGGCCAACGTTGCCTAGCCAAGGAAAAAATCAGCCCATCGTGGTAAAAATGTACACAACTCTTACAAGCCGTGCCATAAAAACTTCGTTTGAAAGAATTTTTCGAGCAATATTTTGCATGGATGCTTAGAATAGTGTCATAGACTATCATGCAAAATTTGAGCCAATTCCGACTGTTTTATCTTTTTTCCCACCAAAGGCCAACGTTGCCTAGCCAAGGCCAAAATCAGGCCATGGTGGCAAAAATGTGCACAACTCTTTCAAGCCGTGCCATAAAAACTTCGTTTGATAGAATTTTTAGAGCAATATTTTGCATGGATGCTTAGAATAGTGTCATAGACTATCATGCAAAATTTGAGCCAATTCCGACCCTTTTTTTTTTTTGCCACCAAGGCCAACGTTGCCTAGCCAAGGAAAAAATCAGGCCATCGTGGCAAAAATGTGGACAACTCTTTCAAGCCGTGCCATAAAAACTTCGTTTGAAAGAATTTTTTGAGCAATATTTTGCATGGATGCATAGAATAGTGTTATAGACTATCATACAAAATTTGAGGCAATTCCGACCCTTTTTTTTTTTCCCACCAAGGTGAACGTTGCCTAGCCAAGGAAAAAATCAGCCCATCGTGGTAAAAATGTACACAACTCTTTCAAGCCGTGCCATAAAAACTTCGTTTGAAAGAATTTTTCAAGCAATATTTTGCGTGGATGCTTAGAATAGTGTCATAGACTATCATGCAAAATTTGAGCCAATTCCGACTATTTTATCTTTTTTCCCACCAAAGGCCAACGTTGCCTAGCCAAGGCCAAAATCAGGCCATGGTGGCAAAAATGTGCACAAATCTTTCAAGCCGTGCCGTAAAAACTTCGTTTGAATGAATTTTTTGAGCAATATTTTGCATGGATGCTTAGAATAGTGTCATAGACTATCATGCAAAATTTGTGCCAATTCCGACCCTTTTTTTTTTTTGCCACCAAGGCCAACGTTGCCTAGCCAAGGAAAAAATCAGGCCATCGTGGCAAAAATGTGGACAACTCTTTCAAGCCGTGCCATAAAAACTTCGTTTGAAAGAATTTTTTGAGCAATATTTTGCATGGATGCATAGAATAGTGTTATAGACTATCATACAAAATTTGAGGCAATTCCGACCCTTTTTTTTTTTCCCACCAAGGTGAACGTTGCCTAGCCAAGGAAAAAATCAGCCCATCGTGGTAAAAATGTACACAACTCTTTCAAGCCGTGCCATAAAAACTTCGTTTGAAAGAATTTTTCAAGCAATATTTTGCGTGGATGCTTAGAATAGTGTCATAGACTATCATGCAAAATTTGAGCCAATTCCGACTATTTTATCTTTTTTCCCACCAAAGGCCAACGTTGCCTAGCCAAGGCAAAAATCAGGCCATGGTGGCAAAAATGTGCACAACTCTTTCAAGCCGTGCCATAAAAACTTCGTTTGATAGAATTTTTCGAGCAATATTTTGCATGGATGCTTAGAATAGTGTCATAGACTATCATGCAAAATTTGAGCCAATTCCGACCCTTTTTTTTTTTTGCCACCAAGGCCAACGTTGCCTAGCCAAGGAAAAAATCAGGCCATCGTGGCCAAAATGTGGACAACTCTTTCAAGCCGTGCCATAAAAACTTCGTTTGAATGAATTTTTTGAGCAATATTTTGCATGGATGCTTAGAATAGTGTCATAGACTATCATGCAAAATTTGAGCCAATTCCGACACTTTTTTTTTTTTGCCACCAAGGCCAACGTTGCCTAGCCAAGGAAAAAATCAGGCCATGGTGGCAAAAATGTGCACAACTCTTTCAAGCCGTGCCATAAAAACTTCGTTTGTTAGAATTTTTCGAGCAATATTTTGCATGGATGCTTAGAATAGTGTCATAGACTATCATGCAAAATTTGAGCCAATTCCGACCCTTTTTTTTTTTTGCCACCAAGGCCAACGTTGCCTAGCCAAGGAAAAAATCAGGCCATCGTGGCCAAAATGTGGACAACTCTTTCAAGCCGTGCCATAAAAACTTCGTTTGAATGAATTTTTTGAGCAATATTTTGCATGGATGCTTAGAATAGTGTCATAGACTATCATGCAAAATTTGAGCCAATTCCGACACTTTTTTTTTTTTGCCACCAAGGCCAACGTTGCCTAGCCAAGGGAAAAATCAGGCCATGGTGGCAAAAATGTGCACAACTCTTTCAAGCCGTGCCATAAAAACTTCGTTTGTTAGAATTTTTCGAGCAATATTTTGCATGGATGCTTAGAATAGTGTCATAGACTATCATGCAAAATTTGAGCCAATTCCGACCCTTTTTTTTTTTTGCCACCAAGGCCAACGTTGCCTAGCCAAGGAAAAAATCAGGCCATCGTGGCCAAAATGTGGACAACTCTTTCAAGCCGTGCCATAAAAACTTCGTTTGAATGAATTTTTTGAGCAATATTTTGCATGGATGCTTAGAATAGTGTCATAGACTATCATGCAAAATTTGAGCCAATTCCGACACTTTTTTTTTTTTGCCACCAAGGCCAACGTTGCCTAGCCAAGGAAAAAATCAGGCCATCGTGGCAAAAATGTGGACAACTCTTTCAAGCCGTGCCATAAAAACTTCGTTTGAAAGAATTTTTTGAGCAATATTTGGCATGGATGCTTAGAATAGTGTTATAGACTATCATACAAAATTTGAGGCAATTCCGACCCTTTTTTTTTTTCCCACCAAGGTGAACGTTGCCTAGCCAAGGAAAAAATCAGCCCATCGTGGTAAAAATGTACACAACTCTTTCAAGCCGTGCCATAAAAATTTCGTTTGAAAGAATTTTTCGAGCAATATTTTGCATGGATGCTTAGAATAGTGTCATAGACTATCATGCAAAATTTGAGCCAATTCCGACAATTTTATCTTTTTTCCCACCAAAGGCCAACGTTGCCTAGCCAAGGCCAAAATCAGGTCATGGTGGCAAAAATGTGCACAACTCTTTCAAGCCGTGCCATAAAAACTTCGTTTGATAGAATTTTTCGAGCAATATTTTGCATGGATGCTTAGAATAGTGTCATAGACTATCATGCAAAATTTGAGCCATTTCCGACCATTTTTGTTTTTTCCTACCAAGGCCAAAATCAGCCCATCGTGGAAAAAATGTGGACAACTCTTTCAAGCCGAGCCATAAAAACTTCGTTTGAAAGAATTTTTTGAGCAATATTTTGCTTGGATGCTTAGAATAGTGTCGTAGACTATCATACAAAATTTGAGCCAATTCAGACCCTTTTTTTTTTTTTTTCCCACAAAGGCCAACGTTGCCAAGCCAAGGAAAAAATCAGCCCATCGTGGTAAAAATGTACACAACTCTTTCAAGCCGTGCCATAAAAACTTCGTTTGAAAGAATTTTTCGAGCAATATTTTGCATGGATGCTTAGAATAGTGTCATAGACTATCATGCAAAATTTGAGCCAATTCCGACTGTTTTATCTTTTTTCCCACCAAAGGCCAACGTTGCCTAGCCAAGGCCAAAATCAGGCCATGGTGGCAAAAATGTGCACAACTCTTTCAAGCCGTGCCATAAAAACTTCGTTTGATAGAATTTTTAGAGCAATATTTTGCATGGATGCTTAGAATAGTGTCATAGACTATCATGCAAAATTTGAGCCAATTCCGACCCTTTTTTTTTTTTGCCACCAAGGCCAACGTTGCCTAGCCAAGGAAAAAATCAGGCCATCGTGGCCAAAATGTGGACAACTCTTTCAAGCCGTGCCATAAAAACTTCGTTTGAATGAATTTTTTGAGCAATATTTTGCATGGATGCTTAGAATAGTGTCATAGACTATCATGCAAAATTTGTGCAAATTCCGACCCTTTTTTTTTTTTGCCACCAAGGCTAACGTTGCCTAGCCAAGGAAAAAATCAGGCCATCGTGGCAAAAATGTGGACAACTCTTTCAAGCCGTGCCATAAAAACTTCGTTTGAAAGAATTTTTTGAGCAATATTTTGCATGGATGCTTAGAATAGTGTTATAGACTATCATACAAAATTTGAGGCAATTCCGACCCTTTTTTTTTTTCCCACCAAGGTGAACGTTGCCTAGCCAAGGAAAAAATCAGCCCATCGTGGTAAAAATGTACACAACTCTTTCAAGCCGTGCGATAAAAACTTCGTTTGAAAGAATTTTTTGAGCAATATTTTGCATGGATGCTTAGAATAGTGTCATAGACTATCATGCAAAATTTGAGCCAATTCCGACTATTTTATCTTTTTTCCCACCAAAGGCCAACGTTGCCTAGCCAAGGCCAAAATCAGGCCATGGTGGCAAAAATGTGCACAACTCTTTCAAGCCGTGCCATAAAAACTTCGTTTGATAGAATTTTTCGAGCAATATTTTGCATGGATGCTTAGAATAGTGTCATAGACTATCATGCAAAATTTGAGCCATTTCCGACCATTTTTGTTTTTTCCTACCGAGGCCAAAATCAGCCCATCGTGGAAAATATGTGGACAACTCTTTCAAGCCGAGCCATAAAAACTTCGTTTGAAAGAATTTTTTGAGCAATATTTTGCATGGATGCTTAGAATAGTGTCGTAGACTATCATACAAAATTTGAGCCAATTCAGACCCTTTTTTTTTTTTTCCCACAAAGGCCAACGTTGCCTAGCCAAGGAAAAAATCAGCCCATCGTGGTAAAAATGTACACAACTCTTTCAAGCCGTGCCATAAAAACTTCGTTTGAAAGAATTTTTCGAGCAATATTTTGCATGGATGCTTAGAATAGTGTCATAGACTATCATGCAAAATTTGAGCCAATTCCGACTGTTTTATCTTTTTTCCCACCAAAGGCCAACGTTGCCTAGCCAAGGCCAAAATCAGGCCATGGTGGCAAAAATGTGCACAACTCTTTCAAGCCGTGCCATAAAAACTTCGTTTGACAGAATTTTTCGAGCAATATTTTGCATGGATGCTTAGAATAGTGTCATAGACTATCATGCAAAATTTGAGCCAATTCCGACCCTTTTTTTTTTTTGCCACCATGGCCAACGTTGCCTAGCCAAGGAAAAAATCAGGCCATCGTGGCCAAAATGTGGACAACTCTTTCAAGCCGTGCCATAAAAACATCGTTTGAATGAATTTTTTGAGCAATATTTTGCATGGATGCTTAGAATAGTGTCATAGACTATCATGCAAAATTTGTGCCAATTCCGACCCTTTTTTTTTTTTGCCACCAAGGCCAACGTTGCCTAGCCAAGGAAAAAATCAGGCCATCGTGGCAAAAATGTGGACAACTCTTTCAAGCCGTGCCATAAAAACTTCGTTTGAAAGAATTTTTTGAGCAATATTTGGCATGGATGCTTAGAATAGTGTTACAGACTATCATACAAAATTTGAGCCAATTCCGACCCTTTTTTTTTTTTTTTTGCCACCAAGGCCAACGTTGCCTAGCCAAGGAAAAAATCAGCCCATCGTGGTAAAAATGTACACAACTATTTCAAGCCGTGCCATAAAAATTTCGTTTGAAAGAATTTTTGGAGCAATATTTTGCATGGATGCTTAGAATAGTGTCATAGACTATCATGCAAAATTTGAGCCAATTCCGACTATTTTATCTTTTTTCCCACCAAAGGCCAACGTTGCCTAGCCAAGGCCAAAATCAGGCCATGGTGGCAAAAATGTGCACAACTCTTTCAAGCCGTGCCATAAAAACTTCGTTTGATAGAATTTTTAGAGCAATATTTTGCATGGATGCTTAGAATAGTGTCATAGACTATCATGCAAAATTTGAGCCAATTCCGACCCTTTTTTTTTTTTGCCACCAAGGCCAACGTTGCCTAGCCAAGGAAAAAATCAGGCCATCGTGGCCAAAATGTGGACAACTCTTTCAAGCCGTGCCATAAAAACTTCGTTTGAATGAATTTTTTGAGCAATATTTTGCATGGATGCTTAGAATAGTGTCATAGACTATCATGCAAAATTTGAGCCAATTCCGACCCTTTTTTTTTTTTGCCACCAAGGCCAACGTTGCCTAGCCAAGGAAAAAATCAGGCCATCGTGGCAAAAATGTGGACAACTCTTTCAAGCCGTGCCATAAAAACTTCGTTTGAAAGAATTTTTTGAGCAATATTTGGCATGGATGCTTAGAATAGTGTTATAGACTATCATACAAAATTTGAGGCAATTCCGACCCTTTTTTTTTTTCCCACCAAGGTGAACGTTGCCTAGCCAAGGAAAAAATCAGCCCATCGTGGTAAAAATGTACACAACTCTTTCAAGCCGTGCCATAAAAACTTCGTTTGAAAGAATTTTTTGAGCAATATTTTGCATGGATGCTTAGAATAGTGTCATAGACTATCATGCAAAATTTGAGCCAATTCCGACTATTTTATCTTTTTTCCCACCAAAGGCCAACGTTGCCTAGCCAAGGCCAAAATCAGGCCATGGTGGCAAAAATGTGCACAACTCTTTCAAGCCGTGCCATAAAAACTTCGTTTGATAGAATTTTTCGAGCAATATTTTGCATGGATGCTTAGAATAGTGTCATAGACTATCATGCAAAATTTGAGCCATTTCCGACCATTTTTGTTTTTTCCTACCGAGGCCAAAATCAGCCCATCGTGGAAAAAATGTGGACAACTCTTTCAAGCCGAGCCATAAAAACTTCGTTTGAAAGAATTTTTTGAGCAATATTTTGCATGGATGCTTAGAATAGTGTCGTAGACTATCATACAAAATTTGAGCCAATTCAGACCCTTTTTTTTTTTTTCCCACAAAGGCCAACGTTGCCTAGCCAAGGAAAAAATCAGCCCATCGTGGTAAAAATGTACACAACTCTTTCAAGCCGTGCCATAAAAACTTCGTTTGAAAGAATTTTTCGAGCAATATTTTGCATGGATGCTTAGAATAGTGTCATAGACTATCATGCAAAATTTGAGCCAATTCCGACTGTTTTATCTTTTTTCCCACCAAAGGCCAACGTTGCCTAGCCAAGGCCAAAATCAGGCCATGGTGGCAAAAATGTGCACAACTCTTTCAAGCCGTGCCATAAAAACTTCGTTTGACAAAATTTTTCGAGCAATATTTTGCATGGATGCTTAGAATAGTGTCATAGACTATCATGCAAAATTTGAGCCAATTCCGACCCTTTTTTTTTTTTGCCACCATGGCCAACGTTGCCTAGCCAAGGAAAAAATCAGGCCATCGTGGCCAAAATGTGGACAACTCTTTCAAGCCGTGCCATAAAAACATCGTTTGAATGAATTTTTTGAGCAATATTTTGCATGGATGCTTAGAATAGTGTCATAGACTATCATGCAAAATTTGAGCCAATTCCGACTATTTTATCTTTTTTCCCACCAAAGGCCAACGTTGCCTAGCCAAGGCCAAAATCAGGCCATGGTGGCAAAAATGTGCACAACTCTTTCAAGCCGTGCCATAAAAACTTCGTTTGATAGAATTTTTCGAGCAATATTTTGCATGGATGCTTAGAATAGTGTCATAGACTATCATGCAAAATTTGAGCCATTTCCGACCATTTTTGTTTTTTCCTACCGAGGCCAAAATCAGCCCATCGTGGAAAAAATGTGGACAACTCTTTCAAGCCGAGCCATAAAAACTTCGTTTGAAAGAATTTTTTGAGCAATATTTTGCATGGATACTTAGAATAGTGTCGTAGACTATCATACAAAATTTGAGCCAATTCAGACCCTTTTTTTTTTTTTTCCCACAAAGGCCAACGTTGCCTAGCCAAGGAAAAAATCATCCCATCGTGGTAAAAATGTACACAACTCTTTCAAGCCGTGCCATAAAAACTTCGTTTGAAAGAATTTTTCGAGCAATATTTTGCATGGATGCTTAGAATAGTGTCATAGACTATCATGCAAAATTTGAGCCAATTCCGACTGTTTTATCTTTTTTCCCACCAAAGGCCAACGTTGCCTAGCCAAGGCCAAAATCAGGCCATGGTGGCAAAAATGTGCACAACTCTTTCAAGCCGTGCCATAAAAACTTCGTTTGACAGAATTTTTCGAGCAATATTTTGCATGGATGCTTAGAATAGTGTCATAGACTATCATGCAAAATTTGAGCCAATTCCGACCCTTTTTTTTTTTTGCCACCATGGCCAACGTTGCCTAGCCAAGGAAAAAATCAGGCCATCGTGGCCAAAATGTGGACAACTCTTTCAAGCCGTGCCATAAAAACATCGTTTGAATGAATTTTTTGAGCAATATTTTGCATGGATGCTTAGAATAGTGTCATAGACTATCATGCAAAATTTGTGCCAATTCCGACCCTTTTTTTTTTTTGCCACCAAGGCCAACGTTGCCTAGCCAAGGAAAAAATCAGGCCATCGTGGCAAAAATGTGGACAACTCTTTCAAGCCGTGCCATAAAAACTTCGTTTGAAAGAATTTTTTGAGCAATATTTGGCATGGATGCTTAGAATAGTGTTACAGACTATCATACAAAATTTGAGGCAATTCCGACCCTTTTTTTTTTTCCCACCAAGGTGAACGTTGCCTAGCCAAGGAAAAAATCAGCCCATCGTAGTAAAAATGTACACAACTCTTTCAAGCCGTGCCATAAAAATTTCGTTTGAAAGAATTTTTGGAGCAATATTTTGCATGGATGCTTAGAATAGTGTCATAGACTATCATGCAAAATTTGAGCCAATTCCGACTATTTTATCTTTTTTCCCACCAAAGGCCAACGTTGCCTAGCCAAGGCCAAAATCAGGCCATGGTGGCAAAAATGTGCACAACTCTTTCAAGCCGTTCCATAAAAACTTCGTTTGATAGAATTTTTCGAGCAATATTTTGCATGGATGCTTAGAATAGTGTCATAGACTATCATGCAAAATTTGAGCCATTTCCGACCATTTTTGTTTTTTCCTACCAAGGCCAAAATCAGCCCATCGTGGAAAAAATGTGGACAACTCTTTCAAGCCGAGCCATAAAAACTTCGTTTGAAAGAATTTTTTGAGCAATATTTTGCTTGGATGCTTAGAATAGTGTCGTAGACTATCATACAAAATTTGAGCCAATTCAGACCCTTTTTTTTTTTTTTTCCCACAAAGGCCAACGTTGCCTAGCCAAGGAAAAAATCAGCCCATCGTGGTAAAAATGTACACAACTCTTTCAAGCCGTGCCATAAAAACTTCGTTTGAAAGAATTTTTCGAGCAATATTTTGCATGAATGCTTAGAATAGTGTCATAGACTATCATGCAAAATTTGAGCCAATTCCGACTGTATTATCTTTTTTCCCACCAAAGGCCAACGTTGCCTAGCCAAGGCCAAAATCAGGCCATGGTGGCAAAAATGTGCACAACTCTTTCAAGCCGTGCCATAAAAACTTCGTTTGATAGAATTTTTAGAGCAATATTTTGCATGGATGCTTAGAATAGTGTCATAGACTATCATGCAAAATTTGAGCCAATTCCGACCCTTTTTTTTTTTTGCCACCAAGGCCAACGTTGCCTAGCCAAGGAAAAAATCAGGCCATCGTGGCCAAAATGTGGACAACTCTTTCAAGCCGTGCCATAAAAACTTCGTTTGAAAGAATTTTTTGAGCAATATTTTGCATGGATGCTTCGAATAGTGTCATAGACTATCATGCAAAATATGAGCCAATTCCGACCCTTTTTTTTTTTTTGCCACCAAGGCCAACGTTGCCTAGCCAAGGAAAAAATCAGCCCATCGTGGTAAAAATGTACACAACTCTTTCAAGCCGTGCCATAAAAACTTCGTTTGAAAGAATTTTTTGAGCAATATTTTGCATGGATGCTTAGAATAGTGTCATAGACTATCATGCAAAATTTTAGCCAATTCCGACCCTTTTTTTTTTTTTGCCACCAAGGCCAACGTTGCCAAACCAAGGAAAAAATCAGGCCATCGTGGCAAAAATGTGGACAACTCTTTCAAGCCGTGCCATAAAAACTTCGTTTGAAAGAATTTTTTGAGCAAAATTTTGCATGGATGCTTAGAATAGTGTCATAGACTATCATGCAAAATTTGAGCCAATTCCGACCCTTTTTTTTTTTTTTCCCACCAAGGCCAACGTTGCCTAGCCAAGGAAAAAATCAGGCCATCGTGGCAAAAATGTACACAACTCTTTCAAGCCGTGCCATAAAAACTTCGTTTGAAAGAATTTTTTGAGCAATATTTTGCATGGATGCTTAGAATAGTGTCATAGACTATCATGCAAAATTTGAGCCAATTCCGACCCTTTTTTTTTTTTTTTGCCACCAAGGCCAACGTTGCCTAGCCAAGGAAAAAATCAGGCCATCGTGGCAAAAATGTGGTCAACTCTTTCAAGCCGTGCCATAAAAACTTCGTTTGAAAGAATTTTTTGAGCAATATTTTGCATGGATGCTTAGAATAGTGTCATAGACTATCATGCAAAATTTGAGCCAATTCCGACCCTTTTTGTTTTTTCCCACCAAGGCCAAAATCATCCCATCGTGGCAAAAATGTGCATAACACTTTCAAGCCGTGCCATAAAAACTTCGTTTGAAAGAATTTTTTGAGCAATATTTTGCATGGATGCTTAGAATAGTGTCATAGACTATCATGCAAAATTTGAGCCAATTCCGACCCTTTTTTTTTTTTTTCCCACCAAGGCCAACGTTGCCTAGCCAAGGAAAAAATCAGGCCATCGTGGCAAAAATGTACACAACTCTTTCAAGCCGTGCCATAAAAACTTCGTTTGAAAGAATTTTTTGAGCAATATTTTGCATGGATGCTTAGAATAGTGTCATAGACTATCATGCAAAATTTGAGCCAATTCCGACCCTTTTTTTTTTTTTTTGCCACCAAGGCCAACGTTGCCTAGCCAAGGAAAAAATCAGGCCATCGTGGCAAAAATGTGGTCAACTCTTTCAAGCCGTGCCATAAAAACTTCGTTTGAAAGAATTTTTTGAGCAATATTTTGCATGGATGCTTAGAATAGTGTCATAGACTATCATGCAAAATTTGAGCCAATTCCGACCCTTTTTGTTTTTTCCCACCAAGGCCAAAATCATCCCATCGTGGCAAAAATGTGCATAACACTTTCAAGCCGTGCCATAAAAACTTCGTTTGAAAGAATTTTTTGAGCAATATTTTGCATGGATGCTTAGAATAGTGTCATAGACTATCATGCAAAATTTTAGCCAATTCCGACCCTTTTTTTTTTTTGCCACCAAGGCCAACGTTGCCAAACCAAGGAAAAAATCAGGCCATCGTGGCAAAAATGTGGACAACTCTTTCAAGCCGTGCCATAAAAACTTCATTTGAAAGAATTTTTTGAGCAATATTTTGCATGGATGCTTAGAATAGTGTCATACACTATCATGCAAAATTTGAGCCAATTCCGACCATTTTTTTTTCCCACCAAGGCCAACGTTGCCTAGCCAAGGCAAAAATGAGCCCATCGTGGCAAAAATGTGGACAACTCTTTCAAGCCGTGCCATAAAAACTTCGTTTGAAAGAATTTTTTGAGCAATATTTTGCATGGATGCTTAGAATAGTGTCATACACTATCATGCAAAATTTGAGCCAATTCCGACCATTTTTTTTTCCCACCAAGGCCAACGTTGCCTAGCCAAGGCAAAAATGAGCCCATCGTGGCAAAAATGTGGACAACTCTTTCAAGCCGTGCCATAAAAACTTCGTTTGAAAGAATTTTTTGAGCAATATTTTGCATGGATGCTTAGAATAGTGTCATAGACTATCATGCAAAATTTGAGCCAATTCCGACCCTTTTTTTTTTTTTTTGCCACCAAGGCCAACGTTGCCAAACCAAGGAAAAAATCAGGCCATCGTGGCAAAAATGTGGACAACTCTTTCAAGCCGTGCCATAAAAACTTCGTTTGAAAGAATTTTTTGAGCAATATTTTGCATGGATGCTTAGAATAGTGTCATACACTATCATGCAAAATTTGAGCCAATTCCGACCATTTTTTTTCCCACCAAGGCCAACGTTGCCTAGCCAAGGCAAAAATGAGCCCATCGTGGCAAAAATGTGGACAACTCTTTCAAGCCGTGCCATAAAAACTTCGTTTGAAAGAATTTTTTGAGCAATATTTTGCATGGATGCTTAGAATAGTGTCATACACTATCATGCAAAATTTGAGCCAATTCCGACCATTTTTTTTTCCCACCAAGGCCAACGTTGCCTAGCCAAGGCAAAAATGAGCCCATCGTGGCAAAAATGTGGACAACTCTTTAAAGCCGTGCCATAAAAACTTCGTTTGAAAGAATTTTTTGAGCAATATTTGCATGGATGCTTAGAATAGTGTCATACACTATCATGCAAAATTTGAGCCAATTCCGACCATTTTTTTTTCCCACCAAGGCCAACGTTGCCTAGCCAAGGCAAAAATGAGCCCATCGTGGCTAAAATGTGGACAACTCTTTCAAGCCGTGCCATAAAAACTTCGTTTGAAAGAATTTTTTGAGCAATATTTTGCATGGATGCTTAGAATAGTGTCATAGACTATCATGCAAAATTTTAGCCAATTCCGACCCATTTTTTTTTTTTGCCACCAAGGCCAACGTTGCCAAACCAAGGAAAAAATCAGGCCATCGTGGCAAAAATGTGGACAACTCTTTCAAGCCGTGCCATAAAAACTTCGTTTGAAAGAATTTTTTGAGCAATATTTTGCATGGATGCTTAGAATAGTGTCATAGACTATCATGCAAAATTTGAGCCAATTCCGACCCTTTTTTTTTTTTTTCCCACCAAGGCCAACGTTGCCTAGCCAAGGAAAAAATCAGCCCATCGTGGCAAAAATTTGCACAACGCTTTCAAGCCGTGCCATAAAAACTTCGTTTGAAAGAATTTTTTGAGCAATATTTTGCATGGATGCTTAGAATAGTGTCATAGACTATCATGCAAAATTTTAGCCAATTCCGACCCATTTTTTTTTTTTGCCACCAAGGCCAACGTTGCCAAACCAAGGAAAAAATCAGGCCATCGTGGCAAAAATGTGGACAACTCTTTCAAGCCGTGCCATAAAAACTTCGTTTGAAAGAATTTTTTGAGCAATATTTTGCATGGATGCTTAGAATAGTGTCATAGACTATCATGCAAAATTTGAGCCAATTCCGACCCTTTTTTTTTTTTTTTTGCCACCAAGGCCAACGTTGCCAAACCAAGGAAAAAATCAGGCCATCGTGGCAAAAATGTGGACAACTCTTTCAAGCCGTGCCATAAAAACTTCGTTTGAAAGAATTTTTTGAGCAATATTTTGCATGGATGCTTAGAATAGTGTCATACACTATCATGCAAAATTTGAGCCAATTCCGACCATTTTTTTTTCCCACCAAGGCCAACGTTGCCTAGCCAAGGCAAAAATGAGCCCATCGTGGCAAAAATGTGGACAACTCTTTCAAGCCGTGCCATAAAAACTTCGTTTGAAAGAATTTTTTGAGCAATATTTTGCATGGATGCTTAGAATAGTGTCATACACTATCATGCAAAATTTGAGCCAATTCCGACCATTTTTTTTTCCCACCAAGGCCAACGTTGCCTAGCCAAGGCAAAAATGAGCCCATCGTGGCAAAAATGTGGACAACTCTTTCAAGCCGTGCCATAAAAACTTCGTTTGAAAGAATTTTTTGAGCAATATTTGCATGGATGCTTAGAATAGTGTCATACACTATCATGCAAAATTTGAGCCAATTCCGACCATTTTTTTTTCCCACCAAGGCCAACGTTGCCTAGCCAAGGCAAAAATGAGCCCATCGTGGCTAAAATGTGGACAACTCTTTCAAGCCGTGCCATAAAAACTTCGTTTGAAAGAATTTTTTGAGCAATATTTTGCATGGATGCTTAGAATAGTGTCATAGACTATCATGCAAAATTTTAGCCAATTCCGACCCATTTTTTTTTTTTGCCACCAAGGCCAACGTTGCCAAACCAAGGAAAAAATCAGGCCATCGTGGCAAAAATGTGGACAACTCTTTCAAGCCGTGCCATAAAAACTTCGTTTGAAAGAATTTTTTGAGCAATATTTTGCATGGATGCTTAGAATAGTGTCATAGACTATCATGCAAAATTTGAGCCAATTCCGACCCTTTTTTTTTTTTTTCCCACCATGGCCAACGTTGCCTAGCCAAGGAAAAAATCAGCCCATCGTGGCAAAAATT
This sequence comes from Acer campestre, assembly GCA_954870605.1. Classification (NCBI taxonomy): domain Eukaryota; kingdom Viridiplantae; phylum Streptophyta; class Magnoliopsida; order Sapindales; family Sapindaceae; genus Acer; species Acer campestre. The sequence continues at coordinate 6,302,142 of OX940812.1, forward strand.
TGCACAACGCTTTCAAGCCGTGCCATAAAAACTTCGTTTGAAAGAATTTTTTGAGCAATATTTTGCATGGATGCTTAGAATAGTGTCATACACTATCATGCAAAATTTGAGCCAATTCCGACCATTTTTTTTTCCCACCAAGGCCAACGTTGCCTAGCCAAGGCAAAAATGAGCCCATCGTGGCAAAAATGTGGACAACTCTTTCAAGCCGTGCCATAAAAACTTCGTTTGAAAGAATTTTTTGAGCAATATTTTGCATGGATGCTTCGAATAGTGTCATAGACTATCATGCAAAATATGAGCCAATTCCGACCCTTTTTTTTTTTTGCCACCAAGGCCAACGTTGCCTAGCCAAGGAAAAAATCAGCCCATCGTGGTAAAAATGTACACAACTCTTTCAAGCCGTGCCATAAAAACTTCGTTTGAAAGAATTTTTTGAGCAATATTTTGCATGGAGGCTTAGAATAGTGTCATAGACTATCATGCAAAATTTGAGCCAATTCCGACCCTTTTTTTTTTTTTTTTGCCACCAAGGCCAACGTTGCCTAGCCAAGGAAAAAATCAGGCCATCGTGGCAAAAATGTGGACAACTATTTCAAGCCGTGCCATAAAAACTTCGTTTGAAAGAATTTTTTGAGCAATATTTTGCATGGATGCTTCGAATAGTGTCATAGACTATCATGCAAAATATGAGCCAATTCCGACCCTTTTTTTTTTTTTGCCACCAAGGCCAACGTTGCCTAGCCAAGGAAAAAATCAGCCCATCGTGGTAAAAATGTACACAACTCTTTCAAGCCGTGCCATAAAAACTTCGTTTGAAAGAATTTTTTGAGCAATATTTTGCATGGAGGCTTAGAATAGTGTCATAGACTATCATGCAAAATTTGAGCCAATTCCGACCCTTTTTTTTTTTTTTTTGCCACCAAGGCCAACGTTGCCTAGCCAAGGAAAAAATCAGGCCATCGTGGCAAAAATGTGGACAACTATTTCAAGCCGTGCCATAAAAACTTCGTTTGAAAGAATATTTTGAGCAATATTTTGCATGGATGCTTAGAATAGTGTCATAGACTATCATGCAAAATTTGAGCCAATTCCGACCCTTTTTGTTTTTTCCCACCAAGGCCAAAATCATCCCATCGTGGCAAAAATGTGCATAACACTTTCAAGCCGTGCCATAAAAACTTCGTTTGAAAGAATTTTTTGAGCAATATTTTGCATGGATGCTTAGAATAGTGTCATAGACTATCATGCAAAATTTTAGCCAATTCCGACCCTTTTTTTTTTTTGCCACCAAGGCCAACGTTGCCAAACCAAGGAAAAAATCAGGCCATCGTGGCAAAAATGTGGACAACTCTTTCAAGCCGTGCCATAAAAACTTCATTTGAAAGAATTTTTTGAGCAATATTTTGCATGGATGCTTAGAATAGTGTCATACACTATCATGCAAAATTTGAGCCAATTCCGACCATTTTTTTTTCCCACCAAGGCCAACGTTGCCTAGCCAAGGCAAAAATGAGCCCATCGTGGCAAAAATGTGGACAACTCTTTCAAGCCGTGCCATAAAAACTTCGTTTGAAAGAATTTTTTGAGCAATATTTTGCATGGATGCTTAGAATAGTGTCATACACTATCATGCAAAATTTGAGCCAATTCCGACCATTTTTTTTTCCCACCAAGGCCAACGTTGCCTAGCCAAGGCAAAAATGAGCCCATCGTGGCAAAAATGTGGACAACTCTTTCAAGCCGTGCCATAAAAACTTCGTTTGAAAGAATTTTTTGAGCAATATTTTGCATGGATGCTTAGAATAGTGTCATAGACTATCATGCAAAATTTGAGCCAATTCCGACCCTTTTTTTTTTTTTTTTGCCACCAAGGCCAACGTTGCCAAACCAAGGAAAAAATCAGGCCATCGTGGCAAAAATGTGGACAACTCTTTCAAGCCGTGCCATAAAAACTTCGTTTGAAAGAATTTTTTGAGCAATATTTTGCATGGATGCTTAGAATAGTGTCATACACTATCATGCAAAATTTGAGCCAATTCCGACCATTTTTTTTTCCCACCAAGGCCAACGTTGCCTAGCCAAGGCAAAAATGAGCCCATCGTGGCAAAAATGTGGACAACTCTTTCAAGCCGTGCCATAAAAACTTCGTTTGAAAGAATTTTTTGAGCAATATTTTGCATGGATGCTTAGAATAGTGTCATACACTATCATGCAAAATTTGAGCCAATTCCGACCATTTTTTTTTCCCACCAAGGCCAACGTTGCCTAGCCAAGGCAAAAATGAGCCCATCGTGGCAAAAATGTGGACAACTCTTTAAAGCCGTGCCATAAAAACTTCGTTTGAAAGAATTTTTTGAGCAATATTTGCATGGATGCTTAGAATAGTGTCATACACTATCATGCAAAATTTGAGCCAATTCCGACCATTTTTTTTTCCCACCAAGGCCAACGTTGCCTAGCCAAGGCAAAAATGAGCCCATCGTGGCTAAAATGTGGACAACTCTTTCAAGCCGTGCCATAAAAACTTCGTTTGAAAGAATTTTTTGAGCAATATTTTGCATGGATGCTTAGAATAGTGTCATAGACTATCATGCAAAATTTTAGCCAATTCCGACCCATTTTTTTTTTTTGCCACCAAGGCCAACGTTGCCAAACCAAGGAAAAAATCAGGCCATCGTGGCAAAAATGTGGACAACTCTTTCAAGCCGTGCCATAAAAACTTCGTTTGAAAGAATTTTTTGAGCAATATTTTGCATGGATGCTTAGAATAGTGTCATAGACTATCATGCAAAATTTGAGCCAATTCCGACCCTTTTTTTTTTTTTTCCCACCAAGGCCAACGTTGCCTAGCCAAGGAAAAAATCAGCCCATCGTGGCAAAAATTTGCACAACGCTTTCAAGCCGTGCCATAAAAACTTCGTTTGAAAGAATTTTTTGAGCAATATTTTGCATGGATGCTTAGAATAGTGTCATACACTATCATGCAATATTTGAGCCAATTCCGACCATTTTTTTTTCCCACCAAGGCCAACGTTGCCTAGCCAAGGCAAAAATGAGCCCATCGTGGCAAAAATGTGGACAACTCTTTCAAGCCGTGCCATAAAAACTTCGTTTGAAAGAATTTTTTGAGCAATATTTTGCATGGATGCTTCGAATAGTGTCATAGACTATCATGCAAAATATGAGCCAATTCCGACCCTTTTTTTTTTTTTGCCACCAAGGCCAACGTTGCCTAGCCAAGGAAAAAATCAGCCCATCGTGGTAAAAATGTACACAACTCTTTCAAGCCGTGCCATAAAAACTTCGTTTGAAAGAATTTTTTGAGCAATATTTTGCATGGAGGCTTAGAATAGTGTCATAGACTATCATGCAAAATTTGAGCCAATTCCGACCCTTTTTTTTTTTTTTTTGCCACCAAGGCCAACGTTGCCTAGCCAAGGAAAAAATCAGGCCATCGTGGTAAAAATGTGGACAACTATTTCAAGCCGTGCCATAAAAACTTCGTTTGAAAGAATTTTTTGAGCAATATTTTGCATGGATGCTTCGAATAGTGTCATAGACTATCATGCAAAATATGAGCCAATTCCGACCCTTTTTTTTTTTTGCCACCAAGGCCAACGTTGCCTAGCCAAGGAAAAAATCAGCCCATCGTGGTAAAAATGTACACAACTCTTTCAAGCCGTGCCATAAAAACTTCGTTTGAAAGAATTTTTTGAGCAATATTTTGCATGGAGGCTTAGAATAGTGTCATAGACTATCATGCAAAATTTGAGCCAATTCCGACCCTTTTTTTTTTTTTTTTGCCACCAAGGCCAACGTTGCCTAGCCAAGGAAAAAATCAGGCCATCGTGGCAAAAATGTGGACAACTATTTCAAGCCGTGCCATAAAAACTTCGTTTGAAAGAATTTTTTGAGCAATATTTTGCATGGATGCTTAGAATAGTGTCATAGACTATCATGCAAAATTTGAGCCAATTCCGACCCTTTTTGTTTTTTCCCACCAAGGCCAAAATCAGCCCATCGTGGCAAAAATGTGCATAACACTTTCAAGCCGTGCCATAAAAACTTCGTTTGAAAGAATTTTTTGAGCAATATTTTGCATGGATGCTTCGAATAGTGTCATAGACTATCATGCAAAATATGAGCCAATTCCGACCCTTTTTTTTTTTTGCCACCAAGGCCAACGTTGCCTAGCCAAGGAAAAAATCAGCCCATCGTTGTAAAAATGTACACAACTCTTTCAAGCCGTGCCATAAAAACTTCGTTTGAAAGAATTTTTTGAGCAATATTTTGCATGGATGCTTAGAATAGTGTCATAGAATATCATGCAAAATATGAGCCAATTCCGACCCTTTTTTTTTTTTTGCCACCAAGGCCAACGTTGCCTAGCCAAGGAAAAAATCAGCCCATCGTGGTAAAAATGTACACAACTCTTTCAAGCCGTGCCATAAAAACTTCGTTTGAAAGAATTTTTTGAGCAATATTTTGCATGGATGCTTAGAATAGTGTCATAGACTATCATGCAAAATTTGAGCCAATTCCGACCCTTTTTGTTTTTTCCCACCAAGGCCAAAATCAGCCCATCGTGGCAAAAATGTGCATAACACTTTCAAGCCGTGCCATAAAAACTTCGTTTGAAAGAATTTTTTGAGCAATATTTTGCATGGATGCTTCGAATAGTGTCATAGACTATCATGCAAAATTTGAGCCAATTCCGACCCCTTTTTTTTTTTTTGCCACCAAGGCCAACGTTGCCTAGCCAAGGAAAAAATCAGCCCATCGTTGTAAAAATGTACACAACTCTTTCAAGCCGTGCCATAAAAACTTCGTTTGAAAGAATTTTTTGAGCAATATTTTGCATGGATGCTTCGAATAGTGTCATAGACTATCATGCAAAATATGAGCCAATTCCGACCCTTTTTTTTTTTTTGCCACCAAGGCCAACGTTGCCTAGCCAAGGAAAAAATCAGCCCATCGTGGTAAAAATGTACACAACTCTTTCAAGCCGTGCCATAAAAACTTCGTTTGAAAGAATTTTTTGAGCAATATTTTGCATGGAGGCTTAGAATAGTGTCATAGACTATCATGCAAAATTTGAGCCAATTCCGACCCTTTTTTTTTTTTTTTTGCCACCAAGGCCAACGTTGCCTAGCCAAGGAAAAAATCAGGCCATCGTGGCAAAAATGTGGACAACTATTTCAAGCCGTGCCATAAAAACTTCGTTTGAAAGAATTTTTTGAGCAATATTTTGCATGGATGCTTCGAATAGTGTCATAGACTATCATGCAAAATATGAGCCAATTCCGACCCTTTTTTTTTTTTTGCCACCAAGGCCAACGTTGCCTAGCCAAGGAAAAAATCAGCCCATCGTGGTAAAAATGTACACAACTCTTTCAAGCCGTGCCATAAAAACTTCGTTTGAAAGAATTTTTTGAGCAATATTTTGCATGGAGGCTTAGAATAGTGTCATAGACTATCATGCAAAATTTGAGCCAATTCCGACCCTTTTTTTTTTTTTTTTGCCACCAAGGCCAACGTTGCCTAGCCAAGGAAAAAATCAGGCCATCGTGGCAAAAATGTGGACAACTATTTCAAGCCGTGCCATAAAAACTTCGTTTGAAAGAATTTTTTGAGCAATATTTTGCATGGATGCTTAGAATAGTGTCATAGACTATCATGCAAAATTTGAGCCAATTCCGACCCTTTTTGTTTTTTCCCACCAAGGCCAAAATCAGCCCATCGTGGCAAAAATGTGCATAACACTTTCAAGCCGTGCCATAAAAACTTCGTTTGAAAGAATTTTTTGAGCAATATTTTGCATGGATGCTTCGAATAGTGTCATAGACTATCATGCAAAATATGAGCCAATTCCGACCCTTTTTTTTTTTTTGCCACCAAGGCCAACGTTGCCTAGCCAAGGAAAAAATCAGCCCATCGTTGTAAAAATGTACACAACTCTTTCAAGCCGTGCCATAAAAACTTCGTTTGAAAGAATTTTTTGAGCAATATTTTGCATGGATGCTTCGAATAGTGTCATAGACTATCATGCAAAATATGAGCCAATTCCGACCCTTTTTTTTTTTTTGCCACCAAGGCCAACGTTGCCTAGCCAAGGAAAAAATCAGCCCATCGTGGTAAAAATGTACACAACTCTCTCAAGCCGTGCCATAAAAACTTCGTTTGAAAGAATTTTTTGAGCAATATTTTGCATGGATGCTTAGAATAGTGTCATAGACTATCATGCAAAATTTGAGCCAATTCCGACCCTTTTTGTTTTTTCCCACCAAGGCCAAAATCAGCCCATCGTGGCAAAAATGTGCATAACACTTTCAAGCCGTGCCATAAAAACTTCGTTTGAAAGAATTTTTTGAGCAATATTTTGCATGGATGCTTCGAATAGTGTCATAGACTATCATGCAAAATATGAGCCAATTCCGACCCTTTTTTTTTTTTTGCCACCAAGACCAACGTTGCCTAGCCAAGGAAAAAATCAGCCCATCGTTGTAAAAATGTACACAACTCTTTCAAGCCGTGCCATAAAAACTTCGTTTGAAAGAATTTTTTGAGCAATATTTTGCATGGATGCTTAGAATAGTGTCATAGACTATCATGCAAAATTTGAGCCAATTCCGACCCCTTTTTTTTTTTTTGCCACCAAGGCCAACGTTGCCTAGCCAAGGAAAAAATCAGCCCATCGTTGTAAAAATATACACAACTCTTTCAAGCCGTGCCATAAAAACTTCGTTTGAAAGAATTTTTTGAGCAATATTTTGCATGGATGCTTCGAATAGTGTCATAGACTATCATGCAAAATATGAGCCAATTCCGACCCTTTTTTTTTTTTTGCCACCAAGGCCAACGTTGCCTAGCCAAGGAAAAAATCAGCCCATCGTGGTAAAAATGTACACAACTCTTTCAAGCCGTGCCATAAAAACTTCGTTTGAAAGAATTTTTTGAGCAATATTTTGCATGGAGGCTTAGAATAGTGTCATAGACTATCATGCAAAATTTGAGCCAATTCCGACCCTTTTTTTTTTTTTTTTGCCACCAAGGCCAACGTTGCCTAGCCAAGGAAAAAATCAGGCCATCGTGGCAAAAATGTGGACAACTATTTCAAGCCGTGCCATAAAAACTTCGTTTGAAAGAATTTTTTGAGCAATATTTTGCATGGATGCTTCGAATAGTGTCATAGACTATCATGCAAAATATGAGCCAATTCCGACCCTTTTTTTTTTTTTGCCACCAAGGCCAACGTTGCCTAGCCAAGGAAAAAATCAGCCCATCGTGGTAAAAATGTACACAACTCTCTCAAGCCGTGCCATAAAAACTTCGTTTGAAAGAATTTTTTGAGCAATATTTTGCATGGAGGCTTAGAATAGTGTCATAGACTATCATGCAAAATTTGAGCCAATTCCGACCCTTTTTTTTTTTTTTTTGCCACCAAGGCCAACGTTGCCTAGCCAAGGAAAAAACCAGGCCATCGTGGCAAAAATGTGGACAACTATTTCAAGCCGTGCCATAAAAACTTCGTTTGAAAGAATTTTTTGAGCAATATTTTGCATGGATGCTTAGAATAGTGTCATAGACTATCATGCAAAATTTGAGCCAATTCCGACCCTTTTTGTTTTTTCCCACCAAGGCCAAAATCAGCCCATCGTGGCAAAAATGTGCATAACACTTTCAAGCCGTGCCATAAAAACTTCGTTTGAAAGAATTTTTTGAGCAATATTTTGCATGGATGCTTCGAATAGTGTCATAGACTATCATGCAAAATATGAGCCAATTCCGACCCTTTTTTTTTTTTTGCCACCAAGGCCAACGTTGCCTAGCCAAGGAAAAAATCAGCCCATCGTTGTAAAAATGTACACAACTCTTTCAAGCCGTGCCATAAAAACTTCGTTTGAAAGAATTTTTTGAGCAATATTTTGCATGGATGCTTAGAATAGTGTCATAGAATATCATGCAAAATATGAGCCAATTCCGACCCTTTTTTTTTTTTTGCCACCAAGGCCAACGTTGCCTAGCCAAGGAAAAAATCAGCCCATCGTGGTAAAAATGTACACAACTCTTTCAAGCCGTGCCATAAAAACTTCGTTTGAAAGAATTTTTTGAGCAATATTTTGCATGGATGCTTAGAATAGTGTCATAGACTATCATGCAAAATTTGAGCCAATTCCGACCCCTTTTTTTTTTTTTGCCACCAAGGCCAACGTTGCCTAGCCAAGGAAAAAATCAGCCCATCGTGGTAAAAATGTACACAACTCTTTCAAGCCGTGCCATAAAAACTTCGTTTGAAAGAATTTTTTGAGCAATATTTTGCATGGATGCTTAGAATAGTGTCATAGACTATCATGCAAAATTTGAGCCAATTCCGACCCCTTTTTTTTTTTTTGCCACCAAGGCCAACGTTGCCTAGCCAAGGAAAAAATCAGCCCATCGTTGTAAAAATGTACACAACTCTTTCAAGCCGTGCCATAAAAACTTCGTTTGAAAGAATTTTTTGAGCAATATTTTGCATGGATGCTTCGAATAGTGTCATAGACTATCATGCAAAATATGAGCCAATTCCGACCCTTTTTTTTTTTTTGCCACCAAGGCCAACGTTGCCTAGCCAAGGAAAAAATCAGCCCATCGTGGTAAAAATGTACACAACTCTTTCAAGCCGTGCCATAAAAACTTCGTTTGAAAGAATTTTTTGAGCAATATTTTGCATGGAGGCTTAGAATAGTGTCATAGACTATCATGCAAAATTTGAGCCAATTCCGACCCTTTTTTTTTTTTTTTTGCCACCAAGGCCAACGTTGCCTAGCCAAGGAAAAAATCAGGCCATCGTGGCAAAAATGTGGACAACTATTTCAAGCCGTGCCATAAAAACTTCGTTTGAAAGAATTTTTTGAGCAATATTTTGCATGGATGCTTCGAATAGTGTCATAGACTATCATGCAAAATATGAGCCAATTCCGACCCTTTTTTTTTTTTTACCACCAAGGCCAACGTTGCCTAGCCAAGGAAAAAATCAGCCCATCGTGGTAAAAATGTACACAACTCTTTCAAGCCGTGCCATAAAAACTTCGTTTGAAAGAATTTTTTGAGCAATATTTTGCATGGAGGCTTAGAATAGTGTCATAGACTATCATGCAAAATTTGAGCCAATTCCGACCCTTTTTTTTTTTTTTTTGCCACCAAGGCCAACGTTGCCTAGCCAAGGAAAAAATCAGGCCATCGTGGCAAAAATGTGGACAACTATTTCAAGCCGTGCCATAAAAACTTCGTTTGAAAGAATTTTTTGAGCAATATTTTGCATGGATGCTTAGAATAGTGTCATAGACTATCATGCAAAATTTGAGCCAATTCCGACCCTTTTTGTTTTTTCCCACCAAGGCCAAAATCAGCCCATCGTGGCAAAAATGTGCATAACACTTTCAAGCCGTGCCATAAAAACTTCGTTTGAAAGAATTTTTTGAGCAATATTTTGCATGGATGCTTCGAATAGTGTCATAGACTATCATGCAAAATATGAGCCAATTCCGACCCTTTTTTTTTTTTTGCCACCAAGGCCAACGTTGCCTAGCCAAGGAAAAAATCAGCCCATCGTGGTAAAAATGTACACAACTCTTTCAAGCCGTGCCATAAAAACTTCGTTTGAAAGAATTTTTTGAGCAATATTTTGCATGGAGGCTTAGAATAGTGTCATAGACTATCATGCAAAATTTGAGCCAATTCCGACCCTTTTTTTTTTTTTTTTGCCACCAAGGCCAACGTTGCCTCGCCAAGGAAAAAACCAGGCCATCGTGGCAAAAATGTGGACAACTATTTCAAGCCGTGCCATAAAAACTTCGTTTGAAAGAATTTTTTGAGCAATATTTTGCATGGATGCTTAGAATAGTGTCATAGACTATCATGCAAAATTTGAGCCAATTCCGACCCTTTTTGTTTTTTCCCACCAAGGCCAAAATCAGCCCATCGTGGCAAAAATGTGCATAACACTTTCAAGCCGTGCCATAAAAACTTCGTTTGAAAGAATTTTTTGAGCAATATTTTGCATGGATGCTTCGAATAGTGTCATAGACTATCATGCAAAATATGAGCCAATTCTGACCCTTTTTTTTTTTTTGCCACCAAGGCCAACGTTGCCTAGCCAAGGAAAAAATCAGCCCATCGTTGTAAAAATGTACACAACTCTTTCAAGCCGTGCCATAAAAACTTCGTTTGAAAGAATTTTTTGAGCAATATTTTGCATGGATGCTTAGAATAGTGTCATAGAATATCATGCAAAATATGAGCCAATTCCGACCCTTTTTTTTTTTTTGCCACCAAGGCCAACGTTGCCTAGCCAAGGAAAAAATCAGCCCATCGTGGTAAAAATGTACACAACTCTTTCAAGCCGTGCCATAAAAACTTCGTTTGAAAGAATTTTTTGAGCAATATTTTGCATGGATGCTTAGAATAGTGTCATAGACTATCATGCAAAATTTGAGCCAATTCCGACCCCTTTTTTTTTTTTTGCCACCAAGGCCAACGTTGCCTAGCCAAGGAAAAAATCAGCCCATCGTTGTAAAAATGTACACAACTCTTTCAAGCCGTGCCATAAAAACTTCGTTTGAAAGAATTTTTTCAGCAATATTTTGCATGGATGCTTCGAATAGTGTCATAGACTATCATGCAAAATATGAGCCAATTCCGACCCTTTTTTTTTTTTTGCCACCAAGGCCAACGTTGCCTAGCCAAGGAAAAAATCAGCCCATCGTGGTAAAAATGTACACAACTCTTTCAAGCCGTGCCATAAAAACTTCGTTTGAAAGAATTTTTTGAGCAATATTTTGCATGGAGGCTTAGAATAGTGTCATAGACTATCATGCAAAATTTGAGCCAATTCCGACCCTTTTTTTTTTTTTTTGCCACCAAGGCCAACGTTGCCTAGCCAAGGAAAAAATCAGGCCATCGTGGCAAAAATGTGGACAACTATTTCAAGCCGTGCCATAAAAACTTCGTTTGAAAGAATTTTTTGAGCAATATTTTGCATGGATGCTTCGAATAGTGTCATAGACTATCATGCAAAATATGAGCCAATTCCGACCCTTTTTTTTTTTTTGCCACCAAGGCCAACGTTGCCTAGCCAAGGAAAAAATCAGCCCATCGTTGTAAAAATGTACACAACTCTTTCAAGCCGTGCCATAAAAACTTCGTTTGAAAGAATTTTTTGAGCAATATTTTGCATGGATGCTTAGAATAGTGTCATAGAATATCATGCAAAATATGAGCCAATTCCGACCCTTTTTTTTTTTTTGCCACCAAGGCCAACGTTGCCTAGCCAAGGAAAAAATCAGCCCATCGTGGTAAAAATGTACACAACTCTTTCAAGCCGTGCCATAAAAACTTCGTTTGAAAGAATTTTTTGAGCAATATTTTGCATGGATGCTTAGAATAGTGTCATAGACTATCATGCAAAATTTGAGCCAATTCCGACCCCTTTTTTTTTTTTTGCCACCAAGGCCAACGTTGCCTAGCCAAGGAAAAAATCAGCCCATCGTTGTAAAAATGTACACAACTCTTTCAAGCCGTGCCATAAAAACTTCGTTTGAAAGAATTTTTTCAGCAATATTTTGCATGGATGCTTCGAATAGTGTCATAGACTATCATGCAAAATATGAGCCAATTCCGACCCTTTTTTTTTTTTTGCCACCAAGGCCAACGTTGCCTAGCCAAGGAAAAAATCAGCCCATCGTGGTAAAAATGTACACAACTCTTTCAAGCCGTGCCATAAAAACTTCGTTTGAAAGAATTTTTTGAGCAATATTTTGCATGGAGGCTTAGAATAGTGTCATAGACTATCATGCAAAATTTGAGCCAATTCCGACCCTTTTTTTTTTTTTTTTGCCACCAAGGCCAACGTTGCCTCGCCAAGGAAAAAACCAGGCCATCGTGGCAAAAATGTGGACAACTATTTCAAGCCGTGCCATAAAAACTTCGTTTGAAAGAATTTTTTGAGCAATATTTTGCATGGATGCTTAGAATAGTGTCATAGACTATCATGCAAAATTTGAGCCAATTCCGACCCTTTTTGTTTTTTCCCACCAAGGCCAAAATCAGCCCATCGTGGCAAAAATGTGCATAACACTTTCAAGCCGTGCCATAAAAACTTCGTTTGAAAGAATTTTTTGAGCAATATTTTGCATGGATGCTTCGAATAGTGTCATAGACTATCATGCAAAATATGAGCCAATTCTGACCCTTTTTTTTTTTTTGCCACCAAGGCCAACGTTGCCTAGCCAAGGAAAAAATCAGCCCATCGTTGTAAAAATGTACACAACTCTTTCAAGCCGTGCCATAAAAACTTCGTTTGAAAGAATTTTTTGAGCAATATTTTGCATGGATGCTTAGAATAGTGTCATAGAATATCATGCAAAATATGAGCCAATTCCGACCCTTTTTTTTTTTTTGCCACCAAGGCCAACGTTGCCTAGCCAAGGAAAAAATCAGCCCATCGTGGTAAAAATGTACACAACTCTTTCAAGCCGTGCCATAAAAACTTCGTTTGAAAGAATTTTTTGAGCAATATTTTGCATGGATGCTTAGAATAGTGTCATAGACTATCATGCAAAATTTGAGCCAATTCCGACCCCTTTTTTTTTTTTTGCCACCAAGGCCAACGTTGCCTAGCCAAGGAAAAAATCAGCCCATCGTTGTAAAAATGTACACAACTCTTTCAAGCCGTGCCATAAAAACTTCGTTTGAAAGAATTTTTTCAGCAATATTTTGCATGGATGCTTCGAATAGTGTCATAGACTATCATGCAAAATATGAGCCAATTCCGACCCTTTTTTTTTTTTTGCCACCAAGGCCAACGTTGCCTAGCCAAGGAAAAAATCAGCCCATCGTGGTAAAAATGTACACAACTCTTTCAAGCCGTGCCATAAAAACTTCGTTTGAAAGAATTTTTTGAGCAATATTTTGCATGGAGGCTTAGAATAGTGTCATAGACTATCATGCAAAATTTGAGCCAATTCCGACCCTTTTTTTTTTTTTTTTGCCACCAAGGCCAACGTTGCCTAGCCAAGGAAAAAATCAGGCCATCGTGGCAAAAATGTGGACAACTATTTCAAGCCGTGCCATAAAAACTTCGTTTGAAAGAATTTTTTGAGCAATATTTTGCATGGATGCTTCGAATAGTGTCATAGACTATCATGCAAAATATGAGCCAATTCCGACCCTTTTTTTTTTTTTGCCACCAAGGCCAACGTTGCCTAGCCAAGGAAAAAATCAGCCCATCGTGGTAAAAATGTACACAACTCTTTCAAGCCGTGCCATAAAAACTTCGTTTGAAAGAATTTTTTGAGCAATATTTTGCATGGAGGCTTAGAATAGTGTCATAGACTATCATGCAAAATTTGAGCCAATTCCGACCCTTTTTTTTTTTTTTTTGCCACCAAGGCCAACGTTGCCTAGCCAAGGAAAAAATCAGGCCATCGTGGCAAAAATGTGGACAACTATTTCAAGCCGTGCCATAAAAACTTCGTTTGAAAGAATTTTTTGAGCAATATTTTGCATGGATGCTTAGAATAGTGTCATAGACTATCATGCAAAATTTGAGCCAATTCCGACCCTTTTTGTTTTTTCCCACCAAGGCCAAAATCAGCCCATCGTGGCAAAAATGTGCATAACACTTTCAAGCCGTGCCATAAAAACTTCGTTTGAAAGAATTTTTTGAGCAATATTTTGCATGGATGCTTCGAATAGTGTCATAGACTATCATGCAAAATATGAGCCAATTCCGACCCTTTTTTTTTTTTTGCCACCAAGGCCAACGTTGCCTAGCCAAGGAAAAAATCAGCCCATCGTGGTAAAAATGTACACAACTCTTTCAAGCCGTGCCATAAAAACTTCGTTTGAAAGAATTTTTTGAGCAATATTTTGCATGGAGGCTTAGAATAGTGTCATAGACTATCATGCAAAATTTGAGCCAATTCCGACCCTTTTTTTTTTTTTTTGCCACCAAGGCCAACGTTGCCTAGCCAAGGAAAAAATCAGGCCATCGTGGCAAAAATGTGGACAACTATTTCAAGCCGTGCCATAAAAACTTCGTTTGAAAGAATTTTTTGAGCAATATTTTGCATGGATGCTTCGAATAGTGTCATAGACTATCATGCAAAATATGAGCCAATTCCGACCCTTTTTTTTTTTTTGCCACCAAGGCCAACGTTGCCTAGCCAAGGAAAAAATCAGCCCATCGTGGTAAAAATGTACACAACTCTTTCAAGCCGTGCCATAAAAACTTCGTTTGAAAGAATTTTTTGAGCAATATTTTGCATGGAGGCTTAGAATAGTGTCATAGACTATCATGCAAAATTTGAGCCAATTCCGACCCTTTTTTTTTTTTTTTTGCCACCAAGGCCAACGTTGCCTAGCCAAGGAAAAAATCAGGCCATCGTGGCAAAAATGTGGACAACTATTTCAAGCCGTGCCATAAAAACTTCGTTTGAAAGAATTTTTTGAGCAATATTTTGCATGGATGCTTAGAATAGTGTCATAGACTATCATGCAAAATTTGAGCCAATTCCGACCCTTTTTGTTTTTTCCCACCAAGGCCAAAATCAGCCCATCGTGGCAAAAATGTGCATAACACTTTCAAGCCGTGCCATAAAAACTTCGTTTGAAAGAATTTTTTGAGCAATATTTTGCATGGATGCTTCGAATAGTGTCATAGACTATCATGCAAAATATGAGCCAATTCCGACCCTTTTTTTTTTTTTGCCACCAAGGCCAACGTTGCCTAGCCAAGGAAAAAATCAGCCCATCGTTGTAAAAATGTACACAACTCTTTCAAGCCGTGCCATAAAAACTTCGTTTGAAAGAATTTTTTGAGCAATATTTTGCATGGATGCTTAGAATAGTGTCATAGAATATCATGCAAAATATGAGCCAATTCCGACCCTTTTTTTTTTTTTGCCACCAAGGCCAACGTTGCCTAGCCAAGGAAAAAATCAGCCCATCGTGGTAAAAATGTACACAACTCTTTCAAGCCGTGCCATAAAAACTTCGTTTGAAAGAATTTTTTGAGCAATATTTTGCATGGATGCTTAGAATAGTGTCATAGACTATCATGCAAAATTTGAGCCAATTCCGACCCCTTTTTTTTTTTTTCCCACCAAGGCCAACGTTGCCTAGCCAAGGAAAAAATCAGCCCATCGCGGCAAAAATTTGCACAACGCTTTCAAGCCGTGCCATAAAAACTTCGTTTGAAAGAATTTTTTGGGCAATATTTTGTATGGATGCTTAGAATAGTGTCATACACTATCATGCAAAATTTGAGCCAATTCCGACAATTTTTTTTTCCCACCAAGGCCAACGTTGCCTAGCCAAGGCAAAAATGAGCCCATCGTGGCAAAAATGTGGACAACTCTTTCAAGCCGTGCCATAAAAACTTCGTTTGAAAGAATTTTTTGAGCAATATTTTGCATGGATGCTTAGAATAGTGTCATAGACTATCATGCAAAATTTTAGCCATTTCCGACCCTTTTTTTTTTTTTGCCACCAAGGCCAACGTTGCCAAACCAAGGAAAAAATCAGGCCATCGTGGCAAAAAAGTGGACAACTCTTTCAAGCCGTGTCATAAAAACTTCGTTTGAAAGAATTTTTTGAGCAATATTTTGCATGGATGCTTAGAATAGTGTCATAGACTATCATGCAAAATTTGAGCCAATTCCGACCCTTTTTTTTTTTTTCCCACCAAGGCCAACGTTGCCTAGCCAAGGAAAAAATCAGCCCATCGTGGCAAAAATTTGCACAACGCTTTCAAGCCGTGCCATAAAAACTTCGTTTGAAAGAATTTTTTGAGCAATATTTTGCATGGATGCTTAGAATAGTGTCATACACTATCATGCAAAATTTGAGCCAATTCCGACCATTTTTTTTTTCCCACCAAGGCCAACGTTGCCTAGCCAAGGCAAAAATGAGCCCATCGTGGCAAAAATGTGGACAACTCTTTCAAGCCGTGCCATAAAAACTTCGTTTGAAAGAATTTTTTGAGCAATATTTTGCATGGATGCTTAGAATAGTGTCATAGACTATCATACAAAATTTGAGCCAATTCCGACCCCTTTTTTTTTTTTTTTTTTGCCACCAAGGCCAACGTTGCCTAGCCAAGGAAAAAATCAGGCCATCGTGGCAAAAATGTGGACAACTATTTCAAGCCGTGCCATAAAAACTTCGTTTGAAAGAATTTTTTGAGCAATATTTTGCATGGATGCTTAGAATAGTGTCATAGACTATCATGCAAAATTTTAGCCAATTCCGACCCTTTTTGTTTTTTCCCACCAAGGCCAAAATCAGCCCATCGTGGCAAAAATGTGCATAACACTTTCAAGCCGTGCCATAAAAACTTCGTTTGAAAGAATTTTTTGAGCAATATTTTGCATGGATGCTTAGAATAGTGTCATAGACTGTCATGCAAAATTTTAGCCAATTCCGACCCTTTTTTTTTTTTTGCCACCAAGGCCAACGTTGCCAAGCCAAGGAAAAAATCAGGCCATCGTGGCAAAAATGTGGACAACTCTTTCAAGCCATGCCATAAAAACTTCGTTTGAAAGAATTTTTTGAGCAATATTTTGCATGGATGCTTAGAATAGTGTCATAGACTATCATGCAAAATTTGAGCAAATTCCGACCTTTTTTTTTTTTTTTGCCACCAAGGCCAACGTTGCCTAGCCAAGGAAAAAATCAGGCCATCGTGGCAAAAATGTGGACAACTCTTTCAAGCCGTGCCATAAAAACTTCGTTTGAAAGAATTTTTTGAGCAATATTTTGCATGGATGCTTAGAATAGTGTCATAGACTATCATCCAAAATTTGAGCCAATTCCGACCCTTTTTGTTTTTTCCCACCAAGGCCAAAATCAGCCCATCGTGGCAAAAATGTGCATAACACTTTCAAGCCGTTCCATAAAAACTTCGTTTGAAAGAATTTTTTGAGCAATATTTTGCATGGATGCTTAGAATAGTGTCATAGACTATCATGCAAAATTTGAGCAAATTCCGACCCTTTTTTTTTTTTTGCCACCAAGGCCAACGTTGCCTCGCCAAGGAAAAAATCAGCCCATCGTGGTAAAAATGTACACAACTCTTTCAAGACGTCCCATAAACACTTCGTTTGAAAGAATTTTTTGAGCAATATTTTGCATGCATGCTTAGAATAGTGTCATAGACTATCATGCAAAATTTGAGCCAATTCCGACCCTTTTTGTTTTTTCCCACCAAGGCCAAAATCAGCCCATCGTGGCAAAAATGTGCATAACACTTTCAAGCCGTGCCATAAAAACTTCGTTTGAAAGAATTTTTTGAGCAATATTTTGCATGGATGCTTAGAATAGTGTCATAGACTATCATGCAAAATTTTAGCCAATTCCGACCCTTTTTTTTTTTTTTTGCCACCAAGGCCAACGTTGCCTAGCCAAGGAAAAAATCAGCCCATCGTGGTAAAAATGTACACAACTTTTTCAAGCCGTGCCATAAAAACTTCGTTTGAAAGAATTTTTTGAGCAATATTTTGCATGGATTCTTAGAATAGTGTCATAGACTATCATGCAAAATTTGAGCCAATTCCGACCCTTTTTGTTTTTTCCCACCAAGGCCAAAATCAGCCCATCGTGGCAAAAATGTGCATAACACTTTCAAGCCGTTCCATAAAAACTTCGTTTGAAAGAATTTTTTGAGCAATATTTTGCCTGGATGCTTAGAATAGTGTCATAGACTATCATGCAAAATTTGAGCCAATTCCGACTATTTTATCTTTTTTCCCACCAAAGGCCAACGTTGCCTAGCCATGGCCAAAATCAGGCCGTGGTGGCAAAAATGTGCACAACACTTTCAAGCCGTGCCATAAAAACTTCGTTTGATAGAATTCTTCGAGCAATATTTTGCATGGATGCTTAGAATAGTGTCATAGACTATCATGCAAAATTTGAGCCAATTCCGATCCTTTTTTTTTTCCCACCAAGGCCAACGTTGCCTAGCCAAGGAAAAAATCAGCCCATCGTGGTAAAAATGTACACAACTCTTTCAAGCCGTGCCATAAAAACTTCGCTTGATAGAATTTTTCGAGCAATATTTTGCATGGATGCTTAGAATAGTGTCATAGACTATCATGCAAAATTTTAGCCAATTCCGACCACTTTTTATTTTTTCCCACCAAAGGCCAACGTTGCCTTGCCAAGGACAAAATCAGCCCATGGTGGCAAAAATGTGCACAACTCTTTCAAGCCGTGCCATAAAAACTTCGTTTGATAGAATTCTTTGAGCAATATTTTGCATGGACGCTTAGAATAGAGTCATAGACTATCATGCGAAATATGAGCCAATTCCGACCATTTTTTTTTTCCCACCAAGGCCAACGTTGCCTAGCCAAGGCAAAAATCAGGCCATCGTGGCAAAAATGTGGACAACTCTTTCAAGCCGTGCCATAAAAACTTCGTTTGAAAGAATTTTTTGAGCAATATTTTGCATGGATGCTTAGAATAGTGTCATAGACTATCATGCAAAATTTGAGCAAATTCCGACCCTTTTTTTTTTTTTTGCCACCAAGGCCAACGTTGCCTAGCCAAGGAAAAAATCAGCCCATCGTGGTAAAAATGTACACAACTCTTTCAAGACGTGCCATAAAAACTTCGTTTGAAAGAATTTTTTGAGCAATATTTTGCATGCATGCTTAGAATAGTGTCATAGACTATCATGCAAAATTTGAGCCAATTCCGACCCTTTTTGTTTTTTCCCACCAAGGCCAAAATCAGCCCATCGTGGCTTGAAAGAGTTGTGCACATTTTTGCCTTCGGAATTGGCACAAATTTTGCATGATAGTCTATGACACTATTCTAAGCATCCATGCAAAATATTGCTCGAAAAATTCTTTCAAACGATGTTTTTACGGCACGGCTTGAAAGAGTTGTGCACATTTTTGCCTTAGGAATTGGCTCAAATTTTGCATGATAGTCTATGACACTATTCTAAGCATCCATGAAAAAATATTGCTAGAAAAATTCTTTCAAACGAAGTTTTTATGGCACAGCTTGAAAGAGTTGTTAACATTTTTGCCTTCGGAATTGGTTCAAATTTTGCAGGAGAGTCTATGACACTATTCTAAGCATCCATGCAAAATATTGCTCGAAAAATTCATTCAAACGATGTTTTTATGGCATGGCTTGAAAGAGTTTTGCACATTTTTGCCTTCAGAATTGGCTGAAATTTTGCATGATAGTCCATGACACTATTCTAAGCATCCATGCAAAATATTGCTCGAAAAATTCATTCAAACGATGTTTTTATGGCACGGCTTGAAAGAGTTGTGCACATTTTTGCCTTCGGAATTGGCTCAAATTTTGCGTGAAAGTCTATGACACTATTCTAAGCATCCATGCAAAATATTGCTCGAAAAATTCTTTCAAACGATGTTTTTACGGCACGGCTTGAAAGAGTTGTGCACATTTTTGCCTTCGGAATTGGCTCAAATTTTGCATGATAGTCTATGACACTATTCTAAGCATCCATGAAAAAATATTGCTAGAAAAATTCTTTCAAATGAAGTTTTTATGGCATAGCTTGAAAGAGTTGTTAACATTTTTGCCTTCGGAATTGGCTCAAATTTTGCAAGAGAGTCTATGACACTATTCTAAGCATCCATGCAAAATATTGCTCTAAAAATTCATTCAAACGATGTTTTTATGGCACGGCTTGAAAGAGTTGTGCACATTTTTGCCTTCAGAATTGGCTCAAATTTTGCATGATAGTCTATGACACTATTCTAAGCATCCACGCAAAATATTGCTCGATAAATTCATTCAAACGATGTTTTTATGGCACGGCTTGAAGGAGTTGTGCACATTTTTGCCTTCGGAATTGGCTCAAATTTTGCATGATAGTCCATGACACTATTCTAAGCATCCATGCAAAATATTGCTCGAAAAATTCTTTCAAACGATCTTTTTATGGCACGGCTTGAAAGAGTTGTGCACATTTTTGCCTTCGGAATTGGCTCAAATTTTGCAGGACAGTCTATGACACTATTCTAAGCATCCATGAAAAAATATTGCTAGAAAAATTCTTTCAAACGAAGTTTTGATGACACAG
Organism: Acer campestre; assembly: GCA_954870605.1. NCBI lineage: Eukaryota > Viridiplantae > Streptophyta > Magnoliopsida > Sapindales > Sapindaceae > Acer > Acer campestre. The sequence continues at coordinate 6,322,258 of OX940812.1, forward strand.
CTTGAAAGAGTTGTTAACATTTTTGCCTTCGGAATTGGCTCAAATTTTGCATGATAGTCTATGACACTATTCTAAGCATCCATGAAAAAATATTGCTAGAAAAATTATTTCAAACGAAGTTTTTATGGCACAGCTTGAAAGAGTTGTTAACATTTTTGCCTTCGGAATTGGCTCAAATTTTGCAGGAGGGTCTATGACACTATTCTAAGCATCCATGCAAAATATTGCTCGAAAAATTCATTCACACGATGTTTTTATGGCATGGCTTGAAAGAGTTGGGCACATTTTTGCCTTCAGAATTGGCTCAAATTTTGCATGATATTCCATGACACTATTCTAAGCATCCATGCAAAATATTGCTCGAAAAATTCATTCAAACGATGTTTTTATGGCACGGCTTGAAAGAGTTGTGCACATTTTTGCCTTCGGAATTGGCACAAATTTTGCATGATAGTCTATGACACTATTCTAAGCATCCATGCAAAATATTGCTCGAAAAATTCTTTCAAACGATGTTTTTACGGCACGGCTTGAAAGAGTTGTGTACATTTTTGCCTTAGGAATTGGCTCAAATTTTGCATGATAGTCTATGACACTATTCTAAGCATCCATGAAAAAATATTGCTAGAAAAATTCTTTCAAACGAAGTTTTTATGGCACAGCTTGAAAGAGTTGTTAACATTTTTGCCTTCGGAATTGGTTCAAATTTTGCAGGAGAGTCTATGACACTATTCTAAGCATCCATGCAAAATATTGCTCGAAAAATTCATTCAAACGATGTTTTTATGGCATGGCTTGAAAGAGTTTTGCACATTTTTGCCTTCAGAATTGGCTGAAATTTTGCATGATAGTCCATGACACTATTCTAAGCATCCATGCAAAATATTGCTCGAAAAATTCATTCAAACTATGTTTTTATGGTACGGCTTGGAAGAGTTGTGCACATTTTTGCCTTCGGAATTGGCTCAAATTTTGCAGGACAGTCTATGACACTATTCTAAGCATCCATGAAAAAATATTGCTAGAAAAATTCTTTCAAACGAAGTTTTTATGGCACAGCTTGAAAGAGTTGTTAACATTTTTGCCTTCGGAATTGGCTCAAATTTTGCAGGAGAGTCTATGACACTATTCTAAGCATCCATGCAAAATATTGCTCGAAAAATTCATTCACACGATGTTTTTATGGCACGGCTTGAAAGAGTTGGGCACAATTTTGCCTTCAGAATTGGCTCAAATTTTGCATGATATTCCATGACACTATTCTAAGCATCCATGCAAAATATTGCTCGAAAAATTCATTCAAACGATGTTTTTATGGCATGGCTTGAAAGAGTTTTGCACATTTTTGCCTTCAGAATTGGCTGAAATTTTGCATGATAGTCCATGACACTATTCTAAGCATCCATGCAAAATATTGCTAGAAAAATTCTTTCAAACGAAGTTTTGATGGCACAGCTTGAAAGAGTTGTTAACATTTTGGCCTTCGGAATTGGCTCAAATTTTGCATGATAGTCTATGACACTATTCTAAGCATCCATGAAAAAATATTGCAAGAAAAATTCTTTCAAACGAAGTTTTTATGGCACAGCTTGAAAGAGTTGTTAACATTTTTGCCTTCGGAATTGGCTCAAATTTTGCAGGAGAGTCTATGACACTATTCTAAGCATCCATGCAAAATATTGCTCGAAAAATTCATTCACACGATGTTTTTATGGCACGGCTTGAAAGAGTTGTGCACATTTTTGCCTTCAGAATTGGCTCAAATTTTGCATGATAGTCCATGACACTATTCTAAGCATCCATGCAAAATATTGCTCGAAAAATTCATTCAAACGATGTTTTTATGGCACGGCTTGAAAGAGTTGTGCACATTTTTGCCTTCGGAATTGGCTCAAATTTTGCATGATAGTCCATGACACTATTCTAAGCATCCATGCAAAATATTGCTCGAAAAATTCTTTCAAACGATGTTTTTACGGCACGGCTTGAAAGAGTTGTGCACATTTTTGCCTTCGGAATTGGCTCAAATTTTGCATGAAAGTCTATGACACTATTCTAAGCATCCATGCAAAATATTGCTCGAAAAATTCTTTCAAACGATGTTTTTACGGCACGGCTTGAAAGAGTTGTGTACATTTTTGCCTTAGGAATTGGCTCAAATTTTGCATGATAGTCTATGACACTATTCTAAGCATCCATGAAAAAATATTGCTAGAAAAATTCTTTCAAACGAAGTTTTTATGGCACAGCTTGAAAGAGTTGTTAACATTTTTGCCTTCGGAATTGGTTCAAATTTTGCAGGAGAGTCTATGACACTATTCTAAGCATCCATGCAAAATATTGCTCGAAAAATTCATTCAAACGATGTTTTTATGGCATGGCTTGAAAGAGTTTTGCACATTTTTGCCTTCAGAATTGGCTGAAATTTTGCATGATAGTCCATGACACTATTCTAAGCATCCATGCAAAATATTGCTCGAAAAATTCATTCAAACTATGTTTTTATGGTACGGCTTGGAAGAGTTGTGCACATTTTTGCCTTCGGAATTGGCTCAAATTTTGCAGGACAGTCTATGACACTATTCTAAGCATCCATGAAAAAATATTGCTAGAAAAATTCTTTCAAACGAAGTTTTTATGGCACAGCTTGAAAGAGTTGTTAACATTTTTGCCTTCGGAATTGGCTCAAATTTTGCAGGAGAGTCTATGACACTATTCTAAGCATCCATGCAAAATATTGCTCGAAAAATTCATTCACACGATGTTTTTATGGCACGGCTTGAAAGAGTTGGGCAAATTTTTGCCTTCAGAATTGGCTCAAATTTTGCATGATATTCCATGACACTATTCTAAGCATCCATGCAAAATATTGCTCGAAAAATTCATTCAAACGATGTTTTTATGGCATGGCTTGAAAGAGTTTTGCACATTTTTGCCTTCAGAATTGGCTGAAATTTTGCATGATAGTCCATGACACTATTCTAAGCATCCATGCAAAATATTGCTAGAAAAATTCTTTCAAACGAAGTTTTGATGGCACAGCTTGAAAGAGTTGTTAACATTTTGGCCTTCGGAATTGGCTCAAATTTTGCATGATAGTCTATGACACTATTCTAAGCATCCATGAAAAAATATTGCTAGAAAAATTCTTTCAAACGAAGTTTTTATGGCACAGCTTGAAAGAGTTGTTAACATTTTTGCCTTCGGAATTGGCTCAAATTTTGCAGGAGAGTCTATGACACTATTCTAAGCATCCATGCAAAATATTGCTCGAAAAATTCATTCACACGATGTTTTTATGGCACGGCTTGAAAGAGTTGTGCACATTTTTGCCTTCAGAATTGGCTCAAATTTTGCATGATAGTCCATGACACTATTCTAAGCATCCATGCAAAATATTGCTCGAAAAATTCATTCAAACGATGTTTTTATGGCACGGCTTGAAAGAGTTGTGCACATTTTTGCCTTCGGAATTGGCTCAAATTTTGCATGATAGTCCATGACACTATTCTAAGCATCCATGCAAAATATTGCTCGAAAAATTCTTTCAAACGATGTTTTTACGGCACGGCTTGAAAGAGTTGTGCACATTTTTGCCTTCGGAATTGGCTCAAATTTTGCATGAAAGTCTATGACACTATTCTAAGCATCCATGCAAAATATTGCTCGAAAAATTCTTTCAAACGATGTTTTTACGGCACGGCTTGAAAGAGTTGTGCACATTTTTGCCTTCGGAATTGGCTCAAATTTTGCATGATAGTCTATGACACTATTCTAAGCATCCATGCAAAATATTGCTCGAAAAATTCATTCACACGATGTTTTTATGGCACGGCTTGAAAGAGTTGTGCACATTTTTGCCTTCAGAATTGGCTCAAATTTTGCATGATAGTCCATGACACTATTCTAAGCATCCATGCAAAATATTGCTCGAAAAATTCATTCAAACGATGTTTTTATGGCACGGCTTGAAAGAGTTGTGCACATTTTTGCCTTCGGAATTGGCTCAAATTTTGCATGATAGTCCATGACACTATTCTAAGCATCCATGCAAAATATTGCTCGAAAAATTCTTTCAAACGATGTTTTTACGGCACGGCTTGAAAGAGTTGTGCACATTTTTGCCTTCGGAATTGGCTCAAATTTTGCATGAAAGTCTATGACACTATTCTAAGCATCCATGCAAAATATTGCTCGAAAAATTCTTTCAAACGATGTTTTTACGGCACGGCTTGAAAGAGTTGTGCACATTTTTGCCTTCGGAATTGGCTCAAGTTTTGCATGATAGTCTATGACACTATTCTAAGCATCCATGAAAAAATATTGCTAGAAAAATTCTTTGAAACGAAGTTTTTATGGCACAGCTTGAAAGAGTTGTTAACATTTTTGCCTTCGGAATTGGTTCAAATTTTGCAGGAGAGTCTACGACACTATTCTAAGCATCCATGCAAAATATTGCTCGAAAAATTCATTCAAACGATGTTTTTATGGCACGGCTTGAAAGAGTTGTGCACATTTTTGCCTTCGGAATTGGCTCAAATTTTGCATGATAGTCCATGACACTATTCTAAGCATCCATGCAAAATATTGCTCGAAAAATTCTTTCAAACGATCTTTTTATGGCACGGCTTGAAAGAGTTGTGCACATTTTTGCCTTCGGAATTGGCTCAAATTTTGCAGGACAGTCTATGACACTATTCTAAGCATCCATGAAAAAATATTGCTAGAAAAATTCTTTCAAACGAAGTTTTGATGACACAGCTTGAAAGAGTTGTTAACATTTTTGCCTTCGGAATTGGCTCAAATTTTGCATGATAGTCTATGACACTATTCTAAGCATCCATGAAAAAATATTGCTAGAAAAATTCTTTCAAACGAAGTTTTTATGGCACAGCTTGAAAGAGTTGTTAACATTTTTGCCTTCGGAATTGGTTCAAATTTTGCAGGAGAGTCTACGACACTATTCTAAGCATCCATGCAAAATATTGCTCGAAAAATTCTTTCAAACGATGTTTTTACGGCACGGCTTGAAAGAGTTGTGCACATTTTTGCCTTCGGAATTGGCTCAAATTTTGCATGAAAGTCTATGACACTATTCTAAGCATCCATGCAAAATATTGCTCGAAAAATTCTTTCAAACGATGTTTTTACGGCACGGCTTGAAAGAGTTGTGCACATTTTTGCCTTCGGAATTGGCTCAAATTTTGCATGATAGTCTATGACACTATTCTAAGCATCCATGCAAAATATTGCTCGAAAAATTCATTCACACGATGTTTTTATGGCACGGCTTGAAAGAGTTGTGCACATTTTTGCCTTCAGAATTGGCTCAAATTTTGCATGATAGTCCATGACACTATTCTAAGCATCCATGCAAAATATTGCTCGAAAAATTCATTCAAACGATGTTTTTATGGCACGGCTTGAAAGAGTTGTGCACATTTTTGCCTTCGGAATTGGCTCAAATTTTGCATGAAAGTCTATGACACTATTCTAAGTATCCATGCAAAATATTTCTCGAAAAATTCTTTCAAACGATCTTTTTACGGCACAGCTTGAAAGAGTTGTGCACATTTTTGCCTTCGGAATTGGCTCAAATTTTGCATGATAGTCTATGACACTATTCTAAGCATCCATGCAAAATATTGCTCGAAAAATTCTTTCAAACGATGTTTTTACGGCACGGCTTGAAAGAGTTGTGCACATTTTTGCCTTCGGAATTGGCTCAAATTTTGCATGATAGTCTATGACACTATTCTAAGCATCCATGCAAAATATTGCTCGAAAAATTCATTCACACGATGTTTTTATGGCACGGCTTGAAAGAGTTGTGCACATTTTTGCCTTCAGAATTGGCTCAAATTTTGCATGATAGTCCATGACACTATTCTAAGCATCCATGCAAAATATTGCTCGAAAAATTCATTCAAACGATGTTTTTATGGCACGGCTTGAAAGAGTTGTGCACATTTTTGCCTTCGGAATTGGCTCAAATTTTGCATGATAGTCCATGACACTATTCTAAGCATCCATGCAAAATATTGCTCGAAAAATTCTTTCAAACGATGTTTTTACGGCACGGCTTGAAAGAGTTGTGCACATTTTTGCCTTCGGAATTGGCTCAAATTTTGCATGAAAGTCTATGACACTATTCTAAGCATCCATGCAAAATATTGCTCGAAAAATTCTTTCAAACGATGTTTTTATGGCACGGCTTGAAAGAGTTGTGCACATTTTTGCCTTCGGAATTGGCTCAAATTTTGCATGAAAGTCTACGACACTATTCTAAGCATCCATGCAAAATATTGCTCGAAAAATTCTTTCAAACGATGTTTTTACGGCACGGCTTGAAAGAGTTGTGCACATTTTTGCCTTCGGAATTGGCTCAAATTTTGCAGGACAGTCTATGACACTATTCTAAGCATCCATGAAAAAATATTGCTAGAAAAATTCTTTCAAACGAAGTTTTGATGGCACAGCTTGAAAGAGTTGTTAACATTTTGGCCTTCGGAATTGGCTCAAATTTTGCATGATAGTCTATGACACTATTCTAAGCATCCATGAAAAAATATTGCTAGAAAAATTCTTTCAAACGAAGTTTTTATGGCACAGCTTGAAAGAGTTGTTAACATTTTTGCCTTCGGAATTGGCTCAAATTTTGCAGGAGAGTCTATGACACTATTCTAAGCATCCATGCAAAATATTGCTCGAAAAATTCATTCACACGATGTTTTTATGGAACGGCTTGAAAGAGTTGTGCACATTTTTGCCTTCCGAATTGGCTCAAATTTTGCATGATAGTCCATGACACTATTCTAAGCATCCATGCAAAATATTGCTCGAAAAATTCATTCAAACGATGTTTTTATGGCACGGCTTGAAAGAGTTGTGCACATTTTTGCCTTCGGAATTGGCTCAAATTTTGCATGATAGTCCATGACACTATTCTAAGCATCCATGCAAAATATTGCTCGAAAAATTCTTTCAAACGATGTTTTTACGGCACGGCTTGAAAGAGTTGTGCACATTTTTGCCTTCGGAATTGGCTCAAATTTTGCATGAAAGTCTATGACACTATTCTAAGCATCCATGCAAAATATTGCTCGAAAAATTCTTTCAAACGATGTTTTTACGGCACGGCTTGAAAGAGTTGTGCACATTTTTGCCTTCGGAATTGGCTCAAGTTTTGCATGATAGTCTATGACACTATTCTAAGCATCCATGAAAAAATATTGCTAGAAAAATTCTTTGAAACGAAGTTTTTATGGCACAGCTTGAAAGAGTTGTTAACATTTTTGCCTTCGAAATTGGTTCAAATTTTGCAGGAGAGTCTACGACACTATTCTAAGCATCCATGCAAAATATTGCTCGAAAAATTCATTCAAACGATGTTTTTATGGCACGGCTTGAAAGAGTTGTGCACATTTTTGCCTTCGGAATTGGCTCAAATTTTGCATGATAGTCCATGACACTATTCTAAGCATCCATGCAAAATATTGCTCGAAAAATTCTTTCAAACGATCTTTTTATGGCACGGCTTGAAAGAGTTGTGCACATTTTTGCCTTCGGAATTGGCTCAAATTTTGCAGGACAGTCTATGACACTATTCTAAGCATCCATGAAAAAATATTGCTAGAAAAATTCTTTCAAACGAAGTTTTGATGACACAGCTTGAAAGAGTTGTTAACATTTTTGCCTTCGGAATTGGCTCAAATTTTGCATGATAGTCTATGACACTATTCTAAGCATCCATGAAAAAATATTGCTAGAAAAATTCTTTCAAACGAAGTTTTTATGGCACAGCTTGAAAGAGTTGTTAACATTTTTGCCTTCGGAATTGGCTCAAATTTTGCAGGAGAGTCTATGACACTATTCTAAGCATCCATGCAAAATATTGCTCGAAAAATTCATTCAAACGATGTTTTTATGGCACGGCTTGAAAGTGTTGTGCACATTTTTGCCTTCGGAATTGGCTCAAATTTTGCGTGAAAGTCTATGACACTATTCTAAGCATCCATGCAAAATATTGCTCGAAAAATTCTTTCAAACGATGTTTTTACGGCACGGCTTGAAAGAGTTGTGCACATTTTTGCCTTCGGAATTGGCTCAAATTTTGCATGATAGTCTATGACACTATTCTAAGCATCCATGAAAAAATATTGCTAGAAAAATTCTTTCAAACGAAGTTTTTATGGCACAGCTTGAAAGAGTTGTTAACATTTTTGCCTTCGGAATTGGTTCAAATTTTGCAGGAGAGTCTATGACACTATTCTAAGCATCCATGCAAAATATTGCTCGAAAAATTCATTCAAACGATGTTTTTATGGCACGGCTTGAAAGAGTTGTGCACATTTTTGCCTTCGGAATTGGCTCAAATTTTGCATGATAGTCCATGACACTATTCTAAGCATCCATGCAAAATATTGCTCGAAAAATTCTTTCAAACGATCTTTTAATGGCACGGCTTGAAAGAGTTGTGCACATTTTTGCCTTCGGAATTGGCTCAAATTTTGCAGGACAGTCTATGACACTATTCTAAGCATCCATGAAAAAATATTGCTAGAAAAATTCTTTCAAACGAAGTTTTGATGACACAGCTTGAAAGAGTTGTTAACATTTTTGCCTTCGGAATTGGCTCAAATTTTGCATGATAGTCTATGACACTATTCTAAGCATCCATGAAAAAATATTGCTAGAAAAATTCTTTCAAACGAAGTTTTTATGGCACAGCTTGAAAGAGTTGTTAACATTTTTGCCTTCGGAATTGGCTCAAATTTTGCAGGAGAGTCTATGACACTATTCTAAGCATCCATGCAAAATATTGCTCGAAAAATTCATTCACACTATGTTTTTATGGCACGGCTTGAAAGAGTTGTGCACATTTTTGCCTTCAGAATTGGCTCAAATTTTGCATGATAGTCTATGACACTATTCTAAGCATCCATGCAAAATATTGCTCGAAAAATTCATTCAAACGATGTTTTTATGGCACGGCTTGAAAGAGTTGTGCACATTTTTGCCTTCGGAATTGGCACAAATTTTGCATGATAGTCTATGACACTATTCTAAGCATCCATGCAAAATATTGCTCGAAAAATTCTTTCAAACGATGTTTTTACGGCACGGCTTGAAAGAGTTGTGCACATTTTTGCCTTAGGAATTGGCTCAAATTTTGCATGATAGTCTATGACACTATTCTACGCATCCATGAAAAAATATTGCTAGAAAAATTCTTCCAAACGAAGTTTTTATGGCACAGCTTGAAAGAGTTGTTAACATTTTTGCCTTCGGAATTGGTTCAAATTTTGCAGGAGAGTCTATGACACTATTCTACGCATCCATGAAAAAATATTGCTAGAAAAATTCTTTCAAACGAAGTTTTTATGGCACAGCTTGAAAGAGTTGTTAACATTTTTGCCTTCGGAATTGGCTCAAATTTTGCAGGAGAGTCTATGACACTATTCTAAGCATCCATGCAAAATATTGCTCGAAAAATTCATTCAAACGATGTTTTTATGGCACGGCTTGAAAGTGTTGTGCACATTTTTGCCTTCGGAATTGGCTCAAATTTTGCGTGAAAGTCTATGACACTATTCTAAGCATCCATGCAAAATATTGCTCGAAAAGTTCTTTCAAACGATGTTTTTACGGCACGGCTTGAAAGAGTTGTGCACATTTTTGCCTTCGGAATTGGCTCAAATTTTGCATGATAGTCTATGACACTATTCTAAGCATCCATGAAAAAATATTGCTAGAAAAATTCTTTCAAACGAAGTTTTTATGGCACAGCTTGAAAGAGTTGTTAACATTTTTGCCTTCGGAATTGGTTCAAATTTTGCAGGAGAGTCTATGACACTATTCTAAGCATCCATGCAAAATATTGCTCGAAAAATTCATTCAAACGATGTTTTTATGGCACGGCTTGAAAGAGTTGTGCACATTTTTGCCTTCGGAATTGGCTCAAATTTTGCATGATAGTCCATGACACTATTCTAAGCATCCATGCAAAATAATGCTCGAAAAATTCTTTCAAACGATCTTTTTATGGCACGGCTTGAAAGAGTTGTGCACATTTTTGCCTTCAGAATTGGCTCAAATTTTGCATGATAGTCTATGACACTATTCTAAGCATCCACGCAAAATATTGCTCGATAAATTCATTCAAACGATGTTTTTACGGCACGGCTTGAAAGAGTTGTGCACATTTTTGCCTTCGGAATTGGCTCAAATTTTGCATGATAGTCTATGACACTATTCTAAGCATCCATGAAAAAATATTGCTAGAAAAATTCTTTCAAATGAAGTTTTTATGGCATAGCTTGAAAGAGTTGTTAACATTTTTGCCTTCGGAATTGGCTCAAATTTTGCAGGAGAGTCTATGACACTATTCTAAGCATCCATGCAAAATATTGCTCTAAAAATTCATTCAAACGATGTTTTTATGGCACGGCTTGAAAGAGTTGTGCACGTTTTTGCCTTCAGAATTGGCTCAAATTTTGCATGATAGTCTATGACACTATTCTAAGCATCCACGCAAAATATTGCTCGATAAATTCATTCAAATGATGTTTTTATGGCACGGCTTGAAGGAGTTGTGCACATTTTTGCCTTCGGAATTGGCTCAAATTTTGCATGATAGTCCATGACACTATTCTAAGCATCCATGCAAAATATTGCTCGAAAAATTCTTTCAAACGATCTTTTTATGGCACGGCTTGAAAGAGTTGTGCACATTTTTGCCTTCGGAATTGGCTCAAATTTTGCAGGACAGTCTATGACACTATTCTAAGCATCCATGAAAAAATATTGCTAGAAAAATTCTTTCAAACGCAGTTTTGATGGCACAGCTTGAAAGAGTTGTTAACATTTTGGCCTTCGGAATTGGCTCAAATTTTGCATGATAGTCTATGACACTATTCTAAGCATCCATGAAAAAATATTGCTAGAAAAATTCTTTCAAACGAAGTTTTTATGGCACAGCTTGAAAGAGTTGTTAACATTTTTGCCTTCGGAATTGGTTCAAATTTTGCAGGAGAGTCTATGACACTATTCTAAGCATCCATGCAAAATATTGCTCGAAAAATTCATTCACACGATGTTTTTATGGCACGGCTTGAAAGAGTTGCGCACATTTTTGCCTTCAGAATTGGCTCAAATTTTGCATGATAGTCCATGACACTATTCTAAGCATCCATGCAAAATATTGCTCGAAAAATTCATTCAAACGATGTTTTTATGGCACGGCTTGAAAGAGTTGTGCACATTTTTGCCTTCGGAATTGGCACAAATTTTGCATGATAGTCTATGACACTATTCTAAGCATCCACGCAAAATATTGCTCGATAAATTCATTCAAACGATGTTTTTACGGCACGGCTTGAAAGAGTTGTGCACATTTTTGCCTACGGAATTGGCTCAAATTTTGCATGATAGTCTATGACACTATTCTAAGCATCCATGAAAAAATATTGCTAGAAAAATTCTTTGAAATGAAGTTTTTATGGCATAGCTTGAAAGAGTTGTTAACATTTTTGCCTTCGGAATTGGCTCAAATTTTGCAGGAGAGTCTATGACACTATTCTAAGCATCCATGCAAAATATTGCTCTAAAAATTCATTCAAACGATGTTTTTATGGCACGGCTTGAAAGAGTTGTGCACGTTTTTGCCTTCAGAATTGGCTCAAATTTTGCATGATAGTCTATGACACTATTCTAAGCATCCACGCAAAATATTGCTCGATAAATTCATTCAAACGATGTTTTTATGGCACGGCTTGAAGGAGTTGTGCACATTTTTGCCTTCGGAATTGGCTCAAATTTTGCATGATAGTCCATGACACTATTCTAAGCATCCATGCAAAATATTGCTCGAAAAATTCTTTCAAACGATCTTTTTATGGCACGGCTTGAAAGAGTTGTGCACATTTTTGCCTTCGGAATTGGCTCAAATTTTGCATGATAGTCTATGACACTATTCTAAGCATCCATGAAAAAATATTGCTAGAAAAATTCTTTCAAATGAAGTTTTTATGGCATAGCTTGAAAGAGTTGTTAACATTTTTGCCTTCGGAATTGGCTCAAATTTTGCAGGAGAGTCTATGACACTATTCTAAGCATCCATGCAAAATATTGCTTTAAAAATTCATTCAAACGATGTTTTTATGGCACGGCTTGAAAGAGTTGTGCACATTTTTGCCTTCAGAATTGGCTCAAATTTTGCATGATAGTCTATGACACTATTCTAAGCATCCACGCAAAATATTGCTCGATAAATTCATTCAAACGATGTTTTTACGGCACGGCTTGAAAGAGTTGTGCACATTTTTGCCTTCGGAATTGGCTCAAATTTTGCATGATAGTCTATGACACTATTCTAAGCATCCATGAAAAAATATTGCTAGAAAAATTCTTTCAAATGAAGTTTTTATGGCATAGCTTGAAAGAGTTGTTAACATTTTTGCCTTCGGAATTGGCTCAAATTTTGCAGGAGAGTCTATGACACTATTCTAAGCATCCATGCAAAATATTGCTCTAAAAATTCATTCAAACGATGTTTTTATGGCACGGCTTGAAAGAGTTGTGCACGTTTTTGCCTTCAGAATTGGCTCAAATTTTGCATGATAGTCTATGACACTATTCTAAGCATCCACGCAAAATATTGCTCGATAAATTCATTCAAACGATGTTTTTATGGCACGGCTTGAAGGAGTTGTGCACATTTTTGCCTTCGGAATTGGCTCAAATTTTGCATGATAGTCCATGACACTATTCTAAGCATCCATGCAAAATATTGCTCGAAAAATTCTTTCAAACGATCTTTTTATGGCACGGCTTGAAAGAGTTGTGCACATTTTTGCCTTCGGAATTGGCTCAAATTTTGCAGGACAGTCTATGACACTATTCTAAGCATCCATGAAAAAATATTGCTAGAAAAATTCTTTCAAACGAAGTTTTGATGGCACAGCTTGAAAGAGTTGTTAACATTTTGGCCTTCGGAATTGGCTCAAATTTTGCATGATAGTCTATGACACTATTCTAAGCATCCATGAAAAAATATTGCTAGAAAAATTCTTTCAAACGAAGTTTTTATGGCACAGCTTGAAAGAGTTGTTAACATTTTTGCCTTCGGAATTGGTTCAAATTTTGCAGGAGAGTCTATGACACTATTCTAAGCATCCATGCAAAATATTGCTCGAAAAATTCATTCACACGATGTTTTTATGGCACGGCTTGAAAGAGTTGCGCACATTTTTGCCTTCGGAATTGGCTCAAATTTTGCATGATAGTCTATGACACTATTCTAAGCATCCACGCAAAATATTGCTCGATAAATTCATTCAAACGATGTTTTTACGGCACGGCTTGAAAGAGTTGTGCACATTTTTGCCTACGGAATTGGCTCAAATTTTGCATGATAGTCTATGACACTATTCTAAGCATCCATGAAAAAATATTGCTAGAAAAATTCTTTCAAATGAAGTTTTTATGGCATAGCTTCAAAGAGTTGTTAACATTTTTGCCTTCGGAATTGGCTCAAATTTTGCAGGAGAGTCTATGACACTATTCTAAGCATCCATGCAAAATATTGCTCTAAAAATTCATTCAAACGATGTTTTTATGGCACGGCTTGAAAGAGTTGTGCACGTTTTTGCCTTCAGAATTGGCTCAAATTTTGCATGATAGTCTATGACACTATTCTAAGCATCCACGCAAAATATTGCTCGATAAATTCATTCAAACGATGTTTTTATGGCACGGCTTGAAGGAGTTGTGCACATTTTTGCCTTCGGAATTGGCTCAAATTTTGCATGATAGTCCATGACACTATTCTAAGCATCCATGCAAAATATTGCTCGAAAAATTCTTTCAAACGATCTTTTTATGGCACGGCTTGAAAGAGTTGTGCACATTTTTGCCTTCGGAATTGGCTCAAATTTTGCAGGACAGTCTATGACACTATTCTAAGCATCCATGAAAAAATATTGCTAGAAAAATTCTTTCAAACGAAGTTTTGATGGCACAGCTTGAAAGAGTTGTTAACATTTTTTCCTTCGGAATTGGCTCAAATTTTGCAGGAGAGTCTATGACACTATTCTAAGCATCCATGCAAAATATTGCTCGAAAAATTCATTCACACTATGTTTTTATGGCACGGCTTGAAAGAGTTGTGCACATTTTTGCCTTCAGAATTGGCTCAAATTTTGCATGATAGTCCATGACACTATTCTAATCATCCATGCAAAATATTGCTCGAAAAATTCATTCAAACGATGTTTTTATGGCACGGCTTGAAAGAGTTGTGCACATTTTTGCCTTCGGAATTGGCACAAATTTTGCATGATAGTCTATGACACTATTCTAAGCATCCATGCAAAATATTGCTCGAAAAATTCTTTCAAACGATGTTTTTACGGCACGGCTTGAAAGAGTTGTGCACATTTTTGCCTTAGGAATTGGCTCAAATTTTGCATGATAGTCTATGACACTATTCTACGCATCCATGAAAAAATATTGCTAGAAAAATTCTTTCAAACGAAGTTTTTATGGCACAGCTTGAAAGAGTTGTTAACATTTTTGCCTTCGGAATTGGTTCAAATTTTGCAGGAGAGTCTATGACACTATTCTACGCATCCATGAAAAAATATTGCTAGAAAAATTCTTTCAAACGAAGTTTTTATGGCACAGCTTGAAAGAGTTGTTAACATTTTTGCCTTCGGAATTGGCTCAAATTTTGCAGGAGAGTCTATGACACTATTCTAAGCATCCATGCAAAATATTGCTCGAAAAATTCATTCAAACGATGTTTTTATGGCACGGCTTGAAAGTGTTGTGCACATTTTTGCCTTCGGAATTGGCTCAAATTTTGCGTGAAAGTCTATGACACTATTCTAAGCATCCATGCAAAATATTGCTCGAAAAGTTCTTTCAAACGATGTTTTTACGGCACGGCTTGAAAGAGTTGTGCACATTTTTGCCTTCGGAATTGGCTCAAATTTTGCATGATAGTCTATGACACTATTCTAAGCATCCATGAAAAAATATTGCTAGAAAAATTCTTTCAAACGAAGTTTTTATGGCACAGCTTGAAAGAGTTGTTAACATTTTTGCCTTCGGAATTGGTTCAAATTTTGCAGGAGAGTCTATGACACTATTCTAAGCATCCATGCAAAATATTGCTCGAAAAATTCATTCAAACGATGTTTTTATGGCACGGCTTGAAAGAGTTGTGCACATTTTTGCCTTCGGAATTGGCTCAAATTTTGCATGATAGTCCATGACACTATTCTAAGCATCCATGCAAAATATTGCTCGAAAAATTCTTTCAAACGATCTTTTTATGGCACGGCTTGAAAGAGTTGGCACATTTTTGCCTTCGGAATTGGCTCAAATTTTGCAGGACAGTCTATGACACTATTCTAAGCATCCATGAAAAAATATTGCTAGAAAAATTCTTTCAAACGAAGTTTTGATGACACAGCTTGAAAGAGTTGTTAACATTTTTGCCTTCGGAATTGGCTTAAATTTTGCATGATAGTCTATGACACTATTCTAAGCATCCATGAAAAAATATTGCTAGAAAAATTCTTTCAAACGAAGTTTTTATGGCACAGCTTGAAAGAGTTGTTAACATTTTTGCCTTCGGAATTGGCTCAAATTTTGCAGGAGAGTCTATGACACTATTCTAAGCATCCATGCAAAATATTGCTCAAAAAATTCATTCAAACGATGTTTTTATGGCACGGCTTGAAAGTGTTGTGCACATTTTTGCCTTCGGAATTGGCTCAAATTTTGCGTGAAAGTCTATGACACTATTCTAAGCATCCATGCAAAATATTGCTCGAAAAATTCTTTCAAACGATGTTTTTACGGCACGGCTTGAAAGAGTTGTGCACATTTTTGCCTTCGGAATTGGCTCAAATTTTGCATGATAGTCTATGACACTATTCTAAGCATCCATGAAAAAATATTGCTCGAAAAATTCTTTCAAACGATGTTTTTACGGCACGGCTTGAAAGAGTTGTGCACATTTTTGCCTTAGGAATTGGCTCAAATTTTGCATGATAGTCTATGACACTATTCTAAGCATCCATGAAAAAATATTGCTACAAAAATTCGTTCAAACGAAGTTTTTATGGCACAGCTTGAAAGAGTTGTTAACATTTTTGCCTTCGGAATTGGTTCAAATTTTGCAGGAGAGTCTATGACACTATTCTAAGCATCCATCCAAAATATTGCTCGAAAAATTCATTCACACGATGTTTTTATGGCACGGCTTGAAAGAGTTGCGCACATTTTTGCCTTCAGAATTGGCTCAAATTTTGCATGATAGTCCATGACACTATTCTAAGCATCCATGCAAAATATTGCTCGAAAAATTCATTCAAACGATGTTTTTATGGCACGGCTTGAAAGAGTTGTGCACATTTTTGCCTTCGGAATTGGCACAAATTTTGCATGATAGTCTATGACACTATTCTAAGCATCCATGCAAAATATTGCTCGAAAAATTCTTTCAAACGATCTTTTTATGGCACGGCTTGAAAGAGTTGTGCACATTTTTGCCTTCGGAATTGGCTCAAATTTTGCAGGACAGTCTATGACACTATTCTAAGCATCCATGAAAAAATATTGCTAGAAAAATTCTTTCAAACGAAGTTTTGATGACACAGCTTGAAAGAGTTGTTAACATTTTGGCCTTCGGAATTGGCTCAAATTTTGCATGATAGTCTATGACACTATTCTAAGCATCCATGAAAAAATATTGCTAGAAAAAATCTTTCAAACGAAGTTTTTATGGCACAGCTTGAAAGAGTTGTTAACATTTTTGCCTTCGGAATTGGTTCAAATTTTGCAGGAGAGTCTATGACACTATTCTAAGCATCCATGCAAAATATTTCTCGAAAAATTCATTCACACGATGTTTTTATGGCACGGCTTGAAAGAGTTGCGCACATTTTTGCCTTCAGAATTGGCTCAAATTTTGCATGATAGTCCATGACACTATTCTAAGCATCCATGCAAAATATTGCTCGAAAAATTCATTCAAACGATGTTTTTATGGCACGGCTTGAAAGAGTTGTGCACATTTTTGCCTTCGGAATTGGCACAAATTTTGCATGATAGTCTATGACACTATTCTAAGCATCCACGCAAAATATTGCTCGATAAATTCATTCAAACGATGTTTTTACGGCACGGCTTGAAAGAGTTGTGCACATTTTTGCCTACGGAATTGGCTCAAATTTTGCATGATAGTCTATGACACTATTCTAAGCATCCATGAAAAAATATTGCTAGAAAAATTCTTTCAAATGAAGTTTTTATGGCATAGCTTGAAAGAGTTGTTAACATTTTTGCCTTCGGAATTGGCTCAAATTTTGCAGGAGAGTCTATGACACTATTCTAAGCATCCATGCAAAATATTGCTCTAAAAATTCATTCAAACGATGTTTTTATGGCACGGCTTGAAAGAGTTGTGCACGTTTTTGCCTTCAGAATTGGCTCAAATTTTGCATGATAGTCTATGACACTATTCTAAGCATCCACGCAAAATATTGCTCGATAAATTCATTCAAACGATGTTTTTATGGCACGGCTTGAAGGAGTTGTGCACATTTTTGCCTTCGGAATTGGCTCAAATTTTGCATGATAGTCCATGACACTATTCTAAGCATCCATGCAAAATATTGCTCGAAAAATTCTTTCAAACGATCTTTTTATGGCACGGCTTGAAAGAGTTGTGCACATTTTTGCCTTCGGAATTGGCTCAAATTT